>JAUAMA010000001.1:51029559-52388726 GCA_030819835.1 Acmispon strigosus
CCTTACCCTAGATGCGGCCTGGCTAGATATGAAGCAATTAAAGGCCATTTTGAGATCCCAAATAGGAAATACAAGTAGTAGGTACATGGAATCTAATCTGGAGTGCATGCCTCAAAAGGTAGGTATGCCTCATTTATCATATATTATAATTATTATTTCTTTTTCTTCTCTTCTTCTCTTTCACTAGTCTAAGTGTCTGTTGAATATTTGCACTATATAAATGTTTATAATAACACATTTTCCGGTCTCAAATACTCATTGTATACATATACATATATGCTTCTTAAGTGTGGCCTCACATTAAGAGACATGGAACCATATACACACATATATATATAATTAAGAAACCCCTACAACTTGAAATGTATGTAATAGGAGTGAGTGACATGCAAAATTTACACAAAGAAAAGGTCACATATACTGTTATGTATCACCTCTGTGTGGCAATTAACCATGACCATGATTGTTCCAAGGGTAATAAAAACCTGATCCACCTTGATGAGTACTATAGCGGATCAAATCAGCGTTTGTGGCATCAAGCTCCTTCTGGAGCCTAAGAACTTGTCTTTGGAGCACAGAAATGGCCCCAACACAGCCATAGATAGGATCTTTGATGCGCGCTTCGGCTTCGTAGGCCAGAGAGTTCACTGCATCCTCCCTTTGATGTGGAAGGACTTCGTTGAGGATCTTGCTCACGTTGCTTGCTCCAAATATCTTGTGAACATTTGCAAACTTGTGAGGCTCTTCTGGTGGGAAGTATGGGGCGAAAACGCAATCTGCCATGCACTTCCTTCTCAAAAACTTGCAAGCAGCACAGGGAGAATTGTTGGAGTAGCTAGAAGAAGAGGCCATGATGATGATCTTCACAGTACTGCACCCAAGAATCCAAACATAATATTCAATTATATCAAATTACAATTTGAAATCAATAACACCACATTTTTCTCTCTATCTATCAATCTCTTCATATATATATTACATTAATTATTTCTTTCTTCTCTTTGTTTCTCACTTTAAGTGACTATTGAGTTTTTGCACTGTCCATATGCCTTCATATTGTTTTATTATTTTGTCTTAGCACGCTTCCTCTCCAAACAATTATATTCGAGCCAAGAACATATTGTCCAGGAAAATGTTTTTTCATAATAAGACTTAAACCTACTACCACATGAAACAAGCACTAGTTGGTATCAAAAACCATATTGTCAATTATATAAAAATCACCAAAAACATCAATCCTAAATAAATACAAACTTGTCGGCCTGAATTAGTTGCATAGTATCATCCGATCGGAATTTAGTCTCTTGCACAACTAATTAAGCTAGGGTTATGGAGTCTGACATTGTTAAAGCACTTTGTTGCTGCTACTTTTCAATTTCAAACATTTTTTTAACTTTTTGTGCCTAAGCAGCATTCATTGAATCCGATAACACTTCTCGTTTTTTTTTACTGAAGGACAAGGGAAGAAAGATTTGATGATAAGTATTCCATATGAAAACAGTTTATTGTACTGAGTTTCACTTCAAGTTTTCAATCTATGTGTTGCTTATATGAATATCTTTCTCTCTCTGTCTCAATTTCTTTCCTGATCCACCTTAGGTCTAGCTTTCTGTGATTTTTAGTGGTGGAGGTGTTTTTTCTTTCAACTTATTTGAGAGTGTTTGTTCTTAAGATGACTTTATTAATTCTAAATATATAAAACTGGTGTGTGTGTGTGTATGTAGCCAATAATAGGAAGGTACACCTACCAGGGATCTTTTTAGTTTATGTCAATAAGACATGTGAAAGTTTCTCAATTTTTCAACTCTTTCTGCTGGACACTACACCTTTGATCCAGAATTTCATACCTTCCAAAAATGTGAAAAACCAAAACCCTGATCCAAACCTTCGAAACATGAATTTATAAGGGAAATTTCCAACAGAAAGCAAGAAAAAAGACTTATTTGGGATCAAAATCAAACACCTAGTGAAGCTAGGTTTTATTAAAAAAACTGTGTAATTTGGATATCATTACCTTTCTTAATGGATGAAGCTAGCTAGCTGTTTCAAGATCTATTCTTTAACAAACATCAATGAAAAAGATGTGTTGCTACCGTGCACCCAGCTGAGAGAGAGAGAGAGAATTCTTGGGAATTTAACCATGGATGTGAGAGTTGATGGAGGAACCCTAGTTAGTTTGAGGACAAGATGAGAGAAAACCGCAAATACAGTGACAACAGATAAGCAACATGAGGTATTGTAGGGAGACAACAACAAAGAGCATTTTTCAGAGACAAATCAAGAATGGAAAAGAAAGCAAAAGACAAATGTAATATATAAAATGGGGCACCTTGGTGAAAAAGAATGAATATGACGCAACCTTTATAATAATGTCAAAGACTGTGCAACGATAGCCAAGGTTTTGTAATAATCCACCCCACTTGCTAGATTACATAGAAGCATAACATAACTGGTTAAAATTATTTTGTACTCAAATGGTATCTCAATTTCATGTTCCATCAATAACATGTTATCATGTCAATTAAAAACGACATAAAAGTCTGGCTTTTGAAGTATGCACTTCATAGGCAGGGCATAGTCCTTACTAATATGGGATGAGCCAGAAAGTAATTCCGAAGCCGCCTTGATGTGAATACGACAGCGAAGGCCGCCTTCTCTAATTGTTTGTACCTTTGTTCTGGCCCTTGGAACACTTTGTAAATGAAGTAGAGTGGTTGTCGGTCGTCTTTGTCTTCTCATATAAGAAAATAGCTTAGGGTGGTGGCCTACATGGCTAGGTACAAGTAGAGGCGTTCACCTCTTACAGGGCTTCAGAGAACTAGCGGGGTTGTTAAAGTTCACCTGAAGGCTCTAAGAACTTGCTCGCATTCTTCAGTCCATTCAAACCTCTTATTCTTTCTCAAAAGCTGGTATAACAGAACTGCTTTAGGCGCCGAGCTAACTATGAACCTTGAGAGTGCACCGATCCGCCCGACAAGTTGTTGAACTTCCTTGACGCTCTGAGGACTCTACATCTCCATCACAGCTTTACACTTGCCCGAGTTAGCCTTGATGCATCGGTTATTCAGCATGGATCCCAAAAATTTCTTTGCTTCCACCCTAAAAACGCACTTGCTCGGGTTAAGGCGCATGTCGTGATTTTGGAGCGCTTGAAAGAATTCTCCAAGACCAGCTAGGTGGAATGACTAGTCCGGTGTCTTGACGATCATATCGTAGGATTCCTCCCAATCACCAAAGACCTTTTCCAGAGCTTTTTGTTTTGCCTTCCATGCCTTCGTGTATGATACCGAGTAGCCAAACATTCCATTTATCCTCTCTTGAATAAGAGAAATGGCTATTGCAGGCTCTTCTTTGACCATACCTACAAAAAGTATACGACTCAAAATTAGGAAATCAGACTCAGCATACTCGCTACGGTTCGAATATATGTTTCGTACCTAGTATGCACGAGCATATGAAGTCGGAACTACACTTGCTATGGTCTGCACCGATGACTTGGTTGACGCATGTGTGTTGTCCACCCCATCTTGTTATCCCCCATTTCGTAGATCTTCTCCCCAGGATTGCCCTCATCCTCCATGGACAAGGTTGTTGCTCGGTCGAGTTCGGGCATTTGACGTAATAGACAGTTGGTTTGGACTCAACCACACGAAAAGATTGGTGAATCTTCATCGCGTAGTGCTTCAGAGCATGTTGAACAGCTTCTTTCGAATCAAACCGTAGACCAACGTACAGCTCATCCCCAGCCTCCCAATTTCCACGGGAAGCCAAAGAATCTCAGTCTAGTTCTTGGTCTGGATATTCCCAATTAACGTTTGTGTAGTGGGGAATATCATTCCAGAATGGGACTGTGGGGCTTTCTGAACATAAAAATATAAATAGTTAGTAAAATGTCACTGAGATAATAGCGACCGAGGCAATCAAATTTCAAGACATACCGCTTGTTCCTGGATGGACGTTGATGGGCACCTCCACCACAATCGGCGATGACGGGGAGACCGGTCCCATCGGACGTTCGTCATCTGACGAATCCTCAACGAGAAGGAAATCATCGTCACGGGCATCATCATCAACAGAGCGATATGCATTGGGATCGACGTTAAAATTGTTGCTCTGATCTTCATCGTTTGACAAACTCACCAACATATCTTGACTTTCAGGTTCTTCACCTAGATCTAGCCCTACAGCGTGTGGTGGCGTTAGTATGTCGTTCGTCACATCGGGTGGGGGGGTGCGGATGAGCTACCAGCCTGGTCGATGTCGACATACAACTCAAGGATGGTCATGATTGACTGTTGCGCAAATGTGTCGAGCATTATTCCCAGATCTTCGGTGTCACATACTTCAAGACCGATGTATTGCCTGGGATTGGTTGATGCCAAAAATCTACATGTCACGGAACCTATAACCTGGTTGGGCCCGAGCTTTAGCTTGTTGTGAAGTTTCTTCCTCAAGTGGTTCATGCTCATGCCGTATTTGACTCGTATGGTTCTCCTGTCGCCTTCAAACATTTGTCCTTCCACGCCTACAAATTTTCTACCATTGAAGTAGATCAGCGCAGCAACTTTAGCCATCGCTCAAGGACGACAAAATTCTAATTTTTTTAAGAAGAATGGATTGAGAATGAAGGTGAGAATGTGTGAGTACAAAGAGAACATGTTAGGGTATATATAGGGGACGTGTGTGCAGAACTTGTACACAATGGGCCTCAAATAAGGAGTGTTTAAACACTCCTCAGATGAGGCATGTTTATTGCACTGAAAACGCCTCACATGAGGAGTGTTTAAACACTCCTCAGATGAGGCCCATTATGTACAAGTTCCTCACCTACCCCAGACAACATCAGTCAAACACTTTAGATTCTTTTTCTGTCTTATATGAAAATGGCCTCAGTTGAGGCGTGTTCAGTACACTAAATGGGCCTCACATAAGGCGTTTTCACTCCCTTTTTCTGCTCCCCTACTCGAGACATCCCATCAACCTGCACTGTGTGAAACACGCCTCATTTGAGGAGTGTTTAAACACTCCTCATCTGAGGCCCATTTAAACACGCCTCACTTGAGGCTAATTACAAAAATCACTCATTTTGACAAATAGTGTGGCTCTTACCCCAAAGTGACAATAATTTTTTTTTCTTATATTCAAAAAAAACTCCTCCTTTCATATACTAAGAATAGTTGACGTAATTTTCTCTTCATCACAAACCATTGCTACAAACCAAGCAATGGTTTATGCTGCTTGATTTTCTTCTTCCACAAAAGTAAGCTTTACTTTTTCACATGATATATCTCATTTCTCTCTCTTATCTTTCTATCTCTCAAGGTGTAAATCAATGAAGTTGTTTTGCACACTGCATACTTTCTTTCTTTTTTCATTTCAGGTGTTAACTTGTTTGAGATACGGTGACGGTCTCTTCCAATAAATAATTTTCCTGAATTTTATTTTTGTAATCACACTCTTATGGGAATCTAGCTTGCATACCCACTAGATCAAAGAGTATATTATAACTTTCTGAGCTAAGTAATAGCTTATTTACTTAGGGGTACTGGAAAAACAAAATGCTGTAGTGATATAAGTTCACAATATCTCAGTTACTGGATTTGAATCCAGTCTCTGCATACCTCTATAAACCTTTTTAAGATTAAATATTCATTACAAGCCTGTGGAATATTAATAGAATTGTTAATTTTCCTTCATTCATGTACCTCAAATATCTATATATTTTGTATGCAATGATACTAGACTTTAACATTCCCATTGTACATGTGTACTGTGAAAAACGTGAAGCTATAGTTCTTCTGCATCCATAACAAGGACTCAGAGAAATCCAAAATAACAAACATGACAACCCAAAAAAGTTGAAGAATATTGATCAATTTTTAACTATTTTATATGAGATCACACATGCTAAATTATATATGTGTTCTTCTCCAATCATCGTCGTCCGTTCTTTTTTTTGGTACATAAAATGATTTCTATAAAGATATTTTGGTTATTCCGTGCAAATCTTTGTGTTTGCACGAACACTTAGATTGCACAGAGTAATTTAGGAGAAATAAAAGTAGAAAAAATATAAAAAAAAATTGTTCATGCAGTTCGGCCAATTGAGCTACCTCTGCGGCTATAAAGTAGTTATAGCTCCTTTCTAATTCAGATTAACTTTTAGTCACGCAGTTCAGCTAATTGAGTCTACATCTACACCTAGTACACACATTTTAGGGTTACGGTGTTACAAGATATATATAAGGGTTCTAGTGATCCAGATATTACAAGATAATATCTCACTAAATCTTATCACAATCCCCCAACAAATCAGATTCTAAAAATAACAGATTTTGGCCAAAACAGAAATCATTAAAACAACAGATTTCACGAAGTCCCAGCGCCTATGCACTAGGAATGCCCGTGCCAGCGCCCATGCGCTCGCATTCTGCCTCACCCAGTGAAGTCTCAGCGCCTATGCACTGGCTCTCTGCCTCGACACCTCTGCTTATCATGATTCCCAGTGCCTTGGAATACCAGCGCCTATGCGCTGGCAGTGTGTCCAATGAACCAAACTCAACACTTTGTCCTCTGAATTGTGTATATACTAGTGTTGTCCTCAATTATTGATTATTTGTGGGGGGAAAAACGAAGCCTTGCTTGATTCCTCAAATGATTAATTACTTATTCAATGGCTGCCAAAAGCTCATTTGGCATGGGAGAATCAGCTTTGGGAGATATGAATGCAAATGAAACCACCAATTTTTTAGAGCAAAACCTAGTCTTTGCTTGCTGCTGGTTTCGAATCTAGAATCCGTTGGTGTTTGGAGATTTTCTAAACCAACAAGTCATCAGAGAACCGCCGAGCAAAACTTAGTCTACCAAGTCTAAATCTAAATAGAGAATAGAAAAATTCAAGACAAAGAAATTAGGAGAAAAACTCAATTTTCTGATAACATTCATACTGGTAGAATTGGCCCAGCAGTGGTGCTATCATCATCTATCAGCAAGTAGATTCCTCCACATAATCAAAGACAAACAAATTAAAATGCAGCTTAGTTCAAGCATAATTCACATAGCATAGGGCCAATTTGTTCAACTTATCATATATTGTCTCTTAAATTCTTGTAATATTAAAATTAATAGATTAATCTTTGGTTTAATCATAAAAAAAATCATGTTCGAGTCGTAAACATCCACATCTATGTGGACTAACTCTTCAAATATGAACTTTTTCATACACATGACCTAAACTGTGACCTAACTTAAAGAGAATCCACTATGCAAGTCATAATACTAACAGAATCAGAATTCATTGAATCATGCGGAGTGCTTTAGTAGTATAATAATAATAATAATAATAATATATATATATATATGCTAAAATACTAAAGGCACCCATAACCCATAATACACATGCGTAAAAAAGAATTCATGATAGTTTTCTTATATTAAGCTGAGACAGAATTTTTTAGATACTTGTTTACTTTATGACTTTTTTCTTATCACAATTCACAACAATTGAGACTGGACTCTGCCGAAAGGCCAAATAACTACAAAGATTAATGTCCTATCACATTGAGAAGATATGTTTTTGATTAGAAATTGGATGATGGACTTCTGAGCTGACCACTTGGACATACTCAAATAATAACCGATGTTATAGTTTTTTCTTTTATTCATTAAAATATTTTCACAACCGATTACTGTCTCACGATTAGTGTACTAAGCATTAGGAATCTGGTTAATAAGTTCTTTGCTATTAGTCAGTTCGTAATTGTAGTTAAGCTCTAAAGTATATAATATGCTTTTTAATTTCTTAATTGCTGTTGTGGCTTCTGGTTAGTTAAAGCGTGTGTCAGCATATATGATTGAGGAATTAAAGCTTAAATTATTAAAATAGTCATGATCACTTTCTTTAGATCCTCAAACAAAATAGATGAATCTAATTTGTAATCTATCATATATCATATATACCTCTCCCTATAGATTGGTTTGGTTTTAAATATACTACCTGCCATGCCATGATTGATGATACAATATGGGCATCAAGAAATAATATATGGAGAAGTGCCATCATATGCTATAGATACGATCGACATGATTAATTCATTAAATAATCAACTCCCAAATACCTCTGAAGAAATATACACCCATTGATTAGCATTCTCAAAAGCCATGATTAGGAGAAATATGGAATGCATTCTTTGGTTCTTCCTGCATCACCATGATTGTCTGGATTATGCAAACAAATATGTGGGTCGGGTTATTAAGTAGAAGGGTCATTTGAGGAAAGCTTTTTCTTTTTCGATGAACTTTTGAGGAAAAGTTATACATAAGAGGTTTTCCTCTTTTGAAAGAGGAATCAAATAATAAATAAGAACACATGGCACTAATGATTAGAGAAGCACAATTATTGGTTGATGAGAGATCACCATTCTATTTATTGAATACAATGATTAGATCGCCATTGTATATCACGCTCATTGCATTGCATAATGATCCAATTATTTGATACAAGAAATATCTATTTGGAGTCGAAACATTAGCGTCGATCACGACACTGACATTGTTTATGTTGATTTGTGTCGGCTTATTCGACCCAAAGGCGACGCTATGTATTAAAATAAGGGTTTAGTTTCGTGAATGTTAGCGTCGGCTTAGCTGAGTCTATTATCCATTTAGACTAAGGCATGCAATTGTCCCAGTAACATCGGCATTAGCCCACGTTGACAGAAGTCCTAATTCTTATAGTTTAAACTTAGCGTCGGCTGAAGTCGACACTAACTTTAAATGTAGTCTATCCCGCGGAAAGGAGGGCTCACTCTTCCTTCTTCTCACGATCACAAACCCTTAACCATTTTTCACCCTCATTACCCTAACTTATCCTCCTCTGTCGATGCACATGCTTTGGGGTGTTAGGGGTGTTTCTCTATATAAACACCAGTTATACCTTGTAAATGGTACATATCATGAAGAAATGATATTTCTCTTCTTCCTTTGAATCTCTCTTCTCTCCCTATTCCTATTTCTGAACCTGTCATCCGCCATCCCACGTTCCCACCGTCTCTGTCGCGCCTCGCGATCGCTGATGCCCGTCGTCACACTATTCTTGAACATGTTCAACCACTACCTTTGCACAACTCCAAGCCTCAACGACCACCATGAATCTGATTCACTACTAGAATTTTGGTTATTTCCTGCAATTTTTTTTTTTTACAAATTCTTACTAAAAATCCACAGGAAAGCCATTTTCTTTATATTTTCCTGCTAATTATAGTAATTTAGTCCGTTGGTAAATCCATATGAAAGTTCATCTGCAGGAAAAGTTCATAGCTAAATCTGCCGGAAACATTTAAAGGTATTTCTGTAGGAGTCATTCATAGCTAAATCCATAGCAAAAGCTCAAAGTAAAATCTGCTGGAAAAATTTAAGTGTAAATTTGCAGGGATGATTAATAGCTAATTCCATAGGAAAAGTTTATAGTAAAATCCACCAAAAGTGAAGGTAATTCTGCTGGGAAAAATTACATGTAATTTCTTTCTTAAGTCCATAAAATAATTCTCTAAAAATTTAAATTAACATTTTATTCTAAAAGAAAATCTTTAATCAAATTATGTAAAAAAATACTTATTCATAATAATAATTACAAAAAAATTAATTGTAGTAACTAGGGGTGAGCAATGGGCAGGTTCGGGCGGGTTCGTGTGAACAGTACCGGGTTTGGTCGGGTTTGAAACATGCATATGCAAGACCGATCCTGACCGTGGTTGATTTCAGGTGTGTCGGGTTCGGGTTTGTCGGGTAGGCTGATGGATCGGGCGGGTTCATGTGAAGAAAAGAAAAGGAAAAACAGAGGGGAGATGTGAAGATTTTTGAACAGTGGTGAAGAAGAAGAAGAAGAAGAAACAAACACAACCACGAGGTGGGGGAGAGTGAACTCAGACTAAAGCAGCGGCCATGCATGCTGGAAAATGGAACTTTGTTTTCTCTCAATGCTGGGCTTCGGTCTTCACGAAGCAGCGGCGGCAAAGCAGCGACGGGGCGTCACGAAGCAGCGGAGGATTCGGGCTTCACAGTGCCACCGAAGACGAGGCATAGGAGGTTCCAGAAGCCAGAAGGGGTCGTGAGACTTGTCGGAGGCAGCGGTGGAGAAAGAGGAGGCTCTGCAATCTGCTAGAGTAGGAGAGAAAGGTCGTGGTCGTGGTCCAGCAGAGCTAGGGTTTGAGTGAGAGAGTCAGAGAGGAAAGGTAGTGGCACAGGCCGCAGAGACCCTGCTAGGGTTTGAGTGAGAGATAGGGGGAGCGACGCTAGGGTAGGGTTCTGAGTGAGAGAACTGAATTTTTTTTTATATGGGCTACCCTCGGGTTGGGTCGGGTTCATGTGGATTTTAGTGGTCCACCCGAGGTCGACCGCGTCTAACCGTATTGGACCAATTTTGTCACCCACGTGACCCATCAACCCGGTCTGACCGGCCCGTGCTTCAATTTATTTTCAGGGTATCTCGAGTTTGGGCCGGGCCAGTTATTTTGATCAGCCCAAGTAGTAACTCACATTTAGCATTCTTTCCATATGTAACCAAAAAAACTCAGATTTAGCATGACTATAACAAGGCCTAGGAGTACAATTAGAATCAGTGTTACTTCCATAAAATCAATGTTTACTTCCTTCTTTTTTGGCTGGTTCCTATCATTGGTCACACTGACTAACTACTAAGCATTAGAACCTAGAAGAGACCCCTGGTTCCTATTTCTGCCAAATCTTTAATTGCCCAACAAATGCAGACACTTTGTTGTGAATACAAAAACAGGTGAAAAATCATTAAAGAGACATAACACACTAAACAAAAAAGAGGAAATGAGGGAACCAGAAATTCAATTAAAGAAGCAAGGGTCAAACCTATAAAAAAACTTGAAGGAGCTGAGCATTGAAACAAAACGAGATGTCCCCAACAAATATCAATGTTCATTATATGAGAATAGATCCTTGAGAATTCACACAAAGAGGTCTGGTTGAACACCAGATATCGAAGCAATCACTTAATACATAAAAGTAGGAGTACAAGTAAACAGCAGCTACAGAAATTAATTCCCAGGAGCAATTATTTTAGTTGATGCAAGCTTTTTTATCTCAGCAACAGCCTCCTTTGAAGAAATGATATTTCTCTTCTTCCTTTGAATCTCTCTTCTCTCCCTATTCCTATTTCTGAACCTGTCATCCGCCATCCCACGTTCCCACCGTCTCCGTCGCGCCTCGCGATCGTTGATGCCCGTAGTCACACTATTCTTGAACATGTTCAACCACTACCTTTGCACAACTCCAAGCCTCAACGACCACCATGAATCTGATTCACTACTAGAATTTTGGTTATTTCCTGCAATTTTTTTTTTACAAATTCTTACTAAAAATCCACAGGAAAGCCATTTTCTTTATATTTTCCTGCTAATTATAGTAATTTAGTCCGTTGGTAAATCCATATGAAAGTTCATCTGCAGGAAAAGTTCATAGCTAAATCTGCCGGAAACATTTAAAGGTATTTCTGTAGGAGACATTCATAGCTAAATCCATAGCAAAAGCTCAAAGTAAAATCTGGTGGAAAAATTTAAGTGTAAATTTGCAGGGATGATTAATAGCTAATTCCATAGGAAAAGTTTATAGTAAAATCCACCAAAAGTGAAGGTAATTCTGCTGGGAAAAATTACATGTAATTTCTTTCTTAAGTCCATAAAATAATTCTCTAAAAATTTAAATTAACATTTTATTCTAAAAGAAAATCTTTAATCAAATTATGTAAAAAAAATACTTATTCATAATAATAATTACAAAAAAATTTAATTGTAGTAACTAGGGGTGAGCAATGGGCAGGTTCGGGCAAGTTCGTGTGAACAGTACCGGGTTTGGTCGGGTTTGAAACATGCATATGCAAGACCGATCCCGACCGTGGTTGATTTCAGGTGTGTCGGGTTCGGGTTTGTCGGGTAGGCTGATGGATCGGGCGGGTTCATGTGAAGAAAAGAAAAGGAAAAACAGAGGGGAGATGTGAAGATTTTTGAACAGTGGTGAAGAAGAAGAAGAAGAAACAAACACAACCACGAGGTGGGGGAGAGTGAACTCAGACTGAAGCAGCGGCCATGCATGCTGGAAAATGGAACTTTGTTTTCTCTCAATGCTGGGCTTCGGTCTTCACGAAGCAGCGGCGGCAAAGCAGCGACGGGGCGTCACGAAGCAGCGGAGGATTCAGGCTTCACAGTGCCACCGAAGACGAGGCGTAGGAGGTTCCAGAAGCCAGAAGGGGTCGTGAGACTTGTCGGAGGCGGCGGTGGAGAAAGAGGAGGCTCTGCAATCTGCTAGGGTAGGAGAGAAAGGTCGTGGTCGTGGTCCAGCAGAGCTAGGGTTTGAGTGAGAGAGTCAGAGAGGAGAGGGAGCGGCACAGGCCGCAGAGGCCCTGCTAGGGTTTGAGTGAGAGATAGGGGGAGCGACGCGAGGGTAGGGTTCTGAGTGAGAGAACTGAATTTTTTTTTATATGGGCTACCCTCGGGTTGGGTCGGGTTCATGTGGATTTTAGTGGTCCACCCGAGGTCGACCGCGTCTAACCGTATTGGACCGATTTTGTCACCCACGTAACCCATCAACCCGGTCCGACCGGCCCGTGCTTCAATTTTTTTTCAGGGTATCTCAAGTTTGGGCCGGGCCAGTTATTTTGATCAGCCCAAGTAGTAACTCACATTTAGCATTCTTTCCATATGTAACAAAAAAAACTCAGATTTAGCATGACTATAACAAGGCCTAGGAGTACAATTAGAATCAGTGTTACTTCCATAAAATCAATGTTTACTTCCTTCTTTTTTGGCTGGTTCCTATCATTGGTCACACTGACTAACTACTAAGCATTAGAACCTAGAAGAGACCCCTGGTTCCTATTTCTGCCAAATCTTTAATTGCCCAACAAATGCAGACACTTTGTTGTGAATACAAAAACAGGTGAAAAATCATTAAAGAGACATAACACACTAAACAAAAAAGAGGAAATGAGGGAACCAGAAATTCAATTAAAGAAGCAAGGGTCAAACCTATAAAAAAACTTGAAGGAGCTGAGCATTGAAACAAAACGAGATGTCCCCAACAAATATCAATGTTCATTATATGAGAATAGATCCTTGAGAATTCACACAAAGAGGTCTGGTTGAACACCAGATATCGAAGCAATCACTTAATACATAAAAGTAGGAGTACAAGTAAACAGCAGCTACAGAAATTAATCCCCAGGAGCAATTATTTTAGTTGATGCAAGCTTTGTTATCTCAGCAACAGCCTCCTTCCATTCAGACCACTTGGTAGCTTTCTAAAGATTAAAAAGATGATGATAAGGAAAGGAAGCAAAAAAAACTGAGACAGATTCAATACAACAAAAATAAAAACATATTATTACTAAATAGAATGAGAGATGGGGCAGAAAACTGACCACTTCATCCCAAAATCCTGATTTCTCCAAATGTGTCAATATATCAACAGGATCAACGAGCTCATTTTCATCTATTTCTTGAGGAGATGAATATTCCAAAAACTAATAGTTTAGCTCCGGTAAAATCTTATGTTACTCTCTTTTCATAAATATTCAAAAAAATTGTTAGTGTCCCACCTATTTTTAGACTTAATTGTCAATACAAGACACAAGTATACTAAAATATCAAGCAAATGAGTTATTTTTTCATCTTATGGTTGTTTTTCATATCAAAGGTACTTATTTTTTGTCAAGTAATTGAGTTATGTCTTTCTTCACTCTTTTTTGTTGCTACTAGCCTATTGTTTTTCAAATCCAACACTCTTCTACGAGAAGGAGAATACCTACAAGAGTTCCATGAATAGTCATGACATGATAGCTTTAAAATTGGCTAAGAACTACTTAAATTCTATTCAACTTCATTAGTATTCAAATTGGAAATATAAGCACAGAATCAACAATCATTCTCAGAGCAGCAAGAACAGGAAGGAGGCACACATCAATCACTTACCATCAATGTGAGGCTGAGGAACTGCATCACCTTGCTCTGTACCCCATCAGCATGCAGAGCACTTAGAAAATTCACCACCCATCCCAACAACTCATTGGACAAACTTGCTAGTCCAAGAACTATGAAATTTATCTCAAAGTCAAATTTATTTAAATCTTTAGATAGACAGACCCTCAAATCAACCTAGCATGACCTTCAACTGGATATGTCCCCCCCCCCCCCAATTACTCACAAAATTACATTAGAACAGGTTCAGCAGGGCTCCAGTTAGCAAAATTGGATTTTTTGAAAATGCAAAACATTTCATATACAGAAAACAAAACACCACACCAAGCTGGTTGTTTACAATTGAAAACTTGTTTGAGCTCGGTGGCGGGAACGCAATAAAAATAAAATGAAAAAAACACCCAAAGAAGCAATCACCGGAAAAAAATGTAGCCAACAAGGACAACATAAATGGATATTCAGCACATACAGGTCACAATAAAACCTTTTCTTCAGCGAAGAATTCCTGCACTGCCGGGTCAATCCACTTCAACAGTGCTTCCCTGAATTGCTAACACCGAGCAATCAAATCAGCAAAAAAAGAGCTCTGAAACATTAATCAGTGCAGAAAATTTTTAAGAAAAAAATATCAGAACAACAACAAAATCAAGATCCTATCCTAAGCATAACATTGAAGCAGAACAAGTATTTTGAAAATTCAGAGATCAGAGACAAGCGTAGACAAGTAAGAAAAAGAAGAATAGAGAATTATGAATTAATTTCCCTTTATTCCCTACACAACATATTCTAACTCACTAGCAAAATTTGATCAGTACTATTTTATCAATGAATAAAATCTCAAACTCGGAAAAATCTAGGAATCCCCAGATCACGCTATCTGTGTTTGCTTTCAAATGCACCAAGCTTGAAGGAAAGAAAACACATTCACCACACCAAGCTGGTTGTAGGATGAGAGGGTTTCTTCAGCTATAGATAATAATTATATGAAGGTGAGAATGCATCCATTAAAATGAGTGCTTCACTACTTTCAGAATTTGATGTTGCTGCTCTTAATTCTAGTAAGCTAGGTCATACAAGATCTTACAAACAACATAATGGTCTGAGTCTCTATTTCGTATAATCTGGTCATGCATTTTGGGGTCCAAATTATAGCCAATTGAAGATCAACAGATATTGTGCCATATGCCATGCTTGAGTGATCATAAAAATTTCTCATATATGTCAATTAATTCTAGCAGCTTCCTCTAAACTGTACAAAAAAAGTAACCTTGAATGATCACAAATATCTATAACAATACAAGAAGAAGTAAATATATGATAACAATTGGAGTGACAAAGGATTTCAAAATTCCAAAAGGACCTTGATGCTTTCTTTAGACCTGTTAAGTGTAAACTGTACAAAATGGTTTCCCTCATGCATAATCAAAGTCTTGGTTGAGAATATAATATTACCTGTCTAACCTAAAGAGAATCACATTTTGTACCATATGGTTGTATTTATTATAATTAATAATTAGTTAGTCGACATGAATCTTACTTTGTACCATATATTTGTGTGTCTTAATCTTATCTTCGAAGAACCTTTGTTACAGTGCGACTTATGGATCTCCCAGTTCTAACTGTAATGTTTCCCTTTAAACACCATTCCAGTAAAAGCATCCTTCACAAACATATATGCCTTGCGCACACGTGTCCTTTCCCTTAAACTTAAAATTTTCTTTGGAAGCAAAATAATTTTTTATCAAGAAAAATAGATCTTGAGAACAACTTCTCAAGTAGGGGCTGAAAACTATTAACACCGTAGCCATTTAGAAACACCCTTACTCCATAATAAAGCATCCAGAAATACATACAATATCAAAGACACCAACCCTCAATCCTAAATAGCTAAGATTCACCTATTACAATGCCACTTATTTACTAACCCACTAGAATATGGTTTGAAATTTCAACTATATCTTTCTGTCACCTATTAGTTCAGAACAAGTTCTGAATCTGTGGTTTAATTACTAAATCAAGCAAAAGGCAATGAGGGGACTTGTTTTGGAAAATTTCTATACTTGCATAGACTTAAATTTCTCTGGAGTCAGAGGAGACACCCAAGAATAAGGTTATTGCCTACATATCACCCACCAACATGTATTCAAATCAGTAATAATCTTGCATCACATCTAGGAAACAAGGAAATGAATAGGGAGTTGCTATGTCCTCTAACATCATCAGTTAAACATGAAAGCTATCCCACTTAGCTGGCAATTCGACAACCAACGAAAAAAATGGTGGCCTTAATTAAAATAGCCAATTATGTGACTCTGCTATTTCATGCTAAAACGGTCAGTGTCCCAAAGACTAGGTTGAAGGACCTCCTTGGAACCCAAAAAACAATAATAGAAGAAAGCCACAACATTGCATAGAGCCTAAAAATCCAACATTACATGGAGACAATGTGGCTATGGAGACAATGTGGCTAGCTAGACATGCATCTGATAGCATAACTCTGCATTAGTCAGTCCTGAATTATAGTTAGACACCCAATTGAAATTGATAGTTGCAATTACATGGAGAGAGAAAACCACAAGCACCAAACTTCATCTCATTCAGTAACATCAGCCAGGATAGAGTGCCAGCAAAAACATTGAACCAGAAAAACAACATAGGATGCAAAGAAATGTAAAATTCCAACAAAGCCAGAAAGTAGAAACCTGTCAACACTTCTTTAATCATCTTATTATATCAATTTCCCCCTTACAATCCAAAGTTTTTGGTTACTCACCATTGCTTGTGCACATTCCTGCTTGGGCATCGATTACCCTCTCCTTGTTCGTCTCCTTCTTCGGCGTTGATGGTGGTGTGGTGGTGATGCCTTGCACGCAGCTCATCTGGTCCTCAAATACCAAGGCTGGGTTGGTGGCATTGGAAGCAGAACCTTCATCCTCAAAAATCGAAATTTTGAGCTACCTCGCTCCCAATCTGAGATCTCCCATGAATTTCTCGAGAACTTTTAATATTATTGATTTAAAATACGCTAGCACATTTGGTAAGGATTGATGTAAGGGTGTTACCTACCCACCCAATTTATGGGGTTAGATTTCTTACCCCATGGACAAGTTTTTACACTCGAACAATATAAAACCCGGAAATTTTGCGTTTCAAGATATAAAACTCGAAAAATTTGCCTTCCAAGATATAAAACCCGTAAGGGAAAGAAAGGTGCAGAAATGGATTGTTAGGGTGAGAAATCTAACACCCCCAATTTATCACCCCACTTAAATCTAGTAAAAAGCTCTAATACTTTTAGTTTTTGTGTTCATCGGGATTTCTAAACCTGGAACATGTTTGGGTTAATATACTGAAATTTAAAACTCGGAACATGTACATGTAATGTTCCTATCCATAAGTAAAAAACATTGAGTTTTATATCCCAAAACATATTATGTTTTTCGTTCCGGGAAAATAAAATACTGGTATGCTTTTAACGTACAGGATTTTAAATATTGGAAATCGCAGTAGCTAGGTTCTGGGTTTTAAAATCTCAGAACTGAATTCAATTACATTCCAGGAAATGAAATCCCTAAATGTTTATTACCTTCTGAGTTTTAAATCCCGAAAGTGAACAAAATCAGCAGCATTCTAATTTTTTTGATAATGATCGTCGAAAATCCAATCACATCACAAGATTTCAATGATTATACAAACACATCACAACATTTCAATGATTATACAAACACATGACAACATTATAATTGTCATCAAAATCCAAATCATGATAATCGTTGTCAAAGTATACAAACACATCTCACAACATCATGATCGTGATCCTAAAAATGTAGCTATATGATCATCATCATCATCAAAACAAAACAATCCTAATACTAGGTCATCAAAATGTACAAACATATCTAACAATCATGAACTAGGTCTAGTGGATGTGGATGTGGATGTCCCTCCCATAGTCCTTTGATACACGAAGCTGGACGTGGTCCTCTGCCTAGCATAGTCCAATGCCCTATACAAAGTGACTCGGATGGGCCCCTCGCCGAAGGTGCATCATGTAGCCAGGGACTCTGTCAGCCACTTCTCCAGTCGCCTCAAGACAACTTGAAAGAATGCAATTTGGATGTCAGTGAATAATGAAAGTAAAAATATAACTATTAACCCCTACACATAACGACATTGAACTTACCACCCCACCAACATTTGTACGTGCAGACTGTGGAATCATGCACGGGTGTGATACTCGCGAATACCAAAGTATGTACTCGGGTGCCGTCTCAGCTGGGGAAAAAACATGAACCCCTAGCTGGATGACTTGAGTGGTGAATGCCTCGTACGTGGCATTTATCTCCTACGCGAAGGGTGGTGGGCCAGGGGGTGTTCTGGGGACCGTCTGGATGTGCCCGGACTGGCGGACTACCCTCTCTGGGAGGTAAGGTCGCTTGACATTCGATCCACGGATGTAGCCCGAATATAGTGACACCTCCTATTATGGTCGATGCTCTTTCTGATCACGGTAGGGTGTCCAGTTAACGATGTGGGTGTCCATGTTATCCAGATGAATTATCCGCACATCAACCCGGAGAAGTACCCTTCTTGCCACATTTCCGCCGCGCTGCTCTAGGTTGGGCCTCTTTGTAACCATGCATCACCTGTCTATAAAATATGCTGGCCAGGAAATGCTCATAAATCCAAGCCTGAAGGAGTGAAGCGTATCCACTAAGCTATCAGGTCTCACTGTGGCTTGCCACCGTAAGTTGATCATATAAAACAGCCAGCGTCATGGCTCCCCATGCATACATGTTAACCTGATTTAGGTCCTCAAAAGCTGACAGGCACACCACGCTATTGTAAGGATGACTCTTATTGGCAAACAGCGTCACACCAACAAGATGAAGCAGGTATAGTCAGGTAGCATGATCCCAACGCTAGCCTGAGAGCAATAAAAATTGAATTGTCAAATAATGTATAAATAATGGTCTTGCAGAAATTACTGATAATGGAGAATCATACCTGCAACTGCCTTCGTAACGCTCGTCGAGCCATAAGAACCTCAGGTGCAACCCCCTGTTGAAATCAAACTCCCCCAACAAATCGTATCGGTCAACACGTAGTAGTATCTCACATGCGTTAACCGCCTTCTTTCGAATAATCATTGATAGCGAAAAGAACCTCCCAACTATCGGTATGTGTAGCAAGCATGACACGCCATCCAGAGTAACGATCATCTCCCCAAAAGGCATGTGAAAGGAGGAGGTCTCTTTGTGCCACCTCTCGACAAAATATTAAATAAGGCACCTCCAGGTAATCCTCACGATTCAACCTCGCCAACTTGTGCCCACAAGTGGTGACTGTGAGGTCTCCTCTGTCAATGTAATCCTAAAAATATGTTCGCACACGTCAACATTAAGCAAAAAAGTTAAAATCATGAAAACTTGATCAAACATGGAACAAATAATGCATATTGGGTGGGTCCGTAGGTAGGAGAGCCACAAAGACGGTGCCACATGGTCTGGGTAGCTGGGGAGCAAGGAAAAGTCCTCAGGGCCTCCTAGAAAGGGAGGGTCTCGCTGAAGAACGAGTGGTGGAGGTTCCTCTAGTTTATCCAAACCATAACCAAATTCTAATTTTTTATTTTTTATTTCCATAAACTAAATTTCCCATCTTTGCTATAAATCGGTCCAAATCCCTAAAATCGGCCTACGACCCTAAAATCACCCCCAAAACCCAAAAATCAACACAAAAAACCTAAAATCGGCCGAAAACCCCAAAGTCGGCCTAAAACCCTTAAATCAGCATAAAAACCCTAAAATCAACCAAAAATTCTAAAATAAGCCGAAAACCATAAAGTCAGCCGAAAATCATAAAATCAGTCTAAAACCCTAAAGTCGACCGAAAACCATAAAATTGACCCAAAGCCCTTAAATCGTCCAAATACCCTATATTCGAAGGAAAATCCTGAAAAGGGCCAAAACCCTTAAAGTCGGCTGAAAAACCCTAAAATCGGCCAAAAACCCTAAATTCGAACGGAAAACCCTAAAATCGGCTGAAAACCCTAAAGACGGTTGGAAAACCTTAAAATCAGCTGGAAACCCTAAAATCATCCGAGAACCCTAAAATTGGCAAACCCTGAAATCAACTTGAGACCCAAAAGTCGGCCTGAAAAATTGATGACCAACACTCTAGGGTTTATTGGCTGACTTTTGGGTTTTGGGTTGATATTAGATTTTTTCAGCCGACTTTAGGGTTTTTGGCTGATTTTAGGGTTTTTACTAATTTTAGGGTTTTTAGCCGACTGTAGGGTTTTGGATCGATCTTATGGTTTTCGGCTGACTTTGGGGCTTTGGGCCAATATTAGGGTTTCGGGCCGACTTTAGGGCTTTTCGGCCAACTTTACGGTTCTTGACCGATTTTAGGGTTTCTCGACCGACTTTAGGGTTTTTAGCTGATTTTAGGGTTTTTACGCCGACTTTAGGGTTTTGGATTTATTTTAGGGTTTTTGGCTGCCTTTAGGGTTTTAGGTTGATTTTAGGGCTTTGTGTCGATTTTAGGGTTTTTTCGGCTGATTTTAGGGTTTTCCTACATACTTTAGGGTTTTCGGTCGATTTTAGGGTTTTTGACCGATCTTAGGGTTTTTCGGCCGACTTTAGGGTTTTTTGGCCGACTTTAGGGTTTTTTGGTCGATTTTCGGGTTTTCGACCGATTTTAGGGTTCAGGTTCAGTTTATGGTCAATTTTATGGTTTGGGGTTGATTTTAGGGTTTTAAGTCGATTTTAGGGATTTTTGCTCATTTTAGGGTTGGGCGTGCCTGGTGGAGCGGAGAATGTTTGAGAATTTTTTATTTTTTTTTTACAATTTAATTTTAAAATCACATTTTTAAGATTAATAAAAAATTCTTTAATGTAATTTTTAAAATTTTAATGTTTTGGTTTTGGTTTTAGATAAAACTAATTTTTTATCATACCACTTTTTAAATGTGGTTTGGTTTTTAAATTCAAATCTCAAAACTGGTTATCCAATAAATGTGGTTTGGTTATTTCAAAATTCAAACTATGAACACCCCTAGTGGCCACCAAACATGATCATAAGCTATTAATTAATAAATATATAAATATATTTTGTATTGTTTAAAAATTATTTTCATAATCTTTATTGAAAATAGTTATTCGGTGTATTAAATTACTCTCGCAATTCCGAATCGGGTGTGGTAAAGGTCAAATGTCTCCCAAAGACCTCGAACCTTAAGGTTCGAACACTCGACCTAGGAGTTCAAACAACCAGAAAATGAAAATAGTTTAATCAAACACATTTCCAGTGTTTTCATTTCTAAAAAATGGAAAATAGGAAATTACACCAAACATGTTTTCTTAATTTCATAAAATTGAAAATGGAAAATTGATTTCAGAAAATGAAAACAAACCAAACGGACTCTAAATTTCTTCCAATATAAATATTGAACATTGGATTACCCGAAAAATATTATATAGGGAGTAAATCATATATTACCCTTGTTAGTTATTATCTTAGCTTAGACCCACCAACTGACTCAAAAATACACTGCCGTAAGTTCGGAACATTAACCTTGAATCTCAAGAACTCAAATCTTTTGCATTTACCTTTCCACCCCAATTACCAAGAAAACACAAAAACCTCTTTCAAATCGAAACCTCTTTTTCATCTTTTGTTGTTCACCTTAGATTAGAAACCAGGATCTCTGTTTATGGTATGTTACACCAAACATGCCTACCTGGTTCACAGCACACGGCATCTGTGTTTATGAAACCCCCCATTCTGTTTTTTTCATGTAAATAGTCATAACAATGGCTGGTTTGGAAGAATTGAGGAAAAAGCTTGCACCTTTGTTTGATGCTGAGAAGGGGTTCTCATCAAGTTCAACCTTCGACCCCTGTGATGATTCTTACACAGTAAGCCTCTCTATGTTTCTCTTCTGTGCGTGAATACCAAACACTGTAACGATATTGATAATGGGTTTTAAATGGTTTTGTGATTTGTCTAATATATTTTTTCTGTTTTGGGTTTTTGGTTGATTCAATTGAGAAGTTTTCGGATGGTGGGACTGTAAACTTGTTGAGTAGATCATATGGGGTGTACAATATCAATGAGCTCGGGTTGCAGAAGTGCACGTCGTCATCTCGGTCTATGGATGAAAGTCATGATTCTGATCACAGTGAGAAGACTTATAGGTGTGGCTCCCATGAGATGAGAATATTTGGAGCAATCGGTAGTGGTGCTAGTAGTGTCGTCCAGAGAGCTATACATATACCAAAGCATAGGATTCTTGCATTGAAGAAGATCAATATCTTTGAGAAGGTATTTCCTGCTCTTAAGTCTTGTGCCATTTTGCTATACTTCACCATGTACAATTTTCATGTGAATTGAACCTCATGTGGCATAGTAATGTTCTGTTTTCTGTTTGTTTTATTTCTGTATTATCTTATTTATTTATTATTGCCGTTGAAGTAGTGGTTAACATGAGTTAAATGTGCTATTTTCTTGATGATCGGTGACAGGGACGGGACCAGAAAAAATATTGTAGGAGGGCGACAATTTAACACATTAAGTAAAATTAACTACAATAATTAGAGGAGGCAGTTTAAGAATTTTGAGGGGGGGAAATACAACATTTCAACACTACTCTATTGATGAATTTTTTGCTCTCTCAGGAGCGACTGCCCCATTTTAAATGTAGGTAGTTTCCTCCCTGGTGGGTGATAAACTTTTTATCTGCTGTGTTTTTGAAGTGTTGGAGTTACTACTTCCTACACTGTATTCACTTTATACTCTATTGGTTATGTCTGCTTCTAGATAGATAAAAGCCTTAAAAGAGAAATTAATGAATGATACCAGACCCCCTTGTCAATATCCCACAAATTTTAGAAGGCCAACTCATAATAATCACCTTTTACTGAACTATTGAACTTCTGTGTGTCAATCAGGAGAAAAGGCAGCAGCTCCTTACTGAGATAAGGACATTATGTGAAGCACCTTGTTGTGAGGGTCTTGTAGAATTTCATGGGGCATTTTACACTCCAGACTCTGGACAGATAAGTATAGCTTTGGAGTACATGGATGGAGGATCACTTGCAGATATCTTGCGAAAGCATAGAAGGATACCTGAACCTACTCTGTCATCCATGTTTCAGAAGCTCCTACATGTAATGAAAATATCCTTGTATTTTTATTTTGAACTTTTCCTTACGGGCGAACACTAAGATGTACTGATTGGCATTTTATCCTTTGGAAGGGTTTAAGCTATCTGCACGGAGTCAGACATTTAGTTCACCGAGATATAAAGCCAGCTAATTTACTCGTAAATCTCAAGGGGGAGCCAAAAATTACTGATTTTGGTATCAGTGCTGGCTTAGAGAGTTCAGTGGCAATGGTAAGTAGACTCTACCAGTCTTGGTTTTTGGTCTCTTATTGCTTCTATAATTGTTAACAAATGTAAAGTTCATTGTTTGGCCATGTAACTTTTCAGTGTGCTACATTTGTTGGAACTGTTACATACATGTCACCTGAGAGAATTCGAAATGAAAGCTATTCTTATCCAGCTGACATTTGGAGCCTTGGTCTTGCGCTTCTTGAATGTGGGACAGGAGAATTTCCATATACAGCCAACGAAGGACCTGTAAATCTGATGTTGCAGGTGTGTGTCGATGCTGGATTTGGATCATCTCATGTGATAATCTCGCATGACCATGTCATGTGAAGATCTGAGTCTTTAATTATTTTTTTATGGAATCTAGGCCTTTAATGGATATATGGAGGGAGAAAATTAAAATTGTGCAGGAAATAATACTGACCATCGGATTTCATTAAAAAAGTAATTAAGGGCTCAGATACTTCACATGACATGGTCATGTGAGATTAACACATGAGAATGAGATGATCCAAATCCGTCAATGCTTTTTTATGCTATTTATTTGTTTAAATGAATGTAAATGTTGTCCGAGAAGAACATCTAGGCATACCTCTTTTTTTTACAAGTCTTTTCTATTTTCAATTTTAATTACGAAAAATGTCACCTTGTTTTCAAAGTTCTGTATAGGTGACAATGAAAACAATTTGTTTCCTGTAGAAACACTGTAAATATAAAACAATAAAAAATAAGGTGAGATTTTTGTAATTGAAAAAGTGAAAATGAAAACAAAAAAAAACTCTTAAACCAAACAGGTTCTCCCATGATTGTTCATATACGAAAGTCTGAGTTCTTTGCTGTTAAATTTTAAATTAATGGACCCACTAGCTTGCAGCATTAATGTGATCAGTGACATTGAAATATGTCCAACCCTGCTACAGATGAAATAGCTGCTTTGTTCTAGTAATTCTTCTGTCTGCAAATAATTATATACTTAGTTTATGGCAGATCCTGGATGATCCATCACCATCACCATCAAAACAGACGTTTTCACCTGAATTCTGCTCCTTTGTTGATGCTTGCTTACAGAAGGATCCAGATGCTAGGCCGACGGCAGAGCAGGTGAGAAATGAGAAAACCTTGATATCATATCAGCACCATGTGTAGTATCCGCGATTTGCATTCTTATGTATACTGCTTTGACTACCACTCTACCTAAAGCTCTGTTGTGTTAGTGACTTAGTGTCCATGCTTTCATTTCCTTTGATTAACTTTCTGTTGTCAATTTTCATTTGCATTCTTGCCTGGTAGAGAGTACAATGTTTTCGGTCTTGCATTTAAGCACTCTATCGAATAAAAACATGATGGTTTCAACTTGATACTTTGGTGTTGCCCTACTGCAGCTTCTTTTGCATCCGTTTATCACTAAGTATGAAACTGCTGAGGTAGATTTAGCAGGATTTGTTCGTAGTGTTTTCGATCCTACACAAAGACTGAAGGACTTGGCAGATGTAAGTAGCTGTCAATTTTTTTCACTCTGCTTTATTTGATTGAACAAACATGCTTATTTTCGTTAGTTATTGTAATCACAAAACATAAAACCAATGAATGGTTGTTAGTTGAAAGTATTAAGTTGCACTTTTCATAGGTTGGTTCAATTAGAACTAGAGATAAACTTCACAATATTCCCATTTTAGGTCATAAGTATGCACTAAGCCTTCCTGTAAACAATGTTTGAATGATATGATAAGCTTGTTTCTCCCAAGCATTCACTGAATGCTCAATGAAAACAAGTATAATTTCATTCATTTATTTCACATGGATTTATTGGTTTTGAAATGTGGGTAGTTGCTTATATCAAGAGTTTAGAGAGGTTTCAATTAGTACTTATTGTTCACATTTTTCCCTCCAGATGTTGACAATACATTATTACCTACTATTTGACGGACCTGTTGATTTGTGGCAAAATGCAAGGAGCTTATATAGCGAAAGCTCAATTTTCAGGTGTGTACTTTTCTGTATGTATTACTTCCGCATCAAAAAGTCTTTCATTTTCAACTCACGATCTTTTTGGTGTGGAAAAAAATATAATAGAAACTATTCATTTACAAGGAACTTGCTATTATAAAGGGCAACAATTGAAGTCCTCAACTCTTTAAGGCTACACTACTATGCATCTGAAAAGAAACATATAGAGGAAAATGGATTTCAAGTGTTAGAATTTATTCTCCATTTTCAGAATCAATTTTTAGGTGTTTGGATGTTTTCTTTTACTATTGATTCTAGCTCCAATCAATTCTGGGATAAAGCTATATGCCTATAAGCATACCTTCCGCAATAGATATAGGGTGCGTTTGGGAAAACAACTTATTTAAGCTCTTATGACAATAAGTGTTTATCGTAATAAACAATTATTGCATTATCGCTTATTCATAAGTTAATTTGATAAACTTATTGAAATAAGCTTAAAACCGTTTATAGGTAAAAATATAAGCAGCTTATGAAAATAAGACTAAAACACCATATAGGTAGTCCATAAGCTATTTACATAAGCTCTCTCAAACACTTGCATAAGCGTTTGTACTTTATACTATAAAATAAACTCAAGTAAGCTCTTCCTAACAAGGCTATAATCAATTGTCAGATTTCACATTATTAACCTACTAAATCAGTTTTCTCATAATGTATCCAAACATAGATCAATTGACTTTCAACTCAGTTTTACCATAATCAATTCGGACACCGGTGACCCAAACACACTATATCAAACTCCTGGTCAAACTGAGTGGATTCTGGTTAATCAGTTCAGAATATCAATAATGGATGACTTCTTTTTTTGTGAACTTCCAATTCTTTCTAAGGTCATGCATGCTAACATTATCCTCCTATGTTTTGCAGTTTCTCTGGGAAACAACATGTTGGTACAAACGACATCTTTAAAACTCTATCCAGTATTCGATCTACATTAGTTGGTGAGTGGCCTCCTGAAAAGCTGGTACATGTGGTTGAGAAGCTTCAATGTCGTGCTCATGGCGAAGATGGAGTTGCAATCAGGGTCTCAGGATCCTTTATAGTTGGCAACCAGTTCCTCATATGTGGAGATGGCATTCAAGTAGAGGGCTTGCCAAATTTTAAGGATCTTAACATTGATATCTCTAGCAAGCGAATGGGTACATTTCATGAACAATTCACAGTGGAACCAACTAGCCATATTGGATGCTACACCATTGTTAGTCAAGAACTGTACATTAACCAGTAATGTTTTATTAGATTAAGGTCTCAGTCAGGATGTCATGACTTCACACGAGAACCCTGTTTTTCAATATGTAACAATTACATTACAAATTTTTTATGTATGTACGATACGAAAAGCTGTTAATAGTATAGATCAATTTTTATTTTAATTTAAGATGTGATTCTGAACCTTTTTCACTCATTCTCCCTCTCTCTACTCCTTGCCCTCTTTCATTTTTTTTTCCTTTCTTCCTTCATTGATTTTCTTCTCTTTCCTCAACAAATTTCTTGTGCCTAAGGGAACTAGAGCTGAAGAGGGTGCTTTGAGTTTATGGGTGCTTTACCCACACCCTTTAAAAGCTGCCTATTAGAGGTTCTTAGAGATAATAAATTTAGGATTTTACTTTTATAGTATATATTTGTAGTTGTTGCATGTGTTCTGAAATTTTCAAAATAGACATGAGAGAAGCTTTTATGAGTAATTTGAGTTTCAAAAAAGAAATTAAAAGTGGATTTTTTTTTCCTCAAAACATATTAGTCGCGATGAGGCTGGCCAAGATTTGCTCATGCTAGAGGACCCCAATTCTTTCGCCCTTCAAGAATCGCCAAAGTTTTTCATATAAAGTACGCATCCACCCGCATATAAAGCATTATTTCTTATGAAATGGTCGCAGCAAACTGATGCAATCAAAACTACGTTCAAAAATCTGTACTTTTATGAGTTTTAACAATGTATACATCTAGTATATATGAGTGGGCATGCATCACTCTTCGGCCTAATTTTGTTGCAAAACATGAGTCAGAATTTACATGCTCATCTAGTATAACACACCTCATTTGTCTCTAGCAAAACATCAGAAAAAAATCTTATGTCCAGTTTAATGTTTTAGGCTTTTAGTCTCCCCAGCTTGATCACACAACTCAGGAGTAAAAAAACTCAACGGATGAATTATGCTACAACGAAACCTTATAAGCACTCTACATTTCAAATAACCTGCAGAAACAATCAAAAACTGGGTTAACACAAATTGACATTAATGAATAAACTAAGCATTTAAAACCACAAGAAAAAAAAAAACCTTACCCAAGAAGAGTTGGAGAAACTCCAAGCCACTCTTGCCATCACTAACACAGGATCAAAATGTGTAATAACTTGTCAACACAATTTAGTTAGTTTAAAAAGCCTGCTAGATTATGAAGATGCTAAAAAGTAGTCCCGGATAGTTCTTTTGAGGGAGGATGGCGGGTTCAATACAGATGAAGGGCTCTTCAAGGCAGACTCTGGAGTTTTTTCAGAGGCTAGAGTTTGATCAGATCCTGATGAAAGCTGGTTCTTGTGGCCTTCAGATGTATTCATTTTAGGTGGTGTGATTGGAGTGGCTATCTTAACTCGATGGTGATGGTCTTCATTGTATAAAAAAGCATCGACATCTGGCTTGCCATTATCTAAAACCAGTGTGTAGTGGGAACTAGGCAATGCAATTACCCTTCTCCGGAGGGTCAGTGGAGACTTTGTTGTGGGGATGTGATTGCTTTTATTCCATATGTGAACCTGGAAATGGCAAATTGAATAGACAGTTACAGAGCTGAAAGAAACAATTTGGTGCAGTATCAAAAAGAGTTGTTTCAATTCCCGCTCAAGGCTTAGAAACATCAATAGAATGAGAATAAGTGTTTGTTGATTAATGAAACAGAAACTTAAATACATACAGTACTTAGCTGAATGATATTGAGAATAATAGTATCCAAGAATGTGATTTTAACACAATTCTAGTCTCGAGTCAAAGGAATAAATTGAAAAAAAAGGAAAAGATAACAGTTCTGCTTACTGTGGAATCATCAGAAGTTGTTGCTAACTTGGTAATATCAGAGGTGCACCTGTGAAATAAGAAGTTTTAAAAAACTCGTATCAAAGAGGACTAAAACCACACATAGGATTTCCAATTTACCAGTCAACCGCTGTAACTTCCTCATCATGACTCTTCAAAATAGAGGGCTCTTGAGGCTTGTTAACCTGATTAATGAAATTTCAGTTAAATTATATGCCAACAGCAACCTTAGGTAAAAGATTACACTAGTTCGTTAAAAGTAAGAAATGTAACCTGCCAAACACAGGCTCTTCCATTACTAGAACCACAGACTATGTGCAATGCATCAGGACTAATTGCAGCCTGAAAAGGCACACATCAGACAGGGAAAAAGTGAGGACTTGTTATAGAAACTGAATACAGAAAAACTTAGGATACAGTTGCAGTACTCACCTTTACAAAAAATGACTCTATTCGACATCCAGAAAAAGATATGAAAGGCCCCTTTTCAAGCTGAAGGGTATTATAGAGATAAACTCTGCAAAAAGGGGGGAGAAACAGTATATTTTACATTTGATTTACATTCTCTAAACAATAGTTTGATTCACAAGAATATAACATAATGGGTTTTCAAAGGAAGATACCGGCTATCCATGCAGGAGGCTGTAAGAAAAAGTCCACTGTCATCTTGAGACAAGCTAGTTATACCATGTAGATGCTGAAATAACAATGAAGAATA
Source organism: Acmispon strigosus (assembly GCA_030819835.1). Taxonomy (NCBI): domain Eukaryota; kingdom Viridiplantae; phylum Streptophyta; class Magnoliopsida; order Fabales; family Fabaceae; genus Acmispon; species Acmispon strigosus. Next base: position 51,058,714 of record JAUAMA010000001.1, read on the forward strand.
CAGTCAAGCAAACTGAAACTGATCAATATAAATTTTCCAGTATCTAACAAAAACCAGACACTGCTCAAATATAATAGCGACATGAAGACCATACAGCTGACACTTTCTATCACATTTACATTATAACTTTAAGGAACATATAGTGATCAATTTGAGACCATAACTACTAGCCCAGCACATCTCGTTATTGAATGTATAAAGCATGGTTCAATTTACCATCGGACCCTAAATTTGTAATCTCCTGGCTGTAAAAGAAACTAAAACACACCCACTTCACAGCGCAGTTCCAACCAACCTTTTCTGTTGACTGGGGATGAGGACATGTCTGTGTGACCATACTTTTCAAATTTCTGGTATCCCAAAACTTCAACACACTGAAATATACCAATTGCATAGTAAAATCAATTAAACTGGTTAAAAGCTTCAGAACATTCAATTTTCAATTTGATGGATAATAGATTTAACTAACCTCTCCACCGCCCCAGCAGTGGCTATGGAAACTTGATCCTTGAGATAAAGAACAGATGTAATGCTCATAGAGGCAGCCTGGCAGGTTAAGATAGTTAAATAGAAAGGTTTAGGTTGCAAAATGTGACGGAATGATAAACCACAATCAACTAACCTTGCGTCTTGTAATTCGTTTTGATTGGGATGAAAGATGTGCTCCTTGGACATCAGCAGTGGAACTAGAGAAGCAAAAGGATGATATAAAGAACTTTAAATTAAACAATGAACCTCAATAAAAATTAAAAACTAATGATAACCAGATTAAGTAACAATAATTAGAGGGATTTTACAAATAAAAAACTGCTATTTACCTTATGCTCGGTTCCCCACTTCTAGTCCTAGAAATGGAGTTGTTGCATCTTAAGTCCCACAGACGAAAGGATCCGTCTCTAGAACCAGAGACAAGAATGTCTGTAGTTTTGAAGATAAAAATAATATTAATTGCTGATATATCACTTCAAAGCTGTAAACAATCCTGAGTTGTGTATAAATGTAGATATGAGGATAAAATGAAGTATTACCAGCATTAGTTGGATGAGAACACACTGATTTCACACTTCCAGTGTGCCCCACCAACACTCCAAGACACTTCTTCGCTTGAACATCCCATACCTTCATCTGTAAATGTTCATCATAAGAGCATTCAAATAAAATCTTCAAAGAAACTATATATCTACTTGCAAAGATGGTGAAAACCTATTGAAATGTAATTCAGTGAAATGAAAATAGCATCTACTGACTTGAATTTCAGTAAAATATGGTCTACAAACTCTGCAAATTAAAAGGGAATATGAATATCTAATGTTGAGTGCTTTTGGAATCCTATGCTAACAATCAATCATTGTCCTGTGCGTGAAAATGCGGTGCTTTTAAATTAATGCAAGATTAAGAAAGACAAGATCAGTCAAATATAGCACGCGAGAAGTCAAGAACAAAATAAAGCAAGACAACCTCAGAGGAAAAATGCACCATGATCATTTAAGTCAATGCAGATATTGTTTAAGCTAGCAATAGTAAACTGATTATCATAACAAAATGACTTACCGTTTGATCACCAGAAGCTGTAAGAATCTGGGTATCTTCCTGCAAATAGTTATAAATCATGTTCAGGAGACAGTGAAGTAAAAAACTCAAATTGAAGACAATTCACCAAAAAGAGTTAAAAATATATATATTCTACAAAACTTATCTATAATTGCAGATTTGAGTATTACCTTAATCCAACTGATATCAAAAACAGCATTCTGATGCGAAACCCAATCACAAATCTTTGATTTCCCTGAGATTTAAAGAGGGAAAACTTTCTCGTAAGTAAATAATAAACCATGAAACTCTGGTCCTTATTCATTATATAAAATTATAAAAAAAGAAAACTAAAAAAGAAAGACAAAAACTAACCTGCGTTTATTTCAGAGTCTGAAGGGTGGAATTTGGTGCGAGTATTAAACAAGTTGACATATCCATCCTCATCAGATAAAGCGATGATGTGACAGTATTTTGAGGTCTGCAAAAAAAAATCAGGGTTTGCCCGCGTAATGTTTTGGAGAAAAAACAGAAGGGCTATGCTCAAAATGAAAGCTTGAGAAAGCTTGCTTAGGTTTTGCAGTACCTTGCAGAATGAGAGTGAGAGGGGGATAGTGTCTTCCGCATCGTGTTGAGTGGCCACAGTTCCAGCTAAGAAGTACCCATATTTGAATCCATCCATGTGAGGTCGTTTTCGACCTGCAACAGCAAAAAAAGGTGAGCGAGGAAACGAAACGGTGCAGTGTGAAGTGTGAAGTGAGGGTTAGAAAGAGCGCGGAGAAAGAGAAACCTTGGAAGGCATTGAGCTCCCTTGAAGCGATGTGGCTGAAGAGGGACTTGTGTTTTGGAATGGCCATTGAGATCTGAGAGAAGAAGATGATGATGGTGAAGTGAGAATGGAAATTAGGGATCTGAGTTGGAAACTGAAAGAAAAATGGGAATATAATAATTTGTTAGGAACCGCGATTGGGCGCCATGAAATAAAAGTGACTGAGTTGGCGGGAACTTGAATTTGATGTTCACAATTTTTAATGACTCTCAAAAACTCAAAATGCAAAATTTATGTTTCCTTAATTCATGGACCAACTTAACAGACAAAATGCAAATACTCAGTTGGTAGTTTATACATTACTTGCTAATTATGACTCTGACTAAATTAGTTTTTAGCTGTTCAAATATTTTGATGTCAACACATTTCACGCTAAATGATATGATGTAATGATGTTTGTCTATTCCTGTGGAGAAACTAGCATTCAAGTTTCAAATGTTCGGATTTGAAATCAGTTAGTTACTTATAGTTATCACTTCAACTCCTTCATTTGAATCTCCTCGTAAATAGATCCATACCATATGTTGTTGAACTTTTCTGTTGCTTAGTGATTAATCTTTGATTCCATTACATCATGTTCTTACATGACCCTTGCTTTTCCCCCTTTTGTTTTCATAATCTAAAATTTTGAAACCTTTCTTGCTTCGCCATGTTTGATGCTAATGATTCCCATAATGTGACCACACATATGGAAATGAAGAACCCTCATCTTCCACTCTCTTTCTTATCACTAGTAGAGAAGAACCCACGAAGAAGATGAACTGATAAATACAAAGAACAGGAACTATTGAATAAAAAAATACAAAGAAGCAAAACAAACACAACCTTTTCTCTCAATGTCCTCTATCAGACAAAAAGTTTGGAACTTGCAAGCCTCTAATCGAAGATGAACTGCATAAAGAGAAGCCTTCGAATTTCACTCGAAGAGGAACACAACACATGACCTATGATTGAAGATGAAGTGGGGTTAGTGTGTCTCGTCGTCGCATAGTCCGGTGGAGTGTTGTTTGGGGTCTCGCCGCCGCGGTGGTCCGGTGGAGTGTTGGTTTCTCACTGTCACGATGCAAGGTTGAGGTGCGCAATGCTGTGGGGCAAGGACGAAGAATCACAACGCGCGCTACTACTTCTAGTGTCGGCGGTGGAGTGAGGATTATTTCTTATTTCTACTATGTTAGCTTTTGGGGTTAGAAATAAAATCACACCAAAGAGTGACGTTTGAAGTGAAGCTTGGGTAATGCTAAATGAGATAGATATTAGCCTAGGGAAATGATGACAAGTTGTAGGCTTTTTAGGCTTGGCACATGTGGTAGCGTGTAGCAGGCTCATAAATTTGAAATTCAAAAGCAAGTCATGTCACTGTGCAAAGGTCAGATTGCACTTAATTTTTTTACTATTATTTATATCGGGTATATTTGGGTACCGCTGGAGGAGAAAAAAAAACCGAGCCCGATCGTACATAGCCGCTTAAAGCTGTTTTTTCCAACCCGTGGACTCGCCCGATTCCGCCCATTTCAATTTTTTTGTTGGCGGGTACTTCGGGTATGGGTCAAAATGAGCTTCTTGCTCAGCCCTAGTGAAACTGGGAGCTCCACGCAAGTAGATATGAGTAGATCAAAATAATAAAGTGCATTCCATTCAAACTCGAACAAATAACTCTAAACAAGATCTCACATAATTTCAATTAGGGAGAGCAAATATCATAGGAGAAATATTTTAATAATTTTAAAATGACAGAATTGAATCCAAAAGGAACTGATGCAAACTCAAATTCAGGATCAAATTCGAACCAAAAAACAACAACACTTTGATATATGGTGGCTTTGATACCAGTTGCGTACCTGTAGAGGATTGAAAATTTGAGTGATATACTCTGGGAGTCGTTTTGCTTTGATCTCTTGATCTTGCAGTAGTGAAAAGATTAGGGTTTTCGCTGCATTAAATCCAAAAGGAATTGATGCAAACTCAAATTCAGGATCAAGTTCGAACCAAAAAACAACAACACTTTGATATATGGTGGCTTTGATACCAGTTGCGTACCTGTAGAGGATTGAAAATTTGAGTGATATACTCTGGGAGTCGTTTTGCTTTGATCTCTTGATCCCGCAGTAGTGAAAAGATTAAGGTTTTCGCTGCATGTCACACTCTCATTCACAAGCGTCAATAAGGCAAATTGTATAGTTGTCAGATTTCGTGACTACATATGAGTTCTAGCCAAAACAAATATAACCCTAGCCTTCTTCCTGTCATGGGCCTATGTGCTAAGTCATGGGCCTATGTACGAAGGCCTACACAGTAATCCACACAAATTAGTATTACATGTATCCAAGCATAAATAAATGAATTACCTAAATTATCAAGTGGGTTTACTCATGCACCCATGGATCATGAAATAGCCCATTTTTCATTAAAATAAAAAATTACAACCCATAACAATTCATAAATTACTAGATTTATAACAGGTCTGTTGCATGATTGGTATATTTAATCTATTTTTTATAGAGTACCATATATTGTATTTAGTGTGGCTAATATAACAGTAATATGGTTCATACTTTTATGTATAATGTAGCCGGGTTTTGTAAGAATATATCTATCTACTTATACTTTGAAGTTCACTTTTGACTGTTCATAACCAACTTTTTTTTGGGAGCAATGTTAGGATTTTTAATGGGCTGGGATGCACAAGCAAAGACCCGTCATGTGGAGAGCAGCACCCCTAAGGCTAGGGTTATTATCTGGTTTTGGATTATGATTTATCCAAATTGAGACCCCCTCCCTTCTCATAAGTTATAGTTCTTAATTTTATGAATTTTTTCCCTATTAACTGCTTTTGACCTTAAGTTCAGATATTTTTTTGATGTTGGTTAAGAGAAGCCTTTTAACTTAGGCAAAACTAGAGGCACATTTTTTAGAAATAGATATCAGTCTTTATTACCAAGGTGGAAGAAGGGAGGGGGCAAGGGAGTAAAATCAAGTACTCTTTCCGTATCAATTTATAAGTCACAGTTACCTAATTCGTTAGGATTAAGAAGTTTATAGCAATAAGTTTGTAAGCTAGACTACACATGAATTTATCTCTTCAAGTTAAAAAAGTATTGAAATCACATTATCTTTTTCATATTAAATATGAGGATAAACATGAAAAAAAGTAATTAATGCTTCATAGATATCGAAGTCTAACTTATATTTTGGGACAAAAATTGAAAAAACATGACTTATAGTGTGGGACAGAGAGAGTTATATGTATCCACATGATTTACAGAAGCATTAACCCCTATCTCACTCTTTCATTGAATTGTTGAAAATCATGCTAGGTCTACTAAAAAGATCAGTCTCACTTCTAATTTAGTAGAATCACATTGATTCCAACCAAATAATAAGAGAGTGTTAAAAAGAAAGTATTAAAGTAAGTTCGTTAGCTTTCCTCAATTTTTTTTTCATTGGTACCGACTCACTATTACTTAAACTAATAATAATAACATTATTGTATTAAATATAAAAACAATGCAAAAAGTCTATATACATGTGTAATATACGTCTATTAAAATGATTAATCTAATCTTATATAGTGATAAAGATAACAATTAAAATGAGTAAGATATGTAAATTTTAGAATTCATTAGTTAGTTACTTAATTTATTTTAATATATTGTAGACTCGTTTCTCCGTGCATCGCACAGGTACAATCCTAGAGAAGTAATTTTAATTTTTCATTAACAAATTATCCCTGAAACAAACAACACATAGGTTTTATACAAGATTATTTTGCATGTTTATTTCTTATCATTTGCTGAAGATGAGAAAAAACAGGGATTCTCGAGTTGATTATAAAATGTGCAATTGAATTTGGTATTACATCAACTCCGAAGAGTGTTCATAATAAGTGTCTCTTATTATTCTATTAAGCAAAATTGATTTGTTTAGAATGTATTGAAGTTGTTGTTATAATGTGATGATTTTTTATTCAAAAAAAAAAAGTGATGATTTAAATGTATTTAAATATTTGGATTGTATTCATAAATAACATCTGTTTTTCTTGAATCTGACCTAGAGAACTCTCAATTTTTGGTGATGGTGCATGGTTCTAAATAAATCTTTTGATGGTGATGGTGCATGGTTCTAAACAGAGAGAAAAACTCAAAGTCTCAGAAGAACAATGAGTTGGTAAAATGAGCAATACTCATATAATTAAATTATCAAACCTACATTTATGGAGCGCCATGTAACTTGTAATTGAGGCATTGGACCTTAGTGAAGCGTATTTGTGGAAGACTTCTTAGATAGATGATTGCGCTTGGCCATTCTCTAGGCTGTTTTACATTCATAATATATTTTTTATACATATTTACCAATGTAGTGTAGCTACTTTTTTATTATTAGACTATTGTAAATCACCACTCTAAGTGACGATAACTTTTTTTTATTTATAAAATCGCTACTGTTAGTGGTGATCCCACTTTTTTTTTACTTTCTTTTTTTTTGTAATGAAAAATTCCATCACAAAATTCCAGTGCAAAATTAAGAGAAGTTTTCCAATGATGATACCTATTTTTTTATTGGTGCTCATGATGATGTGGGCTATATGGGTTTCTTCTCTTGTTCTTGTTCTGGTGGAGGATCGCTTGAAAGAGATGAAGAAATGGAGGGACGAAGTGGAGGAGGAAGATGATGAACATGAATGAGCTGAAGTTGAGAAAACCATATCTTATTCTTAAGGTGTGGATTTGAATTTGTGACACTCTTTTTTCTTTTATCTTTAAACGTATTTGTAGTTTCACCGGAAATTAGGCAAATTGCTGTGTTGGTTTTAATGGAAATGTTAATGCATGATGAATGTGGAGGAAACGCTGAAGAAGAAGTTGTGAGGTAAATGGGCTGAAAGTTGTGTATGGTCTATGTTTTTTATTAAATTTTTGAGCTCCATTAGGGTCGGTTTTTGGGTCAAGTGTCCATTTGGGATATAATTCTTTTTTGTTGTTGCATATGAATCCGAATGTCTACTATCCATTGATGAATGTCAAATCAGCGAGGCCCGTCGAATTGACGGATAAACCACAATTGCACTTTTGAAAAATAAAGGGGACTAAAATCGCTCATTTTAAATATGAGACTAAAATTACACAATCGTGATACATAATGGACCAAAACTGCAATAAAACCTTTTTTATATGAAAAAATGAAGAGATGTGGTTTTTTTTATAGGAAAATAAAGGATTAAATGCATGTGTTAAACTATTTACATTTTTTCCAGATCACTTATATTAATTAAACTCATAAATTAAATCTTTTTAGCCTATTCAAAAAGCAATACCCAAACAATACTAACTAATTAGTCATCAGTTTGATCATAACTTTTTCTAGCATGTGATTTTTGTCTAAAGTTTAGATATGGTTTTAGTTCCTAACGGATAAAGGAGAATTTAAATAGGCCACCATAAGAAAATTCTTTTGCAAAGGGTTTCCAAAAAAGTTATTTGGAATCAGAACAAGCAATGCCATTTTGCGTGCATGACATTAATTTTGTATTCTTACTTGTCATTTCACTAATTCAACATGTAATTTTTTTTTGTCATTTTCATCTTTACGGACTTAATAAAAGTGAGAATTTTTTTTATAGAAACAAAATATTTCTCCTCTCATCCACCACCACACTCACCGCCATACTCACCCCCACCTTGCACTCTTTTTCTTCCTCTTCCTCCTCTCACTCCTCCATGCACTTCAAATTCTCCTCTTTCATCCCCTTCTATATCAAAGTCCCAGTACTAAATGCAAATGGATTTGGGTTCAAAATAGGCATGGAGTCTCATTACAATGAGTAGGAACGGTGTGAGAGTAGGCACCACGGGATCTCATAGCTTCAAATTAACCCTGAATCGCAGTTTTCAAAAACTCTCACTTGCACTTGTTCTTGAGTTTCTTCGCTCGTGCCATCAGGTCTCCACCCAAACTCTAAGTCTAGGTAGCATAAAAATATGGATTATATGTCTCACTAAAAACACATCATTCATAATTTCTACGTAGTTATTAACTTGGAAATATCAAATATATAACTACCAAATAGGTTATGATCACTTCAAGAAAATATCCTTTCGTGTACAATCCCCTAGAAAGATACAGAATTCATTCAAAAAAATTTATATTTTTTTAACTCACATTAATTTTCTTAAAACTATATATATAGTCATTTTGTTCTCTTTAGTGCTTTTACTCATTTTCTCACTGGGGGGAATAGCCAAACACAACAAACGGAGACATTGTTCATCTGTTCAATTAAAGGCATGTGTCTGATGAGGCTACCAACAAAACGACAAGAATTCCCCAATTCCACCGAACTGAAAGGTTGGTGTTAGATACTGGATTTAACTCCATTGCGCCTTTACATGTAACAACTACAAGTAGCCGAGAGGTGATGATGACCATGTAAAGAAAATAAAGATGCAAGAAAAAGTGACGCGTCCTTTGAAATTTGAAAGAAAAAGAAACACTCAGCCCCACTTCACACATCCAATCCACACATGCAACACAAACAAGATGCAATCCAAATGAGATCCTACTTTCCCCGACATGATGCCACCAATACACACCACATCAATATCTCCGGCGAGGGCTCCTGGACCGGCGATCACGAGTTGGCCTGAAAAGTGTCAAAGTTCCAAACACTCTAGTGTCAAACTCTGAAAAATCTAGACAAGTCAAGAAAGACTTAACTAAATCACTAATTTGCAGCTGGTCAAAATTCTGACCAGTTTGAAAAAGATATTTAAGTTCATAACAGGGTGTCTGTAAAAGGGGAAGAAGCTCAGCATTTGCAGATGTAAACTCCAGGAAAATACATCTTCATTTTTGAATCAATTTTTCAAGGAGAAATTATGAAATATCCATTTTAAATCCTCATGAACCTAAGCAATAAATGAGCAGCATAAGTTTCACAAACTTAAAGGATTTCATGTTGGCTAATACTCATTCTGCAAAATACCAACCCAGATAAAGGAAGCAAAAAACTCAAACCGACATCAAATGCAGTTTTACCAATGATTGATGTTGCAATACAACAACAAACTACCGTGACACTTGAAGCAACATACCTAACATTCTTTCTTCTGATCGAATCATTAATAGGCCCACTGCTGAAAGCCCAGTCAACATAGATGTTCTGTGTAAGAAGCTCAGATCCATTCAAATTCTCAATGGCATTTTTAGCTTCCTCAGCACGTTCATATTCAATCAGTGCATAACCCTAAAATCAAAATACACATCAGTACAGAAACAAAATCTTCATGTGATTGAGTTGCTAAGAGAAAAATAAGCAGAACAAAGTTAGAGGTTAATAAGAAAGCAAATTTTCCATTCTGAAAATTGATATTAAAACACCAACCAATGCTGGGTGTATAAAGAAGCATGAGTGGCAGAAAATTCACGCACACAGGAAATAGCCCTGTCCACAAGTAGTCTATTAACAGATACTTACCTTTTCTCAACAAAACAAGATGAATGAAGGAAGGGACAGAGGTAAACAAGAGTATTTGATTGACCGGATTAAACGTTCGGACTCTCAATCGCAGCTCAGGCCGGAGCCCTCCAATGAAATACCCCAGGTATTGCTCTTCCGGCAACCGTCCAACCTGAGAAGAAATGAATTCGAATTCCGACACGAATTCTTCAACACTTCCCGTCTGTGCCAGATCTTTGAGTTCCTCAAAGGGATTCTCACTCTTCCTGCCACCGTATCGGTTGATTAGAGCTTTTTTAAATTTTACCCACATCAAATCATCTTCAGTTTCACGAAGAAGATTAAACCAGTGAATGGTTGCACCCTCCATGCTCAACTTTGCTAACCGCACCTTTACCTCTTCCGGCGATCCCTGCACCTCAAAATATGTCTCGGCCCGTGTAATCCATCCCACAGGATCTAAGCCATCAAAAGGTGGCAACTCCACCCTCTTCGCCGCCATTCTGTACTCCGGCACCACGTCCTCTGAGAACGGAGGGTCCGTCGTCCGCTCTGAATTCCTATTGCGCAGCTTGGCGAACTCTTCCAAGATGGATTGACGGAAATCCACCAAGGATTGCCGCACGGAGACCTCCATCGCCGCCATACGCGCCTCTATTGCGTCAACTCTGTCAGACATCTTTGGTGGCATGGACAACAGCGACACGTCGCTAGCTCCCCTCGTATCCGGCAGGTCGGACCAATGATAGGACCAGGTATGATTGAACTGTAATATTTATATATATATATTGGAAAAGATGAGCTAGAAGCTCTTACAAAGGCTGAATATTCACCAGAGTCTCAAACTCCTTACCAGAGAGAGATACTCTCTCCTAACCAATTTCTCACTCTAAAAACAGAATACCTCTCCATTCCCCCTCTCTCCAAATATATCCTCAAATCTACCCGAATCTCTCTCCCATGTGCATCGTGCCAGCTCATTAACTAACTTTCATTCTCTCCACCTGGCCTCACTCTATTTCTCCTAGTATAAACCTGCCAAATCTTGGGCCTTCCACTAGGTGCTTCTAAAATTGGGTCTTCATTGACATTTGGTCCAGGTGTTCTATCAGTATTCATCATCCTAAACAAAAACGAAAAACGAAATAACAAGAATAGACACTTAGCAAGGAGCCTAGGAGCAATTGTATCTTTCTTCCTTCACATCCTTTAAACATCAAGACAACATCGAAGGTCACAAACCCAAACATACGCTTCTGCTGGTAAGGAATTCTCATATCTTGTACAGTTCTAAATTTGCTTCGAAAGAACAAAAGCAGCTATTCAATGAAATCCCTCAATTTGGATTCGAATGTGTTACACAAGAATATGGTAAGTCACAGTAGGAACTTTCTCGCACAAATATCACACAAATATCACAGGACAATATAGATCATTAGAGATCTTGATTCCAATAACTACCCAAAAGTTAGTTCCTACTTGATAATATTTACAATAAAAAAAATGTTCCCCTACATGCCATAAGTTCCACAGTATCACTAAGAACACTTATCTTAATTTATAGAACATATGGTTATCTTTAAACTGTAACCTTCAGAGGCTACAGTTCCTATGGCATAAGTTGCAAAGATGCCTCCATCCACCCTTCTCTACCACTTAATGTGTAGCTATCCCTTTCAAAAATGAATAAAAGTAAACCTCATCATTGCTACGAAAAAAATTGTATAGGAGGTCCTGGGATGGTGTGCATCATCAGGTGGATATTATTCACAAAGTCATAATAAGGCAGAAGCATAACTGTAGAATCATGACACAACCTTTATATCAATGCTTTGTTTCTGAGAGCAAGATATTTCGGGATCATACCATACGAGAGATATTTCATACATTGAGACTGAGACATAGACTTCTTCACGCATACTTTCTTAACACAGACTATATATCAAACCAAGGTTGCAGATTTATAGCTTTAAGAGACCATACTAATCAGAAATTAGCATGATGAAAGTCAATTCAGATATAGATTGTCCGTTGATTGTAGATTATCCTACTGACAAATCAATAGGCATTGGTAAGAGAGACTCCTAAACTATGTTAACTGGTATATACATTCTGTATAATGGATACTCAGGTAGAAGATTCCAATTAAGACTAGCAAAACAAGTATTGGTACCAAATAGACGAGACAGTATCAGGATATTCTAAATTTCTTGAGAAAGAAGTACAAATAGTTGCTCAATAAAGAAATGAGTTCCAAATAGGATGTGCTTACTTTGACAAAACCAGTGCGACGATCGAGATTCAAGTGCAGGTTCTTAATCTCACCGTATTCACCAAAGGCGTTTTGCACATCATCCTCCTGGGCTTCCTCGTGCACCCCGGTGACGAGAACAATCCATCCTTCAATGGATCTCTGAGGGCCGGGGCCACCCTCGGTGGTGAGAGAGTCGAAATCGGAGCCGGAGAGGCGGTTGTCGTTGCGGTTGGTGTCGGTGTCCTGGCGGAAACCGCGGCCCTTGGTCTTTTTAGGGGCGGGAGCAGCGCCGGCAGTGATGGCGGATTTGAGCTTGGGGTGAGGCGGTGAAGCGTCGGCGGCGTCCTCGTCCATGAGGTCATCGTCCTCCGGTTCGAAATCAAGAGCTTCTCCCTCGGCGGCGCCTCCTCCTCCTTGCATCGAAGTTACGCGGAGAGAAGAGATAATAAACCCTAGCAGCTAAAAGGTGAGAAGAAGAATAGAAGAAAATATCTCGTTACTCATTCATCCAAACATTGAAACTACATACATACATAGTTTCAAAAAAAATAAAAAACTACATACATGTAGTTTATTTACTTGGACTCAGCCCATGCAAAGGCCCACATTCTACTACTTTCTCTTAACTCTTTTTTTTTACATTGGTGGTGTATTTTAAAAACTTATTTACCAATTTAGTGTAATTTTTAAATTATTTACGAGAATAGTGTAAATCGCCAGTAGTGTTGGCGATACTTAATTCTTTATTTTTTATTTTAAGAAATTATTTTAATTTTATTTTTACTTTTTCCTATGGTGTCGTCAATAACATTGGCGATAACATTTTCTTTACTAATATAGCCAGTAATACACTTTTTTTAAATCCTTTACATTTTTTTTTAAATATAATCACTAATTGTATTAGTGATACAAAAATATATAATATTCAATGAGTGACAGTCGCAGTGGTAAAAAATTATTGTTTGAACCCTGACTCACGAGTTCAAATCCGATGAGTCACACTCATGGAGAACTTTTGGCTTTCACCACACTCGAGTCGAAACTACGATAGCAATTTAGCACACAGATAAATAGTTTTATTTTAAAAAAAATATCATAAGCCGGGATGATATTTATTTAGTACGCATAAAATCTTAGTAAAGCCATAATTAAACATCATATTAAATAAAAAGTAGTTGTTCGTTTCTTAATTGGAAGAGTGAAGAAGTACATTAAAGAATATACTACATGGTGGCCAATTTTTAATCATTTTAAATTCCAGTTTTTACTTAAACTTCATGACAATAATGTGTTCTTAAATTTTGAAAACTGATACCAATTCCTAATCAATAACCACTTAAGAATATTTAAACAAACACATTTATTCTCCACTGATGATGAACTCATATAAAAAATAAACTATTATTAGGTATAATAATCAATGTTTTTAAAACCGAAGTGGTGATCAAACCGATTAAGGCATCAATTTAGGGTTCAATAGTTCAATTAAGTTGAACTGGTAGTAACTAAATAATATATTTTTTAATATATAAAATAATATATAGTTAAAAAATATTAATACGTAACTAAATTGTTGAAAATAAATGCTTATACCCTAAAAATAAATATTGAGCATAATTATATTTATATTTATAATTATTGTATTAAAAATGATTTAATATAATTTAAATTTGGGAAAAATGCATGACGCCACCTTATACTTTATAGTTTTTGCAAAACGACACCACTAACTATAAAATTATCCTAATTGACCCTTAAATTTTAATTATCATTACAATAGGTCACTTTGTTTACTAAAGTTAACTTATCAATGGTTAATATTTTAAATAATTTATTTGTATTTTCTAATTAAAAGTAAAATAACGAAAACAAACTCACCAATAAATTTATAAGAGAATTGTTTTTCAATCTCGTTCACAGTTTCTGCAAACAATTCTTGTATGAACTTCTAATGACAACTATCATTGTTCATTATTCATGTAGATCTCTATTCACTCAGTATTCCAACCAATACTACGATTGATTCAATGATAAGAAATGCAATCACGTTCTTGGTTTACATCATAAATCAAATCACTTTGAAATAATTTGAATCACTTTCATTAGACCTTTCAATTCACTTTTAATCTGATGTGTTTTATTTTTTATTTTTTATACATTTAAAAAATATGTTTTTTAATTAGAAAGAAATAATCAATTATTTAAAACTTAAAAAAATTAACAAAAGGACCTATCGTTACTTATCAAATTGGTTTCTCAACATTGCACAGCCACAAACCTTTGGATAGCAGCACAACACATTTGCAGTCATTGTCTCTTTGCACGTTTGCGCCACAACTTTATACAACTTTTACACATTTTTCTCATCTTCCAAAATGTTTCCCCTTCCTAACCAAGAGAGGGAACACTCTTAGATCCAACTGAATATTACTGCAAGCAGATCGCTACAAGTGTTGTTCAAACGGAGGTGGCTAGTGGTCTGACGGTGCTGTTCATGGAGGCAGAGAAGGAACCAATTTGAACCCGCGAACCATCGGTTTTTACCGGTTTCATTGATTTTTGACCGGTTTAAGCGGTTATTTACCGGTTTCTTAACTATCCGATTTTGGAGGTGACTCGGACCAGCCACCACTCCGGTTCTTGGTTCAAGCGGTCGAACCGTCCGGTCCGGACTGGTTTCAACAAGGCAATCCACGCCTATGCTTAGTAGCGCCAAATTCAGCAAACATGGTACTGATCTATATGCTGATCCAACCAACTACACGTCTTGTTGGTGCATTGCAATACGCCACTCTAACTAGACCTAAAATTAGCTATGCTATCAATAAAGTCTGTCAGTTCATGAGCAACCCTCTAGATGTTCATTGGAAGGCTATTAAGCGCATACTACGATACCTCAAAGGTACTATCTCACATGGTCTGCTTCTCAAGCCCTGCAACTCTAATGTTGTTGTAGCCTTGATTGCCTATTGTGATGTTGATTGGGGTTCTGATCAGGACGACAGACGTTCCACGTCTGGTTTATGTGTTTTCTTTGGACCGAACTTAGTGTCTTGAAGCTCCAAGAAGTAGACGATTGTCGCAAGGTCCAGCACTGGAGCAGAATATCGAAGCTTAGCCAACACCACTGCTGAACTTCTTTGGGTTCAATATCTTCTCACGGAGCTAAAGATTCCTTTCCAAGTTCCTACAATATACTGTGACAACATGGGAGCTGTGGCCTTAACTCACAACCATGTTTTACACACCAGAACCAAACATATGGAATTTGACATATTCTTCGTTCGAGAGAAAGTTCAAAACAAGTCATTGGTTGTGTATCACATTCTTGGTCAGGATCAATTGGCTGATATCTTCACAAAACCTCTCTCACCTCAACACTTTGCACCAATGAAGGTCAAACTCATTGTGTTTGCAAAGGCTGGTCCTTTTCACCCACCTTGAGTTTGAGGGGGGTTGTTAGAGAAATACAGTATCGTCTGATACTATCATTTGAATAAGTCTTTGTTCTATCGTCTGTATGGCAGCATCGTCTGCCTAGCTGAATCGATTGCATAATTGTATCGTCTCGTCAGTTAGTCAATACCAGCTGTCCGAGTGTGACAGGTGACCCGTGATTATCCGGGATTCTGTCTGATTGTGTTGACCCAGAATATTCAGGATATTGTCTGTTTTCTCTCCGTATAAATACAAAGCTTGTAACCGTGAATTAATCAGAATAGAAAAAACATTTCAGTATCTTCGATTTCTCAAGTTTTCTTTTTCAAAGAACCATTAGTTATTAACACAAGCAACTTAAGAAGATGATCATAGAGGCATCGGTCCTGTTATTACCTGATTTCACAAAATTGCTTGAAGTTGAGTGTGATGCCTCGGGACACGGGATTTGGCGCGGGATTAGAGGCTCTAGCTAGCTTTACGCACCTAAGTGTCTCGTCGCGGTCTGTCGGGTAGGTCGCCTCTCGACTCACTCCTGCTAGGGAAAGGGCTCGTCTGGATGATGTACCTTATAAATAATATTTGAATAAAAAAGTTTACTTTTATATTCTTCTTGTGAGCAGAGGATATTTTAGTTTCTTTGTTTATTTTCTACACACAAAAATTAAAGTTTACCCTATACGTTATTGAAATAGTAGCAAGAAGTAAAACAGCTGAAAAGAGAAAACTAGGCCAATGAACGATTACATAATTCAAAATAACATAAAATAACATTAAGTTGAAAACAATGCATAAGAAAGCAAGCTCTGTGCAGTGGTTTCTCTTTGCAATTGACTTTCAAAAACCACTTGGGTATGCAAATTTTGTAGTGAGAATTATGATTGTGAGCTCAAGAGTAAAGATATTAAGGGTAGAAAAGCATGAATAAAATTTGTACTAGTTAGGCCAAATTAATGAGTGTGGCCCTTAGCAAATAAAATTTATTTTTCTAAGTGTGGCCCTTCCTGCCCCACGAATTATTTTTCAACCATATGGTCTCTTCAAGCTTAAAAACACATATTATTCCATGAAGAATCCCGAAAATAAAACCTTTAACTACACAATAATAAAATGTTGTTTAAGCATAAAAATTAGTGTAGGCCTCGATTCCGACACTAGTTTTTCTCTTTAACGTCAGCCTAGCCGACACTGACCAACAAAAAACATTGATTTAAAATGTTGATCCATTTAACTATTGCATTGACTTATCACCAATTGGTGTCGTCACAATTGATGCTAATATCGCAAGTCGATTTAGCGTTCGCTCGATGTTTATTAGCGGTGAATTCGAGCCGATGCTAATATCACCGGTCAACTTAGCGTCGGTCTGAGCCGACGTGAATGTGAAGTGGATCCGTCCCGTCGCTTGGGCCTATGGGTTAGCGTCGACCTAGCCAACGCTAACCTTCAGCAGTTACTCGGCACGATCGTCCTTTTACCCGAATAACTAGAAAGAGCTCACAGTGTTCTTCTTTCTACCAATAAAGAGCTATAGTTAACGTATTTTTTCTGATAAGAAAGAGCTCTAGTTATTCTTCACAACTTTTGCCAGTATGTAATATTTTTCTTATTTCAAGTTACAATTACTTGTGATGTTTGAACTTTGAACCTGTGGTGATTTGAGATTGAGATCTTCGGTTGGCTCAATATTTTGATATGATGCTTTACTATGATGAGTGCATTATGTGTTGATCTGCTTGATACTATGTACATTACTTTTAGCTTGTTGGTTGTGGTTGACAATGCAAACTTGGTACTTCGAAGCCCGATAAGAGGTGAACGCTTAGACTTGTACATAGCCTTGTTGGCTACTACTCTCAGTTTTGTGCTCATCAAAGAAGACAAAGGCAACCAACAACCTGTTTAATTCATCAGCAAAATATTTCAAGGAGCAGAGCAAATGTATCAATGGGTATAAAAGGCAACCTTTGATGTGATGATCACATCCATGAGACTTCGAAACTACTTACAGGCATATTCTATATCAGTAAGAACCACATTACCCATGAAATATATATTGTATGGTCGGGAGAGCTATTGATAATTCTTCCAATTTAAGGGGAAGCAAAGCAAGGGTGTTCTCGAAGAACTTGCAAGGCATCTCATTGGATTTATCCCTGATATTTGGCTTCCCGACATCAAACGACCAGTCAAAGTATGAAGCTTGTCTGGTCAAAATGAAAATAGCTAGAGACGTCGGCGCAAGGAAGATAAAAGTTACAGTAATTCCCAACTCTTGGTCTCCCAAATCAAAGAGGAATGTCAAACAAAGGAGCCCCTAACTTTTGTAGTAGCTCAAGCTGGTAAAGGACG
Organism: Acmispon strigosus; assembly: GCA_030819835.1. NCBI lineage: Eukaryota > Viridiplantae > Streptophyta > Magnoliopsida > Fabales > Fabaceae > Acmispon > Acmispon strigosus. The sequence goes on from JAUAMA010000001.1 coordinate 51,076,570, forward strand.
TAGAATCCCAGTTTGACTTAGTCGAGTTCGTTCATGTTCCTCATGAAAGAAACTCCAGCAAAAACTTGTTACCTAAACTAGCTAGTACCATGAAACTAGGAAACAATCATAGTGTCATCCAAGAGACCCTCTTCGCTCCAAGTACGACTAATAAACCAAGGGTCTGGTAATGCTACAAGCCGACGCAGTCGTATACATGGCTAGTTTGCTCATGCAATCACGTATTCCTTTAATGTTATAATTTTAATGTTTTTTTGACTTAGCTATATACTCCATCCGTTCCTATTTATACTTAGATTAAGAAAAGTAGTTACTAGTAATAAATTTGTAAAATGGTTTATTAATCTTCCTATATAACCCTTATTTAATTTCATATGAATTTCTCTCTCCAAGTTACTATTTCAAAGTCCCATTGTCTCTTTCATATTAAATATGAGGGTGATTTTGGAAAAGAATATTAAATGTTTCATTGGTAATGTAAAGTGACTTATATTTAAGAACAATTTTTTTCACAAAAAGTGACTTACATATAGGAGCAGAGAAGAAATTCTTAATCATTAATGATTGCTGAACCACTCAATAGTAGAAGACATTTGTTAGTGTAGTAGGTGCCTAGGTATAATCCACGAGAGACAATCCAGTTCGAGGTTCTTTCATCGACAAAACTCAAACTCGAAATCTTACTTAAGGAAAATTAAGCATGTACCACTTGAACTAGCTCGTCGGTTAATAAGAATTTTTGTTGAAAAAGTAAAACATTTAAGAACTAAAATTTATTTATCTCTTACATGAGATTTTTCGTTTAGGATTTACGGTGATGAAATTTTTTCTTGGTCGGGGCACGTGCGTGTGTAATTCACCAAACTGTATCTAAAGGGGCCCACAGGTATGAAGGTACACAATGACACATTATCAACTGCTGAAACGACCTTGTATGGCTTGACTCTCTTCCCTCCCACGCGCCGGTCATCGTGCCCAGACTGTCCGCACCACCAACATCACTCGCTAGAAGCAATTTACTTAAAGAGTTTAATGCAATGTTAGCAGAACCGAACCGAACCGGCCGGTTCGATTGAAAAAATTACGAACCGCATACGTGGCCGATTCGGTTTTCTCATATAACCGGAAAGAAGTAAATCGGAAAAGAACCGGAAAAACCGTCCCTAAACCGGTGGTTTTCCGAGTCAGCCGGTTTTGTTAAACAACGATGTTTTGAAAAGGAACAAATTAGAAGAAATTTCATAAAAAAATATCAGAGGAGAACCAGAGAACCAGATCAAAGGATGAGGAAGAAATCAACAACAATAGACAAGTTCATTAGAAAAACAATATACATGTGCACCAAAAGTAAAATACACATGACAAGTTCATCAGAATCATGACCAATCACCATCTTCTTCACTATCTTCTTCTAATCTGCGACATCATCACATATCGAACCAGATTGAATCGCATCGAGCCAGTTTTGTCATATCTCCATCAGAGACCAACATCTTTTTAGGAATCGTTGCTCCTTCTTGATCTCTACCTCCATCGTAACCTCGACCCTCTGCCTTGAATCACTCTCGATTGCGCCTTGATCATGTCATTCTTCTTGTTGGCGATGTTGAGGATTGAGGAGAGAAAATAGTTGGAGGCGGAGGAGGTTAGGGTTCTGGGGCGGCAGAGTGAAAGGAGAAGGGTTCTGTTGAAGAGGAGACGGAGAGAAGAAGTAGAGGAGACAGAGAGAAGAACAAAAGCAGAGGGGACATAGAGATTTAGAGAAGAAGCATAGGAGAGGGAGAAAAGTGTGACGGCTGTCCAATTTAGGGTTTCTGATGAAAGTAATAATACATAGCAATGGTGAATAAACGCAAAATTGGGGGCAAAGCAGTGAAGCAGCAATTACAGGGCAGGAATTAGTAGACATGTGAAGTGATGTCTAAGTGGGGCGGTTTTATTGTGGGTTTGAGGTAGCGTGCTTAACGACATTGTTTTCGCATCTTATTTACCCAAACTGCCACTCCCCCTCTCCCTCTCTCTTTATCAGTTTTTCATGAAACACATTATATTTATCATTTTATGTATATATATTATATTCATAATTAAAAAAATATTATTTTATTATTATCTGTTCAACCACGGCTCAACCTCGGTTGAATCATAAAAACTATGAACCAGTAGCTCGAACGGTTTGATATTTGGTTCGGTTATGCCAACGTTGGTTTAATGGATGTGTACGGTGGGTGTAAAACTGTTTTATCCTAACAACCAATCACAACGTGCTACGTAGAAAGAATAATAAATATCGTTTTAAATTTTAATTAAAACAAAGATATATTTTATGATGTAGCAGAACTTTATTGGATGACTGTGTAGAATTTATTTAGACTAATAATAGTGCACACACATTTAATTCTTACTTAAAAGTTATAATAAAAATCATAAAAAATTCAAAGGGTAAAATTGGAAATCTATACGATAAAACCAAAGGCGGGAAAAAGAGCCGTTGCTGCCCAAAACACTGAAAATTTGGCGCCAAAATGCTCCTTCTTCACTCGCTTTGAGCTCGCTGCCCGTAAAATCACGGGCACCCTTCTCTCTGTTTCTTTTTATCTTTCTCGGAAAATTTGCTTTCCATTTTCCCACGAAAACTCAAACTCAAAACCCCTTTTATTTCTCTCATTCCTTCCCTCCTTCCTACAAAGTTCAAACCTTTCACACCCCTCTCTCTCTCTCTCTCTCCCTTTTCTCTGATTCCTTCTTCTTCCCCTGATTCTCTTATTTCTCCTCACTTGTTCTGATTCCCAACCTAAAATCGTTCTTTTCATCCACCCTTTGTAACCCCTCCAACAAAAAACTCCATCTTTTTTCATCAATTTTGTTAGGTTTCCTTCGATTCTGATCCACACCCACTTTTCCTCTTTGCTGGTTTGATCAACCCACAAGCGAAAGCTGAAACCTTTAGCGAAATTTCGACATGGGGTTTTCGAAAAAGGCTCAGGCGGAAACCGGTCTTGAATCCGAAGCAAAGAAATGGGTAATTGCTGGAATTTCCGTTCGGTCTCTGAAGCCCATAAACACGAAGCTGAGTGGGAAAGAGAACATTGAAGAGGAGGAAGAAGCAGAGCGTTCGACAACGCCAACGGCGAAGGAGGCTAGGATACCGGAGAAGCTGCCGTGCCCGGCGGCGCCGAGGAAGCGACGAGCAGCGAGGTGCAACAATTTCAGCGGCGTCAGGGAGTTCTTCACTCCACCTGATTTGGAAACCGTCTTCAAGCGCCATGTTGAGAAAGCCGTATGAATGATTCATTCAACTAACAGAACAGAGAGATTTTCATTTTAGAAGCGAAAAATACTGAGGGAACAAAGTTACTTGAGTTAAGGGGTTTTCTTCTGTACTCGTGTTTGGCTCTGAATCAATGCTCATTCCTCTCTCCTTTTCTAAGTCAAGAAACAAGAACTTGTGTACAGAGGAAAATTTGATAGTATTTAGAAGTTAGAAAGCAGCACTCTTTAGTTGTCTTTGTTTTGTTTTTAATTTGATTAGAGGCTATGTACTATGTAGTAGTCTTTTCTGTTTATTTTTTTTCAATTAATGAGAAGCTTTTAGGTAATTTGTTTTGGTTTTAGTATTATACAGAATTTTTCTGTCAATTCATGAGCTGAGGCCATGGCCAATGTGTGGTTTTGGGTTTTTGTGTGCTTTCTATGTGCAGTAGCAGCAGCGTTAGCACTTTTGTTTTGTGAGCATTCATGTCATGTGTGAATTTTTTGGTTTCTTGGGTAACGATACTTGCGCTATTTTTAACCCTTTTGAAGAATATGAAGTGAGATGTGTGCAGTTTTTGTTTCCTATTTTTGAGCTAGCTAGGTTGGTTCTATTCTTGTGATCTTGTCACTTGCTCTGCTGCACACCTAACTTAGAATGTTGATGTTATGTATCAAAATAGCTTAATCTTAACACAATTTCCATGCCCTAGGTTTCATGTTTTTGGCAGCTAAATGTTTCTTCTAGAGCTAGTAAACAAAGGTAACAAATTTGAAAAATGTTTTATTCACACCAATTCTAAGTTCATCTTTGAGAGAAATAAAAATAAAATAAAAAAAGTAGGAGATATGAGGAGTGATGACATCTGAATCGGAGTGGACCTAAAGAGATTTTTCTTTTATCAAAATAGTATTCAAATGTTATAATTGCTCTCGACACTTTTTTATTATCTTATTTAATTAGTAATTCTTAACTATGGTTCCTTTTCTCGATGTGGTGAGAAATGAAAATTAGTAAAAATGAAATGAAAGAGATTTGTCTTTTTTTGAATATACCAAAGTTGAACAAATTTTGATGAAATTGTGCATCCTCTGCCTGTGTAATACTCTAACCTACCGTGCTCTGCTCCTCACAATCTAGGGAAGTTTTTTTCTGATTCATTCTTTCTTTGCGTCACAAATTATCTGTGTCTCCTATTCTAGTTGCAGTCAAATCTATTGACAATAGCTGTATGTTGCTTTTGTTAAAATTTTAAGGAGTGTTTTTGAAAAAAAATCAATTGAAACTATTATTATGAATACAAAACAAATTAACATACCTCAGTATCAAACCTAGAATATTTTCAACTCAAAAGTTTTTTCCCCACTAAGCCCCATTCCCAAAACACAAGCGTGTAACAACACCATGCAGAGGTCAAAATGTGTAGCTAATTAGCCAAAAGTTGCCTTACACATGTAAAAAAAAAACCTTTTTAATGGCTGAGATGAAGCTGCACAAATTGATTGACTGTGACAAATTAAAGCCGCACTCTCCTTTAATCTTCTTCCATGCCCCACCCACGCACCTTTGTTCTGCCTTGCACACTAGGGCCAAAGTCAAGTCTCTTCAGATTATTAAAAGAGATAATAATTAAGGCCTACTTATCAGAATCCTATGTGATTCTTACTGTTCCAAAAGAACTGGTTTTAATGAAAAAAATAAAAATGGTCGACACTTCAAATTTACCAACACTCATATAGCAACACTCACTGAGATGTAAGAATAGAATAAAGAAAAACTTGAGCTATGAAAATTCAAATTCTCTGCTGCTTCTCGGGGCTTTGTAGCCATACAAATTACCCTCATCTATTTAATTTGACAAAATATTTTTCTTGAAAATAATTTTAACTATTGAGTACAAGAATTAATGGTTAAAATTATGTAGGAGAGAGGCTGTACGGAAATTGTTGGGGATGATCCAAATTCAGGATACAATGAGTGATGTGATAAGATGAGAAGAGAGATAAGTAGAGAAATCAAACGAAAATGAGATAGAAGAAAATGTGGAGTCACTCGAAGAAAATCACTAATTATCGATAACCAGAAGCAATCGATAACTTACTCATGGTAAGTAAAAACAAACCTTTGTAATGATAAGTTATTAACGATCTATCAACGTCTAAAAGTTGTCATTTATTACTGACAATTTAGATCGTCGATAACTTATCTACAACTATTTCCATCGGTAATTACCGACGGCTAGATATCGGTAATTGATTTGGTATGCACAAAGTAACTCCTTATGTTGCGGATGTAAATGTCACAATTCATGAAAGTTCCATCTATAAGCCATTCTTATACGCAACAAAATGAGAATTTTACGGTAATTAAATCTATCACTATTCATAATTTATATGAACATGAGGTGGAGGAGCAAACATGAGTACGAGGTTTCGCAAACGCTTATTTATAGGTTACCCACAATTTTGGTCGTTACCAGATATTTAAAAAATGACTAAGATACCAACAACAAAGAAAGAATTAATCAGAAAAAATAATATATTGAGGTGGTTTGATCGAGAGCTATGTCCGATGACTTTACCTGCAGCCGTAACGGTCGGTAAGTTTTCCCTTCTACTTTCCCGCCACCTACCAATAGTTTAGGTCGTCGCTAATCTTTCCCTTCCAATTGTTCCCGCCACCTAAACATTCCTGCCAAGTCGCCTTGCCACCTATCGACGGCCTTAGCTATCACTATTTTTTTTTACCAGGAGAAAATGTGACTTTAACGGCCGAGTCGTGAGAAATTTGGGGATTTGAGAGTAAAAAATTGTTAGTAGTTAGAAGTTTCTTGTGATGAGTATGAATGAATCAAAATTTTAGTCAATGCCATTGAAGGGATTGATAATTGGGTATTAGATATTTGTGTGGATAAGATTTTTGTGCATGTACTTATCATATACTAGAATTTGGAGGGAGAGAGGTAGCTCACTTGGTGAAGCTAAGAGTGATGGAAGGTAAAGGGTCAGGGTTCAAATTCTAGAGAAGGAGTATTTATATTTCAAATAGTTTTAGAGTGGTCAGGATACGGTTTACGACCTTACATAACAACAAGGGATTTTTTAAAACAAGAGGTTGATGCTGATGCTGATAGTGTTTACAGTTTACCTAATCCGTGGCTCTTGTATAATAAGAAAGGTTTCTAGGGATTAGGATCATTTTAAGAAAGCACACAGTAAAGTTGTAGTAAGTTAAGGTCTTACTTTGTCACATTGTGGTTGTTTTATAGTTGCATAGGCAATGGGTTGGGGTTTCTACTATGATGGCCTAAATGGGCACCACATGAAGCACTTCTGATACTTTGGAAAAAATAATAATCTCATAGATATTACTTTTGACTTTGCCCTTGCTTCCTTCCCGGAAGCAACTTGTGTTTAATGAGATTCTTGCTATTTAGTTAAAAGTTCACATTCTTGGTATCAAGGCTAAATTAGTAATTAAGATGACTAATATATTAAACTCTTATTATAACTTTGCAGCACAAATCTGTTGGTTGCCTGTCAAAATCATTTGCCTTCATTTAAATTCCAATTAAGCCTACCAAATAGCTAGTGTCAATAATGTGATAGCATCACTGTACATCTCTTAAAAGAATAGGCAAAAGCCAACATTTTGTGGTTCTTTCTCTATCAAATTAAAGAAGAATTAATAATTCCCAATTCTGCTTCCTCCATTGGAATCATCTTGTTTTTCAAAATGGAATTATTTTAACGGGGAAAAATACACACATTTAAATACAGGGCAAATGCATTATTGGTTTCATGTTAGATTTAAAAATTAAAAATATAGATTGTTCTCAACTCTTCAAATAATTAACAACTTCAACTTTAGTTTCAATTTGAGTGAGTGATTTTGATACATGTACAAGGACATCGGCACCTGCACACATTAACAAATGAACACGCGTGCACATGCTTATATTAATATACTAGTTATTTTCATGAGGGAAATTATATAAAAGATGGATACAAATATATGTAAAATTATTTATGTCTCTTCTTAGTTTAAGCTTTTGAATTATTGGTTCATAACATGTTTTTAGAGTTTTATGATTAATTGATCAATAATAGTTAGAGTTTTATTGCCTCAATTTTTTTAAGTAAAATTGAATTTCAGGATAAAATAAGTGTGTTTGTACATTTTTATTGTACGAGAGAATGTATTAAATATATAATATAAAACTACGTACGTTTTCACCAAATAGCTTAAGTTTTTTGGATTAGAACTTCATGAGATGGACATTTTTGTAGCTTTTGAGACAACTCCTGAGATAGTGAATTTTGTTTTTGTGTTAGCATGTTGAGGAATGAGATATGTGTTGGTCAATAATGAAAAAGCTCTTGGAAGCTATGTCCTTAATCTATTCTTTTGTGGGGACCAAAGGGAAAGATATCCGAAGAGAAAAATACAAAGTTACAAGCCTCACAGGCACCATCAAATGCATGCAGAATAAAATCTTGTTTCCAACACGCAACATAGGACAGAACATTACGGATTGGTGTTTATATATAAGATTGTTTCCCAACCTCTATTATTGTTTTACATATGAATATTATGTTGTATATTTACTATTTATATTTCAAAAGCTTTTAACTTTTATTTTCATGTTTGAAATTTAAATGATTGTTTTTATTCTATTTAAGAGTAGTTACTTTGAATATTCCATATCTTCAAATTCTCCAACCGGTGGTGACATGTATAACGTATAATAATGATTTTCTTTTATTACAATTTAATGGTTATAGTATATTTGAAGTTACTCACATATATAAACCGTTTCTATCTTATCATTATTATGTTTATTATATCATATATTTTTATACTTAACCGGGTAAATTCTAGAATCTTCATTAACACTTACAGATACATAAAATTACATTTTTGTTTGGACCAACATGAAATCAAACATATACTAATAGTCTCTTTGTTACAAGAGAGATTGAGAAGAGAGAAATGGAGAAGAAAGAGTTAGGGTTTGTCTTATTTATGTTTTGGTTTTCTAAATTTAAAAACAATTTTCTGCAAAACAATTTTAAAAAACAAAATTTCTAAAAAAAAAAAAGAAAAAACTTTTTGAATGAGGTTATTTGCAACATCGAAAAAATTGTAAGTTGAAACTTAAAAACAGAAATTGATCAAATACGTTTTGAGATTTTAGTTTTAAAAACTAAAAATAAGAAGTGCTTTTAAATCAGTTTTAAAAAATAGGTTATGACAAACAATTTTTTTTTTAGTTTTTTAAAACGGCAAACAAACAAAACCTTACTAGAGAAAGATCCTCCTAGTATGCACAACTTTTTTGTTGTGCAACCTCGCACAAGGGGATTTTGACCCATTATTCTAGGTTTTTTGGTTTTTATTTATTTATTTTGTGATTAATAAAATTAATATATCTTTTTATTTTCAGCCCCACTTTAATTATTTAAGTTATATTAGGACCCAACCACCACCATGTCCTCCACCACAACCACCACCAAATCTTCTCCTCCCTCCCCCAATGATCATCATCCCTTCACTCGTCGTTCCTCCTCGCTACAGTAACAATCCTCCCCCAACATTGAGGTTCAGTTCAATCAACCACATAAACACAAACCAAGAAGACGAAGAGGAGCTGGAGAATGCAACATGGTGAGATTGATAATACAACAACAACAATCAACAACAACAACCACATCGAATGGAGAGAACACATAATTGAGGAGGAGCGGTTTGAGTAGATATAAGAGTTCATGGCTTGGGTAGATTTGGGCACTACGAACCAAACTATTGAATACCGTTATTCGACAGACCCAGATCTCGACCAATCCAGCTGTACATAAGGGGAACAACATCGAGGGTGGTGGTGACATTAAGGATCGCAACTTGACGAACCCAGCCATCGAACCTCGCAACTCGACAGACTCAAATATGGCAAGCCCTCCTCAAACCCCTCTTCTCTTCCTCCATAACCCTAGCCCACGACATCATTTCCAGGCTCTAGAAGCACAATCTCTGCTTCTCCTACAAGCTCCTTCACCCAATCTCGTCCACGACCTCCGCGCTTCGTAAATCTCCACCCCTTCTTACATGAGAAAACCCCAACTTTTGGGTTTAGGTTTGGGGAATTTATAGGTTGGAGTTAGGAGAATTTCTAGGTTTGAGTTGGGGGAAGAGAGGGTGTTGTTCTGGCGACTCTGTCACCTCCGCCTCGTGGAAGCTGGCCGGAACCACGGCGGTGGGTGCAATGGTTGTCGTGGGTAAAGCAAATGTTACGAGGAGGGAGGGTGGTGGTGAAAGTTGCGGTTATGATGTAGTGGTGTTGGAAGCCATGGTGGTCGTCTTATTGTCTTCTTTTTCTATTATATTTGTTGGCATCTAAAAATCCGTAACAGCTAGTGAAGAGCCGAAGGGTCACTCGAGTCGATTGGATAGCATGATCGAACAGAATAGTAGCCGATTCGAGTAGGTCTAGCCGATTGGTAGCACAAGTGACAGTCAAAGGGAATCGAGAGTACAAAGACAAGATTCAGGGAAGATGCAACAACTTAGGATTTAAGTAGGATGAGTCATCAGGCTTCTAGAAGTTTTTGACGTACAAAAGTAGGTAGTGGGCTCGTTCTTGTGAAAATAAGAGAAAGTCGTTGCGAGCTAGCCAATGCAATGAGGAACGACTAAAACAAAGTCTCTAGGCTGACTAGGAGAGAGGGAAAGACAATTACCCACGATTTTATAAGCACTTGTAATGATCGAAGAACATTGGGTGTCATATGTTCTTTCCAACTGCCAAGTAGTTAGCTAATTTACCTCTATAAATAGAGAAAATGGTCATTTGTACAAACACACAACCAGCCAATCAAATCTACAAATTTTCCCCATTTTATCTTTACGTTTACTTTTCAGCACTTTACTTTTTATTCATTTAAATTCTTTATCGCTTTATTCAATTTATTTTTCAGCCGATTTGCAGCTTTCAACCTTTATTTTCTTTATAACTTTTCAGCCATTTACTTTCGACCTTAGTTCATAGTCAAAGTCCTATTTCAACATCTTTCAATAGTGAAACACTAAGAACTTATTTGAGTATATTAGAAATCCATATTAAGAAATATAGTCAATTTCTTAAGTAATCGCTTGATTAGAGAATGATAGTTAGTTTTCCATCTGATCACACGACTTCCTAATCTTTCAAATCTAAATCTATCTGTTGAACCAATAATTTCAAATAATTTACAAAATCCATTCACTTTTTCATTTTTTTTCTACTCATCTTCTTTTTATCTCATAAACAAAGGAAGAATAAAAACAACATTTGGTTCAATTTTTTTGTTCAAGTGGTACAAAGTACTACTAATTCAGTTCTAATTTATGTGGAGAGTTATTTGCTAATCGGGGGCTTCTATCATTGTACTGAATGACCTGGAAATATAAAAAAATTGAGCGTGCAGGTCATGCTGATGCAATTGCAAACAAAACTTTGCATTTGCATTTGCATTGTTTTTGTCCCTCCTGTTACTACTTTTTGCGTCGCTAGTTAGCATTTCTCGAATTCATGACCCCCAGACCCAGAGTGAGTTTATTTATTGGGTGTTTTAGCACAAGACAAGGATGCTGACACACACCATGATCATGCATTCAAGGACATTTATCACTTATGACTCATCACCCTATCCATTGGCTAGTCAATTTTTTTTTTCGTTTCAAGAATTGATCATTTGATTGATCCAGAACCAGTTGGAGACCAAACAATAGATATACTTTGGAATTTTTTTTTTACTTTCTATCAAACGTAGCATCTATTAATTATTTTACATCTCTTCTTTATCTCTCAGTGCTCCACACTTATTAAATACACACCAATCTTGTTCTTTTTATAACCATATATATATTTTTCACATGAGATAGTTTGTGTTTGAACTTTATGATAATATATTTAGAGTTTTTTTTATCAGCAAATGTTAGTTGTTAGTATATTAATTAGTCCTTTTTTCAGGGTTTAAATTCTGTCTTTTCATCCTTAATTCAATCAAGTGAGCTATCTCCATCAAATTAAATTGCACTCACTTCTCGTGAGATTTATTATTATTTTCCTAATCCCTCATATATTTTTCAAAATGCACTAATCTCTCCTCAATCATAGATCATATAGAAAAAAAGAGCACTAAGTGTTATAGTGTTAAATCTTAGGGAGGTGGTGCAATAATGATAAGTTTCATGAGAGATTGGTGCAATGTTCCCAATAAAATAAAAATGATTAGTATCTCGTCAAATAATATATAAGATATCTCGTCAAATAATATATAAGATATCACTGCAACAATAATAAACCTCATGGGATATTATTGTAATTTGCTCCAAAATCAATTATAGTAAAAATGAGTTGAAAGTGAAGTGTTATAAAAAAGTAGTATTTTGTGATATTGTGAAACTCAGTCCTAAAAATCTCATAAAAAAATTATGTTGAGCGTAGAAGTTAGTCTTTTTAACTTATACCAAATAAACATATTTATGTTTGGTTGTTAGTTGAAAGTCACATTCGATGCAATGTTATTTGAGAATGTGCACGTGAAAGAAACTTAAGACATATGTTGAATTTAGTTGGGTTTAATTGAAAACCAAACATTCATTCACCAACATTTACGGAGTGTTTGGTTTTGCGATTGCATAACTAAAAACGCGTCTATATTGTTCAAACATAATTCCAGTGAGAAATAACATGATTAAGAAAAAAATCTCTTTAAATCACATTTAGCCCCCAGACGCAAGTTTACCAAAAGCTTGCTATTGTTCGATTCTATTGGTGTGTTTGGTTTCATGTTTGGAAAAGTTAAATGTGAATCAGCAATCTAAAAACAATTTTTTCTTGTTTCTAGAAACGTGGATCTATCCCAAACGTAAATCCTGGGTGAAATTTTCAAACATGCACACAAGGGGGATTGCATGACAATGACAAGAGCAAAGTTTTCCATATTACCCCTCCGAGAACATTTTTTTTTCTCAACCACCCATTTGCTTTATTTATTATTTTATCTTTTGCTACTTTTTTTTTTGGCTCATCGTTTGATTATTTTGTGGTTTCAAACTTCAAAGTGCATGTGTTTTTTTCTCAACTGTTTCTGTTGAATTATTTTCAAGGTGGACGAACCTTTTTATTTTAGGTCTTGAAATCTAAGAATATTTTTTAAATGAATGATTATGATTGAATTAGAGACAAAATAGTTAAAATGTAAATTTTCCCAAACATAAAAAAGTAAACTTTTTCTCTGCATTTTTTAAGGTATCAGCAAGATGATCCGGCCACCGTCACCACTGCGGACCACTGCCGCCATCCCTTCTCCTCGTTCTCCAGCTGCTGCCACCCAACCAACAGCCCCAAACCCCCATCAATCTGAATCATAGAAGAGCCTCATATTGCTCCATTATTCTAACCACGGTTAACCTTCTTTCTCTCTCCACGTCTGCAACTATTTTCTTTTCTTTTTTACTTCTCTTTTTGTTGTTCATGCTTGGGCAGCATATATTCGATAATCATCAATCATGTTTGTCTTGCAACTATTTTCTTTTATTAAATAGTTGGGAGGTGGTGTTGGGAGCTTGAATCGAATCTACATCAGAGGAGAACGATTACGCAGAGCAGAAACACAAGCTAAACTTGCAGAGGAAGAGTTGAGAAGAGTGTGGAAGAAGGGTATTGAAACACAAGAACCCTTAACTGGGTTCATCAAAGGAAAAGAGAACAAGAGAGAATGAAAAACTAAACTTTCATTGTTTTCGTTAATCTGAAAAATTCACAGTCCAAGCTTATTAGATGAAGAGAAATAATAGTTTCCTAACTAATTGAGAAAACAGATCCAACTGAAAAATAACTTGCCCAACAAACTATTCAAAAAATAAAACAAACTAACTACTTCTTATTTTCAACAAAGGGTTTTTAAACATTTTAAATTTATGGTTTGGGGATTTCGATGGTGGTGTTGGGAGGTGTTTGGGTGGGAGCTAAGTCATGCGGTTGTGGAGGCAGCAGTTAGAGAAGGAGGAGTAGAGATGACGGCGGTAGTGGTGGTGGGTCCACGGTGGTTCCCAAAAAAAAGTTCACTATAGTTTCCACCAATTTTCAAAATCATTTTCTAAAATTATTTGCACTGTTATTCACATAAACAATATCTTTGAACACAAAAAAGAACATAAACTGTGATACCTTATTTAAAAACTCATATATTATTATTAATTTAATAAAATAAATTTAAATATTATTCAGATATTATCATTAATTTAATATATTAATTTATATTAATATATAATTAAAAATAATTGGTGCAATGTATTGACCATAATTTTCATTTGTTAGATTACACTTTGCTTCACCTTTCATTGTTTTTTTTTTTCCACAACAGGTCGGTAGACTTTCCATACCATAGATACCTAACCGACACTAAGTGAGAAAAAAAAGATATCTATTTACTGCATGTACTATTTGTATATTAAAATTATGATTACTTATTGACATATATGAGGAATATATATGATGTGAGGTTGGTAGGTTGAGAGATTGAGTGGGTATGGGGATGGGGTGAAATAAATGTGCAAGTAGCCAAGTACAGATCCCTGAAGAGTTTTGACGTAGAGTTGAGTCACTGATTAGCGTTTGGCAGAAAGAAAATGCCAGAATTCTCAGCCCCAATCTATGCATACTACTAGTTAATTTATGCAATGACGTGACTTGTCATCCCGGATTGTAGCCTGGTTACTGGTACTCTACTCTACTCTATAGGCCCCTATATATGCTAGCCTTGCCTTGCCTTGGCTTAGAAACTTTGCATGCTGTAATGAAAACCAATTTTCATACATATATATTACTCTATCAATATGTAGCCAAGCCAACAAACATTCCACACAACAATTGAGCAACATATATAGCATGAAAAAAGGTGTGTTATGGGGAAGGGGGTAGTTGGTGATTTGTGTGTTTCTAATTGTTGTTAATTATCCGATTAGCGAAACCTAAAAAAATGGGGATCCAATTTATTTTTCTTCAAGTATGAATTTTGAGCCAAAGCAAGAAAATAGTAAAAACAAAAGAAGTCCATGGGAGTCAGTGGAATTACAAAGCAAAAGATAGTAGTACTAGTAGTAGTACTACACATGCAGTAACAGCAGTTAATTGGTAGCGAAGCTTGTGTGCAATATAGAGAAATATGAACAAAAGAAATAAAGTGGAGCGGTGCATAGGTAGATCATATTTTTTATTGCAAGTATTCTCCAAGTCGGTGATCATAATTCTAATTTTCTCAAGGCTTGGAGAAAAAATTAAGTTATATTTATCCAAACAAATCCTTTTCCATATACATTATTCAAAGATTAAACGTTAAACTAAATGCTTAAGTAATACTCCATTCATTCATTTTTATAAAAATCAAACAACAATTTCACATCTTTTAAGAAATATAGTTAATAGTTGATAACATTAAATTTGTTCTCAATTTATATTTATATGAATTTTCCAAAATTACCCCGATTCACTTTTTTTAATTTTTATCGATCAATAATACATTGTCTCCAACTCACTTTTTTAATTGGTTTTTATGATATAAGAAACAAAGGCAGTAAAACTATACCAAATGTACCGGGCCATCTAAGTCAAGTTAGATATATGGCTTGTTTGATTAGAGCTTTTTAAGAAAATATTTTTTATTTTTAAGAAGTGAAAAACCTGCTTCACATAAACCGTTCTTGTTTTCAATTCTAAAAATTAAAATATCATAACAGCTAAAATATGTTTTTAATTTATTTTTAATTTTCAAATTTTAATTTTTTAAATTTTGGAAATCATCTCATACAATAATATTTTTCTATTTTATTTTAAAAAATAATTTTCAAAAATAATTTAAAAAAACTATTTTTAAATACAATTTTTAAAAACTGTAACCAAATACGCACACCCCCTCATAATTATAATTGGTTAGGAGGGTGAAAGTGTTGAAGTGTTAAGGAGGGAGTATTAATTGGAGGGTGGAGTGGAAAGAGATAAGTGGGTAAAATGAGGAAGAGGAATCCAATGTATGAAAGAAAGGGAGAAATAGAGACACGTACACATGGGCTTGTGAGGAATCCAAAGCATATCAAAAGATTCTAAATTTGGTACCCAGCCAAGCCAGCCGTGAACAAACACGGATGAATCAATATTACATTATTACTCTCTCTCTCTAGTTTTGACTAATTTTCTTTATGGCCCCTGCCCGAACTGCCCGTGAAAATTGGCAAAATTTGGACCAGAGAGTCGGTTGGCGCCAAAATCTGAAGACAGTCACAAACAAAATTTCGGAGCCCGCGAAATGCGGGGTGTGGCGGCTGTCTAGTCTTACAAAAACAAAAAATGTCCATGGCGTGGCGTGTTAATTCACGGAATTGCCCTTTATCCTCTGTCTCTTTGGGTCCCATGCCCTTTGCGTCTTCACCGTCCAATATTTTTATTTTCAAATGTAACTAAAAACCTATGTTGTCTATTTAAAAATTAAAGGCTTCGTTTGACCCAACTTTTTTCTGACTTAAAAGCTACTTTTAAGTAAAAGTTAAAAATAAGAACTTTTAAAAAGAAGAAGAAACTGTTTGTCAGTTTTCAGTTTTTTATAACTTAAAAAGCTACTTTTAAATTATAAGTTGTTTGGTAAAACTGTTTTAAAAAAGTTTCATATATGGCGGCGGGGGGCAGTGGCGGCGGTGGCGTGAGGGGGCGGTGGCGGCAGTGTGGTGGCGGCGGAGCGGTGGCGGTAGTGGCGGTGGTGGCGTGAGGGGGCGACGGCGGTGGTGGTAGTATGGTGGCAGCGGTGCGTGGCGATAGTGGCGGTGGCGTGGGGGGGGGGGGGGGGGCGGTGGCGGTGGCTATGGTGGCGGCAGCGGGGGCAGCGACGGTGGGGTGGTGGTGGTGGTCATAATAATAATAAGTTACTTTTAAGTAAAAAGCTCCTCTCTCTAACTTTTTCTAAAAAGTTACTTATTTCTATTTTATGTTATAAAAACAAGTTACTTAAATGCTACTGAACTTTTTCAACAAATGTGTTTGGCTCTGCTTTAACTTAAAAGTAACTTAAAAGTCATAAAAAAGCCAGGCCAAACACTACCTAAAGCTATATTACATTTGTTTGTAGGGTTAATAGCATTTTTGGTCCCTCACCTTTTACGATTTGACATTTTTAGTCCCTCTTAGAATTTATTAGCATATAAGGTCTCTCACTTTTACTAACTATTGCAGTTTTGGTTTTCTGTAAAAAAACCATCCAAAATTTAACGGATTCTATATTAAAAAATTAAAAATAAAATAAAATTAAAAATTTTCCAGAACCTTCAACCTTTCCTCACCCACCACCATCCTCTGCATTTCCTCACCTCACCCACCACCATCCAAACCTTCAACTTCGAACCCTAGATTCGCCGCCCACTGTCTTCACCATCAACATCGTCTTCACCATCATCGTCGTCATCGCCCTTTCTCTCTCCCTGTCCTCGCCCTTTCTTTCTCCTTTCGCAGATTGGCTATAGCCCTGCAACTTGAGCACGCCGTCCTCGCCTTTTCGACCCATCCACATCTTAAAAGCTTCCTCTTTTATCCGAACTAAGGAGTTGAAGTTGCAGATCAGAAGAGAGAAAAAGATAGACGGCGCAAATCCGGTCCCGGTGGAAGCTGAGGTGTCACTTCGCAGATCTGGAAGGTGCCGCGCGACAACATCCAGGGCATCACGAAGCCCGCGATTCGGAGGCTGGCAAGGAGAGGCGGCGTGAAGAGGACCAATGGTTTGATATGCGACGAGACCAGGCCATCATACGCGCCGAGGGAGAGAGTGAAGTGGCGGTGCTGATTTCTGAGGCGACGGCTGCGACAGGGAATGGGTTGATTGAGCTCAGGAAGGTTGAGGCGTTGAGGGAAAATGTTGCCACACTCGGGAAGGTTGCTGTGATGATGATTTGCATTTGTATTGGGTGTTTACTTGTTCTTAGGGATCATAATTAATTGATTTTGGATTTTTTGGTTGCTGTGATTACAATGTGTTTTCTCACTTATCTTCTCTGTTTCGATGTTATGGAAATTGGTAGGTTAAGGGTTTGAAGTTAGGGGAAGAGGATTGGATGTTGCGGCTGTGAGGTTAGGGCTTGATTGGGGGATTGATTGAGCTCAGGAAGATAAACATTAATATTTCTGGGTTTATGATAGAAAAGAAGATGGAGATGATAAAGGAAGAAGATGAAGATCATGAAGGAGAGGATGGATTTTCTGGAAAACCCCAAAAACTGATGAATTTTATTTTTTTAATTAATTTCAAAGGAAAATTCCGTTAAATTTTGGATGGTTTCTGACGGAAAACCAAAACTGCAACAGTTAATAAACGTGAGAGACCTTGTATGCTAATAAATTCCAAGAGGGACTAGAAATGTCAAATCGTGAAAGGTAAGGGACCAAAAGTGCTATTAAGCCTTATTTGTAAAGTATGCAATAGATTGTTGTGAAAAAATGTGTCATAGGCAATGCCTAAATTAATATTCAACATGAGAAACTATTCAAATAGATTTACATTTAACAAGATTTAAGGTTAAAAAAAGCATGATTTAGATATACATTAGTGGTTTGTGTGTTCATAAGAGCTTATTCATAAATTAATTTGAGAAATTTAATAAAATAATATGAAAATATATGATAGACAAGCATAAGTTAATTTTAATAGTTTATAAAAATAAACTCAAAACAATTTATATATATATATATATATATATATATATATATATATATATATATATATAGATAGATAGTTCATAAGCTATTTATGTAAGCCCTCCTAAGCACCTGATAAGTGCCAAATTTACCTAATTTTTTATACTAAACTCGACACTTATTTGTTCTGAATGTGTGATTTATTCATCAAATTATCTCTTAGTTGATGAAGTTTGTAAACATGTAGAATTACTAGTATTTTACCTTAAATATAGTTGGAAACATAGTTAAACTTTGCTTTTTCTTTGTAGGAAAGAAATTGGTGCAAATCCAAGCCTTGGAGTAGAAATTGAAGTTTTGGAAAGAGGTTGGCGTTTAGCCCCATTTTGGCAGGGAAGAAAACCCATTGAAGAAGAAAGCTTGGCGCTTAGCGCCATTAAGGCGGTTCTAGAAAAATCAACATGGTGCTTAGCGCCAGTGACGGATCCAGGAATTTTAGTATGGGGGGGCACAAAAATATGCACATACATTTATAACATAGAAAATATAACATAGTACTATTAAAAATTTGAAAGTACATCATAATTGTTCCCTACGAGTTTTCATATTTTGAAAACTCTGTACTATCTTTTCATTCTCAACATTATCAAATACATCTTTCTCTATAAAAGTAACTAAACAATCATTTAGCCATTCATCTCCCATACGATTTCGCTTCTGATTCTTGATGATATTCATTACGGAGAAAGCTCTTTCAACTGTCGCAGTTGCTACAGGAAGTATCAAAGCTAACTCTAAAAGCTTATATACCAACGGATATACAATATGCTTCCTAGTCTCCACAAGCTTTATAGAAAGATCACTAATTCCCCGTAGTCCTGAAAGTGCATTATCAGAGCATGCATCAAAGAAGTAATTTTCAAGCTGATTATCTAGTGCCAAAAGTTCAATTGGGGAAAAATCTGAAGGATAAAAATGGGCCAAATGAATCAATTTTTCCTTATCAAATGCAGCAAATGAATCTCTTGGACACAAGCAAGCTACACAAAGAAGCAACTCGCTATTCACTTTAGTAAAACGATTATTCAACTCTTGAAGTTGTCGATCTATCACTTGAAAGAACAATTCAACCTGAAAATGATGCACATTAGAAACTTTCTCCATTTTGCGTCTTGATCTTCCTTGTGCTTGAAATGTATCAGCCATATTAAGAATGACAACATTGTGCCTTTCACAAAACAATGAAACCTCTTTGAGCAAAGAATCCCAACCACCATCTCTCATAATTTGCAATCTCTGCTTTGACACAGTGACCAACTTCATAGCATTTACAATATCTTGATCACTTCTTTGTAATGCTTGAGACAACTCATTAGTTATCCCTAAAATGTTTTTCATCAAATGCAAAATGAAAATAAACTCAAAAGACTGCATCAAATTTAGCAAAGTACATGCTTCACCTTTTTGGTCTAAACTTATGCCATCTTCCTCAACAAATTCAAGCACATCAACCATTGAAGAGAACAAAGACATTATACTAAGTAGTGTACCATAATGTGATCCCCATCTAGTATCCCCTGCTTTCTTGATCATTATTTCTTGATTCAAACCACGACCATTGGAGATTTCTCCCTTTTGCAATGCTTCTTTCACCTTAGCACTTTGACTATCACGAAGAATATCTCGACGCTTACATGAAGCTCCAACAACATTAGATAAATTAGCAATTGTATTAAAAAACGATGCAATTGAAACATGTTTTTTTGCTACTGCAACAAGAGCTAATTGGAGTTGATGAGCAAAGCAATGAATATAGAATGCACAACTATTCTCTTTTAGTATCAAACTTTTGAGCCCATTAAATTCACCTTGCATATTACTTGCTCCATCGTATCCTTGCCCACGCAATCTTGACAAGCTTAACCCATGTTTTGCAAATAATGACTCCAAAGCCGATTTTAGTGATAAAACATTAGTATTTGAAACATGAACAAGACCAAGAAGGCGCTCTATAACTTGCCCTTTATTATTCACATAACGCAAAGCCACCACCATTTGTTCCTTGATTGAGATATCACGAGATTCATCAATCAAAATAGCAAATAGTTTATCTCCCAAATCATTAAGTATAACTTTAGTAGTCTCACTAGCAGCGGCTCTAACAATATCTTTTTGAATAGAAGGAGCTATTAATTTGAGATTTCTAGGAGCATGCTTCAAAACTTGCTGAATAGTGTCATTGTGGTTGGAAAGAAAATCCAGAAGCTCAAGAAAATTCCCCTTATTGCTTGAACACATTGACTCATCATCACCACGAAAAGCTAACCCTTGGCGTAATAAAAATCGAATGCAATCAATGATAGCAATCAAATGAATTTGATAGTCTTCTTTTGCTTTGTCAGACTGTTTACCCAAAGAAACTTCAATGTGTTGTTTTTGTTTCATTAGCACTTGACAATTTCTCCAGGCTTGATTATGAGGACTATTTGGGCCTCCAACATGAGTTTCCAGTCTCTCACTCTTTTTCCAGTTTGTAAAACCTTCAGTTATAAATGTATCACCACCACTTTTATAATCGTCAACATCCGATCTCATGAGATAACAACATAAGCAAAATATCGCATCATCTTTTTGACTATATTCCAACCAATTGCCAAATGTGGAATACCAATCAGGATTGAACCTACGCAAGTAACGCGATGTTTGCCCAAATTGTCTTTGTGGAAAATCAATCTCTTTTGGTTGACAAGGACCTTTTTGAAGATAGTATCTCCTGATTTCATCTCTATCACTAGGATGATATAAGGACATTGGTGGCCTTAACCCAGGATCACTAGGAAGATTTTCTGAGTCGAACTCTAAAAATCTTTTTCTCAATATTGGACCTAATGTTTTTTGGAGTTCTTGAGGTTGAGGGGAAGATGCTTGAGAAGATGCTTGCTCTTGCTCTAAACTTTTTCTTTTGAAATATTTTTCCATTGCTGGATAAAGTTAAAGAAAAAAAGAAAATTGTTAATATTAACACCAAAGTAATTCAAACACGAAACACCAATCAATTCATTAAGCAAACTACATCTGGGTTGAAAAACCACCCAATTCCCTCCTCAATCGAGTTGCTTCACTTAATCTAAATGACAGCAACTATCTTTGGTCTACCCACCTCTACTTAAATAACAGATTGAATTGAATAGGCAATAAACAATCTTACATCTAATATTTCATCATATATCTTTGATCTTTCCATTGTCACCTACCACTTCCTAAATAGTTCTCTCAAAGGAGTACGGAGACAGATATAGCTTATTCCTAAAACAAATCAGAGCTTCGTAATTGCAGAATCAGGAAACCACAAAATGTTTCTTTCTTTGGTGCAGTATCTAACTCCTTAATGTTTACAATTACAAACCTTTGCCCCTTATTCCATTGTCAATTTGTCACCCAGAAACAATAAGAATTTGAAACAGAATATAGTATCACAAACCTGTGAGGCGGCGCGAGCGAGGACGAGGACGGAGGAGGCCGTGCGATGCGGCGGCGCAAGCGAGGACGAGGATGCTGTGCGATGCGGCGGCGCGAGCGAGGACGAGGACGGACGAGGGGGCTGTGCGATGTGGTGGCGCGAGCGAGGACGAGGACAGACGCCGCCGTGCGATGAGGCGGCGCGAGCGACGATGGAGGAGGCCGCGCGAGGAGGACGCAGAATCAGAAATGGCAGAAAGGAAGGAAGAAGGGGGCAACCAGGAAGAAGAAAGAGGAAGAGGAAAGATAAAATTAGGGTTTGAAATAAAATTAATTATATTACATTATTATTATTAGCATTAAAATTTTTTTTTATTATTCTTATGTGGGGGCACGTGCCCCCCCACCCTTTGCTGTGGGTCCGTGCCTGCTTAGCGCCGCCTTATTTCCAGCACTTTATATTTAAGCATTTTTCATCAGATTTTAGGAGAGGATTTTCGACCCAGAGCTATTTTGACACGTACTCTTGAGGGAAACACCTAAGAACAAAGGAGAACATCAAGGAAAGCTAGGAGTACTTGGAGAGGAGGCTTGGGTACCGAATTCGGCGGCGAGACATCACAACGGTTTCAGTTCTTCTCGTTTCTTTTCATGTTTGAAAACTATCCATGGAAATGGATAGATAATCTCTCTTTTGTTGGGGTTGGAATTAGTTGTTTTGATGCTCATGTAATCTATTTGATTTCCTTTAATACAAAATTCATGTTTTTATGTTAGAGAAACAATGGTTTTTTCTTATGCTTCATGCTATATCTTAGGTTGTCCCTCTAGGGTATTTTGATTGATTCGAACTTGTGTAGGGAACTCACACGTTCTTGAGTCCGAACAAGAGTTAATCATATGTTTTTTTTTTGTCCTAATTCAATGATTTTACCTTGTGCTTAATGCTTGTTTTAGATTGATTACCTAGAACATGAATTTAGGTTTGATAGGGTGGTGGAAACCAGCAATTTAAATCTGAACTAAGTAACATCATCTAGTGATTCAAGGTCTAAGGATATGGTTAGACCATTAGTTATTCAAACATCCATGCTTAATGTTACTCACTATTGTTAATTGATCAAGGGATTGATGGTTAATATAGCGGAGTTGATAATCTTCTACGCCGGGGGGACTGGGTAGTAAGATAAGAAATGGTGGGAGGAATCAACTTCATAGAACTATATTTTTATGTGAATCGATAGAATACATATAGGTCAAACAACAAAATTCTAATCCCAGCAAATTCTCATACTTGTTGTTTCTCCGTCATTTTACTCGATTTCATATTTATTTTTATGTTCTTAAACAAACAACAACAATTTCTTTGTTAATCATCATTTGAGTTTGTTAACTATTGAAAGGCATAAGTATTACACCTCTCAAAGGACAAAAAAACTCGTATGCGCTTACTACGATTGAATCTTAAGGGTTTAGTTCTAAAGCAGTACAATCATGGAAAACACCTTTATCAGCACCTACATAAGAGTTTATGCTATAAGATAAACTCAAATAAACTCTTTCATACAGATTCATAATTCCTCAAAGTTGCTATTTTAAATACTACTCTCATAGCATTTCTTTGTGCCCAAAAAAAATCAGAGTCATAATATTTCTTTGTAAGATTGTGTTAACCTATATATTTTAGAATGATATAAATATTTTTGGTAAGAGGTTTGATATTAATTTTATAAAAAGTACAAATAAAATATATATTTTTATTTAATATATAATAGTTAATACCTTTAGCTCCTCCCCCTGTGGCTGTGGCGATAAAGGCGCAGATGTTGTTCGCAGGGTAAAAGAGAGGAGCCTCTCCCCAAGCTCCCTTTCTCGACCAACCATCCCTTCTCCGCCTTTCCTTTGGTTGTTATGATGATAAATTTTCTTAGCTGGAATATCCGAGGAGCTGCTGCAAAGGACGTGCCCTTGTTGATCAAGGACCTTGTTAGAAGATATCATGTCTCTTGTCTATCTGTTTTGGAACCGAGGTGAGTAGTGATCGAGCTATTTCTATTATCCGGAAGCTTGATTTCCAAGGTTTTCATGTGGAAGATGATGTCAGCTTCTCTGGCGGCATTTGGATTCTATGGGACACATCAGTGATGGATATTCAAATTCTGGTTTCTCACCGTCAATTTGTTCACACCAGGATCAAATTTAATGGGCGGGCTCAGGAGACCTTTGTCACCTTCATTTATGGTAGTCCCCAACCTACTGCTCGCTCTATGCTTTGGAATTGCCTCCCCTCTCTTATCCATAGTGGGGATTCCTCTTGGCTCGCCATTGGTGACTTTAATGCTTATTTAGAAGCTTATGACAAATCGGGAGGATCTGGTATCAATGTGAATGCGATGGAGGATTTTCGACATTGTCTTCACTCATGTGGGCTTTCTAACATGGGATTCAGGGGTCCTCCCTTTAATTGGGAAGGGCGTGGTGTGAAGGAGAGAATTGATAGGGTCGTTTGTAATCCGCAGTGGTTCCACAGCTTCCCTGACTCAGTCATTCTTCATCTTCCTTAATTAAAATCGGACCATAAGCCTCTTCTCCTTGCTATCTCTGGCTTGTTAGTAAACCGCTGCTATGAGCGTCCTTTTCGATTTCTAGCTAGTTGGCTAACACATGAGGAGTTTCCTAGTGTGGTGGAAAACTCGCGGAGGGCCTCTGAGGATTGGGTTGTTTCTTCTGGTACCTTTCAAGAGAAAGCCACAATTTGAAATAACGAGGTGTTTGGAAATATCTTCCACAGGAAGAGGAGACTCATGAAGCGCTTGGAGGGCATTAACATGAGGCTTAGTATGGCGTTTGATAGAGGTCTTGACAATCTGCAGAGGAAGCTTTGGAAGGAATATAATGAAGTGTTGATTTAGGAAGAGCTTCTTTTGGTTCAGAAGTCGAGATGCCTTTTGTTGAAGTTTGGTGACCGGAATACAAATTCCTTCCATACTGCCACCATTATAAGGAGAAAGCGTAATAAGATTGAAGCTTTGTTGGGTGATGATGGTACCTTGATTACGGATTATGATGCTTTGAGGCTCAGCTATGTGGATGATGAAGCTATTGGTTCTCTTGACAATGTTTGTTCCTTTTCCTTCAATAACGCAAGGGATGTTGGATCAGATACATGCGAGTTTCTGTGCAAAAGAAATTAAAGATACAGTTTTTAGCATGGGGTCTCTAAAAGCTCCAGGCCCTGATGGTTTGAACCCTCACTTCTTTAAGTTACATTGGCACCATGTGGGTAATTCTGTCATTGATTTTGTCCAAAATTGTTTCACAAACCATTCGCTTATTAGCCTAGTGAATGAAACTTTGTTGGTTCTCATACAGAAAGTTGAGACCCCAGAAAGAATTACCCAATATAGGCCCATATCTTTGGGTAATGTGATTTACAAGACTCTTACCAAGACTATTACTGACAGGCTACGACGTGTCACGGGGGATTTGGTGTCGCCTAGTCATTGTAGTTTTTTGCCGGGTCGCCATAGCTCAGTTAATATTGTTATTGCTCAGGAAGTTTTCCACTCAATGCACTTCCTAAAGAGAAAGATGGGCTGGGTTGCTATGAAAGTTGATTTAGAGAAGGAATATGACAAGCTCAAATGGTCCTTTCTTCTTGACACGTTGCGACTCACTGGCTTGGATGCTCACATGTGTGATTTGATTATGCATTGTGTGACTTCGTGTAGTTTTTAGGTTTGCTTCAATGGTGAGCGCTCGACTAGTTTCCACCCACAACGAGGTCTTCTCCAAGGAGACCCCTCCCTCCTTACCTGTTTGTGTTGTGCATGGAGAGACTCGCGCATAGGATTTCAGATGAAATCGATAGTAGGGGTTGGAAGTCGATTAAGCTTTCTAGAAACAACCTTCCTCTCTCTCTCACACCTATTTTTTTGCTGATGATCTCTTGCTCTTTGGTGAAGCCTCAGTTTACCAAATGGAGAGTATTGTCTCTTGCCTTGATGAATTTTGCTTGGCTTCAGGTATGAAATTCAGTATTGCTAAGACAAGCATGGTGGTGTCTACTAATGTGAGCCATTCGGTCTCAAGCCAGCTCGCGGGTGTGGTGGGTGTTTCTTTAACAACTGATCTTGGGCACGTGCCCCCACATAACTTTAAAAAAAAAATTTAATACTAATAATAATAATACTCCCTCCGTCTCAAATTATAGGGTCATTTTCAGACAATCACGCATATTAAGAAAATATGTAATAAACTAATTAATATGTTGGTTTTGTAACTTTTTATACAAATCTTCAAAATATGCCCCTATTTAAAAAAATCTGGAAATTGTTAATGTAAGTATTGGATATACTAAAAGTTGGTTGAGAATATGAATGAAGTAATTAGTAGAGGTGATAATTAAAGTTTTGGAATTTAAAATATAATGAATGCAAAGGGTAAAAAAGGAAAAACTTATTTTTTTTCCTGAAATCTAGAAGGGGTCTTATAATTTGGAACAACAGGTTTGTCTCTAAAGGGTCTTATAATTTGGGACGGAGGGAGTATAATATAATTATTTTTATTTACCTTTCCAATTTCCAAACCCTAACTTTCTCTTTCCTCTTCTCTTTCTTCTTCCTGGCTGCCCATTTCTTCCCTCCTTGCTGCCTCCAAGGTAATTGATTCTACGTCCTCCTCGCGCGGCCTCCTCCGTCCTCGCTTGCGGCGCCGCATAGCACGGCCTCCTCCGTCCTCGTACTCGCTCGCGCCGCCGCATCGCACGGCCTCCTCCGTCCTCGTACTCGCTCACGCCGCCGCATCGCACGGCCTCCTCCTCCTCGTCCTCGCTCGCGCCGCCGCATCGCACGGCCTCCTCTGTCCTCGTCCTCGCTCGCGCCGCCGCGTCAGCTGCTCCTCCATCCTCCGTCCTTCGCTTGCGCCGCCGCATCGCGCGGCCTCCTCCGCCAGTCCGCGGCCTCCTCCTTCTCCACCTGCTTTGCTTCAAACCTTCTTTGAATTACTTGGTGTTTGAATTACTTTGAAATGTGAAATACTGAAATGAATTGGTTGGTTTTTGAATTACTTGGAAATGTGAAATACTGAAATGAATTGGTTGGTGTTTGAATTACATGGAAATGTGAAATGAATTGATCAGGGCCAGGCACGAATCCAGAATGATTGAGATTGTTCTGTTAATACTGTCCCAATAATCCAGATTGTAGATTGGTGTTAATATTAACAATCTGAATGGCTAAATGATTGTTTAGTTACTTTTATAGAGAAAGATGTATTTGATAATGTTGAGAATGAAAAGATAGTACAGAGTTTTCAAAATATGAAAACTCGTATGGAACAATTATGATGTACTTTCAAATTTTTAATAGTACTATGTTATATTTTCTATGTTACAAATGTATGTGCATATTTTTGCCCCCCATACTTAAATTGTGCATATTCTAAATAATGGTGTGTGGGTGATTTACCAGAGGTGGCAATCTAGTTTCACTTCAGATGCGTTGTGTCCTCTCTGCCATGTTGAAACTGAGTCTGCTTTGCATTTGTTTAGGGACTGTGTTTGCATCAAGCCGCTTTGGACGCAACTGGTTAAAGTGCATGAGCAACCCTCTTTTTTTGCTTCTGATATTCGAAATTGGCTTCTGGATAATCTGAGCAATTCTTCTCTTGTTTCCATTGGAGCTAGCGGTGCGCCTAGTTTCGGGATGCTGGTTTGGATTATTTGGAAATTGCGTGCAATTCTGGTTTTTCAAGGGGTTGGCTTCTCGCTGCAACAAGTTCTCACATCGGCGATGAAGTGGCGGTTGGATTATTCGCATTATAATTCCTTGCTGCAACTTCCGGGGCTGCCAACTTCCCACGGTAGTTGGCGTACTGAGTTTCGGTGGGAGCCCCCTTCTCCTTGATGGGTTAAGTGCAACACCGATGGGTCAGTGAAAGGCCCCATGAGGTCCGTCGGGTGTGGTGGCTTTTGCAGGGATTCCGATGGGAGATGACTTTTCGGCTTTGCCATATGGTCTGAGTTGTGGGCTATCTTTAGCATCCTTTCTCTTGCTTGGGATCGTCAATTGCCGTTATAGTGGAAAACGACTCTCTAGTTGCAGTGAACTTAATTGTTGACAGATACTATCGGCTTCATCCGTATGCTTCGCTGGTAAAATAAATAAAGAGTCTGATGTCTATAGAGTGGGGCGTCAGATGCATTCACGTTCGACGTGAAGCAAACCGAGTTGCGGATTGTCTTCCCAATTTGGCTCATGATCTTGCTTTAGGCATTCACCTGTTGGAGTCTCATCCTCCCAGCTGCTTGCTTTTGCTTTTGTTCGATCAAACGAGTGTCTCGTTCCCCGTGTACTCCAATTGTAGTTTCTTTCCTTTGAGTTTAGGCCCTCTATGTAACAAAAAAAATTATCTTTTTCTAATAAGTGTAGCTTAATTTCTTTAAATTATTTGTTAATATGTCAAAAATGTTACATTAATTTTAAGGGTTAATCATCAAATAAGTCCATAAATTTTACACTCAGGTCTAATTTCATCCCTAATCGAAAATTTGAATCAATATACCCCTATGTTACATAGGGTTGTTCGAGTTTTGAAGATTTAGCTTCTATATATGCCGTTGGTTTGATAAGTCAAAAGTGAGAAGCCAAGTTACGTGTGCTGATGCGTCCATAAAATTGAAGGCGCAGTAAGATTACTCCGTGATTAGAAATCAGAAAAAACATGGTAAGATAAAACCAAACTATTGGATTCAGCAATAGCCTATGCATCAGTTATAACTTATAGTAGTATAAGGAATGACATCAGCTAATGTTCCAACCAAACCTCAAGTTAATTAAATTGTTGGTCTTGCATCACTTCATTGTTTAACTGGTACTGCTTTCAAATTCTAACATTCAAATTGATTGTATGATACTAAATCCACATCTACTAAGGAATCTTTGATGGTTAGTGCAAACCTTTTCATTTCAAAAGTATGTGAGTGAGACAAGGCACTTATAACTTAATACATGATAGATACTTCAAAGCTTACCACCATTTTGCCCAAGATGAAACATTTTTTTTACCATAAAAACATTCAGAGTTCATATTAAATTCCTTCATTATTAAAGTTAGAAGATTGACCTACAGAACTATGTTGTAAAGCCTCCAATATCTCCGAGTCTGGAGCAAAAGTTCAAGCATCTCCGTTGATTTTGTTTTGGAGAATGTTCAAGCACTCCGCTTTCCAACCATCAAATTGTTAATTTACATATACCAAGCCTGTTACCTTGTTTTCTGTCAGTGAAGCAACCGGAGCACCTTTCTTATTTGCTTTCTTTGAGCCTGAAAGTTGCTTCTGAAGCAACTTCCTCATCTGAACAATAGAACCCTGCAGATATTTATTGGCACTCTTTAGTGTAAGATCAGGAGCATCATCCTGCCTTCACTGCAAAACCATCCTTCTTCAAAAGCTCTCTCCAAATAAACTCTGCATAATGTGTAACCTCCAACCCCCCCACATGAGAATCTATACTCGTCCCTAGCAGTCTGAAGACAAGAAAACAAGCTCATGCTAGACAAGCATTCCTCAGCTAACTTCTGCCATTCTGATTCCACATATATAATGTACCACTGATCTGTCAAAGCTACAACACATTCATCACCAGATCTTGACATCACCCGCTTCTCTGGCTCACTGTACACAATAGCCTGACCTGAAAGTGTGGGAACCAAAAATTCAAGCATTGGGGGTGAGATGACCAAGGATGACAAAAGTAAAAACAGTTGTTAAATAAATTTTGGTTTATTATTAGCACAAAACAGAACTTCATATTGCCATCTAATAAATAATAATCATAAGTTGCTGTAATATTTTGTAGAATTTAACTAAACATAATTGAATTAAGCAGGAAGTAGGAACAAATCTTGATCAATTCTGACATGTTTAAGAATAATAAGATTATGCATACATTAAAAACAATAATGCGAAGACTAAAGATGAATACTGACCTGTTTCCAAAAGCTTGCTCCTAATCAAGGGTTTAGATTCCTGGACTTTCTTCCCTGCGAATTCTCCAACAATCATTGTTCCTTAAGTGAAACCTTTCAAGTAAGTTTGCTTCTTGGCTTCTACAAGCTTCTCTTTCTCATTCTGACTCTTGATTTTCATCTGCAAGCACACTGTCTCCGCGCACTTATTCCCCAACAGCGGAACTTCAATGATGGGCGCAATCTCAAAGGGCATCACCCATTCATCCTTCACCCCATACTTTGCCCTGAATGCTGGCTTTGACTTCAAATCATGCAAGGCCATGTAGTCATCAGGGGCATCACTAGGCACACTGGTCACAACCCCAGTACCTTTATCCATCAGAATAGACAACATAGGAAGTGCATAAATGGTGTCATTAAACGAAAGTGGCGATTTCAAAGGGAGGCCAATCAAGTCATGCCCAGTGAGCTCAAGCAAGCAAGTGGGTTTCTCAGGGACACGTGAGTGATTCTGGTAGGCAAGGTTAAGTCCTGCTCTTTGTGCCATAACAAACACCTCAGCCTATGTGGAGAATCTTTCTCGAGTTTTCTATGATCATCTCCCGCTTCTGGTTCGGTGCAGCGTTGATGTAGAGGATTAGCAGACACGACCTTTCCTTTGGCAGTACTCATAGGAGGAAGAAGCGAGGTTAGAGACACTGCAAGGAATCCAACAAGAGCTGGAGATGCGTGAGACAGAATCAATTATGAGTCTGGAAAAGAATTTGCGAGAGGAATATGAGCATATTCTCATGCAGAAGGAGTTGTTGTGGTTCAAAAAATCCAGGGAGAATTGGGTTCGCTTTGGGGACTGTAATACTAAACTCTTTCATACCCGGTCGATAGTCCAACGGAAGAGAAATAAAATCCATGGCATCTTTCTTGATGGGGAAGCCTGGTGTACGGAGCCGCTGAATTTTTTCACTAATTTGTTTTCTATTGATATGCAGGTTAGCCAGAATTATATTTTGGAGAATAGGACGCCAACTATATCTGTTTTACATAGAACTCAGTTGTGCAGCCCGGTTTCTTATGAGGAGGTCCGTGGACCTGCCATGCGATGCATTCATTTAAGGCTCTTGGGATAGATGGGTTTTAGACCTTCTTCTACAAGCAATATTGACATATTCTAGGGTGTGATCAACATCACATGGTTGTTGAGGCTTTCCAAAATGGGAGAGCGGATTCTAGCCTCTTGGAAACCTTGATCATGCTTATTCCAAAGGTGGAGAAGCCTATCCGGTTCAAGGAATTAAGGCCAATTAGCCTCTGCAATGTTGCCTATAAAATTATCACCAAGGTGCTAGTTAATAGATTCAGACCTCTCTTGTCTAATTTAGTGGGGCTGCTTCAAGGGAGCTTTATTCTAGGGAGGAGTACAAAGGATAATATTATTCCTGCTCACGAGGTGGTGCACACTATCCACACTCAAAAGCGACGTGGTAGGTTTGTAGCCATGAAGATTGAGTTGGAAAAAGCATATGATAGGGTGAGCTGGGTTTCTCTTCGAGTCACACTACATGACTTTGGCTTCCCTGTTAGGTTCGAAACGTTAAAAGAAGTCTTGTTAAGTTCATAACACTTGTTTTGATTGACAACAATTTTATTACCTAACTGTGTATTGTATTTCTTAGGATTATCTCCTTCGTCAAATGGACAAATGATGCATTATTATCAAGCTAAAAGAAGTTCATCGCAAAAGGAAAAATTGAAGTGTCTATCCTGAAGAAGTCAAAAACACCGCATTTAACAGCATCAAAGAAAAAGACCGTCTTACTGTGTTCAAGAGGATCGTCTTACTATGATCGTCTTATTATGGTCGAGAAGATCGTCTTACTGTCATCGTCTTACTATGTCCTAGAAGAACGTCTGAGTATATTCAAGAAGAACGTCTAAGTAGATCGACTAGTTACGTTCAAACAGATCGTCTTACTACATTCACAACAGAGCGTCTCTTCAATGCTTCAAACAACAAAGACGTGCCACGTCTTACCATTTAATGAAGCACAGTTCTCATCAGTTAAGCGAAGGAATACCTCGTCTTGCAAAGTCTTATTGATCGAAGAAATCCTATTATCTGTCAAGACGCAGAAAAACAAAGCTTCATCTGTCCAAGCTGCATTGCTAAGATATAAGAAGAACGTATGAGTAGTCATATCATCTGAAGACTGAAATAAAGCATGATTTCAAGGACCGTCTGCCTAGTATTTAATTGATATCAACCCAGCAAGGAATAGATCTGGCTTGTGTCGAGATAAAGAACAGCACATTTCAGAGATTCTACAATTGATGAAGATTACTCATCTGAGTATGAAATGTGCTCTGTTTTCAGAAAAGGAAATAATTCAAATGGAAATCCGAATCAAGCAACACCTTTATCGAAAGTCAGCGACAAAGAATCTTCAACTTAAAGAGGAAGAGATACACGCTGAAATTATTCGGAAGAATCAAGAATATTCGAATCAAATGGCCGTTGGTACAATATCTGCAATCGATTATCCGCAGCAAGTCAACGACAAGATTTTCACAAAATTAAAGTCGCTCTTACACTATAAAAGCACCTCTTGAGCATTCAGAAAATCACACCGCTGCACAACATTACAACGCGGCTTTTCTTTTCTATCTTATTCGGCTTACATTCAATTTTTCAGAAATATCTTCAAGCCAAATTTACAGAAATTTTTCAAGATGAAAAACAGAGCTTAAGAGTCAGATTTCAAAACAGCCTCAAATTTACAAATCTCTAGTATTGTTTGAGAGTCAAACCCATTTCCAAATACTTAGAGTACCCAGAGCGAAATTTCTTCTACTATCACTCTTTTGAGAAGAGAATCATTTGTAAAAACACTTGTTGTAAAGGAGAAGTCCTGTATAATACTTGGTGGTGGGAGAAGTCCCTGAAGAATACTTGTTGATAGGAGAAGTCCTGCAGAATACTTGTACTATTCTACGCTGAATAGTGGAAAATCTTGGCGGAGCCAAGGATTAGACGTAGCCCTAGCATTCAAGGGGTGAACCAGGATAAAATCTGCATGTGCTTTACTGCTTTCCGCTTTATCGTCTTATTACTTTATTATCTGCATTGTTATAACTTGTTTAATTTCGTTGCTCACTCTATCGTCTACTATCTGCTTTCTAAAGCTTACGAAAAAGATTGAAAATAATATAATTGTTTTCGAAAAGCATGTTTTTATAAGCACACAATTCAACCCCCCTTCTTGTGTTGGCCCTTATTCTATCATTCCCTCCATCAATTGTTTATTTGGGGAGTACAACCTGCTAGCATCTCTATTTTACGGAATGGGTCTAAGCTTCCTTCCTTCACACCGCAGAGAAGCCTAGGCCAAGGTGATTCTCTTCCTCCTTACCTATTTGTGTTATGAATGGAAAGGTTGGCAATACAGATACAAAAGCTAGTTGATGATGGGTCCTGTAAGCCTGTGCGAATCACCAAGCATGGCATAGGTATATCCCA
The DNA here is from genome assembly GCA_030819835.1 of Acmispon strigosus. NCBI lineage: Eukaryota > Viridiplantae > Streptophyta > Magnoliopsida > Fabales > Fabaceae > Acmispon > Acmispon strigosus. The sequence continues at coordinate 51,109,483 of JAUAMA010000001.1, forward strand.
TTTATTTTTTACAGATGATGTATTGTTATTCTGCCAAGCTAACAGGAACCAAATGAATTTAGTGGCTAACACGCTGAAGGATTTTTGTGCTGTCTCTGGCATGGAAGTTAATTTAGATAAATCCCGAAAGTTATGTTCCAAGAATATGGCTCAGAATTTGCAGCAGGATCTCTATAATATTTTGGGAATCAGTGGGGCGAGTAATTTGGGGAAATATCTAGGCATTCCTCTTCTGAAGGGCCGAATGAAGAAATAGGATTTTTTTCCCATTGTTGACAAAATTAATGCTCGTTTGGCATCCTGGAAAAATAGATTATTTAACAGGGAGGGTCACTTATGCCTTGCCATATCAGTTCTAACGTCCCTCCCAGTTTACTCTATGCAGGCGCTTTGGCACCTGGAATCAATTTGTGACTCAATTGATAGGAAAATTAGAAGTTCCTTTATGGGTGAAAAGTGGTCAGAATAGAAGCTGGAATCTAGTTCCTTGGAGGGAAATTACTTTGCCCAAGTCGCAAGGAGGTCTGGGTATCCGCAGTGCCCGTTAGAATAATATTGCCATGCTTGGTAAATTAGTCGAGAACTTCCTCCATGATAAAGATAAGGTTTCAGCGTAAGTCTTGTCTCAGAAATATTTGAAGAATGAGTTGGTACTTGTTGGTAGTTATGCACAAGGAGCTTCCTATGTCTGGAGAGGAATTATTCTGCTAAGGAAGCTTCGAAACTTGGCTTTGGCGCACAGTTGGGTGATGGTTCCTCTTCTTTCTGGTATGATAATTGGATTGGAGATGGGAAGCTTTGTAATCGCGTTCCTTTTGTGCATATCTCTGACACTTCCCTTACGGTTTCTGATCTTTGGTTGCATGGAGCTTGGTGTCTAGGGAAGTTAAGTACCTGTTTGCCTGCAGACATTGTTCATGATATAAATCAGGTTCCTATTCCGTCGACTACTGATATAGGTGATGCGATTCGTTGGAAAGCGACTCTGAATGGTTGTTATTCAACTAGCTCTGCATATGATTTCTTATCTGCTGCTCCGCAGCACACTGCTGGCGTTTGGACAACAATTTGGAGATTACAAGTTCCAGAAAAAAATTTAGATTTTTCATTTGGCTATTTAGGAAAGAGGCGCTACCTTTCAATGAGAAATGTTTCAGAAATCATCTCAGTTCCCACACCCTATGTCCTCGTTGTCTTGCTACCACGGAGGACCTTGATCACATCTTCCGTCAATGCCACATGTCTCGTTGCCTTTGGCTCCACTTTAGGATGTCGCTTCCCTCCTTGGGTGTTCCGGCTCCCTTCCATACATGGTTTGATAAAATCTTGCAGAGGCGGAACATTCTAGTTGTTGCAGTTTTCTGGTGATCATGGCGTTGGCGTAATAACCACGTGTTCAATGATACTCTTGGTCCCTTAATTATGTGCTCCGTCAGCTAGTTCTAGATTTTCAGAGCTAGAGATTATGGCCTTATGTGTTTGTCTCGCCCCCTTCGTTGTCTGACGAGATTATGCTAGCCACTGCATGCAGGATTTTGGTGGATGGGAGTTGGAACCCGGAGACATCTCGAATGGGTTGCAGTGCAATTCTAAAGAATGCTCGTGGCTTCTGGATTTCCGGTACCACTCGTAGTTTTGGAGGAGGGAATACATTTCTGGCTGAGCTCCTAGATGTGGAACTAGGTCTGTGACATGCCTGGGTTCAGGGGTTTAAGGAGATCATCTGCTATTCTGACTCTAGCACTGCTGTTCAGGTTCTTCAAGCTCACTTTGATGTTTCGGCTTTCTGGGCCAGAGCTATGGTGCTACATGTTCGTTCCTTGTTTGATTTGGATTGGCACGTTGATGTGTGTCACATCCCAAGGGAGAAGAACAATGCGTCGGATTTTCTAGCTCGTGAGGCTTCTTGTCTTGGCCAATCTCCCCGTGTGTGGTCGAGCCCTCTGTTATCTATCATGGTGCTCCTTTGCATCGATGCTTTAGGCCAGTTTCTTTCTTTGTTTAGTTTTCCTCTTAAATTTATTTTTTTAACTTAGAGCTTTTATTAAAAGATATTTGTCAAAATGTCTAAAAAAGAACGAGATTTTGTTAATGTGCAAAATATATTAAGAAGAAATAGTGGGCCAAAACATCAGCAGTCACCAAAAGGACAGCAGTCAATGGAATTTCCTCCACCCAAACTGTATCTAAATAAGTATATAAATTCCTGACAAAATTTGGTCAAACACAGTGAGCAGCCTTATTTGCTTATATATAAATATGAATAAGACACCTGAGTTAAGCATTTTCTAAACCGGGAGTCTGATCAAGTGGCCCATAGTTTTGCTAGCATTTCTAAACTTTTTTTTTTTTGGGTCTTGACTCAGGTATCCCCACAGCCGATTGCCGTGAGACTAATCCTTCGCCCCACGGTCAGCGCACGAAGCGGTAAGGGGCTGACCAATGAGTTTTTTCCATTCATAAGAGTTGAGATTTGAAATTTCTAAACTATTATAATTGCCAATAAATTTCTCAATTCAATTTATAATCATTAGGATGAACATGACCAGCAACAACAAACGACAGATGTTATCCTGTTATCCTATATTGTTTCGTTATTATATCCACTAATTATATCCACTAAACGGTAAAGAATATGGAGAGATACACAATCGACGCTCAGGGAAAGAAAAAACAGAAGCCTTGCGTTTTCACGATCTGCATAGAGAGAGACCTATTATGCTGATCAAATCTCTCTCTTTTCACTCCCATGCTTTTCCAAGGTACTTCCTTTCTTGACACCCTTTTGTCAATTTTCGGGTACCCATGTTGTTCCTCATTCTACACTTCATCTCAATTTCGTTTCTATCATATTTTTTTTCTTCTAATTGGTGTTGTTCTCATCGTTGTTACAGTTTTTCTACAAGCGAAATCGGAATAAACCCGAAATGGGTACCCTTCCAGTCCTCGAATTTTCTCAGTTGTTCCTCAAAGCCTCAATTTTTTAAGAAGTTTTTGTGCCTGAGCACTCAAAACGGTGGCATTCGGGAAAACTCTGGTGGGGTTGGTCGCGGAGATGCAGTGATCATTGTGGATCATGGGTCGCGTCGTCAAGAGTCCAATCTCATGCTTAGTAAGCTAAACCTAGCTGTTACTGTCTTTGAGTTTGTTTATATTGAATTACCTACAAGAACTTTTTCTCTCCTTTTTGTTTTGTTTTTTATAATAGAGTTCCCTGAAACCGGTTATGTAGTTGGAAATGCTTTTATTTGATGCCTAAAAGGTTGTTTTGTTTTGAATGTCAGATCAGTTTGTGGAGATGTTTAAACATAAAACTGGATACGAGATTGTGGAGCCTGCTCATATGGTAATTTTTTGCAATCTGTTTGACCCTCATTTTTCTCTCTTTTCACATGTCAAATACACAAAGGCAAGATGAAGATAGAATATGAAATGTGAACGCTGGTAGATAGATACTTGAGTATCAGTGCATGCTTAGATTCACGGTGAAAAACCACGGTGGAAGTAAAAAACTAAGTGAAATTGGTTCCTGTGTTTTTTCACTGTGTATCCAAACATGCACTCAGTCAAAGCTTAGTTTAAGGTTTCTTTTAATTGGCTATTTCCTGTCTCAGTTTAAGGTAAAAACTTGGTTGTCTTTTTCCTTTTAATCATTCAAGTGTGCAAGTTAATGTGGCATCATTTTAGGATTATTAGCATTTTCCTTGGATTGTATGGCACGCACAACAAAACATGATTTCCCTTCTTGAGGACATAGAGTCAAACCTTCTTACCCTTTCTTTTATGTTCCAATCTTGAAGCTAGGTTTGGTTAGTAGAAATGACAATAGCAGCAACTGAGTTTTCTTGTGCATTTAGCTATTTTTTTGGTTTTGCATTTTATGACAATTGCAGCCACAGAGCAAATTCTTGATTGTTCATAATTTTAATACATTTTCAGGAATTAGCAGAACCATCAATTAAAGACGCTTTTCAATCTTGCGTCCAGCAAGGTGCACACCGTGTTATTATCAGTCCCTTTTTCCTCTCTCCTGGCAGGCATTGGAGTCAGGTAGGTCTGCAGAGACCTCTGTCCTATCCTTCTATAAAATGACAATTTGATTCTTTGACTTTGGAGAAGATACAAATTGGCAAAACTTTTAAACTCCATTATACTATGCAGGATATTCCTTCCTTGAGCGCAGAGGCAGCAAAGCAGCATCCGGGTGTGTCATATATAGTAACTGCACCTCTTGGACTGCATGAACTACTTGTGGTATGAATTCTTACATTTGTTTTATTTTATATTAACTATCCTGAGTTGAATTAGTTAAAGCCCTCACTGAAAGTTGTTATGTTTGCCTCATTTCAAGTTTGAATGTATTTTTGCAATTTTGGTTGAACTTATCATCCCCAAAAGGTCACGTATCAAAAAGGATTTTATTTCAATTATCCTTTCATGAACCAGATGGAGTTAGAGATGATTCTCTCTTTAGTAGTCTTGATTATATCACAACAAGGCATGCATTTAATTATTTTTGGCATTAGGCTACTGCTTCAAAATGAATTTAAGTTTTGCCGAGTGCTCTTTAGGAATCTGGTTAGTATGCTTTGGGAATCAAGTTTGGTGTACTGTCTCATGGGATGACCCATGACTATAAGCCTTATGGCAGATTTCAAATCCAAATGTCACTGACTGTACCCATTGTACCAAGCAGTGGTTCTAGCAAGGGTTCATATGCTTTCTGGCAGGAAGCCTTTCACATGCTGCTTGTCTTTTGGTGTCCATTCTCTCCTTTTCAGGAAGTTGCCACTGGGGGAATCTGTCAATTTTTTTCTTTTGTTCCTCAAATGTGACTATGTTTCTTCTAGTTGTGTTCAGAGTGAAGAACTATGTATGAAAGTGACAACACTAACATTATGTTGGAACACAAACAAAAGGGAATGAAGTGGGATGAAACAGGAAGATTTGTTCACTTCTCCTTGGTTGCATCTCTTAGTAAAACCAAGATGTGTCATTTTTGTTACTCCATTTCCAATTTTTTCACCCCATGACCGATTATGGTTCACTTAATTTCAAAATGCACCAAACACAAAGTATAACCTTATATCTTGCTGTGCCCCATTCTTACACATCTACCCAACACACTCAAAATTACCAAATAATGGATCTGTTATGCACCATCATATCTGTGATCTTTAACTTGGAATAATCTTGTTCTGCAGGATGTTGTGAATGATAGGATTGAGCATTGCTTAAAGCATGTTGCTGGAGATGCAGATGAGTGTTTAGTTTGTGCTGGGACTGGTAAATGCAGGCTCCATTAGCCTATGAAAAATGAAAATAAATTGATTTGGGTGCTCCTTACAAGTTAAATGTGGCTGAAAGCTAAAGGAATATGCAAGTGTTTGGAAGCCGTGACTTCTTGTTGTAAGCCAGTATATGTGTGCTTCTTAGACGCGTGTAGTTAAAGCTTTTACTCAATGTGCCTGGGAGTGTGTGCACAACTCAATACCAAACACATAGGTAGATGGATTCTTGTAGATCAAATTTATCTGTTTCATGAGCCAACACCGGATGGAAGATTTGTGAGTTGTGACCATTGTCGTCAATGGCCGTTTTCAGAAGATTCAAGGTGATCTGTATAATTTGAGTTGTCACATGACATTAGCCCTTGTATAAGATAATGAATAAATAGTTTTTTAGATAATTTACCAAATCCAATTCGACATTATCCAGCGCAGGTGATGAAAGGAGAAAAATATAAATTAGTAATGGAGAAAATCAACTTACTTGAACTTGATTATGGAGGGTGATGTAAGAAACAATTGAACAAGCGATAACACGAAAGATGAATGAAGGGGCTAGATTTGGAATATTTTTAAATAGCTTATACCTGATATTTTTATCTGGTCTTATCCCACCTCTATAAGCTGGATTAAGGTATCTTCATAGCTGGCAGCTATGAAACTAATATTGTTGAGGCACTGAGATCATATAAAGTGTGTCTTTTTCAACAAATCATTCTTCCTATACATTTTTCAGGGATCAAACTCGACTAAATGCTTAAGAAGCTCAATGATCAGTTGTCTATAAACTTGGCTTCAGTCTTCGGGAAAATCAATGAATCTCCTAATATTATATATATATATATATATATATATATATATATATAATATTATGAATTTAAAGATTATTGATTTCAAGGATTATACATTTTATTATAATTTATGTTTTTAAATTAAAATATTTTTAAAAAAAATTCAGGCATTTAAAATACTATTTCTATATTAATTTTTATATAGTTCACCTTTTTCACATGGGTATTGTTTGAGTTTAATGGTCAAATTAGTTTCTGATTTTGTAAATTTAACTTTAGTCCCTTGGCTAAAAAAATGACATTTAGTGGCCGTAAAAAACTTCCAGTAATTGAAGAAATGACCGCTACTGGATGCCATTTTTTTCGCTGAGGGACTAAAATCAAACTCGCTTACAAAATTAGAGACTAATTTGACCATTAACTCGTATTGTTTGTATAGGATTTAAATGTCTTTGCTTTATGATACTATATTTTTTATTTTACTTTTCTTGATGCAAACAAAGTAAAATTTCATCCAACATATACATATTCCATCTTCTATTCTACTTTTTTTCCACCTTAATTTCCCCCCTGCTTTCTACATTAAGCAAATGATACATGCTGTTTTTGCTTTGGTAGAAAGAGTGAAAAGAAATATAAATGATCGAAATTAAGAGGAAATGTGCAATATCAATCATGTGGGAAGCATGCAAATAAAGAGGATTTTTGTTTTCCATATGAGTTCATAAAACAAGTCCTCACAAGGAAAGTTTTATATATAGAATTAGAAGGAAGAATGCTCTTCTAACTTTTGCCCTCGATTACCATTTTTAATTGATAACCCTAGAGGAGTAGGGCATCAACCCATCACCAAAAAGTTCAGGCAGACACATCACAAAAAAATACCATTGATATAGTAATAAAATTTTGAATGGCTATGATTGTAGAATTGATAATCCTAGGGGCCGGGAGTGACACGATTAGGCGGTACAAGGAGGAAAGAGTATATGAGGGACCAATAGGGCATCGACACATCACCAAAAAATTAGGGCATCAACCCATCACCAAAAAACACCATTGATATACTAATTAAAAATTTGAATGGCTATGATCGTAGAAGTGAAACTATAAAAATACCACAGATCCTCTCCTCTCCCCATCACTCCCCCTCGAAACCTAGCTTCCTTGGCTGCCATCGTTGTTGTGTGGTCGACCCTTTTTTCTCTTCCACATATTCCTGTCTATTTGATCCAAGCAACATTGCCCGACCTAAACCCCTCCATTAAGGCTTCGCCACTATGTACGAACCATCCACACAAGTGCTCCATTCCACCCTCATTTCTCCATGAAAATTGTGTGAGATTCACATATGCGATTCAGAACCATAAAAATAAGGCGCCCCAAAGAGGTTTGTTTGATCATTCATAAATATTGAGATTTCATTTTTTTATGCAAAAAAAATGTTACTTGTGTATCGATTTGATTCCACATTTTATGTTTCAATTTTATAGCATGAAGATCATGATTCATCAAAGAGAAAACCCATCAACCATTTTAATAATTATTGATTTGTGTTGTAAAAATATGACTTACAAAATAGGGTTTGTGACAATCGCAAAGATGCTTTATCTCACGAAGGCGGCTCAAATCTCCACGGTTCCATAACTAATGGTGCGAGGAAAAAGGTGGAACTTCATTATTGGTTAAAAGCATGTCGTAGAAGCGGCGCATGCATGCCAACTGGCTAAGCCATAATGAAGATCAATGGTATATTTATATTTAAAATTAATTTATAGGTAAAGTAAAAATTGATATTTCGTTTATTAAAAAAATTATATGAAAAAAAATGATATTTATGTCTCAACTGGATTGGATGTCACATTTTATGTTTCAATTTTATATCACAAGGATCATGATTCATCATAAAGAAAACCCCCAAATCAATTGTAATAATTGTTTATTTGTGTTTAAGAAATTAACCTACAAAATACAGGGGTTTTACAATCATAGGGATGTTTAATCTCATGACGATTTGTAACATCTCCATGGTTCCATGGCTAATGGTGCGAGGTAAAATGTGGAACTCCATTTTTTGTTGAAAGCAAGTTGTAGAAGCCGCGCATAATGCCACGCTGGCTAGCCCTGATGAAGACCAATGGTATATTCATAATCTAATAATTTAAAAGAAAAAATTGAGATTTCATGTCAAAAATTTTATATGCAAAAAAAAAAAACTTTACCATAATTTCACATTTTAGGTTTCAATCTTATAGCATGAGGATCATGATTCATCAATAAAACACCTAAATCAAATTTAATAATTTTCTATTTATTCTGGAGAAACTTAAAAAAATAGGATTTCTGACAATCAGAGGATGTTTTATCTGTTGATGACGGTTCAGATCTTCATACGGACTGCCTCAATGAAAACTAATGGTACATTTGTAATTTATCAGTAAAATTAGGTTTGACGAAATTTTATTTATTTTTTACTCATTTGTTTAAGTTTGTTTTCACAAAAACCATTTTTAATAAAAATAAATTAAGAAGATTTTAAGTATTCGAGTAAGTTTTTTTTTAATAATAAAATTTCAAAATAATTTATTTTATTTTATAATCAAATGCTATATTTAATATTTATAATCTTTAGAATAAAAGGAGAAAACTTCATACTCAATTAAAACAGTGATTTTTTAATTATACGAAAATAAAAACTAACTTTTACTTTCACCATTTTCAGCTCCTCCAACCTTAAGCAAATAAAAACAAGAACTTTTACCTTGGCCATTCTCCACATATGGTCCCTCTTAATTACATCACATTCTTCTTAGAAATAAGCTTCGCCATGCATGTAGCTTCTCCAAGCTCCTCTTCCATACTAGAACTATCCCTTATGAGAACCCTCATTTTTTTATTATCATATCAAGTTAACCACTGCTTTCTTCCTCCCTAACAACATAAAACCAATATCACAAATTAACTCATAAACTTCTCTTTTCTCATTCCCAATTTCAAACTCCGAAACGCGTAGTGCATATCAAATAAAGTAAGCAGAAAAATAAGGGTGTAAAATAAAGTTGGAGAAATGATGATTTCCAAGAGCGTTGATCCGAGAAGAGGTCCTCTATGGGGAAAGCTTAAGTCTCTACGAGTGACATTTCATATTTAATTGAGAAGACTTGGTGCAGAAAAAATGGATGTTGTTTCTTATAGAATGTTTACTGTGTATCTTCAAAGGTGATGATACATGGTAAATGCTCTATAAGAAGTAACGTCCATTTCTTCTTGCAAAGTCTTGTCAATTAAGATGAAATGTAGACTTTAGCTTTCACAAGCTGCTACTCGCGAAGGATCTCTTTTTAGATCAAGGCTCTTGGAAATCATCATTTTTCCAACTTTTATATGCTTATTTTTATACTTATTTCTTTGATATGTACAACATGTTTCAGAGTTTGAAACGAATGAGAAAAGTGAAGTTTATGAGTTAGTTTGTGATATTGGTTTATGTTGTGAGGGAGGTGGTTAACTTGGCCACTGATATGATAAAAAAACAATGAGGGTTATTTGGAGGGCTAATTTTTGAGAAGTAGAAGGTTTAAAAAGAGGTTATAGAGTACGACCCAAAAAAATGGTGGTGGTTTGGGATTTCCGTTAAGATTGTTGGTGTGTTTGGGTTAGTGAGCTAATGAAGGTTTGGGATTATCAAAGAAGGCTTTGTCAACCATAAATAGATTGTATTATTTTAATTGTGTTTGAATTGCTTTATTTTCTTTGCTTTCACTTTTTTTTAATTTAAAGATATTCATCGCCGACAGTAGTAACTAATCCATTCGTCGTACGTGCTCGTACTAAGCATTAAACTGTTAACCACAAAATGCACTTAATTTTCATGAACGATGATCAAACCCCTGATCTTATAGTTGAGAAACCAAGTGAGCTAACTTACTACGTCACACTTGTAGTTCTTTGTTTACCTAGGCAAATATTTCTCATTTAAAACGTAAATGTGAGTGAGTGTTGTTTTTTATTTTCTAAGGTATCGTTAGAGCTAATAAGTATGAGATTAATCACCAAAAGCTCAGAGATCACATTAAGTTGATAAGTCTCTTACAATAAATGTTTCTACATATGCACCGCTGATGGAGTGAGTGTTGTTTCATTCGCAATTTTCTTTCATTGAGATTTTACAAATTAAAAAGAATTTTTTTTGTTACAAATTAAAAAAGAATTTAATGTACACACACCTTGAACCAATAATTATTTGCTGCCAGAAAATAATTTAACACGTACACTGACGTGGCATGAAATGATTAGAGGATTGAGGATTGCGAAAATAAATTTTACATGAAATTTAAACTTATTTAAAATTATGATTTAAACACGTTTTCAGTTCCGGTAAAATTTGTTGTTTTCATTTTTTATTTTTAGGGAAAAGAATTCTATTTTTAGTTTTTCGAAAATTACATTTATTATGTTTAATTCTAATTGTTTTTCCATCCATTCAAATATGAGTTTCTAGAATTTGGGAAAAAATTTGAACCAAAAATCACCGCTTGTAGGGTAGATCTAAGTGTGTTTAAATCTGAGTAAGATGGAAAAACAACTAGCAATGACTAAAAATAAAACATGTAATTTTCAAAGGATTAAAAATAAGAAAAAAATTCTCAATGGACGAAAAATAAAAACAACCTATTTTACCTGGAATAAAAATGTATTTAAGCCAAAAACTATGTATAATTGTTCTAAAAAAGAATAGAGTTAATTTGAAGGTAAATAAATTGAGGGCAATGAGAGACATTTCCAGCAGTGAAAAGTAAGGGAAGAAATCAAGATCAAAGAGTTGAGGAAGAAAAGAAAAAATGAAGCTGGGTGATGCAGCACACGCTACAAAGTTTGTTAATCTTTTCAGACTCAAATTTTCTACTATCTCTTCTTCAGCCTCCTCTCGTTTCAACACCTTCACTTCCACTACCAGTATTCTCCTTCTTCTTCTTCTTCTTCCTCCATCATCCAATTTCACCTTTAACCGCTTCGTTTTTCTCTTATCAATTTCTCTTTCGTTTTCTTTATTCAGATTGCATCAATTGGAAACCCGATTCCGCGTTAAGAACACTACTGAAAGCGAAGACTCTTCAACTTCCATTCTCACCACGCTCCTTCAATTTCCAATCCCCTCTTACCGCTACTGCTAACTGCCTCCGCAATTTCCGCTTTTCTGGTAAGCTCAACTGATTCTGGTCCTTTTTTTTCAATGTGCTGCTTTGCTTTTTGCTATCAATGCTGTAATGCACACTAGATACTTCTACTAACTCTAAAATGCCAATGAAAATGTAGGGTTTGATTATGCACAATTGTGGTTTCATTAGTTCTTACTGGGAAGAGAACAATATTGACTAGAAATTGAGCTATAAGAACTTGTATACATTAGCTAGAGATGGTTTTTTTTTTTACACAAGCATAGTTTTGTATTTTATTCCAGTCTGTGGCAGGGTGGTTACTTGAGGCTTAGTGCGTGTTTGGATGCGCGGTGGACGCAAGCTAACTTCCCTTAGCTTTTGTGGCTGTCCACCATGATTTTGACTTCACCGTGTATCCGAACATGCACTAACTAACATGTAGGCAATGTGGCATTGTGCTAGTGTAGAAATGCATGTATTTGATGTTGAAGTGATTCTTAAAAGAAATGTGCTGGTCTTGAATGTTGACAGATTATTTTATTTGTAGCTTATCCTTTTTATATCACATGGATATTTTGGTGCAAATTCCAGGCAGCGGAAGCATCTTAGGTCTGTCAGTTGCATCTGCATCTGCAGCAACTGTAGCTCATGCCATGGATGGTGAGATGCAAATCTAATTGGTATTATGTACTTTAGCTTTTCTAACTATTTTGTTAGTACCAAATTTGGCTGCTCAAAATTAGGTTCTTGCTTTAGAAGGAAAAAGTTAGGTATCTCAATTTGATGGGAAAATCAATGGTTAATATGTTAATACATCTATGATTTGTTACGCATGCGCGTGTACTTTCTTGATTCTTCAACTAATTTTCTCATCAATGGTAGATACGCCTTGCTTTTTCCTCTAAAGTAAATTACTCACTTTAGAGGAGTCAAATTCGTTAGTAGCTATCATCCTTAACTGCTCTCAGTAACTTGAGCGTTTTATTTGCAACAAGTAGCTGGGGATGCTTTGGTGGATGATCCTCGTAATGACTCACGGGACCCTTCAGAAGAAGAAAATGTGCGCCAATTGTGGAATTTGACTAGGAAATTTTGGCTGCCTGTTCTTTTCTTTCTTACAGTGTTGACAAACTTGGATGACCCATTTACAATATTATTCATTAAACTTACCTTATTTCTCCTCAGCACAAAGCCCAATCCTTTCTCTGTCTATATTTTTGTTGATCAGGTAAGATACCGCATTAATAATTTCTCAAGTAAATTACAAAATACAGCTGAATATCTTTATTGCCTTTTCCCCCAACCACATAAGATTTTTCTACTTGATTTTTTTCAACATATTTCATTGGGTAATGCTTGAATTTTCGTTACATGACAGAAATAATTTTTATGAGAATGTTTGACCATATTCTTACCTCGTGTCTCTTTTATTTTGAATAAATATTTTTTTTGTAATTTGCACAAACAATAGTGCTTATGTGATTTTGTTTTACTTGACAATGTGTTGAGTACAATTTCTTATATTGCAGTTGTGCCAGCAATCTGTGCACCAAGAATTTCAATTTCTTAAAGTAAAGGTACATGGCCATCTCTTATATTTCCGCTTATATTGCATGTATATCTAGTATCACTTTATGATAAGCTGATAGAAAGATTGAATTTCCTTGCCCTTCGCGTCACACTTAATTATATTATTGTGTAGATACATACCACTATAATATAATTAAGGCGGTACGGGCATGTACAAAGAAGACATTTGCAGGTACCGGTAGAAGGGTTGACGACATGAATACATGATTCTTAGTCTTGTGAGGAGGGTTAGAGAGAGGCCAAAGGGAACATTGAAAGATTTTGTTAAAAGTGACCTCATTGTCGATAATATCCCACAAAAATTGGTTTTTGATTAGGTGCACTGGCGTTGTGTGGTCCATATAGCCGACCTCACTTAGTGAAACAAGGCTTTTGTTTTTGTAGATATCACTGCCAGCGTTGTTATTTAGTTTCAGCCTTATGACTACAAACTTACTTTTCAAGTCCAAAACTACTATAGTCCATCATTACTGTCTTTTGTAGCTCCAGGTCTCCCAGTCATAGTCTCTTGTTTATCTGTTTATCTCTTTAGTCTTAAACTTACAGTTTCTAGAATTCTCCAATGTGGCAGTGGCTGGTGGGTACATTTTTTTATAATATACCAAACTGCTGTGCTTATTTATTTATTCACTTATTATCTATTATATGGTTTCTGCTTGAAATGTTTTTTCCCACTAGAGGTTTTATAAAGTGGTCTAAAAATACAATATCTGGTACTCAGATGTAATAATGTCTGGATTGATAATTGGTTCTGCTGTGTTGATGGAAGAAATATCATATTTTGACTGATTTTGTAATGTGTATCCATTAAGTTCAGGATACTTAAGATCGTATACATGCTCTTAATACCACTGATCTCAAATGATCTACGAGAGTAACAAACACTTGCTTTTGTTGGGTGACTATTGCCTTTGACATCTGTGATCCTTTGATGAACAGTCAGTGTATGCCAGCAAAGTTGAAGTACAGGACTACAAGCTTCTGTGCCTGGCTGCTGTTGAAGTAGGAAATCAGAAGTTCACATTGGTCGGAATTCTCGGTACGTGGTGGACTTTGCCACGTTTACCATCTCGGGAAGCATTCTCTTTGGTTAGAAATAGACTTGTAAGCATCTTGGGGTACGACTGAACAAGGCATGCTGCAAATTTAAAATTAGCAGTCGGGTGCTGAACTGAAGTGCTTGTCACTTCAGCTTCCCCTTCCCAAGTCTTCTCTTGTGATCAACAAGTTAATCATGCTATTTTTATAAGGGCAAATATCTCCAGGTGAAAGCCGTGATTGTTTTCTTGTTTTTTTCAATTGGGTTTCTCTTCCCAAATCTTCTGTCGTGATGAACAAGTTAATCATTCTAATTTTAGAGAGTTTGGAATCAGGTTAACCCCTGTTGGTTTTGTCCTCTTCGAAGCTTTTTGATAAAATAATGTTAATCATATAGGACTGATACTTCCTATTAAACTGGCCTATCATATAGTAACTCCCAAACTCTACATATCTTATGAAACAATAACAAAACGTTTATTTCCTCCCCAGTATGTCTGATCATGCAGAAGATTATGGGAAACTGAATAAGCAACTCTTTTGCATTATTTAGACTTCTCTGAAACATTCAAACAAATCTTAATCTGTGCGTACACTGGTTTGGTAGACTATATTTCCTGCAGCAGAAACATCAAGGGTAGCTCAAATTGGATGAGAAGCAGAGGCCATTGATGGCCCAAGTTATTCTATGTGTTGAGTAACTCAAATTTAAACAAGCTTGGTTTGAAGCGTGTTTGAACAAGCTTGAAATGAAGCGTATTTGACTGGGTCTCATCCTATCAGACAGTCTTTGTCTCGTCAGGAAGACGCACCACGTTTGTCTTATTATAACACGCCTCAAATGAGGTGTGTTTCAACCAATCCATGCCACGTCAGCGTTCCAATTGGCACAAATCACCCCACTTTGTCAAATATTTTTGTGATTGTTTTGTTTTGTCAAATATTATTTTTTTTATTATTATTTAAAAAATCCTATTTTCAATATTGCAAAACTTATTGAAATAACGAGTTTTAGGTTCCAGATTTTTTTTTAAATAATTAACCAATATCCAATTCAACATTAAAAAAATCAACATTATCGAGGCAGGAAAAAAATGAAAAGACAATAAACTATAAAGTAGAAATGGAGAAAATGAACTTACTTGATAATGGAGAACGAAGCAAAAAGAAGCGAGAACAAGAAAGATGAATGACGAGGTTAGAGTTGGAATATTTTTAAGTAGTTTATACGTCACATTTTTATAAGGTTTTATCCCACCTATGTAGGTTGGTTTAAATAGTTTCATCAGTTTTTTTGGTATTATCAGTGTATTCTTACAACCGACAGTTATGAGACAAATTTTCTCGAGTTAGAGGTCACATATGTGGGTAGACATCTCCTAACAAATCTTTTCTCCATACACACTGGTCAGATCTCAAACCCTCGACTAAATGCAAGGCTATTTGCCAACTGTGCTGAAACTTGTTCGTCGTATTCATAGCAAATCTTCTAATTCAAACTAAGAGTAATGTTTATATTTATATAGAGATTGTAACTGCAATTATATTTTCCTCAAGATAAATAAGATGCCACCTCTAAAACAATGTGAGCAAAATACCGAATAACAGAAAAGAAAACTTGAACCATAACTTTGTTAGCCAAAATTTAAAGACTTAGATGAGTCTAATACATATGAATGTTAATGTTGCCAATAACTGAAACGATGTAACAATGGACAAAAGTCGAATAAATCATTTATAAATTGAGATTCAAACGTGCTGCTGGCTAATCAGCGTCCTTCAGTTTAAGCACTGCTAAGAAAATCGCCACACCATTTTATCAAACGCCGGGAAAGAAGAAATAAGCTCGCAACTTGAATAGTGCTTTTGAGTGAAAACACATACTATCAGTGAGTGTGAAAACTTAAAACCCAGCATCAATTAATCAAAGAATAATCCTTATACATTTATCAGAAACCAAGTATACAAAACTGTTTATCATTCAATCTCTATTTAATAAATCGGCGGTCAAAATTGGCAAAACTTGCATCGAGAATCTCTAATCCCCATTTTCAAACAGCTTTCTCAAACTCCATGCTATTCAGCAGTGTAAAGATTCCCAAAATACATCAAGGATTCCCAGCGGCTCAACAACAATCAAGCATTATCCCACTGAGGTCAGTTATACACATAGATGGTTGTGATATTATGAGGCTTAAAACGAGATTTTAAATAAAATAACCAGTCTTGCTTACTTACACAGGAAGAATTTCTTTCGAGCCATCAACTTGGCATTATACATCGACCGGCTCTCTCGTGAAAGGAATGACCACTAGGAAGTTTGTTTATTATTATCCAAAGCAGACAATACAGGAATTCCCTTGCTGGAATAGCTTGAGCACACAACTTGTATCTCGTCACCTATCTTGAAGTCCTTTTTAGCATCTTCCTGCATGACAAAACAAGAAAGGTCAGCAAGTGAATTGGATGGTTCATGTTGCGGACAAAAAACTGGTTTGGTGAATCAAGAGGAAGAGAATAATACAATTTAGCAATAGTGCACCGCAGAGATATGGATATTAGAACTTGAAGCAATTCATGAGTTCATCAGTGTAGTGATGCAACATTGAAATTAATAGTTGCAGAAATGGAAAAGAATAGGAAAGAGATAAATTAATTTTTTAGTGTGTAAAACTTATGAATGATCAGCTAAGCAATCCCATCGAGAAATAGAGATGATGTACAACAATGTATCACTAGGGCCACAAAATGAGTGTGATAAATGAAAAAGTAATGCTAATTGACTGAATATCTCCTAATAAATCATGAGAAAAGCTGGCAAAGAGTAGAACACAAGGAAAAACATTCTTATTCTAATAAAAACTGTCAGATAGGAGACAAAGAAAACGAATCCTACCTCAAACCGGTACATTCCTCGAAGTCCTCCACCCAAATCCAATACTAACCCATGCGCGCGAATTTGATAAACTCTGGCAGTAACTTCTGTTCCAACTTTCACACGTTTTACAGCTTCGCTCTCCTGCCTCTCTGGCCTTTGAATATCAGATTTTGATTCTTTTGGAGATGAAATTTTTGACTTATTAGCATTTGTATATAGCAAGGGACCTGAATGAGATGGAGAATCATTCGCATGAGATCGACGAGATTTTGCTTTCGATGGAGATTTTGACTTGTGACCCGATTGTAGCCCATTCTCTATGGGAGGACCCTCTGAGGACAGGTTCAAATTGGAAGATTTCTCCTCCTCATCACATTCTTCAGCACTACGTATTAAAATTACTGGTGTTTGGGAGGTTGGGGGTTTTGCTTCCTCCACCTCATTTATGCCTATAGGAAACTGAGAAGCAGAATTTTGTTGTTCTTGAGTACTAGATGCATCCCAAACTGGTGCCCAAATGTTGGCTGTTTCTTTTACAGATGTAGCAGATCCTTCAACTCCATCATTAGTCTCCAATCCTCCAGGACAAGGCAAAGCTGCTTTAAGTGATAATTTAATGTTACCATGAACATCTTGGCCAATGCACATCAAAGAAAGCTGTTGGCCAATTGAAACCACATCTGAAACTCGGGAAACCTAAGGATAGACAAAATTATTAAAGACAAACGAATATATAAAAATTTGTATACCTGTTGATTGAAGATATGATTGTGACATATGGTTATTAATGACAAGCAATTAAAATAGTTCAAACTTAAAATCATACATACCGGTTCATGTGACAGTTCAGAAATGTGGAGAAGGCCCTGCTGGCCGCCATTAAACTCGACAAAAGCTCCATATTCTTTTATAGAGGTGACATTACCCTTGTAGACACCCCCAATTTCAATTTGACGGCCAACTATAAAATCAATCTGACAAAAAAGGTTGCACTTCAAAATGACAGCCAAAAAGAAAAAGGACAAAGGATGCCTACTCACCATTCAACATTAAAAAAAATACATGAATTTGCATGTTCTTTTCTTATGTATATGTATATCAACAAAATAAAAATTAGTCTACAAAAGAAATCTAGTATAACATTTCTGTACAAATATTATCAGCACATTAATTCCTGAGTCCTGACATAGGAATCAGACATTTTTCTCACTTAGGACATTAAGAATGTAATTTCAAATAAAAACATGATTAGATCAAACTAAATAGTTCAACAGAATGGATGGAACTACCTTTTCTAGTATTTTGTCCATTACAGATTGATTCTTAGCAACTATTGTCAGTGTTCCATCACCTACAGATATCCGTGCACCTGATTGTAATAAATAATAACATATTCAGTAGGCATAAATACAAAGTGCTCTGTTCCACAAAATATACCTAATACATTGTGCAAAAACTCCATTGCAATATTTAGAAGCCAAAAAGGGACAGCATTTTAGTACATAATTTAAGAAGAATTTAGATATGAACATTGCAAGTAAATTTATAACTGTCAAAACAAGATCAAGGATGATCAAACTAGCAGGTTAAAAAATATAAATAAATGAACTCTTTTCCTCAAAAATCATGTCAAAAGCAAGAGAGAAGAACTTCATACCTTCAGAATACAATTCACCAAATGGCGGAGGAAGATGAGATCAAATAGTTAAAAAACAGGTATGCCATTATTTAAGAATACCAAAGAAAATTCATTTATAAGTGAGGCCACCCTATTCCAAGGCCAAGGCATGTGACATGCCTCAGCAAGAGATTACTCTGATATTTACATATCTTTCACTAAGGGAATTGTTGGCAATAACAATCAAACTAAGTCTTTCAACTTTCAAGCAAATTACTTTGATCCTAGCCAGTTGAACTGACCCCCTTGGGGAACCACATACCAAATATACTGTTTTACATCATTAACTGAAAATGTTCCTATGACTATACGTGTGAAATATCAAGCAAAATACAGTAGAATGAAAAAAAGATGATTCTCAAAAAGCTACATTTATTGGTAAACTATTGAGAGAGTAAAAAATTGTTGAAACATTTTACAAGACATTCCAAATTTTGTTGACCTGTTTCATCTTCCAATTTATTCTTCAGAGAACCCATGGGCCCAATTAGGCGGCGAATAGAGTCATTGGGATACTTTAAGGTGACTGCACAACAACAAAAATTCAAACTTTAGACTATCCTAAAATATCAAGAACCTAGCCAAACAAAAAAAATGGAAAGGAAAACGCAAGTTGAAGATCTAAACCTAGTCGTAGACTGTTATCCCTATTACGAGGCGCATTAATCGCATGTTCCATAAGATCAAGAATTTGAAGACGGGCTTTGTGCGCAGGTTCTAAACATTCACATATGATATCTAGAGGAATTCCAGCTGGTTTTATATCTAACTGAATGGCAGTAACTCCTTGTCGAGTTCCAGCAATCTTGAAGTCTATGTCACCCAAATGGTCTTCCAAACCCTTAGAAGAATTAAAAAAAAAAAATCAATATTCTTGCATGAAATCAACAATCTCTGTTTGCTTACTAATTGTATATAGAAACAATGAATCAGGATATCATGAAAAACAGAAGCCAAGAGAGCTAACTATGTAATTGTTAAAACAAATATAATAAGTAGGCAAAAGTAGGGAAACAGAGTATCATCACGTATCTATATAAATTTATCTCCCAATCTCAATTAATATAAAACAAAATGAATTGTTTATTTTTTTAACATCATTATTTATGTATTTACAACATATCATTATAAAATAAAATAAAATAAAATTGACAAAAGTTATTACAGAACATCATAAAATATCCTGAGTAATGGCTCCAGGATAAGCTGTTGATAAATTAGGAAGTCAAAATTTTTAATTGGATTCTACCTAAACAAACATTGACATAATATAAGTTCCAGAAAATTAATAAGTCCCGGAAAATACCAAAATATCAGTCAGTATACGATAATCCGTTATTTCGCCAGTGCTTGGATCCACTTCACTAACAAGACCCACAGAAACACCTGCAACATGCTCACGTACTGGGATGCCAGCATCCATCAAAGCCATGCTACCTGCAAACAGCAAGATCCACAGTGAATTTTATTTCTATTTTGTACACGAACACAGGACTGTAATTTGCTATTGACCAAATTACATTAAATTCCATGTCTTTCTTGTCTCTATTATGTGATTGCGCACTTGGTTACAACTTTATACTTGCATTTCTTTTTCCCTTTTCTAGTAATAGTTCATCTTTGATTAAGAGGGAAAAAAAACATGACACCTTCTATCAATTAAAACTTCATCAGCAACACAATATCAGAAAGATATTCAATCGTACAAAGCTTAGACGTGAAATAAGATCATACAGCGGAATCACAAATGCTATCACTGTGGCTCAAAGAGTACCTCCACATACGGTTGCCATTGATGTTGAACCATCTGAAGCCATGACTTCTGAGTTGACACGGACAGTATATGGAAAATCATCTTCAGGAGGCAAAACAGCAAGAAGTGCTTTCTCAGCAAGTGTTCCTACAAAAAGTAAAACAAAAAGCCAACCTCTGTAAGTAATAAAGCTTTGTGAACCCGAACTCCAATTACTTAATGTTACTAAGAGCACCCTCATTTCTTTCTAGTTTCCAATATAAATACTGCCCATCTATTATTCTTAAATAGCAAAATCTTTAAGCTTATAAAACAAGCCTAAACCTAGAGAAGTCAGTTGTTGTGAAGTAACTTTGTTCTTGTCCGTAAATTTACATTTTCTTTTCTTTTGATAATTTCAGAGCCCCCTTTCATCTGAAAGTGATAGACCAAGGTTGAAATGTTCAACCACTTTTCAAGCCATTTATAGTACAATAGAATTCACACCCAGTACTTCTATACTATGAGAGCCATCAAAATTTCAAACCACAAGGCCTTTGGAAATCATTCCTTTCATTATCTGGGTGACAACTAATCTTGATCTTTAATATCGTGTATAATCTTGTTGGAAAGCATTCAATTGGAGAGTATGCCACCCAACTTCTGTGCATGATAATATGCTTTTCCATCTCCTAAAACAAGTACTAGTAATAATAAAATTGAAAGCTAAAGAAAAATCTAAATTAGCTTTACCTCTGCATTTGCTTCCCCTAGACCATACCAAACCCTAGTATCCTCTAGATGCCCTCCCCTTACTAAATCATCCAAACCTACTAAATCATCCTAAAACTTTATCTTGTGGTGCTCTTCCAACCCTACTTGTGGCCCACACACATTGATAACATTAGAAGTGTCATATTCCACCATAAACTCTAGAGTTATGATCTTATCTCTTAACCTTTTGACATCGATAACATCATTTGTTCAGCACTTGGTGTTATGAAAAAAATTATAATCAAGGAGATCATAACCTTTTTGCAAATATGGGCAATCTCAATAACATACCCAAAAATGTATAACAGTAAAAAAATGAAAAAATATTATGGATAGTCTTAGTAAGTTACTCATTTACCATGACCAACTTCACGCCTATTCAGACCACCACGTTTACCAACTTCATTAATGCAGAAGGGAGGAAAACTATAGTGAAGCATAAATCTCTTTGTCGGAGGACCCACTAATGAGTCTAAGCGTTGAGCATCTGTAGGTGCTCCAAGTGTTACAGTACATAGGACCTGTCCATAACATCAATGCACATTACCTCAGATGAAATTGAAACCACATTGAAGAAAATATTATTATTTCATGCCACATCACGATTATCTTACTTTAGGCAACCAATAGAAGAAAAACATAAAATATACTTTACCTGTGTTTCTCCTCGGTTAAAAATTGCAGATCCATGCAGATTGGATATATATCCAGCTTCACAATACAAAGGCCTTACTTCATCTAACTGTCTTCCGTCAACTCTGGATCCTTCTGCAATAATTCTTTTACGGACAACCTACATTTTTGAAAATATAAATAATAATAACAATACAAGCTTCAATAAGTAGTACATCCAAAATCAACATGACAAGGAGACAAATAAGTTAGAAAAGCATAAATTTTATGCACCACGTTACAGATACAAGTATGTGGCAATATTACGAAAAAAAAGGAACAAAAATAAAAATAAAAATGTTCCTATATGGGGAGGATACATGAATACATCTATAAAATAAATGCTAAGAATTAAAAGATTTTGAGATAACATCATTTGCTATACTCTTAATAACAGACAGCATGATCACAAATTTTCTTTACATATCATAGTGGACAATTATTACGCCAAAGTTTCTAGGGTATCTTCAGAATAATAAAGCTAGAATAACATTCCTACAAGCTACACTAAATTAAAAAGAGGGGGGCGGGGGATATTCCACTAAGAGCAAATTATTTTTCCTTCCTCATTCATTTTCACGTTTAGCAGTAAAAACTTCATGACAACAGTGGATTTTATTTCTTTGGCAACTTCAAAAGATGCTGAAGATAATCGCCTTGGCCAATTCTCACCTTAAGAGCTAGCTTTGGGGGGGTTGAGTAAGGACCAATCCAAATACTACTATACTAAATCTGATATTGGGCCACCCAAAGCTAGGCGGTATCCAAAAATCAACATGGCCCAGCGGATTTCCAAGTGGAATCCACCTGACCACATGACTTTCCAAGTGCAGTCAACATCTAATCTCCACACTCTAGATGTTCAATCCTTACATGACAGAGTGTTGATCCCACAAAGACTACAGATCAGGGTTGACGATCACGCTAAAGTGCTCTATAGCGGTGGAGTGGAGCAGCACATCACTCAGTCGTCTCGTGGAGTGGAGCAGCACATCCCCCTTTTTCCTCTTAGTTTGAGCATCCATCCTACTTTTCTGTTTTGTCTCTATCTTATTCTTTATTTTTCAGTCTTATTTGTCTGTTTAATTTGGTCGACAGGCTTATTTCTCTAAGTCATTGTATTTTATATCTTTTACCCGAGTAGCCTCCATCTATTTTAGTTAATCTCCATAGCCTCCTCTGTTCATTGCCTATTAATTATGAATGTATCAATTTCATGAATTTTGAGAACCTTATCATTTTTTAGCATTTATGTGTATTGTATAATTTATATAAAATATATAAGAAAATTCAGCGTATCGGCCATACCGCTATGCGCTATACTGCTATAGCGGTTTTGGGGTCGACTGCTACACACTGTTATCCGGGATTGACACCACTGCTAGAGATATGGCCAAAGTGTAACTCATAAAGGTTTTAGTAATCCTAACCGCATGAGCTTGCTTTCAAGGTTGAGTTAAGCCCAATCAAAACTCTAAGAGAACTAAACCAATATTCCACTGGAAGAAATATAGAATTAGTACACCAACAATGGCCCAAGTAAACACTGCTATTCCTCTTGGTATTAGTTGCCCTACTCAACCATACCTATGGAGGGAGGGATCTAATAACCAACTGAGGTTTCATATAAAAGGGCAAACCTTTCACTTAGGTAAGGATGATATATATGTTTATCTAGGAAAAAAGAACATTAGTCTCTAAATTTCTAATTAACTTCTCAAAATGCCCAATACCTCCTTCCTCACTGTATCTACAGCCTTTGGCAAAAAATTTAAGCTTTCTTCATCACCTTCTTCTTCAAGCACTCTCTTCACATCTTGTGTAATATTGTCCAATGCTTGACCACGTTCAAACTGGAAGTAATCATGACAGAAAATCCATAAATATAGTGAGAGTAAAACTGTAAACATCAAACTTTCAGACCACATAAAAAACAAGAAAATTAGGAGGGAGAATAGGAAAACCTTTCCATAGTTAGGATCAGTAAAAACAGCCTTGATGGGTGCTTCTGCCATGCTGGTAACTTTCTCCATTGTTCTTTCAGACAGCATCGACAATCTGTATTCCTTCTTAGATTTACCAGCTTTAGCAGCAAGTCGGATTTGAGGTTCAATATACTTAACTGCCTGAACAATCAGATTAACACATCTCAACAAAATTCAATTACCGAATGAGTCAGATAAGTAATCAATTTCAAAGTCACCTCCGGATGAGCTAGTCTTAACCCAGTTTCTAGATCTTTATCAGATATCTCACGAGCTTGTACATCAATCATCAAAGTTTTGTCCTTTGTACAGGCATATACCAAGTTAAGATCACTTAATCTGAGCTGCGCCGATTAAAAAAAAAAAGAAAAAACCTTAATTGGAGCTGCAATGCCGCAAAAAGAAGCAATAAGATAATGTGAAAGAGTGCTTTTCAACCAACCAAGTATACTGAGTAACAAATTCACATATACTGCCTTTCCCCATAAAGAAAAATACTTAAGATCAAACAACGGGACAAAACCAGCTTTCAATACCGAAAAAAATTCAGACTTCAGAATATAATCACTTTCAATAAAATATAAACAATCAGGCTTCAAATGAAAAAGTCAAGACAGGATAAATAAGGAAAACGGAAAAAGGGTTTGATCAAGATAACCTATGAAACGGAGAACATCTTTTAACTACCAAACCACTATTAATTTTTTAATCTCCAACATAACCACCGGTAAAAAAGTCATAAAATCGACAAACACGAGCAAAGTAAGCAATGAAAGATCATAGTAGTGCATAAATGAAACAAAAATGCTCACAAATTCCTAAGGCACATTGAAAGAAGTTGAAAATTACCTCATCCAAGGTAGGATTTACAACAAACTGCCCACAAATCCTTCCAATACGAATCATTCCTATGGGGCCACCCCAAGGAATATCCGACAACATCAGCGCAGCTGAAGTGGCATTAGCTGCTAACACATCTGGTTCTTGTTTTCCATCACAGGAAAGAACACTCGCCATCACCTGATAATAAACCAACAAATTTATCACGAATGGACAATCACATCCAGCCACTGCAGCTACAATATCATGTACAGTGACCATATCATGATTAGAATAGAATTGTGGCTGCATTTATTTGCAAATTTTAGCAACTTCAATGATCATGGTGCAACATAACTACAACCTCAATTTAAAACCTTGGAACAAACAAATAAACAAACTTCAAGCTCCGGGCGATATACCTGAACCTCATGGTAAAATCCATGTGGAAACAAAGGGCGAATTGGACGGTCAATGATTCTTCCACACAAGAGTTCACGTTCCTTGGGAGCACCTTCCCTCCGCGTGAATGTCGATGGAATCGTGCCTTGCGCGAATTGCTTCTCTTGATAATCAACCTACTTCAACGACAATATGTAAAATTGTTTGAATTTGGAGAAAGCTTTGAGCTAGAATTGCAGTTAGCATGAATAAGAGAAGAGAGTGTGAAGCTTACGGTGAGGGGTAAGAAATCGCGAGAGCCGTCGGTTTTGGCGGAGGTGACTGTGGAGAGGACCTTGGTGTCTTCCAGGGACAAAACGACGGCGCCGTTTGCGAAGCGAGCGATCTTACCGGTTTCGAGGGTGATGAGGCGTGAGCCTATTTCGAATTCCTCCGTGAAGTTCTCCAGAACCTTGGTTCCGGAGGAAATGGCGCGGATGCGGTGGCTCCGCCATGCCGGAAAGGCGCGCAGGAGCGGCTTTGCCCTCCACATGCGCAAAATGGTTAAGGTAACTCAGAACTCACCAAATGCCCTGGGTAGAGCAGAGTTGACGCCTGCAGGTGGTACTGAACCCAAACATTGTATATCCCCTACTAGGGTTTAGGGTTTTAGATTTCAAAATCAAAACACTGTACAACACTAAATTTACAATTTTTTATGTCATAATATTAATATGTTATATATATGCTTATCAATAATTACTACCCTAAAAAATAGGTGATAGAATTTCAAACTATACCCATTTTTCAAATATCCCCAAAATATTCTGATTGAAAAGAAATCTCAATATCCTTTCCCACCTCTATTTCTCATTTTACTTTCACTTTTCCTCTCTTTCGGTTAATAAACATCGACCTTCCCTCTCCTTTTGCTTCATCTTCTTCATCTGCAACATCAACCATTGACCTTCCCTGTCCCCTTTGCTTTATCTTCATCATCAGCGATATTAACCTCGATCATCCTTCTCTCCATTTGTTTCATCTTCTTCGCACTCAAGTACTTGTTCTTACTACCACTCGTTTCTCCATTTTTCATTGACGAAGCTTCCATCATTGTTGCGAAGCTTCGTCTTCCCGGGTTTTAAAACTCGAAATGGTTGTTTGGTTCGGGATCTAAATCCCGGAATCTTTTAATTGATTTTCATTGTTGTAAGGTTGTTATATTTAAATCTTGGAATTATCATGATTTGAGTCATCTTCTTGTCATTGATTTGAACTATAGAATGTTTCGGGATTTAGATCGCGGAAGGTAATTTTCAATTCTTGCTTTAGGTTTCCGTGTTTTACATTCGAAATGATCTGGATAGTTCCAGGTTTTATAACCCGGTATGTAAAGTTTAAATTTCTTATTTAGCTTTCCGTGCTTTATATCCTAAAAGCACCTGGACAATGTCGGATTTTATAACCCGGTAAACAAAATTTATGCATAATTTTGGTTTAACTTTTTTTGCTTTACCTGGATTATAGTGCAACTTGGGT
The DNA here is from genome assembly GCA_030819835.1 of Acmispon strigosus. Classification (NCBI taxonomy): domain Eukaryota; kingdom Viridiplantae; phylum Streptophyta; class Magnoliopsida; order Fabales; family Fabaceae; genus Acmispon; species Acmispon strigosus. Next base: position 51,135,804 of record JAUAMA010000001.1, read on the forward strand.
TTTGTGGTCTTTTTTTCATTGTTTGATTATTGACAAATGGCTAAGACACATTTTGGAACACATGGTGGGGGAAGACGTGGAGAGGGACAGACAGATGAGGACGGTGGGCGTATCCCCAGTGCCTGTGTGCCACAAACTCCATCGCATCGGAAATGAAAATTAGAAGCTTCTTCCTCGGCCTCAGCTCCACCACCATCACCTATGCGAGAGCCTGAGCCTCGTCATGATGTTGAGCCTATACCTCAGGCTGAGCCACAGCCTCATCCTCAGGTTGTTCCACCTGTACCTGAGCCTGTGGTTACTCCACCGCTCGTTCTTCAACGAGACCTTCCTTTTCCAGGAGGCCCTGAGGATCTGTCCTTGCTCCCCAACTACCCATACCACGTGGCACCATCTTTGTGGCACGCCTACTACAGACCACCCGATATGCATTAGTTGATCCATGTTTGTTCAAGTTTTCATTATTTCAACTTTTTGCTCAATGTTGATGTGTCTGAACATATTTTCGGGAGTACATTGACATAAGAGACCTCATAGTCACCACTTGTGAGCACAAGTTGGCAAAAATGAATAGTGAGCATTACCCTGAGGTGCTTGAAATAGTGGAGCGGTCTTCACTCTATCCCCTTTGTCTCGTGCTCTTACACTATGATGGACAAGGGCCTTATTTCTAATTTTGTCGAGAGGTGGCACAAGGAGACTTCCTCTTTTCACATGCCCTTTGGGGAGATGACTGTCACATTGGACGTGTGTCATGCTTGCTGCATATACCGGTGGTTGGGAGGTTCTTCTCACTGTCGGTTCTAGACCGAGAGAAGGCGGTAGAGGCATGTGTGAGGTTACTAGGTGCTGAGTGAGAGGATTTGATAGATGATTTTGACTTCAACAGGGGGTTTCACCTGAGGTTCTCATGGCTCGTCGAGTGTAATGAAGAGGCAATTGCAGGTATGATTGTCTATTATCAATAATTTTTGCATGATATTTGTACGTTATTTGACACTTTAACTTTTTATGCTTTCAAACAAGCGGTGGGACCATGTTGCTCAACTATACCTGCTTCATCTTGTTGGCGTGATGTTGTTCGCTAACAAGAGTCATGCTTTCAGTAGTGTGGTGTACCTGTCAACTCTTGAGGACCTAGATGAGGTCGACATGTACGGTTGGGGAGCCATGGCGCTCGCAGTTTTATATGATCAGCTTGCGGTGGCAAGTAACCTCAAGACCCGACAGCTTAGTGGATACACTTCACTTCTTCAGGCCTGAATTTATGAGCATTTCCTGACCAGTGTCGTTTATAGATAGGAGGTGTCGGGTTACACAGAGGCTCAACCTATAGCGGTTAGGTGGAAATGTGGCAAGAAGATACATCTCTGGTTTATGTGTGGAGAATCTATCTGGATGACATGGACGCCCAGCTATCATTTGGACCCCCTACCGTGATAAGAGAGAGCGCCGACCACGACAGGAGGTGTCACTATATTCAGGCTATATCCGTGGACCAGATGCTAGGCGACCTTACCTCCCAGAGAGGGTACTCTGCCAGTTCAGGTACGTCCAGATGGTCTCTGATCCACCCCCTGGCCCACCACCCTCCGTTGCGGAGATATAGGTTCCATACTATGAAACGAGATGCAAATCGCAAAACTCAAAATTCTGGTGTAACTTTAGATTCGTTGACTCCAAGTTTTGCTAGCTCCAAGGATGAAAATCCTAGGACTGAACCCATCACTTATTATGGATCAATTGATGAAATAATTGAGTTGGACTACTATGGTCACTTCAACTTTGTTTTGTTCAAGTGTGAATGGTTTGAGGTTGAAAAAGACAAGTATGGACTTAGTTGTGTGCATTTTAACAAAAAAAATTGTCATAATGATCCTTTTGTGCTACCTTCTCAAGTCCACCAATGTTATTATGTCGAAGACCCTTTTGACGCAAATAGGCATTATGCTTTGCAAACAGTTCCAAGAGATTTCTTTAACATGAGTGACCGACCAGACTTACAAGCTGAAGAATTTCTTGTTGTTGATGATATTGCAAATGAAAATGGAGCAAATAATGATGGTGAACTCGATTGGGTTAGAGAAGACATACCTGCAACAGTAATTGAGACACCTTCTCATGAAGTGAGACAAGCTGAAAATGAAGAGCATTCTGATTATGATGATACTTTATATGACTACATGGATTGATGTATAGATTGCTAGGCGAAAATAGACTAGGCTTGATTTTTAACTTGTACCTTTGAACTTGTAGTTCTTTTATTCTCTATGATACTTAGATGGTTTTATTTGTGCAAAATAGCAATTGTCCATAGCTTATGAATAAGAGCTCCGGCTTCCATAACCTATTTTCAGCTTCAATTTCAATAAGATTTAGTGCAAGTGCACAATGATGCGGCAGTATCTGGTATTTAGCTAGCTGTTTTTGTTCGTTTTCCTCTTGCTGCTAGCTGTTTTTTGTTCCTTTTCCTCTTGCTGCTAGCTGTTTTTGTTCTTTTTTCTCTTACTGATTTCATTCAATATTCATGTTGATTTTCATGAAGGGAAGTTTGTACCAGTGAATAGCTAACTTTGATCTGTTCTGTTTATTTTCATGATGAATTTGGTATTGAATTAGTATATCCAACACTGATTTTATCTTTCAACATTATCTAATATCATGTTTTTCTCAACATAAACAGAAAATGAAGAAGGAAGCAAACTTAAAAAAGAAGATGGATGCAACACGAAAGGGTGAAGAAATTACATCCAGATTTCATGTACCTCAAGTCAGGTCTAGCGCGGAATTGGTTAAGCAGTTTCAAATCAAGCGTGAGAAGATAATGAGCAGTCGTGAAGGATGTAGCAACAACCAGCACATTGCAAAAGGAATCAACCGACCTTCAAGTGTGCTTGCATCGCAAGAACAATTCAAGCTTTCTAACTTTGAAGCTACTGGTCAAGCAAGTGAAAATCCAAACAATGAGCTTCATCCAAACAAAAAGAGCTCTAGCCTTGGTAGCAAGACTCAACCAAGTGTTCGAGATCCAAAAAGGGGACCTATGACAAAACAAATGGTTGAAGTTGACAATTCAAAGACAAAACAACAGCCTTTGGAAAAAACAGTGGCTGAAAATGATAATTCCAAGGCAAGGCAGCAACCTTTAAAAAGGACAATGGCAACAAATTTAAAGCCAAGTGCAAACCAGCAAGTTGTGAAAATGGTAGATGGTAAAGGTGACAATTCAAAGACAAAACAGCCTTTGGAAAAAACAGTGGCTGAAAATGACAATTCCAAGGCAAGGCAACAACCTTTACAAAGGATAATGACAACAAATGTCAATTCAAGTGCAAACCAGCAAACTATGAAAAATACGTTGGTTGAAGATGCTGATAAACCTACGAAGAGGACAAAAAGAATCCCAATGTGCAGATCAACCTTAATTGAAGAATTTCTTCAAGAAAATAGAGAAGTTGGGGAAGAGGAAGAAGAACTACAAGGTGAAAACTCAGAGCAAGAAGAAAACTTAATGGGAGAAGAAGAAAGCAATGAGGAAATGGAAGGTGATGGAACAAAAGGTAATAACGTTTTCTTGGCTTATACATTATTCAATTCCTATTTTATTTTTTATTATAATATTTTTTCTGAAATAGGGACAAGTAAGAAGAGGACACGTGGACCAACACAATGCTTAAAAATTCATGCAAGAAATAATGGCGAGCGTGATGAGGTTGTCTTAGACAGCGATGGAGAGCTTATTGGACCTAATGATCAAACTGTGTCAGACTTGAGTTATTTTCTTGGCACTATCGCGAGGAATTCAGACTTGTGTCCCTTGATTTATACAAATTTCAGATCTTTGGTCAAAGATAACGGTGATATTATATGGGACTATGTTAATGTATGAGAAATGTAGTCCAATATTTCTTCAATACACAATTATTTATTAAAATTTTGTGATTAATTCATTCTTTGTTGTAGGATAAATTCATTATTGCTGATAAAGGAAGAAAAGCAGTGTTTTCTCGCATAAATGATGCTTGGAGGCGTTACAAGCGCAACATCAAGAAGAACTGTTTTTTGAAGTACACTACTATGAGGGAAAGATTAAAACACCGGCCCTCGACTGTACCGGAAGCTCATTTCAAGCAATTGGTAACCTATTGGAAAAATGATACTATCCAGGTAAGGCAATCTTATGACTTATTGATTACAACATCAATATGATAATGTTTTACTTATTAATTACTTGTCCACAATGCAGAGAATTAGTCAAATAAATGCTATGAACAGGGCTAAGCAAAAGTATATGCATCGTACGGGACCAAAAAAATTTGCAAGGATTCGTGCACAATTGGTAGTATCTTTCTTCTTTCTTAAATGTGTTTTCTTGTTTGAAGTTTTCTAATTTATATCTGTTTTTTTTGTTTAATTTAAAATAAATGTAGCGCGCAAAGAAGGACAATGGAGAGGAAGTTAGCCAAGCCGAAATGTTTATCGAGACTCGGCAAAGCCGTAGAGGAAAACAAGTGGACGAGGAAACGCAAACTGCAATTGTAAGTTTATTGTGTTTCATAATTCATTCATTAAGTTTAGATTTCAGGTCTTGACATTTATTTGTTTTAAATAGGCTACGCTTCAAGACTCAATTCACAACTCCAGTGAATCTGAGACATTTACATCATTGCTTGGAAAGGAAAAGTCTGGGAGAGTTCGCTGTTATGGAAGAACCGCCACACCAACCATGATTAAAAGAAATGTAGAAATTACTAATATGAAAAAGGAGCATAGCAATGAAATGGCTTGCGTGAAGAAGGAGGTGGATGGACTGAAGACACTTGTAAGGAACATGCTGAAGCTACAACACCCAAATTTGAGTGAAGAAGAGCTTGCTAATATGATGGCAGCTGCTATGGGTAATGACAATAGTGCTGCTCCACATTCTTCTGCATCAACCCATATCCCTCAAGAGGTATACTATTACTCTCTTGTAACCCTTGTTTTTTCATTAAGCTGTGATGGTTGTTAGAGTAGGAACTATTCCAGAAAGGCCGAACCGGAAATTTGACACAAGGGGGTTCTTCCTTTGTATGTGACAATCATTTATTCATTCGTTGGTCACTCGTGTTGCCACGTTCATTGATAAGCGTAGTTTGCAATGACGTTTTGGACTGTTGTTTCCTCTGAACCCCCCTCCCCCCCTGTTTATTGTTTATTTTGATTGAAGTTAATTTAGAATAGAGAGAAGGCTTGGTTATTTAGCCTAAAAATATAAGGCATTTGTTTTGGTAAATCTTTGTATGTTCAGTTTATGGAGGAAACATAGACTAAGATCAATGTCAAACACTGATTAGTGATTATATATGATAGGGTATATATAATATATGTCAAACACGGCTTTGACAGTTCATTCGTTGTTCAATAGCTAAGGTATATTCCTTGTATGTTTCGTTATAAGTTTTCACAAGTATACTGTTTACATATATTATAAGTTTACAATATTGAATTTTCTTAGATATTCTTGTTGACAAAGACGCAGGGCAATAGAATTGAAATTAATTTGAATTACTTGCTTCTCTTTAGAAATATGCATCAGAAACCTTTTTGATACTGTATTATTGATCTGATGATAATATAAAAGACACTTTCTGTGTTAGAAACTTAGAATTATATTGAGCAGGTAAATTGAAATGCCTTCTGTATTGCTTGCATATGCTCTATGTTTAGGCAGATTTAACAGTGAGTGATCATGCAGACCAGTGCCAGGAATTGAAGGAGAAGATGAAAACTGTTCTGATATACCAACTATGAACTCATTAAAATGATCTAATTATGGCTTTTTCACCAAATATGTAACTACAAGAATATGTCAAAGCTACTGCTTGTTTTCTCTGATTGGCTTTCTTTTTTATTTCTTTGGCTTTCTTTTTTTCTCTGTGTTTTAGATTAACCAATTATCATTCGCAATTTTTGTTTAATGCTTATGTTACTAATTTATATATCACGTTCATTGCAGAATGAGGAGGAGGAAGTTTTCCGTGAAGGTGTAGACGAACAAGGAGGCGGAGTAGTAGGAGAAGAAGAGGAAGAAGAATATGATGCATGAGTTGTTTAAAAATGATGATTTATGTTCTATCTCTTGGAACTTTTGTTTTAATTTTGAGATGAAGACATCTAGACATACATATATTTTTGGGACTTAATTATTAGTTAGTTTCGTCAGCTTGATGTAGTCATAACTTTTAACTAATGCATATTTAGATATGCTAGCTTAAAATTTCTTGTTGATATTTTATTGTTGATATATTTAATTACTTTCAAGCATTAAATATATGAGATTAACAAATTCACATGTATGCTTTTTAAAACACATTTTGTGGTCTAAATTGTGTTAAAAACTGCTAATCAAAATTCAGGGTTAAAATGTGAATTATGGCTTAAATGCAAATGCGACAGGTTATAATCATTGCCTAAAACGTACAGGCACAGCTAAAATCGTGGCCTAAAAATGGTCCCACTCATATTATAGCAACGGTTTAAAAAGCGTGGTGTAAAGAAGGAACTATAAACCGTGTAAACCCACGGTTTGAAAACCGTGTAAACCCACGGTTTGAAAACCGTGGTGTATTGAAGGGGCTGTAAACCCACGGTTTGAAAACCGTGGTTTATTGAAGGAGCTGTAAACCCACGGTTTAACAACAGTGGTGTTTTGAAGGGGCTGTAATCCGTGGTTGAATAATACCACGGTAAGTAACCGCGGCCTAAATATCAAAGCAACGGTTTGGAAACCGTGGTTTAAAGACATAGATGCAAACCGTGGCCTCAACCAGAGTGGTCAAACCGTGGCCTATTCGTGCCACGGTTATCAGAAATTGGTGGTCTAAAGTGTCAAACCGTGGCTTATTAGCAAAGGCCACGGCCGCATATCCCACAGGCGGGAAACCGTGGCCAAACCGTGGTCGAAGGTTATTGCCACGGTTTTTTTACCTGCAGCCACGGTTTTTTGGCCGCGGCGGAAAGTGAAATTTCTTGTAGTGTATGAGGCATTCATCGCTCGAGTCATCCAGCTAGGGGTTCGGGTTTCTTTTCAGCGGAGACGACCCCCGAGTACATGTAATGTTATTCACGAATATCACATCTGTGCCTGGTCCCAGAGTCTGCATGTTAGATGTTGGTGTAGCGGTAAGTTCAATGTTGTTATGTATAGCTGTTAAATAATTATGTTTTTACTTTCGTTATTCACTGACATTCAAATTGCATTCTTTCAAACTAACATGAGGAGAATGGAAGAGTGGTTGACAACGTCCCTGACTGCATATGATGCACCTCCGGTTGGGGAACCCAGTTGATCCTCTTTGTAGAGGGCATTGGACTACGCGAGGCAAAGGACCACGTCCAGCTTCGTGTATTAGAGAAGGACTAGGGGAGGGACATCCACATCGACATCTACTGGACCTAGTTGATTATTGTTACATATGTTTGTACATTTGGATGATATAGTGTTAGGATTGTTATGTTTTGAGAATGATGATGATGATGTACCTACATTTGGATTTGGATGACGATTATGGTGTGATTTAGGTTTTGGTGTGTTTATCGTGATTTGGATTTTCATGACAAGTATAATGATGTCCTATGTTTGTATGATCATTGGGTTGTTGCCATGTGTTTATATAATCATTGATTGGAATTTTGTACGATTATTATCAAACAAACCTCCTTGCTGTTGATTCTGTTCAATCTTGAGTTTTAAAACCCGGAAGCCAAATAACATTTTGGGATTTTATTTCCCATAACCTAATTGACATTCAGTTCCGGGATTTTAAAACTCGGAACCTAATGATGGTGTTTGTGTTCCGGTTTTTAAAACCCGATATGTTAAAAGCATACCGGGATTTCAATTCCCGGAAAGAAAATCAAAATATGTTTTGGGGTTTAGAAACCCAAAATGTATTTAACCATCTAGCTTCTGAGTTTAAGAAGCCGGGATGATAAAGTCAGGAAAATGTTCCAAGTTTTAAATCTTGGTACAGTCATCCAAATGTGTTTCGGGTTTATAAATTCCGATACACAAAAAATTAAGGGTATTTGTGTCTTTTACTACATTAAAGTGGGTTTTAAATTGGGTGGGTAGGGTGGCAATTCTAACACACTAAAAAAATCAATAATTATTATGATTATATAATATAACAAAAGGTGAATGCTCTCTTGGTCCCTGAAGTTGTCACTCGCTCATAAGTTGGCTCTTATACTTAGGTAATGGCTCTCATAGTCCCTAATATTGGCAAACCTCGGGCACGTTTGTCCATGGCCTCAAATCCGTTAGCAATCGGTAACGAGAGCAATGAGTTAGCACGTTAAGTGCCCTATTGGAATTTCCATGTGTCCTATAAAAAATTCCCCGAAAATTAGACCTTATAATATCGTCCCTGAAGAGGTGTCACACTAGTATGGTTTCTAGGGTGAGCAAAATGGTCTCTGCCACCTTCATCCGTCATATATACAAAACCTTTGAACTCCCTCTTACTCGTTAGAGAAGCAACCACCATTGTCGCTGGAGAAGAAAGTGAAAGCGTGGGTTATTGAGGTGTATCTGTGAAGAGGTTGAAAGCATCGACGTTGGTGTTGACGAGAATTGTTGGAGTTGCCGAAGAAAGCAGAATCAAGGGGGTTTAGTGGGTTTGTTTGCAACCAAAGTAAAGGTATGTTCTTCCACCAAATATCCTACATTGAAGTTGAAAACTCCTAATTCTGATCTCCTACATGCACATGGCTTGGATGTTTCCCCCAATTTTCCAAGAAATGAAAGTATAGGTCGTTTATTTTTTGGGGAAAATATGTGGGTTTTGGGTAGTTAACATTTGGGTGTTGAAAGGATATTTGATTGTTACCATTTGTGATCATATATTTGGTTGGGTTTTTGTGTAGCATTGTGTTGATATTAGAAGAAATGAAGTTTTAATTTTGAAATCTTGCTTTTGTGTTCTTGCATATAGATAAACATGATTATTACTTTGATATTGCATCATGGAGGGAAACTTGTGACACATGAGGATGGGTATGTGGGCTATTATGGTGATCAGATGCGTGTGTGGGATGAAATTGAGTAGAATATTTAACATATTCGATACAAAGGCATTGGGAAAAATCCATCATTATCACAAGTTTGAGAAGATTTGGTGGCGGAATCCATAAACTGAAGCGACTATTGAGTTAAGGGAACTAATGACTGATCCATATATATTAGACATATGCATAGCATCTATGGAAAAAACGGGGAGATTGAGATTTACTATTAGCACCCATTGTGGTTGATGTTGAAGTTGTTGAAAAGGTGCAGTCCAAAATAGGTTCAAGAGGGGAATAATCATCCCCCTGAAGAAGAGGTGATTTTGATGCTTTATGACGATGAAGAGTTCGATGATGTGATGCAAGGGATTGGGAATGTAGCTAAAGATAATGCAGGTCACCAACATGAGATGAATGAAGGGTTTGGGAGGTTGGTGAAGATGGTGTAGTTCATGAAGAGGAGGTGGTTGAAGATGGTGAGGTTCATGAAGAGGAGGTGGCCGAAGTTAATGCAGGTGAAAACAATGATGATCATGTTAGTGAAGAAAATGTTGATGAGGTGAGGAAGGGGAAGAATGTGAGGAATAGGAAGAAGGTGAGGAATAGGACTGATGAAGGGGGGAGGAAGAGGAAGTAGACTAATTTGGTTGAAAGGAGTAAAACCGAGTCAAATTATATTTGTACAAGGTCATGACACATACCCAGGTAAAAGGGTCAAGGTGGGGATACAAACTTGAGTTCATATTCTGACACCTTGTATGAACCAACTCAAGTTGAACAGCAGGACCAGTCTATAGGTGAAGGGAGCTTCACATGGGGAGCAAAGCAACTTTCCCTCAATTTGACGAGGCTGCTGGGTTTGGGCGGGTTCATTTAGAGCTTGCCATGGAGTTTGTTGACTTGGTGTCTTCTAAGAGTATTATGAAAGACTATACAATTCACATGGGTAGAGAGATAAGGTGGATCAATAATGACAAAGGCCAGAGCTATTTCCAAAACTCTAGAATGCACCTGGAAGATCTATTGTGGGTGGAGCAAAACACACAAGAACTTTTAAGTTAAGAATTTTGATGACTCCAACGGTCATAGCAGGTCATTCAAGAATAAACAAGCAAACACAAAATGGGATACAAAGAAGCTTGAACAAAAGCTCATGACTCAACCAAATATGACTCACCATGAGACATTTGATTACATGAAAATGGAATTTTGAGTGCACCTGGATCAGAGCAAGATATTTAGATCAATGAAAAGGGCATGGAAACTATGGAAGGCAGTGAAGCAAAGCAATATTGCAAGTTGTGGGATTATTCACATGAGCTACTTAGGAGCAATTCAGGTTCAACTGTGAAAATGGACCTCATTCCTATTACTCACTCTGCGCTACAGTTTCACATGATTTATATATGTCTTGATGGTTGCAAAAGAGGTTTCAAAGCTGGTTATAGACCATTGATTGACCTTGATGGGTACTTTATTGAAGAGTATTTTGGAGGACAACTTTGGAGTGTTGTTGGTCATGATGCAAACAACCACACTTATGTGGTTGCTTATGTAGCTATAGACGTAGAGAATAAGGACAATTGGAAAATGGTTCATGGAGCTGCTCCACCATGATTTGCTTCACATGGTTGGAATTTCATATCAGACATGCAGAGGGTACAAGTTTTATTTTGTGAACTAATTGATTAAACACTAATAAATTGAGGATGGATTTGATTTTAAGTTGTAAAGTGTGAGAACTAATTTGATAGTTTAATGTTTTGTTGTTATGCACGAAATTATGCCTGGGGTGCAGCACAGATATTGTGCAATGCACCTATGAAGGAATTTTACAAAGCAATGGAAAGACAAGGAATTAAGGAATGTTGTTTGGGAACGTGCAAGGGAAACAACAGTCACTCAATTCAACGGAAAAGTGGAGAAGATGAAAATAAATAATGGGCAAGCCTGGGCATATCTAAATATGTGGCCCACTGAAGGTGATGCACCCCATCACCAATTGAGCAAACTGAAGGTGATGCACCCCAACACAATGAGATTAATGTGTCTCAATATGCACCCACAAAAGATATGCAGCAGTCCCAACCTGAGTAGGTAAATTTACCTACAAATGTGCCTTGTAATTTCCATAAATTGCAGGACACTCCTCAACAAACTAATCACCACTTAATTGCAAGAAAATTTATCAATAAATCATTCCATCAGGACATGCTACTGCAGGAGGACCAAGGACATCCAAAGTAAACCGACGAATGCAATTTGAAATATTTTAACTTATTCTTATAATAAAATTAAAAAACGTTAACTGAATTTGAAATATTTTCTTGATTTGGTTTCTCAAGGTATCCTATGACCGACAATCACGAGACTAATCCCTCGAGACTCACAGACCACGTTAAGTGGGTAGACATCTTCCAACAAATGTTTTTCCGTACGCACTACTTATGCTACACTATATTGGTATTTTCAATATTCTTTTGATACTCTTCCCATTTTAAATAGAATTTTCATATTTTATATAATTTAAAAAAATAACCAATTTTTCATTACCTTTACATTTCATATTTTTACCAACATACAATTTCATTATTTTACACTGTCCAGTTAATTCGTTTCTTAAATATTCCTATCTCGTTAGTCTGTTCTACCCGAGCATCGCGCGAGCACTAATACTAGTTTAAAATTATTTCTCTATAGTCATTTTTTAACTTAAATATAGACTAATTTTAAATAAATAATCTTAATGATATTTTTCAATTTATCTTATTTAAATTATTCACCATTTGCTACTATGAAGTTAAAACTAATTGTTTATATATATAATTTAATTTAAATAGACTAATTAACATAAAATGAATTAGTTAGTTGATTTTAAAACATAGAATTATTTATAAAAAATGAAAAAATTATTTTTAATAAATTAATTATTTTTAAAAAATATCAGTTGACATAATTTATTTTTTTATATGTTATGTACTTTTATTTCAAGGGAAATTTCACTCATTTTGTATCATTTATATTATATCATAGCATTATTCAGCCCATTTGAAGCACAACATAAGATAAGAGGTTATTATACTCTTATTTTATCCTATCATGCCTTTATCAAACTTTATTATCTTATCATGTCTTATCATATACTCACTATCAAACGAGCTCTTAAAGTATAGGAAAAACAGTAGGGTACATGGATGATGGATCTACCTTTATTTCATAGTCTTACTCATGTTTAAACCTGATTTTCATTGGTTCTCCTCATCTCTACGGTCTCTGAGGGGTAACCATATTTTGAGTTTTAACTTTTTTATTTTAAAAAGTTAATATTTAAAAAAAATCCTACCAAAAAAATAATCTCCTAATTGAAACTAATATATTTGTATATATATTATAAATTTTTAAAAAAATTATTTAAGGACTATACCTTAATATCTATATATATAAATTTATTTATTCATTTGAGATATACAGTATAAAATATATCTAAAAATAATAATTTATTATGATTTATATTTTTAAATTAAAACACTTAAAAAAATCACATGCATTTAAAATACCATTTCTATATCAATTTTTATATAGTTCACCTTTTTCGCATGAGTATTGTTTATATAGGGATAAAAATGTCTTTGTATTGTGATATTATTTTCTTTTTCTATTTTTACTTTTCTTAATACAAACAATCTATAATTTCATTTACGAGCCACGCTCTTGGGGAGACATTTGACATTCACCACACCCTGGTCGAAATTGTGAGAGCAATTTAACATATCGAAAAAATCTCTAATTTCATCCAACATTTACATATTTCATCTTCTCTTCTTCTTCTTTCCACCTAAAATTTCCCCCTGTTTTCTGCATTCAAAAAAATGATAGATGTTGTTTTCTTTGGTAGAAAGAGTGAAAAAAATATAAGTGATTTGAATATAAGAGGAAATGTGCAATATCAATCACGTGGGAAGCATGCAAATTAAGGGGATTTTTTTTCCATATGAATTCATAAAACAAGTCCTTGCGAGACAAGATTGGTATATTGAATTAGGAGGGAGAATGTTCTTCTCATTTTTGCCCTCAATTACCATTATTAATTGATAACCCTAGAGGATTGGCATGAAGAGGCTAGGTGTCACAATAAGGAAAGAGTGGATGAGGAACCAATAGGGCATTGACACATCATTAAAAAGTTAGGGCATCACGCATCACTAAAAAACACCGTTGATATAATAATTAAAAAATTGAATAGCTATGATCATAGAATTGACAATATAAAAACACCTTAAACCCTCTCTTCTCCCCATCAGCCGCCCGGAACCTATTTTCCTTGGCTCCCATCATTGCCGTGCGACAGCCCTTTTTTCTTTTCCCTACTTCGTTGTCATTTTTTTGGAAGCAACATTGCTTGACCTAAACCCCACCATTGAGGCTTCACCATTATGCCTGTAACCATCCCACCAAGTGCTCATTCTCCCCCTCGTTCCAGTGGCGGAGCCAGGATTTCAATTTGGGTGGTGCCAAGACTAAAATGCATATGACTTCTAAGAAAATTTAAATTTCCACATACGTAATATTTTCATGAGAAGAAGAAACATATAAGTAGATTAAGTACAATTGATACTAACCAGCATATATACGTCGGCAACAAAATGTCAGAAGAAATCAAAATAACTTGTAGCATCATCACAAAAATAGTAGAAGAGTAGCGTCACATAACATAGAGCCAACCAAGTAGAATAACAAGGACTTGTCTCTCCAAACAAAAAATTAGCACCTCGAAGAAGCATGTGCCAAACCACACCAACCTCTATCTCCCTGATGAAGAAGAGGGAACCTGCAATCAACATATAAATACAATATTTTTAGCAATGTGAATGAAAAGCTAGCCAGCATGCAAGTTAATAACTAATTTGAGAAAGGGTAAAAGCAACTTGCAAAGTGTCTACCTTAGAATTTAAAGACTGAAGTTGTGCTCGTCTTTGTTTCATAGAGTAAAAATCATCTATAATCATATCTGTGGTAAATTTTTCAGCAATTTCCTTTTCAATATATACAATCATGTAATCAGTGAGAAAATCATCTTCCATCTTGTTGCATAATCTTGTTTTTATGACTTTCATCGCTGAAAAAGCACGTTCTGTGGTTGCGGTTGACACAGGAAGAGTCAAAACAAGTCGCAACAATCTGTCAACTAAAGGATAAACATTTGACTTTCCAGTCTCAACTAGTTTTTGACATAATTCACCAATTGTGGACAGATTCTGAAAGTTGACATCTTTAGGCACATCAAAGTCATAATGTTGCAATTCATATTCCAGTTGAATCTTTTCTTGGTCAGAAAAATCAGATGAGTAAAATTTCTTAACAAGACAACAAATATCACCAGCATTGAATGACTTGAATGCATCTTTTGGATCTAAAGCTGTGCTCAATGTAAGAAGCTCAGTTGCTTGCTCACTGAATCTACTGTTTAATTCTTTCAATTGATAATCTATAACAGCATTGAATACATCTACACGATAATGATGCTCCACTGTCACAGAATCCTTTTGACGTCGAGATCGAATTATGTCAGAGAAAGAAGAGCTCATATTTGGAACTTCAATAGCTTTGCTATCACAAAAAGATTTAACCTTTTCAAAAAGAGAATCCCACCCAAAATTCCTTAGCTTTTGAATTAATGACTTTGTGCTAGAAACCAAACACATAGCATTCAAAATGTCTTGAGACTTATGCTGCAAAGCTTGACAAAGTTTATCAGTAATTCCCATAATTTCTCTCATCAAATGCAGAATAAAAACAAACTCAAATGATAACAACGCTTTAAGAGCATAAGTAGCATCACCTCGTTGAGAATAAGTAGACCCTTTAATAGCTAAATCTTCAAGAACTGAAGTAGTTGCATTGTACATGCGGAAAAGGTTGCATATTGAATTGAAATGGGAACTCCATCTGGTGTCTCCAGATCTCTTTAATGTGCCAATTTGATTAGCCCCCCTTCCAGTTTCAATCGCATCACTTGCAATTAAATGTGCAATTTCGCTTGCATAAGCATCTCGCAACTCATCATTGCGCTTACAAGAAGAAGACACAACATTAACAATCATAGTCAAGTTTTGAAAAAAACCATGAACATTAACTACTTCTTTAGATGAAGCAACAAGAGCTAATTGTAATTGATGAGCCAAACAATGTACATAATATGCATAAGGGCATTCTTGAAGAATCAAAGCTTGTAAGCCATTCCACTCTCCACGCATATTGCTAGCTCCATCATATCCTTGGCCCCGAACATTTTGAATATTGAGTTTATGGTGAGATAATATTGAACAAATCCCTTGCTTAAGAGTGTTAGATGTAGTATCTCTCACATGTATCACATCCAAGAAACGCTCCTTAACATATCCACTCTTATCAACAAATCTAACAACAAGAGCCATTTGTTCCCTTTTAGATTCATCACGAGCTTCATCAACAATTAAACAAAATTTTGCATTACCAATCTCTTCACATATTTCATTTTGCACCTTTCTAGCAAACACATGTAAAATATCTTTTTGAATAGTGGGTGAAGTGTATCTTGCATTTTGGGGGGCATTATCCAAGACAACCTCATCTACTTCTTTATTGTAAGAAGCCAAAAGTTTTAACATCTCAAGAAAATTACCTCGGTTTCTAGATTCCACACTTTCATTGTGTCCTCTAAAAGCACAAGCTTGAAATGTCAACCATTTAACAACATCCACAGAAGCTTTAAGACGCAAACGATTACTCAAAATTTGTTGCGAAGTCTGTTTAGACAACACTTTATCAATATGACAAAAATGATTCTTAAAATCTTCACAACATCTAAGAGCAACATTATGAGGTGAACTAGGATTCTTTCCCATGTGAGATAAAAATGCACACTCTTTTCCACTGTTCACTTTTCTCCAATTTCTAAACCCTTTTGAAGTGAATGGGCTTGGACTTCTAGAAAATAAATAGCATGGAAAGCAAAAAGAAGCATCTTCTTCGGGTGAGTACTCTAACCAAGGAAAACTTTTAAACCAGTGAGCTTGAAATCGGCGAGGATGATCTTCTGGACCAGAAAGTGGATACACATCCATTGAGAATTGATAAGGCCCAAATTTTATATATGCTCTACGAATTTCATCTTGTTGATTAATAGGATAATTCCAAATTTGGGGACGTTTTCCAGGATCACGGATCAGAGTATCAATACTAATTGTATCAATACTAATTGTTTCTTGTCCAATCCTCAAATATTTGGAAGGAGGTGGTTCAACAACAGTTTCAACATTAGTATCTAAATTTGAAGTTTGTGCATTAAGCAAAAGTTGTGCTTCTTCATTATCTCTCTCTTTTCTTTTGAAATATGAGTCAATAGTTTTCTTGTTAGTCATCTTTCAACCTAAAAAAAAAATAACACCTCATATAAATTAACAACAAGTTTCTATCAAAGTTTAGGAGACGAGAAACTTTGCATTCTAAATAAACTATTTAAAGTGTAATGTTACTATCGAGATGCAGACAAATAATTAAAAAGATAAAAGACATCAACTAACAAATTAAAAAAAAGAGTGGGAGAAGAGATTAGTTACCACAAAGGACTAAAGAATTGTCTAAAATGTGAGTGGAATTGATAAACACCAAGTCACCAACTAGAAATTTAGAGCATCCAATCTGCAAATCAAGTAAAAATTATAAGGATAAAAAAGGGTTGTAAGTTATAAATTAAGCCACACATAGAATACAACAATGATAGGGCACAAATCTCTCAAAAGAAGTGGGTTCATGTAATCACTTATGCTAACGGTAAATTATTTGTTTTAAGTAATTGAATTTAAATTGGGTTTATCATAAATAAAAATAACAATTTGTTATAAACAAAACCTATGAAATTGAGTTGATGCAAAGGAAGAGAAATCGGTGATAATATTACCTTTTACAATAGGAAGAGAAGCTCTCATTCTCATCAATCATCATGTTTCATTGCAGCCACTGATGAAAGCAATTAAGCAAATAAATGCAAATGGTAAAAGGAAAAGAAAAACGAAATGAAAGGGGAAATGAAAGAGAGAAAGAGGACGACGACGAGGTTCTGTGTTGCACTTCTCAGTGTTGAAAATAATAAGAAATTGAAATGTAAACAAAAGCTTCCAAAAGAAGCTTTGCAAAAGATTATTTTAATATATAATAGAAAGTTGGAAACTAGAAAGTACATATCTGCACGTGATGATGTGATCATATTATTAGAAAAATAATAAAACCTGTTGCACAATATATATAGTTATTTTATTTTGTGTGTGTTTAATTGTTCTCTCAATTTCAACTTGGGTGTGGTGAAGATCAAATATGTGGTTCAAAAATTTATTTTTTACCACTATAATCGGTACTCATTCGTTAAGGGGGGTGCCATATAAATTTTTATAGGGGTATTAGAAAGAAAATTAAAATTTTGGGGGGGCCATGGCCTAGCCATGCCTCAAATATAATATAATAAATTATCAGAAAATAAAGTAAGACCATAATTTTAAATGTGAAAGTAAAATAAATATTATTTTAGAATTCCAATAACTTTAGCATAATAATAATAATAAAAAAGTAAAAATATCATAATATTAATTATTATAAAAAATATTAAATTATTAAATCATATTATTTTAAATATAATGACATTTAGAAATATATGTCGTAAATTATAGCAAAAAAAATCAATAATTCTATTATTTTATGTCATAATAAAAATATATAAAAATGAACTTCCTAACATAGATATTGTTCATTTATTTTATTAGTTTTTAAATATTGCTTAATATAATTTAAAGTTAAAAGCACTGTGAACTTAGCAGATGAGAGAAAAACAAAGAAAAGTTTAGATTTGATTTTTGAATTAAAGAGTCAGTGGGGCACGACGCTATCCACTGGACTGCCGCAAGTGACGGCAGGTATAGTGTGTCCTCGGCATATGCAGCCTTGAGTGATTTTGACACAATTGATTCGGGGATATGGAAGCGTGTTTGGCGTTGTAAGGTTCCTGAGAAGATTCGACTTTTTCTATGGCTTCTTATGAAGGAAGGGCTTCCAACTAATGAGAAGAGGCATCATAATCATCTCAGCCAGTCAGCTTCTTGCTCGCGTTGTGGTGCTGCTGTAGAGAGCTTGTCGCATCTCTTTCGCGAGTGCCCCCACTCTTGTCTGCTCTGGCGTCAGTTTGGCTCCATATTATCACCTTTCAGTTCCAATGTCCCTTTCTCATCTTGGCTCGTGAGTCTACTTAAGCAGCAACAATGTATCTTGGGGGTGGCTGTGTTGTGGTGGGGATGGAGATGGAGGAATGAACAATGTTTGGGAGAGAACAAGTGGGAGCTGAACCAAGTTCTGCGGCGGGTTCTATCGGATGTCACTGCTTGGCGGATGTATCTCTGCTCAAAGCACCTTTCTCCCTCGGCGACAGCTGGTCGTGTAGCGCCTTTTCAGCTGTTGGTGGATGGCAGTTGGATCCCGGGATGTGCAACAATGGGTGGGGCTGCTGTGTTAATTGATTTTGCTCGTGGTTGGCGCTCTGCAGTGTTGGCGAGTTCTCCCCATGGGAACGCGTTCCTCGCAGAGGTTTGGGCAATGGAGTTGGGTTTGGCCCATGCTTGAGAGTTGGGTGTTCGCGAAGTCGTCTGCGCGTGTGACTGTGAGAATGTGGTGCGGGTTTTACATACTCGTAATGATATTAGCACTTTTTGGGATAGGAAGGAGATTGCCAAGGTGAGGGATATGCTTAGCTGGGATTGGAATATTTTCGTTATCCATGTCGCAAGAGAGGAAAATAACACTGCGGATTGTCTGGCGAGGCATGCGGCGCGTGATGGAACTCCTTGGCGAGTATGGAAGCAGCCTCCGTTTTTTGTCTATGCGTCTATATATCTTGACGCGTTAAATAGCTAGTTTGTTTTTTCTTTCATTTGTTTTTTTTTTCCTCTTGTAACCAAAAAGAGAAAGCTTACCATTTTCCTAGAATCTCTAGAATTGATTTTCAAATTTGGGAATTGAAAGAGGAAGTAAAAATTTAGGATTCAGAATTGAAAGAGGATCAAAAATTGATTTTCGAATTTGGGAATTGAAAAAGGGAGCATAATTTAATTTTTGAATTTCAGAATTTAAAGAGGGGGCATAAATTTCGAATGAGATTATGTAAATCTATTATGGTCTGAACCAAAATTTGTGTGCGCAGATCGTAGTTGAGGAAAAATTGGAACTGATGAAGAAGTTGTGTGCATGAGACTGGTGAGGAAGGGAATGTCCATGAATAAGTTTGAAGGAGGAGAAAAATAAGAGATTAATTTTTTGTGATTTATATGATTAAATAATTCCAAATTATGTGAGAGATGAAATTTTTTGGTGAACTTTTGAAACAAATATAATTAGTTTTAATGGAAGGAAGAAATTGGTTTTAATGGAGAGAGGAAAAATTTTATTTTTTAATAGAGAGATAAAAAATTGTTTTGAAAAGCTGACGTATCAATTTCTGAATCAAAGTGTTTTGTGAGAATAGCTGAGATTTAAAAAAGAGAAATTATATACATTGTGGATTGTGGATCGTGGATAAGGAATAATACATCGTTTAATGAACCCTTTAAAAGTTTCTCAAGCAATGTAGATGCTTCTTCTATTTCAATTTAATAATATGAGCCTATTGGTCTTAAAAAAAGAGTTGGTTCCGTACATTTTTATCTTAATTTAAATAATAATAAAATATATAACATTTTTATTTTTTCTAGCAAAGAAAGTTTATTTTAATTTGAAACTATTTTTCTTGTTGATAAATTTGCTATAAACATAGTATATTAGCTCCAGAAGTAGTTAGACATGGGTAATATTTGTTTATTCAGATATCAGGTTGAGAGCGAACTATAAAAATTAACAAGTGTGTGGTTACTATAACAAAATTATTATGTTAAAATGTTTTTTTATGCCTAATTTTTTTAGAATATATAAATAGAAAAATATTTTCAAATAAAATATTGTAAAAATATTTATATGATGTCTTAAATTTGTATAGATAAAAATAAAATAAATATTTATATATTGTTATTTTATTTATTATTTAAATATTAATATAATTTATTTTGGGTTAAAATAAATAGTTCCAATTTTTAATGATGTTAATGTGTTACTCCCTCTCCCCGCCTGTTCAAAATATAATTTGTTTTAGTATTTATACTATGTTTTAAAATATATGTTATTTGTAAATTCAATGCATTTTTTCCACTCTTTTTTTTTTCTGTACCTTTATTTAATATTATATTTCTCTCATGCCACTTATCACAACAATCACTATTAACCAATAATTATTTTTCACCCAAGGAAAGACTTCGGTTACACAACTCTAGTCTTAGATGGACCAATAATATTTAACATAAATAAATAAATATAAATTTCTAGTCTACTTATTTTAAATGTCATTAGTCCACCTAAGACTTAACTATCTAACTCAATTTTTTTTCATAAATCATTTAAAGAACCATTGAAAATATTTAATTCTTAATAATATTTTGAAACGAGGAAGTAAAAAGAATGAAATGGAGTGCAAAGTTTGGATAGCCTCCGGAGTGTGTACAAGTACAATTGGCCTCGTTTGACATTGAGAAGAAGTTTGTAAAGTAAAAGTATCTACTATCTTGTCTTGCAACCAAGGGAACCCAAAACAGTGATGATCACTGCGGCGGTTCGATTAAGCGCCACCATGTTCTCCTCCTCAACTCTTTCCACGCCTCTCAGAAACCCTAACTTCCTCCTCCCTTCAACTCCATCTCTCACCCATGATCTTCCCCCTCACTCCCTTTCCTTCCCCAACCATCTCTCCCTTCGATGCTTCGCTGCTCGCGCCGCCTTCCACACAATCCCAGTTCTCAATCCCATTGTCGAAATGGATGGTTATCTCTGATTTCATCACAATTGACTAATTCAGCTATGCGTTCTTTTTTGTTTGATGTTCTGTTTTTTTATTTTCTATTTTTCTGTGTAGGTGATGAAATGACAAGGATTATATGGAAGATGATAAAGGATAAAGTGTGAATCCCTGTTCTCTGTGTTTTTCAATTTGTTCTGCGGTTTCCGATTTGCTTTTGACATGGACGTGTTTTTTTGTTTGTTATGTGTGGCTGCAGCTTATATTTCCTTACTTGGATTTGAATATAAAATATTTTGATTTGGGGGTTCAGAATCGCGATGCCACCGAAGACAGGGTTACTGTGGAAAGCGCTGAGGCCGCTCTCAAGTGAGTATCTTTGAATGAATATAAGCATCAGAGCATGCCTCACGATCACATATTAATTAACACAAATACTTAAAGTTTCTGGATGTGGTGAGAATTTGAAAGCCAATGTAATGCTACTTATTCACTTCCACAAAAAAATTGTTAGAGGCATGACACAACTGCTTGCTGGGGGAGTGTTGATGGGAGGAAGGGGGTGCTTGGGTTTTCCTCATTTGATGTTCCATCAGGGTGTTTGAATGAAGTCAAGTTATATATTTTTTCAAAATTAATTTAGGGTCATTGATAAGCTTTGCGCTTGTCCTCCTACTTTATCAGTTTTGTGCTGGTTAGATTTGAATGTTTTGTTGTACCATGTACCAAAAGGAGGAACCAAAAGTTTGTGGCGATTGATTCATTTGGTTGCGAGCACTTGTGTATTTAAGAGCGCTAATCTTCCCATAGCTCTCTTTGTCATCAGTAATATTATGTTCTTGCCTCTTTTGTTGCTCTGCCAATGTCTTTTTCAAGGGACTTTTCATTGGATATAGACTTAAAGACTTGGTTGTAGACTTGTATTGGTATAAGGCAGCCTTGCTGCATCTTTTACCTTGTTTTCACCTGATGTACTTTTCTCTTTCTGCTTCGGAAGATTTCATCTTGATTCTCGCTGCCATTCCTTCTCTTTGTTTTCTATAGAAAATAATGAAGACTCTTCTCATTTATTAATTGAAGCTCTTGTTTGCTGCAGGTACAATGTTGCGGTGAAATGCGCAACAATAACTCCTGGTTAGTTTTACTGGGCTTAAATTAGATCAAATATTCTGCATCATGAATTAAAGGGCAGCCTGCCTGTTGTCTTTCTCACAATTTTAGCTCTATGTCACTTTGGTATTATATAACATCCGTCCTACGTAGTACATATCTTGATTCACTTATCAATTTTATTTTTATACTATCATACTATTATCTAACTCTATCAGTCTATTTCCAATTTTCAGATGAGACCCGTGTCAAAGAATTTGGACTGAAATCTATGTGGAGAAGCCCTAATGGCACAATTAGGAATATTTTAAATGGTATGGAATACACACATAATACTGAAAATGCAGGCATCAAATCTGTGATGTTATCTATTAACTTGACTGCGCAAATGGCTTCTTCCTCTCATGTTTCTTTCTTTTGTGTATTGGAGTTAGATGACCAAGTATAATAATATAGGGAATGAAATATTAGTCTGCATAGGGTAATATTGCTTTTGTGTAAAAAGTATTTTTGTCTATTATACTTGCGGAATTTGCACATTTGATTAGACATATTTCTGGAACACAAAATCAATGTTAAATTTATCGAACTATTTCTATCTATTCTTATAGTTATTTATTATAGTTGATAAATATACTTATCCTGACATAGTACAAATTATTTCCTTGTTTTTATGTTTTAACATCTAGGGCTGTAGGTTGTTATTTTTGTTTTCTCTTGATCATCTGAAGCACATCTATCATCTTGAAGCACATCTATATCTTGTAGTTATCTTTTACCTTTGATTGTACCTGAATGGTTGCTTCTCTGATGAGTAGTACTGGAGCTTGTCATGAATTTCTCAGTGTGATAGAATGAGAAATGCTACTTGTAAAATTGTGTTCAATTAATAACAAATCACGTTTTTTTACAGATATAAAAAAATAGAAAATTAATTAGTCCAAAACACACATGAACTGGTCGTGCGGAGTTGTTGGTTAAATTGTCGTGTGAACAATCATTTCCCTCCCTAGAATATTGAGAATTTAATTCTTTAAAGGGTTAAATATGTTTTTGGTCCCTATACTTTGAGCGAGATTTGGTTTTAGTCCCTCGCCGGCGTAAAGGTGGATTTTAGGCCTCATACTTTATTTTTTGTTTGGTTTTCGTCCCTGCCGGAGTCTGCCGTTGACCGCCGTGCCTATGTGTCACGGCGGTGCTTACGTGGCACAGGCCACGTCATTTAATAATTACACGTGTTTTTTTTTACATTTATTAATTAAAAAACTTTAAAAAAAAAGGAAAAAGGGGAAATCAGAGGAGGCAGAGCAGCGTTTCTTCCTCCTCCTCCTCCTCCTCCTCCTTCTTCCCCAAACCCCCACCACCCTGCATCACCACCACCACCGCATCACCCACCACCACCGCATCACCCACCACCACCACCACCACGTGCAATGGACCCACACCACGACATCTTCTTCTTCTTCTTCTTCCTCTTCCTCTTCTTCTTCTTCTTCTTCTTCCTCCTCCTCCTCCTCCTTCTTCGTCTTCTTCCCCAAACCACCACCACCGCATCACCCACCACCACCACCTGCAATCCCCAAAATTCAGACTGATAAATAATCAAACACAAAATCACCCAAAAAACCACCAATTTCTATACCCAGATTCGAGCCATTTTTAGTTGCATTATTACTTCACAAATCACAAACCCAGGAAAACTCAATTGCAAACCCAAGAAAACCTTCACAAACCCAGAAAAATCCAGAGGAAGAAAGCCAGAACAAACATAGATAAAGATGAAGAACAAACCCAGATTACGAAGATGAACCCATAAAGACATGCAACCACATGAACATATCAAAGCACTAACGAACCAAGACCAACCCAAATCAAGCCAGATCGAGATCAAACGAAGCGAGACAGAACTATCCCCACCATTGACGAACCAAAACGTCTCAAATTGAGACAAAACAAACCCAGTTTGCAACTTTGGTCTTAGAAGAGAAGGCAACAACAAGAGCAAATGACGGTGAACGACGGCGGCGACAAAGGACCATGGGATCCTCTTCTCCTCGTGGCGAGGATCATCGTCCTGCAACCCGTTTTCTCAGAAGCCAAAAGGATTGGCCGGAAAACAGCCATGAAGGCGGCGGCGGTCGGCGGCGGCCGATCGTCAAATTTCTTTAGGGGTTTTGATGCGGACGTTGTGGGGATTCCATTGGTGGTGATGGTTTCTCCATTGGTCCACTGGTTCGGCCGGAAATGGAGGGAGAAGGAGATAGCGTCGCGTCGCGTCGTGTCGGAGGACAGAGGGAGGAGGACGACGACGCGGTTCGCTCGTGGTGAAGGGGGACAGTGGCGACGGGGGAAGGAGACCATGGTGGTGGCCGGTTCAGTGACGGCGGCGCCTCAGGTGGTGGTGGCGTCTTTTGGGAAGGAAGGAAGGAAGAAGAATAGGAAAAGTCGACGAGAGGAAGAAGAAGGAACAGTTCTGTTTTCCTTTTTCCATTCAAATGAAAAATAAATAAAAAATTCCACGTGTGTTTCAGTAATTGACGTGGCAATGCCACGTGGGCAAAACGGAGCTCCGGCGTTGACCACGCCGGCGGCAGGGACGAAAACCAAACAAAAAATAAAGTCTGAGGCCTAAAATCCACCTTTACGCCGGCGAGGGACTAAAACCAAATCTCGCTCAAAGTACAGGGACCAAAAACATATTTAACCCTTCTTTAAATGATGTTTTTTTTTTCAGTTTGTTTTATATACATTGACTTCTCTCCCTGTACATAATCTGCTATTAGTGGTGCAATTGCTATTGATATTACAGTTTTGCATTGTCAGTTAAGTGCCTATGGAGGAAAATCCTTAGCAGGCTGTGAAAGTGAGGGGTAGAGTCACTTTAGGCCATTTTTTATGAGACATGAATTTTTGAAGACTATTTGAAAAGCACATTACATAGATGGATGGCATAATGGAATTCAATCTGTCAAAATAAAAGAATTTGGGCTTCTTGGATTATTGCCAGCTTAGCTAAGCCATTTGAATATTAATTTGAAGGTGGATGAGGGGAAATATTTACTATTGAATTTATAAACATACATTTCTGGTGATTCATTTTAACTGCATCTTATCAGACAGTTTATGAATCCAATCAATCATAATGGACTGTTTTTTAGGATACTTTGTAATACATGTTCTGAACCTGAATAAATTGAGCTTTTGGTTGTTTGTTTGTTGAAAATATTACATCTGTTTTCAAACTATTTAAAACTTTTCTTGTGTTACTTTCCTTTTTTCTAGGTACTGTTTTCCGTGAACCCATAATTTGTGGTAACATACCCAGAATTGTTCCCGGTAATGTCTTAACTGTAGTTTGATATTAATGGAGTTGAAATATTGTAAAGCACCATTTGGGACTTATTCTTCAGTTTACAGGATGGAAAAAGCCCATATGTATTGGTAGGCATGCTTTTGGTGATCAGTATCGTGCCACTGACACAATCATTGAAGGGCCGGGGAAGCTTAAGTTGGTATTTGGTATGTTAGTTTCCAAAACCCTGCTACATTCAGATGTAGTTGAATCTTTTTTGTTTCTATTTATTGATTTAAACATCAAACAATTTAATTACTTGTTTCTATCTCTGATTCAGTCCCAGCAGATGGTGAGGCTCCCACAGAGCTTGATGTTTACGAATTCAAAGGCCCAGGTGTAGCGCTTGCTATGTATAATGTTGATGAGGTCTTTTTCATTTTATAACTTCAATGTATATGTTGATTAAAATATTTAAAAACTTGCTCTTTTTTGTGCTCTAACACTTCTTTTTCTAATGTGCCAGTCTATTCGAGGATTTGCTGAATCATCAATGTCACTAGCCTTTGCAAAGAAATGGCCACTTTACTTGAGTACCAAGAATACAATTCTCAAGAAATATGATGGCAGGTGATTATTATTATTATTATTATTATCACTATTTCCAATTGTCACCTTCGTATGCTGAAATGCTGAACTTCTATGAAATTCAGAAAACCTTTATTTTTATGTGTTGTTATTGGAGATGATTTACAGTTTGAGACTATTACAGGTTCAAAGACATATTTCAGGAGGTGTATGAAGAAAGATGGAAGCATAAATTTGAAGAATACTCAATATGGTTTGTTTTGATGTTTATGCTCCATCTTGTTTTGATGCATTACATATACAAAGGATGATTGACACCTTTGAGTGACTTCAGGTATGAGCATAGACTAATTGATGACATGGTGGCTTATGCACTCAAGAGTGAAGGTGGATATGTTTGGGCTTGCAAGAATTATGATGGTGATGTCCAAAGTGATTTACTTGCTCAAGGTGATTTAGTGAACTCATCATTTATGTCCAAAATGGGAACTTGGGAAGCATGATCATGGTGTTGATGTCAAACATCAGTTAACCCTGTCCAAAATTTCTGATCAGATTGGTTCTTGGACCCAAACTGTTAAAAGTGATCAAGTTTTCCTAGTACAGAAAGGCATCTAAAGGTTTCATAGTGTGGCTCATTAGTCTTATTCCTCTGTAGTTACCGCAATTCTGAATATCCCCCTTGTTCAGGTTTCCATGTTAAGGTTCGACCCTTGTCCATCATTGAGAAGTTTGTTGAAATAATTCTTCCATCTCTCTCTAATACCTTGATCAGTAACCAAAACTCTTCCATCCTTATCCTTAACACATCTCACTTGGTCCAAATCTCTTGATTTTCTTTCTGTGTTTTTTGTAACAATTATAGAAATATGCATGAGAAAATGGCCTTAAGAAAAAGATCTGTTAGGGAAATAAGCAATTGACCAAAGTTGTTTTGATGTGCCCAGTTTTACAAACAAGCGGCACCTACTACCTCTTGCTTTACATGCACCTTGGGTCTATATTTTTGCAGTAGAGAAAAGCATTGCGTTTGTCTTCAACATGAAATGAAACAATATGGTGACTAAGCAGAAAGTAGGAACTAAAGAGAAGCACTTGTCCTTGATTCCGAATACATGTTACTTAAATCTTGAAATGCTTCTGTCCTGATTGTGGGCTCCTGCAGTCAATTAACCTTGTGAATATGTATCTTTTCTGTCATGGTGGTTAATTTTACTTTTTTGTGTGGAATGTTTTTATGAAATACGAAAGACTGATAGAGAGCATTTAACATTTGGTATAATTAATAATTCTGACATGCTAGGATGCATCTCTTAAATTAAATTCTTAAAGTCTTTTCTTCTTTGCAGGTTTTGGCTCATTAGGTCTCATGACTTCTGTGCTGGTCTGTGTTAGAATATTACTATTTCAGTATTTCTTCATCATCATCATCATCATCATCATCATCATCATCATCATCTCTATTTTGGTTATTGGACTCCATACTTTTTGCTACACTTAAACCAACATTTTGCAGTTATCTTCTGATGGTAAAACATTAGAAGCTGAAGCAGCTCATGGAACTGTAACGAGACATTTTCGACTTCATCAAAAGGGACAAGAAACCAGTACAAACAGTATTGCGTCCATATTTGCATGGACACGAGGACTGGAACATAGGTAAGTTACTTGTTTTAAATTGCCAATTCTTATGCATTTTGATTTTCTTCCAAACTTCTTCTTTGCTAGTTCAGAACTTCAGATAGTATTGCTTTGGAATTTTGCCAAATTTGATGTAGATGGACATGATTGCGTCAGAATCAGGATATGAGAGGAGGAAAAAATTAGCTATGGAATGTGATTGCAAGCAATTAGTTGGTCAGTAGGAGGGGAGTATGTAGATAAATAAATATGGGATATGAAGTTGGAGAGGGCATTCTTTCAGTTTGTTACTTGGGAAATAGAGCAGTGGCTCAGTTGGAGGGAAACCCTTGGAGGAGAGTCTTCTCTCCTTTTCATTCAATAATAGATTCTTTGAATTCTGGTTTTTGGGTTCCTAACAAATTGGATGCTGTTAGGATCTGAAAATCCTAACAGCGGTGTCGATGGAGAAAAGAGGATAAAAGACAATATTTTTGGTATTTTTAATTATATAAAACTGGAAAGATGAAAAGATAACTAGAACTAAGAGGCTGGCTCCTCTTAGAACCAAGAGGCTGGTTTCTCTTTAAGGGCTGGTTCCCTTTATAACTGAATAATACTCAAAACATGACTCTAACCTGATGAGGGAGCTCTTAGATAGACTAATCCTAACTTAGCCCCCAAGAAATAAGATAGATTATCAAAATAAAAGATACACTTAATCTAAAAGATATCCCAACCCAAAATAAAAGATTAACTCCTAAATTAAAATAAAATAAATCCCTCTAAATTAAAATAAACTGAATCCCCAATAATTAAACCCTAACAATACTCCCCTCAAAAAATCAACCCTGTCCTCAAGGTTAGCAGCTAGTGAAGTAGACAAAATCTTCTCCTCCAGGATCCCATTGAAGGCGGCAAACATGATATATACCCAACGCAGCAAGTGCAGACGTGTCCCTGTCTGGCGGCGTTGGAGGAGGGTGAGAGGACCACATGGTAAAGGCCCAAAGCATCATCCTCGTGGAGAGCTCACCTTTGTATGGAGCAGTAACATCCAGGTTCATGGCCGAACTTGAGTCAACATGGACGAACACATCGACATGGAAAGTTATTGCGGTTACAACACCGTTAACTGCGTCCTTGTTGCTCTCATCTCCTAGAGGACAATTAAGCTTAATCTCCTCCTTGGGGCTCGTCTTCTTCTACTGGAATACTAGCAACAATTTCCCTTTTGATGTGAGAAGGAGGAGGATAAGAAACCACATGAGCCGGTGGTTGTCCCTGCGCAAGGCGTAATTCCTCAACTCATGCAAACTCGATGGTGCATGACACATTGGTAGGGCGGAAAGAACGCACCCAAAAACGAATCTCGAGTTTGAGGCCATTCAGAAAATAACTCAACATTTGCTCTTTAGAAAGACTAGGAATTTGGACCACCAAAGCTTCAAATTCCCGCACATAAGCGTCAACGGTACCTCTTTGTTCGAGAAATTGGAGCCTCTTGGAAACGGTATCAAAATGTCGAAGCAAGAGCGGGATAAATGAATTCCAAGTAGGATCGGGAGTATGATAATAACGAAAATAAAACCAATGACTGGCTTCACCGTCCATGCTAATGAATTCCAATTGCATCATATCTTGTGCCTTCAAACGGTGTACCCAGAAGATTTTCTGGGCCCGAGTTATCCAAGACATCAGATCCACCCCGTCAAACTTGGGAAACTCCTTCAAGATAGCCTGCCATTCTTCCATGTCCATGATGGCAAGAACCTGAAAAACGAAAAGAAAAATCCAAACGAACAGGTGCGAGAATAGGACGCGGTGATGAACAGCGTCGTGGATGAACAGTGTGCGCAGTACTGTAGCTCACATGAAGAGTGTTTGCGGTACTGTAGTGCAGCTGTTTTTTTTTTTTTTTTTTTTTTTTTTGCGGCGGTAGTGCATGGTGATGGCTAGATGAATTCGAATCCAGCAGATGTGGTAGAGGTAAAGAGGAAGGGCAGGTCGGACCAATTGTTAGGATCCGAAAATCCTAACGGCGGTGTCAATGGAGAAAAGAGGATAAAAGACAATATTTTTGGTATTTTTAATTATATAAAACTGGAAAGATGAAAAAATAACTAGAACTAAGAGGCTGGGTCCTCTTAGAACCAAGATGCTAGTTCCACTTCAAGGGTGGGTTCCCTTTACAACTCAATAATAATACTCAAAACATGACTTTAACCTAATGAGGGAGCTCTTAAACAGACTCATCCTAACTTAGCCCCCAAGAAATAAGAGATTATCAAAATAAAAGATACACTTAATCTGAAAGATATCCCAACCCAAAATAAAAGATTAACTCCTAAATTAAAATAAACTAAATCCCTCTAAATTAAAATAAACTAAATCCCCAATAATTAAACCCTAATAGATACATTGTAGTATCGTTTTAGCGCATATACATGAAAGGGGTACCGTATATTGATGTCAATTAATTAAGAAATGATGCTCCATTTCATGTGGCCTTCCTCTTTTCTTTGTTCAGCTTTTTCTCAGACTTAACAGTCAACATTTTATGCCATTTCTGAAGTCTAATATGAGAATGAGAGTCTAATAACTAAGGTTCACAGTTTTTAACCCCCTCTTATTTTCCTCTGGTGATATAGCTAATTCGTTATCTCTGTTGTGGCATTGTTTTGTGGTAACTTGGATGGCATTTTGATGATGAGGAAAACTTAGATCTTTATAGAAAAGGACTGCCGGATGTTCTTATAATTGGCTGAGTGAAAGGCACGAGAACTGATACTGATATGCTGATTATAAAATGGCCTAGATACTGTTACCTAATAAAACGAGCAATTAATCAAGGGGCTGGGATTTAAGCCCTCCCATTTCACGGGTTCCATTCCTCTTGGAACAGAAAAATTGCATCTGAGTTTCACACCTGTGCATGTCACTTTGCTAGTCTCTTACCTGCCTCAGAAGGAAAGTTCTCCCTATCATTACTGGTTTTAAGACAAGGAGCCAAGCTATGGTTTTTTTAAAAATAATGTAAAATAAAAAAATATTTGTCAATATAGTATAACTTAGAAATTTTTTGTCAAAGTGGGGTGGTTTGTGCCAACATGGATGGTGATGTGGCCAAAAAAGGGAAACACGCCTCACATGAGGCTGATTTAAACAAGCCTCATGTGAGGCGTGTTTAGCGTGTTTCCCTTTTCTGGCCACATCACCATCCCCGTTGGCACAAACCACTCCACTTTTGACAAATATTTTCCAAGTTATACTATTTTGACAAATATTTTTTTATTTTACATTATTTAAAAAAAATCTACAATATTCCTTTTGTGGTCGATAGGTCGAATTGGACAAACTGAACAAATTTATCTTTATACTCACCATTTTTAAGATGTGCTTAGCTGTTTAATTCTGGTTGCATAATGTACTTATTTTAAAATTATTTACCTCAGGGCATGCAATGATGTTTATTGTATAAGCTGATTCACTCTATTTTTTCACCTTCGTTTTTCACCCTTTTTCTTGAATC
This sequence comes from Acmispon strigosus, assembly GCA_030819835.1. Taxonomy (NCBI): domain Eukaryota; kingdom Viridiplantae; phylum Streptophyta; class Magnoliopsida; order Fabales; family Fabaceae; genus Acmispon; species Acmispon strigosus. Next base: position 51,166,896 of record JAUAMA010000001.1, read on the forward strand.
TGTTATTGACATGATTCTGTTGTTATTGTACTAGAGCCAAGCTGGATAATAATGAAAAATTGCGGGATTTTACTCATAAGTTGGAGGCTGCATGTGTTGAGACAGTGGAGTCAGGAAAGATGACCAAAGATCTTGCAATTCTGGTTCACGGACCTAAGTAAATGGATTTCCGTCTCCCTATGCTCTCTCATTTGAATATATTTATAACAGTGTTCTTTATTCTTTTGCGCCGGGTTTGCTTTTAATCAGTTTTGTACTTTAAACTGTGTTTAATTGTTTGGACATGTGCAGGGTATCAAGGGAGTTTTACTTGAACACTGAGGAATTTGTTGATGCTGTGGCACATAATCTTGAGAGAAAGCTCCAAGAGCCTGCAGTGGTCTAAGTCACGTTTTTTGCGGAGTGAAGTAGGAAGAGAAGTTGGGAAAGCTAAACACTGATTTGATAGTTGTCTACATTTTGACCATTGATATTGATGTTGTTTAGAATTTTTGGGGCCCTACAGTGTTAGGAAAACTATAAACAGGGGGGGCCTGGCAATTCCACCATTGATTCTTTGTGACTGGATACTTGCTTCCCCATTCTTATACAACTGTCATAGTTACTTACACTAACGGTAGAAATCAGTGAGTTTTGAAAAGGCGGATTTAGGAAAGTACAAAGTAATTATGATGTGAACAAAATCCTGATGATGAACTGTGATTTTTGTGTATTTGATGACTTCTTTCATGAACCCTTTGTATGGGTCTTTTTTGGGTGATTTGTTTGTGAAAACTAAGGTTATTGATTTTTGGGAAATTTTCATATAGCTTCATCTGTTTCACCCATTCATTTTGTTGTCACAGCCCATGATTTGAAGTTTCACAATGGCGTGGGGATCATCTCCTACTTAGAAATGGAGAGTAAATTATTACTCTAGTTCCTCAAAGTTGGTCAGGTTTTTATTTTTAGTTATTTTAGACCTTTCACCTTGGTTAAGGAATGTTACCTAATTGTTATACGTGGCATTTTAAGTGCACATTAATTGTTCTCTATGGCCTCTCTTTATTTTTATTTTTTTGATATTAACCGGGGTTAACGCCCAACTCTATGGCCTCTCTTTCATAAAATCAAATGGTAACTTGTCAATTTGGTCTCTAGCTTCGACTATAGTATAGATATTTTAATATGAAAGTGCTAGCAATTAATGTGAGATTTTCAACACTCTGTCATCACTTGATTGAAATTCAAATGAGATTCACTATAAATGTGAGTCTCACTTCTAATTTAGTAGGACCCTCATAAATTTTAACCAATAGTATAAAATGTTAAAAAAAGAGTGTTAGAGTGAAGGTTGATAACACTAATCTTTTACTATTTACACTAATATTGCGACCCGTGCATTGCAGGAGGAATGTTCATTTTTATTTAGGGAAAAAATTATTATATAACCACCTTAAACTTTATACCTTTTCCAAATAGACACCATAATTATTCCCTAAACTTTTATTATTGTTATTTTAATAGACCCTTTTATTAACTTTGAGTTAAGTTATTAATGATTATTAAATAAGTTTAATAACATTTTTTGTCTCTCTCTTATCACGATATGACAATTTTGGTCCCTAATAAAAAAAATTAGCGTAAATGATCCCTCGCTTTATCAAACGACAATAGTCTTAGTCCCTCGTCACTATTCCGTTAAAAAGCTAACGTTTTCCATCTAATATTTAATAATTTTTAGAAGAAAAAAAAAAAACCCAGAATCACGATCTCTTCATCTTCATCCCTTCATCTTCATCATTCTTCATCTCCATCCTCATCTTCTCCCCCAAAATCATCATCTTCTCCCCTGTCCTGTAACCCCAACCCCAACCCAACAACCCCATCACAGCAACCGCCTCCCATAAGTTAGATCAAAAACCCAGAAATTAAAATCCCAAAATCAGAAAACCTAAAAATCAAACCTTCAAAACGGAGCCAAGGTCACTCCTTTCTCAATGATGGCGGCGCTGTCTCCTCTAGCAACGATGGCGATTCAATGAGAGATTCGAGTTGATTCCGACCACTTCCTTCGCAAACCCCTCTTTGAACTCTTCTTCATAAACGAGCTCCTTCACCGCTTTCCTCAACCCCTCGAAGAAAGAGCTATATATGGGAGTGAGACAAAGGCACTGGGGGAAATGGGTCGTTGAGATTCGACTCTCTCAGAACAAAATGAGGGTATGGCTCAGAACCTACGATACTGCTGAAGCTAATGCTTATGCGTATGATCGCGCGCTGCTTACAAGCTCCGAGGAGAATATGCGCGTTTGAATTTCCCAAACCTGAAGGATCCTAACAACTTAGGGTTCAAAGATTCAACCAGGTTGAACGCTTTGAAGAGCACCGTGGATGCCAAATTCAAGCCATACGACAAAAGGTGAAGAGGGAGAAAGCCAAGAAGAATGCTGCCAAGAAATTGAACTCCGACGCGAAACGTGAGCAGCGTCGTGAGGAAGAGGAATCACAGAAGAAGGTGGAGTCTAATTCTTCGAGTTCTTCTTCATTGTCGCTGCCGTCGAATTTCTATGATAACTAGGCGAACGAGTTGTTTTCGCCTAGTGTTTCGGGCATGGAGGCCATGAAGAGAAGGTGTAGGCGAAGGAAGAGAGGAAGATGGAGAGTGAGAGAGAGAAGAGCGATTAGGTTTTTTATCAGTTTTTTGTTACAATTTTTTTTTTATAATTTTTTACAGAAAATTTTAATTTTTAACAGAATAATGACAGGGGATTAAAACTACTGTAATTTGACAAAGTGAAGGACCATTTAGGCTATTTTTTTTATGAGATATCAAAAGTGTAAAAAATGAGGGACCAAAAGTGTCAAAAATGACAATTAAATATACGATTTTACTCTTTCAAGAAATAAAAAGCATAAAATTACATTAACCTTTTGTACTTTTTACAAATAAACATTTTTAATCTCACAATTCATTGCTATTTAAGCGTTAAACTCTTACTAATTATGAATAGAAGAATATTATAACAACTATAGAAGTTTGAGGATTGATTAGGACAAAACATAGTCACCATTTGCAAAAGACATAAAGTTTCAGGGCGGTTAGATAAAAAAATTCTTTCGTATAGCATGATTTTTTTAAAAAATCTGTTATTTTTGTTACATTTGTCAAAAGAAAGTTTAGAACATATTTTCCCCACTTGCAACCATTTTTAATCCCATATGATTTGAAACTTTAGAGAATGCTATATATAGTTGGTCATGTAAAAACACCAGATTTAGCAAATATTAACCAACATTATAATGATTGCAAAAAATAATCAGGGGAACTATCTCTTTGAAACTCGAAAGTGATTCTCCTATCTATGGAGTTACTAAAAAAAATATTTTATTACGTGAAATTTTTAAGTAGAATAAATAAATCAAGGACAAAACTTACAATTATAAATCTTAGAACATCATGAGAATGGCAGAAACCATGCTCTGGTAATTAACAATTCTGTTTAGAGAACTTAATTAGGTTGAGCTAAGTTATTAAGCACGAATTGGACAAATACATTAACTTAATTATGTTTAGGATGCACATTACTACCATATCCCACAGATTGAGATAATAAATAACTCATGTCGGGCATATCGATATACTAGCTGAAGCAGGGGAAATTAAGACTGTATCAAACCAAAAATCATTCATAAAATCAAAAGGGCCCAACACAATACAACAGAAATTGAAATATAGTTCGATATTGGAACATACAAAAGCTCAGAGTACGCAAAATATGAAACAATCAAATTTACAATCCCTAACTTGAAACTCCTCACGTCTTCTCCTTGATTGGCATTAATTTCTTATTACAAAAATAGTAAAAGATATAGAAGTATAATCAAGAAAAAGAGGTTTAAAATTTGAACACAAACACATTGAATGAGAATAGAAAACAAACCTTCTAACTTCTCTAAGTATCATAGCATGGAGAGAAACAGTCAAAGAGCAATGCGATAACAATGAATTTTTTTTTACGGTAACAATGAAGTTAACACCATGATAAAGAGGGGTAAAGCCTGAAAGTAAAAAGTTGAGAAAGGAAGAATGAACTAAAATTAACTGAGAATTTATTTATAGGGTTTACCGTGGGCTACCTCAAGCTCACAACAGATCCCTTTCTTGATAAAATAGAGTGATCTCAAAATAGTCATGGGCAAAAATAAAAAACTTGCAAAATATCAAATTTATGCTTCATCAGGCAGCAACTACTACCAATATCGTAGTGCTAAGACAGAGCTAACCACAAAAGAAAGCTCAAGTAGCAGTCTAATTGGTTTACATTGGAGGCCTACCAGAACCTAGCAGCTGACCAATTAGATTAGTAACCTGGGCCAAATAGAAAAGAAAAATAAGAACCTCTTAGACTATGACTATAGTCAACATTTGCAGTTTCCCATTAGTTAAAGCCAAAAATATATTGAAATCAGAACAGCTGTAATCCTCATAATGAAATTGTTCTGCATCAGGTCAAATTATCAAGACTTAACCAGCAGAAATTTCAAACTTAGCACACATTTGAACAGATGTAGTCATATTTAACACCACCAAGATTGCATACTAAAACATCTAAGAACATCAAAGAAACTATGAGGGAAAAAATGACTAACAGACAAAAGAAAGCCAGTGACACATCAAAAGTAAACAGAAGCAACATCTTACATGCCAATATTTTGAAACACAGCGGTCAATGCAACTATTTTCGCCCATATTTAGCTCTGACTCCTTGTACCTGAGAAAACAAATGGATAAAAAAGTATTGTAAGGATCACCATACATGAAGCTTCCTCAAACAGTTTTATCCAATTGGAGAACGGTTTTTCTTACCTATTCTCAACACACTTGTTGAAACAGGTTTGGGTCATCCTGAATGATAAAGAAGACGGTGCATTAGGCCAAATGAATTCTTAAACCACCAATAAGTCTTCTCGGGAAAAAAAAAAGTTAGGTTCTACATTGAACTTGCTAACAGCAAACACCATAAAGATAAACATTCTACCAAAACTGTGAGGTTGCCTTAATTTCTACATTAAAATGAAGATCATCAGGCGAGTTAATTCCAAGATAAAAAAGGTTGATAGTGGCAGAGGAATTTATATATTACCAAACAAAAATGGTGTTAGGAGCATGTGGTCCTAGTTCTATCCCACTATTGGGAGTTTTCAAACATGGAGCTTAGGAGCATGTTTGGTTTCACAATGAAATGCTCCAAAATCACTTTTGATTAGAAGCTGTTAGTTTTAGGTTCTGAATAGACGTAGCTTTGATTCAGTGCAAATTGTGAAATCAAACATCCTCTTAAAATACTGCACTGTGTAAGGAAGGGGCAAGTTTAGGGAAACCTACTTGTTGAACAATTCGACTCTGTACTCCATCTCCTTTTCAGCCATTCCAAATATCTGCTCAATCACCAATAATAAATTATTCAAACGCATCCAAATACAAGTAATCAAATTAACCCCCCGCCCCCAAATCCAAACTTAAAATCAAATTGGGAATCAACTTTTCCAACAACGAATTAAAAATAAGGAATGGAAGTGTTTTCTGACCGTCCAAAAAACGAGAAACAGAAAAGATTACCTGTTCTTTATCAATGGCAGAAGGCAGTGCAGCCATTGCAACTTAAAAACCTACTTGTTGCGTTGATGAGCGGGTTGATTATGAACTGCTGCAAGTAAACCTTAAACATTAGGATTTGCTCCAATTTATAATTTTAGGGTTTGGGGAAACATACTTGTTCTTTTACAAGGATTTATAGGATGACGCATCACCAGATCTAGTTTTCAAATGTGAGTTCAAGACTTGGCAGCAAAACACTTTAACTTAGCACACAACCAAAAAAAAAAATTGGTGCAAATTTCTTGTTGTTTTTGTAAGGTCCATTGTTTTTGTATTTTATGAGAAAAATTGAACTAAAAGATATGCTTTAAGAATGATACTAATTAAATGTTTTAACCTATATTGCGACTCCCAATTTATATCATGTAGGACTCCCCAAAATAAACTTATTCATTATGATATCCCTTGATTTTTCCACTGTCCACATTTCATTACTATCAAATAATTCAAACCAGCACCACCAGGTTAACAAGAAGAGATTTCTAACAAACTAAGGCTTCGTTTGGAAGAGCTCATATGAGCTTAACTTATAGTATAAGTGCTTATGCAAGCGTTTGGGGAGCTTATGTAAATAGCTTATAACCTACCTATTGAGCTTATTTTCATAAGCTATTCAAAGTAGCTTATGAAAAAGAGCTTATGCTTATATATAGCTTATTTTCAATTCATTATCATAAATATCTTAAAAGAGCTCATTAATAAGTGCTTATGCCATAAGCGCTTATGGCCATAAGCGCTTAATTAAGCTGTTTTCCCAAACGGGGCCTAAGATTATCCATAGAGAAAGGAGCATCAGAAATTTTCAGAGGTACCAACACACACAAAAGCAATCGTAATAAAATGTCCAATTCATATGAAATAGAGTTTTTAAGCAAAGAAAAAGAAGCAAGAGACTTAAACAGTAAAAAGAGGAAGAGACAGAGGGCACCAACCAAGAACAGAGAGGGTCTCGAGAAGAGGGAAGGTGCAGCAGAGGCTATGAAACGGAGAAGCTGCGACGGCGGCGCTGGAGAAGCTGCGACGAGGAAGATGTGGCGGTGATGACTGTGCCGGCGCTCAGGTCAGGGAAGAGGGTTTAGGGTTCAGTGATGAGGAGATGGGAGAAGGACGGCTTAATTTACAAATGTGGGGGCTTTGTGTTTGGGTTTTGTTGAATTTTTTTTGTGTGTAGGAAGATTTGGGCCTTTTTTGCTTTTGGATTAATTAAGCACAAATATAGTGATCAACCATTTTATTTTTTTGTCATTTTTTCTAGATTTTTATCATTTTTATGCTTTTTCATGATTTTTAACATTTTTGGATTTTTAACTAAAAACTACTAAATCAAAGAAATTAGGGTAAAATTGGGGTGGTTACACCTCACGGATTGCATTTTACATTTCCGGGTAGTTTTATCTTTTTTGGTACAAAATATTCTATTTTTGTTGCCGGTGATATTCAAGCTGTCTTTAAACTTTTGAAGAGATGAAGCAAAGAGATCTTTGGCCTAAGAAGCTGGTCCGCGTCACTCAAAAGCATGCCCAATCCCTGTTAAGAGTAGATTCCGTCCCTGAAAACATGGGTTTTATTTTTAATAATACCCAGAAAAAATAGGAAAAGCATGTACTAAAAAAAAAGAATTTTCCCCACATGGTTGTTTTGGCCAAGCTGGAGCGTGACGTGACCTGGGGGTGGGAGTCGTAGGATTTTTCACGACTCGTACCTTTGGAGTCGTGAGCTTTAATGCGACTTGTGTTGTATTGCCACATTTTAAAACCGTAGCCTAAAGTTGTAGTTTTCTAACCGTTGCCTAATATATTATTTTAAAGGTTGAGAGTCGCGAGCATTAGTGCAACTTATGGCAGGTGTTTTGTCTTAAGGCCACGGTTAAAATAATATTAGGCCACAATTGAGAAACTGTAGCCTCTACCATCTTTACGCTACGGTTTTAAAACCGTTCCAGCGCGAAGATGCAAGTCACAAAAAAGCACGTGACGCCCTGCCACCTGCAGCTACAAGTTGCGAAAAATCTCACAACTCCTACCCTCTTGCCACGTCACAGTCCAACTTGGCAAAATCAACCATATGGGGCTAAATCTTTTTTTTAGACATGTTTTGTCTAATTTTATTTTATTTTTTGCAATATTAAAAAAAGTCATATTTTTTGTTATCGTGTGTGTTCTCGATTGTGGATGGGAGGTAAAAAAAAATAATATGAAACTTATACGTAGTTCAGGTATTCAGCTTGGATTGGGTTAATTTTTTTCTATATTGAACCAATTTGCGCAAATTAACCCCAAATAGATCCCAACAAACCCGCAGATCCAAAACGTACTAGATTTTTGTCTTTAAATTTGGTCAGATTGACCCAGTCCATGAGCAATTTTCTTTAGTAGTCCTATATCCACCTAGGGGATAATATTTAGAGATGATTATTTTTTTGCCCCTTTCATCTCTTCTCTATTAGGGCACACCGAACCAATAAAAGCTTCACCCTATATGGGAGTTTTCTCCCCATTGGGGGGGTTCCTCTCTTTTAGTTAGGTCTTTCTCTCTACTAGGTAGATGTTTCCTCCCACATTAGGTGGGTTTTCTTCCACATTAGGTGGATTTCTACCTAAATAAGTGGGTTTGTTTTGGCTTTCTCCTTCATCTTGGCCACCACCACCGCCCTTCATCCACCCTTTGGCCACCGCCGACCACCTTCCTTTCCCCTTACCACCAGATCTGCGACCAGACCCGCCTCCAGCAACCAGGCCATCTGGAGTCCGCTTCTTTCTTCCTCTTTCAACAGATATGCTTTCGACCTTCGACATCCTCAAATATGCAACCCTCCTTCAAATTCGCGAACCTCGACCTTAGATCCACGATCGTCAACCTTAGATTGCGACCCTCAGTCTCTTCACCACCACCCACAGCCATCAACCACCACTAATGACTGGATTTTGTATGATAATTTTAGGGTCTTTTTAGTCTTTTTATTTTGTTATTTTTGAGTCTCATATAGGTTTTTTGTTCTTTTTATTTAGATTTTCTATTTATTTTGCACTTTTCATATATATTAGCTTTTATTTGTTTTTTTAACTTTATTTTGTATTTTTAGGAATTTTTATAGGTATTTTTATATTTTAGGAAAGCTGGTAGAATTAGTCATTTTTGTTCAGGGACCAAACTGTAAGTTTCATGAAAGAAAGGGCCAAAGTACAAAAATTCAAGAGTTGGAGGCTAAAAGTGGAGTTTCAGTAAAATGAAGGGCCAGAAGTGAAGTGCTAACAAAGAGAGGACCAAAAGTGAAAAGCTTGAATATGAAGCATCATTTCCATTTTGCACATGTGAAAAAGGATGAGTGGAGAATTGATGGTAGTGGGAAGGAGTTTTCAAAAGTAAATTGGTGGTCAATGAAGGCCATAATGACCATCAACTCCTCCACCATTGAAGAGCAAAACATGAAGATTTTTGCTATATATAGGAGTGCTCATCCTTTGTAAAAATCACACCATTACACCTTCACTCCAGAATACAACAAGTATTCTTCTTTCTCCCTTAAGAGCATTGTTCCTGAGAATTGTGGGAAGCCATACTTGAGCTCCTAGTCTAGGGTAATTCAATGTTTCTATTAGCCATGCTTGGCTAATTTCTTTTTAAGTTCTTGGGTTGTTTTTAGCTTATATTTTATGTTTTAGTTTTCTTCTTCCATTCTGAATAATATTACAAGTTCATGTTTTATTTCCTTATTCTTTATTTTAATCTTGATGATCACAAGTGTTCATGCTTATTTCTTATGTCAATGGAAATTGGTAAGTAATAAGGAAAATGGGATTTAAAAGAAGCAATATGACATATCACTAAGGAATTATGATAGACTTTGCTTTATGTTGGTCTGAACTTCATCTGCATCTTCTTCTTTAATTAACTAAATTGCAAGGAATTGAGTTTAGTAATTAGGAAGAAAGTTCTACAATGTGTAAGGAATTTACTTGTAGAAACCATAGGCTAGAGCATCATGTTAATGTGTAAGGAATTTACTTGTAGAAACCATAGGCTAGAGCATCATGTTTCTTGTTTTAAAATTCAGAAATAAGGTAGAGGTTTGCTAGCATATTTTATAAGTTATGTAATTCAACCCAAGTGCTTAATTTCCTTCATCATCATCTTTTTATCTTTTTTTTTTATGCTTATTTCAAGTTCTTGTTCTACAACATACCAATCTCAAAATCAATATTTATTTTCTGCACAAGTTCTAAATAAATTAATAATAGGACACATATCCCTTGAGTTCGATATCTTTTATATTACTTTGATAATCATCCGTGCACTTGCGGATTTGGCTATCAACCACCTAGTATCACCCCTACGGTTGTGGGCCACCGTCTCCCTCCCTTGGGCCTGTGTTGTTGTGTTCTTCATCTTGTTCCAGTGCCTTGCTTCTGCCCTTATCGATTCTTGGTGTTGGTGGCTTCTCAAGAGTACCACTTGTTGATGAAAGCCTTGATGCAGGTGAAATTCTGCAGTTCTGGCGCTTAGTATTAGAAAAATGACACAAAAATTATAAGATTAAATTTCGCTTTGAGATTTGAAGATCAAGACTTGTATTGAGTTTAGGAGTTTGTTGGTTGTGGATTTTTTTAGCTTTGTTCCTGTTTGATTTGGTTTGGTTTGGTTTACACTATTTTCAAGTGTATTAGAGCATGCTAGCTTGTTCTAGATTGTGTATCTGTGGTGCTATGTTGTATGTGCTCTCTTTAGGCAAAATCAGATGGGACAGAAAGTCAATAGAGGTTGAAAAACGAAAAAAGAAAAGCTAAGGATGACCTAGGAGAAAATCCATCACGGGATGGGGAAAATCCATCTACGAGAAACCCCCCTCTGAAACCCTAACAAAGCCCTGGGAGGAGAGGGAAATTGATACCACTCTAATTTTTAAAAGAATGGGTAAAAGTATATATTTGATATGTTTGTCTCCATGGATGTTCAGCCCTATCTTGCATAATTGGTAAAGTGTCACTGTTCGAATTGACATCAATGTTGCAAGCCTTTCAAATGCAATTACATAGTAACAAACTTGAAATTGCATAAGTTCCAATGTACTTCTCTATTTTAAAAGTCAAATTTAACTTTATTCTCACTTAAGTTTCATCACGTAGTGGGCATATTTTTCCCTAAACTACAAGTATATTTGAGAGAAGGTAATCCTACTCAATTACTCAATTTGTATGAGGTACTTCTCTATGTTTTACAAAATGATAATAAGAATGAATTCACTTTTTAAAGATTTTATATAAAAAACTACTTAATTATCATTTATTTGTAATTATAAAAAAACAATTGATTTAAAGGATAATTATGATTTCAGTATTTTTGTATCTAACCACAAAAAATTTCCACATGAATTAATTCGAGATCTTAAAGTGCTGGTCACAGTGGCTAAAAGTGACTATTTGAACCCCTATATTGATAGTTTAATCATTAGGAGTCGCACTCAACATTAATCTTTATTACACTTAAAACGAAATTGCCTAAGCAATTAAGAACACCAAGAATACATATTGATAAATAATTGCATTCTTTACTTAAAAGCTATTCAAAATAATTGAAATTCTGATTTCATTCAAAAGTTAAAATAGACATACACATTTTTGGAAAAAAAATGATTTGTTCATGAAAGAAAAAAAAGGAAGCACTAATAAACAGCTATATCTCATACACGGCTTGGAAAAAAAGGAAACACTAATAAAGCTGGTTCTATTGGTTGAAATGAAACCTCATCAGTCAATAGTCATCAGCTTCATGGTAGGACCTACACTGAATTCATGCAATAAGCCCTTTTTGATTCTGCAATCTATTACTGAAGCAACGTTCTTCTCAAAATTATTTTCAACCAATCACCTCGTTTGGGACAGTGAATAACTGATATATCTACCACCACATAATACCAGTTTTAAATGAAGCTTGCCAAATCTGCACTCACATCGTGGTCCATGCTGACTTTTGTTTGCTTCGTCGACATCAACCTCAAATCTCAAGCTTTCTTTTAAACTTAAACAGAGCGAGGGCAACGTGATCCATTTAATAGTAGAATAATGCAATTCAATTTTTTGTTGTCAATTTCTTTTGTTATATATATTGATTTATGAGGTCGTGAGAGCTTCTCTTACCATTAGAATGGATCTAAACTTTAGAAGTCACTCACAGAATTAATTATTGAAAGATTTGCAACATGCGCACACTCATGTTATACAAGTTTTTAATGATTGATCAGAATTTTATAATTATTATTTTTATAATCTTTTAAAGAAACTTAAACAATATTATTATTTTTTAAAAAAAACTTAAATTTTTAAGTTGTCACAGTTAAAAATCGGCCTAAAATTAAGTCTAGAGAGTCTTATAGTGCAGCAATCCTTTTGGTATATTGAGAAAACTAATAATTCCAAATTGTAAAGTTATATGTTTAAGTAACCACAAGTAAATAATTTTGTATTCATTTAAGTTATGATTTATGTACGTCTAAATAGTACAAACATTCGCATGCATCATTTTCATTACATGTCTCATTTATCACTTATTTCTCTTTTCTTCATATCTCATTCTAAATGTATAGTTTAGAGTGGTAAATGAATCATTTTTGTATTCTTTTTTAGTTGAATTGTGTGCTTGTTTATACTTTACTTTACCACCTTATACTCTTAAAAAGAGAGATAGATACATGACAAAGAAAGAAAATATATGATATCTGATACAATAAAAATGATACAATAAAAACAATAGAGATGAAATGAAAATGAATTTTAAGAAATATGAACATATCATAACTCAGTAGAGATATATGAAAGGAAGAGAAATAAATGAGAGATATAATAAATGATGTGAAATGAAAAAAAAAAATAGGAAAGAAGATGAGTGAAAATGTGGGGTCCGACTATTCTAAAGTGAATTGACTTATTTTATAGGACCCATTTGGTGAATAAGATAAACAGACACGATATGATAGTAATCATATCATATTGTAATCTGTTGTTTGTTGCGCCAGCATGACAGGATAACACTATCCTGTCCCTTATTTTATCTTGTCTATCATGTGTACATATTATCCTGAGGGGAGCTAGAACTTATCCTGACATGATAGGATAACAAATTATTTTACAGTATCCTAACCCCAAACTAATTTTTTTAAATATTTATATGTTATATAATTAATAATATTATTAATTAATAAATATGAAAATATTAATTTTAATAATTGGTTATTATCAATTATTAGTTCTTATTGCTAATTAAAAAAGGAACTAATTTATTAATGATGAAAATATTGAATTTACTCATGTAAAATTATAAAATTTTCATTATCACTTACTACTACTTAGCTAATATTATTTTCATTATTTATATTAAAATAAAAATAAATAAAATATTTATTCATTAACAGTGAAATAGACTACTCACTTATAAATATTGATTTATTAATAGTAAATATAGACTAATTTTCTATTATCATCTCCTGTTATTTAAAATTATTTCTCTACTTATATAATAATTTATAATTTAAATATTAAGTACTTTTGAAAAATATAATTTTAATAATATTTTTTTAACTTAATTAACTTTCAATCTTTATCAATTGTCAAGAATAAGTTAAAACCAATTGGTTAACTACATAATTTTAATTAAAATAGGATCCCTTTAAAAAAAAATATAATAGGCTAATTATATAGATTAATTTTTTTTAGTTATTTTAAAACATAAACTCATTTATGAAAATGTAAAAAATTAAAATTAATAGAATAATCACTTTTAAAAAATAATAATTTAAGAATCGACTTTTAAAAAAAAAATTGTATTTTTTATTCAAAGCATAAGGTTCACATGTATCATACAGAAAAAACACTGTGGATGGAAAGTCAATTTCATTTTCAGTGATTTAAATCATCCAGTCCAGTGGGTAGGAGGGGTAGGAGGGGACTGAAATTTTTTTGGGCGTGAAATCAAACAAATTTTGGCAGCATATTTTCAACCAATGTGGTGGGAAGTGAAATCATTTTGGAGTCACTTGAAAGCTGTGAATTTTTTAATTCAATTTGGTGGGAAGTAAGGGCAGCTTTAAATAGGGGTAAATTTGGAATATTTGTATAGAAAATAACAAAACCAACATATTAATTAGCTTATTACATGTTTTCTTAATAAGCGTGATTGTCTGAACATGACCCTATATTTTGGGACAGAAGGAGTATTATATCAAACACATGATAAGATAAAAGTCTATTCTACTCTTATCCTATCATGTTGTTATCAAACTCTCTATCATTAAAATTATTGATTGAGTTCTTTTATTAGCTTTTACAAAATAAGTAATTATAATTAATTGTTATAATTCTCGCTTTACCTCCTAAAATGAGTTAAATGAGCTAAATCTCGCTCTTTATTGTGTGTGTCACCTCTCTCCGAGAATCAGTAACAACGTCTACACACACTTCATGCAGCACCCATGTCTCCTCACTCACTTTACTCTTTGTTTTCCTCTGCAAACCCAAAAATGCAGAGCCTTTCTGTGTCACCATCTTCTTCAACCTCACCTTTTGCAAACCGCATAGCCATAGCTAAGTTCTCCCCTCAACTACTCTCCCATTTCCACCCATTTTCTTCTTCACCACTCACTTTCACCATCAAAGGACTTTCATGCCCATCTTCTTCTTTGCTCCTCAGAGCTCCAAATCCTTCTCCTTTTCTCATTTCTGCTCCAAAAATCTCGTCTTTCAGGGTCCTTGCTGCTTCTGTGCCAGAGGCTAGGAGCGATGAGCCTAGCAAACCATCTGATTTGGTTCAGACTCTGCAGCTTGGAGTCATGTTTGCAACTTGGTACCTCTTGAATATCTACTTCAACATCTACAACAAACAGGTTCTTCATATTCCTTCCTTCACTTGGAGTAAAAAGATTCAATTTTTGCAGTTACTGGGGATGGCATGCAATAAATGAGATTCTGGGGTGTGAGGGAAATGGGCATTTTGTTATAGTAGAATGTGAAATTTCAAACACAGGGTTGCATTATTACATAAAAAGAAATTTGGATGCTGGTATTTTTGTTTTTTTTTTTTGTGGCCCTCTTTTGGTTGTTCTCAATTGCAATGCATTGATTTTCTATTAGGTTCTAAAAGTCTATCCATTTCCAGCAACAGTGACAGCATTTCAATTTGGCTTCGCTACAATGATGATTAATTTGATATGGACTTTAAATCTGCATCCCAGACCAAACATCACTCGTTCCCAGGTATTTGGTTTGGAAGAAAAAATGTAGTAGTTCAACATTTAGTGGGGTATCACTCTGATTTCAAAGTGCTTGCTGATTAATTCATTTGTATTCACAGTTTTTATCAATCCTTCCACTGGCTTTGACTCATACAATGGGGAACCTGTTGACTAACATCAGTCTTGGCAAGGTTGCTGTATCTTTCACTCACACAATCAAAGCTATGGAGCCCTTTTTCACTGTTGTTCTTTCTTCCCTTTTTCTGGGTGAGGTAGGTAATGTTGAAGCCTTCACTTTCTTTCTTCCTTTTTAGTTTTTTTTTTCTGCAAGTTTTAATATTATTCACTTTTTGTATACAACTCTTGCATTTCTCTATCTCTCTGGAAGGGGGAATCAGAGAGACTAGAGGGCCTGGATCGAGATCCTCTATCCTCAGTGTCTCATTTCATGTTTCAACCAATGAATATATGTTATGTCAATTAGCAAATACATGGATATGACGTTTACAACCTTACATGAGTGATTTTTAATTGACATGACACAATCACGTTAGAAGATAGGAAATGAGAGGGCCTATGGACAATGCATGCCATGAATAAAAATGTCATTTGTGATACCATTTCGTTGATCAATGATAAAACTAGACATGGTGAATCCTTTGACATAAGATTATTGAGACTCCATAATTATTTATAAGCAATTGTTGGCAGTTATGGTTTGAACAGAGTTATTAGAACTGGATAGTGTTATCACTCATCAAGAATTTCAACATATCAGAAATAGGATTTGATGGATGCTAGGATGTGGTGGCCATCAGGCCATGAATGGAAGATAATTATATTTTTCTGCAGTGATGCAAAATTTGGTTATATGTGCTCTTTTGCATATTGTGACAATCAGTGCTAATGCATGTACACCCTATGTTGCTCATTCATTTGTAAATGCAGGATGATCTAATTGTTTTGGTGTTCTGACCTTCAGTTTTGATCCTTAAATGAACAGAGGCCCACTTTCTGGGTGGTTTCTTCCCTTGTTCCAATAGTAGGGGGTGTGTCACTGGCATCAATGACTGAAGTCTCTTTCAATTGGTAATTGATCAAAATGCATTGTTCTTTCAAGGACAATTTTGAATAATTTTGCTGGTGAAAATAAAAATATTCAATACTTGTTTGAGGGTAATATACTAGTACTGATTCTAGAGTTTGATGCGTGCTGTCTCAAAACAGGATTGGTTTCAGTACTGCAATGGCATCTAACCTTACTAATCAATCGCGGAATGTTTTGAGCAAAAAACTAATGGCCAATGATGAGGTAAAGAACTCCCTTATAAAATGATTTTTTTTTATCTTTGTTTGTGAAGCTAATTAGCACATTACTTAATGGAACTAATTTACAATATTCTGTAAAAAATATGGCTCATCACTTAAAGCATGTTCCTGGCAGGAAACTTTGGACAATATCAATCTCTACTCAGTTATAACTATCATCTCCTTTATCCTGTTAGTCCCATTTGCTATATTTTTGGAGGGGATCAAGTTCACTCCTTCATACCTTCAATCTGCGGTATGTCAATCGAGCCCTATATGGTCTTTGCTACTACTTTTCCATATTTAAGCAATTGAGGAAGAGAAAATATGCTTATAGTATGCTTTTTTTCCTCTTAAGGCAAGCCAAGGGTTGAATGTTAGAGAGCTATGTGTGAGATCAGTTTTAGCCGGGTTCTGCTTCCATGCATACCAGCAGGTGAGGCCTTTCAAATTTTGTTTTGTTTTGCTCTTATGAATTATGGGATTTTCTAGTTAGAAGATTGTCATGCTAATTATTATTTTCAGTGCAATAGTTATTTTTGCTCCATGTTTTTCCTTTCTTTTCTTTGTGTTATATTTCGTACAGAAATTTTTTCTTGCATCAGCAATGGTATAGTTTTTTAAAATTTTGAAGTAAATATGCTAAATGCAATGCAAATTCTACAAAAACAGAAGAGACCTATTCAGGACTTTGGGATGTCTTACCAGAAGGTACCTACCTATTCAGCCAACAACAAAAACCTTATCCCACTAAGTGAGGTCGGCTATATGATTATGCTACATCATAGTTTAGTTAAAAATAAAATAAAAAAACCAAAAAGTAAAATGGTGAGATATGATTTAGTGCATGTTTGAAAATGCTCCGACAATTGATTCTAATGTCCGACTCAATTATGGAGTGAAGCTTTTTTGAGTAGCTTCTGAATTTCAAAATTGATTATGAGAAAAGAAAAGCCGATTCGAACATGCTATGAAAGATTTTGTACTAATTTTTTTATTTATTTACAATGTATACTACTAATAAAATTCTCTTTGGTATTTGTGAGTTATTTAATATTGGTGTTGGAGCTAAATGCATTTGGTGGCAGGTTTCTTATGGGATATTACAAATGGTCTCACCTGTGACCCACTCAGTTGGAAATTGTGTGAAGCGTGTGGTGGTCATAGTTTCTTCAGTTATCTTCTTCCAATATCCTGTCTCACCTGTCAACGCACTTGGTAAGTCTCTCATGGCCTCTATGTTCCCTCAAGTCTATAAACAATGTGAATTATTGATTGCTACAACTTTAAGTTCTTCCTTTTCTTGTGGTCTATATGTGACTGCAGGAACTGCTATTGCCCTTGTTGGAGTTTTCTTATATTCAAGGGCAAAACGGAGTAAGCCAATGCCAAAGACAGCATAACTCTTCCAAAATGGAAGAAAAATAGGGAGAGGAGGAAGTTGTTGTATATTTAATATATAAGATTCAAAAAATAGTATCACACAATTTAGTTTTGTGGAAAGGATGAAATCAAAGAGAACCTATATCATGACGTGGATGTTCCGGGTTTAATCAGAATTGTTTCTTGTGGAGGATAAATGAGATCAGATTAAAAAAAACTCCGCTCTGAAAATGTGCTGGAGGTTGTCTTCTGTTTTATTTTTCTTTTAAGTTTGTCAATTTGAGCTAAGATGGCTTGCCATGACACTCTAATCTAATACTCTGTTAACAATATTATTTAATCAAAATTTACAAATTCTTTTTATTAACTTTGTATTGTACTTTCTACTTAGGCAGCAAACGTTTTATGGATTTCTGTCAATAGTGTCCTCAACATTCAATTGGTGAATCATAATTACATTTCTCAGCCTATCATTACTGATATTTAAAAAATGTGCTGAATAGTTAAAACCTTGGTAACGCACAGTAACATTACTGATATTTAAAAACCTGGTAACGTAGTAATGTAATTTTTGTATATTCTGGAAACCTATGTTCTAGGAATAGCATCCCAAACAATACCGTTAATTGTAAAACCCAATAGCTTAATTTTCCAACTCCCTACTTACTGTGTTTTCCAATTATCAGTATTTTTGAATTACACATTACTAAGTTTTAGAACCATTTAATGTGCTTATAACATACAGATTTAGAACCCGACACCTGACATATACATGACAGAATATAAATATATACATACCAGGTTTTAAAATCCGTTGGGCATAAAATCGTGACGGCAACCTTTTTGAAAAACATGAAATACTTCAATATGTGCGTCATTGCAAGACAACAAGGGGCATTAGATTATCATCCTTTAAATGAACATACATTATGAAATAGTAGCTACTATTATTTAAAGTGCTTGAAAGTAAATTATAATGTATGTAACTGAAACAAGATATACTTGCACAAATTGATTATTGTTGACAAACCCAACAATTATAATCTTTTGCAAGTGCACAGCTGGTGGATGAATGCACTGATAAAGAAAGGAAAATCAATTGAAAATTTATTGCAATAAGGTGTCTCACATCTGAAATGTACATCCATTTATCATGAGTGACCAATTGACTAGGATAGATGTAGAGGGATTCTTGTAGGGTGTTGGCCCTATCAAGAGACCCATATAATTGGACTTATTCTTGCCAATGTGTTTAAAGCTCTTTGAGCAACTCAATGTAAGAGCCCACTTGTTCTCATGTTTTATTTAATAATGCAGTTACAACTATACAACCCACTCGTTAAGAATCATGTCTACTTCCTTGGACCTACCAAAGTCCATAACAAAGAGAAAGAGAAAATGTTAGGCTATGTTTTATAATAATCGGGTTTTAGAATTTGGAACAAGTTCTAATGTATCGAGCTCATGAAACTAGAAGCAATGTTTAATTTTATTGTAACGTACCCGTTCAAAAACCCGAAAACCATTCTATTGTACCAGGTTGTAGAACCCAACAACAATTACTATGTACATGGTTCTAGATTCCGGAAGCAATTTCAACGTTTTGGGTTTTAGAACCCGGAAGCCTTTTAAACATTTCTTCCTATAACTATCGAGAATGAATTGTTGGAACTCAAACTTAACATACCTGGAAATCAATTTCCTGGTAAAATGTAGATCAATTTCCATCAACTTCACCATCATTGTCCCCTTCATCTTCGCCATTTTTATGGGTTTCTTCATTTCTTTTGTAGCTTCTTTAGAAACTATGACCCTTTTGATGTAGGCTTGGAGCATAGGTCCTTTAATTGTATCATGAGTGTTGTTTTGGTTCTTGAAAATATTCTGTCGTCTCTTGGTGGCATTCCAATGGTTCTTTATGGTGTCCTCGACCTACCGAACCATGTCTTTGTAATTTCTTCCCATTTTCCCGATTTTTGGTGGCATTAAATTAGTACAATGTCTTTTGTAATTGTCCATGGACCCTTCTACATTAGTACAAGACAAAAAAGTGTAGATATGTGAAATTTAATAGAGTATAAATGAATCGAATTGCACCTTCATGTTTTGCTACTAGCCCTACATTGTATTTGAAAATGAATTTTTTCCAATGTTCGCAGAACCGAACCGGACATCAAACCGTTCGAGCTACTGGTTCACGGTTTTATGGTTCAACCGAGGTTGAACCGTGGTCGAACCGATTACGATTAAATAATATATTTAATTATCAGTTTTATGCCTAATTAGTTAATTATATGTATATATATATATATATAATATATATATAATTATATACATAAAAAAAAGGTGCTGCAATTAGGGTCTGACCCATTTAAAAAAAAAAGAGGTAGAAAAAAAGAGCTCACTAAACTAACACATCAGACCCAATTAAAAAAAAAAAAAAAGCAGACCTAAAAACCCTCTTCTCCTTTCCATCAACCCTAGCAGCCACCAAATAAATACTTTCTATTAACCCTAGCAGCCACCTAACAGTAAAGTCCTCCTCCTCTCCCTCCCCTTCCTGGCTTCCTCTACCTTTACTTCCTCGTCTCGCGCACCTTCCTCCTCAACCTCCTCTCCGCCGTGGCCTTCTCCACGGTGCTTCTAGTTTCCCTCGCAGAGCAGAGTGCAGCAGCAGCGCCGCCTTCTTCCGCGTCCTCCGCCGACTCAAGCGACGCGTCCTCCGCGACTCAAGCGACGCGTCCTCCGCGTCCTCCGCCGACTCAAGCGACGCCGTTCCATCCTCCTCCTCTCCCTCCCCTTCCTCTACCTTTACTTCCTCGTCTCGCGTTCCGTCCTCGTCGACCTCCTCTCCGTCGTGGCCTTCTCGGCGGCGCTTCTGTTCTCGAGCAGAGTAGGGTTTGAACGTTGAAGGGGAACCGGGGGTGAATCGGATTTTGTCCGGTTTTCACCGGTTTTCACGGTTTGGTCCCGGTTTTCCCGGTTCAACACCGGTTCTTTACTCAGACGGTTCTGTGTGTCAACCGAACCGGCCTGACCTTCGGTTCCCGGTTTTGCCGGTCGAACCGGCCGGTCCGGTTCGGTTCTGACATCATTGATTTTTTCACAAGTTATATGAGAGATATGATCAATATTATTCTCTTTGAATACAGTGGACCTTGTGTTGACTTTCACAAATAGGGAACAATCTTATGCTTATTTTTTTTTTCAAGCAATATCAAATCTCGTGTTATTTATTAGGCACTAGGCTAAATAGCACTTTTGGTCCCTCACCTTTCACGATTTGACATTTCTGTCCCCTCTTGGAATTTATTAGCATACAAGATTCCTCATATTTACTAATTTTGTAGTTTGGTTTTCCATCCAATTCCGTCAAAGATTTAATAAAATATTCTGCAAAAAATTAATTAAAAAATAAAAAATCCAGAAACATGAATCTTCATCATCTTCATCACTTGGTTCATCATGTTACCCAAAAAAATCTAGAAAATAAATATATTCATCACTCAAACATGTTCATCTTCTCCCTCTTCATCTTCAAACATCTTCATCTCCACCACTCATCAGCCACCTTCAATTCCTCAATCATCACCACTACCACTTCTTCCTTCTATTTTGACCACGCTGCAACTCCTCCCTTCACTAGATCCACCACCACTTTTTCCTCCCCAAAACACCACCATCAAAACCCATATGTAAACTCTTCCTTTCTAAAAAAATCGATCACTGAAGCCTCACGACTCTGTCAAGCAAATTAAAAAATCCATCAATTACAAAGACATGAAGCTTAACAATAGAAAAGAAAAACCATGAATCAAAGCCTCCCCTGCTATATATACATGCAACAGAATAAATCAACACAAAGCCTTCATGAACAAAATCAAAGACTAATTTTACCCCAACACTTTCCAGCATAAACACACGCCTCAAGCCCCGGTAGACTCTTGCACGAGGGAGGTACTAGAATTTATAAGAAGATTAAAGAATAATAGACGCATAAAGAAGCATTTAGATTAAATAATGAATATCGTACGAACATCACTAAGTTTGATTTGTTATGGGAATTGGATAATTATTTTCTAAAATGAAAATAGAAGATATTCCATAGAGAAATGATTAGTGAGGATGTCATATGGAACCTAATTTTTTTTTTAAAAAAATAGTGATGTTCAAGATGTCTCTTTTCTTTGGTCATTTACCTCTTTTGAACTTGGATCCCTTGGTGCATTTCCTACATCAAAAATTCATAATTTAAAATATATTTCAACTAGACTCAACACATTACCACTTAAAACTACATACTTACAAAATCTAATACGCGGAGAGTTAATTTGACAAATACTCATATAATTAACACAAATAAGTGCCTAAATTAATATGAAAAACTAGGTAAACTTTGCAATAATCAGTACTCATCTTTAGAACAATGCTTTCTGTTATGATTATATATTTTTAATTTTTTTTTAATATGTGAATGACATGATTTACCTTCTGATTGTTGAACGAGTGTTGGTGCCCTGCAAAAATACAAAGTGCAACAAGGGGATCGAGAATGGAAAAGATAGGAGCCACGTCCAACAAAGAGGCATCCACTTATAAGGTTTTTCAAAATGGATCCACTCCATCAACATTGTCTGCAGCGAATCTCTTGCAAGATAACTTTAAGAATGGTGTTTGACAAATACCTAATTTGAGTGTAGACATCCAAATAGAGAATAGAGCGAAAAGAAGATAAGAGATATAAATGATTGATATAATATATGATGTGATAAGAAAATAGAGGTAAAAAGAAATGGCAAAAACATGCTATACCGGTCACTCAGTTAAAACGGAAGAATCACAAAATGAAGAAGACACATCTGACGTAGAGGACATGCATCGCATCGTAGACACTGTGGAAAAGCTCTGATTGTGGAGAAGCCATTATATAATGAGGATCAGTACAAGGAGCAGGAGTTGTGGCAGGACCAAATTGAAGAGCGGAATCAGTATGTTGATGATGACCAACATATGGGTCACGATGAGGACGAGCAGCCTAGTTATAATGACGCAGATGACGATGAAGAGGGAGGGGATGATGAAGAGGGTAGTGATGGTGATGACGGTGGTGACAATGAGGCTGATGATGATGGTGAAGAACAGGTCCGCGATGACGGTGCGAAGGAGCTAAAGTGCCGACCGCAACAAATTGACGCATCTGACAAGAAGCTGACATCTTTTCCAGGTGGCTCGACCAACATATTGGTTGATCTTTTTACTTCTCCTTTTCTCCTACCATTTGTCTTTACCTTAACAGGAGGAGGACACATTGATGTTGAATCAGGAAATGCGAGCTCTCTCAATTTTTCTTTGATTGCTTTTTTTGTTGGAACATCAGCATTTTCAAATCTGTAAGACAAAGCTTCGATTTCTGACTTCAAGTTCAAATCAAGTGAAGGATCCTGACACGGATCCACAGTTGTCCACGACAGTCTCCTCCAGAAATAATGAACTGACCCCAACGGTACACAAGTGTACCTTGCAAGCTCACACGCACAAGGTAACCCATGCGTTCTCCTCAGAGTGCAACCACAGGCAGAACTATCAACTCCCACTCGGCCAACTCTAGCTCTTTCCTTTACAAGCAATTCAAGCGCTTTCTTAGACACAAATCCTTGCAAGTTTTTGTAGAAGCTATTCTTGAACTTGCGTTCATTTATGAAGATACTATGCTTGAATGACGACATAATCTCCGTGTGTTGCAATATGATTTGCTTGTTCATCGTCATCCAACAAGAAGACAAATCACCCTTGCTATCTTTAAGTATAAGCTTCAAAGCTGCATGAGCACCTCCAACCCTAAACGAAAAATACACACACATGATATAAGTAGTGACAACTTACGACTATAAATATGATAATAACAACAACATTGAAGGCTTAGATTTAAACAAACCTGTTGGTTATTGTGTTCCCTAGATGCATAGCCACATCAATCCAGCACTTGACAAATTTTTGTCTATGCTCCCTCAACCACGTCTTGTGAATGTACGTTATGAAGTTCGGCTTACAAAAAAATTCTAGATCTCTCAAGTGGATTGCATACTCATCTTCAGATGCAGACTCCATGAGAACATCCCATGAATCACTGATTACATTCCAATTCCTCTTCTCACAATATAACTTGCACTTTGCGCTTACATCCTCACTTATGTGGAACCTGCATAGCAAGTGCTTCGATGTAGGAAAAACATCTACAACAGCGGCCATCAGTGCAGGGTCGTTGTCTGTCACAATCACACCTGGCAAGTTTTCCTGTTTAACAATCAACCCCTTTAGTTTATTCAATACCCATAGAGCATCATGTGTTTTCTCAGTCGACATATAAGCAAACCCAATACTGAACGTCATGTTTGTTGATGTCACACCAACCATCTCAAGTAATGAAAACCCGTACATATTGGTTTTGTACGTACTATCAATGAGTACAACATTATGGAAAATGTTAAACAACTCAATCGCACTAGGGTGTGACCAGAAGATATCTTGAACCAAAGCAGTTACTTCATCAATCTGATGCCAATAAACATATTTGTCACGTTCAAACAAATGCATCAAATGATGCATCTCTCTGAACTGACCCAACTTTGTTCTCTTGTACCTTTTACTTGCATTGTATATTTGGTCATTTGTTGTCAAATTATCGGGATTGATATCCTTCAAAGCAACAAACACTTGTCCCAGTTTAACTTTGTTCTCCTCATGAAACATTTGTTTTTCCACACAAGTCAATCGTTCAGCATATGCGTGCCCAACCAACGACTGTGACATTGCATGATTATGAAATCCACATAACACTTTCAGCCTCCAACATCCGTCATCCTTCCTGGGTCTTCCTCTTAACTTAAAAGGACACTCACACTTTTTTGTTTCATTGCTCTTATTTGTCAACTTGCCCTTGTATGGTTTGTATTTCCCACCACGCTCACAACCTAGAGTCACGAGTTCTTTCCTTTTGACGCTTCCATAGTCGGACTTTGTAATAACAACAACAAAACCATTTACCTTCCCGACCATTCGAGCCCAATCAAAGAGTTCATGTCGAGTTTGGAATATCTACGGACAATTAAAACACATAAGAAGTGTTAACCAGTGTACAATCAATTGTGAAAACCATATTAAACGCAAGACAAATACGAACCTTATCAGTCGTAAATGCTTCTGTGCAATCAACACGC
This sequence comes from Acmispon strigosus, assembly GCA_030819835.1. Taxonomy (NCBI): domain Eukaryota; kingdom Viridiplantae; phylum Streptophyta; class Magnoliopsida; order Fabales; family Fabaceae; genus Acmispon; species Acmispon strigosus. The sequence continues at coordinate 51,191,665 of JAUAMA010000001.1, forward strand.
ACATCTAGTTCTTTCTCGTCACCACATAATTTTTCCACTTTTTCGAGCCCTTCAACCACATTATCAAACTTATCAACTTCCTCCGACACCACAAAATGCATGATTGAGACACCTGAAACAATTAATCATGTTTAATGTGAGAAATAGTTCTGGACATCTCTCATCGCAACCGTAAGTACCCACCAACAATTATCATCATAATTTAAGGATTATGGGACTATGAAGAAAGAAAGAACACATAATTATTACCGGTCTTTTTATCAACACAACTTAAACAAACTTATGAAGCAAAATAGACAAATCAGGGGGAGGGACTGATCCAGCTTCTGGAACATGGCAAAAAATAATAATATGCAGAGTCCGAATTTATATAGTCACAGAAATAAATATTTAGACACATCAAAACATCAGAAACTTTCAAACCCAGTTTCTGGGTACAACAGAGAAGGTCATCAGAAGATTAAGAAAGGGGAAAAACACATTCAAGGGACTAAAACCAGAACAGAGACCAACAGTTTCTAAGGAACTTGGGGGAGAAAGAATGAACCAACCGAAGGGGAAGAGGGATGCAGCGACGGGTTTTTGCGGTGACTTGGGGCTTGCGACGCCTGCGGCAAGGCTTCAATCTGATTCTGGACGGCTCTGAGACGGCGGTAGCAGTGGTGGTGCGCGGCGGTGTCGGTGATTCCGACCAACGGTGCTGGTTCGACGTCGGATTGATGGTGGAGGTGGTGCAGAGGAGCGATGAGTACAGTGCTAGGGTTTCAGAGGAAAAATTACTGATGCTCCGTTTTTTGGTTTTTTATTGTTCTTGTTGTTTTGTATTTTTTTTGTTTTTCCCTTCTTTGGGCTTCCGCCCCAAACACTCTTTTTTCCTCTTTTTTTCATCTTTAACCATTTTAATACTAACCTAGATAATAATTACTTAATTACTTCATCCGTTTCAAATTATAAGACTCTATTTAGACAATCACGTTTATTAACAAAATGTAATAATTTTAGTTTTATTTATTTTTATATAAATCTTTCATATATGCTTATATTTAAAACTAATTGATGTATTAATTGTATCTCATTTCAATACCAAAAAATAATGAAGGTATGGAGTAAATTAGGAAAAACTACATTTTTTTTTCTTCTGAAATCTAGAAGGAGTCTTATATTTTAGAACACCAAGTTCGATCTTATAATTTGGAACGGAAGGAGTAATTAATAACAATAAGAGAAACTTAATTGATCTAACTATTTTATTTTTACATCCAACCTTATTTTAGGTGAGATGGACCCGAACTAAATTCAGTATCGTATAATGTCATTACTGTTGAGTATTTATAAATTCGAATTGTAATTAGACTTAAATGAGAAAAAAAGTAGACAATTAGACATGGAGAAGGGGAATAAAAGACTAGAAAAAGGAGAGTACGGGTTGGGGAAAAAGGAAAAAAGTGGATGGAATGTAATTAACATATTAGATAATTATTCTAAAGTGTCAAAAGTGCATCATCACTTAACAAAACTCTATTAAAGTGAGGGGCTAAAAAAACTAATCTTAAATTATCGAAGGACAAATATCATAAAAAAATTGTGTAAATAAGGATTGAAGAAAAAAAACATCTAAATATAGGAGACGGAAACATATTTAAGCATGAAAGTTGAAGAATTTTTTCACTCAATTTTAAAATGAACCATCAAGGGACCATAAACACCATCAAACTAGAACCACAAGACACAAAGCAAAATATAGGTTAACATCACATAATCACAACCCTAAATAGCAATTTTGAGATAGCTTGACTAGATACTTCACTATGTATAATTGTTCAATAATTTCTAGTTGGACTATGGCAACCATCCACCAACTTCATCTTCATGGCCTGTCACCATCATCGTCGTGTTTATCGGTTCATTCGTTTCTCTTCTAGCTTCTTTAGCAGCTGTGGTGACCCTTTCGACATACGCTTGAAGCTTAGATCCTTCATAAGTTTCAGGAGTGTTGTTCTGCTTCTTGAAAATGTTTTGGCGTCTCTTGGCGGAATTCCAATGGCTCCTGATGTTGTTTGCCGACCTACCAGGCAATGTCTTTGCAATTTCTTCCCATTTGTTTCCAAGCTTTTGGTGGGATTTGATCAGTATAATGTCTTCGATTATTGTCCATGGACCCTTCTACATTTATACAAGACAAAAAATATGTCGATATGTGAAATTAGATAGAGCATAAATGAATCGAATTGCACCTGAATAATTTGCTACTAGCCCTGAACTATATATGTTTGGATATGATATTTAACACAAGTTATATGAGAGACATGATCGATATTATTCTATTTGAATGCAATGCACCCCGTGTTGACTTTCATAAATAGAGAACAATATCATGTTATTTTTTTAAAAGCAAAATCAAATCTCATGTTATTTGATGGACACTAATGTTATGTTGCATCCATTTCCACTCACATCCAAGAGTGAAAAGAGAAAGAAATGAGATGAAAATGAGATATATGATACGTGATGTAATGAAAAAATAAAATAAAAAGATAGCAAGGAAAAAAAAGTGAAATTAATATGTATGAAAGATAAAGTGAATATAATTGTATCAAATTTGTCTAATAGCCTATGTAATTCCTCTTTGTAAAATAAAGTGTTGACCATAGAAAAATTTGAAAACACCAAAATATTGGATATAAGACTTAATAACTCATACTAAGAATATAAAATTCACAGGAAGAATTGGAGCTCCATTACCATTTTCACCTTGCAAATGATCATGAATAAACCGCTACAAATTGAAAATGTAAATTCAAGTGTTTCAAAGGATATGGTAAAAAACAAAGGAATATAAATACTTTGTGTCTTATTGTGATACTTATCTTAGTAGTTGTAAACAAAACATTTCTATTATGAATTTCATAGACACATAGATGTCCAAGAAGAATAGAAAGGTGACTTCTATGGTGGTCCTTAAAATTAAAGTCCACTCGTGGGGTTTTTAATAAATTTGCTTAATTTTACAATTAAATCATCATTAATTTTTAAAATTGCGACTTCAGGTTCCATATTAAATACTCGTATGAGATCAAATTATTAACGAGGATCTCATATGGAATTAGAAATAACGGTTTTAAAAATTAGTGACATAAAATAGAAAACATTAGTATCAAAGAGTAACATATAATATTTAAAGAGATTTTAATAAGGTTTTATCAAAAGTTCTAGCTAGTTGAATAAAATGAATATGGGTGATCTCATATGAAGGCAAGTAGTGCTTGATTGTATCCTGATAACAAATGAGATTGTGAAAAACATACGATAATGTTAATTGAAATATCATCACCAAACATATAATATTTAATAAATAAAAGAAGTTAAGGCAAATATTATTGTCATTAAGAAACGTAATTTTTTTTCCGATGTACATGAAAAACGTAAAATTTCAATTAATTTTGTTTAGAAACCGACAAGAAGCTATAGATGATTGGATTGCGGTTATTCCTCTGTCACTTGATCAATGGAGGAAGCTAATAAAAGGTTTATGCTTTTATTAGTTTTCTGAATTTAAAAACTTTTTTTAAAAAATGATTTTTAAAACTCATTTTTCAAAAGAAGAAATCACAAAGTTAATGCAAATATTATTGTGTTTAAGAAACGCAAAATGTCATTTAATTTATTTTAGAAACCGACAAGAACGAATTAAATTGGGAATTTAATTTGTTTTGTAGTTGAAGAAAAGTCAAAAGGAAACAATGTACTAATTATTCATGTTAGAAATTCACAAGTAACTTATGAGAGCATTAAATCTTAATTATTAGATCTAACGTTGAATGGTCAAGATTAAAATAAAAAGTCATGACTTTTTAAAAATGCATGTGACCATTAAATCATTTTTAATCTTAACCACTCATGTATGATTGTACGATAATAATTTATATGCGTGGATGCGAAATAAATTTGTATAATGTGTGATTGTGTGTGCTTATTAAACCCAAAAGAAATTATATATGCATGTATGTGAAAATTGAGAATGGAAATAGAAGCAACCATAATCTCTGGCCTGAGATGGTTGTGCCATCTCTCCCTGCACTGTTTTCCATTCCTTTTCTTCATTAATTTTGCGACTTTACTCCATTTACTTTGCCCGTACTGCTTCACTAACTCCACAAGAGCCCTACATATAAAACCATAAATTCAAATTAAATACTCATCAATTTTCCGCATTAAAAAAAAAAACTGAAATTAATGAGATAATCAAAGGAAAAAATTTCTTTGAAATAAATTAAAAAAATAAAAAGTAGTGAAGGAGACGGAAGACAACATCGGAAAATTCGACATACTTGTCCTCTTGTTCTGACCACTGCCATTTGGTTATGTTAGCAGTGCAGTTATCCGTTTCATCTTGCGTAATTTTCCTCTTCTCACCATCATCATCAATGTCATAAATTTTAGTGAGGTATGAAAGATCCCCTTCATGCAAAGCCCTCTTCAACAATTCAATTTCATCAGAATCTACTGGTGGTGGTGGTTGGGAAAATTTCAAGGGAACCACTTGATCAATGGAGGAAGCAGAAGCTATAGATGATTGGATTGCGGATTTTTGGTCAAAAACCCACATGGATGTGCTACCTTGGTCGCCATACAAGGCTTCCATTTTGTTGTTTGGTGCAAGTGCCATGGGGTTAATGTGGGGGTTGACAAAGCCACTCAGAGACCCTGCTTGGGAAGAATCGCCCATGCAGAAGATTGATGGAACATTAAAGGGGTTGGTGACAGAGGAAAGACCCTGCATCGGAAGAGCAGGGTTGGGATTACGGTCTTGAAAATGGTGGAAAATGTTGGTGGGGTTTAACAAGGGGTTGTTCTGTGGTGGTGGAATGAGAACAGAGGTTGATGGAAACATGGTCGGAATCCCTTGGAAAGTAGGATCGAACGCCATGCAGAAAAGATGAGTACTTGAGTGTGTGTGTGTGTGTGTGTGTGAGAGAGAGAGAGAGAGAGAGAGAGAGAGAATTGTTGTTTGTGAGGAATGAAATGGTTTAAGGTGGGGAAGTGCGAGTGAGGATGAAGGGGTGCTTATGGCCTCTACTAGAACCTAGAATTGTTGTTTGTGGGTCAATGTACTTTTGATTAAGACGACTTTACCCAAATCTTAGCTTTTATTAGAGGAAGAACATTGTTTCTTATTTTCTCACTTATTATATTTTACTAAATTACCTTTTCTTTACTTCTTGAAAAAGTAATCTTAAGATTCTTTTGACACGTGAGACACATTCGATTCTTAATAGTTAAGATGAGTGTCCGCCAATGTGCTTCTGATTAGCGCATGTTTTACCGAATTCATGACTTTTTAATAGAGGAATAAAGAAGGTTTCTTATCTTCTCACTTATTTTCTTTACTAAATCACCTCTTTTCCTTTTCTATAATATTTTTTTTGAAAAAATATCTTCTATATTCAGATGTCTCGACACGTGGGAGACATTCGGTTCATGATAGTAAAGCTAGGAGTGTCAATCAACATGCTTTTGATTAGGTCAAGTTTTACCAAATTCACAACTTTTTGTTAAAGGAAGAAAACAATTTCTTATTTTCTCACTTATTTTATATTACTAAATCACCATTTTTTATAATATTCTTTTTTGGAAAGATTGGCGTATTATTATATTTTTCAATACAAGGGAGACTTGATTTTCACTGTATTTAAGATAGGAGTGTCAGTCAATTCTAATCTAATTAGGACGAGTTTTAACAAAACCAAAGCTCTTTGTCATAGGAAGAAAATGATTTCTCATTTTCTCACTTGTTTTATTTTACTATTTCACCCTTTTATTTTTTACAATATTCTTTTTTTGAAAAAAAAAACGTGATAGACATGCGGTTGATGATAATTAAGATACGAGTATATGTCAATGTGCTTATGGTTACGATGACTTTTACCAAAATCATAGCTTTCTTGTGAGAGGTCAAAAACAATTTCTTACTTTCTCACTTATTTTATTTTACTATTGCACCTCCTTTTTTTTTTATAGTATTCTATTTTGGGAAAAAAATTAAGATATTTTTGGCACTTGGGAAACATGAGGTTTATGATAACTAAGATAGAGTGTCTAACAATGTGTTTTCGAGCAAAACGAGTTTTACCAAAATCACTTTTTTTTTTCTTTCTGTCAGAGGAAGAAAACGGTTTCTTAAGGCATGTTTAATAATTGTTTTTTAAAACAGCTTTCTGTTTTGTAATACTAAAAAACTAATTTTATTAAGGTTTTTGCATTCATTATTTTTCAAAAGTGTTTTTTATTTTCAGTTTGTTCTCTACTTTCTATTTTCAACCTAATATTTGATTTTCTCATTAATGACACAATCGTAATATTACCAAATTTTAATTTTCTCAATCCAAGCAACTCAAATTTCGTTAATTTTTTATTTCTAAAATGATTTTTAAATTAACATTATCAAACAGATTTTTGAAAGTTTTGTTTTAAAAAAAAGTTTTCAAAATTATTTTATAGAATAGTTTTCAAAAATAAAAAACAAGAACATAAACAAACACATATTTTCTCACTTATTTTATTTTAATAATTCCCCTCCTATTTTTTTATAGTATTCATTTTTTGGAAAAAAAAACTTTTATTATGAGATTTTTGACACGTCAGAGACATGCAGTTCATGATAATTAAGATAGATGTGTCAAACAATGTGCTTCTGATTAGGAGGAATTTTACCAAAATCACACTTTTAGTTTTTTTAGAGGAAGAAAATGGTTTCTAATTTTCTTACTTATTTTATTTTTCTAATTCACCTCATTTTCGAGTGTCAACTTGGATATTTCCCTTCTTAGTTGTGCTTAATAAGCAACTTTAGATTAGCAACATCAACCTTTTAGTTTATAGTTTTGGATTGAGCAAATCTCCATTTTGGTCCCTCAAGATTTTTACTTATGACTGTCTGGTTCTTGTACTATTTTGACCCACCACTTTGGTTCTTCAAGATGTCAACGCTGGTCACTTTGGTCCTTTTTTACATTTTCTGTTGGTCCCTGAGATGAAAAGTGAGAGTGAAATGCCACGCAAGCTTGCCACGTCTGCTACAACGATCATATTTTAACTTCCTGAAATCGGTCAAATCAGTCCCTTCGTCTTCATCTTCATCTTCATCTTCTTCAAAATTAAAAACCCAGAAAAATTTAGAAAATTCATCATCACCTTCTCTATCGCTCTGATTCAGTGTCGTCGCCACGCCCAGCCACCCTGACAACCAGAACCATCATCGTCACCTCCATCTCCCTACCAAGACCTCCTTAGCACAGAACCCTCAACCACCTCATAAAGGAAGAAGAAAGAATGGCAACCCACAACTCCACCACCCAAAATCAAAACCAAAACCACCATTTTTTTTTTTGAGAGAAATGCTAATTAAGGAACAATCACAAGAATCGCAATGAACAACCCATATCTCGTCCCAGATCGCAATGTCACTCAACGTTCCCCAACCCAGATCGCAATGTCACTCAACCTTCCTCAACCCAGATCTCGTCCCTGAAGATTTCACCATAAGAGAAGAAGAAAAAAAAGAACGTGTCAGCAAGCAAGAGAGAATAAGGAGTAGAAATTTCCAGAGATATAAGAGGAAACACACATCATCATTTTTATCAGGGTAAAGAGGAGAGGAGAAACTAGCAACTCATATCAGACAAGGAGAAAACAAATCGAAACAAGGGCATTCAAAGGCAAAACACACTAATAAAAAAACTCATATGAGGGAAGCAGAACGATTTTCTTTTAAACTATGCAAAGGAACCAAAAGACAAAAAAAAAAAAAAAAAAACAGTCATAAGTTAAAGATCTCAGGAAAACTTAGGAAACCCATTTTTAACATAACCGAACAAACATGTCACTACACAAGAAAGAAAACGAAGACAAGAACCCCAAATCCAAGAGAAAGAACAGAAATCACCAACTCAACAGACCCAAAAGTTCTAAAATCACCCACAAGATGAAATTTATAGAGTCATATAGCAAGAGATAGGAATCACTAATCCTAGCATGGACGGAACTAGACGATACAATTCCTAGGAGCCTGGCCATATAACGCACTTGCAGGTGCGGCGGCTCGTCGGAAGCAAACCCAGATCACGACAGAGCTCGACCCTAAAGGCTTCTGGGGCCTTCTTCTTCGTCTAGCAGGTTTGTCCGACCCATGCCGAGGCTATTCACCATGAAGCTCATATCCGATGAGTACCTTTTCTGAAACCAAGCACCAACACTGTACTTCGGAAAATACCTTCATTTTTCAAAACGGAATTTGTCGAAACTTGGCCGGAATTCGCCTTCCACGGTGGTTCACGGTGGAGCTCGGCGGCGATGGGAAAAAGCTACTGGTTCCTCTTCTACTCGTGACGAGGATCATCGTGGTGGTGTCTGTTTCCTCAAACGGCGAAGGATTCGGCCGAAAAACCGATTTTCAAGCGGCAGTGGTGGCGGTTGGCGGCAGCGGAACGACGAACTGACTTGGGGTTTTTGTTGTGGACCTCACGGGGAGTCCAACGGTTTGTCTGTTGGCCTAGTAGTTTGGCCGGAATTGAGGAGAGAAGGTGGCGGTGGTGATTTTCTCCAAAAACAGAACGAAGAACAATGTTGGTGGGTTCGACCATGGTGAGGGAAACATTGGTGACGGTGTTGTCTTAGTTTCCCAGGGATGGGGCTTGGTCATGCAGGTGGTGGTTTGGCTCTATTTTGACAGAGGGAGGAAAAGAAGAAGAAGATATGGTTCAAGAAGGTTTGGATGGTGGTGGGTGAAAGACAGAGAAAATTCAAGTCACTTCACTTTAGGGACTAAATTGAAAATCCACGTGTCAAAGAACGTGACACATGGTGTTTTCCGTCCCAGGGACCAACGGAAAATGTAAAAAATGACCAAAGTGACCGACGTCGACATCTTCAGGGACCAAAGTAGTGGGTCAAAATAGTACAAGGACTAAACAATCATAAGTGAACATTTTCAGTGATCAAAATGGAGGTTTACTCGTTTTGGATTCTACAAGCTTCAAAGTTACCATGATGATATTAAATTAAGAAAATAGTATTCACTTTTATAATTGTTCTTACATTTTTGTGAAAACAAGGTTCGTAATAAATATGATTTCCCAACTAAATGTTCCATCACTTTGTAAGGACTTTATGATACTACCTTATTAGTTAGGTATTTATTCTTAGGGCCCGTTTGGTGGATAGGATAAATAGAGACAAGATATGATAATAGTCATATCATGTTGTTATTTGTTGCTTGTAGCGCCAGCAGGATAGGATAACACTATCCTGTCCCTTATTCATGTCCATCATGTGTAAAAGTTATCCTGAGGGGGAGCTAGGATAGAAATTATCCTGACAGGATAGAATATCAGTTTTTTATTTGTTTATTAGTATGACCCAAAATTAATTTCAATATTTATATTTTATATAATTTTTAATAATATTAATTAATAAATATAAATTTTTGATTTTAATAAAATATTAATTTTATTACTTATGAATTACTAATTGTTATTGTTAAGTTAAATTATTTGGTTCTGATAAATTTAATTAAAAAATAAACTTATTTATAAATGGTGAAAATATTGGATTTACTCATATAAAATAATTAAATTTTCATTATCACTTACTACTACTTAGTTAACATTTTTTTTTGTTATTTATATTAGAATAAAAATACACAAAACACACACACATATTAATTTTTTAATAGTAAATATAAACTAATTTTATATCATCATATGATATTATTTAAAATTATTTCTCTACTTATATAATTATAACTAATAATTTAAATATAAATTATTTTTGAATGAATAATATATTTTAATAATTTTTAAAAAATTTGATTAATTTTTGTCATTAATCACTTACCCCTACTAAGTTAAAACTCATTGGTTACATATATAATAATTTTATATAAAATAGACTCTCTTCGAAAAAAATTAAAATAGCCAAATTAATAAAAATTAATTATATTTTAGTTAATATTAAAACATGAGCTCATTTGTAAAAATGTAAACAAATTAAATTTAATAGAATAATTATTTTTTAAAAAAAACTATTTAGAAAATTAAATTTTAAAAAACATTATGTATTTTTTTTAAGGAAAATTTGATACATTTTTGTTTGTATCATATCATATCAATATCTTGTCCACCTCAAACGCAGGATAGGATAAGAATCTATCATGCTCTTATCATATCATGTGCTTATCTAATCCTTTATCATATCCTGCTCTTATCCTATCCTGACCACCAAACGGGCGTGAACATAAACTTGTTGGTACCTTTATCAGCCGCTGTCTACAGACCCTCAAGGCTCCCTCAAGCTTCCAGTATTCTTGACTACATTCCTATTAAGTAGTTTCTTCATAATGATCTTCTCGACGAGAGTTCTCCCTGCTACTCTTTGTTGTTACGGTCCCCTATGTTCAACTATACATTTGCACAATTTAATCTTTTAGGGAATTCTTCCCTCCAGATCTTTCTATCCTACCAAGTAATAAAATTTTCTAGCCGGCTACTAAACCAAAAGGCCCAATGACATCGATGCCGACCCACAAAGGCTTGCACTTAAGCAAGCACCATATGGGCGGACTGCATGACCTAGTGATGGAGCAACCTACCCGGCAAATGTCGGAGCAACCATACACTAGGCGAGACGCAACATATAAGGCATGATGCTCAAAAGACAACTATGTGCCCAAAAGCTATTACTTAAAGGCTTCCCTCTCACTTGCAAAGACAATTGTCATGGACTCTGAGTCCATAAATGCAGGTTCTATCATATATTTACGTAACATGCTATTCATTACTAGTACTTCTTGAGTTCTTCTAAGACACATGGATTATCTCCGAACTTTCACTGACTTGAGCGTCAAAGTGTCTTGTACATGTGCTTTTCCCCCTCCGTGCCTGAGACTAGCCCCATCGTATACGCATAGACACTTTCGACCATGCTTCACCGCAAAAACTGAGGAGGTTGATCAAATCTAATCACCGAAAGAACAGAATTTAACTTAAGAGATAAAGATGAGTGACAAACTTGTTGACTAATTGAAATATTGTGTAAGACCTAAGAAGTAAAAATTAAAACATCTCTGAGAGAAGATGACTTGTAGCTCAGAGGACCAAAAACATAACAGATGTTTTTTTTATTTATAAATTCTACTTTGCATTCTAATTAATCTCATTGTATTTGGTACCCAATCATAATTGAGACATTACTTAAAAAAATATTAAACATATATCTTATGAACCAACCACCAATTGATTCTACCTTCGGTATTCTTGTGATATTACTTCACACATAGTAATAACTTTGATATGCTTTTATAAGATTTTTAAGGGGGATTGCTAACATACTCTCACTTAATTTTGTGAAGGAGTAAGTTAGCCCTTAACAAATTTTCTGTTGAACAAATTTATCCTTAGCCTTGTTCTTGAAAATAATGTCTGCACCTGGTAATCGGTAATTCAACAATTTTTTTTGAAAAGCTACATTTCCTTTTCTCCGTTCACCCAATTCTCTCTCTTTCAAGCCATCCCTACCGGTGCCAGTGCCCGTGCCATTTACGCACTTCTCCGCCATTCAATTCAAGCAATTCCAATTTCTACTGCAATCTAATGCACACTAAAAAAGAAACTCAGTTTATTTTACTTCTTCAGGATGAATCTAATTGAAAAAGAGGGATAAGGAGTTGAAACATCACATAAATCAGTCAAAACCCATGAACTTCACAACGATGGCAACAATGAACGACTCGACAGCGACGAAGCTCTCTGTCAACGGTGCGCTTTGTCGAACAGTGGTGCGACGGTGGAGAAGACGAAGGTGGTGCGAGCCATGATGGAGAACACAAGCGGTTAAAAAAAATCTTAAGCAAAGAGGTGCAAGTGCATTCTGAAATATGAAAAGATGAAGGAAAAGTTCAGCGTCAGCTGTCATACGGTGGCGCACAATGACGACGGTGGCTGACGTTCCATGGAACTAAGGGTTCAAGAAAATATGAAGAACGGATGTGCAGGTGCATTCTAGGGGAAGGAAAAGCCAAAATTACCAAAACACCTAAATCTTTCTTTCTAAAAATAAAAAGTGGTGGTATTTTTGTCTAAAAGAGAAAAAGTGTTAAGTGCTAAGTTACTCATTCACAAGATCAAGTGGGCTTAAGTTAGCAAATCTCATATTTGAAATAAGAAAAGAAAACATTGTTATTCTACGTGAACCTAAATTCTGACATTCCTAGTATGAGAACACCACCATCTATCATTTATGAATCAATCTCCAATATATTTTCCCTACATAGCAATGTTTATGATCTATTCAACATTTGTTAGTACAAGAGCACTAATTTATAATACTTCCCATCAATTAGCTGAGGCAACAAAAGACATTCTACTCTTTTTGGTCCTTCAGTTCCTCATCCCTAAAATCTTAGGATTAACTTAAGAAGTTTAAAATTACAATATTAAGAAATTGGGAGGACACAAGTTTTTCTCCACCCAATCAAAACATTTAAGAGTTAAATTAATGAAAAAGTTCACCAGCTAGTCACATTTTAAAGGTAAACCACTACATAGTAGAAAATTAAGGCGGAAGAGGCAGATGGTAAATAATCACCCAAAATAATAAGAGCGTCATCACATTTGTTCACCGCTTTCTTTAAACCAAAACCAGGTATACAATACTTTTCAGTGTCTGATTAATTTCTGTTCTGGAAACAGTTAGCCAGGCTCCATATAAACTCGACTTTTACCAAAATAACAAAAAAAAAAAATAACATATTCGTTACTAGGTTCTTCACCTATGCCATTTCAAGGCTTCTACTAAGCCCCACAAAATATACACTTGCCATTAATTCCACTACCAGATCCTAACTTGTCAGTGTTCAAGCAACAATGCCTTTCCACCAGTGAAAATAGAGCAAAATAACTTTGCCATATATAAACCTTACCTTAACATATCGTCATCGTCATGGCAAGGATAGCCAAAACCCTAATATCTTACTTCATCTTAACTGATCATTCCTTCTTCATCAGGAATCATCCCTTCCTCCTCTTCTCCATTGCAAGAAGGATGAGATCCTCCCCACCCTTTCTGAGGGCTGTTGTTAGACCTTTTCTCCTCTTTACGACTATCATCACGCTGCCCTTGTCCCATCATTGATCCATGAAAGCTGTATCCTGGAGACCGTTCACGAACAGCTGGGGCCCTCTCCTGTTTATGAGGACCAGGACTGCGACTTCGCTCACGGTTAAGGCTCTTATTACGATCACGTTCCATCATTGCTTTGTGAAAGCTGAACTGGGTATTTTGAGCTGGTGCAGCCCTGTCAGGACTACGACTGCGATCTCGGTCGCCACTTTTGAAGCGCTCACTCCAGCTAGAACCCCCCCTCTCAGGACTTCGTCCACGATCATTCCTATACCACCAGACAACACATTTGCAACCATTACTTAAGAACGTGAGGATTTTTTTAGAAAGCCCGATTCCTCTTATATGCAAGGGCACATAAGTAAAAAAAAGAAAAGTAATTAATAATAAATTAAACTAACCTTTGTGAGTCATGGTCAAATCCACGGCCTCCACCTCTTCCAGAAGCAGCAGTCCCAAACCCACCTCTTCCTCCATAACTTGAATCACTACCTCTTCCACCATACCCAGAATCACTACCCCTTCCACCATACCCAGAGTCATTCCTTGCCCCATATCCAGAGTCACCCCGTCCACCTGAACCCCAGCGTCTGGATCTGCCCATCCCACCACCCCGTGTTGACATATCACGAAGTTCTGACGGGACACGTTGGTTTGCACCTTCCAAGATTTTGATCAAATCTGAAGCATATTTAGCATCCTGCTCCGCAAAGAAAGTGTAAGCTAAACCAGTGGCTCCAGCCCTCCCTGTCCTTCCAATCCTATGCACATAATCTTCCACTCCTGTAGGAAAGTCATAGTTGACAACCACCCTGAAAAATATTTATGGTCAGTGTTCACTTTTTCTAGACAATAAAAGTACATCCAGTAAACATTCATGGAAAAACAAATTACTACAGCATGCACAGTGGACTAAGTAGTGTATCAACACATTGGCCTCAGAATAAAAAATCGATATACAATAAACCCAAATAGTTACCAACCTAATGTCTTTGATGTCTAATCCTCGAGCCGCAACATCAGTGGCTACAAGCACAGGACACTTCCCAGTTCGAAACTGACCCAACACATGATCCCTCTCACCCTGGGATTTATCCCCATGTATAGCAGCAGCTCCAAACTGGCGCGTAAGATTACGAGCAAGTTGATCACACATTTTCTTGGTAGAACAAAAAATAATTATCTTTGATCCTTGATCCTGAGACCGCAAAATCTGTTCCAGTCGTCGGTGTTTCTCCATTGGTGGCAATACTTCAACATGCTGTTTTAATAACATTAAAAATGGACTGATCACAGTTAATAATCCTCTGATATTAATAGGGTCTAAAGGAAAAAATAGTAATTGAGTGAAATGGAGAGATGTAAATGGTATAGACTAAAAAGGCATTATCAAACCTGGGTAATGGATTTGTTAGCAACAAGCTCATCCACATTTCCAATGTTAACCTGAACAGGATTGACCAGCAGATCAGCTGCAATTTTCCTAACCTCCTTAGGCCATGTCGCAGTATACATGAGAGTTTGCCTGCGGGCAGGCACCTCATTCACAATCTTCCTAATTTGAGGTTCGAAACCCATGTCCAGCATTCTGTCTGCCTCATCTAGCACAAGGAAAGAGATCTGATGAAGACTGATTCTTCTCATCTCAAGAATATCATTCAAGCGACCAGGAGTGGCTACCACAATATCTGCTCCACGGTCAATATCTCTCAACTGAGGACCCTTTGGTGCTCCTCCATACAAACACTAGTGAAATAATAATAATTAATTAATAAATAATTATGGGAAACTAAAGGCAGCTTCAAGCAAACTTTGTTTCACAATCTCAAATTTCAGTCGAGTGAAACATTAATCTCAGTGCATATGTCATATGAAAACAAGATATAAGAAGTCCGAAAGAAAAGGAGCAAATAGTTACTTACTACACAAGAAATTCTAGATGATTTCCCAAACTTCACAGCTTCATCTTGTATTTGTGTCGCCAACTCTCTAGTTGGTGAAAGTACCAATACAGTTGGGCCCATTTTGGAGTTATTACCAGAGCGCTTGAGGTGAAAAAATGCTGGGATTAAATATCCCAAAGTTTTCCCTGAACCTGTTTTAGCAATGGCAACTATATCTCTACTTTGAAGAGCAATGGGCCATGACTGTGCCTGAATTGGAGTAGGGGCTGAGAACCCAGCATTTTGTACCTAAAAAAGGAAAATCCAGGAGATTGGTTTCATTTGGGACTTATAGAGAGGAGTGATTATTGCCGGAAGAAGCATCATCCCCCATATGCAAGCCACCAATGCTTGCTGATGCAAGCTAGCGCATGAGGAGGCCTCTTCTTCCGAACAGACCAAGTGGCAGACTGAATCATGACCAACGGCAGTCCCAGCCACGAACTTGGATGATTCGGAAAGCCCATCAAAACAATTGGTCCACCATATAGGGCGCTCCAAAGTCGAAACTAAATGCGCCCCACAAAAGAGGGCACCACAATGTACGACATTAGCTCCTTCTCCAGGAGCAAATATCGCACCTACGAAAAAAAAGTAAAAATGGCAAAAGAATCATCATGAGCCTGAAACTTAAAAATTAGAGCTTCAGGAATCAGAGTTTTGCGTAAGAAACACCAGGATCAGAAATCTACAGAAACTTCCATATCCTCCTAACTGCCACTAATGGAGAGATGTGAAAAAAAAATAGTATAGAAGTTGATACCTCTTTAAGAATCTCAGATGGTAAGCCAGTGGACCCAAATGATGTAAAAGGCGGAGGCACATTATCTCCCTGGAAACGTTACAAGGGAAAAAAATTCTCAACTTCGTCATCTAATTGGAGCAAACCCCAAAAGCAGAGGTAGTATTCAATTATGTGGACACACTTTTCAATTATATTCTTAAAAGATTTAAGGAAATTGTTTTTTGTATCTCCAAGGTAAAGTCCATAGCAACAATATTGTTATATATTATATATAATGTACAGTTCAAAATGATAGCAGCGTGATATAATTACTTGCCACAAAAATACAATATATACTCACAGAAACAGTTATTTCATGCCGACGCCGATAAGACTCTGGGCTTAGTCCAGCTCCAGCATCTGATGCCCCATGATCTTTGATAGAACTAATATTTCCAGTAGCATGTGTTCCATTTGGGACATTATTATGAGAACTAAAACCTCCCCCTTTGGAACTCTTAATACAAAAAAAATAAAAAATAAGTGCCCAGGCAAACTAGGATTGAGAAAAATGTATGGCTGAATCTTTTTATTCTAGCAGGATGGTGCATTCATTTCCTATGTAGATATAATATAATGTCCAAACATTTCTAGTATCCATTTAAGAAAAAAGATAATTTAATTATTCAATACAAGTTTTGTGAATAATGTTTTAGTTCAATAAAGACAAACATCATCCCACTCTCCACTATTTTCACCACTCACAAGGATAACAGAATTAATGATTTAAAATGAACATAAAAAGTGCATAAAAATCGCTGCTAGCAAACCACATACCAATTGGTAGAATATTTCTTACAGTCTATGTGCAAACCTTCCATTCCATGTGCCACAGGTTATGTAAGGTTTCATATATCAACATGTTAAAATACAACAGAGAAAGTTGAGCATGAACCTGATGGTTCCGTGATCCACCGTCATTTGACCCACCGCCTCCATTCCTATCATACCTATCATTCAAATCTGGACTGCGACCACGCTGCGGCCCTTGAGATGATTGTTGAACCTGGACAGAAGAACTAGGCACTGAAGACTTTGGTGGGGCAGTGGAGCTTGAAGGCCTCTCGTACTGGGTGACATTAGTCTCAGGATTCCAAAAGTACAGGTACCCAGTCTTGCCATCCACAAGACCCCTCCATGGTTTAGGGAGGGTCGGGTCTGGCGGTGCATATCGCGGACCGACTGAAGAGGCAGTAGCTGTGGCAGCCATAGCAAGGGAACCAGAAATATAATTCTAACAAGACAGCAAAATAAGAACATCATAAAAAACTACACAAAAAATAAAATTAAAACATAAGTAGGAATTATTCTCCATTTAATGAGGCACAGTAATGAGGACACTATAAGAGCAATTATAATTCATTTTCTTAGTGACCCAAGTTTAGCAAAAGTTACATCCTCAAATTAACGCATTTGATTTGATAAGTTCATAATAACAGCAGCTTAACATATATTATAGCCCAAATCAAACATTTCCCTGCATATCTAGAAAGGAAAATTCCAGCAAGTCTGAGCAAGCAACAAGTTCAAATCTTTACACAGTAAGTTGAGCAAAACAAGAGAAGAAAAACCTCCTATGCTGAACATTATCAATCCAGCGTATAAAACACTTTCGATGAGAAAAATCGCGTCCAGAAAACCCAAATCTAGCTCGATTAATTACATGCAGCACAAAACTATTTAAAAAAAAAAAACGAAGCCCTAGATTCAATCAAAACCACAACCCAGCATCCGGTGGGGTAACAGTGCTTGCCCACAACGAAACCCTAATCATTCACACTCAGATCTAGCTCGCTATGGAACGGTGAAAGCAATGCGTGCAATTAACATAGAGAAAAAAACGTATTCAAATTGAAATCGAGTCGAATCTTATTTACCTGTAGAAGAGCGAGAAATGGAAGTAGATTCTTCGTGAGCTTCTCTCTCTACAGGGTGGTGTTTCTCTCTCTCCAATTCAGGGTTCGGGCTTCGAATCGCAAACCCCTGCGGCACGCGTGGAAAACGGTCGAGGGTGAAAGGAAGAGGAAGCAGAAGAGATGAACGATCGTTGGTTATTTATAGGTGGAATCAGAAATGAAGAAGATATTATTATAAGAGAAAGTGAAGGGGTTGGGTTAGATGAGTGACCATGGTTTGATGTTAGAGCTTAGAATCCTCATCATGGGTAAGTGTCATAAGGCCCAGTTTGCTTTTTTTGGTAGTGCTGGCTGGATCATGTCTTCAGAAAAATGAACCTGCTCAATCATGCTCGAGTATGATTTTGTCTTGGAAACACACACAAAAAAATACTTTTATGAAGAAAATTATGCAATTGATGATTTGTTTTTGAAAATGAATATCTGTTTCATTCCTTTGCTTTAATGAATGACTAATGGTGTTGATGAGTTATGAGTCTGATTTGCTTGTGTGAAGCACTCTTTGTGCTTATTTGACTTTTGATTTGGACGACTTATGTTAAAGGGTTAAGTTATTATTTATATCTATCTATATATTACATAAAAGAAGGTTTATACTTACTTACCCACTAAAATATGGTATAAATTCTAACTACCCCATTATGACATATCCATTACGATCCTACCCTAAATATTAAATAAGGAACAAATGTCAAATAAGGAATGAATCATAACTAATTAATACCAAATTTTAATAGGAACAAAAATTGATATTGATTACAAATGTTAAATAAGGAACGAACCCTAACTAATTAATACCAAATATTTAACCAAAATTTGAAATAAAGAACGAATCATAACTAATTAATACCAAATTAAATATATTTTTTTAAAATATGAATTTTTATTAACAATTAGTCTAATTAATATCATATTTTTAACCAATTCTTAAAAAAATTAAATAATTAATATTTATAAAATTTATTACAAATGTTAAATAAGGAATGAATCATAACTAATTAATACCAAATTTTAATAGGAACAAAAATTAATATTGATTACAAATGTTAAATAAGGAACGAACCCTAACTAATTAATACCAAATATTTAACCAAATTTTAAAATAAGGAACAAATCATAACTAATTAATACCAAATTAAATATATTTTTTTGAAATATGAATTTTTATTAAAAATTAGTCTCCTCACTTGATGCTATAAATTGTACCACTACGATTTCTCTCCTATATCGTTTTAAAAGAATAAACTCAAAAATCAATCGTGAGAACTATTGCACACTTCTAAATTATTTTTTTGCTACATCATTCTGAAAATAATCGATTATGGTGGTGAGTTTCAAAGTAGAAGTCTCTGTGTAAGCAATCTGTTCATTCTTACAAACTTTGCTTTTTTATTCTGCACGCGTTATCGTGTTCTAATCATTCAATTTGTTTTATTTTTTATTCCTTCACATGTTGCAATTTTATCTATTTTTATTTGGCTCTCTTTTAATCTTAATTGCAATATTCACATTCTCCTCAATTTTGTTGGGTATAGGAGATGAAGGGGATGGGAAAGGAAATGGATCATGTCAACGTTATTATGTTTGAATTCTTCAATTCGTTTTAGTTTTGATTCATTCTAATGTTACAATAATTTTTTTGGTTCTCTTTTTATCTCAATTGTAATATTTATCTTCTCCATATTTTTGTAGTAGGGTTTAGAAGATGAAGGCACAAGGAAATGACTAATGTTAGAGGTAAGAAAGATATTATTGCTTTTTGATCATTTGGTTCATCTTAGTTTTGATTTCTTCTTACTTGCTATGCTTAACCTTATCGAATTGATTTTGTTTGATACTTTCTCATGTTATAAACTCTTCCCTACTTGCTTCTCATAATTGTATCTTTGGGTTCTACTTACCACTTTCTATAGACATACGTCAACGATTTTGGAAGCAGAGCACCAATCAACAAGAAGAAGAAGATGAAATTAGTAAGGATCATTATGTGAGAGCTGGTTCCTTAAATATACGAAGGAAAATATTAAATTTGAAAATACATTTTTAGATGCTGAATTGATTTTCGAGCAAAACACGCATCATTCGAGCTATCTAGCATCACTCTAATAAATAATATATCATTGACACATATGAATAATGAAAATTATTCAAATGAGAACTAATTTTTAATTTAAGTTAATTAAATTTATTTTTTTGAATGAGCAACAAGTGTATGTAGCAAATTACCATGGTTAACGCTATGGTATATGTGTATACCTTTGTAAATTATTTAATTCCTTTTAGAATGATTTTGTGCTCTTTAGCATCATAGGAAAACCGTTTTATTAGGTTTCCGTACCCATCAGGCCTAGGAATTGGGTACCACCACCAGCTGAAAGTGAAGCTTCTGAGCAGAATGAGATTGATATGTCCCAGTCTGCACCAACTGAAGTTTTGAATCAACCTCAACCTGCACAGGTAAAACCATAAACTTGTTGATTACTCAACACTTACATAGTACAAACTAATCACAATTCACTGGTTCATATGTAGGTGATTACTTTAGCAGATCCAATTTCATCCACAATGCCTCCACAACCACTAGTTGAAAGAATTATTTACAGGCCCACTGCTGCTACATACAAACCTCCTCCTATAAGAGGACCTGTGTTCAGGCCTCCAAGTCAGACTAACTTTGCTTCCATCTCCACACCTCATCCGATAAGACCCAACTTCCTAGTTACAAGTTCCCCACCACCAGGTCCAACTACTCATGAATTTCGTGGAGGACCAATGGCTTTCATCCCAACTCATTCTCTGCATCCAAGGCCTCCAGGCAGGAACTAAAGATCAAGCATATTTGGGAACTATTTTTTGGTTTGAAGGCATATTAGAGCAATTGGAAGATGTACTTAGCTTATGCCTTAGGAAAATGTATTATGACTACTTTTTGTTTTGATGGCATATTAGAGCAATTGGAAGATCTACTTAGCTTGTGTCTTATGGATTATGTATTATGACTACTTTTTATTTTAATGGCATATTAGAGAAATTGGATGATCTACTTAGTTTATGCCATAGGGAATATTTTTTATGACTACTTTTTATTTTAATGACATTTTAGAGCAATTGGAAGATCTATTATGTAATTTAGTTACAACTTTTTGATGGCATATTAGTGACGATGACAATGGTAGAATACTTAATGCCTTATATATCTTGTTATTATCATCAATGAACTATTCTTTTTAATGAATGTATACATTAATGCATTATGATACTTAATGCCTTATGTATTTTGTTCAGTTTAACAACACAATGCATATATAAGGATTGTGAAATTTATTTCATTGATCAAAAAGTATCAAAGTACATCCAATCTTCATTACTACCCAAAATACAGACATTAAATTACTACACAATCCCCACATAAACCAACACCATCAACACAAGCACAACAACCATTCCCAACCCTAAGACACAACCTCATTTCTTGCATAAAAGTCTCATTCTTCAAGCTAGCTTCCTTCTAAAGCATCATTTCTTTAATGAAAGTATCATTCTTTAAGCTAGCTTCCTTCAACAGCCTTGTTTCATCAATGAAAGCCTCATTCCTCAATGTAACTTCCTTCAACAGCCTTGTTTCTGTGAAGAAGGATCTTCTCCTACCATTGCAAGAGGTTTTGATTCTTCTAAAATAACACCAACATTGATGAAGAAATGAAGACCTTATTCTTTTTATTAAGAGTGTATTAGTTTATTGCATTCTAGCTTTTAGGTTATGCATTTCTTAGGAAGAACTTTCAAGTTCTTTGATTACCTTTGCTCTCAAATCTTGGTAATTTTGTGTTTAATAAATCTTAATTGTTTTCATAAATAAAAGACTTAGAAACCTTAGGAAAGTTGTTTTTAAATAGTGTTTTTCAAAGGGAAGCTTAACCAGTTGGTAACAGATTACCAGTTTGGTTAACAGATTACCAGTTTGGTTAACAGATTACTGTGAGAGAAAATGGTTAAGTGGCAATCGATTACCACAAGACAGTAATCGATTACCCTGGGCAGTTTTGGTTAAAATCTGATTTTTGGCTTCTCTAATTGCATTCTCTCAACACTTGTGCGATTTTTTGATTTCCAAAAGAGTTTATACACTATATAAAGTGTCTTTCATTAGTCATAAACACAAGAGAGTAACAAGATTAGAAAGTTTTCATACTTGGAGCAAGGTTTTTCATTGTTCTTGGAGTGTTTTTCTTCATAGGTTTTCTATTTCCTTCATTGGTCTTAGATCACCATTCTTGTTGTGAATGTTACTTCTTCTTCCTTCAATCAATAGGGGTTTGATTGTATTCCACCATAGGGTTTGGTGAAGAGGGAAAGTAAGGTTCTTGTTCTATCTTATGGTTGGTAGAAGACACATTGGATTGCTTGGTGTAAGCTTGGTTTAGTTTTCTATCTTATTGGACAAATCTCATCAGGTTGATGGGGACTGGATGTAGTCTTTGATAGTAGTACTATCAAAGGTGAACTAGGATATAATCCCAACTTGATCTTCTTAAACCCTTATCTCCTTTAGATTTTGCTATTTGAATGTTTAGGGTTCTTAGTTTGGGGCTTTTTGTAAATTCGTGATTAATTGTTGAAATTGGTGTAATGAGATCTTTGTATGTGAATTACTATGCTTCTGTGATGTTTAGATTCATCCTTAAAATCATTTCTACTGTGTAATTTTAAATTCTTGGATGGTAACAGATTACCGAGAACGGTAACAAATTACCATTCGTGGTAACAGATTACTAGAATCAGTAATAGATTACCAGAAGTTGTTATTTTAGGTTTTAAGTTTAAATTTAAAAACTAAAGTTGGTTTTTTTAAGATCCTAATTCACCCCCTCTTAGGATTGTTACCTTAAGTGTTCACAGTTTCCTCAGTCAAAGCCTCATTCACCAACATAACTTCCTTAACCTCATTAATCAACATCTCCCCTTTCATAATCAACTCCCTTAGCAGCAACAATTATTCATCATTCTTCATCCCCATTTGACCTCCTATCTGAGCAGGGCTCATAGCACCCTTAACATCTGCAACCCACTTGAAGAAATGACAATTTGTAACATGGTTCCGCAAAAAGAAAGAGAAATCCCCAAATTAAAAATTCATCAACACATTTGGGAACTGCATATCAAGTGATGAGGACCTTTAGCTTATCCTTGGTAGATAGCAACCATAAAAAGGTTTTCCTAGGTTCAACTCAGTTCTGGATACCCTTATCACAACCACTTCACCACAGTAGCAGTAAAGGGTTCCTTGGCTTCTTCTGTGCGGAACTAACGAATTCTGTCCCCACTCGTCGTGAAGCAAATTCAACTTCAATAAGGGGTGACATTTCAATAAACGAAGAAGAAAGGAAGAGGAATTGGAGAATGGAAGAACAAATCAGAGAGATTGAAGATTTTCCAATTTAGGGATGTTTGGTTCTGATTTAGGGTTCTTCCCATCTTAAAGAGCTCGCAGGGACCAAATTGATGAAAAGATGTAACGGTCATATTCATTTTCCACGTGGAACAGCCACGATGGCACTTAACGTGCCAAATCAGCTTAGCTGTTAACGTCAGGTGACGGTTTTGAGGTCAGGGACTAACATGACTGATGATTTACACTTCCAAGGATTACAAGATGCATTTTCTTAGTTTAGGGACTCATAAATTAGCAAAATACACTTCCAGGGATCAAAATGGCTATTCACTCATTCAAGAAATGCAACTTGTAGTGGTGTTGCAGTCACAGAGAAATTGGTGAAGATTTTTCTAATAATTTAAGATCCTGGAGGGTGTTAATGACTTAAGTGTGGGGTATACACATTGCGATAGAGATAGCCTGAGTTGAATTTGCAGAGTATTGAATGATTCATCTACTTCAGTACAGTTACTTTCAGCTAATTGTAGTTTAATACATCCACATGGAAGCATGATTCATAAAATTTGGTTGGGAGGAGAGAGGGGAAAATCCAGTTTGTGCATGCATTTCGTGAAGCAAATCAAGTTGCAAATAATCTTATTAGCTAATAAGGCTCATGAACAACCTTTTCGGGTGCATGTGTGCATGAACCTCCAAATAGTTACAGAAGAGCCCTTATTCATGATTTCACTGAAGTGTCTTTCATTTTACATCAGACCCAAACCAATACTTCCACTAAATTCAGAAGCTATAGACTGGTTGAAACACATTGGCTGCAAATCACCGTCATATGGTTATCAACAATGAAGAGTTCGACAGAAAGGCATCCATAGGATGTTAATTGACTCATCAATCACTTTTGATGTACTGAACCCGAATACAACACTAGTTATCAGTGAAATAGTAAACTGAAATCAGAAATGATGAGATAAAAAATTTATTTGAAAACGTTGCATCTACTTGGCAACAAAAATGGGGTAGAAACATCTATCTAATATCTCAAGTTATATAAGATCCTAAATGTTTAAGTTAAATACATAACCAGAAAATGAGGTTTCTTTGGACAATTTCATCGGTATCTTGCCGATATACATTTTACCAAGTCCAAAATCCGACAGTAATCATAAAAGAGGGAAGATTCTTTGCCCTCTAGACCATCTCGGCTGACCCTATTACTACCAGCCAGGTTATTACATGGACTGCCACCAATAATGAGATCAAAACCCCCAGTCACACTCATCAACTGCTCCAAACGATCACCATCTAGCTGCTGCACATCATCCAGATCAATCAAATTGCCTTTCTGATTTGTTTGCTCCCACCAACTCCTAACAATGTTTCTGTTCACTTCAGACTTTTCAACAGCAACTACATTCTTCAGATGTATACCAAGCCGATGAAGAGCCACTTCCGCACCACCGATTCCCGAAAAGAGAGAAAGGAGATTGATACCCTTAGGGTACATCTCCTTTAGAACTGACAGGTGGTAAGCCACTGTGTCAACCTGAAATAAATTGAACCTATAAGGAAAGAGACATATATATGGAAACTTCAATGCATTCAAACAATCAGAACGTTTGGGAAAGTCACACACACAAACACATAAATATTAGATAGACTGAAACTTCATATAATCTAGTACACTTTCACAAAATAATTCTAAATACAACACCTAGAGATTTTTCTCAGTAGTTGAGATCTGTTACATGAATCAAATGTCACTATGGTGTTGTATCCTATAAAGTAGAAAGGACGGACACTTCTTGAGATGTTGAAGTCCCTGACGGCTGACGCTTCCAACACCAATACCTATACAACACTTATATAACATGTGTCGGACATTCTTTATTAGTTCATTAGGTCTCCTACTAATTAGGACACTTAGCAGACACACTGTTAGGTTAAGTTAGTAACCAAACAGCCAGACGGTAAAAGTACTATGGACAGAAAGGTAATTTGACTGAAAAAATTGATATTATTTAAAAATAAAGTAACCCAATAAAGGGGGTGCCACTTATTTCTCCGGTCATCCTTGTACCCCCTCCTTTCCCACACACACGTATATAAAGGGAGCAACTGTGTAAACACTAAAACAGACACCACTGCACAGACACACGGAATGTCTTAAACAGAACTGTGGGACACAATAAACAGACACACATGTATGCACATGGCAAGCATATTACCATGCCTGCAAGTGTGGGAGTACAAAAATTAATTCAACCATGAGAGGAGTTAATCTTGAGTTTTGACCATCCATATAGTATTGAATGATCAAGATTAGCTACTGTCACTTCCCATCTTCTCAATAAATACAGCACTTTTTGTTATAAACAAGTTTAGGGTACAAGGATAAATAGGAGCAACAATTGCCAAAATAAGTGAGTTGCAGGCCTTACTTGATATTTTTAAAGTCTTCAAATATTTTAAGTTGATTATTTTAAAGTAATTTATTGTGAGTATCCTTGTCAAGCCTGATTTGAGTGTCAGTAAGCGCCTAAGTGTCTGACGTGTCCAAACCCATAAAAAATCATTTAACAGAACATCTGCTGACGAGCAATCAATATTTGATACAAGTATCATTCATACAGGTGTACCTACACTCTAACACAAAGAAACAGTGCCAACCCTTCATAGAAGGGAAGAGGTGAGAGGAGCTAATTATGATCTTAAAACATAGATGGATGATCAGGATGGCTCCTTAATGCTCTCAACTAGATGCGCACACACACACATGTCACTGTATTCTGTCTTATATTTAGACATCATGTGTCTGCATTTATGTGACTGTGTCTGTGTCGTGTCCGGTGTACCAGAGTATGAATATGTGCTTCATTGGTTAAGAAAACTAATTCTTTATAAAGGCTATTTATTTCTAAATATTTTCTAATGGTTCACTCAGTTTCTTGGTCTTCCTCAGTTCTGTTACCTTATTATTCAGGATATGAAGAGAAGTTATTTAGAACACTATTAGATAGTTCCAAGGAGTATTACAATTTTATATGACAGAGAAAAGCATCCCGGACAATCTCCAAGAACGCTTCATTGTTAGATAGATAAATAGAGAGAGAGAGAGAGAGAGAGAGAGAGAGAGTAAGTATCATCACACCTGGAATGAGTTGCCAAGGGACTTAAATCGGTCAGTTCTACTGATTCCACCTCCTCTTGTGTGGTTCCTTGGGAAGCCCAAAAGTGTTTCAACTTCATCTGGCTCTAGTGGGGCAACCTTATTCCTGCCTACCCAAACTAGATTCCATTTACGGCATTGGTCAAGAACATACTTCTGAACACTTTCAGGGGGATCTCCATCATAGTTCTCTAGCGCTTTCCTAATTCTTTCAGTTAGTTTAGCACTGCCAATAACCGTTTGCAAACAGTTAAGTTTGGTTCTTGGATCCCATGAGGGCCACCACTTCCTTGTCAGGGGGAATGCATCATGAATTGTTCGGGGTGGTTGTGGTAGGAGAGGGAATCTATTCTCAATTGGGAGATTGTGAATATAGCCTCTTTTTCTGGCAGCAGCGCAAAAATACTTCGAATCCACAAATTCGGGCTCAACATCATATAAGAATCTTGAAATCGTCTGCCACACACCTTTTGGTGCCATTGCTACATTCTCATAGTAGAAGTAGGGAGGCCCAATAACATCACCTGGAAGATTTCTGTGGGTTATGAAGTTCGACTCATTAGGAACCCCAAACCCAATCATTGGCTTTGGAAGATGTAGTGCATCATCATCATCATCATCATCTTCATTTAGGATTCTGTTCTCACACCGCTTTGGCTTTTTCCTTCCCAGCACTTCATAATCATAAAATCTTCGCTTTTGGGGTTTAGCAAGCTCATTATATCGTGGCTGTCAAAATAAGTTTAAAACTATTTATACATATGGTAAAGTAACAAAAAATGGGTAACAGATAGGTGGGAGATGATCATGATTTAAGGAAAAATAAATTACAGAAGATAAGATGCATTAAGGGCCCATTTGTTTAAAATATCAAAACAAGTGCTTTTTAATTTTTGTAAAAAGAAGATTACTTTTTAGAGCTTTTTGTTAAAAAGCAAAAACTAATTTGTGCTGTTTTCATTCAAATGTACTTTTGACATGAGTGTGATTTCTATCTCTTCCACCGAAGATATTATTTTAGAGAAGCTACTCAAAGTAACATCTGAATATAATCTTAAAAACTGATCATTTTATTAATGAAGAAAATTTACCCCGACACCTAAAAATTGTTAAGTGATTCTTTTAATCAAAAAAGTTTTTTTTAAAGAAATTTAAACAAATATGCTCTATATTTGATTCCAGTATGTTACCTTATCCTCAGGAGGTAGAAGGGCATCTTCTGCCTTTGCTATTTGAGCCACACCTATGAAATCAACCAAATCTTCAAGCGTTGAGTTCGAACCTGCAATATTTCACTAGAACAATGAGGCCAAGATAACAGAAAGCAAAAAGTTCATCAGAAAGATATTATGTAAACTTCTAAAGACAAACAAAAAATAGCCCTCAGATGAGGTTATTATTGGGAATGACCAAGTTCAGCTGTTACCTTGCAACTAGGAAGTCAAAGGTTTGAATTGCGAAAACAACTGTTAGGAAATGGCCCCTATATAGAGGTCTATGAAAGAAGATCTAAGAGAAATGTATGGGATAGTAATAATAACTCCAGCTCTTAGAAGAGCATTAATCGTAACAGATTTTATAGCCAGGCTGTTAAGTTAGTAGTTACAAAAGGCTAACATCCATGTAGTATGAATGGATGTTAGTTGAACAAGAGGAGTTAGAAAAGTATTGAGATGTTGTATGGGAGAGGACTGGACTCTTGAACATCCAGGGATTATCACTGTATTCTTCCTTCACATTTCAGCCATAGCCACACTGGTTATAGCTGATAGCTGTGAGCTACTTTCTAAAAAAATTCAACTAAGTCTTTTCTATTCTTCTAATGCCAGTCTTCAACATTAACCTCTTGCAAATGTAAGGTAAGGTTATCTAAATTGACTCATAATGGGTCCAGCCATTCCTAGACCCCACTAAGTGGGAGCTTTATAGCACCAAGTTTCCCTTTTCTAAACCATGGATGGTGGTATTCATTACCTCTGAAGATAAGCCCTGCTTATGGTGTTTGCCATTAATTTCATCGCAGTTTTTTTCTTGATATAACTACAAAGTATATGTGTCATGGACAAATTAATTCTGACCATCTGTTACCAACAATTTTGATTATCCATATTTAGAAACAGAGACGGGAGACAGAGAGAGAGAGAGAGAAACTATATGATTCTGTTATTCAGTTAAACAAGCCAATTACACAGAACAGAGAATACAGTTATATAGAGCCTAGGTGCTCAAGGAGTAATCGCTCAACAGCTGTAACTAACTGCCAGCTCAGCATGGATTAGTTACAGCTGTACTAACCAAACATATCAGCTTATAGACAACTATGCTAACACTATATATGTATATATCCTAACAATCCAAACTTATACTTATTTGTGCTTTGGATGTTCAAATTGGTGATCTTCAAGCAAGGGAAACTACCAGGTGCTCACGTTCTATGTCTATTGGCTTGGAGTATACAATAGTACAAAATGCACAGGTTGGTATGCATTAATTAGGTAGGACTCAGAACTGAAAAGTTACTGTAGCATAGAGTGAGGAAATCCTATCCTAGATTACCATGTAATCTGACGGCAATGAAAGTGGACAGCATTGATATGTTTAAAAGATTCCACTGACTTCAAAACAGTTGTCTTTTACTAGGTTTCTGACTTGAAGTCCTGCTAGACGAATTGACCTTTATCTATACCGAGGCAACTGGTGTTATAAAGCTCACGCCATGCTAGAGTCATTGGAAGGGCTAGACCCATTGCGGGTCTATTGCATGCAGCGTTATCTTTGCATGTTGAAGATCGTTTTCTGAATAAATCTTAATTATTCTTATTTTCAGATTTGATAGAGTCCATCTATACATAGTTTGATACAAGGCCATAAAAGGAAACAAAATCATCCCTAATTATGGAAACAAAATCATTCCTAATTATGTAATAATTTTCTGTCAGAAAACAGAAAATATCCCTTGATACTCTGCATTAATTTCTCCCTTGATTCTCTACACTAATTTCTCCTGATACTCCTAATTAAATTACATTTTACATACAAAATCTTAAAATCAACATTGCAAGAGTCTGATCCTGATTTCTACTAACTTAATAAAGGTTAGGCTACATATTTCAAACAAGTACATGCTGGCTCTTCATAAAGAAAGACTACACAAAGCATGCCATATAACCATTGGCCCACTTCATAAAGAAAGACTATATAAAGCATGTCATATAAGCATTGGCCCATCGGTAAACACACACACGCATCAACCAATGGCCCATCGGATGAACCACTGAGTTAGTAACTCGACCGAGTCAATGAACGGGCAACACGCACGCACATACACACAGGCACACAGAGACATACATATATACACAGATACATGCATGCATGCATCAACCAGTGCAAATCAATTGAAGATAGCACAGCAAAAGAAACTTGTTTGTCATATGGGCAGAGTTTAATAACACTGCAAAACAATATTTGTCATATGGTTCAATTTTCCCAAGGGACATAAGCTACGGTATTGGAGATCAATTGAAGATAGTAAATTGTGCAACAAGAACAAATAAAGGCAAACAGACCTAGGATTTTGCAAAATAGAAAGCTAAAAACCTACCACAAATCTAAGACAGAATAATCTAAAAACGCACCTAATCTTTCAATGGCAATTAAAGCTTCCTCTTCCTTGAAGCCCATTTTCACCAAGGACACCAAGGTATCATTATTTCCAGTAACAGATTTTGTGATTTCCTGCAAAAAAAAAAAAAAACCATAAGCAGGCCATGACTAAAAATATATAACCTGCAACTTAATTGTTCTAGGAAAAGCAATTTCAGACCTCCCATAAATGCATGTAAAAGTAAGTGCGAGCACACAAAGATAATTCATTTTTCTTTGGAGTAGTTAAAAGATAAATTCTATAAATTACTAAAACATAAGATATGACAGACTTATGGCATTGAATAATCCATGTAGCTGACCCCACATAGTGGGAAATAGCTTAATTTTTTTTAACTCAGATTCTGCCGAAGAAAGAAACGAAAATCATGCAAATTTATCTCATGGTTAAAATTGAGTGTATGCCCGTAGCTGTAAGGCAGGCCAGAAACCATCCTAGTAGATGACATTAAAGACACAAAATAGCATGATGACAATAAGATGAATGAAACAATTCAAACTCGAAAATAAAACAACAAAGCACAAAGAGTAGAGATTACTTCATCATCAGAAAAAGTATCAGCATCTGACAAATCATCCCAAGAGCTGCCTCCATACTCTGAAGAGCAGGGATCTGGTTCCACTTGCTGTTGTGGCTGAGGAGAATTTTCTAGAGCCTGCAAATATGAAAACAAAAAAATCAAGACAACTGTAGCATTGACAGTAAAAATTGCAAAACATGCAAATAGTATATTAGAAAAGGCCAGAAAGAAGTCCGAAATAAAAAGTATGATAAAAAGAACCAAATGAAAGAGGTGAAGGGGGGAAAGAGATATAATGAATAGTGTCACTAAAAATAGTATTGCCAAAAAGGGAAATGCATGTGTCATAATCACCTGTGTATCATAGGTGACACAGTGTTAGGGATCAAAATACCGGAAAGGCTGTTCGGAAGGTCTACACTAGGAGGAAGAGGCATGGGCTTGGTTCGGCGCATGGGCCTGGTGATCAAAGGGCTGCGCAGGTTTAGCCAGGGCCTTTGTTTGGTGCCACGGCCTGCTGTTTGGCTGCCACACACTCTTTTGATCATTGCAGTGTGTATAGGAACTGCTTTTGTTGTCAGTGTATTTTTTTCTCACGGCTACGTGCCTCCGAGATTTTATCTGGCTGTGGGTGGAGTAGCAAGCTTAAATTTTTTACTTAATGCTGCGGATTGCAGTGTCATCCAAAGAATTTTCCATTCGTTGGCTTGCTGTTGTTCACTTCCCCCACATTTAGAGAACTTTATTAGCCTTCTTGGTAAAAAAATACCTCTCCCACTCTTCTCGATTTCAATTACTTGAAGCCCTTCTAATTTCTAATCTTTTGACTACACCTATTTATTTTGGTCTTATACACTTTGGTTTTGCCCCCCCTAAAAATCTGGCTCCGCCACTGGGCAACCATTGGGGATGATGAATGATTCAATTAATTAGATTATGATTATTTACTATGATCTAAGTATAGGAAGTAGGAAAATAATTTGCATTTTGTCATCTTATTGATGTTTTTGGAGGAGTTGAATACTCTTACTTTGTGCAAGCACCCATTATTTTAATTTTTTTATTCATGGCTTGGGTCTTGGATTATTTTAAGGTTTATTATATGATATATCAGCCAATGTTCCATTTCTGACTTATTTTTTTGTATAATAGACCTTACGATACGTAAAAAGATTAAACTCACGATTCGGAATAGGTCTTCCAATACACGATTCGAATCTCGATTCAATAACTATAATTCACCACTCTAGAACTCCTGAGTCCTATGAACTAGGGTGGGCTAGGTAGCCGAAAAAATTTAATAATTGCTAAAGAAAACCAGCAATTATCCTCAATTCATTATGTAGTTTGATACAAGCCAGTAACAAACACAGATACAAATAGATACCAACAGTTCCACAACATGGGTAAATTTAAGAAAACATGAGATGTGACAGCCAAAGAGTGGGGATACTACATGTTGGGTATAATTCTGATGACAAGTGCTTGTTGATACAAAACCAAAAAGTACGATGTCATGCTATTTAAATTTTTTCTCAGTTACATTATAATTACATGGAAGCTCCAGTGTTTATTTTACCAGATCCAAGACTTGGGAAAATATCAACTTACTGAGTACGTGAGAAGTTCTTCAATTAGTTTATCTTCATTTTCCTCACCTGGATGTTCATTAGAGCAGTATTAGTTGCGAACTTTATGAATCGAACCTACAATTAATGGAGTAAAGCAGTGCTTTTACCATGTTCCTGAATTACTTTGGAAACCATTTCTCCAGGAAATCCCATACCAATAAAGTGGTCAAATAACTTTGACTTAGATGGACCAGCAGAGGTGCTTGCCTTACGGGAGAGAGAATTTGAAATTAGCAGCTAAAAAATTACATTTCCTTTGAAGAGTCGTAGTTCTATTCTATATGCATGTTTCTTAATGATGCATCTGCAGTGGGTTTAAAATACTTTCATGGATAGAGTAATTGGATAAACCATCAAGATTATTGATGTTTTTTAGAAATTAAAGATTTTTGATGTTAGTATAGCAAAATAAATGCATCCATTCCCATTAATGATAGCAAACAGAGGTCATGTACGTAAAGGGAGAATGAATAGAATCTTGTATTATTTGCTGAGTAGAATGAATCACAGGAAGTGACACTACCGAAAGAAAAATAAAAGCATGCAAGTTCTTGACTGTCCAACTCATATTAGCATATTGCATGTAGTCTTAGAATATAAAATTAGATATATTCAGATAGTTAGCCCAAATGGGAAGGATGAGATACAATAAGTCCAGAAATAGCAATATAAAAAAGGATTTGATTCTTGAAGAACTAGTCACAAAGAAATAAGATAGGTGTAAAATCCACAAAACTTTAATGGTAAATGCACATTATATATATAAAACTAAGTTCTCAGTTCTTAAGCCTTTTTTTTGCTGCACTCACCTGCCAGGTTAGTCAATCATTTTGCATTATCTTTAGCTTCCAGGAAATCAGTCCGTTAAATACTTAATAATCAACAACTCATAAAGATAACCTCCGAAATAAAGAGAAATCCCTAAAAGCTTACCTCTCCAGACCCAGCAATAGTTTCTCCATTAGGAATTATTAAACATGAAGATGAAGATTGAAAGTTCTCAATCTCAAGCTCATCTTCTGTGGTCCAATCAATATTGTCACTCTCCACACCAGAATCATCTCCACCCTGCAATAACTGATACACATAAGAGAAGCAAAAGCTAAGTAGCAGAAAGAAAAATATCAAGTAATTAAGAAAAGCAAGAGAAGAAAAAAATTTAGAACCGGATTGTTAGTCGAGGCACACTACAGTTGTACTGATTAATGAGGATCCATAAAACAACAAAATATACTTATCTTTGAATGTGATTTTGAAATAAAACATACCATCTTTGATCTCAGTTTTGAGACATACAGATCTTCAGGCTGCCCAAGCAAAGGCAAGAGGATTAGCATTAGACAAAGCTAACTAGTTAGGAGTTGCAGCAAAAGAATTTAGCTGATCTAAACATGAGCAGACTAAATAAAACTGTGCTTAAGATTGGAAATCCAAACAATTTGTGTTAGGGAAGGAAATAATAATACGAATTTAGTTGTTCGGAAAGTCTATACTAAGAGGAAGAGGTCTGACAGTTAACATTAATGGGCCTGATTGGGCCACTTCTGTTATGATAGATATAGATAGGGGGTTTTCTCATTAGATTAGGTTTAGGTTTCAGTTTGTTAATTCTCTGAGATTTACTTCCAGAGTGTGTAAAGGGAATCTCCCTTGAATAAGAATTCTTTTCAGTAATTCTTGACTCTTTCCTTTTTCTGTTTTCAATTGTTAGGTTATGGAAAATAACCCACAACAATTCTTGACACAATGATATCAGCGTTCCACAAACTTCCAGCCAACAATAGGTGCCGGCTAACTCTTGAGAAGTGCCCACGCCGTATCCCGGTGCCGTATCAGTGTCCGACACATGGGACACTCTTTTGAACAAAGGTGTCTGCGCTTCATAGCTAGTAGCAATACAACCAGTCAATGCTGGATAAGCACAATGGCAGATAAACTCGATAACATCAGTGATTTCGGACAGAGGACTGTTAAGAATGATTTTTCGAATTGATAAAAAAGATGATATCTTTACACAATTCCGCACGTAAAGAGGGGTTTTTTTTGTTGCCTTTCACCCTTGAAAAATCTAAAGACAGGAATTACAAACCATACAATACATGCAAAAGAAAATCTGAACTCTAGAAAAAGAGAAAAGAGATTTCACCCATTTCCCCCAACCAAAAACACACAATTGCAATGCAAAAGCATGCCTTTCCCAGAGTTTGATAAAAACAAAACACAAAACCCCCAAAAAAATTATAAAAATGAAAAATTGATCAGAGGCTAAACATGTTAACAATTCAAACAACACGGAAACTAAGAAAAACCAGTGGAATCTCTACCTCTCGGAAAATGCAGGAGCGCAAACCCTCCGAGAAAATCCAGAATGCACTTCCACCCCTGCGCAAAAATTCACGTTAACTCAATTTCAAGCACTTCAATTACAGTTAGTCAAAATTGAGTAGAAATTGAGATGATGAAGAAAGCAGAACCCTCTGAAGACGAATTTCGCGACCAGAAGTGAAGAGCGTGACGAGAGAGAGCAGAAGAAGAGGCTGTGAGGTCCGCGGAAATGGACGACGCGGACCGAGTCACGGCCACGAACTCAGCGAGTCAGCGACAAGGGAAGAACATTGAACTGAAATGCTTCCCGCACTCGCCACATTCACTACTTCAATCTCACTGTTTTATTCCTTGCGGGGCCTACTTTTGATGGAGAAATCAGCACCGTACAAATATGAAAGCCATTGTTGTTAATTGATTCTGAACCGTAGGATTAGGATACTGCTTGGTGACGGACTTTTTTTAGTGGAAATGGAGAGAAAGGAAGGAAAGAAAGTGAAAAGAAAGTCACGTGATGAGCGAGTATGTCTCACACCATACTTATGAGAGTGGACTTCATAAAGAGGAAAATCTTTCATTTACAATGTCATTAAATATGATATGACAATTCCTTGAAAATAGTGATGAGAAAAGATAAGGATTAAATTCAATATTATTAGTAATGAATTTAATCCTTATCTTTTCTCATAATAAAATATTTATTATAAATATTATTAATGATTGAATTTTTACAAGTATGTTCAATAAAATTAAGTCAAACAAAAATTATTTACTAATTATGTTAGACATTATTAGTGAATATAAATATCATATTTCATCGTAAAGAAAAGTTATTTTAGTAATAGATAAGCTAGGAGGAGATACCGTCGTCATATTCCAAAGAAGTTAACACTTGTCAGTGACTAAAAAAAATAGACTTAATAGCACTTTTAGTCCATCACTTATCACGATTTGACACTTTTGGTCTCTCATAAAAAAAACCTAAATGGTCTCTCACTTTGTCAAACGACAGCAGTTTTGGTCCTCGTCACTATTTCGTTAAGAAAATAACGTTTTCTGTCAAAAAATTTAAATTTTTTTTTAAAAAAATCTTGAAACCAAGATCAGAATTTGTATAACCTAATCTCTCTTCTCTCTCACTCTCCATCTTCCTCTCTCCCTCTCTTCCTTCCGCTGCCGTCCCCGAACTCCATCTTCCTCTCTTCCTTCCAACGCCGTCCCCAAATTTGCAACCTAGGGTTCGTTCTTCCCCAAATTGGTGATCTAGGGTTTGTAGTGGTGGCCCAAATTGGGAATTCCGAGTGTGACGGAGTGAGAAGACCATCGCGAAAACCACGAGACAAGGCTTGGCGTGGTGGAGGAGCGCTGCTCCCGGCGGCGCGATGCGGTGGAGGAAGCCGGCTCATGGAGGTGGAGTGGACAGTGGAGGTCACAAAGAGAGAAAGGTAAGTGCCCAGGCCCAGCGACAGCGGTGGGCGAGGAGCGATGGTGATGACGGTGCTGCGACCTAGTACGGCGGAGGGTGGTTGGACATCACAAGAGAGCGATGACGACACTGCTATGCGATTCACGGCGGGAGGGAGACCCGCGACCAAGGCGATGGTTCCGACGGTGACGATTGTTGAAGATTTGGGGTTGTGGATCGCTAGTGGCGAGGAGCAGGATTGTTTGAGTCAATTGTCCTTTTTTCCTTCTTTCTTTCTGTTGGGGGTTTGGGTTGGTTTTGATGGTGAAATGGGGGGTTTTGGTTCTGATTGAAGAAAGTTGTGGAGGTCCTAGATACAGAGTGAAGTGGTGACGGTTGTGAAGGAGGCGATGGTGGTTTTTTTTTGTTGTTGTTTTGGTGTTATGTTTATTTTGGAAATGAAGGGGCCATTACAAGAACAAATCAACCTGCTTTGGAGATACTGATATAACATTTTCTGGATGTTCCTAAAGGGACTATGAACATGATTATGGTGCTTCCTTTACAAGCTACTTGGTTCACTCCCAAGACTGGTTTAAAGGTGAGATGAAGAAGAAAAAGGAGAAGGATGAATTTCTGGGGGGTTTCAAGATTTTTAATTTTTTTTTTTAATTTTTGACAGAAAACGTTAGTTTTCTAACGGAATAGTGACGGGGGACCTTAACTGCTGTCGTTTGACAAAGTAAGGGACCATGTAGGCTAATTTTTTTTATGAGGGACTAAAAGTGTCAAATCGTGATAAGTGAGGGACCAAAAGTGCTATTAAGCCAAAAAAATATAGCAAATAATTTTTTTTAAATATTTAAATTTGAAGTCTAATTTTAAAATAAAATACTATTTTAAATATAATTTATATTTTAAATTTAAAATTAAGGGAATCAAGGGGTTGGGGGATCAAATGGTATAGTTCTTTTGTTGGTAATTTGGAGGATTAGAAACATGACGCTGAGCCAAATCTTCTTCATGGAAAACCTGCTTTATTTAGATCATAAATAAGATTTAATATATAAATTTAAAGTTTAATTTTTAAATCTATAATACAAATATAATCACCAACTTAATTTAGTAATTTTTATAAAAAAAATAAAGATAGAAACTTAAAAATTTAAAAGTATTTAAATTCAAATATAAAAAGTTTTAACTTAGAAAAATCTCTTTCACATATATGGTTTGTAATATTCATTATTCAATTGTAGAAGAGGGAACACTAACTATGAATTTATTAGCACTCCATAGAGAGAATGATAAACTCACTTTTAATATTTAACGTGCACTCATTATATGCTTTTATGAATCAAATTTGAATCTTTCAATGAGTGGTGGGGTATTCAGTTTAGGGATTTTAAAGTTTTTAAGACTGCTTTGGTGGAAAAAAATTGGTGGAGAATTTTAAAACATCTAGATTCTTTTTAGGCTAAGGTGTATGAATCGGTGTTATTTCCTCATGCATCTTTTTTTTATGCAAAAAGCGAGGTCGCCCTAACTATACCTGATCGAGCATTTTTCGAACAAGATAAATTTTTTAGGAGAGAACTCGATGGAAAGTTGGTAATGGTACTAGTATTGACATTTGGAAGCATAAGTGGCTTCCTAGTGGTACCCCTCAAAGAAGTTTCAGCGAAGATATTGCCAATGTTGCTCATCTTTTGCATGTTTTAGATTCAATTGATCTCCCATGACAAGAGACATTTTACAGATTCATCTCCTGTTGACACCCCAAGATGATGAGCTCTTTTGGCCATCCACAACTGATGGAGGATACACTATAAAGGCTGGATACTCTTCCATCCGGCAAGGAGAATCCGAGGTGCTGCTTCTTCCTCGACGGGTTCACAACTGCCTTCTCGCTATTGGAAGGCTTTGTGGTACGCTCGTGCTCTTCCCCGGTGTAAAGAGCTTGCTTGGAGGGCATCTCTTGGCATCCTTCCGCTTAGAAGTGCTTTGAGGGTTCGAGGTGTTGACATTGATGATTGTTGTTTGTTCTGTTGTGCTGCTCCAGATACTGTTTGTCATGTGTTTATCACTTGTTCGATTGTCTACCAGTGGTGGCTTGCATCTCCCATGGGTGTGCGCTGGTCTGGTGGAGATACGAGTTACGAATTCATGCAAAAAATTCTTGCTCATGTTGATCAAGAAATCCATGGCTCTTGTTTGACATTTATGTGCGCTGTGTGGGAACTCAGAAACAATATTGTTTTCCAGGATGCATCTCCTTCTGTAGACATGGTGTTGTCACGGTTGACTGCTCTCTTTGCTCCTCTCGTCTGTTTGGCATCGTCCAACTAGAGATGTTGTGAAAGTAAATTTCGATGCATCCTTTGATGTCATTGCTGGTTCTACTGGTTTGGGGCTGAAAGCCAGTAACAAAGAGGGACAGGTCATGGCTGCAGCTTTTGTGTTTCCGATGAATGTTTCCTCCACCTTTGCTTGCCAAGGCCTTTGCGTTTCGTTGGTCCTTGTCCATAACAGCTGATTTGTGGTTTCAAGATATGTGCTTTGAGACCGATTGCTTGCACTTTATGAAGGATGACATAGGTCGATGCGAGGCTCGTCTTACTTGGTGTCTATTCTTAGAGATGGTAAAGACCTGGTCTCGTCTTTTTGTTATTTTCAACTTTTTAATTTGTTCGTCGTCTGGTAATTTTGTGGCTGATCGCTTAGCCAAGAACTCTTCTAGTTCTTTGGGTTGAAGAGGTCTTGCCGGTTCTTGATTATCTTGTTTAGACGGATGTAATTGCCTAATTGACACCTTGATTTCTTTGAACTTGAGACCATTTAAAAAATGAAATAAAAATTGAGTGGTGCGTTCAAATGATACATATTTAACTTCTTTTAAATAACATTTTGAGTATTGTAAATCGAGAAATTATTGTTGCATCAGTCGAGAATATATGTGCCAGTATAAAAAAAAAGAATTGAAATTGAATCTTAATTTCAATTCTTATTAATTTGTTTTATTATTCATTTCAATTACTATGTATTAATAGTGTTAATAAATTTTAGGCTAAAATGCACTTTTTGGCCCTGGTAATTCACACAATTGCAAAACGTACCCATCAAGTTTTTTGTCACCAAATGTACCCCTCTGAATTTTGAGCTACGGAATCAATTAATAATAATATAAACAAACTTTTATTTATCCGTTATTGTTTTTTTTTTTAAATAATGGAAAAAACAAATGATGATAAAAAAGAAAAGGAAGAGGAAAACATCAGAAAAGAGGAAGATTGGAAAAAAGGAGGGTGAAAGAGAGAGGTGAAGCGACGAGAGAGACAACGAGAGAGAAGGGAGAAAGAAGAGAGAGTGAGGTTGAGATCGAGACGAAGGAAGCGGAGAGAGCGAGGGAAGAGGAAGATCGAGACGGAGAGAGAGAAGAAGGAAATCGAAGACAGAGAGGGAGAAAGAGAAGAAGGAGATCGAAGACATAAAGGGAGAAAGAGAAGAAGGAAATCAAAGACAGAGAGGGAGAAAAGGGGGATCGAGACGGAGAGGGAGAAGTATGAGGTCGTAACAGAGAGGGAGAAGATGCAGATCGATGCGGACAGGGAGAAAGGAAGCGACGACGGAACAGAACGAGGTCGACGGTGGCCGCTGGCTACGACCGCGAGGCGCGGCGGTGGCGCGACAGCGCGGTGAAGGTGCATGCACGGTGACAGATCGACAAGGATGGAAGTGGCACGGCGAGGCGAGGCCGGCGACGGCCGTCGGCTGTGACCGGTGATGGCAGTAGCTTGAAATTGATTTTTGTTTTCTCCTCATCTCCTTCTGCTCTGTTCATGCCTTGTGCTCTGTTTATGTCTTCCCCTTCCCTCTTTCTGTTTGGTAAATTTTCATGAAGATGCAGGGATTCAAAGGCACATAAAACATTGATTCATGCTTATTGTGTATTTTTTAAACAGTGGCATTGAAACTATGTTCTTTTTTCTGATTTTGTTTTCATCGTGTATACTGAAATTAAGCATGGCTTTTTCTTGTTATCATTCTTCCCAACCATTGTATCTCCCATGATTCTAAATTAAGCAGGGAGATAAGACATTTGTTTTCTTTCTTCTATTGTTATTATCGATGATATAAATAAAATTTTATTCATATTATTACTAATTGATTTTATAGCTCAACTGACTAAAGGAGTGTTTTTCCACTTCTTGGTCCTGTGTCCAAATCTTGCCCATAGTACATTTGGTGACAAAAAACTTGGTGGGGTACGTTTTGCATCTACTACTGTATCTACTAATTGTGAGTCATCAATCTCAAACCTCAGCAACTCTTAAAAAAAAGACTCTCTTATATGTCGACACGTGTCACTTTATCAACCCAACAATTTCTCCCTCTATCAAATCAAATTTCCGAATTTAAATCATGATTTGCGATAATTAAGGAATTCAAATAATTATTTATGATTGTTCTTTTTATATAATAATGTTCTTTTTATATATTAATTATTGTTTGTTGATCTTACCAATTATATTCAATTCACATTTATTTATTTATTTACGGTTTTATCATTAATTTTCTATTGCTACTAACTAGCTTATTTTAAAGTAAGATTTTGTCAACATGTTGATTTATCCATTAAATGTGCAAACATCTCCATAAAATAAAATCACCAAGGAAAGAACCGTCTAGAGAAGTATCGTCTGCTACTCAGATAGAAGTATCGTCTAAAGGAAAAGCAAGAGACTACAATGTCAAAGTCATATGTCAAGTATGGTCTACAGCTCTATCGTCTGCTCAACAAATATCTTTATCGTCTGCTCAACAAATATCTTTATTGTCTGCTCAACAAAATAGAAGGCCGAAATAGCTCATTAGCTCTATCGTCAGCTCTAAGAAATAAAAGGCGGAATTATCCCTATCGTCTACTCGGCAGCACTGTCTACTATAAAGAAGTATCGTCTGAAGACAAGAAAAGTACCGTCTAGAGAAGTATCGTCTGAAGACAAGGAAAGTATTGTCTATAGAAGTATCGTCTGAAGACAAGGAAAGTACAGTCTACAGCTCTATCGATTGTGAATTATCCTCAGTGCTACCTACTCTTTATCCAGATATTGTCAATTCTCTTTACAGAACAATATTAGCCTAATGTGTCATAAAATTATTTCCTATTTATTGAAAAATATTTTAATCTTTAGATATTCTTCTTATTTCTTTATTTATATTGCTTGCTTATTTTATTTTGTATTTATCTAACCTCACAAATTTTTAAAACAAAAGAAGTCAATAATATTAAAATGTAATTAAATATAATAATTTTTTAAAAGAAATAAATACCCCACAAATTTGTCTGCGCTTCCTCCTTCCAAATGTGTTGATGATGACACTGCATCCTTAACTTCAAACGACCATAAAATCTTCATTTCTTATCAGTCTTATATTAACTTTCTTTATTATGAAAAATAACTTTTGAACTATGGTTAAAACGTGTTGAGATAGAGAAGTGAAATAAGATCTTCACAAGCTTCCTCAACTAAAGAATTAAAATGTGTCAAGATAGAGAAGTGAAATAAGATCTTCATTGTGTTAAGACTATTGCTACATAAGTATTTGTTGGATGTTTTTCTATTTCTGCTATCAAAACTTAATTACGTTGTTTGATTTTGGTATGACATAAACTTTAGATGAACAATTTTAATATTAGTCATTGTGTCTACTTTGGTTTTATCAATTGAGGATTTCAATATATCATGTAATCTTACGCGTGTTTAAAAATGTTGACATATGTCACATATTTATTAGCTTTACAACATCAACTAAAAAAATATTGCAAATTAAATATTAAAAACACCCGTGCATTGCACGGGTTATTTACTAGTTTTTAAAGAAATACATCTTTGAATTATGAAAATAGTCAAGTTTTCATTCCTCCACTCATAGTGATGATATGGACTGCTCACATAGTCATTTTAAATGATGTGGATTTTTCAAATGTTCATGTGAAATACAAAGGGACCAAAACCAAATTTGAAATTTTGAAAGGCACCTAAACCCTACCCACCTTCCATTTTTCTTCCTCTCCCATCACCATGTTCATCACGAACCCATAAATTCATAAAAAAAACCTAGAAATTCATTAGGACCCATAAACTCTTGAGTAAACCCATAAATTAACCTAGAAATCCATCAATTAAAAAAAAACCAAAGATCTCAACAAAATAAATTTACTTACAAAACACATTAAGATAAAACAAGAATCCCATACCAAAAAAATCAATGGGCACCATATTCCCGACAACTATAGCAACTCCCAACCCATACATCACGAATTACCATTTCCCGCATCAAACTTGAAAGTTGAAACTACCTATCACAAGAATTTAAACCGCCACCACCACTGTAATGAATAATTCTCCCCATCTTCTAACAGTCAGAAAAATCCAAAGACAACCGCAAAACCATTTGAACTCCTGCATGAGCCAAATTTGCAATTATGCAGAAAAACCCATGATATTAGTCGAAGAGGCAAAATGATGAACTAATTTGACATTTTCCTTCATAATACGCTCAAATTTAACCCTAACAATCACGATATATACAACTCTATGACATTGTCGAAAATAACAATGCCATCATAATGTTGATTGATGCGCGTATAAAATTCAAGTTTTATATCTTACTTTTAATATGATTTTGTACCTTGATAGTGCATTATATCTATAAGAACTCATATATTTTACGTTATGCTTGTATCTACAGGTCAAAATAGGGACAGAGTGGAATATTAAAGAAAAGTAGGTAAAAAGAGATATGAAGAATTGTCGAGCAGATATGAAAAATTGGTGGGCTTGTCGAGCAGATATGAAAAATTGAAAGTTTGAAACTTACGGAGTGGAGCTTCAAAATCCCAGCAGCAGCAACCTCTCCATCTTCTCCAACGTCAACCTCCCCTTTGACTTGGTGGGCTTGTAGAAAGGGCAGAACTTG
The DNA here is from genome assembly GCA_030819835.1 of Acmispon strigosus. Classification (NCBI taxonomy): domain Eukaryota; kingdom Viridiplantae; phylum Streptophyta; class Magnoliopsida; order Fabales; family Fabaceae; genus Acmispon; species Acmispon strigosus. The sequence continues at coordinate 51,234,568 of JAUAMA010000001.1, forward strand.
TTGAACCTTGCCCTGGTTGATTGTTGTTGAGGTTTTATTATTTTATTTTGTTTGTTGGATAATGTTAATGTTAATAGCTCTTTTGGTTAATCTTCTGATGTGTGTTCATGATGATTTTCACTGTTCTTTTTTCTGAAATGGGCAGAAGGTGCAACCCTTATGGGAGCATTTCGCAGGGGTCTTTTTTTTTGGGGGGGGGGGGATTTTTTGGGTTTGTGTTTGGGCGAGTATCTGAGTTTTCTAATGAGTTTCTGGGTTTACTAATAAATTTTTGGGTTTGCTCATGAGTTATTGGATTTGTTCATGATTTTCTGTTATGGGATTCTGGGTTTGTTCATGCATAAGGAGATGAAGATGGAAATTAGGAAGATGAAGATGAAAATTCTGGTTTTTCTATTATGGGATTCCGAGTTTCTACGGGTTTGTTCATAGATTTTGTTTAATTAATTATAGATTAAGAATTTTTTTAACAAAGTGACGTCTCAGTGGCGTAACTAACAGATCCACGTCATTAATGAAGGACACGTAAGCAACGCCCGTTATCAATTTAACGACAATTTGATGGAGGGGCCTGACTTTCACAAATTAAAAATGTAAGGAACAAAATTGCCTGATTTGAAATTCAGGGACTCAAATCGCACAATCGCGATACTTTAGAGATCAAAAGTGCATTTAAACCTTTGACTAATCTACACTTTCATCCTTTCACTTCCGTTTAGGGACCTGGCAGAAAAATCTTTTTGGGACCATATTGACCGACGTCTAATCTTTCATTGACTAACTTGATAGATAAAAAATATAAGAACCAAACAATCATAAATAAATATTTTCAGGAATCAAATTAAAAGTTTACTCGTAAACTAAAACTAATTAAAGTTGATTCATTCTAGTTGATTCTCTAACCTTCAAGGTTATGATCCACAATATAATCATTATAAATAGAAATTACATGAATGGAAGAAATGGAAAATTATTTTGACAAGTGTCACGTAAATATATATTGTTGGGGTCCAAAGTCTGCCTTACGTATGTATTTCACATGTCGTACAAGTTAAAGGAACACCTGAAGAACTACTATTATTCCTTTCTTGAATGTAACATGGCTTCCCCATCCTTCTCTCTAGGCTTGTAGACATCATTAGAAAGTCCTTAATTAATTTTTTATTTTATGTTCAACTATAATAGCGTATATAGCGGAAGAGCATGTGCCATGGAAATCTAGATTAATGTGTTCAATGCTGTAGCTGATTCGAGATTTTGTTCACAATTAAAGATCAGCTAGAGTAATAACATTAAACATTTTTAATGTCTCAAACTAGTCACATGTTCAATAGGAGACTTTACCCATTTGTGGAAGCAATAATTCCGGCTATATCTGCAAGAGAAAGAAGAAAAAAAAAAAGATTTGATCAGTTGGTAAGGTGTATGAAGTCCTTAATTGTCAATTTGTTATCTCGATAATAACTTGAAGGATAAGACAACAGGCAAAGCCCAAAACAAATGGCATTGATGTTTATTTTATATGCTTTTATGGATAAAGATTGCTGTTCATTGTTGGTCACGGAAGAAGAGCTAATAACACAAATAGCGGCGTGATCACTGTGATTATACATTTTCAGAGATTGCGTTTTCAACGCCTACACACATACACACGAGTTGGTTTGATCAGTTCCTTATTAGAATAGAATCTGAACTAAATAAAGCGCTCAAGTTAGTTTGGATCGAATTTTATGTTTTATGATTGGATCTGTATTAAAATAATATTAAATTTGGCATATAAAATATGAAAAAATTATTAAAAAATAGCATAAACTAATAATTAAACAACAGTTAGTGGAGCATAAACTAATAAAAAATTAGTGGAGCATGACAGGTGTAGTACCTGACAGATCGCAGGTTTGAACTCTTACTAGTCTCTTTGGAGTAACTTAAATATAAGTCTTTTTTGTAAGTACTCTTTGACTTTAAAAACTTTCCCTGCCTTAAACTTAGTTACCATTTCGTCACCCTAAATTTTTGTAATAAAAATAAAATCAAACAACATGTTATTGAGATGAATCAACCAACTTGTTATTAATTTTTCCATCAAAGTGTAAGACAACTGAAATTAATCTCAACAAAAACTAATAAATATATATCTTAGGTTTATGGTTTGGTTCAGATTTCATTTTCTCGAACCTGCAATCCGAACCGAACTCATTAAATTTCCCCATCTAGAATCAATTCAGTCCATGAGTCTTATCCAATCCGAATTTTTTTTTTGCTTCAGATTAGTTTGGGTCGGATGGGTTGATCCGACAGTTAGGCCCGTGTGCACCCCTACCCGCAGGTAACTGTAATTTCTTTCACTGGACATTACTTTTTCAACATTGCTTTTGGACCGGTTCAATAGATTCTTGATCGTTTCAGTCCAATTCTAGAATCAGTCATTTTTTCTACATGACCGAACTGGTCCCATATTGGTTATCGGTTTAACCGATCGTTCTTGTCCAATTTTCTAAACAATGGTTTCAAGTTTAATTTTTGTGTATGCACCTACATTAAATAATAAAAAAAATGAATATATATATATATATATATATATATATATATATATATATATATATGTTATAGAATAATTTTATATGGCAAATTCGTCGACCTATTTAGAAGAGGTTTCTACTACTAAGATAATCTGAATTACTAATTAAAGCTCCATACACGGTGATTTTAGTTTAATGTTTTAAAAACTAAAACTAATTTTCAATTTTATAAATCTAGTTTTAATTCTTTTTATAGTTTTCAATTTTAAAAAAGTTATTATTAACTATATAAATTCACAATAATCATCATCATTGTAAAATATCTTTATCAATATTATTTAGTGACGGGGTGCAGGTGGATGTTACCTAGTGGTGATGTCGATGGTGGGTGGTGGAGGGTGTAGTGGTAGTGGCAGTAGGGGAAAGTGGTGTGGTGGCGATGGTGGGGTACTAGTGGTGACAGTGGTGATGGATAGCAGTGGTAGAGACTAGTGGTGGCGATGGAAGTGACAGTGGGTGCTGGTAGTGGCAATGGTAGTCGGTGGGTGGAGGCAGTGGATGGGGTGGTCGAGGTTGGTGGTGGTGGTGGTAAGTTACATGTTCTTGAAATTAAAGACCATAAACAAAAATATTCTTTGTGCTTTTAAAAATTGGGGTGAAATCATTTTGAAATTAAGTAAAAACCATTCCAACTTAATTTTTGCTGAATATGCATGTTTTGTTTTCAAATTTACATTTGAAAATCAACAATGAAAAACTTGCAACCACCCGAATGAACCCTAAGGTAATATCTCATATTACTAAATATATCTGTTACCATATTATATCTTATATTTGCATGAACTTCTCTAGATTTGCTACAAACCTACGTGTAAGACCCTTAAGTTTTGAATGTTTAAGCTTTGGTCCTTGGAGATTTTATAATTAGATTTTGGTCCTTTAAGTTTGGATATTTGTATTTTAGTCCTTGGACCAGTCAAGGCTGAATTGGAATTGCGCATTTAAGAGCTTTTAAGGAGGTTTTGGAATTCAAATTTGAAAAGGGAACATGATGGTTCGACTTAGAGGATTATAAGAGTATTGTGTTAAGAGTTTTAACAAGAAGAGTTATGGCTTAGTGGCTAAGGCTTAAGCATTTAATTGGCAAGGCTTGTGTTCGAATCCTAGTGAAGTAGGTTTTGATTTTAATCACTGACGTTAGTCTTTTGCTGCGTTTTCTTCTGTTGTCTTTCTTTCCGTTGCTGCTGCGTTTTCATCGTGGGAAGGGATGAAACAACACTCAAAGATTCTTGTTCTGCGGTTCCTAATCTATTTCGTATGATGTTGTGTACCAAGGGATCGAGGTTGGTGTTCATTTCTTCATCTTTGATAATTTTCTTTTGAGTTTTTGGGAAATGTTAGGATTTTGAGTATTCATGGTACCGAGAGTGTTTTATAATGGGTTTTGAGTATGGAAGAAGCTGGTTTTCGAAAATTAGAGTTGGGAATTGATTTTGGAATGAAAAACATGGTTTTTAGGGTTTCTGGCAGGAGCCAACGCATGAGCGCTGGACTCCTAACGCCTGGGCGTTGGAATTCTTCCCAGTTCGTGTTGCCAGACAGGGACCCAACGCTTGAGCGTTGGAACCCAACGCTTGGGCGCTAGGCCCCTGACAACAAGTTGTTGTTTTGCTTGTTTTGGGTTTAAATCTTGTGGAGTTGTTTTCTAGTCTTTTCCTTGGTTGTTGATCATTGTACACATATGTTATCATGATAGGTTGGAGGACAAGACCAAGCAAAGGAATAAAAGGTAAGGGTAACTCTGGGTCTAGATATAGTCAGTTGTGCTTTACATATGATTTTGCTGTTGGAAATTACTTTGTTTGTTATGATGGAATTGTTGGTATTGTGATGCTTGGAATTGAGAATTGTTTACATGATTATATTGAAGATGATGAAGTTGATTATGTTATATTGACAATTGTTCATTCATGAGGATGTTGAACATGTTGGCATGGCATATGCATTTTTTTGGGGCTGATGGCGATGAGATGGGTTTTAGTCCCATGTGATCGTGCCTGAGGGCGATGAGATGAGTTTTAGTCCCATGGGATCGTGGTTAAGGATGATGAGATGAGTTTTAGTCCCGTGTGATCGTGCCTTAACTTGTAGTTGCATTTGAGGACTCATAAGCATGAGTTGTGTTTGTTGTTCATGAGGAAATGAGTATATTGTTGAAAGAGTTGTTGTATTTTGAAGATATTGTTACTGTCACTTATGTTAAGTTCTCTTCAACATGTTGATTGGTATTTGTTGTTTGTTTTAAGAGTTAACCCTTTCTGTTTGTGTTTGGGCGCTTAACGCCAGAAAATAGACAAGGTGTTGATCGTCGTCTCTTGAGGAGCTTTACGGAATCAGAGTGCGCATTGGAAGCGTAGAAGATTCAGAAGAAGATGACGAACTACGTTGTTATAATATTCCGCTGTTTTAATTTATTTTTGGACTCGCTGTTGAGCAATTTCCTTTGTTGTAATATTTTCCTCGTTTTGCTTCCACGTAATAAACATTATCTATTGGGAAATATTACCTATATTATTTAAGTAATTATGAGAGACGGAAACTTTTTTTGAAAATTGAGTGGTTTTCTGAGAGGTTTTAAACTTCCACGTATTTACCATGTAACCCTCAACCCAAAATTATGGTGTGACATTACGTGTGTCTATATATATATATACACACTTAAATTCCTAATCTTTTGTGATCCTCGCATGTTATCATATCTATTGCCCACTATCACTAGTTGGATAATAGAAGAAGGAAACTCTGCACAAAGAAGAATTCCGGTACGCAGGACACAAAGCCATTCTATACTTTCTCATCAAGGTTCAGTGATTCTATACTCGGACAATAACAATCTTATCGGACTTTTATAGCATTGTCTTTTCCATGATTTCGATGTGATATTCCTTTGCAAGTGGGATATTAATTGATTTATTGTGTATTTGAATTTTCCTTAACCTCAATGGGAATTCACATGAAGTCAATACGATAAAAATCGTGTTTGAAAGAGTTTATTTGAATTTGTTGTACAGAATAAGTGCTTATATAAATGTTTGTGAAGCTTGTGAAAATATCTTATAACCTACTTATAAATTATTTTAAACATATTTTTATAAGTTACTCAGATTAACTTATGAATAAGCGTTCATACATACTATAAACCTTTTTCGAGTTTATTTCAACAAGCTTATTAAATTTAGTTATATATGAAAAACACGTATGCAATAAATGCCTAATTAAACTGTTTGTTCAAACCAACCGAAAAAATTATTGTTCTATTTATTTTTAAAGGATTTTGTTTTATTTATATAAGTTGGAATGTAATTTTTTTCGTACGCATTGAGAAACATGGAAAACCAAATACGCAGATGTTATCTTTACATCTACCAAAAAAAATGCTATCTTTACAAACTAAAATGTGTTGATTTTTTACATTTAATTTTTTACTTATTTATCATATTAAGTTGTGAAAATATATATATTTGCAATCAGATTTTCGTCAGAAAATGGACTGTCATTTCTATAGTGCAATATTCTATTTTTAACACGCTAAAAAAATTAAATTTCAGCTTAATATAAAAAAAATTAGATGCGACTTTTATCTATTAAAATGTAATAGAGTCAATAAAATTATTTAAATAAATCCAATATCTAAAAATATTTTCTGTCATATATTCAGTATTCATTATTTAAACCTTAGATTGAGTTTCAAATCTTACGTGTATTTTTATGAAGTCTTTTAAGGTTCACCACACTTGGTAGAAATTATAAGAACAGTTAAAAATTTGACTTATTTAAAGTGAGTGTAGTTACTTTAGATTTAGATGATAAAACAAGAAATCACACCATTTATATTTAATAATGGTTACCTAAGTTAAAAAAAATCAATAAAAACAACACAATTGTGAGATTTATTTTACTTTTACCTTGACCAGCCGAAATTAAATACACCAAAATTATTGTAGGCTTGTAGCATCATAGGCTGGAACTGTTGAACGTTCACATGTGGTGTCACTGTCACTTTCATTTTACGTTGATTAGTTAGTTATGGATAAAGATTAGTGTACACCTTTTGGGTCTAAACCACTACAAAGAGATATGAAGATGTAACGTGTGCAGAAGAGAGATAAAAAGAAAAAAGAGATAAGAGATGTCTCGAGGTGTCTGCATTATAAAATGAGTGCTTCATGAATCGTAATCCCTTACTTATTTTACCTTCCCTTGATTTGGCTAGTAAATTTTCTACCAGTACTGTCTATTTCACGCAAGGCATCGCCGGAACGTGGTTAAGAGTACAGTAATATTTTTGCTTCTACACGAACTTTCGGTGGTGCTCCGGCTTACTCGTTTTTTTATAGATACATGTTAGTTGTTACTAAGTTAGTATAAATTATCCTTTCTCATAGTTCAAGCTCTAACTTTTCACCTACAATTATTCTTAACCTAACGAATCATGTGAGTTATCCAACCCAACGTGCACAGCCACAAGATCACCACAACTCTAAACCTACTAGCACTTTGCTTCATGAGAGTTGATTATTTGCTGAGGTCCACGGAAGATTAATGGTGAGAAAGACGAATTGTTCTCACGTTATAGCATGGTAGCCCCAATCACAGGGAATATAAAACAAGTTAGAAAAATAATTAGCACATCTCATGTCATTGTCAACAGGTGAGTGAATTTAAATAAAAACAGTGGAATAATATAATCAATATAGAATAACACAGATCGATCAAATGCATAACCCTTTCATGAGATTTGATACTGTGCGGCTCATGCGTGCACAGTGTTTCCATGTATCATTTTCTTTTTTCTTCTATAAATAGAGCTTCAATTTCATGCTCTGTCAACTGCATAAAACCTCTTCTCTTCAAATCCTTCCGCCTTTAATTTCACTTTGTATAAAAATGAAGGCTATTACATTATTGATGATTGCCGTTGCTTTTTCTATCTGGTCTTTTAGTTTTGAAAGCTGCAGCGCCGCTCGAGGTAGCCATTGGAGGAAACTCAAAGCAGCCTCCACTACTAATTTTAATGTGTTAAACTATGGTGCTAAAGGTGATGGACATGCAGATGACACAAAGGTTATTTCAGATTCTCTGTTCTCTTCTGATGTTCTCTTTCTTGTTCGACCAATAAAATTGTGCCTTCTCATCGGACTTAAAGGCTCATCGCATCATAGCAACTAGCTATTCATTTGTGTATGAAATGCATACATATTTACCCTTTAATAAACACAAATTTACTCACTATATATTTCTTGTTAAAATAATAGTGTGTTCATATATTAATTTCACCTCTAGCTTAGTAAAATATGAAAAGAAGAGAAGTAGGATATGATACGTGATTTAATAGGTAATGCAGAAAAAAGAAAAAATGAAAATGATATGTAAGAGAAAGTGAAATTTGTATGTGTATTACTCATTTCTCTTGTGGTGGGGAGTAGGAGGGGTGGGGGAGAAAGAGGGGTTGGGAAGAGAGTCAAGTGGCAAACACGCGTCTTGATGATAAGTAAACAAGTGTCACCCTTGCTTGAACTTTTATCTGGTTTGGATGGAAAACTTAACCTCAATGATCAAAAGTAAAATTAAAATTTAATTTGGAGGTATAGAAAAAGATTTTTTGCAAGAACTAAATTAAAAAAATGTAGTACGTTATAGGGACAAAAACTTATTTAAGCTTATATATATATAAGACTAAAAGACCTCATTCTATAATTTATTTTAGGCCTATATGTATAACATGTGGTCAGTTTTTATTCATATAACTATCCATTATGGAAACGAAAATAAAAATAAAAATATAACTATCCAGTATCCACTTGATAATAGTACTACATCATTTGGAACAGGCATTTGAAGAAGCATGGGCAGCTGCTTGCAAAACAGAGGCATCAACAATGGTTGTTCCATCTGGTTCTGTGTTCCTGGTGAAACCAATTTCTTTCTCAGGCCTTGATTGTAAGCCAAACATTGTTTTTCAGGTAAATTAGTTTGTCAATTTTCCCTACATTTCGATGCAATATGACGGTTTCAAATTGTGGCTGCGGTCGCGATTACAGTTGGCGTTGTGTCGCAGAATTGCAGACAAATACAACGTGATGCGGCTGCAATAGAAATCACGATACTGATGCAGAGACTTCAAAACTCGTTACATTGTGGCCACAATTGTGGTTACGGACCCTGCAATTTGAAACCCTTTATTCTGACCCTGCAAACTATATTATACTAGCAACATATATAGAGTTATAGACTCTGTTTTGTCCAACATAAACTGTTGAAACGATATATGTTTAACATGTTTATAAAAATTCATATATTGTAGTTGGATGGCAAAATCATTGCACCTACAAACCCTTCAGCTTGGGGCTCAGGTACCTTGCAATGGCTTGAGTTCACAAAGCTTAATAAGATTACAATCAAAGGTAAAGGAGTCATTGATGGTCAAGGCTCTATCTGGTGGAATGACTCACCCACTTACAATGGAAAACTACCAGGAACCAAACCAACTGTAAGAATCCTTATATTGAACTTTTCCTTGTCATTGAAATGATCTAAAATTCTTAAATTTGTCTAGTATGGACCAAGAAAAACTTTGATCGCAAATTAAAAGAGTTTATTTGCAAATTGATTTTAACACAACATATATTGAATGTTACATTTTAAAACAAGTAAAAACATGGTTCGGATCAATTTTTAACATGGTTCACCGTAGAATTATCAAAAGTTCTCACGTGTGATTTGTTATATTTCTTTACATGCTGCAGGCACTCAGGTTCTATGGAAGTGATGGTGTAACGGTCACAGGCATAATGATTCAAAACAGTCAACAGACCCATCTCAAGTTTGATTCATGCACAAATGTCCAGGTGTTTGATATCAAGACTTCATCTCCTGGTGATAGCCCCAACACAGATGGAATCCACCTACAAAACTCACAGGATGTAGTCATCTATAGCAGCACACTTGCTTGTGGTAAGCCTAATTCTCAAGATCTGGCTATGTATGTTATGTTATAGTAAAATGAGAAGGGATGGAATGGGTTATGATTCATAAACCACTCTACAGTGGAGACACTTTTTTCTTTCTATCTCTCTCTTCTGCAAACATCACATCATATATCACATCTGCCACTTATCTCTCATCTCTTCCTATCTCTCTAGTGGTCTACACCCAAAGGGTGTACACCAATCTTTATTCGGGATGGAATAGAGTAAAATGAAAAAAACAAACCACAAAAGTGACCCTAAAACATATAGTAAGTTCTTCATGAGAGTAAATATTTTGTTACCGCAGGCGATGACTGTATCTCCATACAAGCTGGAAGCTCCAACGTATTGGTACACAACGTCAATTGTGGACCAGGTCATGGAATAGGTATTGGAAGTCTTGGAAGGGAAAACACCAAAGCCTGTGTTAGAAATGTCACAGTCCGGGACTGCACTATCCAAAATACCTTGTCTGGTGTGAGAATCAAAACATGGCAGGTACAACGGTCTACAAGAGCTTATTTTATAGCATAAACATGCCAGTATTTGAGAGAATTTATAAGAATAGGCAAATAGCTTATGACATATATGTAAGCTTATTTTCATAATTTGTTCATAAAGATAAGCTAACTAAAAGTTGCTTTTGCATTATTTGTATTGAACAGGGAGGCTCAGGCTCAGTCCAAAATGTTATGTTCTCCAACATTCAAGTTTCTGATGTTCAAACCCCAATAATGATTGACCAATACTATTGTGACAAAAGCAAGTGCTCAAATGAAACATCAGCAGTGGCAGTTTCAGGCATACACTATGTGAATGTGAAAGGAACATACACTAAGGAGCCTATTTATTTTGCATGCAGTGATAGTTTACCTTGTAGTGGTATAACCTTGGATACCATAAATCTAGAAGCAAGTCAAGAAACTGAGAACTTCAATGTTCCTTTTTGTTGGGAAGCATATGGGGAGTTAAAAACTAAAACAGTGCCACCTGTTGATTGTTTGGAGAGAGGCAATCCACCAAGCACTGGAGTCCATTCTAATATAGAATCTTGCTGAACCTGTTGCAAGTATTATTAGGTATATATATAGCTAATATATACAAATTGTTGTCTAAATTTATATATAAGGTATAGATTATACATAGAAAATTGTACTGGGGTCTAAATTAGTTCAGGTTTATGTAATGCTAGATGATATTGTTGTGGGTTGTGACTGAGTGGTGAGAGATTCAACAATTATTATTGTCATCATTGTAAAAAATTGTAAAAGTGTGCTAGAAAAATTTGATATTGAAAGATGTGTTTTTGGTAAAATGTGTTTGAGAATAAAATTGTAAAAGTCCGTCTGAAATGATTGTTTTTATTTGGATTAAAAATGAGATTACGTTCGAAGTGTGGATGTAGTTATGTTTGTGTGTCTGTTAGCTTGCAATTTTACTAAATACATGTTTAGGTATTTTCGATTGAAACATGCTACATCTCGACTAGAAAATGGCTAAGTTTTTAAAAAACGGCTAAGTGTTGAGGAGAGTGTATATTTGTGTTTCTCAACCACTACATGGTTTAGTTGAAATTGACACATTTAACTTAGCCGAGAATTATTTATGACACGATGCATTAGTCAAAAACAAACATATTAAGATTGGTTAGCAATTGTGAAGTTGAGAAAGAATCAAGATCGAAGACACGTGGAACAACTTAGGACCGTCGATGAAGATGCATCAGGAGGCACGTGTTCATTTAAGAAGAATTAGCCGTTGATAGCAGTTATTTTTCTTAAGTCTATAAATAGAACCTCATTTATTGTAAATGTGTGGAATGGGTGTGGATTTGCCTCAGCAATTTTTGCTTCCTGCAGGTGTGGATTGGGTGTTTTGCTACAAAGGTTCTGCAAGTGGTCTAGAGGCAGTGTCGATGACGTCTGCGTTTTGCTCGTCCCGTCCCTTTGGTTTTTGTTTTTCTGTTTTAATCTTTTCATGTTTCTGTCTTTAGGCTTTGTGGGTCTCAGCTCTACGACGTTTGTTCACTTTGTTGGTTTATGATTGTCGGGTCTTTTGGTTTGCAGTGCTAGGATGATTCTCTTTTTTCAGGTGTTGTGCGCCTTGATAGGATCCTGTCCGGTTGAACTTATCGCTGCTTTTGATTTCAAATGGGGACCTCGCCTACTAGGATGGACTTAGGCGTGTTGGTTGGGTGTTATAGCATGCTTGTACGCTTGTGGGGCTTTTAGAGGTTTTTAAAGGGTTTTTAATTTAGTGACTGAGTTTCTATCAGGTTCACGTTATTATATCCATGTTGAGATGGTTGTTTCCCAAAGTTATCTGTATATATTTTGTTTAAAAAAAATTAAGAATGAAGAGAGTATGTTAATCAAATAATTTTTTTTAAAGACCTCGTTTTTATTAATTTTTTTTAAAGGAACGACATTGATATTTGGAATAAATTTAGCATAAATAGTGTGAAAAAAAAAATCAAAATAATCCAATAAACAAACTCGACCCAACAAAAACGATTTAGTTTAGAGAAGACCTAATACGACGCCGTATCCGAAGCATTTATGATTAAAATCACCGTGTGACGAGAAACTGGGTCCTCTTTCTGTGAGAATATCAATAAATCAAAGAACAATTCGAGATTCGCTCTTCTCTCGAAAACCTTTGATATCGAGAAGAGGTATGTAATTTCATTCCCTTTGATTTTCTCAATTTCAATTCATCTCCAGAAACAACGATCGGAGATGAAAAATCACGTTTCCCTTTTTTCTTCCAATTTTATTAATTTTTTTTCGGATCGGATCGAATTTCTAGATTAGCGATCTGCGAATTTGTGATCAATTAGTTTGTTTTGTGGTGTGTGGATCAGCTATCGGTGGGAGTTTCGATGGGGTTGACGTTCACGAAGCTGTTCAGCAGGCTGTTCGCGAAGAAGGAGATGAGGATTCTGATGGTGGGTCTCGATGCTGCTGGTAAGACCACCATCTTGTACAAGCTCAAGCTCGGAGAAATCGTCACCACTATCCCCACCATTGGTTAGTTCACTTCCCTCCCTCTCTACCCATCATCAATTTTTTTTCTTTTTAATTGATTTTGTTTTTGTTTTCGAATACCTTGTGTTATTATAATTATGTAGATCGCCCACACTTTCAAATTTGTATTTTTTTTTTGGATTTACTTGATATTTGTACTTTTCAAAATTCAAATATATGATAAAATGAACTTGTTGATTTTAGAGGACCAGAAACATAAAAGTTTATTTTTTGGGGGTAAAATCTGACGCGACCGGTATTTCTTCCTATGAAGCCTCATAGCACTTGGTGGAGGTTGCATATGGAGTAGCATATAGGTGCAGCTTGTTCAGACCACTTTTTATTAGTTGTATATAGATTCAATGATTGGGCTCTGTTTGGATTTGTATTCTCGCTCAATCAAACTAGTGCATTCCCTGGGGCTAGATGTGCATTGGAAATCGTGATCCTGAACTGGATGTTGTTTTGAACTAAAAACCAAACACACATGAATGTTTTAAAAGGTTATTGGGTGGTATTTATAAAATGTCACCATTTTAATTGATTCTTTTTTTTTTTTTTTGCATTTCTGGTTCCTGCGTGACAATTTTATTAATAACTATGGAAATTTAGACGATTTGAACTGGGTGTCTTGGTTGTTTACTAACATGGCTAGGAGGGTGTATATCTAGATGTTCTTATGGCATCTGATGTTGCATTTGCTTAAAATAATGGGAATCATTTTTTTTCTCTGCAGGGTTTAATGTTGAGACCGTGGAGTACAAGAACATCAGCTTCACTGTGTGGGATGTTGGGGGTCAGGACAAGGTACAACTGCTCTTCCAATCTGTTTATGCTTGTTTGTTCTTATGATAACAGAGCGCTGGTAGAAGTCATGTATCATGTATGGCTATGATTCACAATCTTAAACTGTCATTCGTGGCTTCTATTCAAGCTCTATAATGTGGGATCTCTGCACCCTGTTTGATTGATCTAGTAAGTTGGGGATTATATATTAATTTGAGGGTGGCTTGTATATTTGTTACCAAATTTTGATCTGGGAACGTGCATTGGCATTGCTTTTGCTTCTCTTTCTTCTTTTTGGTGATGGATATAGGAAGTGTGGACGTGGGTCTGCACTGTTATTAAGCGGCAGACTGAAAGTTAAAAAAGGGAGTGGGCAGACGTGTCTTTATAAGTGTTTTTTGTTCTAGTTTATGCATATTTTTCTTTCATGCATGTGAATTGATTAAGATGAATGCATCGCTACAATATTTCATTAACGTCACCTATTTTCTTTCTTATTTTGGTTGGTGTTGAATATCTATCTTTCCAGTAAGTTCTATGCACCATGCATGGCTATGGGATGCTTGCGCAATGTCTGAAGTGTGTATGACTGTATTCCATTTTGGCATCATTGGGTCTTTCCTGACATAAGGGTTTGTGCAATTTCTGAAGAATTTTAGTTTCTATCTGCAGATCCGTCCACTGTGGAGACACTACTTCCAGAACACTCAGGGTCTTATTTTTGTGGTTGATAGCAATGATAGAGATCGAGTTGTTGAGGCAAGGGATGAGTTGCACAGGATGTTGAATGAGGTATTTGTTTTTTATAGCCATGTATTCTTTGTTGCTGTTATATGATTTTATTAGTTTGTGTCCTTCCTAGTTCACTTTTGCATGTTGTGCAAGACATTAAAAAATATCCTATTTGTTTTTGGGAGCTTTCTTATTGCTAAGCGTATTAAGTGCAATCTTGGTGGTGTCAGCTTTTTTGGCGGGATATAATCTTTTTTTTAGACTCCTCAAGCTGACTGCCAAATTTTTTGTTTTTGGCCTGCTCAAAGATGTGATCTTGAGCTGTTCACTCATACCATGGGCATGGTTTCAGCCCATTACCCTGCAGATTTTTGTTATCTATTTTTTTTACCCATGTTACGTCATTAAAGGCTGCTGGAATTGAATCGGTAATTAATAATGTAGGTATATGAATCTGAATGTTACGCTTGTTTCAGGATGAACTTAGGGATGCCGTTTTGCTTGTTTTTGCCAACAAACAAGATCTTCCCAATGCAATGAATGCTGCTGAAATAACTGACAAGCTCGGACTTCATTCACTCCGCCAGCGCCACTGGTATGAATGTGATTTTTGGCATTGAAATAAACTTGAAATTGTGTAGTTGTCTGAGCTCAAACAGTTGCATGAAGTTTTCTTTAATTTGCATATATGTGGGATTGGGGATTGGGAAGGAACTTTCATGAATTATTTTGCAACTCCATGAACTAATGACCAAGCAACCCTTTTTTATGCAATGGGTTGATTTATTTCAGGTATATCCAGAGCACTTGTGCAACTTCTGGAGAGGGTCTCTACGAGGGTTTGGACTGGCTTTCTAACAACATTGCCAGCAAGGTAAGTCACAATGCTGTAGCTCTAATTATAAATTTCATTGTGAGCATGGCAACATTGTCCTTTATTACGTGAAAAGTGTATATTGACTAACCTAGCTTTCTGTTTTCTTAGGCATGAGACTTTTGAAAATTTTGGGTGTGGTCTGGTCTGGACTTTTCATGCGGGTCTGGTGGTTCTTGGAGAAGGATGCTTTTCCTTTTTAGTGAATGTTGTAATAGCGGAATGTTTGTTAGAAATATTCACCTTTTTAGTGTAACTTGGGTTTGTATGATTGCTTAAATCAGCTAATACTTTTAGCTATAGTTGGGTTTGTATGACGCTTATTGTTCATGTTTATTTTGTTTGTTTCACCGTCCGTTGAATATTTGTCTGTTCTAGGAAAGGAATATATCTGGTAATGATATTTTTTGTCTTGCGATTGGTGAAGCAGGATCAGAAAAATTCGCTTGTTCAGTTGACATGTCACATCTTACATATGAAAATCTTTACTTGAAACAAGGTTTTTTGAGATCTACTCAATACTAAGTTCAAAAAATAAAATAAAGGGCAAGTCGGTGAGTATGAATGGGAAACCTTAGAATATAGGGAACATACGGTACCATATAGCTTCGTGCCTAACACTAGAAAACAGAACAGGAAAATTAGTTGCATTTTTTATCCCTTTACTTCAAATTATGTGTGATTTTAGGCCATTTAGTTTTTTTTTTCCGAGTTGATCAAGTCTTTCTACTTTTAAAATTTTGCAAGTTCAATCTCTCAAATTGTATGTATCATTTTCTGTTCAAAAGTGAAAAATTGTAAAATGTTGGAAGATTTGGTAGGATGGGTGGTTTAAGGATGTGGGAAATTGAGACTTTTTATTTTTTATTGAAATTTAATATTTTGATTAGTGAGTTTTAATAGGAATAACGTTTATAATGATTAAATTGATTTTATTTGTGAAGATTTTCTTAAAAAATGAGAATTTGAGAGTTTAAGTAGAATAATATTACTAATAATAGACGGACTTGATTAGCAATAATTAGGAACTAAATCTGCTTAAAAAATTATTGAGGGGCAAAAATCATCCTTAGTAAAAATGCTAGGGGACTAATAGTGAGATGAAGCCAAAAATATTTTTCTCAAGTAAATGAAAACATGTTATATTTCATCGGTAGAATCAAGCAAGATATATGGATGAAGAGTTTTTTTTTAATTTTGACTATGGTTATGTAATTGTGCTTCGATGTGCTTGTAATTGTGATTTCCTTGATTAATAAACTGTTCATTGTAATTGTCGTCGTTTTTGCTCTTTATCATTACTTTCCGCACTTTCAAGTGCGATACCGCCACACTCTAAAGTACGAAACAACCGCACTTTAGAATGCGAAACCGTCGCACATTAAAGTGCGATGTTGATGCAAATTAAAGTGCGAGACATTGTAGAATGAAAATGGGGAATACCTTCGTGATGTACGGTGTCCAATTTTTATAAGTACTTTTTGAGCCCGATAACTTTCTTTGCGTTGCACCGGCACACCATCACTTCACTGAAGAATTTTATTAGAGAAACCATTTTAGTATTTTTTTTTAAATTACTATGTTTAAAATTAGAGAAACTTGAATATTAAGTAAAAAAAATAAAATAATGAGTACTCCTAATTAACGAGAAAAATGTTATTTTGATTTGATAGGTAAGCTTAAATGATGTACATAAAACGAGGGGTGTGTATAATTAGGTGCATGGTGGATTTATAAAATTTATGATCCGCAATTTTTTTTGGTAAATTATAAGTAAAAATTACACTGCAACACTTCTATTTGTAGTGGTTTTATTAAACTTTCTACTTTATGGCGGTCTAAACAGCAACAAAGTGAGTGTCTATTGTCTAAACACGAAAAAATGATATATGAATCAGCACAATATGATCAATGGATACAATTTGGAACCAGCAAAATAAATCACCTTAACTTAATTACATGTTTTATCCTTATAACTTTAGGAATGCACGATTTTGACCCTATAGTTCTAATTGTTCCAATTAAGTCACACTACTTTTAAAATTAAATAAATTTAGTTTAAATGTTAACTTGTCATTCAATAACTAATGGAAAAAGTGTCATGCATCACAATTTTTAATATTGAAAGTGACATAAATGGTCTTAAATTGTGTTTACGTAAAAAAGATAACCCACATCAAAAAAATTGGACAAAAAGTTAATATTTGGACCAAATTTATTCAATTTGAAAGTAGAGCAATTGAAACTATAAGGACTAAAATCACACATTCCTAAACCTATAGGAACTAAAAATGCAGTTAAGCCTTAAGTTTTAAAAAGATCAATATGGTCCCTCCATAATCTTAATGTGTTGGGCAGTTTAGGATTTTGGGTCATTGACAACCGTAGTAATAAGGAAAGCTGGAAATTGATCAATGTCAGATCCCCCAAATTAACCGTCATGTGTGTCATTTTTTTTCTAATGGTTAGGGGATTAATACTAAAGAGTTTCCCAACGACACTTACATGAGTGAGACTAAATCTCAATAAGTGATGCTACACTACAATAAGATAAAACATTAAGAACAAAGTATAATCACTCATGTTGGTACAAGTAGCTAGAATACTACAAAACCATACAAAGTCCCTAAATTCCTAGAAACAATGACAAACCAATTTGACTTTTTGAGCAATAGTTTTTTTATTTTTCCATTTTAACCAACAATTCCATCTTTTGCAAGTCATCCAGCTCTACCTGAGTTGCAATCTGCTTAGGCTTCAAGGAAACCTATGTTGTGGCTTCAGCGGCACCGAGGCGAAGGAGGTCGTGGCATGACATCGTTGGGGAAGACAACAAGGGATGGAGGCAGGGGAAGTGGGGTGGAGGAAACCAGTGATAGCCACACAAAATGGATAAAGTCAGACTAAAAAGAGAGAGACAACCACTTATTAGGTAGCAAATCCACCTAATATGGAAGAGAACCCACCTATTGTGGGAGAAACACATACCTAAAAAGAGGAGACTATAGAGAAGCGGGAACCCCCAAAGAGGGATGAAACCCCCAAAGGGGGGTGCGACGCTTTAGTCTGGTATGTGCCCCTTCCGGGCGCAAACCTTAGTAGAGAGGTACGATAAAATATCACGTGCCTCGTTCAGATGTAAATTGAAAAATAGGCGTTTGAAGAAGCATGGGCAGCTGCTTGCAAAACAGAGGCATCAACAATGGTTGTTCCATCTGGTTCCGTGTTCCTGGTGAAACCAATTTCTTTCTCAGACCCTTATTGTAAGCAAAACATTGTTTTTCAGGTAAATAAGTTAGTCAACTACATTTCATTGCAAAATCTGAAGGTTTTAAATTGTGGTCGCAATTGCGGCCGTCGTATCACAGAATTGCCAAAAAATGCAGAATGATGCGATTGTAATTGTGGTCCCGATACCATTGCGGGAATTCAAAATCCATACATTGCGGCCACAATTGCGGTTACGTACCGCAATTTGAATTCCTGTATTCTAACCCTTGCAAACAATACTATACTAGCAACATATTATTTTTTTATTCATTTACACTCAACTTTCTTTTCCATCCTACTTTCACTCACTTTTTCCTTCTATCTCTCATATTTTCCTATCTCAGCATATATTTCATCTCTCATTTCTTCTTTTATCCATAAGTGGATGTGTATATAAGTGTGAATGAACTCTTTTTTTTTAAGTGCAACAAAGGATAATTAAACAACAAAGTCACATCGCGCTCAATACATCGCCTGAAGATAAGCTACCAAGCCTTGGGGAACATCCTCCACCCAGATTGAGAATAAAATTATTGTTACAAATTAATAGGACAAAAAAGGCTACTACAAATTGGCTATTGTAGTTTCTAGCATCTTGATGCAAGTCATACAATATTATAACCACGAGTAAACCACAATGCATTCGAATAGAACATTTAAAAGTTTATTTTATAACAATCAAATTCACAATAATCATTTCATCTAGAGATTAAAAACATCAACACAAGGTGATTCATTAAACTCGTTTTCCAACAAGTAGCATTTGTCACTAATGAGCTAAGCTTCCCTGCAGTCACATTCTCCTAAATTCACTACTGTCACGGTTTCACAGCCGTCTGATAAATATTCTGGGTTTAGATTCAAAATTACCTTTCAAATGGATAATCAGTCACTTTAAATCCAAAATGTCTGATCTTTGATCAAACGATTATAGAGCATTAGCAATGATGGCGGTAAATTTAGGGAAATTCAACTGCGGCAAACCCAAATTCCTAATGAACTTGTTTATTTATGTCACAGAAACACAGTAATTGAAATAAATATCATCCAATTGCACCTATAGTTTTTATTTCAAAGATAACAGATAAGTCAAATGCAATGTTGAATGTGCTCTTCACCACTCATCCATCCAAATAGAGGCTAAATCCAAAAGGATAATGCACAAACCAACAGCACCACACAATCCTCAATCATATGTGCTATGCTCTCATCCAAGATATTGCAACAAACACTTTGAATGTTCAAAATCTCCAATGAATTGATTCATAAAACTGAAATGAACCTCTTCTACAATTGAAATTGAACTGAATTACACATTATAACTACGAAATTACACAAAGAAAAAAAAATTGAGGGGAAGCGAAAAACCTAAACAATGGCAACTTTGGCACCAGCTTCTTCAAGCTGCTTCTTGGCATCTTCAGCTTCTTCCTTGGAAACCCCTTCTTTGAACTTCTTCGGCAACCCTTCAATCAGCTCCTTCGCCTCCTTCAGCGCCAGGCTCGTCAGCGCCCTCACCGCCTTAATCGCCGCGATTCTCGCGTTGCTGGGCACCTCCTGGATCACCACGTCGAACTCGGTCTGCTCCTCCACCACCGCCGCAGCTCCAGCATCGGCCGCAGCGGGAGCGGCGGCGATGGCGGCGGGGGCAAATGAGGCCGCGGAGACGCCGAGCTTGTCCTGGAGGTAGTCGACGAGGAGCTTGGCCTGCTCGAGCGTGAGGCCGGAGATGTCGTCGCCGAGCTTCTCGACCTTCTCGGAGACGGCGGCGACGGGGCGGAGGCGTGCGGCGCGGCGGGAGAGGGTTGTGTTTGTGGTTGTTGTTGTTGGGAAGTGGAGCGTTGGTTTGGGGTAGTGCACAGGATAAGAAGAGGGTGTATGATAAGAGAGTGTGAGGGTTGTTAAAGTGGTTGTGGTTGTAGCCATTTCGGTTTTGGAATTGGATCTGAGACTGAGAGTAAACGAAAGAATGGAAGAGTATGAGGATAACGAAATGGATGTGATAAACAGCAGAAGAAGCTGCATTTCAATAAAAAATAAAATAAAGAAAATACAATTTTCCCAAAAAAACAAAAGAGAAAGAAAAAATAATATAAAAGGGGCATTCCGAGAATCGAACTCGGGACCTCTCGCACCCAAAGCGAGAATCATACCACTAGACCAAATGCCCACATGAAAGTATAGTCGAAAATAAAATATATAATATTAGTCCAATTCTGATCTATGGGGCTGATTTATTTCTGATGGGTGACATTGCTTCTCAATGGTGTTGGAGTTGATGTTGCGTGAAATCTAGAAGGGTTCGGGAAGACTCAGCATGGTTGCCAGTACTGAGATGATCTAAGAAGGATTGGTTTCAACATTATTGTTCAGCTGAAGGATTTCCTTTGCTGATATTTAGGAAGTCCTCCATTTGAATGGTTTTATAGTTTCATTGATGGAAAATCGGAAATGATCTAGTTTAATGATGACTTCTGACTTTGTTTTTTTGAAATTGGAAACATGATGCACCTATCACAAGCTTTTGTTATTTGATTGTATCTTGTTATGCTATAAATATTGTCTCCTGACCTGATTTATGAAAGATTTTCTCCTTTCTTGGATAGTGATTAAGAGGATTTACTATTGTTTAAGCATAAAAAGGAATATGAGTTGTAGAAGCATAAGGTTGCAGACACCCAAAATGGTAATAGGAGATTAATGTAGTAATATTTTTAGAGTTAAAACTCATGTAATGTAACTATATATAATAGTTATCTTTTACTTTTAAATTTACTTTTTGCTTTCTTTGAATATTATAGGCACTTGATAGATAGAGGAGCAGAAGAAAGCAATCTGTTCAGGTTGACCACAACTACTGTGACACATATTCAAGCAACGAGAATGTTTTACACTAAATGATTATGAGAGCTGAAGTATAGAGACATCTTACTGGAAACTTGTATTTCCTCTAGAAGCAAAACCCAGAGTTGATATTGCTAGACAAAGCTGAATGAAAACCCTACTCTAAAAGAATGAATGCTACTGAAGAGCTTAAACTGTCAACTGCATTCAAGAAGAGGAGAGTTGGAAGGGGAATGGAGAGTCTAAAGAAGTCAGGGAAACATTGACATATACTTGCCAAACCTTTCCTAATGATTAATACTTCCAAATTTGAGACTGACTTTTCTTTTTTCCTTGTAGCCTTCCTTGATTCTACAAATATTCTATGTAACAAATTTCAAATATGATTTTATACAAGAAAGAAGTGGACTTTGTTAGCTCTTTCTTTGTGAAGCACATGCTATTGGCTATGCTAATCGATTGACACTTGCTATTAATAGCATTATGACTTTTTATGAATTGGATATTGTATTGAGTGCCTACAAATGTGTGAAAGATTTATTATTTGCTCAATCTCCACAAGACGATTAATCTCCTTGTAAATGCATGAATAGTGGCCATATTTAGAATTGTAAGTTCATTTTTAACAATCCCTTTTGATTTCACAAATAATTAGCTGACTTCTTTTATGGTAACAATATAACCAAAACAAAAATCAGGTGATTATTTGTGAATCAATAAGAAATGCAACGAAAGAAGTGATGAGCATTTTTCAACGCATTATTAAAGTTTTTAGTTTGGTGGATTTTGAGCAGAAGAATAATTTAGTTTATTTTCTTTGCATCAAGGAAAAAACAAAGAAAGAAGTGGCAAGTCTTTTTTAAATGCTTTATTATAGCATTTAGCAAGATTTTAACTATGCCTTGGTGGATATCGAGCAAAAGAATAATTATTTGCTCTCTTTTTCTGTGACTAATGCGATATACTCATGTGGTTAATCAGGGGATTATTTGGTTACAAAAACAGAAGTTAAGTGATTAACTGTGAATCAAACAGAAATGCAAAGAAAGAAGATGTAAGCATTTTTTTTAATGCATTATTAACATTTTTAACAAGACTTTAATCATCATTTGGTGGATATTGGGCAAAAGAATAATTTATTTTGTCTCCTTTTCTGTGGTTAATTACACACACCCATTTGGAGAAAAACACATGCAAAGACACAGCAGAGTGGGGGCTCGCAGAGAAAGTGGCGATAGGTAGGGTTTCTGAGCGTGAGAGTGCAATACTAACCATCATTTGTTGGACCCAATAAGACATGTTTTATCGAACTAGCTAACCTTAGAAACTTATCAACCTCAAATGCTTAATTAGGATGTTTCGACACATCAAATTCACCATGCGCAACCTTAACCACCATTGGGCCCAATAAGGAATGATTGTCCCGAAACCCAAGTTTACTAAGTGAAACCCTAACCATATCGAGTCCAATAAGGAACGCTTGACCCAACGAAGAAAGTGAGATATAAGATTCTTATAGTGAACAAAGTGATTATTAAAGTGAATAAGTAATTCTTAAAGTGGCAATGTGATTCCTAAAGTGGTAAAGTAGTTCTTAAAGTTAGTAAAGAGATTGGGCCCAACAAATAAAAGATGACCCAATAAGTCTCAAACATGACCAACTCAAACCTCAACCCTTATCATGCCAAATAAGGTGAGGATAAACCAATAAGAGTCCCAAACATGACCAAGCCCAACCTCAACCCTTCTTAGACCAATAAGGAGCCGATGACCTGATAAGAGTCTTAGACATGAAAAGTCCAGCCTCAACCCTTTCTAATATGGAAATGGTGGCCCATAAAGAGTCGCAAATATGGCCAAATCCAACCTAAACCTTTATTGGACCTCATAAGGAGATGATGACCCAATAAGAGTTCTAAACATGAACAAGTCCAACCTCAACCATTGTTGGGCCTAATGAGAAAATGGTGTCCCAGTAAGAGTCTTAAACATGACAAAGTTTAACCTCAACCCTTATTGGTACCAATGAGGAAATGATGCCCCATTAAGAGTCTCAAAGATGAAAAACTCCAACCTCAACCCTTATTAGGCCTAATAAGACTCTCAAAGATGACGAAGTCCAACATTAACTCTTATTGGGCCCAATAAGGAGATGATGATCCAATAAGGAAACACAAGTTTATCAAGTGCAACTCAAACCATCATTGGGAACAATAAGGTAGACTTGGCCCAATAAACTAACCTAAGTTGACCAAGTGCCAACCTTAACCATCACTGGACCCAATAAGGAATGGTTGACCCAATAAGGAAAATGGGTAGTGTGATTCTTATAGTGAAAAAAGTGATTTTTAAAGTGAGTAAAAGTGAGCAAAGTTATTCATGAAGAATACCAACTTCAACCCTTGTTGGGTCGAATAAGAAAATGATGACCTATTAAGACTCTCAAAGGTGACCAAGTCCAACCTTAACCACTATTGGGCCCAATAAGAATAGGATTTCCCAATAAGAAAACCAAAAATGACTAAGTCCAACCTCAATCATCTTTGGGCCCGACAAGGAAAAAATGGCTCAATTAGAAAACCAAACATGACGAAGTTCAACATCAACCCTTATTGGGCCCAATAAGGAAATAATGGCCTAGTAAGAAAACCAAACATGAAGAAGTCCAACCTAAGCCCTTGTTGGGTCTAGTAAGAAACATATGATCCAGTAAGAGTCCCAAACATGGAAAAGTTCAACCTCAACCTTTATTGGGCCCAATGAGGAAATGATGACTCATTAAGAGTCTCAAACATGACAAAGTCCAACCTCAACAATTATTGGGCCCACTAATAAAATGATGGCCAATTAAGTGTCTCAAAAATGACAAAGTACAACTTCAACCCTTATTGGGCCCAATGAGGAAATGATGACCCATTAAGAGTCTCAAACATGACAAAATCCAACCTCAACCCTTATTGGGCCCAATATGATAAAATCCAACACCAACTCTTATTGGGCCTAATAAGAGGAGGATGACCCAATAAGAGTCTCAGACATGACCAAGTCCAACCTCAACCCTAACCATTTTGGGTCTAATAAGGTATGGTTGGCGCAATAAGGAAACTTAAGTTGTCCAAGTGCAACCTTAACCATCATTGGACCCAATAAGGAATGATCGACCCAATAAGAAAACTCAATTTCACCAAGTGAATCCCTAAATATCTTTAGGCCCAATAAGGCATGCTTAGCTCGATAAGAGTCTCAAATATGACCAAGTCCAACGTCAATCCTTGTTGAGCCCATTAAGAGTCATATACATGACAAATTCAAACTTCAATCCTTATTGGATCGAATAAAGAATAATTAACCCAATAAAAAATGCAAGTTTATCAAGTGCAACCCTAACCATCATTGGGAACAATAAGGCATGCTCGGCCCAATAAGTAAACCCTAATTGAACAATGTTCAACCTTAACCATCATTGGAACAATAAGGAATGCTTGGCCCGATAAGACATCATTGGCCCCAATAAGGAACATGTGGTCCAAACATTAAACCCACATTAATCACAAAGAATCAGTTTAGTCACTTCAAGAATAACTCTAGTCACTTAAGAATCACTTCTGTCCAAGCCCCGTCAATATTCAGACATGCAATTGAGTTCACCCTTCTCCTATAGTTTACCATAGCATGAAAGAACTTGGTATTTGCAACCCCTCTTTTATCCATCTCATCCTCGATTTTTGATAAAATAAGGATTCATTTAGATTCAATCTGTCCCAAGTTCCTTTCTTAAGAGTAATTCCCCATCCTACAAATCTACCTCTTCAGCCTTCTTTTCTAAATAATTCATTTTTTCCACCACTTCCTTTCTTTTACTATTTAAATCACCAAAAACCTCTCAATTCCATTTTTTCAGCACTGATTTCATAACTTTGAGTTTCTCCTTCAGCACGAAAGCACCCCAACCTTGCACCTGGATACCATTCCAAATTTCCTCAACAAAGGTCTTGAACCTTGGGTCCTGAAACCAGCAGTTTATAACCTGGAACGACCTTGGTCCCCAATTCTGATTTGTTACTCGAAGCAAAAGGGGACAGTGATATGAAATATCCCTGCCTAGCACTTCTTGGAAGCTTCCTGGCCAGCTTGATAACCAAGATTCAGACACCATCACCCTATCCAATCTAATCATCTGCTGGCCATTTGGTCTTACCCATGTAAATCTTCTCCCTATTATCGGAATGTCAAGGAGTTCCATTTCATCGATAAAAGAATTGAAGTCCTCTGATTCACGCCTGTGTACATATGAGTTTGCATTGACTCCCCTCCTTTTCTCTGGATATCTTACCACGTTGAAATCACCAAGAATGCACTTTAACAGACAACTTGTTTTGTCAGTGATGTGAAATTTTCTAACGTGCATGTTGGTCCATTTTAACATGCATATGTGTTACTCAATTAGACAATTTTTAACGCGCATTTGTTTATCCATGCTAATAGACAATTTTTATAATGATGCCAATTTTATAGTGATGTGCAATTTCTGACACTAAGAATTAGACTATAACCTATGATAGCATGATGCACATAATGTGACATAGCAAAAAGAGATTAAAATAAAAGAGATTAGCATGGTGAATATATGAGATTTGTTAAGGTGACACTGGGAATCAAATGCAACTAATAATGGGAAGAACATAAAGTGCTCAAATATGCATATGAAGTGATAAAATTGTTGCCATACTTCTGATAAAATATAGGAAGATAAATTTTTAGCATGCTCGTAACTACTTATTGACACTATTTTCCTTATTAGTGTTGAACCATGAAGAATCTCCAAAAATCCTCAACACCTTCTACTTTATTAGAGTCATCTTCTATGCTTTCAAGAGAGTCTTCCACCCATTCCACTTCATCAGCTTTTGAGAAATCATGACTATCTTTCATGTAATCTTCAACTTCAAGGGAGTTTTGCACAATGCTATTGTTGTCAAGATCTTCTTCCTTACCTTCAATGGAGTCTTCCACCCATTCTACTTCCTCTACTTTCAAGCAATCATGACTAACTTATATGGGCAGGGGATTAGATTTGGGGAGAAGGAGTGCTTTGGGAAGGGTTCTGTTTGGTGGAAGGATTTGGGAAAGGTATGTGCAGGGAATGGGGAAGGGGCTTGGTTTGGGAGAAATCTGAAAAGGGTAGTAGGTGGGGGGCATGATGTGAGAGTTTGGGTTGATAATTGGACCGGGGTAGGTAGTTTGAAGCAGAAGTATAGGAGATTATTTGATATTTCAGAACAAAAAAGAAAAGTTGTTGCGGAGATGGGGTCTTGGGGGGAAGAAGGATGGGAATGGCAATTTCATTGGAGAATAGTGATGTTTGAGTGGGAAAAGGAGCTTTTTAACAAACTCTTGCAGGATATTGTTCAAGTGAAGCCAAGTAGAGAAGCAAAGGACCGTTGGTGCTGGTTGGCGGAAAAAGATGGCGGGTTCTCTGTGAAATCAGCTTACATGGCCCAGCTGGTGAGGGAGGAGGAACAGGTTAATTCTTCTTTGTTCAAGATCGTATGGGCAGCACCAATTCCATCCAAAGTGAAGGCATTCATCTGGAGATTAGTGCTGGAAAGGCTTCCGACATTGGATAATTTATCAAGGACCTGTATTGAACTTACAGAACATGGAGGACCGATGTTATTTTTGTAGGGAGAGGGGGGAGAACATATTTCATCTGTTTTTTTCATGTAGATTCTCCTATGGGATTTGGATGAGATGCTACTGGTGGTTGGGAATTTACTCTGTATTGCCAGGTAACTGCCAACTTCATCTATTGCAACATGGACTATGGGGTAAAAATAAGACTCAAAAAACTGCTTGGAATGTCATATGGTTTGCTTGTTGTTGGAGCATATGGTTGCATAGAAATTCAATAGTATTTAATGGAGTTCAACCAATTGCTGATGCTGTGTTTGAGATGGTGAAAATTAAGGCTTGGACATGGCTTCAGAAGATTTGTAAGAACTTCACAAGATCTTTTCAGGAATGGAATAGAGAACCAACATTGTGCTTATCACATCTTGTATGACAGGGAAATTCATAGTGCAGGTGTTTTAAATTGTAATGTATATCTGTGTGAAAGCTGTTGCCACATTACAACAGCAGCTTTCTCTTATTTGGTATTCAATTCAATTTTTTTGGTGGTGTGCTCCAATTGTCATTGTTGAGCTAACCATCTGGATGTATTACTAAACTATGTATCTGCAGCACTACTTGTGCTTTATATTAATTTTATTGGCTTTTCAAAAAAAAAAGAAAAAAAAATTGTTGTCAAGATTTTCTTCATTACCTTCAATGAAGTCTTCCACCCATTCCACTTCCTCTTCTTTTTCACATAGTCTTCATTTTTGTCCATTTCAATTTTCCCCTAAGGGTGCATCACACCATGTCCATGTAGTTTTTTTATAAGCCAAAATATATTAAAAGGGAGTACAAGGGGTACTCCAACCCTTAATACACCGAGAAAGAAAAGTGAAGAAAAGCAAAGAACAAAAACAGTACAATAACAAAACATCCCCTTGCTTCTAGCTTTGATCTTCATAGTTGCCATGGCCCTTATCAGCAACCAACCAACATTAGCACAGAACTACCGTTATCGATTCTGCCATGCTATTAAAATTAATCCTCAACCAGCACATAAACCTCTTTATCTCCAGCATCACAACCCAGCAAGATAACAACCAAATAATAGGCTTCAATAACTAATAATGCTTCTAGGCACCCACCATATTCTGCAGAATCATCCAAAATATAATAGCTCTAAGTAAGCAGGGGGATAATTATGTCGCTGCTAGATGAATACCAAACATGAATTTGCAAGACCCTTCAGATCCAACCATTCTGAATATAAGATAAAGCACAATACAAAACATAATTTTAAATCCTCACAGAGCAGCAAGACAGTAACATGGATTTGAGATCCATTCATAGTAGGAAAAGCGGAACTCTAGGGATTTGGCATGAAGCCAGTTCCAGACTCTGAATTGAGCCAGATCAAGAGTCTTCTCTACAATAAAAATCATAATTTTAAATCCTCACAGAGCAGCAAGACAGTAACATGGATTTGAGATCCATTCATAGAAGGAAAAGCAGAACTCTAGGAAATTGGCATGAAGCCAGTTTCCTGAGGCGGATCCTCAATCCGCACCAAAGTGGCGTTAAACCTTGCCATGTACTGTTTCAGAGTTTCCGTTACGCCCTGCCTAATATTAAACAGAGCCGCAATAGTCACCCTCTGCGTCCTGCTCGCCGCAAAGTGTGAGAGAAATTTGTGTGAAAATTCAGTAAAAATATTTATGAAATACGAAGGTAATTTCGAAAACCACGCCAACGCTGTTCCTTTCAACGTAGAGGGAAGCAGCCTACACCGGACTGCATCAGACGCCTGACTGATCACCATTTTGGTCATGAATGACTGCAAGTGTTCCTTGGGATCAGTCTCGCCCGAGTAAGTATCCAACAAGAGATGCTTCACGGCATCTGGTATAGGAACCGCCTGGATGGCGGCCGAAAAAGGTTGAAACTCCACCACATTTTCAGCCTCCTTAAGACTCTCCAACCCTGGATCTTTCTACTGACGAAAGTACTCCAGCTGAGCCTGCAAGTGTTGATTTTGTTGTTGCACGAAGTCCAGAGCGCCACACACCCTATTCCATTTAGCAAGAGAAATGTTGAGGGGAGTAGGGTTTGGTACACCATCGCCCGTTGTTGCCATATGCGGCTGCTCGAGATTAGGGTTTGGACTCCGTGGTGGAGAGGAAGGCGGTGAAAGTGGATCCGCCGCCGTCCGTCCTCCCCGCCCACGGCCTCGCCCTCTTCTTGTGTTGCCTGACATAGCCTCTCTTCACGTGTTCGTGGGTACGATCCCCACAGACGGCGCCAAATGTTCTCGGAATAAGACAGTATATGAGAGAAGTAAGACTATTATGTCATTATAGAAAATTGTGAACCCTTTTACATGAGTCTCCCTTGGCTATTTATAGGGAGGAAAGCCATAAATGATATTTAATTCAGACTAAGCCTATGGGCCTCCAGGATCAGGCCCAATAGGTTACAAAGTTTACCCCCTATGTATTACAAATGTGCCCCTGGGATCGTCGTCCTAAGCCGCCCTTCGCCGATGTAGGTCGCTCTCTAGCTGTCGTGGGGCGTTCGCCCTGTCCACGGTTTTTTTTACTCTAAATGGACAATTATTTTGAAATAAAAATAGTATGAGGTATACCTTATTTGATGTGATGCCCCAATAACAAAATACTAAAAAAGACAAAACCCAAAACCAAAACCAAAACCCTAACTATTTAGCCCTTTCCCATTTTTCTCACCTTTTTACTTTCACTATCTCTCAAACCCGCAATCGCAACAATCACTACATAGGGAGCTCACATCTACAAACCACACCTATCTCGAGCCACTGTATTGCATTAGTGCGCTCTGCATCGTGTCATGCCTCCTTGTGTTACAGGTGCATTATAGGTGCCTTTGGGCGGCTCTGATGGTAGGTTTGCAATACTGCCTGCTTGCGCAGATGACAAACATAGAAACATATTGTCGAAGAAGCTTTCTTACCAGTGAAAATGGAGGCACGATGGTCCGATGGTCCAAACCAGTGAATGAGTGATTTTTACCACTTCCACCGATTTTTGACCGGTTCAAGCAAGTTTTGACCGCTTTTACACCAATTTGGTTTTCATTGCGTTCCGGATGACCATTAGACCGGTTTCTAATCCAACTGATTGAACTAGTCAGACCGGTCTGATTTTCAGAACTATAGATATACTTATCAATGGGAAGACAAGATCCCAAATTATAGACATTTCTGAGCACTAAAAGAATAAATGTGAAGAGCCTTCCACATAAACCTTGAAGTTTCACAAAGAGATGAAAATGAGATGATTGCAAGGTTCATCTTCTCAAAAGTTTTTGCACCTAAGTTGTCTCTCAATCGACCTTTAATCTCCACTTCCATTTACCTAACAAAGCTAAATTGAAAATTTTCATATTGGTCACACCTAAGCCTTATTCATTTTTTTTTACAAATCGCATTCCAAGCTACTCAGTTAACACTTCTTCCTCTTATTTCTCCCCCACAAAATTTGTTTAACTAAAATATCAAGTTCAAAAGTGATGCATGCATGTAGTAGCTTTGAGGAAAGAGTTTCAAATCAATATTGGTCAAGTTGGAGAATGTTAGATTTTTGTTAATGATCATAGTTCTCCTACTGATTTATAAAATATTGGTTGAATATTATTTTGATATTTCTTGGAATATTTATATTTTGAGGAATGAATATTTGAAATCACATTGTAGGTGTGCTTAAATAAATCTATAGTTGAATGTAACATTAATAGTTAAGAACCATTGCAACTTATTTATGAATAAGTAGGGTTGAATTGTGTCTCTTCATAAAATAACACAAGTTTAGCCATTATAATCCTACATGAAAGGGTAGGTCCTCTCTCCACTTTCTCTATAAATATATGTCTTGGGACATATGACAAAGATGTTATGTCAATACATTTAAAACCCATCAAACTTGAGGAAGTAGAGAATGGAGATCCCATCCTATAATCTAAATGGATTCAAGGCATACAATATATTCTAAGCAAGGATCACCATGCCTTGATGGTAAGTCTAGCTTCTTCCTCTTCCTCTTATATTTTGTGTCATAAATTCTAGCAACTATGATCTTATCATAATTGATTCAATGTTATTAGTCTTATATGAATTTGATATACACATGATGTTAAAATTTCTAACACCTTAAACAAGTTTTATGATCTTTATTAGGAACTTAGAATTGTTGTCGCTGATGAGGTGATGAGAAAAAGTGAAGAGCAATTTCATGATGACAGAAAACTGAAAAACAAAGTAACAAACTTGTTATCTCATCCACGAGTAACAATGATCTTCATAGCTTGTTAAACAATGTTGGCTCTTGTGTGTGACACCTACCAATCCACCATATAAGTTTCATTCAACGACATCAGCACATGCCCATTAGTTTCCATCTTTCAAGTTTTCAGCATAAAAAACTATGTCGGCAATTGATAATTTATTATATTTGGGTTTTGTTAAATAATACTGAAAAGATAAATTTAGGAACATTTTCTTTTTATATGCATGTTATAAAATTATATAAAAACGAGTATATTTATCGTTTTTTCATTAATGGGAAGACAACATATGTCTTAAGTGTTTCCTTTTTCTTATAACAAAAGAAATGCATCAAACACCCAAAATAAAAAAAGAAAAAGAGAGAAAATTAATGGATATGATATGTGATATGAAAGAGAAATAAAGAAAAATATGAGCTATTAGTTAGATGTGTCAATATCATTGAATATCATTACTTAATTTTTATTTATAATAGTTTGCACCTACATTTATTCGACTAATATTATTTATTTATAATATCAATTGTCATTTATATACGTAAGGCTTATAGCTTGACTAAAACTCTCTCAAGAGCATTCATCCATACACATTAATTACGTACAACTATGTTTGTAGACATTTTTTTCTTTCAAAATGAAAGCACTTTGACAATAAAGTAAGATTTCTTATATCGTTTATCAAGAAAAATATAATTCACAAGTTAAAAGAATTTTTTTATAAATTAATTTTAGCATATAAAAAACAAATTATAAATAATATGTATTCAATAGAGACATATGAGTTGAGGAGGAATAAGTCTAAGGATCAATTCCTGAAGAGAGAAATTTAAATGTTTTGCAATGTATTAAAAAAATATTAGTAATAACCAAAATTATTTTTATAAACATGATAATTATTGTCTTAGCATTTTAAGTTTCCTGTTTTTACTTTCATTTCTCTGTCATGTGGCAATAGTTATATGTTTTCTCCGGCAATGGACTGTTTTTTCCCCTGCTATAGTGTTGGGGATTTGGAATTCTCTTGTAACTAGGTGCCCATTCTAGTGTTTGTGCTTTTGGATGGTGGCTAGTACACTTGGGGGACTTTTCTCTATTATCAATATATTTTCCCCTTTCTAAAAAAAACATGCTGATAGGCACCGGGATGGTGACTATCAAGAACAATGTTAAGAAAATTAGAATGAGTTAAAGAGACAGTTAATTGGTGAGCAAGCTCAATTTTCTGATTGTTTATTCAATAAAAGGGAAGTACAATTTATAAAAATATGAAAGTAACAACTAGTCCTAGAAGATAAAGATAATGAAAAATAACAAACTAGTAACAACCTAGGAGATAACAAAAGAAAACCGAATATCTAAAAACAAACTAAAAACTGAATAACAAACTAAATCTAAAAACTGAATAACAAACTAAATCAATAAACCAAATATTATTATATCTAAATTAATCAGATATAATCTTTTAGGTATCTGGGTTTATTGATGCTTCTTTTAGGTCTATCAATTCCCTCCCTCTTGAAATCATCATTGTCCTCAAGGATGGATAAGAGGCTATCCAAGCAATAAGAAGGAGCCATGTGAGGAGAGAACTACCATTTGAGCGAGTTCCACAAATAAAAACATGAGTTGATGTTAACAACCAGCTAATTGCACCTGCTACAGTAATGGAATTACTAGTCAATGACCCACGTGAATATCCATTTGAGCACTTGGCTAAGATCCACTTAATTGATTCAACATGATTTGGCCCAATTGAAACACTTGAGACTATAACATCATTTTGCATAAACTTTTTCTGATGCATTCTTATATCACATGAGACTATAACATCTGTAGTAGAAATTTTCCTCGAGGCATCTGTATAGTCATGCTTTGGTGACATGTTCACTGGTATAGAATCTGTTTCAAGTGGAATATGGTCAGATCCCATCGAAGCCTCAACCACTGTTGTAGTCTCTTCTAATAAGTCCTTGGTTGTGGGTTCCACAGTATCCGCTGGAATAGTCCTTGCTCTAAGGGTAGATCGGAGCTGATCCAATAGAGACAATAGAGATGCAGTGGACGATGGTGGCTCAAAACGCAATTTAAAATCACGTTTGAACTGCTCCCAAGAACTGAGTTTGTTGTAAACCATCCTAAACCATGTGAGGGCTGCACCGTGCATAAGCAATGCAAGAATCTGGAAACGAGTTTCTAGTGGTGTAGGATGTAATATGAAATAGAGATCTGTCTTGAAAAGCCAGCCTAGAGGATCATCACCAATGAACACTGATAGTTGCAATTTAGGGGCAAAATGGGTAGGAATTTGAGATTGAGCATGGTTGGGAAAATAGGTCTCGGATGGCTTGGGGTGTGAATGGACATCAGAGTCATTTTGTAGGTATTGTGGATAATATGGATTGGGTGACGAAAAATTGTATGGGTAGTGATGGGGTGCGTGGAGAAGAGATGAATATGGGGAATACATTGCGGAGTTAGTGTGGAGGCATGAGAAATTAGTGCGGCGTTTGGAGAGGCGGGTGAGAACACAATGAAAGCACCAATTGATAGGCACCGGGATGGTGACTATCAAGAACAATGTTAAGAAAATTAGAAGGAGTTAAAGAGACAGTTAATTGGTGAGCAAGCTCAATTTTCTGATTGTTTATTCAATAAAAGGGAAGTACAATTTATAGAAATATGAAAGTAACAACTAGTCCTAGAAGATAAAGATAATGAAAAATAACAAACTAGTAACAACCTAGGAGATAACAAAAGGAAACCGAATATCTAAAAACAAACTAAAAACTGAATAACAAACTAAATCTAAAAACTGAATAACAAACTAAATCAATAAACCAAATATTATTATATCTAAATTAATCAAATATAATCTTTTAGGTATCTGGGTTTATTGATGTTTCTTTTAGGTCTATCACATGCCAGATTTTAATATGGTCCATTTGAGAATTGAAAAAATAAAGTAAAAGAAGTTTTGCGGTTCCGCGGGCTTAAAAGCCCATTTAACACGCGAGGAGTGGAATATCAGGAAAACGTTCTTATAAAAGTAACATCAAAATCGTAACATGGAATACACAGCATTTTCTAAGAATAATGATTTTTTAGACATTCAAAAAATGGACATCCAAAGGGCACATATTATTTCTAAAAACCGTCACAAAGTGGGCGCATATGAAAATATTGGCCCCAAAAGTGTGTTTTAAGAATTTTTCTTAACAGCACAATTTGTGTAGGTTAAAAGCAGTAACAAAATGTGTAAATTGAATTGTTACAATTTTTAGGATCCAAGTAGCACGACTAAGTATATGTTTTGAACTTCCGTCCGGATGAATGTGAAAACACATTCACTTAATTTAATAATTGCATTCCATTTAGAGAATATATATTAGAAATTGTGATACTGATTTATAAAGTAATGCTGAAAATCAAACTTGCCATGATATATACTCTAATGCTGTGTTAATTTTGAAAGAATTAAGATACAAAGAAATGAGACAAAATTTGGAGAGACACTAAGATCTATCATTTGGTGCGCTATAAAGTTAAAAGAATAGAGATGTTTTTTTTTTTTTTAAAGTTAAAAGAAGAGAGATGTTAAAAAGCCTTAATTGGAAAGAAATGTGGCTAAAAGCCCATTTAGATACAAATCAATATCGAATCTTTGTTAGAGTTTATTTAAACTTTTTTTAGTAAATAAACTCTAATAAAAATCCATATCCAAACGACCTCTAATTCACTCTATCTCTTTGCCTCTTATCTATTACTCTCTATATACTAATTGAATTTATATTTATTTGAAAAGTAATCATAAAGTAAAACCAATGATAAAATAATAATAAAATTTGATCATTATTAAAAAAATTATATTTAAAATAAAATATATCAATATATTTATATAAAATATAATTAGAATAAATTTTTAATCGTTATATTTAATGTAAAAATGTCATTTTATAGAGAAAATAATATTCTATTCTTTCACTTTCTATTCAACTTAACCATATAGAGTAAAGAATAACCACAAGTTTATTTGTTTTAAATTTCTCTTCTATTTCTTTCACACTAACAACCTCTCTTTTTTTCACCATGTTCTCTTTTTTCATCTACTTTTTTTTCACTTTCTATCTTACCATCCATCATGTAAAAAAATATCCTGATATAGATGCAATAAATTGTGTCTATCTCAACAATGACTCATGCACGTTTTATGAGTGGCCGACCCCCAACGTGAAGGATCCTTATCCATCACATGTGAGTTTTGCATTGGAATTGGAAATGAACATTTTTCGCACATAAAACATGTGACTGAATAGAAATATTGAATGAATGGCAAAGAGATGAATGATGCTATGTAAGAGCCTCCTTTTGATACGAAATAGAGCATGCAGTTAAAGCTTCCAAGTAATTGTCCTCGTTGCCTTTATAAGATACGGCAGAACCCGAGGACAAGTCTCAATGTCACCCTCCCACACCCTTTGTCTCAATTTGTAATTGAGAGAGGGAGAGCTAAAGTTGAAGTTTGGTACACTATGAATGCTACTCTAATGTGCCTAACTTGGTGCTCTCACAAAATGACAACCCTTTTAATTTCATCATTATCCTCCCTTCTCCACCTCCAAGAATTAATATCACGAATCATCATTATATCAATAGTCCCGACAGCCAGACAGATAGTTTCAACGCGACATTCATCAGACAAAACGACTTAGCGGAACGACAGTTAGAATCCGCAGTTAATCGTACGTCAGATGAATGTCGGCCAAAGCTATATGTCACTTTAACACTTTCCTTAGATCAATAACCTAGAACTAGAGCTACGGCAACTTCAAAAATAAAATAATACTATTATTGTTATTATTATGACATTAATCGCTATATATATGGATTGTTTAATTAAGATGAAGCTAAGAAGATGATGCTTGGTGTGAGAATTGAAGAGGTGCATGTGAGGACAACTTGTTGCACTCATCTTCCAAGAATTAGGTTTACGTCGGGGTCCAATGTGTTGCATGGCCATGCACTGAAGTGGGTAATAAGGGAAAGTGGAGATGAAATATTGACAAAAATAGCTAGTGGTTGCAATTTCATGACCACGTGTCCATTTTCTTTTGGGTTCAGTTAGGCAGTGTGTGGGCAATTTTATTTTCCAAAATTCAAATGGAGTTCATACCCATACTCGCATGCTTGTCTTTCCATATGTGTGAATATAAAGAGTTTGAGACAACTACTTGCTTAAACCCATCTTACGCGTCCTTACCTAATCTACTAAGGAAAACAACAAAACTTATTGAGTCAAGAGAAAGGTTACTAAATATTGAACCTAAATTAGTTCTTTTCTTTTATTCTAACTTACCATATATATCAGGTTTCCTAAGGGGAATGATACCATTATTTATAAAACTTTATGATTAAAATCAATAATTATTTTAAACACTATTAATTTATTTATATTTTTGTAAGAAGAATATATACCACTTTAATTAATTCACTGCAGTTATATATAATTAGTTTATTTAAAATGATGATTTTATTTGAACACATGCCGTAAATTAGACAATCTCGTTTTTTATCACATTAGCAAAATTTTCTCGTTCCAAATTATAAGACTCCATAGAGACATACTTGATGTCCCATAATATAAGACCCTTTCTAGATTTCAGAAAAAGAATAATAAATTTTTCCTAATTTATCCCTTGCATTCATTATATTTGAGTGAGATACAATTAATAAACCAATTAACTTTAAATAGAGACATATATGGAAGATTTATATAAAAACACATAAAACTAATACATTAATTAGATTATTACCTATTTTTTTAATAAGCGTGATTGTCAGAATAAGTCTTTATAATTTGGGACGGAGAGAGTACTTGTTACTAGTTTTTTTTTCAAAAATAATTTATTTTCTTTAAATGACTAAGAAAAGAACAAAAAAGAAAAGGAGAATAGTGAATTTCAACCCAAAAATATCCACTAGATTTATGTGATATAGCGGAGGTGACTCGTGACTAATTTTTGTCCTAGTGAGATTCACATGATCGAACTAGTTAAAAGTGTTTACTAGGTACGAACAAATCTGTGTTTAAAGTTTAAACTATGTAAGGACAACTAATCATTAGGCTGAGCATGAGACAAAGACACCAATCCTGAACTAATTAAGCAACATATATATAACACTTGAGACAAAGCACAACGTCATTGAGATAGTAATAGGATTTACTATAAATCACGAGCAATGCCTGCAGCCATGCACTGAGAATATATTAATTATATGCTTCAACGTTGCGGTTCCCAAACACATTTATATTATCCACCTCACTATCTCATATTTACTATATATAATATAACTCCATGCATATATATAGTAATAGTATAAAGTCCTCTATATTACAAGCCATAACTAATTTACTAAATCACCAAATTTAACTACTTATATAAACAGACCTAATAATGTTTTTCAGCCACCAAGAGACACATTCTCCTAGCGTACTGACACATAATTAAGCACTTATGCATATATATATCTTAATTATATGTTTTTATCTATTATAAATTAATATATATATGCATATATAGGTAATTAATTAATCACCATTGAGTAATTGCATGGACCAGATATCCTCCATGCTCCAGTAGTTAATGTTGTTGCTGTTACTGTTGTCATTGGTGCAACAACTTGATTGATCATGAGTGGTGATTGTTGTTGGGAATTGAGATAGTGGAAATGATGATGGCTCCAAACTTCCTTGGTGATGGTGGTGGTATGATGAGGAGTGTGGAGAGTATGTTTCCATGGGCTCTGCCATGGTAGTCACCTGGCTTGTGCTTGTTTGCTGATGATGATGATCATTTATCTCTGAAAAACTCTGTTGTTGCAAGCTCTCAGCTTGCTTAATGTGCTTCTGTATCCTTGTCCTCCAGAAGTTCTTTATCTCATTGTCAGTTCTTCCAGGAAGATGTTTTGCAATTTTTGACCACCTAACGTAGTAGTCGTCAATAGTTTGTAAAAAATAAGGAAATAAAATGATTTAGACACATCCTCAAAATGCAAATAGACATCTAACAGACACTATGAATGAATGAGAAAGGAAGAGAGAAATTAAGAGAAATATAGAATGTTTGTTAGATGTCAGCACAATTCGTATGTAAAAATATCATTATTAAAAAGATGAAAGAAAACTAAAATTGTAACTTAGACACTCAAACAATACAACAACTCAGGGAGATCCAAATCTTATTTCCATCTCTCTTCTTATTATATTATATGATATATCATATTCATCACTTCCTTCTGTATCTTTCTTTTTGATTGAGTGTCTCTTTATTTTCTTTTTGAGATGTTGTTGCTTTTGAGTTTATGGTGAAGATGAGTGCTTAATTATCATATGTCTGTAGCTTCTCATATCAAAGATATAGTTATACTAAGTAAACTAATAGACAAAGAAAGTGATAAAATAGTAGACCTAAAACTGATCATGGTGTGTTGGAAACCAGTAAAACGAGACTAGGTTAAGTGAATATATATGCATGTGTGAGTTGGTAAGTGAGAGAGAGAGGAAGCTGAAACATGTGTGAAGTTTCTTGAAAAGAGAGAGCATAAAGTAGATATTAATTAAAAGCTGTCATGGGGTGTCACATTTTACTGATAAGCAAAAAGCAGCAACTCCAATATTAAATAGGGTGTCTGAGAGAGAGACCATGTTCTTTGGCTGAGAAAAAAAGCTATGTGCATGTGTTAGACACTTAGACTCACTCATATAAAAAGACAGTTGTTATAAGATGCTGAAGGTCCTTTGGTACATATTGGAAATGATGCCTTTGCTTTGCAGCTGGGGCTCCAAGATCACCAAATATCAGGTTTCTCACACTGCATCATGCCTCAGGTAGTAGAAAGCATCATTCAAATTCAAACATCATCTCCAATTACTCTCTCTTTCCCTCATATATATCTTCATTTCCTCTTCACACAAACAGTTTTTGAAATGTTTCGTTTTATGACAAATTCTCAAGCAAATTATTTTTATAAAACTCCCCTCCTCATCATCATCATCATCATCATCAATTTCCTCCTTTTCTTGTGTGACTCTCTAGCTCACAAACTTTTCTTTTCTTCTCTTCTCTTCTCTTTGTTCAAGAAAATTAATGTGTCACGTGTTTCCAACACGTAGGAGATTTCGCTATCCTAGGTAGTAACTTCATATACTATAAATTATTTGAAAACTTAGTAGATTATTGAAGCTTTTATTGGTGTCTTTTCCTTCTTAGTGATTGGGCCTTGTCTTCTTGGAGGCTGAGAAAGGTACTTGGGTGGAGCCAGCTAGTTTATTATCTGTGCACTATGTGAGTCTATCATAGTATCATCTCAAGGAGAGTCAATTTTCAAATTCCACAAGCCCTTGTCAACAAGAGCCAAAATTGCATGGCATTGGATATATTGAATCTCTTTTTAATTTTCTACCAAACTTTCTCTTTCATGTGTGTGAACTAGAATGCTATTTTTATGCGCCCCACTTCTGTAAGCTCAATCATGTTATATATAAACATAGTAAAAATAAATATTCTCATGGTCTTCCATTGGAATAAAATTGACTTTTCTTGTTAAAAAAATATACTTTGTAAAATAGATTGCTATTATTATTATTGAGGCACATAAACCTATCCTACTCCATATGCATTTATTGCTTAAGAAAAGAAACTATTTCCTACCTTTTTAAACATATAGTGTTTCTTTTCCTTACAATACTCTTTTTCACCTTCTATAAAAGCTGATTTACATTTTATTTCTTATATTTATTCTTAAAAAATAAGTTGTATGCATATACACTCACCTTCTCTTTCATCTCTTTTTTCAACTATTTTTTTCTTATTTCTCTCATCTTTTCTATCTCATCACTCATAATTTATATCTCCCACTTATCTTTCTTATATATTCCTCTCTCTTTTTAAGGTGGACAAGTTTGAGTGTTAAGAAATAATTTTTCTTATAAAATATTGTACATAGTAAAAAATATAACTTGATTTTGGAGTTCCTCTTTTATATTCCAATTCTGATATATTAACATCCAACTTTTTCTTCCATTCAACTTATACATTCTTTTTCTTCATATACCCCTCTTCTTTTTTTATCACTTCATATATCATAGGAGGTGCCACATAAGATCGGAGCTCAGCCTCCAATGATGATTGGAAGTGGGTTATTTCCTAAACGTCATGGACGCTTTAACAACTTTACTCTGGTGATAGACTAAAATCAAATCTCACCTATTTTACAGAGACAAAACCATAGCTAACCCTATATTACATCTCTTACTTCTCTTGTATTCATTTTTCTCACAAGGTGGAGGTGGAATTGAGTGGTGAAAGAATTATTTTCCTTTATATTCTCCTGAACTCGATGGAGGACTTATATCCATATTTCATATTTTAGTCTCAAAACCAAATTATATAGCAAAGCTACAATATTCCTCTTATGGCTGAACACGTTCCGATTATGGTGAATATTGAGTCCAGGCTATGGTGATTCCTCACACAAGAAACCTCCAATTTTCAGAACAAAGACAATATATTAGAAGTTCAAAATTATAAAAGGACTAGAAAAGAAAAAAAAA
Source organism: Acmispon strigosus (assembly GCA_030819835.1). Taxonomy (NCBI): domain Eukaryota; kingdom Viridiplantae; phylum Streptophyta; class Magnoliopsida; order Fabales; family Fabaceae; genus Acmispon; species Acmispon strigosus. The sequence goes on from JAUAMA010000001.1 coordinate 51,275,190, forward strand.
CACAAGAAAAAAAAATTGCATGCCCTCAATGAATTCGTGAAACTTTTTCAAAAGAATGGCATTGAACAAAAAAGCAAAAGAAGAGGGAGTATAACATTGATGCCTCTTGAGTCCTCATGTTCTTTATAGATCAACATCTCTCCAACCCGCTTCAACTATGAATGTTCATAGTATAACTCCTTATGCTACACCTTCTTTATAGTATTTTTTTTTGTTACACCTTCTTTATAGTATAACTCAATGAAAACAAAGAAGAGAAAGAGAGATTTTTTTTTTCAAACAACAAAAACCATTTACTTAAAAATAAATTCTTGAGAACAATTCTCTTGAAGAGAAATTCAACAGAACAAAAAGGAAAACAAATAACATGTACCTTTAGAGGAAAACTCTCCAAATATTAATCAAACCATGAACAAAACATGTAGACGGCTGTAAAAAATTAGAAACTACTTGCATGAGAAATATTTTTGGTCAAAAGTTTTAAAAAACTCCTTGTGTACTTAATACCTTCAACCTCAAAGTTCTCTCATCTAGTCTTCCATGACCGTACGAATGCTTTCTTACACTCTTGTGCTTACCTAGAAGTGAGTCAAGAACTTCTTTCATCTTTTGAAGACAAAGCGATCAAGTTTGAAGAAGAAAAATAATATACTATTTCTTCAACAAAAAGAAAAAGATCTACTAGGGAAATTAAGCACATCCACTTACACTTTTTATATATATATATATATAATAAATAATGATCATCACATACACTCACCTGTTTCCCCATTTTGCATGAAGTTCCATGATTAGAAGTTGTTCCTCAGGTGTAATATTCCCTCTTCTAACATCAGGACGAAGGTAATTCAGCCACCTGAGTCTACAACTCTTTCCCGTACGTTTAAGACCTTCAAATTAAACCAACCAAGTTGATATATATAAAAACTAAATGAGTCATTATTTCACCCTAGCTAGCTAGGGTTTGTGGAGGAAAATGGAGAAAATAATGGGGAAAAACATGTTTATAATTACCAGCAGATTTGGCTAAGGTGTTCCACACACCTTCACCATGATTTGCAATATAGTTGATCAAGATCAAGTCTTCTTCCATGGTCCATGGCCCCTTCCTCACTTCAGGATCATGAGATGAGTTGCACGGTTTTTTGTCCATTTTTTTGTATTGTCTCTTGAGAGAGACAGAGAAATAGAGAAAGAGAGAGAGAGAGAGGAGAGTGAGAAAGGTGATGATGAGGGATGGAAATCATAATGGGTGTTGGAGGGTTTAAATAGACGGAGGATTATAAGATAATTTTTAACATCTGATAAAGTTTTTCTCTTAGTGAAAATAAAAGGTTTCTCGTACCTAACTATGTTAATCATATTATCATGCATGCATGAATAACAAAAGTGATATGTTTAACTTTTTTCTTGGGTAATTAGGGCTTATAATCGTCCTCTTAGGATATAAGAGCACATGCATCAGACGCGTGTTGGTGTGCATGTAGATATATTTTTCAAAAGAATAAACGATATCTCAAGTCCCATTGGATAGTAGACAAAGAAAATGATTCACCTCATTTATATTAATAAAAAATAATGTAAAAAATCATTAAAGGGATAAATTTTCTCTTGTTGTTTCTAATTTATGCAATGCTGGTATTCTAAATAAATTAGACTAGTTTTAGGTGGCTCAATAAAATTTTGACATGTATTATAAATTATAATTTTCTAAAACACAAATTATTATGTTATGGAGTGATTTAAATTAGGTGATTTTACTCAAGATAAATCTTAGGTAATTTAAATAATATTCAGTAATTCTTACTCGAATAAAATTAATTATCTTATGTACCTTATTAATTAATTAAAGGATAATTCAATAGTGTAGGAAAACAAAAATATATTATGTCCAGAATTGTTTTCACAATAAATGTAAATATATTATGCACATTTAAGATTTTAATAAACGTACTATAACCGTAAATAAGTTTTACACGAAAATTTAATTAGATTTTTACCATATTTTATTTCTATATTATTTCTTAACCGATGTCACCACCCGTTTCATACATAGTTATATGTTTCTCTAAATAAATATTTTTTTGGGATTTAAACTTATATTTTCATTTTTACAGGGTTCTAGCTTACTTACCACTACCAACCGTCCAACACCATATTTAAAAATTCCTAGCAAAAGAAATTAAATTAAAGCTAAAAATTAAAAAACAATATAAAGAGATATAATTAACTGTATGTGTGAAACTATTGTTGACCAGGGGGATTTATTAGATCTGATTGACCTGAAAAACTCGATAATCTAAACTAGAGCATTTAAAATTGGTTGAATTTGTTTAATTAATTGGTTTGCTTTACTTCAAACCTAACCAAATCAATTAAAATTAATTTAATTCTCGGATTTACTTCCTCAACTCGAATCAATTCAATCAACACATTAATTTTTTATATTTAAATATTCAATTATATTTATGCTTTTCAAACTTTAGTATTCATATCTATTTTTTTTTTATCTTTATTAAACTATAATGACTTTATCGTATATAGGCTATCAAGTGTCTTTACTTATATTTACTATAAAATTTCATAATCATATTTTAAATTAAAAACTAATTATTTACAAAAGTTACAACTATAAAAAAGTAATATTAATTAATTATAATATCAATGTTTGGAATTGATTTGACTAACACATTAATTATTAAAGAAAAATACACATTTCTACTAGTAGTAACATAAAATTTAAAATTTTATATTAAAAATGATAATATATCTAGAAAAAAAAAATTGTATCATAACCAATGACCCGAATCAAACCATTCTGGGTTTAATCAGATCGATTTGATCCTTTAAAAAATAAATCAGATCGATTTGATTGAGATTTATTGGAAAGCTAGCAAATTTATCTATGTCTTCTATTCATTAGATATAAAATTTAATTTGAAATATATAATTTTTTTAATTTAATTTAAAATTTTCATATTTATTCTTACATATGGATGTAGAATTAATTTACCTATAGTTTATAAATATATCAATTTATTTAATATTTATTAATGGGAAAACTAAGCATTAATTAATTGAATGTCAATTTAAAAAGTAATTAACACTAACCATTTCTATTGATTAAATATCTTGTCGATTCTTTTTTAATGAAGCCTGTAATTCCCGTAAAATAAATCTCTATTTAAAAAATAATTAAATTTGATTTATATTTAAATACGGAAATCCTTTCCACTTGAATTTATGGGATCAGGATCCTCTCAAGTAACTGATAATGACAATTGAAATATTGTGTCTATCTCTCTTAATTAATATTCAAAGAACACATATATATTTAATACATAGGAAGTGAGATAGATACATAGTTTTAACTTGAGAAAACTTGAAAAAAATTATAATTGAGAGGGTCGGGCCCGAATCTTTTTATGAGAAAAAATTAATGATCTATATGCTTTCTTGATATTCAATATTGAGTACTCTAATTTAATCCTCTCTTCGTTTCCTATTAATTGTTTAATTATTTAAAAAGAGAAGAAACACATATTAATAAATGCAATTAATTTAATTAATTTTTATGATAGTATTATTTATTTTTCTATTTTACCTTTTATAATGTATTTTATCTTTCCTCATTTATTATTCATAAGGAGTATTATTTGAAAACACATCAATTACCTTGAAACTCTATAGGAACAATATATAGGAATAATATTTTTCTGTTTAAGTGTATAATTACTCTAATAAGGAACGGGGATTATATAGAGTGAATTTTATAGAAATGAAATAAATCCAAATCAATTAATTATGTTTGATTTAATTTTTTTACCCCACATACAGACTCATGCATAAGAAAATATCTCTAGCTTCGAAAGATTAATTTCATAGCTCCCGATTGTGAATATATTTTAGAAAACCATAAAAAGAAGATACCTCTATTATTAACAATATCAGTGTAGACTAATTAAATTCTAATTTCAATATCAGCAGCATATATTCATGATTAAATGATATCAAATGATCATTTTGCTCTTGTAAAAAAAATAAATGAAATCAAATGATTTATTTTTCTACTTTTATCAAGAGAGTAAACCGTGAACTCAAATCTTAAAAAATTAGCATATCACGAATTCATTTTCAAAGAGATTTCTGCCACCGAATCAATGTTTCAAATATTAAAATGTCGCTAGTTTCAAAAATAAAAATCATTAATATAAAAATAAAACTGTGTAAAATTATTAAATTCAACTTTAGGCTTATAGATGAATTGCTGTGTAAGTTTTCTTTTTTATATAGCCATCTGTATTATATTAACTCGGTCAGTTGCTGATATTGAATGAGTATTTTTTATTATTAGGAGTTGGAATACCCTTTCTAAAAAGTATTTTTAATTTCAGCAAATAAATAGCTCGCTCAGAATAATTTGTTGTTTTTAATAGAAATTGTTATTTAAGGTAGATGGTTGAAGGGGGGAAAGGTGATTGGGATAGCATCTGACGAAGAGCCATGTAATCCACTCCCAAAGCGCTGGAGCCCTATAATATATAATATATGTGTGCAACTGCAACTGCAACTGCAACCTTTTCTTCATCTCAGGCTGCAGTTCACATCGTGTGGACAGAGAAGCCACACAAAGACCTACCACATATTCAAACAAACAGGGGTACCCTATCCCTACATAAAGTGAACTCCACATCACTAGCCACCTCATATCCGTACTATTTTGTATTTTTTGTTTTTCATATGTTAAAAAGCTAGCTTTCTCTACTATACTAATAAAAATATTTTTCATAAATTAAGGGGTTAAATATGTGTTTTTCTCTAAATGTGATTTATTTTTTGTCCCTCGTCGACGTAAATGTAAATCTTAGGTCTCAAACTATGAGAAATTATTGGTTTTAATCCCTACTGGAGTTTGGTGTTGACCGTCGTGTCTATGTGTCACGGCAGAGCTGATGTATCTGTGGCCACATCAACTAATGATGCACACGTGGAATAAAAAAAAATTAATAAATAAATTAATTTTACTTAATTCATATTAACCCAAAATAATCTAATTAGGAAGGTAAAACATCAGATTTCTTAACACATTGTTCAATTTGCCATCTACAACCCTAAACAATCAAACAAATCATCTCTATCCATCCATTAATGATAACTTAGAAGTCAGAGGTTGAAGAACTGAGAAACCCAAGTACCATAGGTTGAAGACAACGGAGGAAACCCATTCTCTTCTCTTTTCCTTTTGTGGTTGAAGACGAAGGACTCCTTCTCCCTTCCATTCAGAAAAAACTGAGGCAAGACAAAGAACTAACGAGAGGTAAGAAACTATCAGGCATTTACTGACTTGGCATTCGTTTCTTACAATTGATATTTAGTTGGGTTTGGGTTCAAATTTCGTGTTTTAGGGTTTCTGATTCTGGGAATTTGGGTTATTGGTGTACATTTTGAGTTTCATGGTACTGGATTGGAGATTCTGGGTGGTAAAAATTCGTGAAGGGTTTATACATGGTAATTGATTTTGAATTTGAGAAAGTACCCATATGATTTGATACTGAGAAATTTTCCTATGCTTCATATGATTTGCTATTTGGAATAAACCTGCTATTTGACTCTTAGAAAGTTCCCATTTTATTTGAATTGCTTATGAAAAATATCCATGTTGTTCATATGATGTGATTTTGAGTAATTTTCATGTTGTTTATGTAGGATGTCTTTCAATCTGATTGTGCATCATTTGGGGGTATGTGTCTACGAGCCATACATGAATTTCAAAGGAGGTCGTATCCATATTCAGCTTGGAATTGATCTTGACAACTGGAGCTTTTTTGAGTGTGTTGATGTTGTCAAAGACATGGGCTATACTGCTGGAAAGTTCAAAATGGGGTGAAGAACACGAGAGGATGCCCAAGATCACATTTTCAGACCCGTGTTAAGTGACAATGATGCAATGGTACTAGGATCCTATGGTGTTAATAACAGGGTTGATGTGACTTGTTTGTGGAGCATGATATGTATGAGTTGACACATACCCCATTGGCTGTGATACCTACAAGCAGTGAAGGAAAGTCAAGTGTAGGAAATGGATTTAAAATCCAGCCCAAGAAGCCTCTTTCAAAGTCTGGGGAAAATAAGCCTTTCACCTCCATCTAAGAGGACAATAGTTTCTAATGAGGCTGATGCACCAAGGTCCCCTTCTACACAGCCTGATAAGCTTCCAAAGAAGAGTTCTAATCCCAAAAAGAAGACTTCTACACAACCAGTTAGGAGGTCAAACGGGATTATGTTCACTGGGGGACCTTCAAAGAATATTGATGGTAGAGTGCCTGTGTTGTTGCTATCCAGTGATGAATTAGGTGGTGAAGAATAAAGTGTTGTAGAAGAAGTTGTCAATGGGAGGGAGGGTGATGAGAGGGAGGGTGATGTAGGGAGTGTTGATGTAGAGAGGGTTGCTGAAGAGAAGGGGGCTGATGCAGGGAGGGTTGATGTAGAGATGGAGGCAAATGAAGGGAGGGTTGATGCAGAGAGAAAGCCTGATGCAAGGAGGATTGATAATGGGTTTGAGGCTGATATAGGTAGGTAGGGTTCATGAACAAGTTAGAGAAATGAATGAACTTGATAGTGAAAGATCTTACAGTGTTTGTGATGATGAAATTCCCACCAAGGATGCCCACTTCAGTGACAGTGAAGAAGAGAGGGAAAATGATTGTGATGATGGGTTCCAAAACCCCACTATTGGAGTGGCTGGAGCTTTGTAAATGAGCAATTAAGGCTGATGGCAGAGGGTACCTTTGAAGGTCATCAAGGGAGACAAGTGGAGATTGATGAGGAAGCTCATGGTCAGCAAGCTCATGATGAATCTGGGTTTGAAGGAGACCATGAAATAGAAGATGGATGGGACAGTGAGGACCTTATCAGTGACTGTAGTGTGGATGAGGGTCAAGGTTCTAGGTGGAGAAAAGGGTTTCCATAGTATTATGAGGAGGACGTGAGAGCAGAATTCAAGTTTACAGTTGGAATGATGTTCATCTCACTTCAGCAGTTTAAGGATGCAGTTAGAGAGCATTCTGTGCTTAATGGGAGGCATATCACATTTGTGAAAAATGATGGAGTCGGATGCAGGGCTGTATGCTAGAAGGATACTTGTGATTTTGTTATGCTTTGTAGCAAGGTAGGACGGAAGCAGGCTTTCATTATCAAGACTCTGATTGGAAAACAAAAATGTGGTAGAGTTTTCAACAACAAAACTGCATCAGCCAAATGGGTTTCTTCTAAGATGGTTGACAAAATCAGAAATAGAAGGAAGGCAAAATCATCTGAAATTGTTGATGACATGAGGGTTGAGTATAGCACTAGGATCACGACTTGGAGATCATGAAGGGCAACACAATTGGCAATGGAAATAGTTGAGGGTGATGCAAGCAAACAATACAACATGTTGTCTAGGTTTAGTGCATAATTGAAGAGAGTCTCTCCCAGAAATACCTGTAAGTTTCATTTTGACCCTCCTGCAATTGGCAATCAGCCTACTAGATTTGGTAGGTTCTACATGTGTCTAGAGGGATGCAAAAAAGGGTTTGTGGCTGGTTGTAGGCCTTTTATTAGCATGGATGGGTGTCATTTAAAGACCAAATTTGGTGGAATTATGTTATGTGTTGTTGCCAGAGACCCAAATGACCAATACTTTCCACTGGCCTTTGTTGTGGTTGAGTCTGAATGCAAAAAAAGGTGGAAGTGGTTTCTGGAACTTCTATTAGTTGATATTGGCAATGATAAAAGATGGATCTTCATTTTTGATCAGCAAAAGGTATGTCACTGCAAATTGTTGAACTTATATTAGATGTCAAAATCCAAAGGAAATAAATTTAGAGTTTACTGAACAACCTGTTTTTTTGTGTTTTTAGCGGCTAATGACTGTGATTAATGAGCTTATTCCAGGAGTTGAGCATACGTACTTCTTAAGACACCTGTATACTAACTTCAAAAAGAAGTATGCTAGTGGAGTAGTCATAAGGGACCTTATGATGGCAGCAGCAAAGACCACTTACCCTCAACTATGGCATGAGAAAATGATGGAGCTCAAAGATGAAAATGAGGAAGCTTACAATTCATTGATGGCTTTACCACCCAGGGCTTGGTGCCGGTGATCACAAAACTGAAGAATAGACTCTCAAAATGGAGACATAAATCACTATCAATGGGGGGAAGGTTGGTATTAATTGGTAGTGTGCTATTCTCGATCCCTTTGTTTTACTTATCTTTTCTACATATGCCTAAAGGGATCCTTAAGATATGTAGAAGGATCATGCGATCATTTCGGTGGGGTGGAATAGAAGGCCAAAATAAATCTCATGGGTGAAATGGGAAGAACTGTGCAAGCCTAACGAGTTGGGGGGGTTGGGGCTGAGAGACTGGAATGATTTCAACAAGGCACTATTGGGAAAGTGGAGGTGGAGGCTGCTCAACGAACAAGAGAGTATATGGGGGAGGGTGCTGCAGGAAAAATACTCAATCCTAAAAAATGGGGACTTGGTAGTTATCAAGGGGAATGAGTCGACGTGGTGAAGGGACATCCTGAAGTTATTCTATGAAAATGCTGATTCTGACTGGTTTCAATTATACATACTTTCCTGGCCGCTCCTACCTAGGTTCAGAAGATTATACATACTATCCACGCAGCAACACAACTCTGTATCTGAAGAGGGAAGCTGGGTGAATGGTGAAGGCCGCTCCTACCTAGGGAGGAAGCATGCACTGAGGAGCTCATGGCTGTTCTCGACAATGTGGAACTTAAGAAAGGGATTAAAGATAAGTGGATGTGGACAGATACAGAGGACGATGGGACATACTCAGTGAAATCCGCGTATATGTGCGTGGAAAGGATCCAAAGCCTGTTTTTCAAGAGCTATGGAAGGTGCTAGGTCCAACAAATGTAATTGTTTTTTGCTGGAAGGTTATATGGGGAAGAATTCAAACGAAAGAAAACTTGCGTAATAGTCTGTATTCCATTTGGTTGTAAAGAAATTCCATAGTATTCAAGGATGGACAAGCGGATGAGAGCATGGAATTGGTTCCATGTGAAATCAAGAAATTTTCGCCATAGCATGTACAAATGGATCGCGAATCCAAGGTATTGCTTGGGAAGAATATAAAACTGCATGGGATATTGGAATGGATGGTCGAATGAGTACAATAAGGGGGAGAAGCACAACAAATGCAGAATTATGAAAATGTTTCAATAGAATAGGTTGTGGTGGGATTTGGGTAATTACAGTGGTCATGTTCAGTCGCAGTACTTAAATAAATTGTTGTTTGAGTTTTCCATCTTTACTTTCTTATTTTTTGTTTCCTTTGTAGCTTAAACTCCCTTCTTCTTTGTGTTGATTTGGGTTGGGGCACCGCAAGTGCCTCCGATCAATATCAATATTCTTTGCTTATACAAAAAAAAACACTTGCATGACCGTTGCTTATGGGTAGTCCGTCCAAGAAGGACAATTAATAATTACTTGACAGTGAGTTAATACTTTTAAAAGTATAGTTTGCTTTGATAGGAATCATATGTAGAATATATAAATTGGGAGGATCTAATTTTATTATTTTTGTAACCTTGAGACTTATCTTTTTCTAAAATCTGTTTCTCTAACCGCCTTATTTGTTTTCTTGCACAAACATCTAACCTTTCAATTTCCTAGGCAATGAGTTCATCCTTTGAAACTGAGTGTTTATACGAGAAGACAAAGTCCTTCCATGGAGGAGAGGTCCAACAAAATATCCCTTCACCACAACCATAGTCCTTACTCCAGTTAGGTAATTTACTACGAGAAAAAAGTATAAAAAAGGAAAAAGATAAAATCATGGCAATAGGAAAAAGATATCCACGTAACAAACGTTGTCGCTCGCCAAAAGCAGCCTTTAGAAGAACCTATCGTGGGAAGTATAAATTTTTTGCCTGGACAAAATTCAGAAGTTTCTCGGAGTTTTTTTTTTTTTTTTTTGTTCTTTAGGCTGAGAGAAGAAAAGGAATAAGGAGATAGTCCACTGCTTTGCATTCCATCCCAATGAGAAAAAGTTGGAGTCATCCTCTTCTTTTCTAAATGGGAAAACGTAAGGAATGTAATTGGAGAAAACCTCTACGAAGATAAATTCATCATTGAACCACTTCGAATTCAGATATGCCTCCAAAGTTTATTGTGAGCTTGGATCTTTAAAAATAAAACTTTTTCTTTTCTTCTCAAAAGATCGGTGAAGTTAAAAATGGTGGAAGAAAAGAGAATATTTGGTCGGGATATCTACAAGCTTGCATAGAACCTCTCACAAGACTCCAAGAACTTTTGTGTAATTTTGAAGGAGCAAAGTGTAGAAATGATAGATGGTTTTTAATTATTAAATTGCTAAAATGAATATTTAGCTCAAGTTCAAAAAAAGGAAAGTGTAAATGAAAAACCCATTGGGATGCTCGACACAAACACAAACTCCCCTTAGGGTTATTTTAGCTCTCGCTCATTTATTCTTTAGAATTTGGATTAAATCTATAGCGAGTCCTTACAACTTTCTTATTTGCCCAATTGTAAGGGCTCAAGATGAAGAAAACAATGTAATCAATAAAAAATATCCACATGTGACCTTACAATAATTTAATTTGATTTGGGGATAATTGAGTTAGTCATGTGATTAGGTTAGTAACTGAATCAATTTTGTATGTGAAGATGTGCTAAAAAATAAAATTTCACATAAGCTTCATTTACCACATGGACGTACCACATAGGAATGATGACAATAATACTTGGCAAAGTTGATGGAGCTCAACCTCGAGCAAAGACTAAAGGTGTACTATTTTCTAAATCATAAAGACTAGTTAGCAACTTTATGTTGTCGAGGGACTAAATTTAAATTAAATCTCACCAATTTCACAATAATCGAAAACACACTTAACTCGCCTACATATTATATGTAAGTGCACAAAAGCACTTTTGTTCTCTCGATTAGCATAAACATGCATGAATAAGTTTCATTTTGAAATATTGTTTGGATTTTAATCTTACATTTGGTCACACCCCTTAACTGAATTTGTTTTTGAGAGGGAAGTGTGCAGAAATAAAGTTTTTTAGTTATTAAAAGCAATTAATATAATGTGGTGACAATTGTTGGTAGTACTTTTAAAAAGTACAATGAGATTATATGTGGCTGTAAATAAGATATTAAACCATGATCCATAGCATAGCTTAGACTAAAACAAATACAAGTTTTAGTTAAAGAGACCAGTTCCTAACTTGAAGCAAGTATTAGCCACTCATTATCTGATCGAATAAAGTGTCTTGTTCCTTAATTTTTTCGCACTTAGCTATAAGCATTTTTCAGTCGAGACATGAATAAAAGTTAAGTAAAAGCGTTGCTACTTTGGGTATCCGTGTTATATGTTGATTGTTGAGTGCACCTCTTAAAACCCACGCCAACTCCATAGCGCGTGGGAGTATCTAACATGTCTTTCTTGCTAGTGAGAGTGTTTTGCATGGGTCCAGAGATCGCGTTAGATGAAGTCTCTTTGATGTGTACATTGGGAATATTGTTGATAGGCATGGTCCAGGAAGTGCCATTATTATTATTATTATTATTATTATTAATTAAGTGGTTACCTTACATGGATTAGAACTCACATGTGAGCACAGCTAATGAGCTTGTATTAGAGACTACACTTACACTCTTTAGTGATGATGCAAGCTATAAGTAGAGGATCCGTCCTAACCACAAAGCATAACTTGTGGATAATAGACTACTTATACTTGTCACCAATAAAGTATTAGGTGTAAGGATCAAGATAGGTTCCCGCATGCTGTCGAGTGGAAGTACTAGGTAGAGATTTGTTGATTTAATGTGTTTAGATTGATTTTGATTGGGACGAAGATCGAGAGGTCACCTATTTTTGTGCGGATTATTTAGAGATTTTTTTTTTCTTACTTTAACTTGTTCCTTTTAATACTGTATTCACATCTTAGCGTTGATGTCAGTACTCACATTAAATGATTTGAAGTTTGCTTTATAGCGTCGGCTACGGGTATTTCAATAATTTAGCATCGGATTAGTCGACTCTAAGCCGGCACGACTCACTTGGGACTTCGGTCATCACGAATTTATTAACATTAGTGTCGATTGTATGGGCTGACTCTAGTTAGCGGTATGACCGACGCTACATACGACATGTAAAATAAAAAAACTTAACGTCACTCAGGCCAACACTAATATTAGATGTTTAGATTGATTATTCTTCAATTGCAGCTTTTGTTATTTCAGTTGTTTCTCGAGGTGAATTATTTTGGTCTCTCTCTCTCTCTCTCTCTCTCTCTCTCTCTCTCTATATATATATATATATATATATATATATATATATATTGTCTATTTGTCAGTAACTATCATGCATCGTCATTGAAATCTTTGAATGCGGTCGTGTAGCTTGGCTCTAACATCACTGTCATTTACCAATTCTCTGCCCCATTTCTCGTTTCTTATATAATGGTTAGGGAAATGGCACTGATCACGGAATCAATCTACATGACAAAATTCAAAGTCTTCAATGGCAATAGTCGGTACTCAACGACAAACAGACAACATGTATATATCTCCTAATGTCAAAATAATTCACATCAAGAAACAACTGCAAAGCAAATGAGAACTGGAATCAGAGAATTGTCAAATTTGAACATGAATTCGATGTCTTTATAATGAATATAAAGAGAAGTATGACTCAAAGCTCTAGAAAGAGATGAAGTCTTCTTTTATAGAAATGTAATGTACATAGCATCAAGTAAATATAACATGATGCATCCATCATAATAATGCATCATATCAATATTTTCAGCCAACAAAAGATCTCAATCTCAAACGGTTGAGAATATCAATCAGGACTATTATTGGAGTTTATTAGAGTTTATTATGGTTTATTAGAATTTCTATTGTTACAAGTTTTAATTATAGAAATTATGGGTGGTTAGTGGTATCTTCCAAATTTATGGGTGGTTTATTTCTAATTTACTTTCATATTAAGAGGTAGAACATTTATGGCAGAAATAGTGCGAGTTTTCATTTTACCCCTCCTCCATTTCAAACATTTGGTATTAGAGCTTATTTTCTTCAGGGGCCTGGTAAGTTGAAAGTTCCACCAAACGCCCAAATACATATATAGAGAGATCAAAATGCAATCAAATAACTCATTCTTCCCATTACCAGCTTTTAGGGTGATAATTATCGCCTATGGGCAATTTGGATGAAGGTTTTTCTTGATGCAACTGAACTTTAGGAGGTTGTTGAAGAGGACTATGAGGTTGAAGCGTTAGCGGAAAATCCAACCCATAATCAAATCAGGTTTCATAAGAAAGAAATAGCAAAAATCAAAGGCAACACTACAAGAAAACAATGATTTACCAACGGTTTTTTATCGACGGCCACTAATCTATAAGTAAAATCGCCGATTACCGACGGATTAGCGACGGCTTTTGTCGGACCTTGAACAGTGTTACTCTGCAATGGATTCCGACGACCACGTCCGTCGGTAAAAATTTGATATGGCGGGAAACTTAGCGCGTGAAGTTACCGACAGTATTTTCCATCGGTAACTCGGATTTAAACCGTTGATAAATCAGAACCTGTTCATCGGTAAGTCAGTTTTATATAAGTTACCGATGGAATAAGTCATCGGTAAGCTGAAAACACCGTCGGTAATATGTTACCGACAACCTATATCATCAGTAAGCTATATATATCTGCAACTGCAATGCATTTATCACACATTTTCACATTATTTAATGTGTTTTTATGTTTGGTTTTGCAGTGAGTAGAATTTGGTTTTTGTTTCGATTCTGCTCTTCAATGAGGTTAGTCACTTTAATTTATTTTATTTATTTTGAGAATATATTAGTTTATTTGTTATCATAATTGCATGTAATTAGATTTGCATGATTTTAATTAAACTATGAAATTGTATGCATTGTCTGAACACGTTTGTATAAAATTAGGTTTTATGAATATGTATCATATTAGCGTTGTATAACTGTGTAATAACAATATAATATTCTATTCTTTAGGCTATGGCTGATTATTTGAATAATCGTATGTGCATGTATGATAGAGTTCACCCAAATAGAAGTCGGGTGAAGGAAAGTTTCTAAAATGGAGTTGATGCATTTTTTACTTTTGTTGAGCAACAAAATATTTGTTCAAATGATGGGTTATTCGATGTCCTTGTGAGCGTTGTCTGTGTAGGAGAATTTTGTCAGGTGAGGTTGTGAGTTTACACTTGTATAGGAATGGATTTAAGCTTGGGTATTGGGTTTGGATTGATCATGGCGAGATTCATCCGGAGGTACCACTAGTGTTTTGATCTAGTAGCAGGGGTGCGAATGTGGGTAGTGATGACAATTTTGTCCATATGCAAGAAATGGTGTTCAACACATATAGGGATGAAATGGATGAAGATTGGTTAGAAGAGGAACATCTAGGAGAACAACCTAATGCAGTGTGTGCGTTCGTTGGCTTTTAAATCTAAATGGAATGTGCCTCAACGATGTCTTGATTATATTGCATCAATGATGCAAGATGTATATCATCTAAACCCTGCGTTACCAAAAAAAATTACCAAGCTAAAAGGATGGTATATATGCTTGGTTTGAAGGCACAAACATTTGATTATTGTCACAAAGCATGTATGTTGTACAACAAACATAGGACAAAACTATCTAATTGTAGAATGTGTGGTGATTCAAGGTATGCTCCTCGCAAATGTGGGATGGGCACTCAAAGAGATGTTTCATTGAAGAAGAAGTTTTATTTTCCCTTGAAAACCCGATTGCAAAGGTTATATGCGTTAGAACACACTACACAAGCAATGCGATGGCATCATGAAAGTCAACGCAATGATGATGTTTTACATCATCCTTCTAATGGCAACGCATAGCAAGAGTTTGACAAGGAACATCAAAATTTTGCTAAGGAGCCTAGAAATGTGAGACTGGGATTGTGCTAAGATGATTTTAGGTCTTTCATCCAAGGTAACACAAAACCATACTCATGTTGGCCTGTCATTGTTAGACCATACATGTTTTTAACATGTTTCTGTCCGGGTTCAGACAATCTAGGCCAAATGATTGATGTCTATCCTGAGTCGCTAATTAATGAGCTGAAAGAGTTATGGCACGACGGTATACACACTTATGATATATCTACAAAGAAAATTTTGTTATGCCGGCTGCTTTGTTGTGGACTGTCAATGATTTTTCAGCTTATGCTATCTTGTCTGGTTGGAGCACACATGTTCGGTTGGCTTGTCCATATTGTATGGGTGATACAAAGTCTTTTTAGTTGAAAAATGGTGGAAAACCTTGTTGGTTTGATTGCCATCGTCGTTTCTTACCGACTAATCATGAATATAGGGGGCAGAAGAAGTGTTTTACTAGAAACAAAGTTGACTATGATTTACGTCCACATATCATGTCTAGTGAAGAGATTTCCTAAGTCGTTTATGATCTCCCTAATCCGATTGAGACGGGAAAAAAGGTAAAGGTGCATGGACATAGGATAACTCATAATTGGGATAAAAGAAGCATTCTTTGGGATCTTCCTCATTGGGAAACCAACAAATTGAGGCACAACATTGACGTTATGCACACTAAAAAGATTTTTTTGAGAGTGTCGTCATAACATAGTTATGGATGTGAAGGGAAAAACAAAAGATAATGAAAAATCAAGAAGTGGTTTAAAAGTATTTGTGTGTGCAAGGATCTACTTTTGATTGAAGCAGATGATGGAGCCGAATATATGTCTTGTGCTAACTACTCCCTGATAAGATCAAGCCAAGTTAGAAATGAAATGGGTTACGGGATTGAGAATGCCTGATGGATACTCTTCAAATTTGGGTAGATGCACAGATGTGAGAAAAGGATGCATGGTTGGGATGAAGACCCATGATTGTCACATGTTCATGCAGTGCTTGATTCCAATTGCATTCAATTCATTGCCATCCCATATGTTGAACCCACTCATAGAGCTTAGTCAATTCTTTAAAGAATTGTGCTCTGGTACTCTCAAGAGGTCTGAATTGGTTAAGCTGAACGAAAACATTCCCATAATCCTTTGCAAACTTGAACGGATTTTCCTTCTTCATTATTTGAATCGATGGAGCATCTATTGATTCAACTTCCAGACGAAGTGCTTTTGGGTGGACCTGTTCAGTATAGATGGATGTATCCATTTGAAAGGTATAATAATTTCATGTTCCAAATTTGTTCTTCAAACACTATATTTCTTTAAGCGTGATGGGTGAATTCAAGCGTTCAGTGAAGAACAAAGCTAGAGTTGAAGGCTCAATATGTTCTGCATACCTACATCGAGAAACATCATATTTATGTTCTTACTACTTCAAAAATTATATGTTGGTCCCGTCAACTAGTAAGAACAATTGTGGTGCAGGAAATGAAACTGGACGACCATCTCTTTCACTTTTCAACCAATTAGGTCGGGCTACCAGGAAGTCGGGTGAACATTGATTAAGCGATCGGGAGTACACGTCTACTCACATTCACATTCTAATAAATTGCATAGAGGTCAAATCATATTGGAGTAAGTTAATTCAAATTGCAGCACATTACTACTTTGACAATAAGTAATAATAATGTGCTTATGTTAATTCTGTTTGTTGCAGTAAATTTCTTTCGGGGAATGCGGTCAGCGAAGGAGGATCATCTGCTTTTATCCACGCAAACTTTGTAGGATGGTTTCAGGCATATGTACAATTTCTTCAAATTCATATGTTGTTTTATGTATTAATCATCTATTCATGTCTCTACATATTTTACGTTCATAGGTTTATAATAAGACAAACATTATCACAGACAAGAGCTTACAGGCGTTAGTTCGGGATCCAGATAGAAAAGTTACACATGGCATAAGTATTTTGTGAACAATTATAGGTTCCACACTGAAGCATGGAGTGTAGAGGGGGGATTGTGAATTGTGGTTTGTGGTTTGTGTGTAAAATTTAGTTTGGATGAATGAGGAGAAAATGACTTTTACAAAATTGTAGAGAAGATCTTTGAATTGGAGTACTACTTGGAGCTCAAAGTCGTCTTATTCTGTTGCAAATGGTTTGACCCGACTAGCGACACAAGGGTGAATCCAAATTACGGTATCATTGAAGTCCATATGAATAAAGTGTTTCATCCTTTTGATCCATTTATCATTGCACTAAAGCAAGACAAGTCTATTACGTGCCTTATCCAAAATCCAAAACAGGTAAGAAGCATTGGTGTGTTGTGATTAAGACAAGACCATTGGATCATTTGGATAGTGATGGATTGAAAATGACGTGTCATACCAAGATAAAGAAATGTCAGATGTGGAACCCATAACCCAAGTAGAGAGATAAGTGGGTTACATAACATTTCAGCTGGTTTTGAAAGAGTTAATAGTGAACATATAGAGGAAGAGGAAGATGAAGATGAAGATGAAGATGATTGTGGTTGGAAAATTTAATTGCAAACAAATAATACTGCTTTACTTTCATATTAACGGGTCGAATTTTTATCAACCAAAGTGGGTTGACGTAGTAATTTAGCACTGCGTCACTTAAATAAGTGGTTGGGGGTTTGAATACTAATTCTTCTAAATATAAAAAACTCATTGTTTTCATTTCACCGCTCATGAAAATAGTCTTCAACCCAGATAGATACAGTACCTATAGGTAGAGGCCATCCTGGCTAAATACTAAATAGACTTCCCTCTAAATTAAGCTTCGATATTAAATTGTTCCTAAAAGCCTGTGAAAGGCAAATTCTATACAGGTTATGGGGAAACAATTAATTGAAGGGGAAAAAAACATAACTTTTCTTCTCTCCCGCATACGAAAAAAGTTGAGTGTGTAATTTATTTGATTTTACGTGTATTTGACATCACTGATGTTTGATTCAGATCTTTTTTGGTGATTCTGTAGATAAATGAAATTATATAAAAAAAAAAATTGGCATTGCTTTGGTACCCTTTTAAAATTAGAGAATTTTGAACCCTTCAGTTTATTTTTTAGAATTAAAAAAAATGAAAATTATATGAGTTTATTACGGAATAAAAAATAATAAATCAAGGTAAAAATGTATGAAACCCTTTTTTTTTCCATGGCAATCTGTTCTCTCTCCAGCCTGGAAGTTGAACCACACGTTCTTGAAAATGGTTACTCTATGTGCACTAAAATGTGGATAATTGATCTAATGATGACACGTTTTTGCATTTCATCGTGGTGCTTCTTTACTTCACATAGATTCTGCATAACTTTCATAAATTGAGAAAAATGCTAATGAACTGAAAGAGATAAGATGGATTAATTCTGTAGGTGGACCACGGAATTTCAGTGGAACCATATTCTCAACTTGTTGCTTGATTGGATGAGAAAGTGATAGTGTTGGACCATATAAGCTTTGAAATTGCCACATTGACCTTAGATGTGGAAAAAGCTATATGAATGTCATGATACAGATTAAAATACTATTGTACCTCTGTTGCTTATGCGACTTAAGTATAGTTGCACTGCTTAAAAGAATCCTCACTAGCTATATGAATTTTAATCCATTATAAACATGCTAAAATGTTTGTATAATGAAGGGGAAATATAACCAAGAAAAATATAGGATATCTTGCTTTATTTTTTACTTTACATGGAGGGGCTATGCCCCTATATCTTGCTTGACTCTACCCATGAAATATAACATGTTTTCATTTATTTGAGAATAAGATTTATGGTTTAATCTCACTATTAGTCCCCTAGTTTTTTTTACTATGAAAGAGGATGTATCACATGAGACATGTGTTTTTGTATTAGAAAATGAGAATAAATCACGATCGTTAGATCTAATCATGAATGGTTAAGATTAACATAACTTAATAATCACATGTCTACTCAATAAATTTTTAAGCTGATTTAGTTCCTAATTATTGCTAATCAAGTCCATCTATTATTAGTAATATTATTCTACTTAAACTCTTAAATCCTCATTTTTTAAGAAAATCTTCACAAATAAAATCAATTTAATCATTGTAAACGTTATTCTTATTAAAACTCACTAATCAAAATATTAAATTTTAGTAAAAAATAAAAAGTCTCAATTTCCCACATTCTTAAAGCTCCCATCCTACCAAATCTTCAAACATTTTACAATTTTTTACTTTGAAAAGAAAATGATACATATGATTTGAGAGAAATTGAACTTGCAAAATTTTAAAAGTAGAACTCGAAAAAAAACCTAAAGGGACCAAAATCACACATAATTTGAAGTAAAGGGATAAAAAATGCAATTAATTTTCCGGTTAGCCGCTGGTCTTTTTCTAGTGTTAGGCATGAAGCTATATAGTAGGGCTGAGTAGCGGTCGATTTCGTTCGATTTTGGTCGGTTTCAGGCTCATTTTGGCCCAACCAACCAAAACCGAACTGAGCATAACTAGGCTCATCTCCAACAGTGATGAAGGTTGGTTTTGTCGGGTCCTGGTCATGTCGGGTGACGGGTTGTGTGGGCGGGTAACTGCGGTTTCAACCATCATCATTCATAGGCGATTTCAGAGAAGAAAATAGAGATTTCTTCAAGACGGAGAGAAGAGTATATGAAAAATCAACTACAAAAAATCAACACAATCCTTAGCTTCTTCTTTCAGTCACCACCAGAGACTACGAGCAACAACACCGATGAAACCTACGGTCAAAGAGAATGAGCGATCCACCACATGCATGTTCAGATCCAGTAACTGTAAGAAAAAGCTTTCATCTTGCAGGGTTTGTCGAAGAGGATGAACAACCTAACCTCCCAAATTGCTGATCGAAGACGGGAGCGAAACGACAAGGAGAAGTGAAGAAGCCTCGACGGTGCTTTGTCTCGCAAGGTGAAGGCGTGTTCGAAGGCAGAGAAGGGAAACAGAGGCGGAGGCGGAGGCGGAGAAGTGTTTAGGGTTAGGTTGAGGAGAGAGCCAAAGAGGTGAGGTGAGAGAGGAGAGTGGCCGTTGCGGCGCTTAGGGACTTAGGGTTAGGGCGTGACAGTGGATTTTGGTATTTATATGATGCTATGTCAGGTCGAGTACCGATGGTATTGAAACCCAAAACTGAACCCGACCGTGTAACCCAGTCCAAACTGCCTTTTTTTATTTCACCCCAACCCGTAAACCGAACCGGCCCACCAACACTTTTTGGCATCGATTTTTTCAAGTTTGGACCAGATCAGTTTTGTTGCTCAGCCCTACTATATGGGACCGTAAGTTCCCTATATTCTAAGGTTTCCCATCCATACTCACCAACTTGCCCTTTATTTTAGTTTTTGAACGTGGTACTGAATAGATCTCAAAAAGCCTTGTTTAAAGTAAAGATTTTCATATGTAAGATGTGACATGTCAACTGAATCATGAAAATTTATAAATTAAAAGTGGAGCTCTAAACTGATGGAACAACTCTAAAATCGGTTGGCTCTGATGCAATCCAAGTCTTACATTTTTTTCAATCTAAGACTCCAAAAGTGGCATAAGAAAGTTGACCCAAAAAAGGCGTCATAAGCAATAAATCCTACAGCAACTCTTGCCAAACAAAAAGGGTGAGGGGATGAGTGGTTTGTTGAACCTACAGTTTCGTATTCAATGATACTAAACAAACTAGAATCAAATAACTTAGAGTAATGAGGAGCAGAGTTTATGGATGCATGAGTAGGTAGCAATTCTTAAAATGGCAAAATGTGGTTTTGAGTCACTATCTTCTTTTTTTCTTTTGGCCCAATGTTGACACGACAGAGAGAACAAAATACATGGCCAACGGGGAAAACAGCAACTAGGACCTGTAACTGGAGTTTTGCGATGTAATACTTGAACAAAGTGACTATTCAGTATTCACCTGAAAACGAAAACAAGTGAATTTTTCTGATCCTGCTTCACCAATCGCAAGACTAAAAATATCATTACCAGATATATTCCTTTCCTAGAACAGACAGAACCAACGGAAATATTCAACGAACAGTGAAACAAACAAAATAAACATGAACAATAAGCGTCATACAAACCCAACTATAGCTAAAAGTATTAGCTGATTTAAGCAATCATACAAACCCAAGTTACACTAAAAAGGTGAATATTTCTAACAAACATTCTGCTATTACAACATTCACTAAAAAGGAAAAGCATCCTTCTCCAAGAACCGCCACACCCGCATGAAAAGTCCAGACCAGACCACACCCAAAATTTTCAAAAGTCTCATGCCTAAGAAAACAGAAAGCTAGGTTAGTGAATATACACTTTTCACGTAATAAAGGACAATGTTGCCATGCAGCCATGCTCACAATGAAATTTATAATTAGAGCTACAGCATTGTGACTTACCTTGCTGGCAATGTTGTTAGAAAGCCAGTCCAAACCCTCGTAGAGACCCTCTCCAGAAGTTGCACAAGTGCTCTGGATATACCTGAAATAAATCAACCCATTGCATAAAAAAGGGTTGCTTGGTCATTAGTTCATGGAGATGCAAAATAATTCATGAAAGTTCCTTCCCAATCCCACATATATGCAAATTAAAGAAAACTTCATGCAACTGTTTGAGCTCAGACAACTACACAATTTCAAGTTTATTTCAATGCCAAAAATCACATTCATACCAGTGGCGCTGGCGGAGTGAATGAAGTCCGAGCTTGTCAGTTATTTCAGCAGCATTCATTGCATTGGGAAGATCTTGTTTGTTGGCAAAAACAAGCAAAACGGCATCCCTAAGTTCATCCTGAAACAAGCGTAACATTCAGATTCATAGACCTACATTATTAATTACCAATTCAATTCCAGCAGCCTTTAATTACGTAACATGGGTAAAAAAAATAGATAACAAAAATCAGCAGGGTAATGGGGTGAAACCATGCAAATTGCAAACCATGCCCATGGTATGAGCGAACAGCTCAAGATCACATCTTTAAGCAGGCCAAAAACAAAAAAATTGGCAGTCAGCTTGAGGAGTCTAAAAAAAAAGATTATATCCCGCCAAAAAAGCTGTCACCACCAAGATTGCACTTAATACACTTAGCAATACGAAAGCTCCCCAAAACAAATAGGATATATTTTAATGTCTTACACAGCATGCAAAAGTGAACTAGGAAGGACACAAACTAATAAAATCATATAACAACAACAAAGAATACATGGCTATAAAAAACAAATACCTCATTCAACATCCTGTGCAACTCATCCCTTGCCTCAACAACTCGATCTCTATCATTGCTATCAACCACAAAAATAAGACCCTGAGTGTTCTGGAAGTAGTGTCTCCACAGTGGACGGATCTGCAGATAGAAACTAAAATTCTTCAGAAATTGCACAAACCCTTATGTCAGGAAAGACCCAATGATGCCAAAATGGAATACAGTCATACACAACTTCAGACACTGCGCAAGCATCCCATAGCCATGCATGGTGCATAGAACTTACTGGAAAGATACATATTCAACACCAACCAAAATAAGAAAGAAAACAGGTGACGTTAATGAAATATTGTAGCGATGCATTCATCTTAATCAATTCACATGCATGAAAAAGAAAAATATGCATAAACTAGAACAAAAAAACACTTATAAAGACACGTCTGCCCACTCCCTTTTTTAACTTTCAGTCTGTCGCTTAATAACAGTGCAGACCCACGTCCACACTTCCTATATCCATCACCAAAAAGAAGAAAGAGAAGCAAAAGCAATGCCAATGCACGTTCCCAGATCAAAATTTGGTAACAAATATACAAGCCACCCTCAAATTAATATATAATCCCCAACTTACTAGATCAATCAAACAGGGTGCAGAGATCCCACATTATAGAGCTTGAATAGAAGCCATGAATGACAGTTTAAGATTGTGAATCATAGCCATACATGATACATGACTTCTACCAGCTCTCTGTTATCATAAGAACAAACAAGCATAAACAGATTGGAAGAGAAGTTGTACCTTGTCCTGACCCCCAACATCCCACACAGTGAAGCTGATGTTCTTGTACTCCACGGTCTCAACATTAAACCCTGCAGAGAAAAAAAATGATTCCCATTATTTTAAGCAAATGCAACATCAGATGCCATAAGAACATCTAGATATACACCCTCCGAGCAATGTTAGTAAACGACCAAGACATCAAACCCAGTTCAAATCGTCTAAATTTCCATAGTTATTAATAAAATTGTCACGCAGGAACCCGAAATGCAAAAAAAAAAAAAAGAATCAATTAAAATGGTCACATTTTATAAATACCAACCAATAACCTTTTAAAACATTCATGTCTGTTTGGTTTTTAGTTCAAAACAACATTCAGTTCAGGATCACAATTTCCAATGCACATCCACCCCCACGGAATGCACTAGTTTGATTGAGCGAGAATACAAATCCAAACAGAGCCCAATCATTAAATCTATATACAACTAATTAAAAGTGGTCTGAACAAGCTGCACCTAAATGCTACTCCATATACTTCCACCTCCACTAAGTGCTATGAGGCTTCATAGGAAGAAAATACCCGTCGCGTCAGATTTTACCCCCAAAAAACAAACTTTTATGTTTCTGGTCCTCTAAAATCAACAAGTTCATTTTATCATATATTTGAATTTTGAAAAGTACAAATATCAAGTGAATCCAAAACAAAAAAACAAATTTGAAAGTGTGGGTGATCTACATAATTATAATTATAATAACACAAGGTATTCGAAAACAAAAACAAAATCAATTAAAAAGAAAAAAATTGATGATGGGTAGAGAGGGAGGGAAGTGAACTAACCAATGGTGGGGATAGTGGTGACGATTTCTCCGAGCTTGAGCTTGTACAAGATGGTGGTCTTACCAGCAGCATCGAGACCCACCATCAGAATCCTCATCTCCTTCTTCGCGAACAGCCTGCTGAACAGCTTCGTGAACGTCAACCCCATCGAAACTCCCACCGATAGCTGATCCACACACCACAAAACAAACGAATTGATCACAAATTCGCAGATCGCTAATCTAGAAATTCGATCCGATCCGAAAAAAAATTAATAAAATCGGAAAAAAAAAGGGAAACGTGATTTTTTATCTCAGATCGTTGTTTCTGGAGATGAATTGAAATTGAGAAAATCAAAGGGAATGAAATTACTTACCTCTTCTCGATATCAAAGGTTTTCGAGAGAAGAGCGAATCTCGAATTGTTCTTTGATTTATTGATATTTCTCACAGAAAGAGGACCCAGTTTCTCGTCACACGGTGATTTTAATCATAAATGCTTGGGGTACGGCGTCGTATCAGGTCTTCTCTAAACTTAATCGTTATTGATTTTTTCTTTTCACACTATTTATGCTAAATTTATTCCAAATATCAATGCCGTTCCTTTTAAAAACAAATTAATAAAAAGAAGGAGGTCTTTAAAAAAAATTATTTTATTAACATACTCTCTTCATTCTTAATTTTTTTTAAATAATATATATACAGATAACTTTGGGAAACAACTCTCTCAACATGGGTATAGTAACTTGAACTTGACAGAAACTCCGCCATTAGATCAAAAACCTTTTAAAAACCTCTAAAAGCCCCACAAGCATGCTATAACACCCAATCAACACGCCTAAGTCTAGACTAGTAGGCGAGGTCCATTTGAAATCAAAAGTAGCGACAAGTTCAACCGGACGGGATCCTATCAAGGCACACAACACCTGGAAAATAGAGTGCAAACCAAAAGACCTAATAATCATAAACCAACAAAGTGAACAAACGCCGTAGAGTGGAGACCCAAAGCCTAAAGACAAAAACATGAAAATATTAAAACAGAAAGAAAAAAAGAAGAAAAAAACAAAGGGATCGGACGAGCAAAACGCAAATGCCATCGACACTGCCTCCATACCACTCCCAGAACCTTTGTAGCAGAACACCCAGTCCACACCTGCAAGAAGCAAAAATCGTTGAGGTAGGAAAAGAATCGTAGCGGAGATGAGGAACGAGACCAAGCACAAGATCCAAACACTGTAGCGCGCTCCACCAATAGGGACATCGGCAGCCGTTACAATCACTTCGTAGGATTCATGCCAATTCATTCCAATCCTTGTGGACTCCAAAGCATTGACACTGCTAATCACTGGCGTAACCAAGAATCGATTCGCAGTCGACACCAACACGCAGCCGAGGCGTGTCAGACATTTGACAAACGTGTCTAATTTGAAAATAATATTTTAACGGCTATGACATGGCTTCGACACGGCTTGGAAATTAAGTTGACAAAGGGGTTCTTAAGAAAAGGTTTTGAAAAGGCTTTATTGTTTTATTTTGTAAGAAGTTTTAATGGACATAATTCAACCCCCCTTCATTTGTCCATGTGTTTATCTTCACTTTGACCTAAAGTCACTAAGATTCCTTCATGAGTAGTTCTATATTTTAATGTTGTTAAATGTCACCTGTAACATAGTGATTATAAAGGCGATAACTGAGTATATTATGAATTATGTGGAGGAATGTGATTGGTGTAGATGATATATGTCTCACCTATGTAACATGAGTAGTTATCTACAAACCACTTGATAAAGGTAGACTTTGAAATGAATGACCATGCTCAGGAAGAGTAAATATGAGATATTTATTTTTGAAAGTCTTCTCGAGTATCAAGAAACATAAGTTTAATATACAAGGAATTCATGCCTTGAGTTCGATTAGATACATGAACAAAGGAACCAATCATATAAAATATAATTGTCACAAGGTATATTATTTGAGAACAAAGGCATTTTTTTATATTTAGATCATACTGATGTATTGCTAGATACTACTCATTATTTGTGATATTAGATATACTTGATTAAACTCAAGTTCAAGTGAGAGATTGTTAGAATATACATTTATACTTAAATATTACAGTATAAATATACAAGAAATACCTATAGGTCACATGCATAAAATTAACTCTCTAGAAAGTATTATATTGCCTTATTGGATTAATTTAATTAGATGGGCCCTTATTGGACCAGGTTAATAAGATAAGCCCAATAGTGTAAATTAGGTTTGGCCACTTAGGGAGTGCTTCCCTTGTGTGCTTATAAATAGAGAATGAGAAGCTCAAACCCTGACTACACAATTCACTCATACTCTTGCCTCTGCTAGCATATCAAGGCGCAAGGGATTTTAGTTGGAGTGTTCGCGTGGACTACTATAGAGACAAGTGCAACAACTTCGTGTGCTCATGTCATCCATAGGTAATCCTTGACTTACTATTGATTGTTTTATTGTTGAACTTTGAAACATTAACTCGCAAATTTTTCTATTGAAAATCATTATTTCGTTGCGGTATTCCTCCAAATATTCAGATCTTGTATTGATTATCATTTTCAATATTTTTTTGAAACAGAGAAGAGAGGATTGTCCGTTAGATTTCCAACATAGAGACCACGACAACAACCAGGGGATCAGTGCTCAAAGGAAACGATTAACCGGTCAGTATTGCTCAAACATCTCATTTTAAGTGTCGCCATAGAAAGTCCTAAACCCTAGGAGAGGTCCCATCAACTAGGGGTGTTCGCGGTTTGGATTGGTTCGGTTTTGAGGGGAAAAGTCATCCGATCCAATCACTTCGGTTTTGTCACTTCATCATCCAATCAGTTTTTTTCTTTTTTTAGATCTGAACCAATCCAATCCAATTTTTATCGATTTGGATTGGATTAGATTTCAGTTTTTTAAAGACATTGTAAATATCAAAATTAATGAATAAATAAAAATTAATTTGAATCATATAACGTCACATTACAAGCCTAAACGATGAGAGTTTGGAATAAAAAAATAAAGACGAACCAAAAGTCTTAAACAAATTTCCACGTTCACCATACTTGGCTTAGTACCTCTAAAATAAGATAAAGAAGAAAAGTTAATCCTGCATAGTAGATGACATATTTTTTAAATACATGTTTACTTTGATGCGTATTTTTCAAATTATTACTTGAAACTCTATTTACCCAAATATATCTTCATAAATAAGTATGTGTCATATAATAATTATATAAACTTATAAGGACGGAAATATGTAAGTATGAATTATATGATATATTTACAAATGAAATTATATATATTTGCAAACATTCAGTTTGGATTGAATTGGTTCGGTTTTGAAAAACAAATCCAAAGTCCGATCCAATCCGATAAAGAAATTCAGTTTTCTCGATTTTGGATTCATTCAATTTTCGGTTTAATTGGATTTCAATTTTTTTAGATCGATTTTTCAGTTTTTATTGGATTAGATCGGTTATGAACACCCCTGCCCTCAACCTCACATCTTCAAACATTAGAGAAAAGGTGGAGATGCTGATAAAGAAAACATTATCATTTCTATAACATTTAGTTTATTTCTATATAAAATCATATTTTCACATGTTTTATTGATATAATATTTTAAAGTTTGAAATTTTCATTTGCATAATTTTGTTGGTTACATTTATTTCCATAATTTATTGTTGCTTTTATCACAATTTATTATATTACCATATATATTCACTTTTAATCATTTCTAAAAGACCAATAAGCATGGAAATAATTTCAATATTTAAATTTTTTCTTCTATTATAATATTGGGTTTCAAGTCTATATATATTTTTTACAGTAAATTTTATTCATTGAAAAGATTCTGACATTTTGTCAAATCTATATATTTATTATTAATTTTTCATTTCTATTTAATTATTTCTTAGCAAATAAATATGTATAGAAAAGATTTGAAGATTTGACATTTTATTAATATTATATATCAAATTTGAAATTTAAAATATGTAACACACAATAAATTCCATTAAATGATCATTTAATATTTTAATTTTTAAAGTTTAAAATTTCTAAATATATTCCTAATTATTTATTTATTAGCAGACAAATAGGTATAAAAATATGTCCCTAATTATTTTTTTAATTAATATCATATATTGAATTTGAATTTTAAAATTTAAAATTTAAAATAAGTGAGACGCAATAAATACAATTAAATAGTCATTTTATTATCAGCAATTTCTCTCGTACCAATTGAAAAATGAAGGGGTTTCACGCATTTTACCTTAATTTGTCATTTTTTTTCATAATAAACTTTTATAATTTACAATTTGATCATTTGTATTCTAAAGAATGAATTGAAGGCTATTGTATCCTTCTCTTTTAAATGGGTATAGAAGCAACGCCATTTTTTAATTTTATTTTCAAATTTGATTTTCACTAAAAATTAGGTGACTAAGCTAATGCTTTTGTCTTTTTTTTTTGAAATGAATGCTTTTGTCGTAAAAACTTATATTGCTTTGATATCGCTAGCCTTTATTATAAGCAATACAATTTATATTTAATTACTACAAATATTTATACCTGTTTAATTTTATTTTAAGAATTAAATTTAAATTTGACTTTTATTGAAAAGATTAATCATGAAGATTTAATTTCATATTATTCAATTTCCTAAAATCGATTGCATTTTGATATATAATAAATTGTAAAACATTTATAGAATAATAATTACGTTTTTCAAGTTTCTTATTTGAATTAATATAAGGCTACACGTGACATTGGCCAATTTTTTTTTTGAAAGGTCATTGACCAAAGTTGAAAATAAGCTTTTGTAAGAAAATAAGACATACTCTATTCTTTTTTATAAAAGTTAAATTGAGAAATGTTGTGTTCTTTTTTATAAAAACTGACTTGAAAATTGTAGTGCATTAATTATTTTTTGACAAAGTTACCCTTGCTTAATTAGATTTTTTCTCTCTTTCCATTTTGTAATGCATTAATGATCAATAAAAATTTAAAAAAGTAAGTTGGAGCAATTTTGGAAAGTTGATGTAAATTGAGAACAAATTAAATGTTAACAATCACCTTAACTACTTTTCTCAAGGGGTGTGCAATAGTTATTTAGCTCTTATAAAAAGGAACGGAGGGAGTATAATAAAACTTTCATTGATGATAAATTCTACATATTTACAATATAGATTCTAGAAACGTTTCATATCCTTTTATATGGGTAATTTTAATTTTTGTGAAGTATTAATTTTTTTCTAAATTACATTTAATAATGTTCTATCTTTAATTAATATTT
This sequence comes from Acmispon strigosus, assembly GCA_030819835.1. Lineage (NCBI taxonomy): Eukaryota > Viridiplantae > Streptophyta > Magnoliopsida > Fabales > Fabaceae > Acmispon > Acmispon strigosus. The sequence continues at coordinate 51,304,272 of JAUAMA010000001.1, forward strand.
TCAATTTTTCAACATGGCATAACTTTTTATATTAAAGTTTAATAATTAATTTTAAAAAAGTTTATTAATTCGTGTAAATTAGTTAGAAGTGATTTTTTTTTTGGTCTTGAAATGAAATGGAAAATGATATTTTTTTAAAAAAATAAATAAATTTAGGACACACACCGCAATTGTATTCACCATCTCTCATCTCTTGTTGGATCATGTACATCCAATTTGTCGGATTATGACAAAGATGAGAACATTGCATACTCTCCCCTTTCTTGTTGTCATGTAGATCTAGGTTATGTTTAGTTTGATCTTAGAGTCAACCTAAAAGTGATTTGTGATTTGTGTATTTTCAAACACCAACATAATAGTTAGAATTAGTCATTTTGAGTTTGATATATACTACTCCATCCGTCCTAAATTATAAGACCCTTTAGAGATAAACTCGGTGTCCCAAATTATAAGATCCCTTCTAGATTTCAGGAAAAAAAATAAGTTTTTCCTTTTTTTACCCCTTGCATTCATTATATTTTAAATTCCAAAACTTTAATTACCACCTCCACTAATTATTTCTTTCATATTCCCAACCAACTTTTGGTATATTCAATACATACATTAACAATTTCCAGATTTTTTTAAATAGGGGCATATTTGGAAGATTTGTATAAAAAGTAACAAAACGAATATATTAATTAGCTTATTACATGTTTTCTTAATAGGCGTGATTGTCTGAAAATGACCCTATAATTTAGGACGGAGGGAGTATAAAAGAAGTAGAATTTAAAACGTTAATTTCAACGTGGATGTTGATTCACATTGAGTTCAGCTAAAATCCCAAACAAACAATACTTTCATTTCCCTACTCCACCGCCACGCGCCACCTATGTAGTGTATCTCATGCAATAATGGCACTACCAGTACCAAGAAAAAAAAAATGAACGAAGTTGTTGCTGTCACTTGTAACTCTCTCGGGAACCCTCGATATTTTCAAACTCACACTCGAGAATTTATCTGTGTTCTCATCCTTACTTTATCACTATACTAGTAGTACTACTAAAAATAAATTATATAACTAGTATTTTTATTTCTCTTAAAATATTTATATCCCCAGAATCTCATTCTTTCTTCCACTGTCTTCTACTCTCTCATTTTTCTTCAGATACTCTCAGGTTGAGGGCATAACTCCAAGCTTTGCTACATTAACTTTCGTCCTTCAGGTATTTTTTCTTCCCTTTGTATTTAATGTATTGCATTGATTCCTTCTACATGTATAAATTTTTAACATGGTATATACATAATTTTTTGCTTTACCTTTTTAAATTTTCTTCAGCAGTTTCCATTTGGGGGTAACGTTCTAAATCCCATTTTTTGATTGCTATTTAGATATTTTCTCTTCCATTTCATGGAAGCAAAAACCCCAGAACTGTGTTGGGTTTTTTTGTGTACTTTTTTTACATGACTTTTGGGTTTCTTTGCTGTGTTTTTCCAGAATAGGTTGATTTTCTCCAGAAAGATTTGATCTTTTTAGATGGGCACGGTTGAAACTCAACCCAAGGGACCATCTGTGGTTTCGTCTCCTTTGGCAGAAAACTCCAAGGTTCAGGGTTCGGAGCAGGAGAAGAGTGAGCTCAGGGAAGCTCTTGGCTCTTTGAAACTTGGGGAGGGAAGTTTTGGTGGGGTTCCTGAGAATGGGGTCGGGTTATCTAGCTGTGGAGAGCAAGGTTTGGGTGATGTTGGGGTTGTTGAAGTTGTCAAGAGTAGTGTCGTTGAGACCAAGGTTTCGGTTCTGAAGGATAATGATTGTCAAGCTTATGCTGATTCTGAGGTAAATGGAGTTTCCTCTTTGTTGAAAATGCAAGAAAGTGATGGAAGCGCTGTGCTTTCTGGTGATGGTGCTGAGAAGTTGGATTCTGCTTGTGCTTCTGGGGGAAGAGTAGTAGCAGAAGCTGCTGTTTTGACTGGAGCTGATTCGGTAAGGGCTGACGGGGAAGGCGAAAGAGATGGGAAGACAAGTGAGGAGGAAGAGAAAGAGTGTGATGGGAAAATTGTGACCATAGAGGTTCCAATAGCAGAGCCAGGTGAGAACATGGATTTAGTGGAGGATTTGAGTGATGAAGGGTATGGGTTTTCCGTTGGTGATTTTGTTTGGGGCAAAATTAAGAGTCATCCTTGGTGGCCTGGCCGGGTTTATGATCCGTTGGACGCATCAGACGCTGCTTTGAAGCTGAAACAAAAGAATAGACTCCTGGTGGCTTACTTTGGGGATGGAACCTTTGCTTGGTGCCATCCATCGCAAGTAAAGCCTTTTGAGGAGAACTTCATTGATATGGTGAAACAGAGCGGTTCCAAAGCTTTTGTCAATGCTGTTCAAGAAGCTGTGAGTGAGGTTGGAAGGCTTCTGTATATGAAGATCAGCCATTCATATGTTGCAGAGAAAACTAATTCTGAATTGACTCCACCACCGTTGGTGAACAATTTTGGAATCAAGCAAGGAGTTCTTGTGCCTGAAAGTGGCATAGAGAGGCTTTCTGGTTTTCCAATTGAACCAGCAATGTTACTTTCTCAAGTGAAACACATTGCAGAAATCATTGATATTGATAGTATTCTGGAGATGGAAATGTTAAAGGCTCGGCTTTCAGCGTTCTATCTATCAAGAGGAGGTTATAAATTGTCTGCTTATGAGGATCCCCAGCCGATTCCTGGACTTGAAGATGCAACAGATGATGCAGGTGACAGTAAGAGTGCAGTGGAAGCACCAGTCCAAGGGCCATTTGGTGATCTGTGTAATTCTCCAGGTCTTTCCGGAAATAGATTGAACCATAGAAGAAAGCAGAAAAGCATTGCTGAAATTATCGGGGAGGACAAAGATGTCGATCCCAAAAACATGGAGGGGGATGCAACGGATGATGTGGTGAATGCAATTGGGTCAGGTGGTAGAAAGAAGAGAAAAGGTAGCGAGGATACAATGACATCTAAATCAGTTCAGAAGAAAAAAAAGCTGCTTCTGAATACTGATAAAAATATGCTGACTGATGAAAATGGTGACAGTGGGGGTAAGGAAAGCATTGCTGAAATGGTGGAAGGCAAATTGTTGAAGTCAAAAGACAAAAATGAACAAAATGAGAAGGAAACTGATGAAGGGAAGACCAAAGAACAGAATGAGAAGGGTTATTTGTCTAGAGAAAGGAAGAAAAGTAAGTACTTGTCCCCTCCCTTCACTACTTCAATCTGGGAGCTTAAGCAGGAAGACAAAAAAACTGAATCTCCTGAAGTATCCAGTGATAGCTCAAGTTACCCAACACAAGATGATGAGAACGAGTCTATTGATCTGAAGAAAATTAAAGCTTCTCCAGAGGATGTTCTGTCTGGAATCTGGTATGCAGCTGTTAGTCCGCAAAATCTTAAGGAAAGCACTTCTGATGTTAAATTTGTGGACTTCATTTCTTTCTTCAGAAGTTCATTGTATCATGAAGGATCTTCATACGAAGTGTATAATGAACTTCGACCTGGAAGTAAGAGAAAGAAGCCTGAATCTGAACTTGGGGTGCTGAGTAAGGACCAAACTCAATCTGATCAAATATCACCTCATCAGGATTCCGCGCCAACGAAGAGAAGAAAGGAGACAGCTCCAAGCATGCCAAGTGGAAAGAGAGCTCCTGAAACTGGCAAGAATGAGAGTAGTGAAAAGGCTTCAGGTGCCGTTATTTTTGTATCATTTTGGCCAGGATCCATTATGCCTTCAAGATCTGATGTTATCTCAGTGTACAGTAAGTTCGGACCTCTGAATGAAGCAGAAACAGACATGTTCAAAATTAATCACACTGCTCGAGTTACCTTCCTAAGAGCTTGTGATGCTGAAGAGGCATTAAACCATTCACAAAACAAGAACCCCTTTAAATCCTGTGAGGTCACTTTTGAGCTCCAGTATCTTACTGCCGGATCCAAGTCTAGAGATCATGTTGTAAGATCAAAGTCCAGAACTTTCCAAGCCAAGGAGAAAGGCAATGCTCCAGCTACACCATCTGTTTCACTTTCACAGGTTAGCGAGGCAGATAAATTGAACTTGAACTTCATAAAACAAAAACTTGAAGGTCTGGCTTCTATGCTAGAATCATCAGATGGCACATCACCTGATTTCAAGACAAAAGTAGAGAACGAGGTGAAAGGTCTTTTGGAAGAGGTGAACAAAATGGTTTAATCTTCATCCTAATTAGCAAATGAGACTGGTAGTTATGTAAGTGATGAGTAATGATCAGGGTAGATTTAGTTATAATATGCCATTTACTTTTCCTAGTCTTTAGTTGATTGGAAGGTCATTCTGTCCGGCTCTATGTGCCTAGCTTTATTTCTGAGATAAAATTACTGCGTAAAGATAGAGGGGGTTATGATATTTTGTTCTGGACATGGGTATGTAACCATTGCATGCATATTTTATAGAGATCTCAATGTCTTTTTAGATTATTCAGTCTCTCATTGTAGAGATATGGCAACAGCTTCTAAGGATTCAAAATATTTTCTTTAAATAATCATGTCAAAATGCTTATAAGAATTTCTTATAGATGGTTACATAGAGAGATTCCTCTCTAAGGGTTCTAAGGGCGCGTTTGGGTAAATAACACAATTACGCACTTTTGATAACAAGTGTTTATCGCATAAACACATACGCACTTTTGATAACAAGAGTTTATCGCATAAACACATACGCTTTGAGAAACATAATAAAATTAGCTGAAAATAGTTGATAGGTAAGCATAAACTGTTTATGCACAATGCTAATATGAACAATTTATGAAAATAAGTTTAAATTACATAGCTTTCTTGCATAAGTTATCAATTAAACTCCTCTAACTGGATCTGAGTCTAGTTTTTCTTTTGGCTGTATGGCATCCTGTTTATTTAAAAAAGAAGTGAGTCCTGCAATTTTTTGAAACAAATGAGACATTATTTATCAATTTTGCCATATACAATGAAGGAATTAGTTAAATGTGAATTCTTGGAAGGTAAACTCCGGGAAATCCTGTTCTCCACAATGGCAAACATCTCTTATTGAACCTGTGGTTTCACCATGGACATCTTTCCATGGTGCATACTTACCTATTAACTCATTGAATTAGGATTCTCATCTCATGAGTGTCATGTAAAATTTTGTATTTATCCATCTCTCTTTTATCAATATTTAGAAAACCTTACCTATTTACAAGGTATTTAATAAGTATGGAGAGATAGACACATGATTTTTAACATGAAAGTGTTATATAAAGTTTCTACAGTCTTGTAAAAGTAAAACAAAAGAAATGACCTTGAATGTGCCAAAAGAAGATTTTGGCCTCGCAAAAATAAAATTCATGCAAGACGTTTATGATAGGCGTAAGTGATATTAAAATAGTTAACGTCATACAAACAATACAACACTTCAACTCATACAAACAACAAAAACAGATAAGCTTTGTACACTCGATACTACTCTACCAAAAGAAACACAGGCAGAAAGAAAATGTTTGAGATCCTGTTCGTGTTGCTACAACGAACATCTCCATATAGATTAGTCTTAATCACATTCAAATTTTATTTCGTTTTCTTAGTTCAACCAACATAGGGAATCTATCTCCATCCTCCTGCGCATAACATAATATCAATCATCAACAGGGTCCTGAGGAGTTTCATCAGCCTTGCGTTTGATAGAAAGGACAGGGCATTCAGCATGCTTCCAACAGAATTCGCTCACAGTGCCAACAAAAACCCTGCAAACATGTTCACCAGATTACCTTAGCAACATATTTCAGGGTAAATTAAATGTGCAATCTTTAAGATTTCCTCAAAATTCAAGCAATTAACAGAGAAAGTGAACAGATGCATACTTTTGGAAAGGTCCAAGACCTCTGCTGCCCACAACTAGTAAATCTGGCTGTTGCCGTTTCACCTCATGACATATTACTTCTTTGGGATCACCATGTCTTATCCATCCTTGACAAGCCACCTACAAATAAATCAATGTTTAAAAATGGGTGTTTTACAAATCACAAGGATGGCAGAAAGAAACTACTCCTACTAAACCGAATCAGAATGAAGGTAATGAAAGCCACAAGAAAAGAGAGGAGGGATATAGAGCATGTAGACATAGAACAGAAACTATTACCCCAATTTCATTACACCTCCTGACAAAGTATTCCAGCAGATGAATCCCTCTGATTCTTTCTCTCTCCTTCATGTGCTTAAAATCATCAGCTGTTGCATAGATGCTATCCATGTCATCATAACCTAGCAGAAACAAGAGACAAGTACTGCCATTAGATTGCAGTTTCTTTTAGAGGAAATATTCCTTTGTGTCCTTAAAGATTTGACGTGAAGACAAAAATCACCATTTCTGTCCTATAAAGCAACAAAATTTAGGGTGTATTTGGATACAAGTTGAATATCTGGTGAATGAATTTTCATCACAATTCATTAGAGTTTCATTCACTTAGTGTATGGAAGTGTGTGCTTTGCACTGTGCACGGTAATTAGTTAATTACATTTTTCAAAGACTAAGTTAGTGACCCTAGATCTATATATGCTTCTATAGGTTAGCTGCAGCGTCAATAAGCCAAGGTAGGCTTTTACAGAGAAAGATGCGGATTGCGATCCTCTAAAAAACTCTATCTGCACAATGTGATGATTCTCACATCTATCATCATGCCTTGCCAAGAGAAAGTTTCTTTTATATCAATCTTTATCTTCAACAGAAAATAATGAATTTTAATATTCTGAGCACGACATAAACAATCATTCAAGAAGCAAAGACGCTTGAACTCAAGAAGAAAACAAATTTTGTGCCAGGTAAACCTAACATTCATAAAAAAACCATCGATTACTCATTGCGACAAACAACAGAAATTCCAGGTTTTCAATTAATTTTTTCATTTTTCATTTTCAGTTTCTTTTGCATCATTTTCAGAGAATTGAAACACGAATGTAAAATTAAAGTCAAGAAAAGTCATAATCGTAAAAAACAAACGAAAGAGAGAGAGAGAGATGAAGAGAGCACCATCTTCATCAGGAACTTGAACATGGAGGAAGAGAAGGTTGAAAGCAGTGACGTTGTTGCGAACGATCTTGTTGATGGTCCATTCGAAAGCCCCTTTGCTGCTAATGGAAGGGTGCGGGTAACCCTTCAAACTTGACTCGTTCACTGCCACCATTATCCGAGTCACCTCCGCCATCGCTAACTGAGTGAGTCAAAGTAACTAACTTTTTCAGCTTTTATCGTTTTTTATTTTATTTTTTATGAGCGTGAACACGAGAGCGTATTTATGTGATAATACCACACTCCCTGTCATTTGCTAAACTACGCACGTGGCCATCGTTTCGAACGAGATCGTGTCGTTTTGCATTAACACTGCAGGGCCCAAGGAAAACAACTGTGAAAGAAAACGATCATTAATATAGGGAATCTGTCTGCGGTGCCGTTTTATAATTGTTAAAATTACATACTTTTCCCGGTATCTCTGTAAATTACTCCATCCTTTTTTTTTTAATTATACTTTTCCCGATTATGGAAATTTTCGATAATTTACAGTGATAAGTACAAAAATAATTGTAAATTGCATACTTTTCCCGTAGTAATAAGTAGTATTATTTTCCAGTTCAAAAAAAAAAGTATAATTTTCGTAAACGTAAATTTCTTACGATCTTTGGTGTTCTAAGTTTTTTTTATTTCCCCTTTATAGTTTAACATCGTCATTGTTCTTTCAAAATAAAAAACATTGCCGTTGTTAGTAGTATTTATTAGGGGTAGTAACAAGGTGTTTTATTGGACTTCGTAACGCATTAATTAATTGTTGATAAGAATTTCTTTATTTTTTTTCTTAACCAAGGTATCCCCACATCCGATTATCGTGAGATTAATCCTTCGCCCCACGGTCAGCGCACGAAGCGGTAGGGGCTGGCAAATGAGTTTTTTCCAGATAAGAATACCTTTATTTAATTGAACTTTCTATTTTTTTCTATTGTTATAAACATTAATGATGCATATAAATTAAGAAATGTGAGTTAAGAACAATTTTAAAAATTCTCTACTAATTAAGAATAAATTCAATATATTTAATTTAATTTATTTATTTTTAAATTTTCTGAACAAATTTTTAATTTTTATTATAAATAGAACCAGAGGTAGTACCTCATCCAAATACAGTGGTTGCGCAAGTTAACAATTATGATAGAATTTTCAAAAAATATATGGTTTAATTGTAATTTTAGTCTCTTATCTATTACGTTTGTGCGATTTGGGTCCATAATGTTCAAAACGTGCGATTTACATCCTAGATTTATTTTTTGTGCGATTTAAGTCCTTATGTTAGTCTGTCATCAAATTACTAACGACAGTTGCTGTCATCCTTTTACTAAAACAGCAACTGTCGTTAGTAATTTGATGACAGACTAACAGAGGGACTTAAATCGCACAAAAAATAAATTGACCCAAATCACACAAAAGTAATAGATAATGAACTAAAATCGCAATCAAGCCAAAATATATTTTTTTGGAAAAATATTAAAATAATAAGGAAAATACTTATTTGTTTTTTGTTTAGGTCAAAAAATCTATTTGTTTTATAGACCAGACCAAGACCCAAAGGCCCAAGAAGTTACTCTCGATACCGACTTTCCAATTGTAAGCCCAACTCACTCCCTCATTCAGAATTTTGTTTACTCTACTTTTGGTGCTAAAATTTTGTTGGCAATTTTCCTAGTACCCATAAAAAAAAGGGGTTGGCTTTAAGACCATCCCATTGGTCTTAAAACCACCCCCTATTTATCTGAATTCCCAAAATGCCCCCTTTGTTAAAAAAAAAAAATTCAAACCCCCAACTACCCTACCCATTAACCGACTCCACCAACCCCAACCCCCCTATCCATTAACCATCTATCTTCTCCCCTTCTCTCTCTGCATGCTGCGTGTTTCATCTTCTTCTCTCCCTCTTTGATTCTCTTCAATACCCAAACCCAAACAAACTGCAATTTTCGCACTTTTAACTGCAATTTTTTTTCCGTTCGTGAAAAACTTAAAAAAAAAATAAGAATACAATATTCGCACTTTTGCGAAATAAAAGCAATTTTCGCACTTTTAAGTGCTAAAAAAGAGTAATTTTCGCATTTTTAAGTGCAATTTTTTTAGTTCGCGAAAAACTTAAAAAATAAAGTAAAAATACAATTTTCGCACTTTTAAGTGCGAAATAAAAGCAATTTTCGCACTTTTAAGTGCTAAAAAAGAGTAATTTTTGCACTTTCAAGTGCAATTTTTTTTCAGTTCGCGAAAAACTTAAAAAATAAAGTAAAAATACAATTTTCGCACTTTTAAGTGCGAAAACAATAAAAATATTGAGTTTTTTAAAATATAATATTTTGATCGCACCTTGAGGTGCGAATGTTGTATAAATTTCGCACTTATAGGTGCGAGAAATACACAGACATAGCGAACAAGAAACACGTTATGAAGGAGAAACAACGAGGAAGAAGTAGAAGATGATGAAGAACGAAACAGACCTTGGTTTGGTAGGGAGAGTTACTTTGTGGGGATGATAAGAGGTTTGGTTAGAGGTTGGAAGTGAAGGTGGTTAAGGTTTAATGGTTTAATGGAGATAGGAATGGAGTAAGAAGGGTGGTGGTAGTGGTGATGGTGATGAGATGGAAAATGAGGGTGGTGGAGAGTGAAAGATGAAGAATGAGGAAGGGGGTGGTGGGTGGAGGGAGAGGAAGAAGGAGAAGGACATGAAGGGAATAAAAATAAATTTTAAGGGATAAAAATGTATTTTTGCATATAAGAGGGGTGGTTTTAAGACCAATTTGGGTGGTATTAAAACCAACACCCTAAAAAGAATGCTGGGGTTTTACACTGTTTTGGCTTAATTGGCCATGATTTCTTGCATAATAAATTTTATAATTTGCATTTAGTCTTTTATATTTTAAATAATTAATTAAAGTGTTACAAGCTCTCTTATTTTAACAAAATACTGAAGCAACACCCAATTTGACAATAAAAGATATTCACTTATAATTTAAATATTAATTACACTCGCAGAAATTTCTTATTCACGTGGTTTAGATATTTGTTTTTATAAGTATTAATCTTTTTCATGAATTTGAGATCAACTTTTTTTAATTAAAGTTGGGATCAATTTTTTTTTTTTTAAACAAAGTGGCATTAACTTGAAGCCCATTCAACACGACGAAAGTCAACGTGTTCGGTTTTTCGTTGATTTCATGCTAAAAGCTCATTTTGCATCATTCCAATGCAATAAAGTCAATATGGTTAATTCAATGGAAATTCAAATGCACTGGACCTTCATGGTTACATGGATCATGATTCTCTCACATGTAAATCTCTAAGACTCTAACGTTATCTTATGCTGAAATTTTGTGTTTGTCTCTTTTTCCTTATGTAAACAAGTGAGATCATTTAAATGTTTATCGAGAGATATAGACATAATATCCATCCACAAAACTCAAGACCTTGTTTAAGAAGAATCAAGTACACCACTCAAACTAATAACTGGATTGTGAAATTTGTATTCATAGTCAACTTTTTTAAAATTCAAAAGTTATAAGATTTTGCATTCAAGGAAAGATAAATTTTTATATTTTAATGTTAATAAACAAATATTATTCAAAAGTTTGATAAAAACAAAAATTTATGCTTTTATATATATATATATATATATATATATATATATATATATAGTTAGTTAGTTAGTAATGATGAAGATTAGGTAGATGTTTTCAAAATTGATCCACCGGTTGATCATGAATAAACACCATTGGATCTTAGAATTTAGGAATAGTCTTTAGATTAGTGGTTAGGATTGAATTTGTATTAAAAGGATAAATTTGTAATACCACCATAACCCCTTTCTCTCCTTCCCCCAACGCCACTGCCGCCCTGCAACCTCACACAGCCACGACCACCGTCGTTTTGACCCACAACGGTAACCTTCAAATTGCAGCCAATCCCTCTTCAAGTGGTGCAAGAGCAGAAGTAGTGAGTATGGACATTAAGGGTTTTAATGTTCTCAACACAAAAAGCGTCACCGACACAAACTTTGACAGATCCACGCACACTAGCACGAACTTTGGCAGATCAACACACTACATCTTCTTATTCTTACCGATGAAGAACCAGCCTCTACACCAAGCCACCACTACCCAAACTCCACCACACAGCAGAACCACCAGATCCTCTTTAACTAAACTTGTGTCTCCCTTTCTCTCCCTTTTATCCCCTTTGTGTGAATGTTGACCCTCTTAAAAGGATAAAAGGTTTCTCCTTTATCTGGTTGTTGTTCTATTTTTAGATGAAGAAGTCGTTGAAGGATGCTTCTGATTTGGGTTTAACCGCGGGTTTGGGGAAGATGATGATTGGGTGATGATGGCTGAAGGCTTCAGGTAAGGGTTGAGTTGTGGTGGTTCTCGTGGTGGGTGGGGCAGCAATGGCTATGACTAATGGAGGTTGAAAGTGGAGGAAGAGAAGGATAGGTGATGGGTTGTTGATGGATTTGAAGGAGGATGGGTAAATCTGAATGGTTCTTTTGATGGGTTGCGATCTTTCTAGGGCTTTACGATCTAGATCTCACATAGGATCTCATGGGAGAAGGATTTGTCCTAAATCCCGATCTTTGGGTGTAGGATCTAGGATCCCGATCCGATTCTAACCAATGTTTTGGACAAAAAGAAAGACCAGCTCGAGCTTCAGGACCTTCACAACCGCTTCCCATCATCTTCTATGTTGGCCTTCACGCACAACCTCTGTAGTCGACTATTGCGCACAGCTATTTGAGCCTCTTTCTCCGGCACTCATATCCATATGTTTTAAATTTAGGACTTTTAATGAATTTTATCTTTTAAATGTTTTTAGATAAGCTCGATGATTTTGTGTGTGTTTCATCATGCCCTTATTTCTGGTGGTCTGACACCACCACAAATGTAGGATTCAAGTAGATTATAAATTTCTAGTTGAAGTTCATGTGAATGAGGTTACTTTCATCACCTGTAAAAATTCTATGTGTGTGTATTTTATCAAGTACATATTTTTATTTCTAGTAGGATCTTACAATCTGATCCCGATCTTACGATCGTCGATATTTCAATGCCCTCTCGATCCTAAGTAGGACCTGATCTTGACAACATTGGAAGGTATTAATTTCACGGTGATGGGTTGTTGCTGGATTTGAAGGAGGCTGGCTAGATCTGGAATTGGATGGTGAAGGAGTTGGAGTGATGAAGATGGAGGAGCTAGGGGCATGTTGGAAGCAACAGAGTGGAAGGGAGGAAAGGGAGAGTGGGGGGGGGGGAGAAAAAAAGAGTATTTTGTCAAATATATCATGTTGGTGCACGTGTAGACCGAAATAAAAAAAGGTTCACCCTAATTTCCATTGTTAATAATAAGCACTTCACACACAAATGCATATTCATAAGTTTATTTAAAAAACTTGTTGAAATAATTTTAAAATAACTTATAGAATAGTATAAGCGCTCATTCATAAAGTAATTTAAAAAACTTATGAAAATAAGCTATAATTATCTTCATAATTTATTTTAATATGCTTAGTCAAATGTTACATAAATATTGTTATTTTACTATATGAAAAATTTAAATAAATATAACATATGTCGAAATAGCCTATATTTGTTACAGTAGTCAATATCAGTAGAGAAAGTGAATCATGGAGGACCGTCTCGTGGCCCCTCGCGTCTTCTAATCTATAATCTTCGTAATTGAAAATGTTGCCAGATGTTGATCAATTGGGTGTTGTTTTGGAAGTAACTCTCCCGGCATCCACCTAGCCACGTGGCCGAGAAGTACCACCGCCCGATGCACCCTGACCGACCAATGGAATGTACGCGCTCTCTCTCGGCCCTATGATAATAGGACGAGAGGCCCTTTGACACACACCCGGCTGTCGAATGCTCCTAAACGTCAAATCACCAATCCCTTCAACTAGTCTACCCTTATAGGTGCGGCGCTCCAGGACCTGCGATGCCTTCCCGAGGAACCCTCATCCGTCCGATCCTCTGAGCACTATAGAGGATCCAACGGTCCAGGAGAAGCCAAATATGATGTCATCATCACAAATCCTCGAAGAACGTGTCATCGTCCAATCGCTATATAAGGAGGGTTCACTAAGCTCATACGGTAGACACTTCTTACCCATCTCACCCGATTTCCCCCTCTCAGTTCAGCCTCTCAGTTTGGCATCAGAGTGTCTTTGCAGGAACCCCTCCTGGGCACGAAGACGATGGCCGACCACCTCCTTTTAGCAGAACCACGATGCTTGGAAGAAGTACATCGCTCTCTCTACCGCCCCCACGTCTCACCAAACACCGCTTGCGGTGATCTGACAGGCTTTGCTTGTCCAGGTGTAGAAGAAGTGTGTACCTAGCTTGTTGCAATAGATAATAGTTGATCAAAGCTAGTATTTGACGCAACCAGGTGAGTCATGACTTATGAGAGTAATTAATGGAAGCAAAAAAAAATACCCTGGAGCCGACAAATGGTTATATAGACAAGTGGCACTCCCGCTTATAAACTAAACCAAATATGTTGAGCTATTCTTGGTGATGGGCGTAGAATTGAAGAGCTTATTGACTCAATAGTTTATAAATGTTAAAGTGCATTCGAGTTTATCTACTAAAAAATGCACTTAATAAATTACTATATACGAGTGGTCTTCACTTTAACGGATCATCACAAACACTCGAAGAACGTGTCATCGTCCAACCGCTATATAAGGAGGGTTCACTAAGCTCATAACGTAGACACTTCTTATCCATCTCACCCAATTTCTCCCTCTCAGTTCAGCCTCTCGCTTTGGCATCAGAGTGTCTTTGCAGGGACCCCTCCCGGGCACGAGGACGACGGCTAGGGGTGGAAGTAGGCTGGGCTTTGCTAGGCTTTGCCTAAATAGGCCTGGCCTGCTTAAAAAATTCAAGGCCTGAGCCTGGCCTGTTGTCTGTCATAGGCTCTTTTTTAGGTCTGAGCCTGATCTGTTTGAAAGCCTGGCCTGGCCTGGTAGCCTATTTAAAAGCCTGTTTTATTGCAATAAATTTAACTAGACTGAAAATTTTAATTGTAAAATGCCAACAGACTTATAGATTAGTGAACTAAAATACAATAATATGATTATATGATCCAATTCAAAGTAAATAGGCATAGTCATTTTCTAAAGAAGTTTATATGACTAATTCATTATATAGTCTAACATATTTAGTCATATAAATAAGTCAACAACTATTTAGTTTTAAGATATTATAATAAAGATTTCAAAAAATATATTATAATAAAAATTCAAAATAATATGAATAACAAAATAAATTAATATTTACTTAAATAGGCCGGCCTGTTAGGCTGACAAGGCTTTCTGAGTGGCCCAAGCCTGGCCTTTTTAACTAAATAGGCTTTTAAAAAAGCCTTGACCTTATCTATTTAGTAATTTGGCCTGGTCTGGCCTGGGCCTGATGTAGGCTAGGCCGTAGGCCCCTGTCGGCGGCCTGGCCTACTTCCATCCCTAACGACGGCCGACTACCTCCTTTTAGCAGAACCACGACACTTGGAAGAAGTACAACGCCCTCTCTACCGCCCCCACGTCTCATCAAACACCGCTTGCGGTGATCTGACAGGCTTTGCATGTCAAGGTGTAGAAGAAGTGTGTACCTAACTTGTTGCAATAGATAATAGTTGATCAAAGCTAGTATTTGAGGCAATCAGGTGAGTCATGACTTATGAGAGCAATTAGTGGAAGCGAAAAAAATACCGTGGAGCCGACAGATGGTTATATAGACAAGTGGCACTCCCGCTTAGAATTGAAGAGCTTATTGACTCAATAGTTTATAAATGTTAAAGTGCATTCGAGTTTATCTACTAAAAAATGCACTAAATAAATTACTATATACAAGTGGTCTCCACTTTAACGGATCAAAGATAAGTTTTAATACCATGTTAAGATAAGCAATGCAAAGAAAAGAGGGAGAAGATGAAGAGACAAGAGACAGGAAGCGGAAGTGCGCTAGAGTTTACATTGTGATTGTGAGAGGAAGAAAGAACGACCGCCCTCCGCCGCCGCGAAAGGAGAGAGCACCGGCGAAAGATGGCTGCCATGCTTGTTGAGGTTGCTGTTGCAGGAGATTGGAGTGGGGAGAGAAGAGGTCTCGAGCCACCACTGACGGGGTAGGAATCGCCTTTCGCTGATGAGAGAAGGGGGAAGAAGAGGAAATGTCCTCCTTGGATACATTGGCTTTGTTGGTTGCGTGGACTCCGGCCTTGCATCGTTGAGGGAGCCATATGTGAAGACGAGCGCTGCTGCGAAAGTTGTGCCAAGGATCAAACCATCTCTAATACTATACTATTAGAACTTGAGAGAATTAACTCAACCTAAAAACTAGCTCAATAGGTAAGGTTGATTGAGACTTCTCTAGCCAATGTGTGACTTCTCAACACTTACAATAAGTGCTCTTTAATTTACATCTAAACAGATTATTTGTTTAATGAATGGCCGGCGATATCAGGAGCTCTGTATTGGCTATGTTCAATGCTGCAGGTTGAAGTGCGGCGTACTCAGGGTGGACGATTTTTGCTTCACACGTAAAAACATTTAAATTATTAATAATTTGAAGTCTGGGGTACTCTGTGTCTGACTTTCTTCAATCTTCACTTCCACTCATCTTAACAAGCAAGATACTCTTCAGTTCCGTGTAAGACTAACTAACTTTTTTCGTTTGGTTTCATATTTACTCTCAAATAATCAGCACATGCATGCATGTTATATAATGTCAAACTCTTATACATTCTCATTCTTTTATTGAGAATTTCGTCACTCATAATTCTTTTGAATGAAAAGGTTTCTCCACATTTTAATTTGTTGCTGAAGTGTGAACATTCCAGTTTCTATGATATGATGTACTACATTTTTCGTGTCTGTGTCTTTATATAGAAAGAGTTAATCTCTTCCTCTCACACCACAATACCACACACAAAAGAGATCATATACTTAGCAGAAAATAAAGCAGGAAGGAATGAATTGAATGCCTGTAAAATGATCCAGTCCCTTTCCCTCACCTGGAGACTCATTCCCTGCACATTCCTAGCACTGCTTTGTTTATACTTTTACCATCCTCACTCCAGCTATATTACCTACCTCTCCTATCTTTCTCCTTCTCTCCTTTCTCCTCCTCCTTATTCAGGTATATACATATAAATATGCATGCAAAGTTTTGTTTTGTTGGTAATATTATATAGTATGTTAGAATTGCATGTCTTTTTCTTTTCTTGACTTCAAATCAGTAGTTAATCAATGATGATAGTAGACCCTGCGTTGACATGCGACCGACATACGACTTTGTAGCCGTTTCAGACTGCTACAACTTGCAAAGTTATAAAAAAAAAGGTTGAAAATACATTTCTAGCGGGCACGCAAGCAAATACCGGGCCGCAAGAAATGAGGATGTCTGAAGTATGGTTGCACTATGCTTAGTCTAAAAACCATTTTCCACGATAGGTAATAATGTACGTGATATTTTCTTGACAGAAAAGGACAAAACCTACGAGGAACAATGTGACTACTTCAATGGCAGTTGGGTTCCTGACAAGACAGGCCCTTTGTACAATGGAACAACATGTGGTGGCACGATCCAAAAAGGCCAAAATTGCATGTCCAATGGTAGGCCTGACGTGGAATATCTTTTCTGGAGATGGAAACCTACGAAGTGCAATCTTCCAAGGTTTGAACCCAACACTTTTCTCCAACTCATTAAGAACAAGCACATAGCTTTTGTTGGGGATTCTGTAGCTAGGAACCAATTAGAGTCCCTTATTTGCATGTTGTCCACTGTTTCAACACCTGAACATAGCCCCATGTATAAAGGTTATGGTTTGTGGCATTTTCCTTCTCACAATGCAACCTTATCATTATATTGGTCCCCATTTCTTGTGCAAGGTGTTGAAAGAGTCCTAAGAGGGCCCGGAACACGCCATAACACAATGTATTTGGATCATGTTGATAAGGAGTGGGCAAAGGATATAGATCAAATGGACTTCATTGTGATTGGATTTGGGCATTGGTTTGCTGACATTCCTGCAATTTACTATGAGTCTGGCTCAATTCTAGGTTGCCTAAACTTTAATCCTGGTCATAATTGCACAAATATTGGTTATTATCTTCCAATAAGGAAGGCTTTAAGGACTGCTCTTGATAGCATAGTTGAGAGGAAAGCAACTAAAGAAAATGGAGGTGGTGTGATTGTGAGAACATTCGCACCTATTCATTTTGAAGGAGGTAGTTGGGATAAGGGTGGTACTTGTTCAAAGACTAAACCTTATATAAAAGGGGAGAAGGAACTTGAAGAAAGGGATGCTGAGATTAGAAAGATTGGAATTGAAGAGTTGCAAAATGCTAAGGAAAAGGCTTACAAGAAATTTGGAGGGTTTAGGTTTGAGGTACTAGATGTAACCATGTTAGCATCAATGAGACCAGATGGACATCCTGCTGCCTATAGGATTCCATTCCCATTTGCTAAAGGGGTTGTAAAGAATATGCTGAATGATTGTATTCATTGGTGCTTGCCAGGGCCTATAGACACGTGGAATGAGATTTTTCTCGAGATGATGAACAAGTGGGATCGATGAATAGCTAAGGATGGAAGAGTGAGACATTAATTCCTCTTGTTATTAATTAATTTATCGGAAACGATTCATGGACATACAAATTTTCTCGGCACTTTTTTGACATACCATCTTGTGACTATTGTCTTCTTTCATAATTTACTAATAAATGATTGTTCACCCGAATAAATGTATTTATGATAGATAATAATGAGTTTTGAATTAACGTTGTAGTGATTAACAAGGAAAGGGAAACACAACCCTCTAAACTTTTAAATGTCATTCTGCTTCTCCCTCTCATAATTGATTAGTATGTTCTCGTGCTGCTCTCTCATAATTGACCAATAAATAATTGTATGTTATGTAATGATAGATAATAATGATTTTTAAAATTAACATACCACTCCCTCGGTTTCCAAAAGATTGTTATTTTAGCATTTCTTCATTTTTTTTCAATTTGTTTGTTGTTTTATAAGATCAAGACATTTTTTTCTAATTTTTTCTATCTATACCCTCATTTAATGAATTTTCTCTCAATTATCATATTTCATATTAACCAACCACAACTCTTCTATATCATCTGAATTATTTTCTATCCAATGTAGTATTTAATGGTTGCACATCATAGTAGTAAAACTAAATAAGGCTATTTTAGTAAAACTATACTATCAATAATTTTAATCTTACTCTTTATGTCACAACTTTAAACAACAACTTTTGTGGAACAAAGGGGGTAGTAATTATAAAGAAAAAATATAACAACCCCCTAAGTAAGGGAGAACTTGAGAGAAGTAACCTACGTTTATTTTACCTATCTATAGCGGAAAAAATAATTTTCTCCGGTGTTAACCAAGATATCTCTACAGTCGATAATTGTAAGACTAATCATATAAATAAATTTATTTCTACATGTATTTCGTACAATTTTTTTTTTTTATACTATATGCCCTTAAAGTACAAGCCTACAAAAAAATCATTTTTATGTTAATGGAGTATATTTAGTGTTTTAGAAAATATCATGATTTAACTCCAAGAATTAGAGACTAAAATGGAACAAAAACACTTGGGCTTGAGATATTCGAAAAAACGGTTACTAGCGTCGATCAAAAGCCCACGCTCATGAAAAAAGTTGATGCAAATAAAATTTTAGCATCAAATTAACATCAACTATGGGACCCACTCTAAAGTGCTTGAAGCTAAAAAAAATTAGCACTAGCGTTGCATAAATTGAAGCTAATTTGACGTTATTTTCCCTTAGCAAAAATATCGACGCTAATCTCTCTTAATTAGCATCGACCTCTTTAGCTGACGCTAAAAAATTCAAGTTAGCGTTGTCCTAGCCCACACTATTTCCAAAATGCTTGTATATTTGTACAAATGACAGTTTCCGCCATTAGACCACCAAACTGCTTTCCGCCATTTTCAAATATTTTCTAATGCAGATTGGTCCAAACCTAAAAATAAAAGTTCTATTATATAAAATTGTTGTTTAATGCAATCTCCCGCGTTCCAATGTTGGTTCTCAATGCTCAAGTGTCGGCTGCTGCATTCTCATCTCCAACGCAACCATTCGGAATAAACTTCCTTGTGTTACGAACCTCAAATCAAAATTCCAACCTGTTCTAACGGCGAGCCAGTACCCCAACGGCGAACCAAGCTTATGTAGAAATTTTTCAATGAGTGCTCCGCAACATTCCAACGTAGCAGCGTTGGGAGTTACACTGGTGCAACTTTTAGCTGCCAAGCTAGTAGGAAAATACAACAATAGATAAAAATTGCTCTTTAACTACACAAACGTATCTAAATTGAAAAACCCAATGCTTACACCCCTTTTTCCTTTTGGAATATTCACATATATAAGAAACTCCATTGTAAACATTTGTATAATTTTGAACACTGACGAGCAAACCCAAGTCCCCAATAGATGGCTTTGATTTTCCCTTGTAACATTGTGTCTCTTAGATTTTTGCAAATATTCAACCTCGTCTTGTAATTATTACTGGGCCTAATTGCAATTTTGATCTCTCACTGACACCAAAACCACGATTTTGATCCCTAACAAAAAAAAAAAGCATATATAGTCCCTCACTAAAGCCTTTGTTAGCAAATTTGGTTTCCCATCCATATTCCGTTTGAAAACTAATGCGTTTTGCATATATGACTCCTCATAAATGACATGGCACTGATATTGGAGAGAGAAAACTTTGTTGGACCTCACATGACCACTCTCAATGGTCTTCTTCTTCTTCTTCTTCTTCTTCTTCTTCTTCTTCTTCCTTAAAACACGACTCGACATTGAAGACCCTAGATAAGGGGTATTTTTCGCATCTGGAACCTAGTGGAAGGGAGAGGAAAATTCGTGAGGAAGAAGGGAAAGAGAACGAGGTTTGAACCACAGACAAGATTAGGTTAGAATGAAGATGGGTGGAGGTAGCAAAATGTCCTCAGTGTTTTCTGCATCTATGAGGAGAAATGGGTCAAAGTTTATTGCGATTGTGGAGTTGAAGCTCCACTTTTGACATCGTGGACTAGAATTAACCATGGAAGGGTGTTTTATGGGAGTGGATTATACAAGGTATCTCACAACAACCTTCACCTAATTCATTATTTATGCCAGATACAATTTCATGGTGTTCACTGATTTTGTAAACTTTCTCCAGGTATATGGTAGGAGGTGTTGCAAGTTCTTTAAATGGTTGGATGAAGTTGATGGATATCCATTTTCATTTTGGTAGTCATTTTGTTGTTGCTTTGCTATGTAACCAAGTTGGGGAAATACTCATTATGATTTAGGATTATGTTGAGGAAAATTCTTGAGTAGTGAACGAAATTTTAGGATTAGGGGAAGAAATTATACTCGTATGGCGATATGAAGGTTTTGCCCATATCCTAATGTACTATTTCTGTTGGCTTTAGAAATGACAAATCAGATCTGTTTTGCAAATGGAATGTGTATGAATTGTTTGCTTAAAATGACAACCATTGCAAATTATAGTCCCCAATGGGAATCAACATCTAAAATGAGTATTGCAAATAACATCGAACAAGGAAATGGCATCCACAAAGACAAGAATTTCTTAAAGCCCCAAAGGGTGATGAACATCCACAATAGCCAAAATGTCAAGTACTTGTAAACATCTAAAATAGGTGTTGGCTCATAAGCCTTGATTCTTAATACAAAATAAAGCCAAAATGACAATTACTTGTCGACATCTAAAATAAGTACTGGCTCATAAGTCTTATCCTTAATACAAATTAAAGACAAAATGACAATTACTTTTCAATATCTAAAATAAGTACTGGCTCATAAGCCTTGATCCTTAATACAAAACAAAAACACAACATAATTCCCTATTTCAATTAAATCACAAATAGAATATAACTATTGGCTGCCTTCATCCAAAAGTGGCTCAATTTAAATTCTCCAAAGACTCTGTTCTTGGTTCCCTTCCCTTTTGCAATTCCCCTCTCTTTTTCCTGGCTCTGAGGTGGTGGAGGCATGCTTCAACTGGGGGGTCCTGGGATGGCAGAGAAGTCTACGATTACTAGGGGTCTGTGATGACTGGCTCTGAGGTGGAGGAGGCATGATCTAACTTAGTGGTTGAGACTCTGGTTCCTGAGAACTACTACCAGGTTCTCTAATAGTGATATCCCCCCCTCCTGTCTCTTCTGCTCATGATGCAATAGTTGAGTGTTGTCTTGAAATATTTGAAATAAGCATAACATCAATTAAAGAGCATTTCATTTGAAACAGATAAATGTAAATTGTTTCAGCAAGGTACCTTATTTCCTCTAGTAGGTATGGCTCGGCTAGCTGCTGTCTTCCCCTTACAAGTTCTTTTGTTATACCCGTACTCTCCACATCTCTTGCACCTTACAGTTGAATGATGCATCCTCAGGTTAATCGGGTTCCTTGGCTCATAATTGGTCTTCCTTCTAGCTTTTTAGGCCTCCCTGGTACTCTTCTCATGTATGGTGGGTTTCGGGGAAGACCAGGGACATCAGCCCATAACTTGGGCCCATTGTTAGATAGGATGAGGTAGGAGTAAGTTGATAGAAATGTGGATCTCCTGTATCAAAGCATAACAAATATATATGTCAACCACCAAGAATGAAGCATAAGATGATCAATTAATAGATAAAACAAAGGTGATAAAATACCTATAAGCATTGTCCACATATTCCTCAGGTGCACGGTATGCAAACCACAGACAAGCCACTGCATGTGCATGTTCTTTGAGAGACATGACTCTGGCTCGTTATCTGTTGGCATAAGCTTGTTTCAATTTCTGTCGTGCGCATCAATAGAAGTAGTATCAGAGAACATAGCAATATTTGAGCATCAGGACCACAAGATCCTAAAATAACATGTGAGACATGGTGATCTTGGAGACACCAATGGAGATAGGCTGGATTAGTGATATAAGTATCACCCTGGGTGAGTTATTCTTGTGGGCAGAGAGTTTTTCATGTGAAATAGAGGAGATCAAATTGTTGGCATTTAGAAGGTGCAAACTTTGTTTGTAATCAGGTTGGGTTATTGTTAGCACTGAGTTTGATGGGTAAGTTGGAAGCAAGGTTAATTCAACCAACGAAGACTTATCAGGTGTGTTGGAGAGATGTAGGAGAGGCCATTGATGATGGATAGTAGCTATAGCTATGAAGCTATAACTAGTCTGATATTATATAGAAAAGAGATTGATCCATATTTTCACTTAATTTGAGTACGAGTACTAAGTCTGTATATACAATACATGATAGGAAACTAATAAACTACAAGATAGAAGGTCGTTAACTTGTTCTAACTAAAAGACTAATAAACAACAAGATAGAATGTTATTACAATTAAAAGAAGGTTGTTACAACTGGATAAACAACTTGTCTAAGCTGATAAACAACACAATAGAAAGTAGTTACAACTAAAATAATTTAAATTTAGAATATAAAATTCAAAATTTAAATGTGATTGTTGGTTTACAAATAAAATTGGGATTAAGTGGCCGTGTGAGTCGGCTGAGAAACTAACATAATGATTTTCTAATTAAGTGATTACTCAAGGGAGAGACTTTGTTCCTCAATTCAGATTCCCAAGACACTTCAAAAAGCTTTTAGTTCTCGCTACTGAGAAATTGTGACTAAGACATGACTATAAACTAATCTGAACAGCTAAAAATAGATAAAAGAGATTAAAAGAAGTAGATAAAGGAAAGGCTTAAAAACTGTAAACGGCTGAAAGTAAAGGGCTGAAAACTGAAAAGAAATGTAAAGTGCTGAAAAGTAAATGCTGGAAAGTAAAGAAAAAATAAATGCGGGAAATTTGTATGTTTGATTGATTGTTGAGTTGTGTTTACAAATAACCCTTCCTCTATTTATAGAGGAAAATTCGGCTAACTTCAGTAGTAGATATCTACCTACCACTCCCCAAGTTTCCCGATCATTACACAAATGTACAAGTCGTGGGGAGTGTTGGTTTCCTATTTCTCATAGTCAGCCTAGAGGCTTTGTTCAAGCCGTTACTCTTTGCTTCAGCTAGCTCGTAACCGCTTATCCATAAACTAGCGGGATTGAGTCCGATGTTACTTACTGCACGTGAAAGTCTTCTAGAAGCTCTTCGTTTGCTTAACTTTGTGTCCAAGCTTCTGCATCTCGCTTCAAATCTTATCCGAATATATCTCTTCAGTTTAGCCTATTCAATACAGTGCCACAACAACTAATCCTAGCCCCTCGACTAATATCCCTAATGGTTAAATTGCTCCCACAATTAGCAAGATGTTTCAGTTGCATAACTAGTCGTTACGAATTTTTTGGGTACCTAACTAACTAACGGTGATAAACAACTATTTGTTGTGAAAGTTTTGATTCACATGTTAAAAGATAAAATGAGTGGAGGACAATTTGGCATGGGCCCAGTAACAGATAGTGAGTTTTGGGTTGTCTTGTCATAGACCAAACATTTTTCTGCCTTGTACATCACTTTGACAAGGTGCCTCATTGACTCATCATCCGGACATCCCTATTTCCCTGTTGAATACTAGAAATAAGAAAACAAAAGCTGCCCTCTTCCAAAAAATAGCAGTACATTACCTTGGAGTCTTGTTTTTTTCATGTTGCCCCCAATAATGCAACACATTACTACTGATATCAAAATTAATTTTTGAATAGAAAAGTGAAATCAATCTTATCTCACTCTAGTGATTTGTTGTTATTATCTATCTTCACTGATAAATTTTCTGCAAAAGTGACTTGGACAAATCATTGAAAATGAAGCTGGTATATCCTCTCCCATCTTGAATAAATAACAAATTAGCTAACAATTATTAGAGGCAATGCAAACACATGAAACACCCACACTCTGGCCTTAGAAATGTATACCATTTTCAGATTTTGAGTTAAGCTACATAACATTAGATAAGAAAATATCTTCCAAACTTACCAATGAATTGAATAGAAAGGCAAAACAAAAACAAAACCCCTCTCAATTTTCCAGCACCTGGAACAAATGAACCTGACAGTCTAGGCTCCAACTTCCATTATTGGACCACATCCCAAATACAATCTTAATTTGGGTATTACATATGTAGTCACTTTTCTCTAAAGATCCATATTATATAGAACAAAATAGAAACAGCAATGTGTTAACAAATTAAAGGTCAAAGCAAAAGACAGAGACCTTAATTCCAGGAAAAATTATGGAAAAAACAGTAAGGAGACAGAGAAAAGGCTAAATTGCAAATCAGCATTTTTAAAACCTCCTGAGATTAAACTTCACCTACACCTACTAATCTTTCTAGCTCATCTGGTTTACCCCATCAGTTCTCCCACCAAACATTGAAAATAAAATTAACCGACAACATGTTTGAATCAGCTTTTTTTTTTTTACATGAAGCAATTCAAATGAGTTTTTCTCCCCAGAATTGATTTTGACTCGGGATGTAATTTGAGGAAATTTTCCAAAACATGAAATGAATTGAATTGGACTCAATCAATCACCTGAGAAAGAAACCCTCCCAAAATCCAAATGACCAATCTGATAGAGCTCAAGCCAAACTTTCTCTGCTTCAAATCCAGCATTGACAATGACAGTGTCCAGTGGTGGTGGTGCCAACCTACCACCAAAGCTAGAACTAGAACCCCCTTCCATATGGTCCCTCTCCAACA
This sequence comes from Acmispon strigosus, assembly GCA_030819835.1. NCBI lineage: Eukaryota > Viridiplantae > Streptophyta > Magnoliopsida > Fabales > Fabaceae > Acmispon > Acmispon strigosus. The sequence goes on from JAUAMA010000001.1 coordinate 51,329,041, forward strand.
CAACATCAACATCAACATCAACATCAACACCCCTCTTGCATTTCCTCTTCCCTTTGTTCTTGTTCTTGTTCTTGTTCCCCAAACCCAAACACCTCCTCCCAACCACCCAAGGCGCCTTCACAAACGCCAGGGCGAAACAGTGCACCACCGCGCAGGGGCAGCAGCAGAGTGCCACGCAGTCCGCTATCATCCCCGCCGTGCACGACCGGCAAAACTTCCCAGAGCACTCAATCAAATCCCCTCCTCCATCGTCCACGGCGGCGAACCTGGTGTTTGTGGTTGCGGTGGCAGTGGGTCCTCCTCCTCCTCCTCCTTCCACTCTGCCGCAACCACAACCACCCTCATTGGCCTTCCTGGCAGCTTTGCTCCGCGAAGCTCGAGGTGGGTTGTTGTTGTTGTTCTTCTTCTTCTTCTTCTCATCCATGTGAATACGATTCTCTTCTTGCTGTCCCTGCAAATCAAAACCTTTCAATCAATGAATTGATAGCATTGATTTCACTAGCATTTGAATGTGACTTATAAATGTTTGTTCTCTGTTTCCCATTTTTCACACACTAACAGTATTCATGATTCATGAATCAAATGTTGTTTGTAAATTGTAATTGAACAGTAACGCCTAGAAATTAAGCAATAGAAAAGAGGAAGGAATGAATGAAAGGGAGGGAAACAGTGGGTTGGTACTTGTGTTGTGTGTGTGTGGCTGTTACTTTTGAATGGGTCACTGCACTGCACTCATGTTTTGTGTTGGAATCACTTCTTCACCACTTTTGGACTTTAGTTATTTCTTATATTGCTATTCAAAGTTTCATTCAAATTTTTTGAATTACCACTGCCTCACTTGTCTTAACTAATGTAGGTAACCCAATCACCTTATATTTAAAAATATAAGAGGTAAAATCACTCTAGTTAGTCACACAATAATATTTTGATATATATTGTAGAAAACTTAACACCTCTTCATTAAAGAGTAATGATATATTTACAACTCAATCTCTCTTCTATCTTAATTTTATTTATTTTTCTTTCTATATTTCCTATCACACTCTTTTTTACCTTTTCCCTTATTATTTACTAAGGTGGAGGTGAAAAATGAGGGTCTAATACAACATTATTGTTCCACAAAATTACTGATGATAAGTTAAAAGAATGAAATTTAAAATTGGGAGAACCTTAAATCTGATCCTAATAGGTAAGGAGGGCAGGGCTATGGGTTTTGTCTATTGGGAGAAAAAGTGAGTCTTCACTGTTTGCTGTCTACCTCAATAAGCTGGTTGGTGAAGGCTTTACAATATGCTCAAACAGGGGAAAAAGTTGGGGGAAAAAAGTAAGTTGAAAAGAAGGAGAAGAGAAGAGAAGAAAGCTACACTTTTAGGTTCTTTGGATTAAGATAAAAATTAAACAAGTAAAAGAATACTAAAAGTTGAATTCTCTTTCTAGTTGTTTGTTTGGATTAAAAAGTGGAAAGAAAGAAAATTGAGTAGTGATAATATCTCTTTTGCTCTTGATGAAACGAGAAACAAGCTGAAATAAAGGGATCAAGATTTCTCTATAGCTAAATGGTGCACATTTTCTGCTCAATCAATAAAATTGTGTTATATTAATTAAAAATTACTTTTATATATATTAATTGATATTTTATAATTTTATTGGTTAATATCTGAAATGAGACATTATTTGTAGATAAAGTATCTCAATCCAAATAAAGGACTTATACTAAATAAAAGTGATAATATATAGGTAAAATGAGTAACAGTGAATTATCTCCCTACCTAAGAGAGAACATTTTATGTGTTTGGCTATTATGTATGTTGAATTATGTAGTAGTATATTTAATTGGTCAAAGTAAAATTAATGCACTTGAGCTAATTAATATGAATTTTCATCTAATTTTTAAATGAATGGAATTTAATATTAATAAAATATATTAAATAGTACTCTAAGAATGATAAAATTTATTTTAAAAAACGTAAATTTTATACACAATATATCATTAATATGATATTTTTAATATAGAATTAATGAAATTGAATATCTATTTAGTGGAACTTAATATCTATAAAAATATTAAATATATGGTTTTTTTAAAATAAATAAATCTCAAATTGGTTAGATGAGATTGTTCATTTCCGATGCAATTTAATGTGGACGGAAATGGCAGGGAAAAGTAAAATCCCATCAATTGCCAAGTCCTTGAAACATCACTTACTATTTTCATTTTTTACCATGACCTAGGAATCTCAAGGTCTTGGTAATAGAAACCCTGCTCTAAATATTTGGTACATGAGGATGCATTGGGAGATTAAAGAAAGTAGTAAAATGATTTAGAAAAAAAAAAAAAAAGGAATTATACAAGGAAAACAACAAAAATATGATCAAGAGAGAATTGATTATGAAATTATTAAAAATGAGTTTAAACATGTTATATGCGAATGGGAGTTTTTGGAGTCTGAAGGCAATTCTTTAGAAACTTATATAGTGTTTGGATACGATATTGATGCATAGCAAAATAATTTTTATTTGTATAAAATTGATTTTGACACCTAAGAAAATGATTTTGTCAAAGCTGATTTTTTTTTAGATTAACAAGAATTGTTTTTAGATATGTAATCCTCAAAATACATATATACCTACCTTAAGAGTTATTCTAGCATATATCATGTGAACAAAATCAATCTTTTTAAACTCACTTTTAAATATTATACCCTGACAAAATTAATTCATGTCCAATTAACCATTTCAATTTTAATTCTTTTAAAATTAGTTTCACTATTTTACACAAGTAAGATAATACAGCAAACACAACTAAAGAAAGAGAACTAAATCTGTGATTAAGTTTAACAAAATCTCTCATCAAATAAGGGGAACCCATTCTAAATGAATAAACAAATAAAGTTTTTCTTCGAATTTAGTGTACAGAAAAGAAAAGAAGAAAAATACTAGTAACATTCTCTTTAACATTCTTTATTTTATTAGTTAAAATTCATGTGAGGTCCATTAAAAATGTGAGTTTCACTTCTAATTTAAAAGGAGTCACATGAAATTTTAACGAATAAAATAAAAAGTATTGAAAAGAGTGTTAAATTGATAGTAAGTAACACTCCTCATGGAAAAATGGTATCTAGAGTGTGGTTAAATTAAAAAATGAATGTATAATGAGCTCGTTCTCCAAGGGATATCTGGCGATTGAAAAAGAAAATTGAGGAGAAAGAGAAAACAGATCTACTGTTCATGCTTCTATCCTAAGTTAATAATCGTAATTTCTGCTCTTCTTAGATATGCTGACTAGAACTTAATGATGCTGCAGTTACTTTAAATTTCAGATTTAAACACCCTTTTTTTTCACTAGTCATTAGAGTAATCCTGAGAGACTGAGATCACATTAAGAAACGCCTACATTTCTATTCTATACTCTATATATAACATCCCTCCCCTACTCCCGTCCTAGCATGTCATAAATTATGTAAAAAGAATACCAGTAACAAAATTTAGATGTGTCACCCAACATAATAGTACATTCTTCTACAAGGTAGGTTTGCTTAATCTCCACAGTTGATTCAAATTAATAACTTAGGTTGATTCTTAACTGTTACAAAGTTTTTTGAAAAGATATATTTTACTGTGGGATGTGTAGTTGCTTAGCTTTAGGAAATAAAAAATAAACAAAAAGATGCCATGTTTCCACCAACACAAATAATTTTAATTTTATAGGATAGGCCAAAATTCTACAACTGGATTATTCTATGAATTGAGATCTACCTTTGACATATGAAACTAATTATCAAGATGTTACCTACTGCTCCTGCAACCCATCCTACTTGTTAATGTAATATTCTACTTCCTTGTACATTTGGTAGGATTTACAAGTATCTTATCTCTCTCACCATTTTGACACCATGTTGCATTTCTGCATTGCATGCAAAAACTGTAGAAATGCATGTAATAATGTAGAAGTTTCTTTTCTACCATTCTAAATTAAAAAAAACTATAGCAATCACCAAAACCAAATCATCAAATTAAACAAAGAAATTAAAGGCTCCTGGCCTTGCTGAATGTAGACTTTCCATGTACACCAATTTATTTTTGTACAGTTCTTGGGGAAAGAATGTATAGGTAGTGTGTTTTCTGAAGATAACTCAAGTGAATTGAAGTATAGAGAGATTTAATAGAAATAACAGATTTAATTAATCTTAGTACCAAGACATTTTGAAAATTTTGAAAATTAAGAGAATGTTTGTTATAAATTAAAAATGCAAATAGATGGTTTAAAGTTAGAATATTGGAAATATATGCATGATGTGAGATCTACTTTCAAAGTTTAGTAGGACAATAAACAGATTTTAAAGGAAAACACCATGACCATGGGTTGTATGCATTTATATTCTCAAATTTGAAGCTTAAATAGGACTGAAGGCAAGTACATTAAGCAATAGTATGAATTCAGAACTGCAACATATAGACTTAACAAAAAGAAGAGGTTAAAGAGAGTTACCTCAATGCATGCAAAGGTGTGAATGTGATGCTTCTGAAACAGAACTTGAGTTGCCTCGAATTGGAACTGATATAAGATAATCTCTTATAGTGGTAGTGGTACTATTGCAAGCAAAAACTTGATCTGTTATATATATATAAGAAACAGTACTGTTTTGATTCAATCCAGGTTTATTTATGTGGAGAGGAATCTCTTTCTCTTTCTCTCTCTACATCTCTGCCTGGTTTATAATTTATATTTCATTGTAGTCAGTAAAACCTTATTAATTAAAAGGCAAACCATTTTATAATCATCAAAGCTCATGAGAACAATGTATTATGTTATAGTATAAAAAACTTATGTAGAAAAACTGTCTCTGAGAGAAAGAGAGAGACGAAAAGCAAGGGTGGTGCGTTGAAGAGTTCCAATGTGAGGGAATATAGGGAAGTGTTGCAGTTTAGTGTTTACGTTGCTCTTTTTCCACCTAGTCTAGTCTCAATATATTACTATATGTTTTATTTTCTTACAGCTGATCAGAGAGTGCAATTTTCAGGCACGTGAGAGGCAGAGTGCATGCACGTGCACCCACATTAGCTTTGGACTTTGGTTTTTCTTTCAAGTGTTACCATGTTTGAAAATTCATCTACAACTGATTATGAAGAGAAACTTCTTCAGTAATTTTTATGTATCAGAATTGTATATGAGGAAAGAAAAGTTGATCCAAACATACATACATGTATATATTAAATGAAGCTCTTCTGAAGTGGAATATAGATTTAAAAAAAAAAGTACATAAACAACAAGATAGTTTAGTTAAAAGTTAAAACATATGTACATTATTCAATCAATCATGGAGTTATTCAAACCCCAATAGATAATTTTTAAATAAACAGTTGGAATTCTACATTTCATTTTTGGAATAGACCACCTATGTTAAAGGAGTCAAATTTCACTAATTTGGAGTCAAATTTCACTAATTTGGACCGTTTTGCATAACTAACTCCAATGTGCGAGTGAGATATAAGTGCCAATTTTAGAATTTTTAATTAATTCTTCTAGGATTCAATCCTAGTTTTTTGTTTTAATAAAAATGGGTTAATATATAATCTATACGAGGTGTATAAGGAACCTTACTTATTTAAGCGATCTATTTATTTAGGCTTGAATATCTGTTATATTGATTATTGTAGATTACAGTGTAGGTTTTAATCTATTGGCCCATGATGGGAAATGACTAGGGTTAAATATATATTGGTTAGGTCCCCTTTGTAATCACTTATCTGGAACGGCTCCACAACTTGCTCCATTAACAGTTGCGAAAGAGAGTGTGAGATACAGAGGAAGCTCTAGTCAATTATAGTCACTTGACTGCAGGAACACCAATTCCAGAGATAACACAATCTTTATTCCGCTTATGATTTGAGAATTATGCAACTTTTGTCATTCTTTAGTGTTTTATAATCACATATGGATTTCAATTATCTCTAACGGCCAACTCTTCTAACTCCTAACTAACGTTGTTATAAATAGATATAGTACATATACATGCACTTTCCTTAGTTTGGTAAATATTTTAGACTATAAATTCCAATTCATATATACATATGAATGGAAGTAGATTGGGATGTTTTTTTTTTTAAAAAAAAAAGCAGATTAGGATAAGGGATTTGATTTTCATTTTTTTATTCAAAAGAGTGATTTGGGCGGTTTGAAAGTTTAGGGGCAAAACCTTTGCCTGCATAAAGTGATAACTTTATGGTACGATAAGCTTTATTTAGGGAAAAAGAGTTTATTTAGACTATCTGTTAAAATTGAAAATTCCCAAGGTCAAGGTACATTTAAGAGCTTAGAATTGAATTTTTTTAGAAAATTTAACACTTCTAAATTTACAAATTGGATGAAAAGAAAAGATTATCCATACACTGGCTCATATCTTTTTGTTAACCAAAAATTTCATTAAGTGAGAAAAATATGAGAAAACCAATAATCTTTAATAGTGATCGAATTCTTGAACATAATTTGGTATGTTTTTTACTTATATTTGGAGAAACGTCAAGTTATGTTAAAAGATGCTGAAAAGCCTCTATTATGTTCTCTTAAATTTGACAAAGTTACCTTAAAAAAAATGACAAAGTTAAAATATGTTTCAATAAGGTGATGAAGTGATATATATAAAGGCAATAAGACCCAAAATTGGAGAATGTCAAAGCATTATTTTGACCTAAACTGAAAAGGATATGAGTTTTCCTTAAGGCTAAAAAAGGTTAAAACCTTATCTTTTAAATTTGGTTAAGTTAAAAGTCAATTCACAACAGTGCCAAAATGATGAGATATAGATTAAAAATGTTTAAGTTGTGAAATTGCTCACAAAAGAAAAGAGATATTATTGTAGCAATAAACAAGATCCACAAAACCACTTTACAAACTTTAGGTGCAAATTTTGGGTAGCTTGGTAGGAGTGTTAGAATATGAAAAAAATATCTTATAATATCTTAAAATATCTTATTATATCTTGATCTTATTTAGATTTTAGCTTAGATTAACTTGTTTCTTTATTTTGTTAGGATTAAGACTCTACTCATTATTATAAATATGGGTAAGTAATATATCTTTTAGTTAATCCATTATTCACAATCTAAACTCTAGCGCACTTTTGTATCTCCTCTCTTCTGCCTCTCCCTAGTTTCTTTGCATTTATTCTCTTAACATGGTATCAGAGCAGGTTTTATCCTGGACACAACTTACGCAGACCCAACTCCACGGTGAGTTGGAGTGATTGACGGATTCGTGCTTTCCCGGTAGACTCAATGTCTATCGGTGCAAATTTTTCCGGTAACCGTGTTTTATCTCCAGATTCCGACTTTTCCCTTTGTCGTGCATTCCTTTCTAGAGCACTTTCTCCTTTCCCAGCTACCGTTGGTGTTTTTCTACACCCACCGCCTCTTTACCATCTCTGGTTGACTCCACTACAACCAACATTGTGGTCGCCTTGCCCAGATCAGTGTAACCCCAAAGACTGGCAACCATCCACCGCTCAAACGCCTCCACGAGCACCACCTTCATTGGTGTGTGAAGCTTACTCATAGAAACTCCACTGGCGCGTGAAGCACCCTTTCTTCGTCCTTCAACTTCGCCTAACTAGCCTTCTTCTCATTTTCTTATATTTGCCCTTGTTTCACACCCGTTTCACACTTTTTTAGGTGTAAGAGTTCTAGATCTAAAATTTCCACCTCGGTTTTAAGGTTTTTTTCTTCATTCATTCTCTATCATACTTGTGAATCATGGCTGCCACTGATCATGTTCTATGGAAGGAGATCGATGCTCAACTTTACAGGCTTATAAAGCCCACTATTTCTCCCTCCTTGACACATAGCTTTCACTCTCATGAGACTTGTGATTTTGTTTGGGAGCAAGCCATTAAGGCGAGTGTGGCGATTGAGCCTCGGGGATTTGTTTGGTGGTTCCTCTTCTTTCCCCCTAGTTTTTCTCTTCTCTTTGGCAATAACAATGACAATAGTTTCTCTTCTTTCCTCGTTGGTTTCTCCATATTTGTAACTAGGATTGGAAGTAGGTTGGGCTAGGCCATGCTTTGTTTAAATAGGCCTGACCTGCTTAAAAATTTCAAGGTTTGAGCCTGACCTGTTGCCTGTTATAGGCTTATTTTTAAGCTTGAGCCTGATCTATTTGAATGTCTGACACAGCCTGGTAGCCTATTTAAAGGCCTATTTTATTGTAATACATTTAAGTTGACCGAATAGTCTACGTGTAAACATGTCAACAAACTTATAGACTAATGGGCTAAAATATAATAATATGATTATATGGTCTAAGTCAAAGCAAATAAGTCATTAGCCATTTAAAAAAAAAAAGTTTATATGGTTAAATCATTTTATAGTCTAACATATTTAAACATATAAACAAGTCACTAAGTATATAATTTTAACATATTATAATAAAAATTCAATGTAAAATAATAAAAGTAATAAAATAAATTTATATTTATTTAAAAATGTCGGCTTGTTAGTCTTACAAGGCTTTCTGAGTGGCTCAAGTCTGACCTTTTTAACTAAACAGACTTTTAAAAGAGCATTGGTCTTGTCTATTTATGAATTTGGCCTGGCCTAAGTCTGATAGGCTAGGTCGTAGACTTCTGTCGGCGGTCTGACCTACTTCCCTCCATATTTGTAACAAGCTTAAAGCTAAGTTAGCTTACGCTTGAGGGGAGTGTTAGAATATGAAAAATATATCTTATAAAATCTTTATCATATCTTAAAGTATTTTATCATATCTTGATCTTATTTAGATTATTGATTAGATTCATTTGTTTCCTTATTTATTTAGGATTAGAAGTCTACTATTACTGTAAATATGGGTAAGTATTTTATCTTTTAATTAATTAATAATTAGCAATGTAAACCTTAGCGCATTTTTGTTTCTCATCTCCTCTTCCTTTCACTCTTTTATTTGCATTGCTTCTCTTAACAAGTAATAGGGTGTTGTTATTTGAGTGTTATCACATGAAGCAGTATGCTCATGTCTAATAGGGACCCTTACTATGTTGGATGTGGCTGCAGTGTGTTGTTTTATGCTTCGATATTGTTGCACTCCATGCCAGTAGTTGTATTTTTACTAGTTAGTACTTAAACTTGACTAAACTTTTAGTCGTATTGGGTTGTAGCGCCCTTGTACTCATGTAATAAATTTTAGCTTATAAAAAATCTAAATTTAGGTGTAGCCTTCTGTCTTTGCCCCATTGGTTTGGTTGTAGATGTGAGTTTACACAACTTGGAGTTTGAAACGGATTGTCTTCTTTCTCACCAAGGATGAGTATGTCTCAACTTCAAAATTCCTACTTATACATGCTAGTAAAGGATGACAGAGTTATAGATGAACATTTATGTTTTCGCATACATCCAATAAGGTATTATCAACTCATCTTGCCAAACTAGCTTTCTCTTTAACTAGGAATGTTTGGGTAGAGGAATACCTCCAAGGGTCTCATTTACTTTTGTATGATGCAACTCATGCTAATTTCCCCTTTTTTGTTGTTGTTGAATATGTGTTTCTTATTAATGTTCAATGGAATTCATTAGAGATGCCGAAAAAGGGCTAGAATCAGCGGATCAGCTCGAATAGTCCGACTAAAAGTATGAGTTATGCTACCGAAATTAAAGTCATACCTATATTAGTCCCAGCGCAGATCGAGATGGTCTATGATGCTGGAACAACTTCTTTTTCCTTATTTATTAATTTTTTTGGTACAATGGCTAAAGAAAAACAAACACTACGGCATGAGGGTAAGAACCCTAGAGTAATCAGAGCGAAGAATATCCCTCAAGCCCGTCGGTGGTTGATCATGAACGGCCAAGGTATGAGGAGAGGTCGCACCAACTTAGCCATAAGATCCGCTGCGACATTCCCTTCATGCTTGTTGGTCCTTCGTCGAACGTAATTGATTGGCAGAAATATTCTTTAATTATGCCCACCACAAAGTGTTTTTTTGTCAAACAGCCAATAAGTTATCAACAGCTTAGCATTCGTGGGTTTCGTTAGGATATTCGTTCTTATTGCTCCTCTAAATTTTATCTCGCACCACAAAAAGAAAATTAAGGCACTTAATTTTTCTGGACTTGTTTGGAAAAAAATAAAAGGCCGGGCTCGATTATTTTTATGAGCCCAAACGTAGAAAATAATAAATAGCCCATAACAAAATTTGCCTATAAATCCTTGAAGCGCTCCTACAACCCTAATATACTTGTAATTCTTTCAGCAGCCGAAAGTCTCATCTCATGCCCCCTCTTTTCTTTTGCTATATTGAATGCGTATACTTGGAATGCTTGTATTATCTTGGTTTGTTAAATTAAATTTATTGTTGGATTTCATTTGAACTATGATATGATGATGATGTTGAGTGATGATAAAATCAGACGGATTCCCATTGAGATTTTTATCGATGAGATTACAACCAGCTACTTCTGACAACATCCATCATCTTTGTAAATTGTAATTCAAATTTTTAGTTGTTTTTTCTACATTTACGTGTTTTATTTTTTGTTTTTCTGAAGCAATCTGGGACTATGATAGTATATATGACGGTGATGAGCCTTACAGACCTGTAATGATTTTGCGGGGATGATCGCAATCATTAATGAACATCTAAGGGACTGAGTGAGCTAGTGCTGTTTGATTACTTTCTGTTTTATTTGCATCTTCAAACAATTTGAATCATATCTGGGGGCAGAACGCTGTTGTCCTGCATTTACCCATATGCCATGTAGTCACGGAAATTTCGATATACTCCCAAATTTTGAAATATTCTTATCTGTTTTTTTTAAGGTTTTCTGCATAATTTCGTCTATAGATAGGTTGAATCCGTCGCTATCCGGTGCAGGATACGTTTCTACTTAGAGCGGGACTGTTTCCAACTCTCCATCGCTTCATAGTGACGGAAATATACCGTCGCTAAATGAGCTTTCGCTACGTTTAGTGACTGAAATCTACAGTCGCTAGTTAGTGACGGGAATGTGCCGCCGCTAATATAGTGACGGAGATGTGCCGTCGCTATATAGTGACGGAGATGCACCGTCGCTAATATAGTGACGGAGATGCGCCGTCGCTAATTGGTGACAAAAACACCCATCGCTAAGTTAGCGAGAGAGACGTCCGACGCTGAACTTCACGAGGGAAAATCAGTCACTGAATTTAGCGAGGGAGACATAAGTTTTCTACAAATATCCTGTTTTGCTACAAATCTCCTACAAAATTTTTAATTTATTTAAAAAAAGTAGTTACTTGATCTCATCGGGAGCTCTTTATTCAAAGTAGAAAATTTTTTGTAAACAAAAAAAAACGAAAGTAGAAATATTTTATTCGTACAAACTTTTTTTGATAACATATGAGTGAAAATTGATAATGATTTAAAAAAAAAAGCTGTACAATGAAAATCATGTAGATTCCATATGTTTAGTGTATTCATGAAAGAGTGTTAGAAAGATGTTTGTAGCATTTTTGTTCCATTTCGATTTACCTCCTAACTTGCAGATTTTACTATGCATATTTGCTGCCGTTACCTTTAAATTTTTTCCTGCGGATTTAGCTATAATTTACCAATAGAATAAATCACGTACTTCCAATAAACAAAATTTCACAGGAAAATCCAAAAAAAAGAGTTACCTGCGGATATTTAGTGAAAAGCTGTGGCAGATTCTGCAGGAAATAACAAAATTAAAGAGGGAAGGCCATTGTTTCGCCACGAGACAAAGATTGGATTCACAGAATCATATAATAGGGGGATGGTTAATGGTTTTGCCACGATTTGAATCATCACACATAATAAATGCCTTAGCGGTACAAGTACAACCATTCGGTCACCAAACAACAATCATCCACATATGAGATTTTTTCATGTGGGTTGAATTTTTTACTTTGATACTATGACATACCTCTCCTTTACAAATTCATTTGTTTACCTAATCTGGCTTTTATGATGTATTCCTGTTATTGACAAGTGATTAATCTTTTTCTTCTACTAACGTCACTCTATTAAGTAAACAAACTCTTCCCTCACCAATCTGCTACTTCTGCAGATTATCTACATTAGCGATTATTTAATTACAATAATCATTCAAGTTTAGTAGGTTTAGTCTTCAAATTTACCTCAGCAATGAAAATATTAAGTAAACAAACTCTTTTCTTTTATTTAAGTTTGGGACTGGCAACGCAAGTGTAGACATGTACAAAGGAGGTCTATGGAAGCATCGGTGAGACGTGTTGATAATATGATTTTTAGTCTTTTAAAGAGAGGAAGAGAAAGACCAAATAACATGGGAAGATATTCTTAGAGATTGTGTCATTATCAATAATATTCCTCATAATTAGTTTTTTATGAGTTTAATAGCGTATTGTGATTCATATAGCCGACTTCACTTAGTGGGATAACAATTTTGTTATTGGAGAATTGGTTTGGTACAAAATTGTATAAACTTATGTATTAGATAAGATCATAAATGAATACAAGCATTACTAAATAGCCCACATTTTATACTTGTGGCATGCCCAAAAAGAAAAGGAAAAAAAGAAAGAAAGAATGAAGAACTGTAAAGCATACCTAACCTATTTTTCTCATCCAATTTCCAAAGACTAAGGTATGCCACTAATAAACCTTTTAGGCCATGATTTTCACTGATTAAACTATAGGATAATTTCATCTAATATTCACTGAAACACCTGAGTGGCCTTGACATTAGTCTGCATAACTTCTCATTTGACAATTCAAATCTATGCAATGAACTGTTAGATGCATCCCCACATATTTTGTCTTTGGGCATGCCAATTTCCTTGGCCAAATTCTCTGCCTCACTCTGGGTTTTAATTACATTGTTAAAGCAAATGTATCTCCCAGAAGCATTGCTACTCATTGCCTTGAACACACATGCATGAGCTTCAGCCACTTTCTTCACATCAACAGTTGCTAGCAAACCATTAGAATACATTTCTTGAGCTCCTGCATTTGCATTTGTAAAAAGTTTAGATTCTATTAGATAAAAGCTCTGTTTGGAAGAGTTTATCTTATAGCATAAGCGTTTATGCAGGATGTGTTTGGAAGAGCTTACTAAATAGCTTATGACTCACATATAAGTTGTTTTGAGCTTACTTTCATAAACTGTTCAAATTAGCTTATGAATAAGAGTTTATTTTCAGCTTATTTCAATACGTTTCTCAAATCAGCTAATGAATAAGCACTTAATTAAGTTGTTTATCCAAACACACACAAAATGGTAGAAGAAATTGGACAAAGATTTTGGTAACATTATTGTACCTTTGAGATAAGCAATTGTTGCTGTTGGATTCCTCTGATAAAATTCAGGACCTGTGATGAGAGCTGGACAAATGGTAGTGAGTTTCAAACCACTTTCATTAGCTATCCTCCATGCAGTTTTCTCTGCTCTCATTTTGCCTAATGCATACCAAAGCTGCCATAAAGAAAGAGCAAGGTCACATAAACATATTGTATAAGAGGTTTTAAAACAAAACGAAACAAAGTAAACAAATCAAGTGCAATTGCATTGTGGAAATTTACCTTCTTTTCTATGCAGAAGGATTCAGAACTCCAAGATTCATGGTTAATCACAGGAGAGATTTCTGATTGTGCATTATCTTGCCACACACAAGCTGATAGTGATGATGTGAACACACATCTTTTTACAGAAGGTGTTCTAGCACATGCTTGCATCACATTCTCTGCGACTCTGACTTCAATCTCAGCCATGGATTTCTAGATATGAGACAGAAGCAATTGGTTAGTATTACATGGTACAGTTTTTTTCTTATCATGTCATGGTCACAACAATTAAACTATATGATAGAATTTTAGCTTTTAATAATATTCTTTCACCCCATTGTTGATGTTATGGTACGTGTAGGAATCAATAATTGAAGGATCTTTGTTAGCTTACTGTTATTAGAATGACAAGTTCTGTTTTGAAAGTAAAGCACATGAACAAGTAATTGAACTTTTATTCAATTTGGTGACAATTTGACATAGACAAGCATGTGCAACATGAGGGAGCCAAGAAAACTGGTTTTGCTCCCTTTGGAAAGGAGTGGGGATGCAATGGTTTCTTGTACAACCACAAAGATCAATAATGCTAGCTATGAGACAAGAGAAAAAGTGCCATAAATAAAGGAGAAATGATGGAGTGAAATAATTAGACAAAGAAAGTTTTTTGTTTTTTCTGACAGCACATTATATTTGACTGTAGGGTGTGTACACATAAGTAAGTAGTACACATAATTAAACATTCTATACACAAGAGAGAAATGGACTCCCTGCGATCGGGAATTTCTACATTCACGCCATCACTGAATCTGAGCCGTTTGATCATCAGACGACCTAAACTTTTTAAGGCATGTCTACTGTCTGATCTTTGATGAAAAATATGAGCCAGTAATCTTAATCCTACGGTCTGGATACTGTGATAGCGTGAATGTAGGGTATCAGGAGTGAAGAGAGTTTCGTCTTTGAAGTTAGTGCTAATGTCTGTTTGCAGTTGTATTGAACTCGTGTCGGAAACATAATTTAAATGAGAAAATAAATTGATAAAAAGAAACATACTGTGTAGCCAGAGAGTCCAGCAGGGTCGGTAAATGCAGAGGTGTGAAACACGCCACGACATCCCTCAAATGCTTTCTCCAAGCTATCAACATCAGTTAGCTTTGCAATTACTACTTCCAAATTACGTTCTGAAGTCCCACATCGCTCCATTTCACTCAGTTTCTCTATCTCCTCTGCAAATTTAAGTCATTTCTCAATTAATTAATAACCATTAACTATAACTATAACACCAAATCAAATGCTACACACGTAACATAAAGAAAGAAAAGAAAAGAAAAGAGTGTACTATTGATAGCTACATTTAGCCTCAAAGCTTTTAAGAATTAATTGCGTGTCAATGTTTGCATGTTTATAACTACATTTTTAGTACTAGTTTGTTTGGTTAAAATATTAATTTAATTACCTTAAATTTAAATGAAGGCGTTGTTTTCTGCTTAACACAATTTTGGTGTTGAGGACCACCTCAAATAAATGTGTAGGATGTCTTTCAAACTCAAATATACTGGCTGTCACTACTATATATACGTGCTCTCACTACTTCATAATGTTATTGTTTTATTTTAATTTTATAGTTAACTTACAATATTCACATTAAATGATCTTCTATATATTTTATTAAATTTTAACATAACGTTACAAATCTGAACTGTATAAAAAAATCACGAGACATCTAGTTATTTTGGTCCTATTAGTGAGCAAACCAAAAATTAAGGATTTGTCAAAATCACTTTAAGTATACATACGTAAAAATCACCCTAGTTAAGGAAAAAAAAATTGACATGTGTCTTGTGTGAAAATATTACTGAACCACTTAACCTTAAATTATTTAGCTTTAAATTTAATATTGTAAGGCGGCTATTATTAAAAAATTAGGACATGGAAGAGACCGATTCCTCATTCAAATTGTAGAGTTGAAATAATTCACACGAGGATTTGTATATAATAATAATATTCTCTAGCGACGACTGTGAACAAGGACATCAAATTGCCCACTATACACATAATTTGGCATATACGAAAAAAGCAACCAAATATTATATATTTGTGGAAAAATTCCCATTATACACGGTACTTTCACATGCGATGCCTTCAGTTGACGTTTAATAAACTAAAAACTTTAACCAAACGGATCTCATAAATTACATAAACGAATCTTGTAATTTTCTTCAGAAAGTCTTTCATAACTATAACAAAAATAGTATCATGTTTACACACATTTACACTCATAATCTTTAAGTATATCTGGGTAAAGAATAACGAGTACCAAACTAACTTAAGTGTTGAATTGTATAGCTCATTTTTTCTGAGTTTCCTTCTTTAACCTCTTCCTATCATACCTACCCAGATAAACTTAATATTTTCACGTTCCAACCTTAATTCAACAAGAAAACTAATTAACATTGCCAGTTTGCCACCAACAATTTTTATTCTAAAGCTCAATTGCGACGGTGATGCCAAATTAAGTTTGTTCTGTTCACCTTGATTTTACACGGTATATCCAAACATGCACTAATATATCTCACAAATTATTGTTAATTGTTCATACCTATGGCTTTTCTCAGAATAGAATTGTAAGAAAGAAATAATTTATTTTTTGTTTTTGAAAACAATATTTTTGGTCAGGACTTGAAGAAATCCAAATTCCAAAACTGGTTTGTTTAATTGAGAAGAGAAAAATAAGAAAAAGTGTAAATTAATTTATACCTGGGTTGTGAATGATGATTCGAACAGAGTAACCCAAGAGCAAAAGATGGTTGACGAGAGCGAGGCCCAAATAGGAAACACCACTTGTGACACAGAGCAAGGTCCTTTCTTCATCATCCTCAACGAGTGTTTTCGTGGTTCTTCTTCCCTCATCGTCCTTCCTCCGGTGGATGCCGGCGGCGGCCACCAGGTGACGGCGGAAGGCCTCCACGTCCTCCCTTCTGCTCTCCCATGTGCGCACAACACCCATTTCAAATGAGATGAAATTGATTATAGCAAAAAACTTTAGACTAGTAAAGTGTGTGGCGAAATATATGATGATGATGATGGCTATAGGAATAGGAGTATGAATATTAATTGGGTTATGGTTGGTGGGCTTTTTTATATGCTTGAGTTTCTGGGGGTAAACTCACAGAGAGAGAGAGAGAGAGAGAGAGAGAGAGAGAGAGAGAGGTTCTTGTGATTCTTCTTGGTTTGTGTGTGTATGGTGATGGTGGAAAGGAGGGTTATATATATAAAAGACGATGACTCTGTCTCTCTCTGTGTCACTCGGTCCAATGGTCAATTTTTGATGGCAAAGCATAATAAACTACGAGTAACACGATGGATATATCTTCATACCTAACTTTCTCATTTTCACTTTATTTCTTATTTTGTTTTTTTCTCTTTTCATACTAAATCATCTATTATTTTCTTAATTCTTTCTCTTTTCTTCCTATCTATTTTTATTTTTTATTGGGTTAAATATGTTTTTGGTTCCTGAACTTTGAGTGAGATTTGATTTTCATTCCTCGTCGGCGTAAAATGTGAATTTTAGGTCTCAAACTTTCATTATTGTTTGGTTTTCGTCCCTGACGGTTAGGTGTGGCAAAATGGGTTTGACCCAGTGACGGATCCAGGAATTTAAGTATGGGGGGCACAAATTGTCTTTGTGGAAAATCAATCTCTTTTGGTTGACAAGGACCCTTTTGTAGATAGTATCTCCTGATTTCATCTCTATCTCTATCACTAGGATGATATAAGGACATTGGTGGCCTTAACCCAGGATCACTAGGAAGATTTTCTGAGTCGAACTCTAAAAATCTTTTTTTCAAGATTGGACCTAATGTGTTTTGGAGTTGTTGAGGTTGAGGGGAAGATGCTTGAGAAGATGCTTGCTCTTGCTCTAAACTTTTTCTTTTAACATATTTTTCCATTGCTGGATAAAGTTAAAGAAAAAAAGAAACACCATAAATGGTGACACACCACAAAGAAACAGGATTCAGATTCACATTTCAAAGTAATTCAAACACCAAATTGTTGGCCAATGAAGGGTGCGGTCGTTACCTTAATAAGCAAATTGTTGGCCAATGTGTCGATAAGAAGAGGTCTAGCAAATGGAAGCACCCAAGTTGCAATTATCAGAATGCGAAAAAGCCAACCAGGACTGAGTAAGAGTAGGCACAACACAACACAATTAATCAAAGCTCGTGAATCCGTCACTGCTCGTGAATCCTAATTAATCAAAGAATATGGTAAAATTGATACTTACGGGCATACGGCAAAGCTTATTCAGCTGCCTCCTGTACTGCCTTCTTCTGACGCGGCGGCGCGAGCGAGGACGAGGACGGGAGGACGCCGAAGACGCGGCGGCGCGGGCGGCGCGAGCGTGGAGGCAGAACTGGGGAGGCAGAAACGGCGCACAGGAAGATTGAAAGAGGAAGAAGAAAGGGAAAGAGGGTAGGGTTTGGAAATTATTAGGAAAGTAAATAAAAATAATTATATTATATTAGTAATATTAATATTAAAAAAAAATTCAGAAAGTTTATGTGGGGGCACGTGCCCCCCCACTGGACCATGTGGGTCCGTGCCTGGTTTGACCCACTGGGTTAGCCCATTTGGCCCGCCTTTTTTGGCGGGTTGGGTTGAGATTTTCAACCCAAATATCAAAAGTGGGTCAGCCCAAACCAACCCGCATTTTGACCGGCCAATGACGGGTTAGCCCGCCCTGCCCCGCCAACCCATATTGCCGCTCTTAAATTGGTGATGAGGATTTTAATGTTGATGATTGTGGTGGTAATGGAAAAGCATATGAATCTTCTTCCAAGAGAGTATCTAATGTTTCGAATTAAGATCGTTAGAACTTAGAAGTTTTGATATATTATTGTGAGATTGTTGAACTTTGATATGTGCTTTTATTGTTTTAGAACACATTTATGAGTTGTGATGATTGTTAATTTTTATAACTTGTGAGTTGGTTATGATTTTTTAGTTTTTATTCTTAGTGTAATTGTGGAATTGATTCTTAGTGTGAAATTCCGTTGAGATTTTTATTGTTTATTATTATTTAATTGAGATGAATTAAAATTCAATGGCAAGGTGACATGGAACAAAGAAATAGGAAGCAACCATATCTTCTTGTTTAATTCAGTGATAGTGTAGTAGTGATGCTAAGTGCACATTTTGGTTTTTTTCTCACTGCACAAAGAAGTGAGAGTAACAATTTTGACCTTTTTCTCATTGCACAACTTCTTCTTTTTATCACTAGATTCTTAAAGTGGGCTAGCCCGCCAACCCGTCAATCCGCCAAAATATGGGTTGGGTTGAGACTTTCAACCCAAATGCATCAGTCCAACCCAACCCGCATTTTGGCGGGCTAATGGTGGGTCGGGTTGAGCCGCCCCGCCATCCCATATTGCCACCCCTACTGACGGTGTTAGTCGTTGACCATCGTGCCTATGTATCACGGCAATTCCTACGTGACAATGTCCACATCATTTAACGAGACCACATGTAATTTTTCTTTAAATTATTAATTAAAAAACGAAAAAAATAATCAGAATCAGAACATGTCTTTTCTTCTTCTTCTTCCCTTCTTCTTCGCCCCCAAACCACCACCACCATCGATCTCTCCCCCATCAATCTCATGTAACCCAGAACCAAATCATCAACCTCGTCTTCTTCCTCAATCCTTCCTCACCCAATCCCAAATCCGAGAAAGATAACAACATACAGATGAACCCCAAATCTGAGAAAGTTAGCAACTTTTCTCTCCCATTTTTCTTCTAAGATCTAGCAAGGTGAGGAACCCGTAAATATCAAAGGATGAGGAACAAGGAAAAAGATGAGGAGAGAAAACCTTTTTCTTCAACACTGCGACATTATCCCTCCAGATCTTCGCAGCACAGAGAAAAAATGGGAGGAGTGTGCTGCTGCTGGAGCAGAGAAAGAAAAGACGAAAAGAAGAAGAGAGGGGAAGGAAAGGAAGAAAGGGGAAGAGGATGGGAGGTGTTGTTGTGAAGCTTGTGGTGGTTATGGAGGTTTGTGATGTGTTGATGCAGTTGTGGAAGAAGTAGAACAGTGGCTTAATTATAATCATTGATAAGAAAATTAATTAAAATGAATTCTCCTTTTAAATAAACATTTAATTTGATTTTGCAAGATAAATATCAGAAATATGAAGATGATTGTTATCATGAAAAAGATAATGGAGGATGAGGATGAGAAGGGAGTGGTGGGTGATGCGGTGGTGGTGATTTGAGGAGGAGGAGGAGGAGGAGAGTCTTTTTTTGGTTACATAAGGAAATAAGGAAAAAAAAAACAAGAAACACACTAAGCTACCGCATCTTTGCACAAGAGCGGAATCACAGAAGAAGGAGGCTCCTTCCAAATACACATCGGACACACTGTTTGAGACGCTTGTCTCGCCAACGCATCGGCCACAGCATTTCTATCACGCAAAACATAAGAGAATTGAACCTTCCAATCGGCAGCCAACATCGTCCGAATAGAAGCAATAGTATCTCGTTGCCAAAAGGATCGGGTGTCCCTATTCTGGCTCAGGAGCTCCACAATCTCCTTGCAATCCATATAGCAGACAATATCGCGGAACCCCAAGTCCCAGACAAGGTTCAACCCTGTGCGAAGCGCCAAAAGCTCCGCGAGGAACGCACAGCCAGCCCCATAAGAACAAGCAAAGCCTGATAACCATCGGCCCGCGGAGTCCCTCACTACACCACCACCACCCATCTGATTAGACACAGCAACCCAGCTTCCATCCGTATGGAGATGGATCAAATTCGTACCCTTGACAAACATAGGATCACAAGGACTCGGCGTTATCTTCCCCCACCTCGCAAACTCATTAGTCATTATCAAAATCTGACGTCATACCAATTGAACAGGCCACGGATGAGAATCAAAAACCACGTTATTCCGCCAACGCCATATACACCAGAGGATGGCAATCGCAAGCACCTGATGAGATCCCTGAAGGAGGTGACGAAACCAATCCTGGAAGGAACACGCCGCAGGAGGGGTTGGCAGCAAGCTATGAAAATGGCTCCACAGTAGTCGCGAGTCACGACAGTCTCGCAAGAGGTGTTCAACATCCTCATCCTGCTCGCCACACCGAGGACAAGTCGCGGTCAAGCTCAGATGGCACTGGCGCCGCTTCGAATTTGTCGGAAGGGCGCTGCGCCTCACCAACCAAAGGAAAAAACGAACCTTTTCTGATGCCTGAGATGTCCAGATCACCTTCCAGTCGCGAGAACACTGCTGGTTATTACTCTGCAACATGTGATATGCGGAAGCTGTGGAGTAAACTCCTGAACTAGTTCCTGTCCAAAGAATCTTGTCCTCGTCATTAGAGTGCAGCGGTATACTGACCCGACCAATCTCATTAATTAACTCCGGTGGAAGAGGCGTACACACCACAGTGAAGCACCAATCCCCATGTATCCAAAGATCAGAAACCTTAAGCTCTGATTCTGATTTTCCTTTTTTTTTTAGTTAATCAATTTTTTAATTAATAAAAAAATACACGTAGACTGCCACGTAGGACCTGTCGTGACACCTAGGCACGGCGTCAACGGCTAACATCAGCAGGGACGAAAACAAAAAAATAATCAAAGTCTGAGGCCTAAAACCACCTTTACGCCAGTAGAGACGAAAACCAAATCTCGCTCAAAGTTCAGAGACTAAAAACATATCCTTTTTTATTTTTTTGATAAAGCTATCTCTCTCTATTAAGTATAAGGTGATGATCATGATCGGTGTAAACAAAACATTCTTGATTAACTATACTTAACCTTAATTAATATTTTTTTTGTTTAAATAAGTTTTGGTCACTTAAGTATACCACAATTTTAATTTTAGTCCTTGTGATTTTTTTCCATTTTCGATACCTTTGAAAGTTGAAACTGTAAAAGAACATGATTTCCTTCTGAATCACATTAGTCAAAGCAAAATAGTTGACAATCCAATGGCAAATGGAGTTGCCACAGACCATGCAATTTGACCTGTTTGATACCTTATCATTAATGATTAATCTATTACTTATGTGGGGCATATCTCTGTCAATTAGAATATATACAAGCTTCAGTCACACTATGTGGGATAAAAAAATTCGAATTATTGCTCTCTCCAGGCTTTATATATTGGGTTAACAGCATGCTCACTTTTTGTTTTGAAAATATTATGTTAACAGTTCACACTTCAAACACACCTAGGTAAAATATGAAGAGAACCCATATAAATAAGTGATATAATAGGTAATGTAATAGAAAATACAAGAAAAAAATTAAGTGGAAATAAGGTGAAATAAAAAATTGGAGTTGGTAAGTATGAAAAGTGAAAACTCGTTTTGTTTTTCAGAGTGTTGGTTCAACCAGTAATTTTCAACTTTCGTTGGACTCCACACAGATTATCCTCTCCGTTTCAACTTCAAGATTTGGAGTATAAATATCATAATCTTATCATGCAAAACGGTATGATTATTAAATTATTTACTAGTTATGATATTGTAAGCATAGCTTTAAACTTTATTTAGTAAAAGTTATACCCTTCTTAATTTTCCGTTTTGATGAATAACTCCAATATTCGGTACATGTGAGATTACGGAAAAGGTAGAAGAAGGTGGGATACTTCACTAGATCTAAAAGGGTATTATTAAAAAGATCGTAATATTGTTGGTTCACAAATAGATTTTGTCGATTAGGAAATAAATTCGGTCGATTTGGAAGCCGTGTGATCAGCTGGAAAACCAACTATGATTCTCTAATTAAGCGATTGCTTGAGGAAGGGACTCTATTCCTCAATATGGATTCCTAAAATACTCCAAAAAGATCTTAGTGCCTCGCTATTGAAGGATGTTTGAAATAAGACTTTAATTATGAACTAAGGTATACTCTTAAGGAATGTAAAAGACTGAAAAACGGTAAAGAAAATAAAGGCTGAAAGCAGTAAATCGACTAAAAGATAAATTGCAGAAAGTGATGAAGAATTTAAATGGTTAAATAGTAAAGTGCTGAAAAGTAAAATAAAGATAAAATGCGGGAAATTTGTAGATTTGATTGATTGATTGAGTGTGTTTACAAATGACTCTTCCTCTATTTAAAGAGGAAAATCGGATAACTACCTAGAGGTTGGAAGGAACATGTGACACTCCACATTCTCCGACCATTACAAGTATTTACAAAATTGTGTGGTATCATCGTTCCCTCTCTCTTAGTCAGCCTAGAGGCTTTGTTTCAATCGTTCCTAATTGCATCGACTAGCTCGTAACCACTTTCTCCTATTTTCACGGGGACGAGCCCACTAACTATTTCGACACGTGGAAAGCTTCTAGAAGCCTAATGATTTATTCTACTTGAAGCCCAAGTTTCTGCATCTTCCTTGAATCTTGTCCTTGTCCACCCGATTTGCTTTGGCCGATTACTTGTGCTACCCATCGACTAGACCCACTCGACTCGGCTATCATTCTGCTCGACTATGCTCCCCAATCAACTCGAGCGGCCCTTCGGCTTCTAACTAGACGTTACGGGTTTTAGTTACCAACACATTTCCCCCTGCATTCTTGATTTATCCGTTAGAGATGAGTTAGAATGCATCAACGGTTCCGCTCCTTCAGGTAACAATCTCTCTTTTAAGCCCTAGCTTCGTTCCCTAAAAGACCACCTCCAAACTTCTAAACATTCCGAAGAGTTGACCCAAAACAATCATGTATATTTCCGATTGTTCTCGTAGTCTGCTCTCACCTTCCTCAGAGAATCCTCATTTTAATGGGTTCACCATCGGTCCTCAGGCCCGCCTGCTGCTTCTAATCAACCAAATTCGGAGGCAGTACCAGTTAGGTCCCTTCATTGAGAATCGTAGCGAGATCCCCTTCGTAGTCCCTGAATTCTTAGCTCCCAACAGACATCGTCTGCCCATTCATCATGATGTATATGATTTTCAGCGATGTCTGTTTCGTTTGCCCAACTGGCCTACCGACCTTCCTTCTTATTGCAACTGGGCCAACCGGTTGGAGACAACCTATGGGGACCGATGGAAGAGTTGGGGGATCTGTGATGCTATCATGTTAACTTGTGCGGTGATCCCCTATCAGCCTGAGCTCATCTTTGGCTTCTCTGGGTTTTGGTCCACCGCCATCAATGGCTTTACATTCCCTTCTTGTATGATGTATCCAACACTGTTGGACGTGGTGAACATTTTGGGTCTTCCCATGCTCGATGAGAGCCCTACTTCATCAATGGCGGGACTCTCGGGTGATACCTCGACACTCGAAATCATCATTCCTGAAGGCGGTCGATTCTAGGATTTTTTACAAGCTAACCTCCGAACCACTAAACCCACCACAGAGGCTAAGCATCATGTTTTCCTCCTGCTATGGTTGTGCAAGTACTTCATTGGGATAGAGAGGGTTTCAGCCGAGATTCATCCTCTAGTTTCGGTGATCACGACGGATCGGCAACTCGCGCTAGCTCCTTACTTCCTAGCCCATTTTTACCGTGCCATGTTCCTCATGATGGAAGTGGCCCAGAGCCCTAGACCTCTCGACCCCAATCATGTCACGGGTCCGCTCTGGTTCTTACACCTTTGGGTAATGCTCTATTTTGCTGAGATATGGGTGACACCTAACTTGATACCAGTTGCCAATGGCCACACTCCCATCTACGACCATCATCTGATTACCAGCCCCGCCTCAGCTATCAACTCCCTGTTTCTACTCGCTCAAAAACTATTTGTTCTGAATCGGATCGACCCTGACCGATTCTACCCATACCGTAGCTTTCACGGTAGGGGACCCTCAATCCTTCGATTAGAGTCCCCCTTTGGGGTAGCAGAGAGAGAGAGAAGATTTGGGCATCCTTGCTCACCTGTCGTCACCTCATAGGTTGAATTTCCCCTAGTTCATTAGGATTTCCAACCTTCGTTGAGATTTATAACCCCCAATGCTTTGCTCGTCAATTGGGATTAGTGCAAGGAATACCCATACCAGGGCCTCCGAGACCGCTAAGGCACCGTACCTTGTACTCGAGTACTCAGTTGACGAAGGATGAACAAGATTCTTCTGAACAGCAACAGAACTTCCCTGCTCATCCATTTAACATCCATGTAGGGGTGTTGCCAGAATTCTCGCATTAGTGGACGATAGCCTCCACTATGCTTTTTCCAGGCAGAAGTTATGCGTATTTGGGGAAGCTAATCAACGTGACTTCCAATCTTGAAGAGATCTTCCCCTCTTAGCACATGACAGCCACTTTTTGCCTTATGCCTCTTAAGCCTTTATCTTCGTTGGGACTGGCTCCGATTGGACTTCTTGGTGCAGATTCTGCCTTTGCTTGACCAAACTTTGGCATCAGAAGCGAAGCTTCGGCCAGTTCTTCTCATCACCCCACGACCGATCGGCAAGGGTCCTCTGTCCCCGAAGCCCACCTGATGTGTTACTTCAACACACTTTCATCGTCCCGGCCACCACAATTTATTGCTTCTCCCACGGCGCACAGGGACTTTGTTGACTATCTCCTCTTAGAGATTATCCGCAAGACCTAGAAACGGTCTCAGCATTGAAGGACTCGCTACTTGCTTTGGCCAAAACTCCCACTCGAAATATCTCAGAGACCAAAGAGAAAGCGTACGACCAAATCGCCCTTCTTCCGATTTTCGGTAAGTCTCTTATCTATGCATGCGTACCTTCTAAACTTCAGATGCAACGTACTACAATTACTTAATGTCACTCCCATGCAATTGCAGCCGAACAGTTAGGCGTTCATGAAATGCATGGAGATTGTGTGCGAACATTTCAATATCACCCTCACTTTTATGAGATTCTTTTATTTTTACAAAGTTAAGTTAGGGGCAGTCGTCAAGGTGGGCGAGTTTCACTAAATAGCGTTGGTGGCAAAATAAGGTTCAGTTTGTTTAACAACTCATACAAGTATTGGAAAAAGAAAATTTCCAAGGGGTGAAGAAGTGCAAATTTCCCCACTTTGTTGATTTATGATGATGGTAGCCAAAGGTTTCCTCTGTGTTGGACCATTAAACCGTTTCAGTAAAACAATAACCGATTGAATTTTTAAAACATAAGTAAAAGTGCATATTTAATAAAGGGAAATAAGAATTAAACTTGAAAGGCTAATTATAAATATGAAATATCTTTTTTTTTTTACAAAATTATGAATATCAATATCAAACTTTAGACTTCAATGCTAAGATTTTGTAAAAAAATAATAATGTAAAAAACATTTTTCATTCCATTACATTTACAAAATAACTTTTATTTTATTTTTCAATCTACACCAAGTGAGAAGTAAACCAATTTTTAGTTCTTTCCCTTTGTAACAAAAAAAAAACCAATTTTAGTAAAATTTAAAATTTGAGTTTTGCAAATGAAAAATACAAGATAATAAAATGCATGATTTAAATTTGTGGGTTTTCACTCTTCATCGCCAAGTCATGTGGGTCTCATAAGAAAATTATTCTATTTCAAAACAGTTATAATTTTAAACTTTTTAAAAGTTAGTTAAATTAGTTTTGAAATTAAAAAAATAACAATATTTCTTAGTTTTTTTTTTAAATTGAACAATGAGAACTAAAATTACAAAATAAATAGTAAAAATATAGCGGGTGTTGTAAGAAAAAGAAACTGGAGATGATTGTGTTTTTGTAAGAAGTGTATTAAAATATTTATAGAAGTCTCTTTCATTATCATTAAGAGCATGGTTTGACTGAATAGTAAGTAAAGAAATCACGTGCATGGCAGCCGGCCTACCACTACTGGCAGCTGCAGTACTGAAGTAGCTGAATGAATCAATCAATCACATAATAATAATAATAATAATAAGTTTTTTTTTTTTTGAAAAGGCTTTTAACTGAGTTGAATATACAACAATTAATAATAATAATAATAATGTTTAACTGAGTTTTTTTAATGGCACTCCTCTATTTATATTATTTGCCCTCACTAAATTTTTATAATTTAGTGCTACTTGTTTATATGTGTGTGTATGTATATTGCCCCCATAATTTAAAAAGTTTGGATCTATCACTCATATATACACGACTTGTTGACTATATATAGAGGGAAAATGTTTCATTAACACCATTTACACTTGCACCAAGCAAGAGAAAGAAAAACGAGAGATAAAAGGTGGGTTTTGATTGTTCACTCACACGTCTCTTTCTTTTTTATCTCATTTTCACTTATTTTCTCTTTTTATATTTTTTTTTTTCTATCACATCACTTATCATATATCACATTCCTATCTTTTTTCTTCCTTTGAGTGCAGGTGAAATAAAGTGTGAATATAAACTTATTGATAAACGACAAGATAAGTGAAGTGATATAAAATAAGAGATAACGAGAGAAAATAGTAAAAATAGATATGAAAGAGAAAGTTAATTGGTTGAATAAATACAAATAAGATATCTAATTTGAACAATTTGTTAAACACATATGAGAGAGAGAGAGAGATAATAATTTGTTAGACACATGGGGATAAGAAAAGAACACTGAAATTTTATCCTAGTTCAACCTTAAAGCTTAGGCTACATCACCAAGATTATCCGCTAGCTTCAAATAAGTATTCTATATAGGACTTCTCCTCCTACAAATATTCTTAATGACTTCTCATTTTACAAGTATTCAAGGACTTCTCCGTTCACAAGTATTCCTTTTACCAAACCTCTTCAGGCTCAACAACCTTTACGATAAGTAAGAATGTTTCTCTACTTGGGGTTCCCTTGACACAAAACCCTCACAAATGATATGGGGCGAAGTGTGCTTCAATGTGAGATAAAGTTCTAAAAACTTGGATAGGACGAAGTTGTTTGTTCTCTTAGACTCATCAATGCTTGAATAGTTTGTGCCTAGAATTTCAAAACATAGTTAAGTAATTTCTTATATAATCTCATGATAATTTATGCATTGTTATCACTAAGGGGGAGTTTGTTTCACGGTTTGAGATTACATTCCTAGGAATAACACTCCAAGGAATGAGATTACTGGGAATCTTATTCCTGGATAAGTTTTTTACATATGTTTGGTAAGTTTTTAGTATTCCTGTGTATGTGCTTAAATTAATTTAATTTTAAAATTTTAAAAATAGAAAAATATGAGAGATTGTGAAGAAAGTGAAAAGTTATATTTAAAATAATTCATTTCCCATGGGAATCTTGCATTCCCAACCTAATCGATGGGAATGAAATGAAGGGAATGTTGGCGGTTATTCCATTCCTGGGAATGATTGATACCCGGGAATGTGAATTATTAACCTTGTAACAAACGTGGGAATGTCCACTCCCGACCTCAGCATTCCCGGGAATCTGATTTCATGCCGCGTAACAAACGCGCCCTAAAATTTACGCAGAGTGTGGAACGAATTTTAGCTTAAGTGTTGTGTTTTTATTTTGTTAAATAATAGGCATTGTATTTTTATTTTTTAATCCTATTTTGTACAGTTTTATATAAATAATAAAATAAAATTTCATTTTGAACTCCTATGTTATTAATTTTTGTACATGTAAGTATGTAACACTACTAAATTAAAATATAACATATACTAACAACAACTCAATGATTTAAAATATATCATTATACTTTAAAAAAAGTTATGTGCATGTTCATTATTAAGTAATACATATTGACATTACGTAAAAAAAAATTGAAATTGAAATTAAATATTAAAATATAAAACTATAAATATTTTAAATGATAAATTTGTTTTGTGAATAATATTTCATGTTTAAATATATCACATGTTTATATCACTTCAATAATTTTAAATATATCATACACTTACATAAAAACTTATAAGTATAAATTTTTAATTGCTTCATAAATATTTATTTCAAGATTATATATTATATTAGAATATAAATTTGTAAATACTTTTACAAATAATTATGAGAGTAAACTGATAAATACATATAATAAAATATAATAAAAAATTAATGTCAATCAAAACATTACTCTTTTATTTCTCTATGACTATAGATGTTTAAATTACATATTAAAATAAAAATCAGAATAAATTTATTAAAATTTTATAAAAAATTTATTTAATATAAATTATTATTGATGTTAAAAATCACATAATTACATCAAATATATCATATATGTTACATGAAACTTATATGTATAAATATTTAATTTCTCCATAACTATTGATTTCAAAATTCTATATTATATCAAAAAAATTAATTTTACAAATATTTTTATAGATAAATGTAAAAGTAATTTAAAATTGCAACTATGATAGGAGTGATAGGAAGAATGAAGGTATATGAAGGATCAGAAGAATGTTGGAGTTAATATCCCACCTCAAAACGTTGACAACTTGACATGTCAAAAACGGAAGACGATGAAGTGACAACGTATTAATCGTGTTTCACAAATTCTATATTATAATTCATACGACAAACTTTAATTACTCTCTTTTCTCATTTTATTTCAAAATCTACCCTCTTCTCCACTTTTTTTAATAGAAGATTTAATTACACTCTATTCTTTTTATTTCAAAACCTACAATCTTATCCCTTAAGAGATAAATATTAATTACACTTTCATATATATATATATATATATATTTAATATGAATAAATATTTTAATAGTTAGAATTCTTTTTGGCTTCTAAACCTCATTCAAAATATTTAATAGAATTTTAAATAAAGAAAAAGATTAGAAGCCTACTTTTATTAAGATGACTAACGTGTAACATAGGATTTTAAATCTTCTCATGTGTTAATCTCACATGACCACATGTAAGGATCTGAATCTTTAATTATTTTTTGATAGAACTAGGGCTCTTAATTGATATATTTCAGAGAGAAAATTACATTTATACGGAAAATAATACTGATGATCAGATTTTATTAAAAAAGTAATTGAAATAAAAAGTTACCAAATAAAAATGTTTATCTAATTAAGGAGGAGAATACATGTTTTGAAATAAGATGAGAAAGAAGGTGTAAGTTTTGAAGTAGGGAGTATAATTAAAGTATCTCCTATAAGAGGAGAGTAATTTACTCAACATTATATGATTATATATATGATCATGATGCAAATATAAGATCGATACTGTCAAAAAAAATACAAGATTGGTTTTTTAACTTAATCTACCATTAGCACATTGTTTTATTGGTTTTTGTTTTTGTTTTTGTTTTGTTCTGATCCTCCAATGATCCAAATGAAGAGTGTGATGTGATATGCGCAAAAAGTAGAGGTCAACATCCTAAAGACAAAAATATAACTCTGAAGCTGTCAATTGAGACCAGCCACCTCGATCTGACTTCCCAATATGGAATTTCTCATTCATCTTCTTTCTCAGACTTCACCGTCATGCTCTGTCAGTGTCAGTGTCAGTGATAGGAATGAAGTTGCGATATTTCTTTTAGACTTAAATTGCATTTTTATCTCTTATCTATTACTAGGACTTATCTCTTATCCACGGGAAATATGTTTGTCAATTAATTGAAATTAATTATCTTAAGAACCAGTCTGAAACCACGTTTGGGTTAAAACCACGTTTCCAGAATTAAGAAGTAGTTATTTTTGAATTCTTGGATTCACGTTTGGTCTCCAAACACACTTTTATAAATAAATGGATTATATACTTATTGGTGGATATTATTCCTTTTGTTTTATCATTTTACGTTTCAAGAACATCTAGAGAGAACTTTTTTATGCTATGAATGTTGTTAGCAACGAAGGTATCAGAGGAACCTCACCTCCCTTCTCCACCTCATCCTCAGACAACCCTTTGTAATTTATCAACCCTGTTACAAACCTTGAAATCAGGTATTACAAACCTGATAACTTTGTTAGGGAATTACACATTTAAGTCAATACAAGGTAAATTTTACACATAGCATCACCAAGTAGTGATAACATCTTCATATATAGATGTAGAGGAGTACCACATTACAAAAAAAGTTTTGTGCTTGTTGCTCATCCCTTCATTTATGCTGATTAATCTTTCCTGGTAGCAGCAATAGTTTCACTTTGCAGGTGCAGGGTCTAATCCAAATCAACTCCATCTCCTTGAGCTGATTCTAACTTCTAAGCAAGAAGAAAATTTCAACCATGAACACAGAGAGTAATACTTTTAATTTTTAAGAGAAAAAACAAGTTGGATTTACCTCAAGTGGAGAGATCAATACTTTAAAAGTAAGGGGTTGTCTCTTGATCAACTCAAAATAACAAGCAGCCCCTAGTTTCAAATTATTATCCAATACAAATTGCTTCCATCCATTCCATATTTTGCAGAAATCATATGTACAATGCCAACTCCTTCCATCCAAGACCTCAAGGACTACACCACCTTCTTTCTTCTTCAAATATGTTTCTGCAAAATATGATGGGACATGCTGGATTTTCTTTACAAGTTAGAAAAATCTAACAAGTTATATTTATTTTGCTTCAAACTAAATATGGGAAACTGTCTTAACAGATAAAATAAAAGATGTTGATCAATGCTCACCAAGTAATATCCACCAATATATGAAGATTTCATGACAACCTTGAAATAGGGATTTTTAGATCTGAAGGTTGTTGTGGCTCTTTTTGAAGATTCAGTAACTGTAGGAGTATAATGTACCAGTCCAGAGGTACCACCTACATTCTCTGAAAAATTGAATACATGGGTATGTTATGAAAATATAACCCTCAAAAGGTTCTTATCAAAAGCTCACAAGTAATTTTTGTTGATTTCTCAAAGTTTGTACCTTCAACTCTGACTTGTTTTGGAAAATTCTGCCATTTAGAGCTGCTTGCAACATCTCCACCTATGTGAGATCTCAATTTCCTATGTGGTTGAGGATGTGACATTGGTGGTTTCCCTCTAGTCTTCTTGCAAGGAGGCATCTCATCCAAAATTTCAACTGAGTTGTCCCTCATCTGATCAGGGTTGTTTTTCTGTTCATCTTGACTGCTGCCATGGATCATAGGATACTCTATTTCAAGGGTGTTCTTGTTGTCAAATATGTGCACCTCAAAATGAGAGGTATCTTTGTAATCAAACAACACTAAGTGTCCATGACCCAGGGAGTAATATGAAGTAAATTCTTTGCAACCCTTTAGAAACCAAATATCACCATCATTTTTAGTCCAATGTATCTCCCATTTAGTGCTATCTGGGGGCTTCAGAAATACTGGGTTTGGCATAGAACTACTGTATATCTGAGTGAAACCGTTTGGAATTTTCTGTGTAGAACAGTATGTTAGCATGGATCATGAATAAATTCACAAGCATAACAGAGAAAAATTCATTTTTTTAGTCCAAATGACTTTGATATATTTCCTTATCTGTACAAATTGTTTAAAGAGTGGAACTTTATATATACATGGGGCCATGAATGATGACCTGAGAATGCTTCTCATAAGAGGAGCCAACTATGTTGCAAAAAGACAAGTTCAAGTGTTCAACATTCCACTTACACTAAGAAATGGGAAAGGTAAAAACTAAGAAGAAAATGCAAAGAAAGAAATAACGAGGAGATAAAGGAAAGAATGCTCACCAGGTTTCCAGATTCAAGATTTGTTGCTGTAATGATCTTGAAGAAATGAGTTGCAGAATGCTTGTTTTGCCCCTTGGAAGTCATGGCTGCTGCTGTGACTTTCTGCTCTCTCACCCTCTATCCCTCCCACGCCTTCAGAAAAATCCTGTGCTGTGTTTGATGAGTGACAAGAACAAATTTAATTTCCATGTTAATTGTTTCTTTTTGTGACACTAGTAATAACCAAATATACAAAAGAAAAATTCAAAAGTTCTCTGTGCTATATATTTTGGCTTTTGCTATCTTATAGTAGGAGCTGAAGTTTCTTTTTTTTTTTTTTGATTGCTCCATTTTGCCATTTTGGCTGTTCCATCATCACACTACACATCTCACACACTCTTCTGACCACTTTCTGATTATATGAAAAGGACTTAACTACTGAGTTTCTTTGACTCTTTTACTACAAAAGTAATTCATGTGCAGGCAGAAAGTTTCCTTTTTGCTAAGAAAATCTTCCTGACAAACAGGATTGAATTTATCTCATTCCATAATAAAGCACACATAGCAGGATATGCTTGCTTCATATCTTGAAGACACTGTATCAACATTTAATATATCTGTTCATTTTGGCTCCCTTGAATTCAAATTTCAGATAGTAACAGACCTTCCTGCATTATGCAATAAATTAAAGTTCATGTCCATTTCTAAGTATATGATGACATGTGAGGGTCACAATTATGAAGTATTGGATTTTATCACCTTTCACGCCATAAACCCAATTTATCTCTAATAACAAGGGTCTGAAATTCCATAATTAATTTAGGATAGGCTTGTGATAATCAAGCCATGCTTAGTCTTTGATAGCGAAAAAAAAAATTATAGAATTTAAATCGCACGTTTTGAATATCAGAGACTCAAATTCCACAATAGTAATAAATAAGGGACTAAAATTGTAATTAAGCATTTTTCTTTTAATTTCCTCATCGCACTTGTTGAATTTGCTTTCTACACACTAAAGTAACACATATTTAGACAACTTGCTTACATTATGCTTATTACCAAAAAGAACATTAAACACCTGATAAACTATGTTCATGATTTACATATTTAACGATTGATAACTACATTACCATAAAAGGTCAATTTTACCCCTTGCATTGCCTAGTAGTCATAACATCATGATAGATTTACCTAACCAAAAGCTCCAAATATTATATTACTGGCTTAAGATTAGGCTTTGAAAATATGAACATGTTCATAGCATCATCCTTGTTGATGAGTTCAAAGACACAAGCATCTCCAACTACCATTTTGCTTTCCCTTGCAAACCTAGCCCAACCTCTAGACAACTTGCACCAACCCTGGTGTGGCTAGCTAAAAGCATGACATAAAAGTAAACTTTCATAAGGATATATGTAAAGTAAACCCAAAGAACCAAACAAGGAACTATAATAAAGTGGACTAACATCAAAATCAACGAAGAGAATTGTACATCAAATTCTTACCTAAAATCTGAAGATATTCATAAAGTGGATCTCTTCTCTCATATACTCTACAAATAACTCATTCTTAAACTCAGATTTGAAAACGTAACAGGATCATGTAGGTAGACACAGAATTGAATGTGACAATATTAATATTATGTGACATGAGATGATCCATACTCCTCTTACTGCACCTCTTTAATTTGCTTCTTAATAAACCTTACCTGTCTGTAACCCTCTCAATATCAGCAATCAGCATCTAGCTAGTTTCCAACCATTTTTTAATCACCTTTATGCAGTGAGTATAGGATTTCCTGGATGCTACTTTTAATTGCTTCTCCAAATTTGCAAGAAGTTTTGAATATTCCTCCTCCCTAGAGTGATAGAGAATATCAGAGTCAAGAAGTGGCATGTCTTCCTGGCAAATCTGATCATGTAATTACTAATTAAAGACATCAATCTATTAAAAGCATTGCAGAGTTAAGATGAAATCAATTGAAAGTTTGGCACATTCAGTATAGTGTATTAGCTAAATCCATTTTAGTTGTGCTTATATTACAAACTAAAGATGCAATAGAGGGGCCACAGACTTCTATTAATGTGTCTCTTGATTATTTCTAGGAGCTTATGAGAGGTCAATTCATTTATTGTTAAATTCAACAAAATGGCTTAGTACATAAAGAGCTATAAACATTAGTCTCAAAGCAATAAGCACATTCATCATCAGTGAGAAAAAAAGTAATTTTAATTATCCTTTATGGCTGTAATCTCAAGATTGGCTCCTTTATCCCAATAAACCCCCTAACTAAGCAGTGAGATATAAGCAGACATGATCTGTCTGGTGTTCTACACCAATGGCTGAGTTTTTTTTTTTATAGGCAAATGTTAGTTGTTTTAAATTAGTTAATTCTTCAGGGTTTGAACTCTAACCCTTCACTCTTCATTACCTTTAACTCAGCTAAGTGAGCAACCCCTCCCTCACCGATGGCTGAGTTATCTGGACCAATCAACCCAGTGAAAGGCTTATGTTCTCTGATGATTTAGGAAACAGAGATTCCGGAGTGTTAGCTCATTCATGGAAGGTGGATCATTTTCCACACTGAGGTGATTTCATCATTCTCCTTCCTGTAGATGTTTTTCAAAGTTATTTTTTTAATTCTTCTTCAATTGCTTTCTTAACATATAACTTATGCTGATGGTGTTTCTTGGCAGATGAAAAAAAGTTTGATGATTAGATATGTAGTTTCATCATTCTGGTATGTTTTTACCCCTCTTTTAATTTCGTTTTGGATAGGAAATTCTGTCATGATTGTTATTTCTAATTTGCTTTTCCTTATCATCATTGGTAGACCATACAAGTCAATGATAAACTTGACTATTAGTTTGATGAATTAGTTGTTTCTTCTGCCCATGGTATCTATGAGGGACTTTCCCTTCTTGATATAAAGTGATATTGCTTTTTTTTTATTTTTTACCTGTTTATCCCTCTTTCTTTTTATTTCTCTTTTCAGAGGTGTTTTAACACATATTGTATAAATAGATATCTTTAGTTTGAATTTTTTTTTGTTAGATCTTATACATTCTGTTTGCAAAACTTTCTTCACTAGTTGATTCTGTTTCCTTATACTTTTGTTATCCTCTTTAGGCTAAGATTGCAAGAGGAGATTTTGGTTAAACTTTTGCCATACTCTTTAGGCTAAGATTGCAGGATGAGACTTTGGTGCCTAACTCCTTATTGAAGAGGTTCAACTTTTACAGCCACAGGTAAGTCCTTTTAAAAGAGTAGGTTCCTTATGACACTTTCATTCTTGATTCCTTATTTTCATTCCTATTATCATTGCTAATGCTATTTTTGAAATTACATGCAAGACTTTTTTCTGGATTGGATTTAATTATTATGTTTTATTAATTCTTAATATAGTGGTCTACCTTGCTTCAATCTTTGTTTTTTATCTCTCTATTTCATTAAATGAATTGTTATTGAAAATGCTATGATTTGTTTTCTAATCTCTCATTGACTTCTCACAGGAATGTATACTTTGGATTGATAATTTCAATTAGTAAGTTATTCCTCTTGATAAAAACTTCAACCAAGTAAATTATATCAGGACATGCCCAAGATGGAAAACATAGTGTTCTTCTATCTATACACTCTACAATTTTTATCCTTGCCAAATAATTATTCATGCACTAACTACCAGGTTGTTTAGAATTTAAGAAGGGTGTGTTCATTAATTTTTAGCCATGCATATTGCACTTTATTTTGTGATGTCCTAGGCCTTTTTCACATGATTCACTAAAGGGTAAAATTGGTTTTCTAATGGTTTCTTTCACAGGTCTATCTTACATCCTTCTGCATTAATGTTTTTGTTTAGAGTAAACTTTTATGCTGAGCCTAATAAGCATATGGGCATATAAGCAACAGGTGAGATTTTTCATGCCAAAGATGGAATAACATAGGCGTGAGATGATGAATATCATGCTTATGATGCTTTGTGGTGGATAACCCCAAATTAAAAGACAGGTTAGAGGCATTCTAATCTATACAGGCACATCCTTGGTGAATGGTTAGGAAAGTTTTGAGCGTGATTGGCTAGAATGCTTTTTTATGTTCCTAATGTACTATAATTTTTCCTCCCATGATTTTTATGATGCTATGCAGATCTTGGTTTGGTGTACCTATACTTATGATATAGATTCTATGCTAAAGTTGGGAAAATAAAACTAAGTTGTGTTAACGCGGAAGGAATAATCTTAAAACTATTTCTGTGCATTTGGATTGGTGGTACTTATGCATTGGTGTTGTGTAATACCTCAGTGAAGAGAAGATATGTATGAAATAGTGTGCTTGAATTTGAGACATTTGTTTGCTCTTGGGGTCCTCTTGGTGTTGCTCATGTTGGTTCTATACCACAATCAATGCATACTATTCAAACAATTTATAGAATCCATTATATTATTATTATTAATATTATTATTATTATTATTATTATTATTAATCTAAACCGATATATTGGTAAAAAAATCGAGTATGATATGTAAATATTTTACTGATTAATGAAACTTAACTTTAGATTATATTCTAACAATTTATATAATCAATTTGTAAATTGTTTAATTCATTCTAATAAATTGTTGAATCATTTCCTCGTGCATCGCACAGGTACGGGCTCAATTCTAATAAGTATCCAACTATCGTGAATTAGGGCTATTTTCATCAAGTTATTCAGGAAAAGAAGGCTCTATATTTGATTAGTTTCAGGTGAAGAAGGGAGGGGTGAGGTTGGTGGTGGAGATTCAGGAAAAGAAGGCTCTATATTTGATTAGTTTCGGGTGAAGGAGGGAGGGGTGAGTTAGGTGGTGGAGATGGAGAAGGTGGTGGAGTAGAGGTGGTAGAGAAGGCGAGGTCGACAATGTCATCGTAGAGGAAGGAGTTGCAAAGGAGGGTGAAGTAGGGAAAGTAGAAGGTGTGTTACGTTAAAGCATGGAGGGAGCAAAAAAAGGTCAGTGAAGGGAGCTGACTAGGGAAATATGGTGAAGAGGCACATAATAGGTGGCAAAAAATTGATTGTCACGTTAAAAAAAATTGGGTCTAAATTTGATCGTTTTAAAATATCAGAGACACCGCAAAGTCGTGATAAATGAAGGCAATGAAATTTTAGTAAAAAGTAATATTAAGCAAGTGATACTCAAGTATTTATTTTCATTTTAGTGTTAATTTCTAACATGATTTTATACCATAGGATTGTGTTGGATTTTCAATTCACACATTACAAGACAACTTTACAGGAAAAAAAAAAAAGACACGAATTCCAATGTAGCATGCTTGAAAGAAACTCCTTAGTACTTTCAAGTTGAATAAACTTGAATCCAAACACACCTCACCTTATTCATTAAGTAATAACAACTGTACATATCATATCCACACAACACAAGCTCTGGTATGAGCTATTAGATAACACCTCAATTCTATTAATCAGATGAATTCATCTTAAAATATTTGAAGGGTTTATAAAATCAGAATTCGTATATATTACTCATTTAGTAAAATCCTAAAGAGATTGTTGATTAGCAAGTTTCATTGTCCTTTAACATAAAATGCATATGCAGAGAGGGCCGAGTTAAAATACCACCAAATGCGGTTCAACTATCCATGATAACAGAAATGCAACCCACTGGAAAAGTTATTGTCAGCAGTTATCTATAAGATTTCCAATTTCCATCAACCAATATAATAATTTATTCAAATCACCATACAGAGATTGCTAAATTGGGGAGCTAAGAAATTATATGCATTAATCTGAATTCTTAAAGGGAAATTTATAGGTAGGGAGATAAGAAAGGTGTTTTAATTACATGATCAATAAATACATTTTAAGGTGACTCAAGGAATAGCATCTCAAAAATGGGTGTCTGCCGCAAACAAAAGTTCACACATGGTATAAATACAACTGAGACGTTCCTCCATCCCTCAAGCATGTCGCAAACCATCATCATTGAATGTTTTATCACTGAACGTTAGGTGTTGTTCAAGATCAGACAAACCTTGATAACGTTCATTCATCACTTTTGACCTTTGTTAACCATACTGTTCAACTGTTTCTCTAGCTGAAAACCAAAAAGATTTCCAAGTAAACAGAATGAGCGAGAAAACTATTCTTACTTACTTGACATGATATGAAATGTCATTCCTAGCACTGTGAGCGTAGTTTTAATGAAGACAAGTAAAAAGATTGACAAAGAAACTTCTAACTGATCAGCATACAGCTTTATTCGTAATGAGAAGCAATTGTTACACTTTCCCTTTGTGGACAGTAGTGACACAACATACGA
Source organism: Acmispon strigosus (assembly GCA_030819835.1). Taxonomy (NCBI): domain Eukaryota; kingdom Viridiplantae; phylum Streptophyta; class Magnoliopsida; order Fabales; family Fabaceae; genus Acmispon; species Acmispon strigosus. Next base: position 51,367,401 of record JAUAMA010000001.1, read on the forward strand.
GAAGGAATTCAATGTGAATGATGATTTTATAGACAAAATATTTATCTCCTTGCTTTTTCAACTCTAGGTACAAATAAAATGTATACACTGTGTCTGATAAAAGATGCGGCAAGGCGGAAACAAACCTATGATATCAATTAGCAAATAAGAGGCTGACAGTTGACAACAATAAGAATTTTGAAGATGTTCTATTCTGGGGTTCAATCAAGCGGAAAAAAATGCACTATCTTCTGAGTAAATGCCTCATAAAAACAGACATTGCCTTGTTCTAACTTCTAAGTGAGTGAATATGTTAGAATAGATAAAATTGTAAATCTTTAGTCTACCTCACAAAGGTAGCGGGTGGATGGATTTGAAATGATTCTATTAAAGAAGTAAGAATAAGAACAGAGAACACATATATTATGCTGAAGAGAAAGAAAAAAAAGTTCAAAAAGTCATCTAAGTTTTGTCTGAGGAAATGTCATAGTAATTGGGATTACTTAGGCTAGTTAGAAGGGATTATAAATAGGGTTAATCAAAATGGGAGACCATTCTGAGTTTGATAGTTGTACGTGAAAGGAGAAATCCTTTGAGATGGGGAAGCCCTTGGAGGAGAGACCACTCTACTGTTCTAATTATTCATGTATTAAAATTGTGCTTTTCTTTGAGTTATGATATTCTCACACCTCTCTTTCTCTTACAATTCATTTCCACCTAGTTTTCTTTTCTGTCTCTCTACTGTTTCTATCACATCATATATCATATCACTTTTTTCTCTCACTCCATTCCTATATCTCTTTTAAGGTGTATGGGTGGAAGGTGTGAACAAAGATTAATTCCTTTTCTTTAGATTCTTTCTATCAAATTCTCATTTCTTATATCTAACACTGACTAAAGAGCAAAATCAGGTGAAAAACCATAGAGCATCACTACCAATAAGGGTAACTAGGGATGTATAACAGAACCAGATTAACATACCTGAACATTTTTCATTTTTTGCCTTTGCAATTCCTCTACAAGGCTCCCAATGCTGACACAAGAGTTGAAAAAATAATATTATGCAGAATTTAATCTTACAGATCAAGAATCAGAAATTTAGCTATATCCATATACCTCTGTTGGAGTTGAGCCACCTGAAAATGCAGCTCTCTCTCCCTAGTTGTCGCAGGTGGTACCTGCAAGTCACACAAGCATGAGGCTGTTTCACAAAACAGCAAGAGGACTAAAGGAGTGGCAAAATTCTGTAATAGTAAACAAAATATTCCTTAACACCCTCTTCCAGCCAAAAAGTAAAAAAGACTAAATGACTATTTTTATCATTAAGTTTCCACGTAACTTTTTATTTCATCCTCCGAATTGTGCCAACCATGGTTCTAAAATCAAATTCCTTTCAATATTTTCTTATCCCCATAAGCAAAAGTTTTACTGCTGGGCATGTAAAGTTTAACTAACAAGAACAAAGTCTTTTCCTACTAGAGGAGGTCAGCTACACAATGTAATGCGCAATAATAAATCATGTCAACCATTTTAACCTAAATCCTTCCTAATAGTTTTGATAAATAGTTTTTTTAGATCTCTCTAGGCGTAACCCAAAACAAGAATGAAAAAAAGGAAAAAGATGGAAATCATTCTCTTTTGAAGATATATTCACATAATATAGGTTATGAACTACGAATAGAAATTTATCCAACACTGATTGATGTTTGACAAAAGATTTATTAATTTATCATTTTAGTACACATAGAAAGAGAATTGCTATGAGACAGAGGGGTATCGAAGACATAGCTGTTAACAAATACCTATTGTTGCACTCTTTTACTTCTCTCTCTAAAAGTAACATATCAAGCAAGCACACCTGATAAGTTTACTTTTCGATGGATGTACATTACTTAAATTCTTGATTAAATGGATCACCAGTCAATTTTTATTTTCTTGCTCGAGTCCCCACTAGAGTGAATGATAAACCAACATAATTTCTTTTTCCTTTTTATACTGTGGTCTATGAACTGGGGTAAGGAGGGAGATGGTAGACTAGAGTTCAGGTAAGGGACTTGGTGCCCTTTCAATAATGGCTGGGCAAAATGACAGTTTCTATTTTAAGATTGCATCCAAACTTAGAACTATGACTAGATATGGGATGTGCTTACATGCTTGTCATAAACATATCATAACATCAAGCAATAGGAACATTATTATGTTACAACATGCATAGTAATGATCTGAGACATTTACAAATTTCAACAACCAATGCATCCATCATCGAAGAAAAGGTATGATTAGAGAAACATTTCTTTTGTAGCATAGCATAACGTTAGAGGTTCTAAAAGCAGCTAAGTAAAAGGGTTATTATTTACCTGCAAAGGATCAACTGCCCCTGCCTCTACTGAATCTGTATTCTTTCCTTTAACAAGTGAAGAAAATCAAATCAAACAAACTGGATTTGCCAGTTTTAAGGGGTAATATATATTAAAAAAGAAAAAGATGAGAAGCATTACCACAAGATTGCTCTGCGTACTTTATTAATTTAATAATTTCTTCCTGTTAAACCCATTGGAGAATAAAGTTATGCCTTTGACTTGTCATTTAAGAGAAAATCTAAGAAGTACAACAAAGACATACCCTCTGCAAACCGTTCTGTTGCAAGATGCACTGCAGTGATGGAAGAATGGTGGCAGCCATGGAGTTCTGATTTGGGGGACTGCTAGGACATCCACCAAAAGGGCCAGAAGTGCAGTTTGAAGGACCCTGAACGAGTTTAAAAAATGGCAATGGTTACAAAGCCATTGCCTAAAACATAAATAATCTAAGTTCCATCCTCAATATTAATGAAGTTAAACATCCAAGCACACATAAACCCAAACATAATTTTTCATACTGTCACAAGGTAAAAAACTGGAAGTAGTAATAATCTACATAAAATAAGACCTGTAAGTTGGAAAAATTCAGGTCTCAGACAAAGGACTGTAACCTTTGATGATTCAGCATACAAAGAAAGCCTGTTCAAGGTCATAAGCCTAGTGGGGAGAAAATAAGAAAGATAATCCTGTAAGCACATACCATTGGACTAATATCTGCTGATGTGACCTTAAACCGTCCCCTTCGCTGGACAATTGCACCTTCTGAGGTGTCATCAACTGCATATAGAATAAAGAATTGAAATGTGTGAACCACTTCCCTATTTGTTTATTTTCAGACAAAAAAGTAAAAATCTAGTTGGTATGAGAGAAGAAATTGATTAAGATGATCAAAACACCAATCACATTAACAAGAAAAATATGCATACCCGGTTGAAGATTGTTGGTATCTCTTTTCTGCCAATATAACAACGGACCACTGTGATTCCGTTCAGAAGAATATTTTGGTTGTAGAAAATCCCTTTTAAGATACACAAAATATATAATATCACACTAATGCTGAAAGTCAAATAGGCAGCAATAGTAAAGCAACAAATAACATCCACTAGATAAAGAAATAATCCAAATTCTCCATCCCATTTATTAAAAAATTATGCTTTCGACAATACCATTTTTCATGAATTTTCAATCGCGTTGCGTTTCAAGTATAATATAAGTAAACCAATGCAATCACACAATTTGTAAATGAAAATTCCCAGAAATGAGTGGCAAAGACGGTGCAAAATAAAACTGTCCGGCAATACATGGCTTGCAAAATTACTACCAGACATTTGCTTCAGCCAACTTAAACCCTTCAAACAAAAGAATTCATTTCCAAGAAACTATCTGTAGAAGTTCCAATACTAAGTCCAGAAGAAACAAAAGAAAAATGAAGCAACAAAAAGCTGTAAACCAAAAAAACTTACCTGTCCCCATCAGTAACAACCTTTTTGTGAAGAAGAAAATTATCATGTTGCAGAGGACCACTCGGAAACTTTTTTAGCGGAGTTATAGCATTTTGTTGTGACGAACTACTTAGCCCAGAACTTTCATTATCAACTCTTCCATAATCAACACCCAAATCTCTTGGACTAGTATTATTGACATCATCCTCGGCGACATCAAAACACCCTCTGCAAAATTATACATCCAAATGATAAAATACTCACTAATGGAAACTGAAATGCTAAAGCAGTACCTAATTTTAGAAAACACAAGATTTTAAGTTAGTTGCTCAAAACATTTCAATTGACAATCAGAATATATATATCCCATTTTCCTTTTCCTATTTTTTTCCTTTTAATTCTTTATTGTAAAAAAGGGGGGAAAACATAGTATAGTATAGCATATTATATTTCTAAAGAAGAATGCAGAAATTGACCAGAAAGAATATTGCACAAACTTCAGAGGAGATTTTTTATATAGACCACAAGTGAGAAAAAGAATTAACACATATTATATACTCAGATTTAATAAAATAATATGAGGATCAACAAAGGACTCAATTTGTTTTTTAGTACTTTACTATAATCACAAAATAAAATGCAGTACCAAAAAAAACCTGAACTAGTTACAATTAAACAGTGTCCACTTAAAGAATAAGCTTCCACGGAACAGGAAAACATTAATGATATCATAACCCAAACATTATACCAAAACATCAAAACGATTGAAATAAAGAAGTAGAAAAGGAAGAAAAAAAATGGAGATAACCATACTTAAGTGCTTGAAGAGATTTACTAGGAAATGAAGCAAGCGAACTCTCTAAATCCGGAAGATTGTTGAATCCATCCTGAAATAAGATGTAATGTAAATGCTATAAATACAGGCATACCAAGTATACTTTTTTCTTAAAAAAAGTAGCAAAAGAAGATTCAAAAAAAGTATTAGATCATTTTAGGAAAATACCAGTACCTCCTTGTCCAATGTGGGTGCATTATCAGAATGATTAACTTCTAAAGAAGATAGCCCCTCTGCTTGAACCCTGAAGTCATCAGATTTCTCTTTTGACTTCTTATTCATATCTTGCTCTTCTGCATTTGACATGTCGGCATCTTGAATCTGTTGCCAACAATAAAATGTTCACAAGTAGAAAGATGTTTATGCCCAGTAATGCTTGATTTTCACCTTATTAAAAAAAAGATAAAGTAGGAATGTGAAAATGCTTACAAGAGCAGCTTGACTTTTTAAATCTTCCAGGTTAAAATTCCATGCACTAATTCCTCGAATATATTCTTTCTGTACATGGAAGAGTTGCACCATCAAATATAGTATATTCTTAAATCCTCAAGGTTTAATTACAAATTGCAGTCATACAATGCGGATAGGGAGATAGTCATACAGCAAAATGACATGTAATTAATGTTCGATATAATGAGACACTGCACTCATTAAAATGACCACCATGCATGGACCCTGCAAAAAGCAAGTATTTACTATTTACTACACAGAATTTAAAACCTACATACCTGAGAAAGTTGCTCCTTATCCTCATAGAGAGCTTTGTTTTGCATCAATAAATCTGCTTCTTTAGCCTGAAACGCAAGGACAGACAAATGGTAGCAATACCCAAACATTTTTTACATGGAACAGGAGAATACGGAAATTAACAGCAAACCTTCAGCATTCTAAATCGATCTCCTAATGGAGCAAGGCCTTCGAGAATGGTTCGGGCTAGATATTCAGTGCCACGTGCATGTTTAAAGAAGTGGTGCTTTAAAAGCTTTTCTGAACTCGGACGCTTCTTTGGGTCTTTTACTAAGCAGGTGGCAACCAACTCTTTGAAAGACTGTGAAGGAAGGACATAATATATAAAAACATCCTTTTTAAGTAAAGATGCTACAAAGTGATGAGTGAACACAACAACAAACCTTTGAAAATCTCTTGTCTCTTTCATAATCAAGACCTGGAGGGGCATTTTGCAACGTCATGAGCAAAACCTGCATCCAGAAAATGAGGGAAAGAATTCAATTCTGAGCTCCCACAAACAAGCAGAGAAGTGCTATCAGCAGAGAAGTACATTACTTTCATTGGTGGATACTTCGAAAATGGGGCATGCCCATGAGCAAGTTCAAGGGCTGTTATACCAAATGACCATATATCGGCTCTGTTTATAGATAAGAATATGATGAAACCCAGCAAAGAGTAAGATACCGGGTAGAAAAATAAATAAATGAAAAAAGTAACTTTTTTTGGTGTGTGTGGTGGGGGGTCGGTGATGCTCACTTAAAATCATATCCATGTAATTGCTGCATAACTTCAGGAGCCATCCTGTGGGGAATAGACACAAACCATAGTTTCAACAGTTACACTCATGGTATCCAGATCTAATGTGAAAACCTACAATAAAGGTGTGAGGTTCAGTAAATAGCAAACGTTACCAGCATGGTGTTCCAACAAAAGTATTTCTTGAACGTTGCCTATCTCCAGCATCAAACATACACGCTGACACTCCAAAGTCAGCTAGTTTGATTGCACCATTAGAATCAAGCAAAATATTCCCAGACTGCACAGTTAAAAATAGTTAAAAGAGGAGAAAAAGAGTAGACGGGAACTGAGTTAAAAAAATTCATGGATCTGAAAAGAAATTAATTCCTGGGTTCAGATACAGCTTCACAAGCCCCACAAAAGCAGAAAACCGAGTTCTTCTAAAATCATTAATCACGCGAGGGTGCATGTCTTTTAAAAAGAGAACAGATATTTGTCCAGATGTAGCACAATACCTTAACATCTCTGTGTATGTGGCCATGGGCATGAAGATAGACAAGAGCTCTGAGAACTTCACGCAATAAAGTAGCAATAACAGGCTCTTCAAAACCCTCAGGAAAGGCAGATTTCATTATATGAAGGCAAGATCCACCGGCCATATATGGCATCACAACCCAAAGATTATGTCCACTAGTAAAAGAGCAATGTGCTCGTAAAACATTTGGATGGTCAATCAAACTCATGGTTTGTACCTCTCTCCGAATGCCATCCTGCATAATTTGCACAGCTATCATTTCAGAAAACATCCAATGTGATAGCATCATAGCAATGGAGTACATAATCTCTCAGATGAACATACAATTTGTTATCAAACAATGAACTAATTATTGAGAGATTTAGAGGTAAATAATCTATCTTTAAACTTGATACAAGACAGGGAATAATGGCGTCATATGATTCACGTAAACGGGCCCACAGTGGGAAAAGGTTTTGTTGTTGTAATTAACTAATTATTAAAATCACCCTTGTATTGAAGCAAATGAAGTAAACACATTAATTCAACAGACTTAAATAGTGAACAACTGAACAGCAACAAATACATGATTTAGCACCATAGTGTTAATAATGAGAGGACTAATAATTCTTGCATTTTCTTAAGCCTTTTGATTTCAAGCATGTAGCAACACAATTTAAGTGCAAAGAACAGTACAGTAAAATATGAAAACAATGTAGTGAAGCTACATGCATGGTTGGATTAATCGAGGATGATTAAATTCAAAAGCCTTGCAGATAAACAGGCTCATTCCATTGAAGCTTAGCAAGCTCGAACAGAGGCCCCTTAACTACAACCACATTATTTTCACACCTTTAGAAAATCAAATGTTCAATCATTAGAAAAAGAGCAATCAAATATAATATAAAATTTATCAGACAGAGGAAACTTAAAACAATAAAATTACGTTTCATATTGTACAAGGGATAAGTCTACATACCAAATCATTGTTACACTTTTCAAGATCAAGAACCTTGATGGCAACTATCTCATTGAGTGGAATACAGAGAGCCCGGTACACCGAGGCACTAACGCCTTCACCAACTTCTTCATATAACTTGTAATCGTTTGCACTGAGAGGATATCTTTTTTCCAAACTATTCTCCATTTTTCTTCTTATACCATAACATTCACACCTTCATTTTAATGCACCGCTGAACATAAATAGATTGTATGTGTAGGCAATGCTATAATTCTTTGAGCTTGGTAGCATTTCCCCTTTCCTCAAACCAAACTAGAAAGTGCATCCAACAGCTATACTAAGAGGTTTTATTATTTTTCCTAGCAAAGTTTCCTTTCAACTCCAATGATAATGTAACTAGCAAATGCTACTAATTAATATTCCCAGAGACTCACTACTCAAGAAAACTTAACAGTTGTCCCTGTAAATTAAAAAATAATTCACAACAAAATTAGGAGAGAGTACTATATATTGACGCAGAAACAACAGAAAATGATACCATTTCATACACTCGTATATGAACACACATATAAGCACATAAAGAAATATAATAGCGTGCATAGAAACAATAAACTAGTCTCTTTCTCCAGCACTACGGGTTTTTCTAATGTCAGCATAGGGAAGCATGATCATGAAAATCAAGACAATACATTTCAAATGCTTAAAATCCAAATATGATATCTAAACGATTAGAAAAATATTTTCAGAAATCAAAGAAATAGAAAGTTGAAAATAATTTCTAAATCAAATGCAATCTACCTTTCAGATCAGAAATAACTTTTTCTTCACTACTTATTGGTTGCCAATACAGCAATCCAAGCTTGTCATTTTAGTCCATAGAAATTCATTTACATGGTTTTGCCACTTTTTATGTCTCTGCATGTCTTGAAGGTGCGTAATGGCTCTCAAGGGCACCTTAGGGGGATGGGCATTTTAGATATGCTTTCCCATGTCTGTATTGTCTCCTTTAATAACTATCCTAATTCCTAACCACAATTTATATCATGTTCAAGATTCAGTTATTTCACTAAACTTACCCTTTTTCATAAAATGAGGGAAATTTCTGAGTTGGAGCCTTTTAGATCTTCTTGACTCAACTATTCACCTTCAAACCGTAAAATTCCCTGCACTTTACAGGGCGTGTCTGTGCAAAACACTTTTCCAACTCCTAACTCAGGTTTGACTTGGGCTATTTTCCTTAATGATAAACCGCTCTGGAAGTTCAAAGCTCCCCATAAGGTCAACTCTTTTATTTGGATCGTAGTGCTTAACAGAATTAATTCAAATGACATATTGCAAGTTCATAGGTTGCACAATGCTCTCTCCCCTGATATGGGTATTATGTGCAGTGCCCACTTAGAATCAGTTCCACATTTGTTCTTACACTGTTCCAAAGCTATTTCTCAAAGGTCCAGATTTCTTGATATCCTATAGTGCTGCAAAGGATTTCCTAGGATCATATCAAATCAAATGTTGCTACAAACCTTAAAAACACAAGTCTTCTAGATCCCATGAATTTCAAGCAATAATTACAAGTAAACTTTTATCTGTGAAAGAATCCACCTTCATTCAATGTTTGTCATTACTTACTTAAAAATTCTGCCATTATCCAAGTCCTAACGATACAGCAGATTAAACCTAAATCACATAAAAGTTTCCACCTTTCTATCATGTAAACATTTTTCCCGCTATTCTCAAATCTCTATCCACCTAGAAATCAATATATAGCAGTGTTAGAAATGGACTGTTACATTAATTTGGATACAGAATCCAATTACGGATAATGCATAAACCTAATAAATCGAATTGCCCCTAAGAATCCTCCAATTACGAAAACAAAATCTTTGCAAAATCTCATCTTCAATTGCAACAACTCTTTGCTTCAGCGTCATAAATATACGATTCATCAATCATAGCCCCATCCACCCAAAAAAAAAAAATGACCACCCAAATTCACGAACTTGAAACAATCCAGAATCGCTAAACGCATTTGATCAACAAAACCTATGAAGACAACGAATTGATAAAGCGGGAACACTCCCATCACTGAGAAATGAGTGAAACCCAGAAACAAAAAGCAAAAAAGATATTTCCTTTATACCGTTTGAGAGTGGAGAATGATTGGTACAACAACGATTGAGATTAGAAAAGAGGGAATTGAAGTGAATGAAGAAGATAGGGTTTGCGAAGAAGAAGCGCTTACTTGAATCTGACGGAGTCAGAGTGAGTCAGTGAGAAATCAAAGCGACGCCGATTCAGCTGGCGATGATGTCGTCGTCGTCGTTGGGCTTCAATTTTCTTCTCAACACACCCTGGATTTTCTCGACTTTCACTTTTCACACCAAACTCTTCCCTTCCTTCAACTCTCTCTCTCTCTCTCTCTCTCTCTCTCAGCTTCTGTTCCTGTGCCAAACAACACTTCAACCTTGATTGAATCTCACTGGTCTTTCTCTTTTCCGGAGAAAATTTAAGCAAAATAAAATTAATTTTAATATTGATATAATTATTATTATTATTATTTTATTCTATTCATTTCTTCATTTATGGAAAAAATAACTGTGGGTAAAAAGTTATTATATATATTTTGTTGAGGAGATAGAAACTGAAATGGGCCCGCCCTGAGATTTTCAATAAGTAGGTGTATTTATCGGCAATTTTTCGTTTTATTTTTTATGATAGAATCACCATAATAACCCCAAGGGCAGACAATAATAACTAGAGAACATAAAATGGACCCAAAAGTTTAGATCTAAGCATAATACAGTAAAGAGTTAACTATGTTTTTAATTCATGTAAAATAAGAGTAAATTGGTATTAGTCTTTTCAAAAAAATTATATTTTTTTGTCATTAACGTTAATTAAATATGTGAAATTAGTCTCTATCATTTATTTTGTGATGGTATTTTTGTATTAGTGGCAGTTATAAACCATCATAAAATAAGTTAGTGACGGTTTAAACCGCTAAAAAATGAAAATTACTTTGAAAACAGTTTTTCGAAACTATTTTTGAAAATTATTTTTCAAAAGAAAAGCAGAAAAAAACTGTTGAATGAATTGAAAATTGAAAACTAAAAACAGAAACTGAAAACATCTTTTAGTTGTTCTGGTATTTTAGTTTTTTTTTAAACTGAAAACAAGAACTGTTTTCAAAAACAGATTATGCTAAGCAGGTTTTTAAATTTTTCAATTTTTAAAAACAGAAAACGGTTTTTAAAAACAGTAATCAAACCGACCCTGAATAATCAAGACTACTTTCACATATTTCATAAATATTGAGAACTAAAAACTATAAAAATAAAATTAGAGACTAAGGGCCTGTTTGATTACAGTTTTTAAAAACTAGGCCTATTTGATTACAGTTTTTAAAAATTGTTTTCTGTTTTCAAAAACTGAAAAATTTAAAAACCTGATTGGCAAAACCTGTTTTTGAAAACAGTTCTTATTTTCAGTTTTAAAAACTAAAATACCAGAACAGCTAAAAGATGTTTTCAGTTTCTGTTTTTAGTTTTCAATTTTCAATTTTTTAAATGTTGGAAAACGTCTTATTCAACAGTTTTTTTCTGCTTTTATTTTGAAAAATAGTTTTCAAAAACAGTTTCTAAAAACTCTTTTTAAATACAATTTTCAAAAACTACAATCAAAGAGGCCCTAAATTCAATATACCATTATTTAACGGGAAGTAAGAACTTATAAGTTTTTACCTTAAAATAAATATGTGAACAAGCGCTTAAATAAGTGAACAAGTCCATAACACCCCAAAGTTTAATGAGGATTAAAAATCAAACTCAATTGTTAAAATTGTAAAAGCATCATAATTTATGATACATAGTTAATTATAATTAAAGTTTGCTTTTACCCATTATGAAAAAAAAGTTTGTTTTTATCCATTAATTCTATAATTACTAAATTGCCACTTGACCATATTAACAACTTCCAGGCCCGTTACAGAAAATTTGGCCAACATGACATAAGAGTGAATTCTATGTATTTATGGTCATTGACATCATCGTTTGAATAAAGTTACCATAATGAAACATAGAACCATTATGTGATTGCCAAACAAAAAACATGCTTATGGATCCTTACACATGTCTTGGCTTTCTGTTTGAGACAAGACTACAAGTCCATAAACTCATGGAAACGAAACGCAGTTCCTTGTTCACTAGATCAAAGACCGTTAATGCAGACAAGTAGTTCTGCTGTTCTCAACAACTGTGTCTTATCTTCAAAATATCTATGCACATAATAAAAGTGGAACCCAACATAATATATATATATATATATATATATATATATATATATAATTTTATAAAAATTAGTTTGTAAAATATTATTAATATTTATTCTATAATAATATATCAGCACTAAATTTATTAAAAATTGCTAATATTTTTAAGACATGAACACATAATAATTTTGTAACTCATATTAATTTTATAATATTATTTTACCTTGTTCTATAATCTTGTTTCATCTTAACAATATAATAAACACGTAACATAGTGCTTATGATTTTTAGATATATCTACCGAACGCTACTATATGACTCAATTAGTTGGAATTACCCGTGCAAGGCACGGGTAACTGTGGATAAATTTAAATTATTGTGTGTGAAATGATTTTTATTATAACTGCTTATATATGTTGTTGTGAGGTCGACAATAGTGACCAATACTCTAGCCGTGAGAAATAGTTACTTAGAAGTAAACGGTTGACGACAATTTGCGTTTAACTCACATGGCCAAGGATCGAAACCCCCTTCAGTATGGCCGAGGGACAAAGTTAGCTAAATATTATGTCACATCTTGTGCTAAATTTATTTGTTATTTTGTCATGTTGATTCCTCGATTATTAGTATAGGAATCTTTAGCATGGAGTGCGTCGTCCTCTATCCGAGCAACAACTGTGCACCAAACCCCCTCGAGGCAACATTAATGACAATCCCCTCTCGTTCTAATGGATGCTGATAGAGTGTTTCATACAAATGTTTTAGCTGTTCCAAGGCATGGGTAACTTTGGATAAAGTAAAGTTAATGTGTGTGGAATGATTTATTTTTATAACTTCTTATACATGTTGTTGTCAGGTCGACAACAGTGACCAATACCCTTGCCATGAGAAATAGTTACTTAACGGTAAACGGTTAGCGACAACTTACGCTTCACTCACATGGGCAAGGATCGAAACCCTGCATGGTCGAGGGACAAAGTTAGCTAACTACCACACCACATCTTGTGCTAAATTTAGATGATAATTTTTCATGTTGATTCCTCAATTTTTGATATATGAGGTTATCTAAATTATTCATGAAATTACTCATGAGATTAATTATCATTTTATGTTAGTATTTGTAAAATAAAAGACAAATAACGACATCGTATAACTATCCATGGGTGAAAACTGGCCTTGAAAGATATAATCCAACACACTCAAGTGTTTGTCCCTGGGATGTATTGATCGTCATACCAAAACAAATGGATATAGGAAACTGAGTTCGCTGAAATTTGAATGGTAGGTTTGCATTACTTGTAGCCATTTTCATTCTACGAATCAGTGCAATACGTCACATGATTGCTCCAAACAGTGCACTGTATCGTGTCGTTCTACACGAAAAATAACTTAGACACTAATAAAACGGTTTTCCTATGACGCTAAAGAGCACAAAATCATTCTAAAAGGAATTAAATAATTTTCAACATACCTTAACATCAACAAATAACATTTCAATGAAGTCTGGTGCATCAGGCTGCTTCCTGTTAGGTGATCTCCATAATCGTGCAACTCTGACCACTATCTTCCACACCTTTTGAGTGTTGGAGATGTTGATTATTTGAAAGATATTTTTTTAAAAAATCTTAAGATTGTATTGTATGTTAACTATTTCCTATTAAAATTTGGTTAGAAATTTGATATTAATTAGTCATTATTCATTCCTTATTTAATATTTATAATAAATTTTATATTAATTAGTTAGAGTTCGTTTATAAATATTAATTATTTAGGTAGGGTCTTAATGAGTAGGTCATAGTGGGGATAGTTAGGATTTATACTTTATTTTAGAAGGTAGGTGGGTATAAACCTTCTTTTATATAATATAATAATAATAATAATAATAATAATAATAATAATAATAATAATAAAAATAATAATAATATATAGATGAGAAAATAGAGTGCCTGATGCCTCACTCTCTACAAAAATAACTTAAATTTATATGGTTAAATAAATTAATATATTGATTATTGCCCTAGGCAGTATTAAAATTCGAAATTAATAGAATAGGAAAAAAATTCAGAGATATTGATTTTTTGTTTTGGAAGAAAATGAATGACTTAGGTGGAGGCACGTGGGAGAAGGTTATAGAAAATAAACTTTCTTTCATATGTCCGAAGGATTGTACGCACCAGTAATACATCAACTTAGTTTGGAACACCTAAATTTGAATCATCTAAAACAATATCTCATCTTACCATATGATCAATAAGATGAAGCAATATAAATCTATCAAGTCAAATATTATCAAAAAAGATGTATCTTTTCTTTTCGAATTTATATTTTCAATTAATCAAAATGAATCCAGGATATCAAACAATAAAAAGACAAAAGATAAGTTAAATACATTACAGGCTGCATTACACATAATAGAAAAATGTAAATAAAGAATCACCTTCTTGAAGATAATACGCACCAAGATAAAAAAGAAAAAGAAAATGTGAGATGCAAGTATGGACAACACTAAAAAACCAATGTTATAGAAAACTACAAAAATTAAAATAAAAGAGTCAATATTGTTGAGAGAAGATTCATTGCGAGAAAGAGAAAAACCTCGAAAATTTGAAGAAGATCGTAGCCTTAGGGTAGAAACATCTTTAAAATGAGAGGAAACCTTGATCTGATAATGAGGAAGAGAAATTGAGAAAGGGAAAAATAAAAAGCTAAAAAGAAGGAGAAGCGTTTCTGCCGTATGAGAAAAACACACCTTATATGGGAATCCTTTGTGGGTGATTCGAATATAGTGGTATAATTTGTGAAATTAAGTCCATACAAAGGAATGTTAGGATTCTCAATTAGCTTCACAGTGATGACTTGTACTTGTATGAGTTTATAGCCATGGCAGAGTTGACAATCTCGTAACATATGCCTTCTCTCAAAAGGAAATAAGTTAGACACTAATAAAACGATTTTCCTATGACGCTAGAGAGCACAAAATTGTTCTAAAAGGAATTAAATAATTTTCAACATATCTTAGCGTCAAAAAATAACATTTCAATGAAGTCTGGTGCATCGGGCTATTTCCATAGTCGTGCAACTCTGACCACTATCTTCCACACCTTTTGAGCGTTGGAGATGTTGATGGAGGAAACTGGGACCACTATCTCCATAGTTGTCACGATTGATTTTTGAGTTTATTCTTTTAAAACGATATAGCAGAGAAACCGTAGTGGTACAATTTATAGCATCAAGTGAGGAGACTAATTGTTAATAAAAATTCATATTTCAAAAAAGTATCTTAAGATTGTAAGTTAACTATTTCCTATTAAAATTTGGTTAAAATTTTTGTATTAATTAGTTATGATTTATTCCTTATTTTAAAATTTGGTTAAATATTTGGTATTAATTAGTTAGGTTCGTTCCTTATTTAACATTTGTAATCAATATCAATTTTTATTCCTATTAAAATTTGGTATTAATTAGTTATGATTCGTTCCTTATTTAACATTTGTAATAAATTTTATAAATATTAATTATTTGAAAGATATTTTTAAAAAAATATTAAGATTGTAATTAGTTATGGTTCGTTCCTTATTTAACATTTGTAATAAATTTTATAAATATTAGTTATTTAAAAGATATCTTTTTAAAAAATCTTAAGATTGTATGTTAACTATTTCCTATTAAAATTTGGTTAAGATTTTAATATTAATTAGTCATGATTCGTTTCTTATTTAATATTTGTAATAAATTTTATAAATATTAATTATTTGGGGTAGGGTCTTAATGGCTAGGTCATAGTGGGAATAGTTAGGATTTATACCTTATTTTAGTGGATAGGTGGGTATCTATATAGAATGAATTTTAATAGGAGTCTATCACTTTACAAAGTTTAAGAGGGCAAATTTTCTTTTTACCAATTTTACCATTCAATTAAAAACTTTTTTTAATTACTCTATACAACTATCCAAAATTGCAATTTAATGTACAATTATTTTTTCCCATAATACTCCAATATCAAAGAAGAGTATTTGCCTTTCACGATATAGGAATACTGCAAAATTTTACTTGCATACCTTTAAATCCAAAAGACATAAAAAAAGTGGACATATGAGTATGATCTGAATAAACTTCCTGAAGAAGAAGCATTTCCTAAAGAAATTCAAGAAGTGGTTTCAATTATGTTAAGAAATTATCTTCCTAAATTTTAGGGTTAAATATGTTTTTCGTCCCTGTACTTTGAGCGAGTTTTGGTTTTAGTCCCTCGCCGGCGTAAAGGTTGATATGAGGCCTCAGACTTAGTTTTTTGTTTGGTTTTAGTCCCTGCCTGAGTCTGCCGTTGACCGCCGTGCCTACGTGTCACGGCGGTGCTGACGTGGCATAAGCCACGTCAATTAATGAGGACACGTTTTTTTTTTTTTTAATTTAATAATGAAGATTTAAAAAAAAAAGGGGAAACAGGGGGTTTTGAAACGTTTCAATAGTGCCTCCAAACTTCATCTCCTCTTCGACCAAAACCCTCCATATTCTTCCTCAGCGCCCTGCTTCGTCTTCAACCTCTCCGTCGACCGCCGTTTGCGCCGCCGTCGTCCTGGCCGCGGTGGAGGTGGTCGCGAGCGAGAGGGTCACGATGGCGAGAGGGAGAAACAGAGGGGGAGAGCGGAAGGAAGAAGAAGAAGGTCGAAACAGAGAGGAGAAGCGGGAGAGCGAGAGCGAGGTCGAGGTTGAGAGGGAAGGAGGCACGGCGGCGCGGTGGAGGTGGGCGCGAGCGAGAGGGTCACGATGGCGAGAGGGAGAAACAGAGGGTCACGATGCGGAAGGAAGAAGAAGGGTTGCGATTTCTGGGTTTGCGATTTCTGGGTTTGCGATTTCTGAATCAGATCCCGTTTGCGATTTCTGGGTTGCGATTTCTGGGTTTTTGGGTTGTGGTGGGTTGATTCTGGGTTTTTGGGGGTTAGGGTTGCTCTGATTCTGATTTTCCTTTCTTATCATGAGGATCTACTTGTTCAAGTTTCTTTTGAGTTTGTTCATGAATTTGCTATGATTTTCTGGGTTTTTAGATGAACGAGATGATTGAAGAAGATGAATCTTCATAAGAAGAAGAAGAATGACCTTCTAAATCAATTTATGCTGTGAATCAATTTATGCAATTAATTAATTTGTAGATTCGGAGCTGGGTGGTTTGTATGGTGGAGGTGGAGGAAAGAAAAGAGAAGTTGGAGGTGGTTTGTATGGTGGAGGTGGTGGCTGGTGAGGAACCAGGAAGAAGATGAAGAAGATGAGGGATGGAGAAGAAGAACCAGGAACCCAGAGAAATTGATTCACAGAAAGTCAAATTATTAAAAAAAAAAAAAAAAAACGTGTCCTCATTAATTGACGTGGCTTATGCCACGTTAGCACCGCCGTGACACGTAGGCACGGCGGTCAACGACAGACTCAGGCAGGGACTAAAACCAAACAAAAATCTAAGTCTGAGGCCTAATATCAACCTTTACGCCGGCGAGGGACTAAAACCAAATCTCGCTCTATATAGAATGAATTTTAATAGGAGTCTATCACTTTACAAAGTTTAAGAGGGCAATTTTTCTTTTTACCAATTTTACCATTCAATTAAAAACTTTTTTTAATTACTCTATACAACTATCCAAAATTGCAATTTAATGTACAATTATTTTTTCCCATAATACTCCAATATCAAAGAAGAGTATTTGCCTTTCACGATATAGGAATACTGCAAAATTTTACTTACATACCTTTAAATCCAAAAGACATAAAAAAAGTGGACATATGAGTATGATCTGAATAAACTTCCTGAAGAAGAAGCATTTCCTAAAGAAATTCAAGAAGTGGTTTCAATTATGTTAAGAAATTATCTTCCTAAATTTTATTAAATCTCTGTAGAGTTCAAGCAAGTCAATTTCAAGCTTTTCTTTCACTATCTTGTTATCTGTTTCTGAATTTCTCAACATCAAATTCTCCTTCTATCTTTATGCAATTTATGTCAAATTGTATTACTCCAGTATATCTCAAGTAAAATCTGTTAATTGGTATGAAAAAAAGACATATTGAAAAGCCAAAATCATTAAAAAAAGCTCTACAGGATGGAAAAATCTAAGATGCTGATCTTTATCTTTAAATCTCAAATAGACACCTAAACTATTGAGCTTCAGGGATTAAAATGCCAGTGGAGTATTTATTACTAGAAAATGAATGTGAAAATTTATGAGTAGGAGATACAAACAAATGATATATTTGAAAATCAATGAGTAATTTTAATGAATTAATAGTATTTTTTAATAAGTGTAAAAAACCTTAAAGTGATGAACAACATAACAGAGGAGTAACTTTTTTTTTACATTAGACAATACTTGAAGTGACCCTGAGAGGGATAATTTTCAACAAACGAAAAAGTTTTTCCATTGTAATGAACCAAATTAACATTAATATATATTTTTTACTTTTGATTCTCATTTATTACTATAATTAGTAAATTGCATATTTGCATTAGTTAATGATTTTCTTATTCTTCCATTAACT
This sequence comes from Acmispon strigosus, assembly GCA_030819835.1. Lineage (NCBI taxonomy): Eukaryota > Viridiplantae > Streptophyta > Magnoliopsida > Fabales > Fabaceae > Acmispon > Acmispon strigosus. The sequence continues at coordinate 51,385,745 of JAUAMA010000001.1, forward strand.
GCTTTCGGTTTTTCATTCCAACTTTTCATTTTTAACTACTATATTTGTTATATTAAAATTATTTATTTTTGCACCTTTTTTAGTTTTAGACTTTTAGTTATCACCCTTCATTTATCAATAAAAGAAAGTGACAAACTGTTATATTTTTATTCCTTTGTCATTTAAGACTGATTTAAGTAACAACTTAAAGTGTAACGTTTTTTAACAAAATAAACGGATAAAATTTTAAATTTTTAAGTTATCTTTACTTAATAGTAAAATAATATTATTTTGCGTTTTAAAAAAAATGTATAGTTGATTATTTTTAATTCATTTTATTCAAAAGATGCATTTATTTTGAATTAAGAACTTAAATAATAATATGATCTGAGGTAGAAAAGTCAGATTTAGTTTTATTAATAATTAATGCAACTAATTAGAAAATTTATTTATTCTTAGTTTAGATTTCGTATTTTCAACCATCAAAATTCTTACTCTTTTATTTTTTAATTTATATGCTTTATTAGTCAAAATATCACATACATGAATTTCATATTGAATAAACTAGCATCAATTAATATTAAAATTCAATATTTAAGTGAGCAGTCAAATTAACTTTGATTTTATCTTTATTTATTTAAGATTAATTCATTAGACATTTAAAATTTTTTCCTACTTTTGCAGAAATTAAAATGCCTATATAATTCTTGTTGATGGCATGAATGCTAGCTAATGTGGTCGTAGCAAACAAATCCTCTGGCTCTATGACAGTAATTATTTTCTTATTTCACTCTCAATATTACAGCAATATTTTCGTTTTAGCACTCTCTTTAACATTTTTTATTCATTTATTAAAATTCAAATGGAGTCCACTATAAATATGAGTCTCATTTTCAATTTAACAGAACTCACTTGAATTTTAATCAATAAGTGAGAGGATGTTGAAGAGAAGGTTAGAAATAGAGTATTGCTAGTAATGTTTTTTTTTTGTCAAATAGTAATGCTCATGATATAATGATATTGTTATTTTATTTTTTGGGCCAACAAATAATATTGTTATAAGTGTGTGGAATATTACAGAAGGTCTAAATATGAGTTGTCTTGTTTTTGTAAACGAAGCATAAAAAGGGTGCAAGCGAGGATTCTCCCTTTTTTGTGTGTTGGGCTTCTAGGTAGCCCACCTCAATTTCAGCACTAATCCTTTTTAACTTCACATAGGTTGACGGAAAAATATAGTTCACAATGGTTGACAAAAAAAGTTAAAGGAAACAAATAGTATTGCATCATACTCAGTATGAATCATCATCCGGAAAATCATATATAAAGACTTCACATTAAAATTAAATAGGTTAAAATGCATTTTTTCTCCTGGAAATACACATTTTTGTCAAACGTAGCCCACCAAGTTTTTTGACACGAAGTGTACCCCCTGGAATTTCAAATGTGCAGACCCTTCCGTCAGTCTGCCATTAAAAATTGGACGGAAGGGCATGACACGTCATTAAATAAATTTCAGAACTTGGAAAAAGGAGGCGAGGGGATTCAAACACGGGACTAAAAAGTGGCAAAACACCCCTTTTGCTAGTTGAGATACACGATCAATTAGTAATTATATGAAAAACTTTTACTTATATCATCGATCATAATAATAAAAGAAAAAAAATGTCCAGTTCATTATGTCATACCCCATTCTCCAAGCTTCACTATTCCTCTTCATCTAATCTGGTTCGCTACTGAACCTCGGCCTGGGTTCGAATAGAGCAGTGGGTGTGCGTATGGCGACCAGACCTACAGGATGTGCGTCAATGCGCAGCTGAGGGCGAACCTTTAGCGGTGGCTGAGTTTAATTTGTTGAATTCAGTCTCTCATTTATCTCTTTCTTCTCTGATTTGGGGCAAGTGGTTTAGGGAACATGTCAATGGAGGTTGTGAGGCTGAGAGGAAGAAACAGAGGAGGGAAAATCGAAGGTTGAGAGGTTGAGGATGGTGGAGCGTCGGTGATGGTGGTTTTTGGCTTTCTGGCAGTGGCTCTAGCGCGGTGGTGGGATGGGGATGATGATGGTCGCGAGGTCGATGTGAGAGGAAGGAATGGTGAGATTTGTGGTTGTGATGGCTGTGAAAGAAAGAATGGGGTTCTGGGTCGGTGGTTTGAAGTTCAGGTGTTGGGGTTTTCTTTCTCCTTATGCTTCTAATTGTTATTTGGGGAGTCTGATGGAGGGTTTTTCTAGCTTGGGTGAAGGAAAATGTTTGGTGATAGTGATTTGAGGTTGCAAACAGGGATGGGTGTGGTGATTCAAAGACTATGGTTGCAAACATAGATGGAGAAGAAATAAGTAAAAGTTTGTTCATACAATTACTAATTAATTGTATAGCTCAACTAACAAAATGAATGTTTTGCCACTTTTTAGTACACATTTGAAATTTCAGGGGTACACTTCATGCCAAAAAACTTGGTTGGGTACATTCGCAAAAGTTGCATTTACAGGGGCAGAAAGTGTATTTTAGCTAAAAATTACTAATGAACACATAATTTTGTAGGGATTTATCCGATGTGAACGAATTGGCCAAATAAGTGGTTCATGTTAGAGATTTTATTGCTTGGATGCGCACGAGTGGTGGTGCCTTCTCAGTTGCTTCTGCTTATGAAGTTTGCTCTGTGGTATTTGTTTTAAGCAACAAAGACACTTCAGTAGGATTTTTTATTTTTTGCCTAGTTTTGGTTCTATTCCTTTCATGCTAGGTAGTGCTTCTACTATCTATTGCAGGGGTTTGTAGTTTGATTTTATTCGAGGAGTAGAGTTTGTTTCTCAAGTTAGCTCCTAAAATACTTCAAAAAGAGCTTTTAGTTAGATACTGTTAAAAGTTATGGTAAAAGTGACTTGGTAACGACAAAGGTAAATAAGAAACAATTAAATAAGATAAAAGTAAATTAATAAAAGCTGGAACTTTGAAGGATAAAAGTAAAGTATAAAGTTGGAGTGTAAAAGATAAAATAAAGGACATGCAAATTGAATGTTAATATTATACTACTCTATTTCCAATACTCACTCCTTATGTGATTTAATGTAAATTCAATGATTATATTATTCCCTCCGTCCCAAATCCTCCGTCCCAAATTATAAGGATCTGTTCAGACAATCACGTTTATTAAAAAAACATGTAATAAGCTAATTAATATCTTGGTTTTGTTATTTTTTTACAAATCTTCCATATATGTCTCTATGTTAGTATTGGATATATCAAAGGTTGATTGAGAAATATGAAAGAGAAGTAATTAGTAGAGGTGATAATTAAAGTTTTGGAATTGAAAATATAATTAATGCAAGGGGTAAAAAAGGAAAAACTTATTTTTTTTCTAAAATCTAGAAAGGGTCTTATAATTTGGGTTACCAAGTTTGTCTCTATAATGTTAATATTAATAACACGTGAATTTTAACCAATCAACGAGAACGTATTAGAAGGAGAGCGTTCAAATAAATGTTGCTAGCTTTTTTTCTTATGGTAAACACGCTTGTGTGATTTATCTGTTAATTGGTTACATCATTTATATGTTTTATTCCCTCCAGGTTTACAATAAATCTAACAATATATATGAGAATAAGATACATATCTCAAGCACACACTCATTAAACTTGGGTGCGTAGGCCCAAAATATTACTTTAGGTTTTGGTGAGTGTTGGGCTGATTTGTGGGTGTGGTGTATGGTCCAAAAATCCTAGGAAAATTGGATTAGAACACCTAAATTATATACTATTATTGTTTCCCTTAAATTATTCCATGCGAGACTTGATTTTAGTTTAATAAAAAATTCTATTTTATAGTAAGGTATTTAAGTAGGATATGAATTTATTTCTAAATAGAATTATGTCTTTAAATTAATATATTTATTTTAACAGATTAGTATGTTAGGCTTATAAAGCTTTTTGAATGACTTTGCTTAATTTTAAAGTAAAGTTTTTTTTTTATATTCTAACTAAAGGCGTAATACGAATCACACTATAAATGGACTTGTGCTTTTGTTGATGAGATTCATTAGTATGTTGTGATTTATTATGTTTCGTGTAAAATTACATTTATTTTTATTATTAAAATTATACATATACATTAGATAATTTATTTGTGTTTTTTTATGGTACATAGGTAAAATTGTGTGAATAGTTTGTTGTGTATGGCTAAAATTGTGTGAAAAATAAAATTTTATGCCCATATCAAAATGATATACATGTGAATAAAAATATAAAAGTTCATATTAAGCATTTCTTTCTTCTCTTCATTGCTTCTCTTTTCACTAAATCTACTTCACTACCCTCCTCATCCTTCTCCTTTCACCAAACCCCAAACTCAAACTCTCAAATCCAACTCAAACTCAAACTCTTAAACCCAACTCAAACTCAAACTCAACTCAATTGATTTTGGGTAATACATATAACTTGGAACTACAATAGATGATGATGAGGCTTATGACAAGACAGCAAATTGGCTTGGACTTGATATTAGGTCGCACCTTAAAGTGCGACCATATAGTCCTGACCGCACTTTAACGTGCGATTAAAATAATGTAAAATGAAAAAAAGTATTTTTAATTAGTTCGCACTTCATGGTACGATTATATAGTCCTGACCACACCTTAAAGTGCGACCAATATAATACAAAATGAAGTATATTTATAATTAAGCAAAAAAGGAGTGGTAGCATGTCCGATGGAAATGACCCCAAACTCAACTTCCTAATAAGTTACACTATGCAGAAGATGAAGCTCCGCAAAGGGAGAGGTGCTTGGGCTCATGGCATGTGTCCTGCCATGTTATGTTAGGGAGAGGACCACACGTCCACACCACATTGCAGCCCAAATGAATCAATTGTAACATGGTCATGGAGGTATTGCATTCATCTTCTTCTTTAATTTTTTATAAGTATCTATATCTTTATATTGTTTGAAACTTAACTATGATTAAGGTCTTGTTATACTTAATAATTAAACATATTCGCTATTTTTTAATTATTTTATAAATAGAACTTTTTTCATTAGATACTTTTCACCTTGCATGCACACCTCATTAAAATTATTATATTCTCATGATAAATACTCAAATTATTATGAGTTCATATATCTAAAATTATTTTTTGATATAAATATGTATATAAGGATGAATTTTACTTTACAAATTTCCATCCAAAATAATTCTTTTAATAGTCTACACATAAAAAATTTCAACGAAAAAACTGAGCACCCAAAAAAACTCTAGCATCCTGAAATCTTGTAAGAAATTAACAATGTTCTTTATAGTGGTCTATTGAGAAAATTAAAGCTGTGTGGCATGCATGGTCACCTATCCCATGCCCTGAGCAAATGCATGGTCATACTTGGGCAGTTGATTTGGTATATGATAAAATTTATGACATATTCGTGTGTCCAATTCAAGTTTTTTATGGGTGGGATGTGACTTTTTACTTGTTTCTCACTGTTGCTACTAATCTCAATCTCATCTTCCTTCTAACTACACCCCCAAATAAATGTAATTTGTCTTCTACTTTTCCACGTCAAACTTAACAAATATGAAAAGCAACAAAATAATAATAATAATTTATGACAACAAAATATTCTCACAAACCATCTTATAAGAACAAAAAGTTGGTTAATTTAAACGTGGATTAAAGTCTATGCACCATTTGTAAACTTTATTTATACAATTCAATTCTGTGAATTTTTTTGTTTTAATTAAAATTAAAATGAAAATAATTATTTCTCTTACATAAGCTGCTGTGATTAATTACATACTTAATTCTCCTAAATATTACTTCAAATTTGAGTTTTTCTAATGGAGAAATCCCGGCAAATTAAAAGCTAGCATCACAAGTATATGAATATTTCTCACTCAAACAAGATTAATTTAAGTAGAAAGTATCTGTTTTAAACCTAAAACATCATTTTAAGACTGATTGTAATGTTGTTTTAAAGCTGACAAATGTTCATTATATATTCTTCCCTCTTCTCAAATGTGTACAAAAGGTTCATGTACCCAAAAAAATACAAAAAGTACGTTATCTACGATGTACAAGAAAAACACAAAAAGCTCCAAAATGCACAATCCATTTCTTTCTATAAATGCCTCCAAAATGTGGAGAAAAAGGCGAAGAAAGAAAAAAGCAAAAAAGAAAAGATATTATTAACCCAAGTCAAGTCTTGAACAAGAAAAAGGGAGAGGCATCTAGTGGGGGAGTACTAAGAGTATCTATCTGTATCAGGCATTGTTGTTGTCATCAACGTTACAACACGTGTTGGAAAATCAACGCAACTGGGAAAGAAAAACTCAAAAAGTGTTTGTGATTGGAGTGAGTAATGCACGAACTTTCCCATCATCCAAGTTTTACAATTCATGCAAACAAATATAGTTTTATTTTAAGAATTATGAGATTAATTAATGAATTTTTTTTTCATTCGTTAGAGTTTAAACTCTCAACCACTTCTTTAAAGGTTGGAATGTGAGTTGTACTAGGCAAGTGAGTTGCACAAACAAATATAGTTTACTTACTATTTCTTCACTATTAATTAATCTGCATAGTACCCTTTTATCTGTTTTGGTCTATGATCTGTTTGTTTTTTTGCCTCTGAAGGGTACTTTCGTTCCTCCTCTGTTTCTCTCTCTTTGTTGAATGAAGGAAAGGTGAAGGCAGTAATATTGCCAGTACTAATGACCAGCTAGATAGCGGTTCCTATCAATGTCTTCTTGTCTCTCTCATTTGTTTGCTTATAGAAGCGGCAAACTTAACTACTACTCACACCAAGGTCTCACCTTTATTCCTCTCTTTCTCTCTCTTCAATTGGGGTGAACCCACAACGAAGGGATATCTGCAGCTTCCATTGAGAGCAAGGAATTCCAAAAACTCTATCTTGGAGGGTTATTCTCAGCACTTTTTCCAGCTCAGCTGAGGTGCCATTGAAGCTTTGTGATTTGGTTTTTAGTGGGAATTTACAGGAGGTGACAGGCATCAATTATCAAACCTTATTTGCTGATCAAGCTGTTTTCTTTGGCTCTAAGTATTGGCTTGTGATGTTGTGGAGTTAGTTATTTTCATATTAATTGTGTGTGCCCATTTTTAGGTGAAGGGGTTGGCCTAATCTTGTTATTTTTCTTTTACTTTATTGGTTTCATTCTTCCTAGAGTAGGTGAGGGAAGAAAAAGCACAAGAAATCTCTGCTTAAGGTGCTTGTGATGGGTGTTTCTGTGATCCCTAGGAAAACTAGAGGATCAGTTGGATTTTACAGGTGAAAAGAAGAGAAGTAGAGAACCCTTTTGAAGAAATGCCTGAAGGGGGCAAAAAAAGGATACATTTTAGTAGACTGTATTCTTTTTCTTGTTTGAAACCTCCTTTTAGAGATGGTCATTCCCAAATTGGGCAAAAAGGGTACTCAAGGGTTGTGTACTGCAATGATCCTGATAACCTAGAAGCAATTCAGTTGAATTATGGAGGAAACTATGTTTCAACCACCAAGTATACAGCTTTTAATTTTATCCCCAAGTCCTTATTTGAGCAGTTTAGAAGGGTTGCAAATATCTACTTTCTTATTGTGGCTTGTGTCTCGTTTAGTCCATTGGCACCTTTTACGGCTCTAAGTATTGTTGCACCTTTGTTGGTTGTGATTGGTGCTACTATGGCCAAGGAAGCTGTGGAAGATTGGAGAAGGAGAAAGCAGGTAATGTTTCATTTCATTGTTTAAAGCTACTTTGCTTCAAATTTTGTACATTCCGATTCTCCCTCCCCCTTGTGGTAGTTTCTATGAAGGTCAACATTTGTTGTGTATGACTAATAAATTTGGACCGTACTCAATTGGCATGATGCTGTTATGAATGAGTTTGCAGTTGTATCATGGTTTTAAATTAGAAAAATTATGAGTGAAATGAAAGATGGATGTAATTTTCGCTTTATTAGGTAGTGCTGATAATCAAGTAGTAAGTTACAGTGGTATAAGATTGTTAACTGGTTAATTATGCACCTTGCAATGTTATTTATTTCTGATGGTGGAATAAAGCTTGAAGACTATCACTTATGATCTAATACTTTCTCATACTTGCTGTTAGTGGTGTGAAAAATACCGGACTCAATTCCATTGGAAATAGAAGGTTGGAAAACCTGATTTACAAGCTTCATCATCTTACAATGCTCAAGGATTTAAAAGCTGTTAGTTTTTACAGTCATATCGACATATCAGCATATCCCAATACTCTTTTATTTCTGGGAACTGGGATGAGTATCGCAAAACTCCTTTCTCTTTTAACACATCTAATATAATTCCAACTACATTACAATTTGTGTCAGAGATGGTTCATCTTCCTCACTTTTAGATAAATGATTCTAAGAAACAGTAATGTTCATAGTATTCTATTATATAATTAAGTGCCGCTTTGTGCCTAAATGAGTTGTTTTGTTTGCCTTCTTACTTGTGCATATTCTTTTTTTCATTGATGATTTGCTTTGGACGTGCTTGGCTTTTTTGTTCTTTTAAGAGTCACCATTTTCAATTGGTTTCTTTTAAATCTCCTGGATTTTTTTTTTCTTTTTTCATTGATATGTCCCATGTATTGTACTGGACTAAAGGCTTTCCTGGATAAACTTCTTTAATTTCTTCAGGATATAGAGGCAAACAACCGAAAGGTTCAGGTATATGGTAGAGACTGTACATTCGTGGAGACTAGATGGAAGAAACTTCGTGTTGGTGATATCATTAAAGTGTATAAGGATGAATATTTTCCTGCTGATCTTCTTCTGCTTTCATCAAGCTATGAGGATGGGGTTTGCTATGTTGATACAATGAATCTTGATGGAGAAACTAATCTAAAATTAAAGCATTCCCTGGAGGCAACAGCTCATCTTCACACTGAAAAATCTCTCCAAAAGTTTAGGGCTATGGTCAAATGTGAGGATCCTAATGAAAATCTATACTCATTTATTGGAACTTTTCAGTATGAGGGTAAAGAATATCCTCTTTCCTTGCAGAAGATCCTTTTAAGAGATTCTAAGCTGAAAAACACTGAATATATCTATGGTGTTGTTATCTTTACCGGCCATGATACAAAAGTGATGCAGAATTCTACTGATCCTCCATCCAAGAGAAGCAAAATTGAGAGAAAAATGGATAAGATCATATACATCCTCTTCAGTTCCTTGATTTTTATATCCTTTATTGGTTCTGTCGTTTTTGGTGTTGAGACCAAAAAGGATATTAGGGGTGGCAAGTACAGGAGATGGTATCTTCACCCAGACAATACAACAGTGTTTTATGATCCTAGAAGTGCAACACTCGCTTCTATTCTCCATTTTTTGACTGCCCTGATGTTGTATGGATATCTAATTCCAATATCTCTTTATGTGTCCATAGAACTTGTGAAAGTTCTTCAGAGTATTTTCATCAACCAAGATCAGGAAATGTATTATGAAGAGACCGATAGGCCAGCTCATGCACGCACGTCTAACTTGAATGAGGAACTTGGTCAGATTGATACAATATTGTCTGACAAGACTGGTACTTTGACATGTAACTCTATGGAGTTTGTCAAATGTTCCATAGGAGGCATTCCATATGGTCGTGGGATGACAGAAGTGGAGAAGGCACTTGCTAAGAGAGGGAACAAAGGGGAATCTGAAACTGATGGTGTATCATCTGATTTCTTGGGCCAGAATACTGATTCTGTGGACTCTCAACAGCCAATTAAGGGCTTTAACTTCAAAGATGAACGCATAATGAATGGGCAATGGGTTAAGGAACCAAAACTTGACATCATACAGAAATTCTTTCGAGTGTTAGCTATTTGTCATACAGCTATTCCAGATGCAGATAAAGAGTCAGGAGAAATTTCCTATGAAGCCGAGTCACCTGATGAAGCCGCATTTGTCATAGCTGCGAAGGAGCTTGGTTTCGAGTTTTTTGAAAGGACACAAACAAGGATATCATTGCATGAATTAAACTATGAAAGTGGAAAAAAAGTTGACAGGTTGGCTAGCTTCTTTAACCATGTTTTTGTTATACGTATCCACCCTAATGCGGTTAAGCTTCCTGTAATTTTAGTGACCAAAATCTTCACCCCAGATGTGAGATTCTATAACTTTTATTTAATAGAAAGTTATTCAGCTTCTGTTGTCAACAGAATTTGATCTGGCTTCTTACTAAAACAATTTTATAATATATTATTCCTTTCCCATATTCTTGTATCTATTCAACTCAATTCTTCATATATAGGACTTGTAAAAGAAAAAAACTGAAGCTACTGCTTTATTGTAATTCTTTGCATGACATAGATTATAGTTATGATGAACTTTTCGTTTCAGGGAATTATCTGCAGAGGTAAAAAAAAATTCAGAAGATAGTTCTGTTCTTAAAGCTGGTTTTAGGATGAAGGGTTTGACTTATTTAAAGTGAGAGAATCATTTTAGAGGGTAAAGTAAGATATCATAACCGTTGATTGAGAAATCAACAGTTGTGATTAAGATTATATGCTTGCACATGTATAACAAAATATGCTGTTCTTTTAATCTCGGCCATTGATTTCTCAATCAATGTTTGTGATAACTTACTTTACACTCTAAAGTGATTCCCTCACTTTAGAGGGGCCAAATCCATATGCAAACTAGAAATGCCTCAGTCAATTGCAGTATACGAACCAAATAGTTTGTTAAGTTCAAAGCTTAATCTTTTCCGAGTGAGGGTTGAAGATGATCAGCTTAACATTGATAGTATCCTGGACATTTATTTGCTTCTCTTTCTTAAGATAATAAATCTTCTGACCTTTTCTATCCTCCTTTATCAGCCCCTATTCTTTCCAAAATGAAAGGATTTAAACAAGAATTTTTTCTTCGCCTCAATCTTTCATCCTAGGATTTGGCAATTGGCTGAGGCATTTCTAGTTTGTATTTTTTTCTTTATGTATGATTAATTTTTATCGATATTGATTTCTTTGTACATCTTTGATATCTTTGGTTCATAATCTGGTACACGGAGTGAGAGTGATTAGAAAGACAAAAATCTTTAAATCATTTTCCATATTGTAATTTTGGATACATTTTCATGCTTTTTTTTTAATTTTTGTTTCCTTTACTAATCATTGACCTAATTTTTGGTGAGTAGAGTGTACCAGCTTCTGCATGTCTTAGAGTTCAGCAGTGCCCGCAAAAGAATGTCAGTGATAGTGAGGAATGAGGAAAATCAAATATTGCTCCTAAGCAAGGGCGCAGACAGGTTGAAATTAATAGCCACATCTTTTTTAATTGATAAAGTTGTAAGGTTCACATAGTGATGTCAACATTCAAATTTCCTGGCATATGTTCAGTGTTATGTTTGAAAGGCTCTCGCAACATGGAAGACAGTTTGAGGCTGAAACCAAGGATCATATCAAAAGATATTCGGAGGCAGGTTTAAGAACTCTTGTAATCACATACCGAGAACTTGGTGAAGAAGAATACAAGCTATGGGACAAGGAGTTCTCAAAGGCCAAAACTTCTGTAGCAGCAGACCGAGATGCACTTGTGGATGAAGCTGCAGATAAGATGGAAAGAGATTTAATACTTCTTGGTGCTACAGCTGTTGAGGATAGACTGCAAAAGGGGGTCAGTATAAAATTTTGATTTTGTGTATTTTGACCCTTATGTACAAGAAAGAAAACACTCCTGCTTCAGAAATAGAAAATGACAAAAAAATTTAGTAATTAACACCATTCGTTACATTCTTGGCTAGTTGATAAAGTTTATTCTGTTTACTTAAAGTACAGGTACCTGAATGTATTGAAAAGCTTTCTCAAGCAGGAATCAAGTTATGGGTATTGACTGGGGACAAGATGGAAACTGCTGTCAACATAGGGTACTTAACAAGTCTTGTTCTGTATTCTGTTTCAATAGAAGTCATATAAAATTAACACTGACTCCCCCTCCCCTCTCGTTGTTACAGGTATGCGTGTAGTTTACTTAGACAGGACATGAAACAGATAGTGATCACTCTTGATTCACCAGATATCCTATCCTTGGAAAAACAAGGGGACAAAGATGCTCTAGTTAAGGTACATGACCTTGGAAGTATTTGGCATTTAATTTTCTCTTGTTATTATAGACATTTGACGCCACATTTGATTAGGCCTCTCTTGAAAGCATTAAGAATCAAATTAGAGACGGAATCTCGCAAGTCAAGTCTGCGAAACAGAGTTCTAATACAGATAAAGAAAGTTATTCTGCGTTCGGCTTGATAATTGATGGGAAGTCCTTGGAATATTCTCTTAACAAGAATTTGGAGAAGTCCTTCTTTGAGTTGGCAATTAGTTGTGCTTCTGTCATATGTTGTAGATCTTCACCCAAACAGAAAGCTCGTGTGAGTATTATAGATATGCAACTGGAATTTTTTTTTTCATATAAATAATGGAAATTCCTTTTACATGATCAGTGCTCGGGGACATATGATCTCATCAGCCAAAAAAACATGCAGGTAACAAGATTGGTGAAATTGGGAACAGGGAAGACAATCCTATCTATCGGTGATGGGGCAAATGATGTCGGCATGCTTCAGGAGGCTGATATTGGAGTTGGTATCAGTGGTGCTGAAGGGATGCAGGTCTGAAGATGCATTTGCTTATACATATTTGGGCTGTGCCTGTTATCTGTTCATAAAAGAGTTAAATTCTCAGAGTCCACAATATATGGAGAAGTTGAAAAGAGTTTTTAACTTAGTCCACCATGTCCTCACTCACATATGTCTGAACTATTTTGTGCTGTTTAACATCTGGACTCAATATGTGGGCAAGGACTTGGTAAGCTATGTTAAACACTGGAGAAATTAAATAGAATGTTTGGTTATATTAATCGACCCTGTTGTCAAACCTATCTCCATTCAACGTAGGTTATTAGTGTTATTATTACGTAAGGAATAGAATTGTTAGAAGTGGCTTGGCTAATCCATCTATATGATCAAATGTTTCCCTTGGTTTTCATTAGATAAAACCTTAACAAGGTTAAGATATTAAAGCATTTCTTTGCTGAAATCAGGCTGATATTAGTTTGGATAAACACATCTTTAAGAAACCATGCCCGCAATAAGAGTGTTCAGCTGACAAACCCGTTTAACTTATCTACATTAAGACTCAACATAGATTAATGAGTTAAAAAGTGATTGGGATTATATACTATTGTTTTTAGTTGTTACAGAACATTCATTTTAAACTTTTGATATTTGAGGCATATGACTTGTTTAATGTATGAAACTTCTGCAGTTGTTTTTTGAGTTAACTTTGTCACCTCTGATCATATAGGCATTAATGATTCTCTGCGGTTTTTTATCAAGAACTTTTTTTCTTTTTTTTTCTGCAGATACATACCAATACACTTTTGATAAATTAACGGTGAATTAAGTTTGAATGACTCTTTCCCAACTTTTTTATTCATTTTACAAAAAATTATTTGTTATCTACAGGCTGTAATGGCAAGTGATTTTGCAATTGCTCAGTTCCGTTTTTTGGAGCGTTTGTTGTTGGTGCATGGCCACTGGTGTTATAGGCGAATATCATTGATGGTAAAACCTTGTGTCCATCTATTTCTCAAACTCTTACCTCTCAATATTTAGTGCTCACGTGTTCAGTGTTTTCATGGTCTAACTTAGTTTCCTCAATATTCTAGAATGAACATTATGGAAGATTCTATCATTTTCCTTCTAGGCATCTTTCTTACCCGTTTCATGAGTTGACTGGTTACTCATGCTGAAGATGATCTTTACTAATTTCTGATTGCATTTCAAGAAAACTATGTTTGCAAATGCATTAAACTGTATAAATATCTATTATTCAGATATAAATTTAAGCAACTAAATCCACAAAAACCTTCGTCACTGATAAGTGATAACTTGTTCTGTTTGTTAATGCAGATATGCTACTTTTTCTATAAAAACATTGCATTTGGATTTACCCTATTTTGGTTTGAGGCATATGCTTCTTTCTCTGGACAACCTGCGTACAATGATTGGTACATGTCATTTTACAATGTCTTCTTCACTTCACTTCCGGTCATAGCTCTAGGTGTTTTTGATCAGGATGTTTCTGCCAAACTTTGCCTGAAGGTACTAAATTTTCATTCTTTAAGTTGCTTCTGTGCATATTACAGAATAATTAAGGTCCCTGGGTAGATATGTAGAATTAATAATTAATCTTTCTAGAAGTCAAGAGCTATATGCACTGATTTTTTAGTTAATACCATATGTGACTACGGAATGTCATTAAAGGCATATGAGTATGACTAAACTGTAATCTATCAGAAATTTGTTTGGTCTCTCAGGTAGTCACATGTTCAAAAAGCTCATGCTAATATTTTTGTTGTGAATGCAAGTGTGAGTTTGGAGTCCCACACTAGTTACGAATTAGCTAGTTGAAGACAATATAAGAGAAGAGACTCACATACCCAATGCTTTAAGCTTTTGGGTGGAGATGCGGTGTCCGGTGCTCTTGGTGTATTGTTTAACATTGGTTCATTCTCTTTGAGCTCCCCAACAAGTGGTATTAGAGTCAATGTTACGACCTTGATAGTTCCTTGTATTGAAAGTCTTCCTAGCGACCCTGACAGTGGTCTTTGTTGGCAATTTTGGAACTCCAGACTCACTTGCATTCACAACAGTGTATTCACGTGCTTACAAATTTCTTTTGTTGGCTCTTGATTTTTAAATTGATGGAACATTGAAGCCTGAGGAATATTGTGCTAATCATAATTTATTTTTACAGAACCCCTTTCTATATTTAGAGGGAGTGGAGGACACCCTCTTCAGCTGGCCCCGGATCATCGGGTGGATGTTGAACGGCGTCATTAGCTCCTTAGCCATCTTCTTCTTGACCACTAATTCCATCATAAACCAGGCTTTCAGAAGAGATGGCCAGGTGGTTGATTTTGAAATACTAGGAGTCACAATGTACTCTTGTGTGGTGTGGACAGTGAATTGCCAAATGGCACTTTCCATCAACTACTTCACTTGGATCCAGCATTTCTTCATATGGGGCAGCATTTTCTTCTGGTATGTGTTCTTGTTGGTGTATGGCTATCTCTCTCCGGCCATATCCTCAACATCTTACATGGTTTTTGTGGAAGCTTGTGCTCCCAGTGCTGTGTACTGGCTAGTTACCTTTTTGGTTGTTGTGTCTGTGCTTCTACCTTATTTCACCTATAGAGCTTTCCAAAGTAGGTTTCTACCAATGTACCATGATATCATACAGAGAAAACGAGTAGAAGGGTTTGAGATTGAGATATCTGATGAGTTACCTACACAAGTTCAGGGTAAACTAATACATCTCAGAGAGAGATTGAAGCAAAGGGAAACCGTGAATTAATGTACTAAATGCTTAGTTTGGAGCTTGAGTTTGTATTTGGTTTGTTGCTTAGTTTGGAAGTGGCGTTGGAGTAGTGAGCATTGCAAATAGGTTTCTTTTGTAATTACTTCATTCTTTACTTTCCCACTTTCAGATTCAAGTTGTTACAGAAAATTAGTAGAGGCAGGATTTGAGGAGCAGTCACCTGATGTAGAATAGCTATGTAAAGGTTGTGTAATTGTTGTACCAACAATAGCTAATCTTGATTAAAGAAGGAATACATAGTTTGCAATATGCTTGATTATAGTATGTATTTAGTTCTGCTTTGCCTAAAAGGTTAAAACCACATCAAACTTATAGCTTGACAAACTTAAGCTCTCTTTGTTTTCACGTTTTGTTCAATTTAACAAAAATTAATGTGTTTGTTTTTATGTTGAGATGCACTGGAATGCTATTCCACATTATTGTTGCAAATTCCAATGCACATTCACCAATTGAAATATACTTCCTCTTCTTCCTCTGTTCCTTAATAACTCTTACTTTAAAATTTTGCATATATATTAAGAATGAATTGTATTAATATTGTTGTTTTTATCAAAGTTACTATCTAACTTCCTAATATATCATTGGGTTAATGGTATGGTAGGTCCCTGTGTTTGTACCCAAGTTTGCGATAGGTCCCTCGCCGGAAAAAAAATTGATATAAGTCCCTTAGTTTACACCAAGTTTGAGTTTAGTCCTCACCGGAGACCGGAGCTCCGGCAAGTGTTTACGTGGACTGCTGACTGTATAAATAGCGCTGATGTGGATTTTTTTAATTATTTTTGAAATTCCAAATAATTAAATTTATTTTAAATTTAAAACCCTTAAACTATTCTAAATCTTAAATTAACCCCTAAACCCCCAATCCCTAATTCAATTTAATTCTGAAACACTCAAAAGGAACACACAAAACCACAACTAGAAACTAAAAAAAACTAGCAGCAAAACAGCAATTTACAGTGCTGAAATTGCAGCAACAACAACGCCTCCTCCTGTAATTTAAAAGGACCCAGACATAACAGAGGCACGCACAAAAGGAACACACAAAACCATAACTATAAACTAAAAAAAACTAGCAGCAAAACAGCAATTTACAGTGCTGAAATTGCAGCAACAACAGCGCTGAAATTGCCTCTTCATCTGGGCATTCAAAGCATACCCCCACTTTCTTCCTCTTCTTCTATTTCTCTAATTTCTGGGTTTTTGTTTTCTTCCTCTTCTTCTATAGGGTTTTTCTTCATCTTCTTCTATTCCTCTAATTTCTGGGTTTTTCTTCACCTTCTTCTATTCCTCTAATTTCTGCTCCTCATTGTCGTCACCATCGTTCCAGCTCTTTGGTGCCACCACGACCTCGTCTTCCTCCGGCCGCACCACCGTCGAGCCGCCTCGCGCACCACTCTCTGGCCGCCGTCGTTCCTCCGTCATCAAGCTCCTCGCCGTCGCCTCCTCTCACGCTCTCTCTCGCGGTTTTCTCTCTCTCCCTCGATCCCCTTTCTCTTTTTTGCTCTCATCTCATGTCTGTTTCTATCGCACCACTCTCTGGCCGCCGCCGTTCCTCCGAGCTCCTCGCGGTCGCCTCCTCTCACGCTCTCTCTCGCGGTTTTCTCTCTCTCCCTCGATCCCCTTTCTCTTTTTTCTCTCATCTCACGTACGTCTGTTTCTATCTTTTTTGCAGCAGTGTTTTTTATTTCTGATTTTTTCTATTTAGTGTTAATGTATTATATCTGATATGTGTGTTTTTATTAACATTATTATTATGTAATTTCTGGAATAGAAGAAGAAAAACCTTAGAGGAATAGAAGAAGAGGAAGAAGAAGATGAAGAAAAACAAAAACAGAGGAATAGAAGAAGAGGAAGAAAAACAAAAACCCAGAAAACCTAGAAATTTCACAAATAGAAGAAGAAGAAGAAGAAGAAGGGTTTTTTTAGTGTTTCATAATTGAATTGAATTAGGGATTGGGAGTTTAGGGGTTAATTTAAGATTTAGAATAGTTTAGGGGTTTTAAATTTAAAATAAATTTAATTATTTGGAATTTCAAAAATAATTATAAAAATCTACGTCAGCGCTATTTATACAGTCAGCAGTCCACATAAGCACTTGCCGGAGCTCCGGTCTCCGGCGAGGACTAAACTCAAACTTGGTACAAACTAAGGGACTTACATCAAATTTTTTTCCGGCGAGGGACCTATCGCAAACTTGGGTACAAACACAGGGACCTACCATACCATTAACCCTATATCATTTATCACTCTTCTTAATTTTGACTTTTTAATTTTCTATCACCATTAAACTAAGGGTAGAATTGGTAAAAAAACATAATTAATACTCTCTTGAAATTGTAAAAGTGACAGATAATTAGAAACAAAAAAGATTAAAATAGTAACAGATATATAGCAACGGAGGGAGTACTTGTTGAATTAGGCAAATGTGCAACTGCGCTCACGTTGTATCAACACAAATGCAAACAATCATCTCCAAAAACTAGCTTACGAGTGGAGTTACACTATTATGAGGGCTACCTTTTTACTTTGTATTTTGCTCTTGTTCTGATTCAGTTCTCATTCCGTCATTCTTTTCTTTCCCTTTCATCTGTATTAAGGGTTAGCGTACCTCTAGTGCCCCATTTTAATGCAGTTTTTTGCTTGCCAAAAAAAATTATGAGGGCTACTTTAGCCATATCTTTAGTTAATACGAGACTTCTCAATAAATCTTAAAATCAATTCTCAATGAGTAAAATAACTTCGGGATGACAATATAAATATTTTAGAATTATCTCAGAAAATTAATTTCATATCTATTTGCTTTTACGTCGAGCCAACTAAACCAATTAAACGCTAACAAAAGGTAAATGACCCTTCCACGATTCAAAGAAACAAATTCCAAGGCACCTGGACACTTGTTGAGGTTGAAATCAAAACTCTAAACAAAACCGATCTTCAAAATCAATGATGTGTAGAAATTAGAGAGTAGTGTCTATATGCCAAAATTATGAGATTTTACAAGTGTATTTCACAATGTTTATAAAACTCACTTTTTTTCATAAATATATTTAAATATAAATCACTTTATTTTATGATAATTAATTTTACTAAAACCAATTGTGACAACACGTTGATCCAAACACAATGCGTTTACTTGTTGTTTTGTTGGATTACATAAACTATGCTATGCCCCATGTTTAGGTGTCCATGACAAAAAGGAAAAGAAAAGAATGATATATCATGAGCGGTATGGAATTGAAGGAAACGTAAATTAGTGTTGAAGAGTAGATTCAGTCCAATGACGCCAGATACATGCTTTTCATTTGGGTGCTTTTCAAATCCAGAATTTCAGCAGTGACGTTTCTTACTTTTGATGATATGATATCATACCAAACAAAAGAAACTTCCCAGAGTGGGTTAGTGAGGGTAACGAACTGGATGAGATAATTCATAATTGTGCCATGCCATCTTATTAAATTAATAATATTTTGCTATGGTAAGGGTTAAGAAAAAGCAAGGGTGGCTAATCTTACTAATCATCTCTCTTAGATTGTACTTATCCCTAGTTACTAATCAAAAAGGAACTCTTCTTTTCTAGATTTCGGAGTTGAATAATTTGCATTGTGGTTATCATTTGGTCATTGTTGTGAATTGTGATCATTGCTCTCTAGAAACAGAGAGGGTATGGCTGCATGCACGTGTACATTGATACCCTTCACCATTCATTAATCATATCTCACTAACGTTTAATTTCTTTATCAGAGTAAATTAGTGTAATCAACATCATAGTGCGGAGCTTCTAGATATGCATGGCTGCCCCTGCCCCAAACTTTTTTTTTTTTGAAAGAATTAACACCGATGGGTTTATATATAATTATTAAGAATCATTTCATTTAAATATTTAGTGAAAGTTATTGTTGAGCATTGTTATTCTTATATTTTAAATTATAAATATATATTTTTTCATAGCTATAATTTATAGTTTTATAATTTTAATTTTAACCTGCCATGTTAATTTTTGTGTATTAAATTGCTCTCGCAACTCAGACCCATGTGGTGAAGGACAAACCAGCACCCGTTGGATATGCCACATTAATTAAATAAATAAACACAAATCATATATATATATATATATTAATTCATACATATTATTTTAATCTTCTTTGCAAATTAACATTTTGATGTCTGCAATTTATACATGTTTTGTTTATAATTTTAGATAGTAAATCTTTAAATTCTTAAAAATGTTGTAGGTTGAGATCTAACCACATGGCAAAAAGCCATCAGGTCGGTCTAGAACAACCAAGATCCAATTTCACGAGCAGAAGGTTCAATTAAAGAATTTCTAGCAGTCTCGGTTTGCGACGGGTTGAACTACAAAATTGAAGAAAAAGAAAAAAGTAACTGAACGCTTATTGTTTTTCCATAAAGTCGATGTTCAGAGCCCAAATTCCATCGTTTACTATTTTTTTTGAATTTTTGAAAAAAAAAACATTTCACCATAAATTTCTAAATATGTCAACTAGACTAACCGTGGTGGTCCCATAATTTTTAAAAATCATTTGGTGTCTTTTTTTATTTTTTTTAAATGTTTTTCTCGGTTTTTTTAATGTTAGGAATGTCTAGATAGATGACATTGTTTTTTCAATTAATATAAAACCCCAAAATTTATTCTGATTGTTTTTTTATTTTATCATATCAAAGTGTATCGCACTTACAAGTGCGAATTTTTCCTCCAATTCACACTTATAGGTGCGAAATAGCATTTTAATTTTTTTTAATATCCATGTCTGTCGCACGTGTATGTGTGAAATTTGCCTCCAAATCGCACTTAAAGGTGCCAATTTGAAGCAAATTTCGCACTTTCAAGTGTAATTAATAACCGGTACGCACAAAAAAATTAGGAACTGGATTTTTTCTTGCAATCGGGTGAACCCACTTTTGGTTCTGACTTGACTCTTTCCTCCATTTCAATATTTAGGAAGATATGGATGAGAGTGGGGGAATGGTGAGGGTGACCAGATGAGGGGGATGGGGTGGGATTTTGAAGAAAATGAATTTTTGGGAAAAGAAGTTTTTTGGACAAAGAGATTTTATTTTTATTTTTATTTTTTTAGGGGTATTTTGAGAATAATAAAATATAGGGGTGACACCAAACACAATTTCCAATACGTAATAAAGCATATAATGATACTGAAACCCCTAGCAACTAAGAGACAAAAGAGAAGCCTATAGGAACACAAAGAGAACTAGAAAAGAAAAAAAAAAAAAAAAAAAAAAACATCCTCACTCTAACCTAATCTAGCACCTGAGTTTGGAGATTTACCTCTGAACTGAACTGAGGATACCAAAGTTTTGGAAGAACAAGTAGTAAAATATTACTCATAGTTTGGCACAATGTTGGCAAAACCGGACCGGACCGGCCGGTTCGACCGGAAAAACCAGGAACCGTAGGCCAGGCCGGTTCGGTTGCCATGTGAAACCGTCCAAGTGCTGAACCGTTTTTGAACCGGGAGAACCGGGCCCAAACCGGGGAAACCGGTGAAAACCGGACAAAATCCGGGTCACCCGGTTCAACTTAAACGAGGTCGTTTTGGCCATTTTTTCCAAAAAAAAAAATTTAGGGTTTCAGAATTGGGCTCCACCCTCTGCGGCGCAGGCCGCCGCCCCTCCCACTGCTTTTCGATTCCTCTCTGCTTCCTCTGCTCTGCGATTTTGGATTGGTGAAGGATCTTGGTGGAGAAGAGAACGGTGGTGGAGGGACGATTTCAGGAGCAGAGATTCGGTTTGGGTGAGTGGCGGCAGTGAGGGTCGAAGCCTAGGGAAGAGGAAAGGAGTGGCGAAGAGAAGGAGAGGTGGTGGCGGCGCAGGCCGCCCTTCCCACTGCTCTGCGATTATGTTATGCTTCCTCTGCTCTGCAATTTTAGATCGGTGAAGGAGCTTGGTGGAGAAGAGAACGGTGGTGGAGGGACGATTTCAGGAACAGAGGTTCGGTTTGGGTGAGTGGCGGCAGTGAAGGTCGAAGCCAAGGGAAGGGGAAAGGAGTGGCGACGAGAAGGAGAGGTGGTGGTGGCGCTGGATGGGGAGGAGAAGATGAGGGGTGGCGGTTGAATGTAGGTAAGGAGGACCACAAGAGTTTTCGGAAATGGCAAAGAGAGAAGAAGGAGGTGGCTGCTAGGGTGAGGGCTTGGTGGCTGCTAGGGTTGATGGAAAGGAGAGGAGGGAAGTGGGTTAGGTCTTTTTTTTTTTAACTGGATGTTTGGAGTGGGCTCTTTTTTTCTACCCCTCCCTCTCACCTTGGGTCAGGCCCTGAATTTGATGTCATCACCTATTTTATGTATATAATTATATAATGTAATTAACTAATTATGTATTATACTCATAATTATAATATTATTTAATTACAATCGGTTCAACCACGGTTGAACCTCGGTTGAACCATAAAAACCATGAACCAGTAGCTCGAACGGTTCGATGTCCGGTTCGGTTCTGCGAACATTGGTTTGGCATTCAAGATCATGTTATAAAATAAGGGTATAAAAAGAAATAACTTTCAATTTCTCTACATCCCTCCCCTCCCCTCCATTAAAATATATTTCCATAGTGTTTTCTGGAAGGTAGATTTTATACTCTCCTTTTGCAAGAATTAAGGAAACAAGAAAGTTTAGAGTTGGCAAACTAGTAATATATAAATAATATTAATATAAGTTAATTCGAATTGATGTGAGGTATGCAGAATCTATGATGGTGCTAGGGACGGGTGAACCCAGACCTTTTTCTGTTTGAGCCGTCCACCAATGTATAGTTTAAAAGCAAGTCAAAGCTCTCATGCCACTTCGATGAAAACGTTTTATTTTATTTTATTTTGACGAAAAGACATTCACAAGACCAAAACTTGAGCACAAATGCGCAAGACGTCGTTTTCATTAGTCTTAATTAGTTCATCCATTGTGTGATGGCGAAAGTGCTTTGAAATTTCTGTCAAGTCTCACCCAAAAACAAAACTAAGCACACTATGATTAATCGTCCATATTTCGAATATTGTAGTAGTTCTTAGTGTTAACATTGACGTCAGTGAAAGGCGGCAGGTGAGTCTGCAAATGCATTCTATAGTTAAAAAAAACTAAGCTTCAAATGATGTTATGTAATTCGTGTCATTAATAATTAATGATCAATGTGAAATCATAAAGTTAATTTAGAAAATAATCTCTTGATAAATTTTGTACGAGTCCTTATCAAGGCTTACCGTCACTGTTGTTTTAAGACTCGACTCGGTCGAGGCACTGGATCAATGAGTCACTGGTTGGACCAAAGAGTTATTAAGCGGATTATTACTTGACTTGGTATATATTAAATAATAATAATAATATCACCTTACATTAATTAATAACTTCATACATCAAAATACAAATTAAACAACCAACATAAAAAATATACTACAGCAAAATATCATCAATAAGTTGCAAATGTTATAAAAAATATATAGGTTCTATGCTTTGATCACAATAAAAGCGCATAAAATAAGTGCCAAACATAGTTAAAGCGTTAAACAACCATAGGTGCATAAGCTAACAATCGACAAACACAACACAACATCCAAGTTTCTTCATGATCAAGGACTAGGAGGAAGAGTTGAATCCAAATCTAAGTCTCCATCTTCATCAAATGTACCGGAACCTTCTCCAACATGAAGAAACACGCAGGGCACCTGATCAAGCCGATCACATTGCAAAAACAAAAACTTAAAATGCACTATTTATCAAAAAGAAAACTTAAAATGCACTAACCAACCCACTTTTTTTTACGTTACCCAACCCACTTAATATTGTTGTGATGTTTAGAAAAAAAAGCTCATAGCATTATTTAGACAAAAAAAACCTAGTATTCAGTCTTTCAAGTACCGCAGAACACGTTTGTGCAACACTACAACCTTATCATATTCTCATCCCAAACCGAGAGATAAAAACAAAGGGAAAAGTCAACATGTAGTAGAGAGGAAAAAGAATCTGTGAGGAGATTGCAAACTACATGGAGATCTGAATGCAAGGTCGTGAACTACATAGAAGATGAGCAAGCAGTATGCGGTGCAGCTGTGCAAAGACATCTCATGGCTACGAAAAAGGAACTGACGCAGACGCAGCCGACGAACACCTTAAGGAGCGTCACGCTGCGGCGACTGAGGATCCCGTGGAGCTCGTCGAGGAACCGGTCGTTGATGGACACGTTGCGCTCGTCAACAGTAACGTGGAGCCCACAGAGGATGGATTGGACGGCCCTGCAGTCGTCAAAGGTGCCTTGGTTCGGGGTTGTCTTCGAGGAGGCTCTGAAAAAAACTGGTGACTCACCGGTTCGAGCAAAACCGACCGAGTCACCGGTTTAACCATTGGCTCGGCCGAGTCAGCTGCGTGGGGGTGACAAATCCTTTTCAAAGCAATTTTGCGGTGAAGTTAGCCTCTTAGGTGGATAAGTTGTAGTTAAGTTTATTTGTAATTGGTGAGTAAATTTGGTTCGTTGTTTTGTCGGGAGAAGGCCTGAATTATGAAGATTATGTCCTTGTAGTCTAGAGGAACTAGTGGCTGATTTTATGTTTATTTACAAAAAATCGACCTCTATGATGTTCCACTCATTAGACTGGAAAGTATAGATTTTTGTCTTAAGGTCATTTATATATTTTTGCAATTACATGTATACGACGTTACAAAAATGTACAACTACACACACTTTAGCTTTAGTTTATCAAAAATTACCCGTGTATTGCACATATTAACTCATTAGTAGCAATTAATGCATAGTTTATACAACGTCAACATGGCTTCTTGAGCATTCGAAAAGGTCTGTCCTCGAATTAATTTGCCAAGCAAATGCATTTTTCAATTATTTGGTTTCTTCCCAAGCAAGGTTTTGATGTTTGTGCATAACAATCCAATTCATCATACCCGGAGCTGTTGTATTTTTCCTTTCCTAAGGCACTGTTTTTTTATAAACCTATAAATAATTCTAAATCTTTACTCCCTCCGTTGTACTACTATTTGTCACTATTTTAATTTTGTTTTCATTTCTAATTATTTCTCACTCTTACAATTTTAAGAGAGTATTAATTATGTTTTACCAATTCTACCTTTAAATTAATGATAATTTTAATAGAAATAATAACATTAATACAATTTCTTAATATATTTGTAAAACCTTAAAGTGACAGTTATTAAGGAACGGATGGAGTAGTTTTTAGATGTTGTTTTTAATACTTCTTTAAGAATGATGTTAAATGCCTTTTGTATTTTAATATATTAAATATATTTTATTTAATATCTTTTATAAAGTAATAGAAATATTTGTAGGTTAAGTAACCTGTAACTGTAACGCTATATATAAATAATTGGATTCATTCTAGAAAAAGTCCATAGTTTGCAAGAAAGAATCATTATGAGTCATTCTAGAAGGAATCAGCAAAGACTTAAATAATTTCAATTGAAATTCATTGGAAAAGTGGTAGAATGGTGGTTTGTGGAAACTTCCGTATGTTCATTTTTGTACCCTGCTCAAGTGTTTGGAATTATTACTATTTTCTTGCCCTTGGTGTTTAAGATAAAAAAAAATAAAGAAAGAAGAGTTTAATTGTTATGCAATTAGTTTTATTTATACTAATATCTAATCACACTCTGATTTAAGAGAAACAGTTAGTTTCTAAGAATCATACTTTCAATCTAAGCATTTAAATAACTATTTTTTACCATACAAACGTCACCTATTAGATAACCAATTGAGTGTCTACCTAAACAAAACTTATACCTACAGTGCACAAATCTTTAATGGAAGAAAAAATCAGATAAATGAAATGAATATTCGTAACGCAGATTTTGGGGCGGAAATATTGGAGATATCTCCATTAGAAAACATATTTTATTTTACACTACTCAAAACACGTTGTGAAATTCGGGTGAGTGTCGTGGATCATGAGATAAGAAAAATAAAACAAAAAACAGCAAAGAAAGCATGTGAATGTTGGTTAAATGACCACATGAAAGCTATGTCCACATAAATCAGTAAAATTGTGCATTTGTTTTATTTATTTTCACATTATTTTTTTAATTTTAATTATATAACAATTTTACTGGTTCATATGATCATTTATATATATTAAGTAATATACCTATGCGGTTTCGTACAGCGTTTCTCAAGAGGTACGGTTTTTGCTTTGCTATTTTATCTTACGAATTAAATTATTTTATAAATTCTTCTATTATTTTATAACTAAATTATTAAATGCAAACAAATTCATTTTAATATAAATTTATTTTTTATATAATAAGTAGGAGAGCAATTGGAAAGAATTAGAATTATTCTTTACTCGCAAACTCAAAGGACTTTCGGGGGTTATGGTCCTCAAATGTATTGATTCATCTCAAAGTGCATGATAATATCATGTGAGGGGTAATGCTCAACTATCACGATACTCTCCAAGCAACCAACAAGGATTTCGTGATTTGATATAAGCGTTTAGTTTTAAACTCTTTCAAAATCTAATTTGAAAACTATTAAAAGAATCGTTGCTGTTTAATAAATACTCGCTTATCCCAAATTATAAAGACTTATTCAGACAATCACGCTTATTAAGATAACATGTAATAAGCTAATTAATATTTTGGTTTTGTTATTATTTATAAAAATCTCTCATATATGCCCTAATTTAAAGCTAATTAGTAGAGATGACAATTAAAGTTTTGAAATTGAAAATATAATGAATTGAAGGGGTAAAAAATGAAAAACTTTTTTTTTCTGAAATTCAGAAGGGGTCTTATAATTTGGGACATTAAGTTTGTCTCTATGTAGTCTTATAATTTGGGACGGAGGGAGTATTTTATCGGTGAAAAGACATCTTTGTTTGTGGTGGTTGATGATCCAGGGGTATATTGGTCTTTTATTGAGTCTTTAATTATTTTCTTTTGCATTTCTGAATATTTACTTTATTGCATATTTTGCATTTGCATGCTTAGTTTAGTGCATATTTGTTTTTTAGTGTTTTCTAGGATTTTTTGTTATTTTATTTAGTTTTAGTGTAATTTGTAGATTTAGTGTTATTTTGGCCCGATTTGCACTTGAACTCATTGATAATATTTGTTTTAGTGGAATGTGCAAGATAATTGTAAGCTAGGTTATGTAAATTTGTGACTGGTTACAAGTGAAGATGTGAGAATTTGAAGCTGTGAGGATTTGAAGATGAGAAGATGGTTCTGGCCCTCTACCTCAGGTGCACCACTTCATTCCCACCACAACTTTGGTAACTATATGTTATCACGACTGCGCCAAACTTCCTCCACCGTAGTTGCGGTAACTACTATGTTATCGCAGCTGCGCTGCGATGACCCCTTTATAAGCCAAACTCATTTGTACTCGTGTAACCTAGTTTTGGAAGAGAATTTCGAAGCGTTTCTGAGGCTAGTGAGCAGAGAAGACAGATATCGGAGACACCATTGAAATGTTTAGGTTTTTTATCTTTTCTATTGTAATTCTTATGGCCATGCTTGGCTAAACCCTTATTCTAGCACTTGGGATGTGGATCTTTTTATAGTT
Source organism: Acmispon strigosus (assembly GCA_030819835.1). Taxonomy (NCBI): domain Eukaryota; kingdom Viridiplantae; phylum Streptophyta; class Magnoliopsida; order Fabales; family Fabaceae; genus Acmispon; species Acmispon strigosus. The sequence continues at coordinate 51,412,638 of JAUAMA010000001.1, forward strand.
TCATTTTGATATTTTAGTCTATATATGATTTGATATTTTAATCTATGAATTTATCTTTAGGTATTCTTTGTGTTTAAGTCTATGCAAGTTTTATGCTTAGTCTTATGAGAAACGAGATTTGATTAGGATTGAGGGACTCGAAAAATAAGTTGATTAGTTCTTCTCTACAACCTTAGGAATAAGGGTAGGAACTAATTGTGGAGGCTTGAATAATAATCTTTAATCTCCACTTCAAGGGTCTAGGTGCTAATAAATTAGACTTTAATAATTGAATTGGAAGTCGTGCTTGGTTAAGAAATTAACAAGTAGGAATTAAAAGCCAAATCACCATAGAGAGAAATTTCCGTGACTCTTAAGAAACGAATTTTGAAAATTGAAAAAATTGTTCATAAGCTTAAAATTAAAGCTGCAAAAATGAATGAAAGTGCTTAATCATGTGATGGACGGAAATAATATTTGTAATAAAATAATTAAATGATTAATATAATAATATTATTGTTCTTGCTGTTTTTTATTGCTTATGATTGTTATTGTGATTTGTTTTTTCATATGTCTTATAATTTTTATAGATATGTTAAAATTACTTTCACCGTAATAGCACCAAATGTATGATGAGATTAATAATTATCAAATTCCAACTCTTCTTTATTTTTCAGTGGCAGATAAAGCTGAGTAGTTTTGATAATTGAGATATATAAATATTTTTTATGTGTCACTTTGTACCAAACATCGTCATTATATGCTTTGGATTCGGTTATGTAGCTTGACCACTTAATTACTCTGATTACTCTATTTTACGTCTCGATGAGGGCAGATAATAAGGAAATCACATTAGTTAAGTGACCAAGATATATGACCGCATTCAAAACCAGCCTATAGTGACGATGCATGAAACTCGAGGACAAATAAAAAGCATGATATTTCAATGATCAAACTATGCAGCTCTATCTTCTATTGAAAAACAAAGAGAGGATAAATTGGATAATTTATCAACCTCCACATGAATTTGGTGTTGTTGTTTAAAAAATAATATGAAGGTTAGCGTCGGCCATGACCAACGCTAAACGAGTCAAATTAGCGTCAACCTATGCGAACGACGCTAATAACTACGATTTACCGTCAGCCTGGTCTTTGGGTGTTGGGTCGGCTTTATCGACGCTAACATGTAGCATCAGCCAAACAGACGACACAACGTATTAACTTCGATCCTTTTAACATCCCTACGATGCCGACGCTAAATTGTATGTAGCATCAGTTTTTGGCTTGTTAACACCAGCTTTCAGCCAACACTAATTAGTGTTTTTTTTTTTTTTTGTAGTCTGAGTTGCCAAGGAAATTCAAAGTTATCTAAGGAGCCTACATATGGATAAATTCGCTTAAGTAGAATTTCCTAGTTGAGCGAATTTGAGGCAAAATGAAATAATTGGAAAAGCTTGGATTTGATGGGCGTAGGATTTCTTGATGAGCGAATGTGGATTTCTTCAACTTGAAGAATGGTCTCATTAAACTAGCGGTCTCATTAATGTGACTATTGAGATGTTATCGAAGGTTGAGGTTGTCGGTAATTTGAATTTATGAAGCTTTACCGATTTTAATTAGTAATGGTCGTTGTCGCCACTAACCTTTCCCACCAAAAATATTAAATTACTGACGATTTTGACTATCGGTAATACATTTTATTTCAAAAAGTGTTATCGATGACCCATTAAGATTTTCGGTGGCCTATATACAAATTTTAAGAGATTTTTTATTCTATTTATCTATCACTTTTAAAACTTCAAAAGAACATTAATTATGTTTTACCGGTTATATCTTTAATTTTAAATAATTATTAACAGGAAAATGGGAGAGTTAAGATTAGATAGTAATTGTAATAAAAATAGAAATATTATATCTACACTGTTTATAATAAGCATGAGTTCTCACTCTTGAGGCACTCATGGTATAAACACTCTCTCTTAGAAAATTCCACGTCACTTTTTCAACACATTTTCTTTTTCTCTCTTGATGGGAATACAAGCGTGTGTTGTTCACGCGCATACCTCTTATTTGTTTCTTTATTTTTCCGTTTTTCATCAATCAAAACAACGATCCTTCTGTTTTCCTCCCTCTCATAGTCTCATGTGTTTCTTTAAACTTTTTCTTTTTCCTCAATCACAAAGGGGGAATGTTGAAAGAGGAATTTTTCTTTTTACTTGCTTCTTTTTCCTCCCTCTCATCTGTTTCATCACACTACCGTATTTTCCGTATCACAAACAGGAATTTTCATTTTTAATAACTAAAAGCAAGTAGGTTAAATTTTAATATGAATTTAGAATTACATAGAGCTAAATTTATTTTTTAAAGCCGCGAGTAAAAAGAAAACAATATCATGGGTTTACTATACCCTCATGGTTTATTGAATTTTTTTTTACTATAAGATATTATTGAATTTAATTCATTGCAGAATTTTTTGTAAACTTACATTATTTGTTTTTATAAAATTAGGGTGTCATGTGATTATAATTGTAATAGGAAGCAAATAAAGTGGTAAAAATTCCATATAATTTCTTTTTTATTTTAGTATATTATTATTTTTTAAAATTATGTGATTCAATACTTTATACTTATTCCATTAAATTGAAAATGTAACTAATATTAAAAATCATTTTTTTAAAAAGTATTTTTTTTGAAAACATTTTTTTAAAAAGTATTAAGGTAAAGGAATTTGAGTTATAAAATAATCAATATATTAATATAAATGAAAAATTCCATGCAATCCAGTGCATTGCATTGCACGTCAGTTTTTCTAGCAATGGTAAGTTTTCTCTTTAATTTGGAATTTAATTCAAAAATTAAATTTGAATTTTTTTCTCTTTGTTTTTCGCTGTCTACCCATCGGTAAGTTCACGGTGCTTTTAAGTTTAAATTATATTAAGCAATATTTAAAAACTAATAAAATAAAAGAACAATATCTAAAATAATATGAAGTTAATAGAATTATTGAATTGTTTTGACTATAATTTACAAAATATATATTTCTGAATGTCATTATATTTAAAATAATATAATTCAATAATTATTTAATGTTTTAAGAATTTTTTATCATAATTAATATTATGATATCTTTTATTATTATTATTGTGCTAAAGTAATTGGAGTTTTAAAATAATATTTATTTTACTTTCACGTTCAAAGGTTATGTTTTTACTTTATTTTCTATCTTAATGATGATTTATCATATTATATTTGAGTCAGATATAATTTATATGAAATTGAATAAAAATGTATATAACTAATTACATAAAAACAATGTGACTTCTATAACAATATCAAATATAACTAGTAACAATCACTTGCAAGGTTATATTTATAAGTGTTTAAATTATTATTGGTGAAATTTCAAATGTTAATATAATTATTCAATTTTTAAAAATTATTTTCAAATATAATATATAAAATTAATAATACTAAAAAATAGTTTAATTGTTATTTCTTTATTAAAACCCCGTGGATTGCACGTGTTACTTAGTAGTTGTTTCTTAACATTTGTGGTAAAACCTCAAAAGTGTAATAATATTTTATACCAAACCTAATTTAAATTACATTTGTTACTAAATATTGTTATCTCGGTTCTCCTTTTATTTTGTTGATTCTTAATTCTCCAATTATTTTCTTTCGTATAAGGATTAGAGCAATTTTCTTATTTTATTCTATTAATTTTTTAAGGGTAAAAGCCCAACGCCTAGAGAGAAGCTATGGGGACTTCCATTACATCAGTCAAAACTAGCTAGCTCATGTGCAGGTGAGAATAATAAATGCACCATTCCAGGAATTCAAGCAATATTTCTAGAAAAGGGTAATGGCTGCTATAACTTTTTTACATTTTGGTGTTGTTATCTAATTTCAAATGTATAATACTTGTCCCTTGAGCAAGTGATTGAGGTTTGAATTCCAACTCTTGTGATTAGAAAAAATTTATTGGCTAGCCCTCTACCGCTTCGTGCATTAACCGTGGGGCGAATGATTAGTCTTATGACAACCAGCTCTAAGGATACTTTGATCAAGACAAAAAAAATTATAATACTTACCCCTCCACTAAAAAAATTCTTTTTTATGTAATTTGTTTTTTGATGCACATGACAACCAAATTATTTATTCTGGTATTGTGGATGTGCTAGCTGGGCCCGGGTGGATACATATGTAGAATGCTCAATGCTGAGTAGATTTATTGGTCAAAGGTAATAAACTAATAATGATTATTTTTGAAAGCAAAATTATATTAATGAGGAGAATATTAAGATTACAACCTTTCTAAAAGGGATAAAAAACCAGCAATATCCAAGACAAACCAACCCAATAAACTAATAATGATAATCTATCTTAATTAACATTTTTATTGTTTGAATTTTCATAAAGAGGTATAGACGACTCCAAAACAAAACAAACAAACAGGCCAATGTATGAGGTTTCTTACTAAAAGAGGCCCTAGCTAGCTTTTTTTCTTCTTTTCTTATCCCATATATATAAAGATCCGTCAGCCACCCTTAATAATTTATACAGGGCAATGCCATAACCATAATCATCAAATCTAGAAACAATGTTTGGGTTTCATGTGTGACACGCACAATTGAGGAACACCTAATTTATATGACACCACTTTTGATGGGTACTTCCATTTGTCCACTCCAAAGGCATATAGAGCCGGCCACTTAATTCACACAACCTCACCTGTTTCTCTCCTTCCAAAGCCAGCGCAAACTATAACGTAATTTTCGTAATTATTATGCCTTTCAAGTGGAATTGCCACCTAGCAAGATAAATACTGTACCAACAAGGAATTTTTTTTTTTTAATTTTGGTTCCACTTTGTTAATCTTTGCACTTTTAGTCCTCCTTTTGGGACAATTTTTGCAAGGATTAAGCAATGTGGGAGACTAATTTTACTATTTTTTTTGTCAAAGACCATTTTTGCAAAAATTGATAAAGTGGGAACCAAAAGTGCGTTTATGCCTAAAACAAAATAAAAAAACGTGATACGTCAAAAGACAAATAAATTTTTTGGTTTCCCATGTACAATTGTCATTAGACTGATCTCACGAGACTTGAAAATCACGTTAAGTGGAAATACTTCTCTATACGCACTGTTCAGAGACCGAACCCTGAATTAAAGACTCAAAGAGCCCAACTACCTACTAGTTGTACTATACCTTGTTTATGAAAGCTAAAATATAGTGTTGGTGATAAATAAATAAATAAATAAATAACAAAAAAGGGAAATATAATTTTTTAACTAAGTATAGCATCTAATGTTATTAAGATTAAATGTAACACTTTGTAATAAAAAAATTCTACATTTTCTTGATCTTACTTTAGTTTCGAACCAAGCAACAATCGATGAAACACGTTCTCCAAACCAGCAAACCACTCAAAAAATTGGCAAAGTTTTCTACATTTGATTTCTTAAGGATGAAGGATTATGTTTGAATAAAGATTCGTGTATATTCTTCAAGTGTAGATCACTCTAAAACGATAGAAATATAAAATAGATTTGATTTGATGTGATCAATAGAGCTAAATAGACATAAAAAAGATGTTGCAAGCTGTACACATATCATTGTTCATTATATTTACCTTAAAAAAATATTTATCATAAATATTGTCTTTTTCAAAACCTTAATGAAGGATCTTAAAGCACACATTAACATTAGTAATAAATTAATAAAATATAAATGCAGAAAAATAAAGTGATTTGTTATAGTGGTGCCTTGACACACACGTGAGTGAGGTGGTGCTAAAAGTAAAAAAGGTCCTTGAGACTGAGAGGCTGCTCTTTCCATTTTCCTTCTAGCTATAAATACGCACCAAGCCATTTCTTATTCTGCAGAAGAAAACAAACAAACCAACCTAAGAAGAAAGAAAGAAAGAAAGAAAATGCAGCAGATACAACAAGATCAGAGTACTGTGGACTCGCTCTTGTGTCCAAGCTTCAGCACCTACTCCACCAACAAACTCGACCACATAGCGGATCAGGTTGTTACAAGAGAACACCAAAACGACAACGACTTCGAGTTCGTCGCGTTTCCAAATACTAATGCGGATGCGCTTTTCCTCGATGGCGCCCACGCGGCTCGCGTTTTCCCGATCTTTAACCGCCAAATCTTCACGGAGGAGGACACGGCGGCTATTCGAGTCTCGTTCGGGAATTTGATGGTCCGAGACGACGAGAACGCTCCCGATCGGTCACCGTCGTCGTCGTCGTCGGAGGAGGAGGACGCGGTTGCGGCGGGATCGTTCTGCTTGTGGACTCCGAAATCATCGGTGCAGGCGTCGCCTAGCAGATGCAAGAAGAGCAATTCGACGGGATCGTCGATGCCGTCGAAGAGATGGAAGCTTCTGAGTTTTCTCTTGCGGAGCAACAGCGAGGGAAAGGCGTCGCTGGCGTCGCTAGGGTCGAATTCGGTGAAGAAAGGAGCGAAAGCGGAGGGCAGTCCTGCTAGAGTCGCCGGGAAAATGGTTCCGGCGGCGAGGAACGGCGGAGGGAAGAAGGTTCCGGCGGCGGCGGCGCTGGAGGGATTGTATGTGAGGAAGGGAGAGATTATAAGGAGAAGTTCGTATTTGCCGTATCGGCAAAATCTGGGGTTCGGTGTGGGACTCAATGCTATTGGGAGAGGATTCCCTCTTCAATAGTTTTGAGTTTGACCCTCAATTCTCTCACTTGTCACACTAGGATAGTAACCAGGATTCTGATTTTTCATTACCAAATTCAGATACCAAGTTGAAAAATTGAAAGTCAAATTGAAATCCGACGAATGTGGTTCAAGGGGTAAATAATCGATTTCCTTTAATCATTATTTTATTATTTTGAATTCAAGTCGGGTGATAAAAAAAACTTTTGTGGAAAGAGTTAACTCTCATGGAAGAGATATTAAAAATAAAAATAAACACTTCTTAATAGTTATGTGACTTTTGAAAGCATGATCCATGTAAAGTGTGATAACATGCAAATTATATGATGTTATACAGACTAGAAAATAATCATTAAGCATAAGTTTTTTTTTTTTTTTTTTTTTAAAGAGAAAATGCTTTGAGTGAGATTCACTATGTCCATCCCTTTCTTCATTTCCGATTACACCCTCTTATCCTTTTATGTGTGTGATTAAATCAATGTGCAGAAGTGAATTTGACCAAAATTGAATTTAGCTAGAATTGAATTTGGTAACGTGAGTTTAAGTGAAGTGGTTTATGTTTGGATACATTTACCTTTAATTGATTTTCGTAACTAAATTTTAGTACATTTACACAAAATTAGATCATTCAGATGGAAAAGCTACCCTGAGTCAATTCTACCGGATCCAAATTAAACTTGTAAAATTGGCCCTCAAAATTGGTTCGGATTAACATTTAAGGCTCTAATCCACGTTTGAGTCTCATATCCATGTTTGAGAACTGCAACCTTACACACTCTATTTCCTTCTTCTCCTCAAGGTCGACACAGAATCATCATTTTTCAATCAATAAAAGACATGCACTTTTTTTTTTAAATTATTCTCGTAATTCCAATTTTTACCTCCAAAAGAAATATCTCCTAACATACATAGAAATTAAACTTTTAACTTAGAAATTCAAACAATTATGTCTAACTAGTGCAACCAACAACTGGTAGGTGATAAAAGACATAGACTAATGCAATTCCTTTAATTTATTAATTTCCTTCCATGGGGTCATGTAATATATATTATAATCAATAACAAAAAGTTTTTATCAAAAAGAGTAACTTTGTTTGGATTCATATTACATTTTCTTTGTAGTCAATTTCTTTCTGTTTCCATTCTCTGTATTTTCCCCTTGTTATGAACTTATATAATTAGAGGCTCTCCCATACTTTTGAATCCTCGAGTAAGGTGAGGAGAATGATATATAATAGAAAATGATAGAGCAGTTGCAGGGCTTTGTGAACATCAATAAGTTGAAGATAAGCTAACGTCAAAAATGCAGTGAGATCATACACCCTCTCATCTATGCTTTGGTTTATCTCTTAATTAATACCACAGGCATTTGTCACCACACGAAGAAGAAGCAGTTGGGTCGCCACAGGTAATTAATTTTGAGTTGATGATATGGCTAAAATTCTGAAGCACTAATTGATTCTATTCTTGATATGTTACGTGTATTTTCTTTCATTAAAAATATATAAAAATAAGTTTGATCAGAGTATTGTAGATTATACTCTTCCTCCATATACAATTGGTACAGCCACATTTTTCATATGACAAAGCAATCGCCAACACCCAACAACTTCAACTTTAACAACATTTCACGCCGTCTACTGTGGGCTCATTTTTCATTAAATGTAATTAGTCTACTTTTTGTGATGAAAAAAATATCTCATAATGTATGATTTTTTTGTTTCCATATTTTTTGCATGGTACCAAACGTGACATATGTAGTATTGATGAGATCATAAGAAATGATATGATTCGAGAGCGAGAACAAGGTAACTCAAGTTTGAAGTATGCATTACAAATTCTAAGTGGACTTGTTCAAGACACTTGGGCTTTGACAAAAAAGAGACACTTAGGCTAAACAAAAATTCTCGCCAATCAGAATTTGAGCCCAGTCACATCCTCACCATCATGTGGGTTAAAGATGGAGCTTTTGAAGGAGTTTTGGACCAAAAACATTCAAACTAAGGGCTTTGACCATAGACCATACAGAGTTGATTGTATTTAAGCTTAATCATGATATTTAGAGCTCAAAATAATGTTCTAGGTATTGAAATAGAAGACACAAAGTATAGGAAAAAGAGCATTTGATTTCTTGATTCAATAGCTTACAGGTAGGGTTCCTCTTATAGTACAATTCAGAGTATTAATTAAGGAAATAAAATAAATACAATAATGTCAAGATATTCTCTCCCTAATTATCGCTGATCTCTTCCTTAATTACTGTTGATCCTTTGATCATATCTGAATTGATTCTCTTCTTTAATTTCTTGATAGTCTGACACTAGGATCTTGTATTTAGATGAATTTAGTATCATAGTTCTTATTGTCTTTTATGAGTTATTAAGTCATCAGGTTTAGTGAGCTTTTAACTTAATAAGGTTTTATGTTAGTGGGTGTTTAATTACTAAGTGGAGCTAATAATGACTTGTGAGGTCATTTAGTTGTTAATTAGTGGAAAATAACTCTTGGTGGAAGATAGAGATGATTAGTAGAGTCTATAAATAGGAACAATGTACAACTTTGAAGATAAATATTTCAAGTAATGCTAATATAATTTTTTGGTATTCAAAAATTTGAGAGTCTTCTATTAAGTTATTCATTAAATTTCTTGTGACTTATTAAAGTTTGATCATCCTTATAGTGTCCTCAACACTTTGGGTCATTGTTTCTCGTATTCAAGAGTTCAAGTGAATAACTCTTTTTTTTTGGGTCAAAGAGTTCTTGACTTTCTTGGTGGAGCATAATTCAATTGATCCTGGGTTCAAGGGTTCTTCAACCAATTGGGTTCATATGGGTTATGCTTCTCCAATGAAAGTGAAAACTGGTGCTAAGTGCTGCATGAGCCACAGGGCCTAATAGCTAGCCCAACTCTAAGTAAGAAGTCTAATTTGATTATTTGACAAAAAAGAAGTTATAATTATAGCTCTATAAAAAGAAGTGTTTCTTTTAATATTTTTGGCTTAATCGTAATTTTAATCCCTTATCATTCGTTATTGTGCGATTTGGGTCCCTGTTATTCAAAACGTGCGATTTGTGTTGAACTTATTTTTATTTGAAACCTTAATAGTCTTATAAACATGAAAGTGGGCCTCGTGTTGGCCCAAGTCACTACTATTGTTATTTATTTTAAAAAATTGTAGAATTGCTTCTCGGTGCATTGCACGGGCACAATCCTAGTAGAGACAATAATGAGGAATTTTATAAAGGGATCATTTCTGCGACAAAAGTCGTCAATAATTTAAATCTGTCTATTTAAATGATGGAATTATTTCCGTCTCCAAAGTTCGCCACTAATACATGCAAAGTTTAACAAGTATTCTTAAATTAACGATGAATTTTGGAGATGGAAATATAAACTGTCGCTAAAATAGTCGAACTTAAATAGTCGGAAAACATCACTTCATAAAATCCGTCATGAGTTTTGTCTCTATAAATTGGATTTTGTGCTAGATTCTGAATCTGGTATTCCATCACAAAAGTTGAATGAGATGGAGAGGAGTGTATATTTTATACAAGAATGTGGTGAAGTGTCATTTTGACAAGTAGTAAGAAAAACAATAAATACAAGGCAAATCAGCTGCCAAAATGAAAAGTAACCACTCTGGTGGTGGGTCATTCCACTAAAACTATTTGGAAAAATCCAAACTCTGCTTTGACAGATTAAGCATGAGCACATTATTTGTCTGTCTACCAGTGAAACTAATAGAGAAATTGTGTATGTGGGATGCGAGGAATATGCAATCTGAAATTATAGTTACCATGATAGGAACTACATTAATCTTTATACTTGAACTTTTGTAAATAATCCATCTAAAATGGGTTATTTAACATCTAATAAGTTAGACAATCTCTTAAAACTACTACTATTATTTTCATTGACACCAGTATAACCAGCTAATTGTAAACCCAAAACAGGACAAGAATATGTTGACATAATAACACCATAGTGTACTTAGAATGTTGTCATCAAAATCAATGCCACAGTCACAATAACAACCTAGTGTTGGTCATCACTCATCATAAAACCAACACCAGACCTCTTCTCTTCTCTTTGTCTTCAAAAAGCAAATTCCTTCATCTGCTGCTCCAGTTTAGTTCACATTAATCTCTACCATGGTTTCAAATTGCAGCTGCAATTGCGCCGTTGTGGAATTTGGAGTCACGGCACCAGCATCAGGACTGCAATTACAGCTGTATCAGCCCACATTTGTTTGTAATTCCGTAACGCAGTGAAAACCACAGTCGCAACCGCAATTTAAAACCATGACCTCTACAACTTGGCTTACTTCTTGATTATTACAATGACCAAAAAGTGTTCCTGTCATGGCAAATGGCCACTGATTCTGGTTCAACCTTGGAAGAAAATGTATGATTCTTTCTTTCCCAGTTTCTCTCTCTCTCTCTTGTAGTTTGTTATGACTTATGACTTATGATGAGCACAATATTCAGGACCATAGTTATTTAATTTATTTACACACCACCCTGCTATGTGTTACAAAACTATTTGAAACGCAAATGTGATTTTAGAGTTTAGGGTTTACGTATCTTAAAACATCAACAGAAAAACTAAAATTTGTCACTTTAAATTTAGCGTGGAGAAATAAGATGTTAGCACGTGAAGTTCAACAGAAGTATAAACATACAGTTAGATAGTAGTACTAACTGAATAGTGAATATGGTATAGAAAAAGGAGCTGCCTATGAATCTATGTTATGAAGCTGGTTTGTGTACATATATAAGCCCAACACAAACAACACTGGCAGCAGTTAGATCCAAAGAGAGCCACAAAGACAAAAAATGAGCCAGAGCCACAAATTCTCGCTCTAAGGATAGGTTTTATCTATTCATCCCTTGTCAGGTCTGTCACATATGAATCATTGGTTAGCAGAGGATAGAGAAGGCTTTATATTTAATTATTATCAATGTTTTCTTGTTGAATCTACAACTTAATTAATGCTAAAACAGTGAATTATCTCCAACATTTTGTTTCCAAATCTATTTGTACATTTTGGCATTAGATTTTTCAACTACTTATGTCAATGCTTGATAAAGAGTGAGGGAGAAATTGGAAAGAATTAAACTATATATATAAATATATATATATAGTTATATCTGCAATATTACAAGAGGCTGTACCTATTTATAATTCTCTGACTAGACGACAGTAATTAAAAAAGTTATAATTATTTATGGCAAATAACACAGTAATATGGTAATTATGAGAACAATGGTTAATTTTCTTACTTTTACTCATGTTCATACTCAAGTTTATCTTTCAACACCAGTGCTTTATCTTTATTTTCTTTATATTTTTCTCCCTTTTTTTCTGACAAAGGATGCAAACTATATCTATTTTCAGCCATATGATGAAGCCACTAAATATATATTAGCTATTGGTTAAAATAATGTTATATAAGATGACTAATCATCTATATATCCTTTATACTTCACACTTAAACTAGAATTTGTTCGAACATTTTTTTTCATCTCAGTTAAAAAAAAACATTTTTTTCATCTAATACAGATATAATCTCCACGGAAGTCAGTCGTATTCGAGTTCTGAACACGTACAGCCTCATAGGCTAGCTCTCCTAGCAGAAGCGGATGAGTTGGATCACTTTGTATGAATGAACCATGTTGAAGATCACACAGAGGAAATATAGAAAAATCCCAACTCTTCACTAAGTTAAAGGAGGTGTCACACTTTTACAATGTAGATATACTATACATGTATGGAATGAACTCTTTTCCTAAGTTGTAGCAAAAGCAGTGAATAGAACATACAGTTACTGCAATGTTCTGTCCTTTTCAATTGGGGTAAGTGATTGTGTATTTAATTACTTATTACATACGTGGCAAACCAGCATTGCGTGCATGTCATGACACAACAAAAGTTGAAAGGAAACAAGGGTACCCTACAGCAATAAACCCTCTTAACTCCCTTGGAATACTCACTACCACAATTTCTTATTATTTGAAATCTAATTAATGAACATAAGAATTAACGTGAATCTCATAGATAATATCCACACACACAATGGAATGGTCCATATTTAACAATGTATCAAGAACTCAAAGATCAATTTTAATGCAGCTTGTGTTTGATTATATGTTTGTCAAGGTAAATATCAATGGAGAATAGAAAACAAAGGGTACAAGACAAGATATGGGTGATCTGATCCAAAGTGCCATAGGGTTATGGTCATTCTCTCATAGTTAATCTCCAACATCCAAATCTCATCTAAAAGGATAGGAGTGAAGCTCTCCTTTGCTTGACTTTCATTTTCATTATCTACCTTTGTTCACATAAAAATGGGGGATGGAATAGCCATTTGGACATGCCATACATACACACAGCTACATACAATTGCTATATAGCATAGACACATTTGAGTCTTCATTTCACAATGTCGACCTCTACCATAAACGGCTTCTGCCTCTCTTCTATCTCCCCTGCAAAAACTTCTCTCAAGAGGGTCACATTACGTCCCTCAGTCTTTGCATCTCTTAACTCTTCTCCTTCTGCTTCTGCTTCCTCTTCCTCTTCCTCTTCTTTCCCTTCTCTCATCCAAAACAGACCTGTTTTTGCTGCCCCTGCTCCCATCATCACCCCCAATTTGGTAAACATACCAACAAACACACCTTCATATAACACTTGCTAATTGAAATTACATATGTTTAGTCATGCTGTTAATTGCACTTTTGGATCACAATGTCTGTTTGGTTTGGCATACATTCTAGCTTAATGATACTAACGCACCACAAAGCCCACAGCTTCATTTTTCTTTCCATCTCTATTTTCTCATTATATCACATTCATTATTTTTCTCTTTTCTCTTCATCTCTCACTTTGAGCATCTGTTGGGTGTTTGTACTATGGAAAAGTCTACTATTCATTTTCCTTCTGTCTTAGGTTATCATGTGCTTAACAATCTACCATTGTCCACGTTTCATTTGTTTTTCTAAAGTTGAGCTGTCACGTGGAGCCTAGTTTGATTTTTCTTTGGGATCTATCAAATTGGTAGCTTAATTAGTTAGGTTTGAGTGACAGGTGTGTGGCATGGATATTTTCATTCATTAGTATGTGTCACCAGTCACCACCATACAATTAAATATTTTTTATTTTCAAGAAAATTCATAAAAGAATAAATACTATATATATATGACATGAATTTTGATTGTATGGGGTAGTTGTGTTAGTTGGAGGATACTTAGCCGGAGAAAGCAGCAGATCACAACTGCTATAGAAGAAAAGGTCCATTCAAAACCAAATTAGCAACTAATTTATCCTCAGGCACCGTAAAATAAACTATTTTCTTACAATAGATTATATAAGTTGACTTTTATTTATTCCCTAGGTCAAATTCTAAAGATTATTACCCCTATAGTTTTCCTTTTTTATGTATTATATAGTTAGAGTTATTATAGTTCTAAAATTTCACTATGTTTATGAAAAAATTACTTTGACTTCTTATTTCTTTTTCAGGGCAACTTATTAGTTTCAACTAACATGTACTTCTTTTTCTATTAGGATATGGGAAAGAACTATGAGGAAGCTATTGAAGAACTCCAGAAATTGTTGAGGTAAACCTCAAACACTCTATCTAGTTCGAAGTATACGCACCATTTCACATAATCAACTACGGCATACAGAGGCTACTCATAAGCTTTTCTGTAGAATTTATTTTGACTTCAAAATCATAGAAGAATTTCTAAACATGTAATGATTCATTTGCAATTTGTTGAAATAAAGGGAGAAGAATGAATTGAAGGCCACAGCAGCTGAAAAAGTTGAACAGATAACAGCTTCGCTGGGGACAACATCATCTGATGGCATCCCATCTGAAGCCTCAGACAGGATCAAAACTGGTTTCATTACCTTCAAGAAAGAGAAATATGAGTTAGTCATTCATTATACCTTACCTTCATACTATAGTCTACCTTTCTTTTGGCTTAAGCTTTCTCACTCTTTTTATTAATTTTTCCACAGCAAGAACCCAGCTTTGTATGGAGAACTTGCCAAAGGCCAGAGCCCACCGGTACTTAATTTACTTTGTGATGAATTGTTTACACAATGGAAACCCTTTTGAATTTTGAATTTGCATTGGAGACCTCTCAGAAACATGGTTTTGGCAACCATGATTTTGAGGGTACGTAAAGCTAAACATGCACCAAAAGCGTGTTTGGATTGGCGGTGGACACGCGATTCAAAGCATGTCAATTCCAGAAGTTATATTTTGTAACTTCTCCCCAAAAGTGATTATGAAGCTCCCAACTGTAGAATCCGACACTCTATTAGATTGAAGAAGCCTAACTTTGGTTTTATTTGTAGTATATGGTGTTTGCTTGCTCAGACTCAAGAGTCTGCCCATCTCATGTGCTAGACTTCCAGCCAGGAGAGGCCTTTGTGGTCAGAAATGTTGCTAACATGGTTCCACCATATGACAAGGTCTTTTTTCAGTACATGCAAAAAAGTGCCTCTCTTTTTTTCCTTGTTTAGTTTTCTTAATACAATTACACTCAAATGGTTACTTTCCTCATTTTACTCTGCTGTGTATCCAGACAAAATACAGTGGAGTTGGAGCTGCCATTGAGTATGCAGTTCTGTTTCTCAAGGTACATAAATTATCTGGACACAATTTCATGCATGGAATGAAAATTTAAAGTTCTGGGAAATATCAAGAATTTTTAACCCAAATAATTTTCCTACAGGTGTCCAACATTGTGGTCATTGGACACAGTGCTTGTGGTGGTATTAAGGGGCTTCTGTCTTTCTCATTTGAGGGAACCACCTCTACGTAAGTCATTTTACTTTGCACAAAAATTACACTCCTCTAGCAATTATTCACCCCTTGTCATTAACTCATTATAATTGAAGCACAAATTCTTGAGGTAAAATGTATTAGGGTCTTTGTGACCAATTGATTTAGAGTTCGGTCGATACTGACTCCCATTATTCAAATAAAAAATTAAATTTCAGCCAAGTGGGCAATTGCATTGTCCATGCTTCATGTCCAGTGAGCTCTAACCTATTAGAAACATAATATATGGGATAATTAGTTCACGAGAAAGAGAGCTAGACATTCTATATATATCCTCACATGATTCATTAAGAAAATTTATTCTGTATCTCTGATTTGTTGTGTGCAGTCATTTTATTGAGGATTGGGTCAGCATTGGTTTACCTGCAAAGGCCAAGGTGAAAGCAGAACATGGAAATGCATCTATTGATGAGCTCTGCACACACTGTGAGAAGGTATGAGACATTAAAAGCCAGAAATATCTTCTAATATTTTTCATGGGTTTCAAAACTCAATAGAATTAAATGTTACATAATGTCCAACTGCAACATGATGATTTATTTATAAGTTGAGTTGGATTATGTTGTGCAGGAAGCTGTGAATGTTTCCCTTGGGAACCTGCTAAGCTACCCATTTGTTAGAGATGGCCTTGTGAACAAAACTCTGTCACTGAAAGGAGGATACTATGACTTTGTTAATGGATCTTTTGAGCTGTGGAGCCTTCAGTTTGACCTTGCTTCCACTTTCTCCGTATGAAAACCATTATCAATGACCTCATCTTGGTTCCCTAAGTATTCTCCTCCCTAAAATGTACTCTGTGATTACCCTTTTCATGAGCTATATTTCCTAATAAATGTAGATGGAGATTCTCCATCATCTTCATTGCTCCATAATATTGAAGTTGTTCCTTTTCTGCAAGAAAATTAGGAGCACCGTGTAATCTATGGTCTTTGACCACTGCAATTTTCTTCTTTGTTAGGTAAAAGATGTGGCCACCATTCTGCATTGGAAGCTATATTAGGGTCATGCTAAGAGGTCCTGTGTCTGCAATGAAGAGGCCTAGCTACCTTCATCTTATGATATCTATATATATGAAACTATGAACTGTGTTTATGTAATTCTTCTAATAAGAGTTGTAAATCTTCCTGGGACGAAATTTTCATTATATGGCGACATCACCAGTTCCAATAAATATATTTCTAACTTGTTTCAACTTTCAACAATTCGGCCTTTCTCTTTATTTATATATATACACTAGCAGGCTACCAGATTTTGCAGTAAACATTGCACAACCTTGACAACACTATGGCCCTGTATTAAAAGGTGGCTCAAATTTCACAGTACAGAAATTATGTACTACGGTGTATGCTACAATAACATCAACCACACTGTTAGGACCCAATTGCAAGGTATGGGACTTGAGTCCCACATTGGAAGTATGGGATTCTAATGTGGGGTTTATAACGCATTGGGCTCTCCAACTACAATAGCTAGCTTTTGTGGTGTGGTTCTCCCAAGGTTCTTATCAATTGGTATCAGAGCCTTCCACCATGTCTCTCAGCTGCAAACGAGCGGCGCGGGTGGTGACGCCGGCATTGCAGTGTTCGCCCGGGACTAGTCAAAGGGGCTAGTGCACAGCCAGCCCGCGTGGGCGCCGGGGCTGTGGAGCGTGGTGGGATGTTAGGACCCAATTGCAAGGTATGGGACTTGAGTCCCACATTGGAAGTATGGGATTCTAATGTGGGGTTTATAAGGCCTTGGGCTCTCCAACTACGATAGCTAGCTTTTGTGGTGTGGTTCTCCCAAGGTTCTTATCACACACATTTTCCAATTAGATGGGATCAGCTATATGAGTTAAATGATATTATAATGTGAAAACACTTGAATGATTTTGCGCTAACTAAGCAAACCAATAACAATGGTGTTATTTTGCTGCATAATAATAGAAGTGAATTTTCTACCTCGTTAAGAATGAAGGTTTACCAAGCCTAAAGAAAACACTTAATTATCAACTAGGACATTGCAAGAGTTCCACTTCATCACAAAGTAATGAGTGTATTTAACACCTTTCTTAGATTTAATTCGCATCCAATAATATCAAGGAAGTATATATGATACAATAAATAAAATATCTGCATAATATGTATTGTGAGCCATGGACCGGTTGTGAATTCGGATTCACATATCAACCCAGGGTTGGAGATGCAAGAGTAATGGGAGCTCAAGAACAGCGATTCAAGCTCTTGGAATGGTAGTTATGGTTGGTTTGATCTTGCAATGTACGCACATGATAAAGTGGGTATCTCAACAATTAATAGCAATAGCTTTTCCTCTATCAGATGGGACAATCACAATAGGAAACTCAATGTTGGAAGCATGCACAGTTTTAAATAAAAAAGAAACATGGGAGACAATGACATACCTCAATGGATGCAAGCTCCAAGTGTTTGACCAGGCAGGTAAAGCTGCAGTACCTCAACACCACTTTCACCAGGAAACTTCATCCAAAGACCAACATCCCG
The DNA here is from genome assembly GCA_030819835.1 of Acmispon strigosus. Lineage (NCBI taxonomy): Eukaryota > Viridiplantae > Streptophyta > Magnoliopsida > Fabales > Fabaceae > Acmispon > Acmispon strigosus. Next base: position 51,430,667 of record JAUAMA010000001.1, read on the forward strand.
AGACATGTAAACTGTTTGCTTGCTAAGCCTTGGTCATGGAACTAGGCAATGTTTACTTCACTTAATCAAGGATGTTTTTTCTAAATTAAAACCGCACCTATGTTAATTAAATTCTACAATGATTTACCATTTCTAACTTCCTATAAACAACCCTATTGAATCAATTTGGTGCCCCTTTACAAAGTAGGCATGTTTAAACTATTATTCCTACTTGGAAGTAGGAATAATAGTGAGATGGGGGTGGGGGGAGAGGGTGTAGGGCCTCCCCACTCTCCCCTCCCTCTCTCGCCCTCCCCATTTCACTCCCTACCCCTCTTCCTCTACCCTCCACTCCCAACCCCACCCCTACCCCCAACCTCCCTCCCTCCCTCCCTCCCTCCTACCTACCCACCTCCCCTTTATGAAACCTTACCTCCCCCCACCCCCCTTAAATGAATGCCTAATCTTAAGTTTATTTAATTTATTACTAACTATTTAATTCAAACAAAATAAATTAGAACTCGCTAAACAAAATAACTGGTTTGATAGTTATATTCACTCTGTTCACTTACTAAAAAATAGATGCATCAAAGCAGAACACAAAATGTTAAAAATCACTGTTAAAAGCAGAACAGAACGTTCAATACCCTCTATTCACTAGTGATTAAAAATCAGACCTAAAGAATGGATACAAATATTGCTAACAATCACTTATGTTTTATACCAAGAACAAGAATGCATACAAACAGCATACGGCAAAGCTGAGATGACACCAGCATCACCTCTTTATTGTTTGGGCCTATATCTCTGATATTGGCATGAAGAGATTTAAATTCATTCTGTTATTTTTGTTAACTTGGCTATATAAGCCGCATGTCAAAATCTAACTAAACAACAGCTTATTCCAAATTTGGCATAATTATTATCTTCGGTTGCAAACTCTGACTTCCCTTTTCTAGAATTTCTTATTAAAAAAATGATAACAGAAACAAAAAAACATTTCACCCTACAAAACATGCAAACATAATTAGATGAATCTTCATCGCAATGAGCATAGATTGAATAGCATGTTTCTTCTCATGCTCCCCTTTCTCTGAACTTGTATTGGGGCAAATAGACGTGGCTAGTTACAACAAGTTTAGTAATCAAAAAGTTCATGGATGATCAGCTGCCAGTCCCATAGTACATACATATTTACAGTTAGATTATCCTTTGTAGAGAAACAACCTAAGAATACACATAAAACAGCTGCATTCCGTGGCACAAGAAATGTGTATATACGTGCAGAATGACTTGCATATCATGATTCATCAGGCTTTGGCTCCAGGATGACAGGGATCTTCTCCTTGTGGTCACCTCGCAAAACCTCCACAGTCACCTGAATATTCACATCCTTAAGTATCAAACTAGGATAATTAATGAACTTTTTTATTCTCTTTACAGGGGTACAAATATAGAGGCAATTTTATTAAACATAAGGCAGAGAGATTAAGCCAGAGACATCCATATCAGATTAAAACAGATTAAGAAAATAGATAAATGTTTTCGCTCATTCCACCAAAATTATATCTGGAATACAGCACATTGAATACTAATAGTGCAGGAAAGGAGGACAATAGGTAACAGACAAGAGTTTGGAAGTGCAATTATATCTGAACTTGGGTGGTTAAGGTGTATCAAGACAAGAGATCATCACATAATCAATTCGGTTTTATATTAGAGAGGATGAACATGGAAGTTACATACTTGCTAGAAAACTAATAGAAAGATATCAGATAAATCTAAAAGATCTACACACAATTTACATTGATTTGGGGAAGGCATATTATGAGGTTCATAGATAGGTTTTGTGGAAGAAGAAAGAAGTTCGGATTATTTACGTTTGAGAAATATGAGGAGGTCACCAATAGCTCAAGAACACAAGATGGGGATAGTAAAGATTTCTCTATAACTAGCTTTAAAAGGAAAAATAAAAATCATACAGCTATAAGACCTAAGAATCTGCAAAAGATTGAATATTGGGTCATAAGACGTAACGAACCGACAGGCTAATGTCATAGAGATGAGAAATTTCGATGGAGGAATAATTACACAAGACAGAGTAGTATTAAGAATGAAATCATTAGAGAGGAAGTTGGGGTAGCTCCAACTACAGATAGGATAATAGGGTCTTATGTTCAGTAGTTTGAGCATTTATGAAGAAGGTATATAGGAGCACCCATAAAGAGGGTACACTAGATGAAGGATAGTCTAATAAGTAGAGGAAGAGAAAGAACAAGAAAATTTATAGGATAAACAATTAAGAGCGATATAGAATGAAATAGTGTATCATTGGATATGATTCATGACAGGACACGATGGCATCAAGTTATCCATATGACTGACCCCATCTAAAGGGAAAAGGCTTTGGTTGTTGTTGTTGCTGATTACCGTGTCAACTATATGCAGATCAATCAAATTTGAACATGTTCCTACAACTTTTTTTCTTTCAGAAATCCCAGGATTTTAATATGAATTTTTTTGAAAAGGTATTCCTGATTTTCAAATTAAAAAATGAGCCATTGCAAAAAGACACGAGAGTGACAGTGCAAATGACTCAGGACCATACCTTATCACCCACTTTACACTGGTCAAGAATTCTGTACAAATCACTTCCATTAGTAACCTTCTTACCATTCACAGACGTTATGATGTCACCTAAAATGAGTCTACCATAGGAATCACGCTTTGTTGGTTGCAAGCCCTACAAAATAGAAATTTGACCAGCTCCATCAGCCAAATCCCTAACCATTGGAAAATTGTAAAAAAATAAATCAAACATTTCAATAAGTAGCAGTAACTAGCTAAAATAAAACCTCATATAAATGAAGCTCACTTAAGAATTGAATTGAGTGTGATGTAGGTCCTTGGACCAACAAGTGAAGCTCACATAAGAATAATTGAGTGTGCTGCAGGTCCTTGGACCAATCTTTGAGACAAGCTTTAGTGGTTTAGGTGGAAGTAAAGAGGATGTTTTTTATGGAAACATGGAACCCGTGCTACTATTTGATGCATTTGGCTTGACTCTCATATGGGAATGAATTTCTTCATTTACAAAAGTAAATAATGAACTTACTGCCTTCCCGGCCGGACCACTCGCAGGAGCATCCAAGACGAGCACTCCACTTACCCCCAGCTGCTCCACAGACTGATCTGGAGCGAACTTGATCCCTAAAATAGGTCTTGTAACCTTCCCAAACTTCACCAATTGGTCAACAATGCCATTTACCTAAATACATAAAATAAGAAGCACATGAGCTATTTTAGAGAATATGGGGAGAAAAAACTGTGTTTCTATGGAAAGATGTCTCTGTGAAGGAAGCATTAGGGTAAAGAAAATGAAGTGTCAAAGCTCACAGTATCCACTGGAATAGAAAATCCAACACCAGAGGATGCACCAGATGGGGAGTATATAGCTGTATTTATCCCAATGAGGTTTCCAGAACTATCTAGGAGTGGTCCTCCACTGTTACCGGGATTAATAGCTGCATCTGTCTGTATAACATCTTGAATTGGACGACCAGTTGCAGCGGAACTAATTTCTCGCCGAAGCCCACTGTTTAGAAATTATATATCACCAAAATACAATCAATGCAAAAGGAACATCAAATTTATAAGACAAATTATCCAACTTTCAAGTTACCCAGCATCAGCAAAGCATGTGTTTAAGACGCATACGTTTGAAAACCAAACTGCATTTACCATATGAAATCCCTAGCTTAAAGTTGAAGTTTCAAAGAAAGAGAAGAGAAAATGTGGCAGAAACAATGTCTCGTCTTTAATTCAGCCAAGGGATTAGAAGCACCCCATTTGAAGAACAATTGGATTTTTCCCTGAGTTTCTACATTATGAAATGTTTTCTTAGCTTAATTGCCCCCTCATTTTTCAGCTAAGCATTTTTGTCTCCTTCAAGGAGCCTACACTCCCTCATTTTATGAACATTTGTACACAGGTTTAAATTTGATGCAGTCACATTATTCATTTTTAGTACAATGGGTGCAGTCTCATTTATCATTAATTTACTTAGCATTTTCAAAAACATCAGACAGACCTTGACAAAAGTGATAAATCTAAAATCTTTCATTCATCATCCCCAGTGCTGCTAATTAAAAAATTTATATTTGGAACATATCAACTTGAAAATTGTTTCAGAAAGTGACATTGAGAACAAGATGACCAACATTGCTATTTTTTGACACCTAAATAAAATGTTTTAGCACAATGTACAATCCACATGATGATATGGGGAGAGGAAAAGGAATAGCAAAGTAGAAACTATTTTCTTGGGTGATGAGAGGAGGGGGGGGGAGTTACATTAAAATATTCACTTTACGGTTTTCATACTGATAGAATTAGCACCAGATGGAGAAAGAAATGTGATTGAATTCACTAAGAACCCTAATTCCCAATTGCCAAATTAGGCAAACAGGAACCAGAGAGGTACAACAGAAAACAGTAACTGAATGACTGAGTAATTCGAGGAACTCAGTTTCCCTCCACAACTGAATAACAGAAAAGACTCCCTAACTTCCCTTCCTTTCTCCTATTTACATGACAGTTGTCCTTACAACTAACTAACCCCCCTTAGTCAAGGTAACTAACTCAAGTACAATACATATACTGACAACTGACAACTAACTCAGCTAATTACTTTGCCCTTCTCGAGTAAACTTGAGTTATCTTAGGCCTAACTGATGAAGACCTATCACATACCTGATGACACCAGTTGTAAGAGTGTGGTCAAGTCCAAACTGCAATTAAGAATCACATTGCCATATTCATGACATAGTCAGTAATGTTGAATTCAATCATCAACAACAAATAGCATTCAAGTCATGAATGATAGCATAAAGCATTTGGCAGCAATTAACGAGGCAAAAAGTCCAAAGAAAACTAGGTACCGGCATAACAATTTAGTAATTTCTCTTTATCCTTTCCATAAAAGCAATTTCTGGTTTTGGATTCAGCCCTCTCTAAGTAGGCTAGTCCCTCATTAAAAAGAAAAGTGAGACCCACCCATAATCTTCATTACTTTTTTTAACAAAAATTTCAGCAGAGACAATATGGAATTATAATAGAGTCAACCAATGCTGATTAAATGACTGCATCATTACAAAAGCTATAGATTGGGTTAACCAAGTGTACTGTTAAAATTTAGGAAGATCAAAATTCCCTTGATCAAAAAATTCAAACTATTTTTCATGCTCTCATTAATAGTAAAGTCAACCAGGATTGTCATCACATCTGTAGAATTGGAAAATTCATAAATTGCATATTTACAATAGAACATGCATCAATCTGTAAGGACATCTCACCGGGTTCCCAATAGCATACACTTTCTGACCAACAAGCAAGTCAGCAGAGACCCCAACAGGTATAGGCCTCAGCTTGTCTTTTGGCGCATCAACACGCAACACAGCGACATCCTTGTCTTGGTCAAAACCAACAACTTTTGCATCATAAGTTGACTGGTCAGCAAGAGTGACCCTGCACATAACTAGCATCTCATTGAACAAAAGAAACAAATGCACTCACATTTTAAGCCATCCCAAGTCCCAACATGCGTATCTATCTACTGTCAAACTTTCTGCTTAATGAGTTCAGTTAAAGGCTAGCATTTATCTAATTATTGCGGCATCCCTAGTCCCAAATGCTGGCCTTTATCAACTTAATTGGTATAGAAGTTTAGGGGGAAAAAAGGGAAAAATTGTAAAATACAAGTAGAAGTTTCATTGGAATGTCTTGCACAAATACAAGTCTATGACATAGCTACTATTTTGAACTGTTTGTGCTTTCTTACACACATCATCATCAACCCCCTTTCGTTTAATAAGTTCAATGACATCATCCATTTAACATTACATAAGTTATATTATATATAACATGTAGAGATTTGGCTGCATAACATGAAAGTTGCCACTTGCCAGCATCATATGACTCAGAACCAGACATGTCAAACTAGAGGCAAAAGCATAAAATAAAAGTTCAATGCGGAAGCAACCAACCTGAGATCAGAAGCACCCCGGATAACGTGATAATTGGTCACGATATTACCTTCCTTATCCCAAACAAATCCCGACCCAGATCCTTGAGGAACCTCCAAAACATCCAACGTAAACGCATCCTGCCTAAACACGGAAACCCGCATTCAGAAACACAAAACAAAGCAAAAGGGTGTCCTAGAATAGCAACATTGAACACTAAAAATCCAATCTTTTGGTGAAAAGAGGGAAAAAAGTTTACTTGACAGCAAGGTTGGTGATGTAGACAACAGAGGGAGTATTCTCTTGGAAGAGACGAACGGTGGCGAGTTCATCGGACTGCAGCTTCCTCGGGGGCGTGACGACGAAGGCGGAGGCGGAATCAGCGTTGGTGAAGAAGAGGGTGAAGGAGAGGGCGAGGGAAGTGCAGAGAAGGAGAAGGGAATCGAAGCAGTTTTTGGGAGTGGGAGTTGGAGTTGGAGAACGAAGGAGGGAGAGGGTAGGGTGTGAAATGAGGTGGTTGGGTGTGTGGAGATGGAGGGATTTGGAGAGGTGGAAGTGGAAGGAGGGTTTGGTGTTTGGGGAGGAGCGAGAGCGAGAGCGAGAGCGGGTGTGGAAGAATGAGGAGGAGGATATGAGTAGTGAAGAGGCTGTCGATGCAGCCATTGATTTGGGAATGATGACTTGACTACTGTGAATGTTGTTTGTGGTGCTTGTGATGTTGGATCATGTTTTGTTTGATTGAACTCATTCAGTCCATGTCATGAGTCTGTGTGTGTGTGTGTGTGTGTGTGTGTGATGGAGCTTAAGTTAACATAATAAGAAATAAAATAATTACAATATATAACATGCCTTGGCAATCTCTAGGAGTCATCTCAAATTCTCAATCCCAAGTGTCAAGTGAAGTGCTGCTTCAAGCCAGTCCTAATTCAATATTCATGATCTTTTTTTTACATATATATAATGACTGTTTATTTCTAATAATACATATTGATGGAAAAGAATCTTTCTAAGTGAGCCAACATATTTATCGTTCTATAATTAATTATTTCTTTTTTATTCATCGGGAAATGATAATTAAGTATTTCATTTAATAAAAACTTTTGAGTTAATTATAAAAAAATCACTTTATGCTCATGACTATTTTAAAAAATTAAGACTATCTTGAAGTGAGATTTTGACTCTAACTCACCAAGATTTACATTAAGTAAAATCACCTTAGCTCGTGTGATCCAATGATATTTTGAACGTGCCTTAGAAATTTCTAACTTATGACACATGTTAAAATATTATTGGGTTATTTAAAACTAGGGTGAATGATCGGACCAAATCCAATCAAAGCACCCAAGGAAGGTGTTTGGTGAGGGGGACAGGACAGGTGGTGGAGACGAACAATGAGAGGGGACTTCGGAGGGCGAAGTATGCAGTGGCTTGGCTGTCTTGATTCCTCGACGTGGTGGAATACTGGCGGTTGGTCTGCACATTAGCACTCTGAAGCTTAAGTTAGAACATGCGGACCAAGTGAAGATATATGGAAGAAGAGAGTTACCTTAGTTACGGTTTGACCCTCCTTATATAGTGAAGGTTTTTGGGATGCCCCGATCTGTAGGGTACAAGGTATAGGGCTCCGAAAACGAGGTTTTTATGGTTCTCCTTTTTAACCAGTGGACTAAGAGCCGCTTGGGCTGTGGTGGATCGTCATATTGTTCTGACTCTTGCAACATTAAACGTTTCTACTCGAGTGTTATGTCTACGACGATAGTAGGACGCCATTGACTTTGACGAGACGTGAAGATAAGATGGGTTGAAAGGATGTTTCCTTTTGTCTCGAGTGCCGTCGAGCATAAGGGTAGTTGTGCGATGCTGAAATCTTTCCTCGACATTCCGATTGGGTGATGTAAGCGGAAATTGACCGTCGGTTTGATACACGGTCAACGACTATGCATGTAAGCCGGAGTTGTCTGTCAACTTGATGATATGGTTTATGGCTAGGCGTTTGTTTGACATGCTAAGGAGTTCCAACAGAGTAGTACAAGTCAGCATCAACCTCCGGAACAGTAGTCACCTAGCTCTGGTATTGGCTCAGCTAATGGCAAGAGGTATAAGTATCGAAGGCCTTGGTTATCGAACTTTGTTGAAGTCGGCCTTTGGCCTTATTGATAGGCTAATGCATTATAGCCAATAGTACAAGTCGCAATCAACCTCCGAAGCAGCGATTTTACTCAATATTTATCTTAGCTAATTTACATAACCTCTCTTAAACACATTATTCTTATATCATTTATAGCAATTATTTTGTATTTTTCGTATTTGTTATAAAAACAGGCACTAAATTCTCCTTTTATTTATAAGAAAACTACGATTGCATTCAAAATCTCACAGTTTAACATATTTATCACTTTAGGGAGTGTCTCTAATGTATAACTGTTTCTTTGGAAAAATGAAAGAACTTTAGATTTAAAAGGTGCTTCATTCACATTTTCACTCGGGAATGTGAACGTGATTTTTCCGTCAACTTTTTATACAAAAATGATTCATAAACATATAAACAGTATAGACACTCATAAACACCTTCATTTTTCTCTCTATCTCTGTCTTCTTATCACATCAATCATATATCACATTCACTACTTATCTCTCTTCTCTTTCTTTCTCTCTCTAGGTGTCTACACCTATAAGATGTCTATGAATCATAACTCCTTTTTATAACAATGTTGTTTCTATCACCTAGCAAAGTCACGGCATTGGAAGGAGCTCCACCTTCAAGGACAACACGTCCTCCAGCGGCGTGTGGCCTTCCTCCGAAGGCACATCACAGAACCTAGGTTTAACAGGGATCCGAGTCTGAGACAGATTGAGGTGCACAGAAGGTATAATGATGGATTACGAAGTCATGGAAAATTATAATGCATAGGAGGAATTTTAGCATATAATATACCTACACTAGTGGGAATCATGAGTATGTCCGCTTAAAACAATAATCAAATAAGAACAGAAGCAAGATCCGTAGGGTCCCATAAAAAAGAACGCCATCTCGTATAAAAATTCTAGTTACTGACTCAATGCAGTGCCCAAGACTACATTCTTATGGAGGCATTTTCACCTGTCATTCCTAAAACAATTTTCATTATCGGCAAAAGGAAAAATGAAGCTAAAAAGATGTCACAAAAATTTATCAAGGGGTCTTAAATCTCTGGGCAAGCCTTCAAACTGTCCTGCATCTAAGTCAGATTGTAGCATAGGTCGCTTCCCTGTTTTCCAGGTAATGCCTTCTGCTAGGTGCTCCTTGCTTGGCGTGAGCATTACATAATTGGGATCAGCTCTTTGATAACTGCAATATAAGTAAAACAAGTTTAAGAGTCCGTTTCTTACAGTTCATTTCATGATAGCAGATAATTTATTGAATCAAAACATAGAAGTTCTAGCGAAGAAATGAACCTGGCTTCTCTGAGACTCTCACTTTGGATGCCAAATCCATATTGAATCTGACCGTCTGCACGATCTCTCGTGGCTGCAGAAACAGGATATTCTCAGCACTTCAAACGCCCAGTACCAAGATTTTCTTTAGAATCAAACTAGGAAACCCCATCCCCACCCCCAAACAATCAAAACAACTGGGGAAAAAACGAGGCTGGAGAAACTCCACCCCGTGACTACACCATTTCTATTTAAATTTGCTTACATTTAGTAAGAAGTACCGTAACCTATCAGATTCAACAACGAAAATTTCACAGGATGTGAATTTGAGAACTATTTAACATTATAAATCTTAAACCGTCTGTCATGTCTATGCCTCCCACCAAAGTTGCTTAATTACTTATGAGGTAGCACACACCTATAAAATGATATTGCAGAGGACATGCTCATCAAGAAAATAATATGAGACCGCATACCAAAGCATAATTTGCAAAGCGCAAACATGCCACCTAGCGCATTCTGATGCTAAACGTTGGTCAGGGAAGTACAACGAGAATTTTGGAATGGCCAAAGGAAAAACAGAATGAACATATCTTATAAAACAATTTTGAAGAAGCAAACATATATTGTACCAAGTATAATGTTAAAGGAATATATTTCACTAAAAACTGTTAAAGGAGTATTTTAAACTTCACTAACACTGGCCAAGCCCTCTTCCTGATTCCTCCCCGTATCAATTACCTCCCAAAAGAACCTCAATTTAAGTCCATATTTGATCAAAACTCATGAGATTATGGCTATATAGATGTTGGCTCAAAATATGTTGAAAATACAGCTGAGATAATCAATACATGATAGAATAAAATACAAACTGAATAGTTTGGGTTATCCTTAGATCCTAAAACACACATACAAACATGCACAAAGATGAGAAAAGTCTCACTGAAGGAAAGAACAGGGAATAAAGAACTGAAGCAAGATTGGCTAGAAAAATCCCTCTAGAGGCACCTGAAATGTTGAAAGTGAAAGAAGGTTTCCACCATGATTTGAATGCAACTGCCATTGAAGAGCTACGAGGTCCAACCTTTGCCTGAAAAGATGAGGAATAATCTATTTGAGTAGATCCTGTATAGGGCCTACTTGATTAAATTTAAAAAAAAAAATTGATTTTTTCTTAGATATTTTATTTAAAGTAGAAGATATCTCTCATTTAATTATAATTACGAAAAGTACTTTTTATTTTGAAATAAATGCAGTTATAGTTTTAGCTTTTTATTCATAAGCTACTTTAAGTGGTTTCTTAAAATTATCAGAAATCTGTTTTTTTTAGATTCTAATTTTTTTTTCAAGTTCAAATAAACACACTAAAAAATGTAAAAGTGGTTGAAAAATTTTAAGGAGCGCATTAATTTTTTACCTTCAGCAAGAAGTTTTTATTGGCTTGCCAGGATGCTCCTATTTGAAAAGTGGAGTCTGAGATGTTGTTTGTGGCTATGGCATCATCAACACTTTGACACAGAAAAGATTAGATCGGACTACATCGGTGCAACTGCACGTAAGTCTGAATAAATGTTTGAAGCCAAAAAGACTACTTTACCTTGTTTGTAACTCAAACCCAAAATCAATATAGTTCGTAATGCCAACAACACCATTCTCTTCAAGGGGGTTCTTCACCTGTTCAATTCAAGTACATGACTTATAAAGTTATTATATTGATATTTGGATTCAAAAACAGATTAAATCTGGCAGTATACTATTGACAAAAAATAATTAAATAAGATTTTCTTATGTAATCCTGGATGGAATTCTATGAAGCATAAAGGTAAACCAAGGTCTAATCACAAGGAAATTGCATCTAAAATATAACTCACAATATAGGCCCATGTCATGAGTAACTATTGAATAAGCTTCTAATTGAAATATATTTTCTTGCAGAGGCGACCTCAACTCAGCAACTAATGAAAACTCAAGTCCCATTGGTATCGCAAGACTAACAGTGACAGTGTAACCTTGTATGCTCGGTAGCTAAGAAACAGATAAGGGTATTGTATCCAGGGATATGGTAATTCTTTTCAACAACAAAAAAATCAGATACTAGTACAGCGTTAACATATCATTGGTTTCATATGACTTTTAGTCCATTATTTTCAAGATTTTGCAGAATCCTGAGTTATTTTGTAGTGTTTTGGTATGTTTGAGCATCTTGAAACATTTGAAATATTCTTTATGCATTTTGTACATTTCAAATCAGGTTTCATATGCTTCAGACTTGTATTAACTGACTGGGGCCAAAAATAGAAATTTTAAAGATGTTGTAAAATACTGAGAAGCTGCTTCATACATGTACCTAATATGTATACTATTACTATACAGATATGAGGCACACTGCATTTTATCTTGCAAACTATTGCAAGGAAAACCAAGGCAGAGGGCAGAAACCAAGTATAGATGATCCCTCCACCAACAACAATCTATAACATATATATTTCACGTTGTACCTAACATAAGCAGTTCTGTTTCAGTCTTTCAGATTACTAAAGAAAATCCAGTACTAATAAATCTAATTTTAAGAGATACAACTAAAATAAATAAATTTAAACATCAGTGTAAGATGACACTAATATGGAGACTAAGGACCAATGAAGAAAGAGAGCAATCAAGGACCATAGAAACGCACCCGTCTTTGAACAACCATATGCTGATAGAATGAGGCAACAAACTGCAGTGTTTAGACTGCAATATGTCAGTGAAGTGCTTCTCAAATTATAAATCAAAACTACACATATTACGTGTTAGGCAAGAAAAATGACCGGATGCACTCAATTTGCTTGAAGTTTAAATTGCACCATTTATGTCAAAGGCCATATCATACAGCAGGTTGAAATAATATCAATGTCTATCAAATCAAAATACTCTATATTTTAAGAGGAAAACAAGTGTCTTTATTATCAATGAGTTTTCTAAAAAAGAAAATCGAATAAATGTGAAGTATTAACAATTTAAGTATGTCAATATACCTGAGAGCTTTTGACAAGCTCAAGACTGAAATTGAAGGATGGACTCAAGGGGCTGCCTGATCCCACACCATAGGCCATGCCACAACTCCAGTTCATCAAATTTGAAAGTTTTGCATTGCCATCTAAAAAGACAACAGCACAAGGTATTACATTTGCTTAAATATGATACTCAATACAGTTAAACCCTAAACACATTATAAACACACATACACTAACACAAAGGGAGAAATCCATATTTGAACATAAACAACACATGATTCACAAGTATGAAGTATCACGTAGATTCCATTCTAAAATCAAAATATAGTGAAAACACTCAAAACAGTAATGCGTGAATCATACTGACTAAAAGATTGATGCACTAATGTCAACTTTCTGAGGAATGCACCATATAAATTTTCTCCATCAGCCTAGGACTACTTACAAGATACAAAAGCATATGTCTTGGACAGATATGTTTAAAGAAAGCCAGGCCCAAAACAATTCATTACTAAACAACCAGCAGAGGGATAAGAAAAACATATGCACCACAGAAAAATCAAAAGAATTAAAACTTAATTCAAAAAGCCAAACACTGATACAGTAATTTAATGTATAAAAAAATTCTAAACATATTGAAAGATTTCCAAAGGAAAAAAGGGTCTTTGTAGTTCTTACGCTGTGGCTCATACTGCACCCCAGCAGTCAACCTTCCTATCTTGCTCACCAGCCATGCAGATTTTGGTAATTCATCTTTCTCTGCGAATTATGAAAATTACACAACAAAGTTTATATGCATTGCTTCTCCAAGGAGATCATAAATTAACACTTTCTAAAATATGTGCCAAAAATGTAAAGTTTAGCCAACATGGTAAGCATATTGAAAACTAAAATAACTAAAATGAGTGAGCTTAATCTCAAATTTCAAATACAAGAAGACAAAGTGCCAGATGCGTATAAGTTTCTTCTATTCTTACAAGGAGATTTATTTTCGATTTTACTAAATAGAAGTTTAATGTATGCTTCATGGTAATAAACTAATAATTCAAACATTTATCAGCACTTATCATTAAGATATCCTAGAGACATACGCGACATCAGTTGCCCATCCTAGCCTTTACTGCCAACTATGTTTTGCTGCAAAGCGTCGTATCTTTAACAATAAATCAGTAAGCACTTAACAGCGATCACGAACTAAAATCAACAGGTGTTTGTCATAAGGAGTTCAAAACAAAATTATAATCTCAAATATCACATGTATATACCGGCCAGTTGGTTTGCATTTTTTTAAGAATAGAAAAACACAAACTGTAAAAAAAAAAATATGTTTAACAATTTAAGATAAATAGATAAGTCTCTTCAATAAAATTAAATATCTGCAAAAAAAAAGACAGTATTATTATGCTTCTAAAGTTATAAAAAAAAAGGACAGTGTCATTATGTTCAGCATGGTCACTGATCAGCAACAAATGAGGTAACTTACTGGCAAAAGGCATAAGTGTGACTCCAAAGGATAGATTTCCAGAACCATATCTCAACCCCATCAGACCATAATCTTCGGAGGATTCCCTGTACAAATTGGTCAAAACTATGTCAAACACTGGCTGTATGCTATGCATGTCGCAATTAGTGGATGAAGTGCGAAACTACAAACAAGAACCTAACACACACACACACACACACTTCCTTCTTCCACAATCATCAAACACAAACACACCTTTTCTTCAACAGCAAAGGGAACACTCCAAAAGCCCCAAATCCATATCTGGGATAATAAGCGCATGACCTCATCCGCAAAACCCTAGACAAACAAAACCAACAACAACAACTCACACTACTTATTCAATTCAATTCAAACAGGCGGAAGCAAATAGCAATAACAGCATTATCATTGTAAGAGCTTCTTACGGATCAGATGTCGATACAAAAAGGTCCATGAATGTATGAGGATCATTAACATCACTGCAACAAAAGGTAAAACAAGAACAAAACAAAGACACTTCAATACAAAATTGCAAACTATAGAACAGAATAGAATAGAAGAATACCTTTGCCAGCGAAATAACGCATTTCCTGTAATGCTTTCTTCAGGCTTATGATCAAGAGGACCTGAAACCTAAACAAGTTAAGAGAAATTAATTCGTGAAATTAACATGTTTTGTCTTTCTTTCAGATTGCTTAGGGTGCAAGTTTGTTAATAATAGAGAGATTGAGGGATAGGGAATGAGGGATGAGGATACAGTTGCGATGAGATCGACGTGAGGTTCGTCGATGGGCTTGAGCATGATTCGGGTGGTGAAATGCTTGGGCGGTTGGAAGTAATCGTTGAAGAGGCACCTCAATGCGAGTTTGCCGAAGACGACGTCGTAGGAGGACTCTAGCATCCTGTTGCGCGCGGCGAGGGGAGGGAAATCGAACAGAGGAGGCACTAGCACCACCAGCGGCGGTTGCTGTTTCGCCTCTTTCCGAAACCACTTCCACATTGCTTCGTTATGATATCGTTCTTCGTGTTCAAGGGTTTCGAGTTTGGGGAATTGAAATGAGGAAGTGAAGATGGTGAGTGCGCAGTGCAGAATCGGTGTTCTCGTCTTCTTCAATCTGAATCAATGGTGGTCGCGCCATTCTCGCAGGCAACTCCTTCACGAGACGATTTCAACTTCCACCTCCACGTGTATTCACCACACTACCCCACTTCAATTTACCTTGGATAATAATAATAATAATACCCTGGGCCAGTTCAAAAATATAATATCCTGGGCTGGGCTTTTAAACAGTCTGATCGGCCCATTTAATCCTAACCTCTGTAATTTAACGCTGTACATCTTTAAAAGAAAAAACAATAACTAGCTCAATTGCCAAGGAAGCTTGGAAGCTTTTGTCTAATTAACACCCTCAGGCCTCATCGCCCCAAGTTACACCATTTCTCTTTTCAAAACCTCAAACTACCCCCTCATTTCGAAAACTCAAAACTACACCCTCTCGCTTCCTCTTTCTTCTTTCTCACTACAACTGTACACACACTCGTACGGTAGTACCCCTTCTTCTTCCTCTTCATTTTCTTCTTCCTCACTGCCTCACCCCCTCTCTTCCCTTCTTCAGCTTCCTCTTGTTTTCTCACTCTCACCACCCTCGTAGCATTTTTCAACATTTGGTAAGTTCCCCTCAATCCTCTCTTCATTTTGGTGCATACATTCCTCCGTTTGTGTTTCCTGCAACGAAGTTTCCATCATTAGAGTGGAGTTTTCTCTTATCAAGTTATAGAACTCGGTAGTTTTAGGGTAGGTTTGGGTTCTAAAATTCAGTAACAATGGTAGATATATGTGTATTGGGTTTTAAAGCCCAGTAGTTTTAGGGTAGACCGGATTTTAAAACCTAGTAGTGGTTAAAGATTGTTAATTTCGGCTTTTAGATGGCGATGCTTTGAGGGTAATGTAGGGGTTCTTAAATCCGGTAATAGAGGTAGAATGAAGTTTACTAGGTCTCAAAACCGGTATCTATTCTAACGCTACGAGGGTCTAAAACCCTGTAATTTAAAAACATGTAGGATTTTCATTGAAGTTATTGCTTGGGGCTTTATCTAATTCCTCAACATTAAATACTTCCTTGAAATTGAAATTACTGATGGTCGTAAGACATATATATTTCTTATTAGAAACAAAGTATGTTATTGACATTCCTTGTAAAACAAAGAAACCAAGGTTTAAGTGTTCTAGTGCTCGGTTGGCAAGCACCATGTTGTGTAGTCAGCGTTCGCCAACGAGTAGCAACAAGGTCGGAAGATAGACAAGGTAGTGGTTCATATCGATTGTCACCTGTCGAGAACCTCATCAAGGCACATGTGTTTTGCAATAGAGGCTTTGGCAAAAGGCTTGGAACCACCGACCAAGTTTAAAGCATGCTGATCGCACAATATCAATTGTTGTATCGTGAGAAGTTTATTGCCCGCCATCGTGGGTAAATCACTAGTTGGAGAAATATACTGGTTGAGAGCAATATGAAATTTTCACATCAGACCCTAGCTGTCTCACTCACTATACTAATTGGTTGATAATTTCTTTTGTAATATTCACATTTATTTTTCGTGGTAAAAAATGTCTAAAACACCTAAAATGACAAATAAATGAATGAAATAGTGATGACTATTGTTTTCTTCATACTAAGTTCAGTCATTTTTTTTTTTTTTTAGTTATGATTCCATACAGGAACCATCTTATTATTATGACCTTAATTTTAAAATTTAAAATATATTCAAAGATAAAATTTTCATTTCATTGTCTATAGAAGGTTACTATGTGTAGTTTTCATCATATATACAATTTTATATGAGTTTAATAGATTTGTATGTAAAATAGTTTTACACTGTTATTTAATTAAAGCATGTTAAGTAGGAGAAATAATTACATTTATTTTTAATTTTAATTAAAAGAACAAAATATTTTGTAATTTGGTGGAATTCAATTGAATGTCTGTGTAAACGTTTGTGTAATTAAAGTTTACACCGACCGTATACACTCATTTAATCCATTTTATTTATATATATATATATATATATATATATATTGATTTGAAAAATAACATTTAATTATCAATTGTTCCACTACAATCTGGTCATTGAACTTCGAATTGGTACCGTTCAATATTGGATCCGATTGTGTGAACAAAACTGCAAATACTGCTCAAGATCCATAGTAATAGTTGTTTGTAAAGGGGGCGTTTGTTTGTTTGAAGCTTTATAAACCGGGATCTTATGCCCGAAAATATTAGAATGAGAACGTTATTTTATAGTATTTTTTAAAAATGTGTTTGATTTACTAATTCGATTACCGAGAATCTTCATCCATATTCCTAGGAATAATTATAACATGCGTTTGGTTAAAAATGCATATTCCCGGAATATATACTTTTAAAATACACTTATGTTATTTAGTATTTAAATATTTTTCAAGACGTGGGTAGTGGCATTTATAGGTTTTCACAAAAAAAATTGTTATTCCTGGGTTTCAGATTCAACTTCCCCCACCCTCTACCATGGTAATGAAAAAGGTCTGTGAATGAGAATATAACTTACTTGGGAATGAAAGATACCCATGAGTATTTTTTAAAAATCTTCTATCAAACGCAGGTATACTCGATGCCGTACCAATATTCCAAGGAATCTTTTTCTAATCCTCCAAACAAACGCTCCCTTAAAGTTATTCTGTGTGTGCAGCAAGATCTTTATGGGGGTTAGATTTAGCATCCCATGCACAAAATTTAACATTTTACCAATTTTTTAAAAATACAAAAAATACCCTATTTTATTTCATTACTCACCACACCCCACCAAATTCTTACACACCAAAATTTAAAATTCAGATTTTTTTTTAATTTACCGGGTTTTATAAACTGGAAATTGTGTGCTTTTAAGATACCGGATTTTTAAAACCCATAACGCTTCAGGATTTAAAACATATCGGGTTTTAAAACCCGGTATTTGTTATTATTGATGTTTTTGAAAAAAATTTATTTTAGCACTGTGCGACTTGATGAATATATATATATATATATATATATATATATATATATATATATAGGGAGCGTATCAAGTGAGAGCGATGTTTATTATGAGAGATGAGAGCGTTAAATCTTAGCCATTAGATCTACCATGAAGGGCTAAGATTAAAACAAAATTGCATGTGACTTTTTTAAAAAGTCATGTGACCACTAAGCTACTTTTAATCTCAACCACTCATGAATGGTTGTACTGCCATGATTTAACGCTCTCATCTCTCATAATAAACATCGCTCTCACTTGATACGCCCCCTATATATATATATATATATATATATATATATATATATATATATATATATATATATATATATATCTAGAACCAATTTCTCCTGTAATAAATGAGATATATCATCGTTAATCATTCCTAGAACCAATGTCTGATACTTGAACATGTTTTGGAGGTTTTCTTTTCTCACTTGTTTCCGTTCCATTTTAAGGTGGGTTTCTATGGTGCACTTGCACCCTAAGTGGTGCACCGTGAACCACTCTAAATAACCTACTACAACAGGTTTTTTTCCCTGATACTTAAAAAAATTGAAAATAATAATAATTAATCAATACCATTTTTATGCCTTCTTAAAAATAGTTTCAGAGTGTATGAAAGGAGTGGAGAACAGTTGCTGGTTTTCGCCACTATCTTCGAATCTCTTCCATCCATTGCTGCACTATCACTTGGTCACTCCGCCACGTTGTCGCTGCCACCGCGTCGTCTGGCTCTTCGAATCTCGTCCATCGCTCAACCATCACCTCGCTGCACCGCTACACTGCGGCCAACCATCACGTATTCCAGTGGCTTCATGCTTAGCCCTCATTTTGTTTTTCTGATCGGAAACGTCATCAACATCACTCTGTTCGCCCAGTCTGGCAAATTCTCAGGGAAAACCGCGCCATAACCTAATTTTTGCCTCAAGTTTCTCCAGAATAGCACTGTGAATCAGCAAATTCAAGATTATCAGAAAAAGGTGAATATAAGAGCGGAGAAAGGTGTAAAGGGTCATCATAGAATCGAAGGAAGCATGGCCAAAATCATACACCTAGAAAAACAGAGCATGAGAACAACAACAACAACTGGTTTGGATATAATGGAAGTGAAGGATCATCAAATTCAAGGAAAGAAGATTAACAGAGAGAAATGAGTTTATAGTAATCAACAAATTAAAATTATAATAAATTATAAAAATAAAATAACCTGTAGAACTGGTTACCAGTTACTTACCTGGACACTTGACGCGATTTCATTGGTCAAAAGTTGGTAGTGCACGATGCACTACTTAATTGGTAGTTCACATTAGACAACACCCCATTTTAATATAGCTTTTAATTTTTTTCTGTTAAATTCTGGGTTATAGAACCCCATTTTTCCGGAAGATATTTTATTTTGTATTCCGAAATTTCAAAACTTGAAATATAAGGTTTGTTTTGTATTCCGGATTCTAAAACCCTGTTTGTATAAGAACTTTCAGAGTTTACAATTCCCAAAAAATTATAAATATTAATTCAATATCATTTTAGGAAATAGAATTCAGTATACAAAATTTAATACACTTTTTAGGTTACAAAATCCAATATATACATCAACTTTAGTTTTGGAATTTAAAAATCTAAAATAGTTGTTAGAATAAAAATAATTATGACAATTATACATCAATGTGAAATTTAAAATTGAGTGTTTGGGTGCTAAATTTAGCGCTCGAACTCTATCCTTAATTTTCCCTGTAAAATCACAAACGATGGCTGGTTGAGTTTGTTTAGGGACTTTTAACAAGTAACGACACACGCCACAGTGTTGCAGGTTGTGGCGCCTCGGGAATATTGGATACGACTAATAATGTATTTTATTCTACCATTCTTCTTTTATATAATATAATATTATTATTCTAGACTTCTATTCTTCCTTCGCCGCCTCTAAAAGTTGTGTTGTCAAGGAATTTCTTCTGCATAATAATAATATTATAAGAAAGCCTTTTACTCACCCGTCACCATCACCAACCACTTTATTTATATTACTAATTTTAATTAAAATACAAAAGCCCGTATAATTTTGGTCAAAATTACACTTTTAACATACATTTCATTTTTTATTTTCAATATATTTTATATTCAACCAGACGTAATGGTTCAGATTTAAAAAAGAAAAAAACCAGACGTAATGTTGGATCATCGCTCACGTGAATAAAGCATCCGCGAATAAAAAAATAATATTGCATATTCTGTATAATGTCAAGATCATGAGCACAGGTTCTTGGCAAGTAGGCGTAGTGCGTTTGAGAGAGAGAGAGAGATTCAATTTCTGAGAAGTAACGCGACCCTGCCTCATTCTATTTTATTGCAGTGCCCTTTATTCTTCTCTTCACGCTTTTCTTGTGTGTGTGTCAGAAGAAGAAGAAGAAGAAGAAGAAGGCGCGCTGGTGTTTCTTTCATTCGGAGCTTCTCCTAGGTGACCTTGTTTATCATTTCTATGTTCAATTTCATGTTCATGATTGATATAAAACTGAACGTGTATTTGTTGTTTACAAACTCGCTTCTTCTTGGGAAATAAACAAAAAGATTGTTTTTTTATGTGTGTTTTGTTAGTGGGTGGCTAAGCTTTTGTTTTTTTGTTGGTTGCTTCAACTGCATACAACCCGTGTCTCTCTTGTTTGTAACCTCTCTCATTAATGTCTCTCTCTGTGTCACCCTTTGCAATCCGTGTATGGTAAAAAGTTGATTTTTTTTTCTTCTTCTTCAACCCCACCACAAAAGGGAGTATTTTCTTCTGTGCTTTATATGGATTTCAGTCTTCATTTATTAAATAAGAGTCTCTTGAGCTGTGCTGAGTGTTTGATTCTTCATAGTTCATGGTTGTTGTTGGTAACTATGTCCAAAGCTGAGGCCTTTTTACATTGATTTAGAATGTAAGATCGCCGATGTACCAAACAAAAAGAATGTAAGATCATTGCAATTTATGCCTAATTGCCAGAGATATAGCTTTTGGGAGAGTTTGTTGGTGATAGTTAATCACTTGTTTTTTTTACCAAATTTTGCTACTGCTTCATTTCTTCATCATTTTCCTCTCTCAATGGAAGCTGTTTCTTTGCCTGATTATGGTTGTTAATACATTGAATGCCTAGAGTGAAGGCTTCTTGTTGGTACTTTGTCTTCAATTTAGTCTCTCTCTGCTTTTTGTACAGAGGCATTGCAATGGCAACTATTATACCTGCTGGAAGTGGCACACTGCATTATAGAATGACAAACTGCAAGGGACAATGCTATAGAAGGATTGCTTCGGTTTCTGATTTTCCTATAAAAAGATACTTACGAAAAGATCTCTCATGGTAAATATTTTGATCCAGGAATCATATTAGTATTGATGTCATGTCTCAGTTTCTATTTGCTTCTCAAGATTCGTTGTTTACTTGTTTGTGTAAGATCATATGATTTTTTTGTTGCTGTTAAAACTTTTACTTATACTATTCTCAGTGTATGTTTAGAAGATTTTGATCTAAGAAACATGTTAGTAGTAATCTGTCTGAAGAATATTACTTATTTTCTTTGCTAGTGTCAATAGTTGTTTCTCACGAAATTTTACCTGTTTGACAATATTGTGTGATTTTCATTTTGGTTTAATTTTTAAAATATGAAGCATATTCAGTTCTGGCTGGTTGTTTTAGGGTTGAGAAGTGGCAATATTGTTTTAGATAATTACTGCAAATTATCATTATGGTTTGTACTCTGTAGCACTTGTGCATTGATTACTTAAATAGTTTGAAGCAAACATTGTGGGGAATTGCTAGAAATAGCTCTACCAGTAAAGGAAACAAGTTGTACAATTATTATAAGTTTATAACATTGATTGAATTATACTGGTGTCTCGAAGTTAATTCATGAAACTTGATCCAAAAAAACGAATAACAACAGAATTTTACTTTCTGGTTCATTGTTATTAATAAAGTTATGATTTTCAATCATTTTTGGGTGCAAAATTTTAGGTCCAAAGGTGTATCCAAAGTTCTGCAGATACAGAAATGTCAGATTTCTGCAACTCCTCTTTATAAGAATCGGAAACTCGTCAAAGTCATTTCCTCATGCAAAAAAGATGGTCAAACAAAATACTTTGACTTTGTTGTCATTGGGAGTGGAATTGCTGGCCTCCGCTATGCACTTGAAGTTGCAAAATATGGATCTGTTGCGGTGATAACAAAGGCCGAGTCTCATGAATGTAACACAAATTATGCTCAAGGTGGTGTTAGTGCTGTCCTGTGCCCTTCTGATTCTGTGGAGAATCACATGAAGGACACCATTGTGGCTGGAGCTTATCTTTGTGATGAGGAGAGTGTTCGTGTATGTTCTATACCTATTAAGTGTACCATATAAGTCATTTATTTTTGCCCTGGAACATTAGGCCAATTGCATCTTCATATGTCTAGTGGCTAGTGCTGCAGAAGAATGGTTCCTTTTAAGTTGTTTTATGAACTGAACTTTTATTTTCTTTTTAATTTATATCTCGATTTGCTGATAGTGATATTTTATACTTACAAAATTATGTAAACAGGGTATTTTCAATTTGAAATGCAATTAATTTACTCAATTCCTTTTTGCAATTGCTAAGAACAAAAATGCCGGACTAATGCTTTAATTGATGGACGTAATAGAAATTATGCTTTAATTCTTAGGGAATGACTATTTTGAACCTATGCAGCTTTAGGTATACATAGTGAATAACTAGTTTCTTTGACTACTGCATTGAACATTCATCAACTTTGATTCTTCTTTCCAGGTTGTCTGTACTGAAGGACCTGAGAGGGTCAGAGAACTAATTGCTATGGGTGCATCATTTGATCATGGGGAAGATGGTAACTTGCATCTAATGAGAGAGGGGGGACATTCACATCGTAGAATCGTTCATGCAGCTGATATGACTGGAAAAGAGATTGAGCGGGCTCTACTGAAGGCAGCTGTCAACAATCCTAATATTTTTGTATTTGAACACCATTTTGCGATAGATCTTCTAACTTGTCAGGTTTATTCTCCTTTGAACTATTTTTTTCTTTTCTTTTTTCCGTCCTGAAGGTTTTATAGCATATATTCTATTGGTAGTATACAGCAAAGGTGTGCTGGCATATCTGAAATATTTAAAAGCTTAAATTTGAAGTTGTCATAGATTTTGTTCTTTTGAAATACTTACTATCCATATTTGACCTCAGCATTTTTAATGTTTCGATGCATTCACAAACTAAACCTGTAAAACATGCCACTGGTGTTACAGGATGGACCTGATATAATTTGTCTTGGTGCTGACACACTGAATACTGAAACCCTGGAGGTGGGAATAGCAATTATGTTTGATTGTTTGAGAAGGAAATCACGATCCTCGTTGATATGTTTTCTAAAATTTCATTTTTTAGCTTTTAGGTGGTAAGATTTCTTTCAAAGGCGACTTTACTTGCATCAGGTGGAGCTGGACATATATATCCTAAAACTACAAATCCTTTGGTTAGTCCTCCTTTTCTAGAGCTTAAATTATCTTTTCCTGTTTTTGTGCTTTGTTTATTTTCTATTTCAAGTATATAATAACATAGTTCGTGCTGGAAACTGGAATATTCTAGCCTGAGTTTATACTGCACTTTAATTACTATATCTGAATGCATTGATGATAACATAGTATTACCTTGATGGCAAACATTGGAAAATAAATCATTAATTATTATTGCTATTCACTTAACATGTTATTAATTACTTGGACGATGCATTCTAAGTTTGTTAATGCAATGATTTAAGTTTAAGTATAAATCAGTGAGGAAAGTGGTCTACTTAAAGCTAAAATTGTTGAGCCATTTAGTTTAGGGATTCAATTTTCCCTTTATAATGTTGATAGTGTTGAAATGAACCATCTTATTCTGGTTACACACTTAATATGTTGATTTGTTTACATCATCCAACCAGCATTATATGGCTAGTCTTATTTGCATGTTTATTTGACTTACTTTTTATAATCTCAGATAGCCACTGGAGATGGGATTGCCATGGCACACCGAGCTCAAGCTGTGATTTCCAACATGGAGTGAGTGGATTGTTTCAAAACTGTGAATATTTACTGTTCAATGAATTCTAATACCACACTGAATAAAGAGGAGGTGCTACTGGTTAAGGAATAAAGATATCTGTGGCAAGTCCTGCAGTATATTTGATGATATAACATTATGCATAATCAACTTAGTTGCATTTTAACTTAATTGCCTTTAATGCAGAAGATCAAAAACAGAATTGTTCTAGACTGTTAGTTCTCATGCAGAGCATCTTTCTGTTGCACTTAACCAAAAATTTTAAACATGTAAACAGGCGATGTAGTCTACAAAGCTTGAAAGTTAGTTATAAGCCTTCTAGTTTTCAATTATAAGCTACACATTTCATCCCCAGTGTGTGTGGCGGAGCTATATCATATTTTCTTACTGTTGTAATTTTTTTCTTCTTCACCATGATTGGCCCAGGTTTGTGCAGTTCCATCCAACAGCCTTAGCTGATGAAGGGCTTCCTATTAAACCAAACAAGCCTAGGGATAGTGCATTTCTGATAACTGAAGCTGTCAGAGGTGATGGGGGCATCCTCTATAATTTAGGCATGGAGAGGTTTATGCCCTTGTATGATGAAAGGGAAGAGCTTGCCCCAAGGGATGTGGTGGCAAGAAGTATAGATGACCAACTTAAAAAACGCGATGAGAAGTACGTGCTCCTTGATATAAGTCACAAGCCCAAGGAAGAAATTCTCTCCCATTTTCCCAATATTGCTTCTTTTTGTCTCCAGTATGGATTGGACATAACTCGTCATCCAATCCCAGTTGTTCCGGCCGCTCATTACATGTGTGGAGGAGTTCGTGCCGGGCTCGAAGGAGAGACAAATGTACAAGGCCTGTATGTAGCTGGTGAGGTAGCATGCACAGGTTTGCATGGAGCAAACAGACTTGCTAGCAACTCATTGCTCGAGGCGCTGGTTTTCGCACGAAGAGCTGTCCAGCCCTCAGTTGATCAAATGAAGAGCTCTAGCCTTGATCTGACTGCATCAAATTTGTGGCCCAGACCGATCGTGCCTTTGTCACTTGGAAGTGATGTCATGGACAAAATTTTGTCTATGACAAAGAAATTGAGGAAAGAACTGCAATCTATCATGTGGTACTATGTGGGAATTGTGCGGTCGACTGTGCGACTTGAGACTGCTGAGCTGAAAATTGGTAATCTTGAGGCTAAATGGGAGGAGTACTTGTTTCAGCATGGATGGAAGCCAACAATGGTGGTGCCTGAGATATGTGAAATGAGAAACCTCTTTTGTTGTGCTAAGCTGGTTGTCAGCAGTGCCCTTTCAAGACATGAGAGCCGCGGGCTACATTACACCATTGATTTTCCTCATCTTGAGGAAAGTGAGAGGCTTCCAACAATCATTTTTCCTAGTTCGCATGTAAACAGCACACGGAGTTCTCGGCAATTACACAAGCAGCCCATATACCAATAAGGCATCAATTTCTGCCATATGTCTTGGCCTCTCCCTCATAGTTACCTGATTATCTTTTACTATTTCGTTGTTTTAATATAGCAAGAAATATATTCACAAAGGTTATTAGGGGTCAATCTCCCTTCTAATAACTGTATAAGTTTCACCTTGTGATCAAATCTCAAGATTAAATACTTGTATTTTGGTATTTGTATGCCATCATCTCACCATTCTAGTTATTGCATACCCTTATGGTTAGAACCTAACTCTGAAAAAACATAGTTCTTACTTACCTTTTTCCTTTATCAATGGTCGTTAGCAAATAGTGGTAGAATCTGCATGGAACTCAATCATGGAATGATGATTATATGGCAACATCCCTGTCATTGTGAAGTATAAATTTGATGCGCTGTAAAACTTTTTATGTTATCATCCAATGATGTGTTTGCACATCAAGTTACCAACTTCTTGTAGAAACTCTCTGGGTGAAAGTGCTGTTTAGAAGTTATCAAGTTATGTTCTTTTGACTGTTGCATGAATTATACGATTTCAGAATAGGCATTAGCATATGATAAGAAAATAAGAAACGAATGGGAACAAATGATCAAATACTAGAAATCACTGATGACTTGTCAAATGGATACCATGGATATTGGGCAGAATGATCCTGGATTAGCTTCAATCACATGATTGGTTATCAGGTTGGCAGGGAAAACTAGAAAAAATGGATATGGGGGGTGAAAATTAAACACATATTTAGCATGGGAGAATGTTCTGAAGACCCTATGCATTTCTATCTATTATGGTGTTGGAAAAATAGAATAGGTGAGAATACTGTAACTGTCGGTTTTATCCACAGGTTAACACAGCTACAATCTGACATGTGCTCACAAGGCAGAAAACATAATGAACCATTACAAAAAGTAGAGGAGTTATGGCTCCAAGAGGGTGACAAGTGTGCAAAGGTGGTCGTTGATGCTTAGTACCGGGGCAGTGCTGATTTTCCAACGAAAATAGTAGAGGTTAGAGGAGCGCTTAGTAGGTGGGGAAGATAAAAGTTTTGGGATTCACATTTGCTCTGCTCACCAATTGATTTTGCCTAATTTAATTTGCGACACTCACATTGTTTTTTTTTTGAGAAGGTTGATTACAGACAATGATTTGATAGCCTTTGAGGGTTTTTATTACATGAAAAAGAAAATTATAGGTCGGAATGGCATGACGGCGCTTAAACTGGATATGTCTAAAGCGTATGACCAGATTGTATGGTCTTTCTTGCAACCTATTCTCCAAATAGGTTGAAATTGATTTTGCCTAATTTAATTTGCGACACTCATAGTGTGTTTTTTTTTTTGAGAAGGTTGATTATAGACAATGATTTGATAGCCTTTGAGTGTTTTTATTACATGAAAAGGAAAATTATAGGTCGGAATGGCATGACGACGCTTAAACTGGATATGTCTAAAGCGTATGACTAGATTGTATGGTCTTTCTTGCAACCTATTCTCCACCAAATGGGCTTCCTTGTGAGTTGTGTTAATTTGATTATGTATTGTGTATCATCTGTGAGATTTTCATTTATGTCGAATGAGAATCTTTAGCCTGCGTTTACTTCTTTTAGGGGGCTGCATGAGGGGAGTTCTCTTTCTCCTTATTTATTTATACTTTGCGGGGAAGTCTTTTCTACGCTCATTTAGAAATCTACTACTTCTACTAATCTTCATGGGGTAAAAATTGCTAGGTCTGCACCGGTTATATCTCATCTTTTTTTGCAGATGACAGTATTTTGTATACTTGAGCTGATGTTCAGGAGACAGAATGTGTCAAAGACAATCTTGCCAGACAAGTTATCAATTTTGATAAATCGATGCTTACAATAAGCCAAAATGTGCTAGATAACTGTTTACACGAGTAAAAACAATTTTTGGGAGTAAAGACAGTTGAAAATTATGACAAGTATTTGTGTTTGCCCACTATTATTGGTAAGTCGAAATCTCAAATATGTAATTTTATCAAGGAACGTATTTGGAAGAAATTCAAAGGTTGGAAGAAAAAACTCTTTCATGAACGTATAGTTCAGACTATACTTTCTTAACATACTAGCAATTCCGCTATGTGTCTATGGCGGTAATGACTTGTTATTTTAGCCAGAATCTCCGAACAGATCAGCTTACTCTTCAAAAGCTGGTTATCGATTTACTCGTGGACAGTTGGCAGGTTCTTAGGCCTCAACATCATCTTCAGATAGCAATTTCATATTATTTTTAATATTATATATTATATATTATAAATCTAAAAACCATTAATTTCAAAAAGTACTTTTTTTATAGATATCTATATATTATTTTTTACGTATTCATTTTAAATCTATTTTATAAATTGGAATCAGAAATCACACTTTATTACAATTTTATATTTCAATTTTACATATTTTAAAACATATACTATACTAGTGGTCCAATGATTTTATGAGGCTTTCTGTAACCTGGTTGGTGCAGGTTATACTATACTAAAGGCAATTAAAATCCAAGCAAGTTCAAGATGAAACCTCTTAAAGAAAAGAAGGTATGTATGTATATGAAAATGAAAGAAAATAACTGATTTCATATCCTCATCAAATTTGAAAAGAAAAAAAAAATAAAAGACAGAGCCAATGAAAACAAAATTGTAGAGTCCAGACAAAGCCAGACATGTAAGTGAAAATGAAAGAACCTGAAAAAGTTGGTTAACAACTAAAAAAAGAAAATGCATTTGCTCAAACTGTATGTATACATTATTACTAGTACTACTCTATGTATCAGTAGCAAGATACAAAGTTTAATCAAAATGGTGATTCCCTGTGATCTATAAAAATGTGGGGCCTCACTTTTTCAATTCCTTTTCGAACCAGGAACGTAACTCTTCATCAACTTTCCACTCACTTGAACTATCAACCTAAATTACTACCTAAATTCACTTAACTATGTCTTTTTTTATGCTCTCTTTTTTGCTGTTCAATTTGTGGATTTTCACTCTGCAAAATGAGTGTTTGATAAAATGCCTCTGTGAAGAAAAGTGAGAGAAACTCTCCTAATAACCTAATCATTTTTGTATGGAAGTGAAGAAGTGATCCCTTTATAATAGAAGGACTCCTTATTTATAGAGGAAGGGAGAAAGCATAGTTATGTCTCTCTAATGGGCTTTTGGGCCTCATATTTCTCAGTCCAAAAGCCCTTACAACATGTGTAAAAAGGGGTCGTCGGACAACTCGTCTAACTGGACCCTCTGCTCGCCATAACCGTAGCTATTTTGAGAAAGGTTGCCTCACCAGCTGGGGTTCGCCCCGTCCATAACCAAATTGGAGCTTGTGTCATATTAATTATTTTTAGACTATATTATTCTTAATAATTCTGAACTAGTAAAATGTGTAATTCATTAATTATATTTTCTTTTTTTCACTCTCCAACACTAATACTACAATTTTGCTTTGAAGAAAGAGATTAGTGATTGAAGATATTAATAAGAAGGAAAAATCTATTACTGATAGAAAAAGATTGGTAGAAGACTAACATTTATAATAAGGGTAATTTTGGAAATTTAATCTTATTTGAGAACAGATTTAATGCATTTTAACTACTTTAACTATAATTTTTAAATGGTGTGAGTTAAGTAATCGGTTCTTATAAGTTATAAATAAAATTTGAGGCAGTACCACGTAAGAAAAAACTTAAAAGATTTCTAATTAACACGTATTATTTAATTAAAAAGTTTATTTTCATATATAATTAAACATAATAAATTAATTTTCCACTGACCAAATTTAGATAGAAAAGACAAAAAATTGATTCGACTTGTTTGTTCTTTCCCAAAATTAGCACCTGACGTGTCGATAGTTGCAATTTGTCATCAATTAGAAGGGGTTAGATTCCATTTTGCCCTTAAATATGGACCTGGTATCTCAATATATAATTTGTTTTTTCCGAATACAGTATTTGTTTTGACCAATGGGTCCAAGCTAATTTTAAAACGTAAAAAAAAAGTTAATTTTAAGTATGTGCCGAGTTTATTTTATTTTTTAAGTATGCGTACTTGAATGCTAGTGAGTTTTCAGTTGGTAGAGACTTAGCATTTTCAAGGGTGAGATTTTATTTTGGTATCTTAAATATTTTTTATGGATTCATACTGTCACATAGAATTTAAGACACCTATAAGATCACATTGCATATTTTGCTTTAGTGGTTGAGATCTTATTTTACTTTTAGTTGGACTCTTAATTCATAATATATTTATATTATTTATTTCCACATAATATTAAATTAAATTAAACTAATAATTCAATACAACATAATTAATAATTAAAAAAGATATAATATAACCAAATATCAATTAGATAGAAAATACATAATTAAAGTTCAACATGATATTATTTAATTAAAAATAAAAGTAAATACATATTATTGAAAAATAAATAACAATACATTTTAAATAAAATACATAATATTGCATAAATAAAATACAGAAATCGTCGCTCTCTCCCTCTCCCTCTCTACCATCGTAAGCCTCGATCTCCCCCTCTCACTCTCCCTCTCTGCCGCTGTAACCCCCGCTTCACCCTTCTCCTTCTCAGCCTTCACGGTTCAGAATCAGTTTCACGGTCGCCCACATTTCAACAAAGACCATAAGGGTTTCTGAACCATTTTTGTAATTTTTTTTTTGTATATGTATTTTTTATGTATTTTTCATCTCTTGTAAGCTGAAAATCTGTTGGTGTAATTTTTTAAATTTTCGACCCAAATAGATCTCTTGATTTTGCCATTGTTTTGTTGTATTACATCCCCTTTCATTGTTTTGATTGGATTTCCCTCTGTTTTCTATTGGTTGAATGATAGAGAAACAATCATACTTAATTTAAGATCTCACTTTTGATGAGGAACCAGGTAAGACACAAATCTTAGCTTTTGCTAAGATCTTATGTCATGTCAGCTATCTCTAATGGTGGAATTTTATAAGATACAAATCTTATTTTAAAATCTCAGTTTAAGATACTCATTAGAGATGCTCTTAGTGTCTTTTTAGGTAAAACGCAAGGTAACGACTGGGTTATTAGTGGATTGAGGCATGCATTAATGTTACTTGAACAAAGGTAGAGTATTAAACATAAAACACCTTATGTTTTGTGGCAGTTTTAGACGACTACAAAACGCGTTTTCTTTAACTTTCCACTTTGTAGCGGTTTAAAATTATCACAAAATGAATATGTGAACAACGCTCTTGAATCAACGCTTTTGATACATGTGATTCTTTAAATGTTGATGGCGATTTCGTCAGAAATGCAATGACTCAATTAATTATGAATAATGCTAAATACTAGAGCGGGTCTGAGTTCTATCTACTACAAAACTTTATTTTTCTTTTTCTAATAAACTATATAGATATGAAATTATCAAAGTCCATGGTTATAATGGGTTGTATCTTTACATTTGAGGCAGATTAACTCATTATAATTTTTTTTAGCTAAATTATCTCATAAAACCAACTGTTATGAGATTAATTTTCTCGAGATTTATAATCTCAAGTGTATACAAACTATGCTAGATAAAAAAAAACTAATGCTTGATTATTGCTCATCTAGACTTTGAAAATTCTTTCTCTGTCTAATGTTGACTTGACCAGCAGAATGTCTTTTGCAAATATTTCTCCCGCCATAAATTCTCACTGCACCACTATGACCTCAGCCACCTCTATCTCCATCGCCATGCATCATCACGCCCAATTGGAGAATCTCTCCGATTCAGGAAGAAAAATAATATTTGTATGTTATAATATTATTAAAAAAATAGTTGTCTAAATCACATATGAGAGTAGTTTTGTCAATCAACATTCTCAACCTTTATTGACTTTAAGCTCTTGATTTATTTGTTCTACGAATATTTATATTCTAGGCTTTCTATTTTTTTTCATTTTTATTGTATATTTTATTAAGAATTGTGGAAAAGAAAATCTAGAAAATAAAAATATCTATTCAATTTATTTAATCCCTTCCTAAATGAATTAATAATATTTATGATAAATGTCTTAAGAATTTCATAATTTATTTTTCTTTCACATAGAGACTATGCTCTATTAATATTGATGAGTAACACTTTCCAATGAATAAAAAAAAATACTGCTGAGTAAAAAGGAAAAATAAAAATAAATAATGATAATGATAGAGTCATGCCTGAAACAGTATAATTGTAGATAACCTTTATTACGACAAAATTGTCGGCGTATATAATAAACCTTGGTTGCTACGAAAGGTTAGATTTCTTTTATCATGATCAAGATTTGACACCCTTTTCACATTTTTAAAGAGTGAGGATTTGAAATCTTAGAAACAAATTTTTAGGATTTAAATTTTAGAATGCAAAAATAGGAGGGTGTAGAAATAAATGGGCGTGGTGATTAACACCCAATGTTCACCGTCTCAGAGTCTGATGAGTGACTGAGTGAGGAGGCCAGTGCCACTTCATGATTTCTATCCAGTGTCAAAGCCGTGGATCACTTGTTTGAGAGAATATTTCTTCCTAAAACATATTGTGAGTGATACCTCAACCATGGATTCCAGGACACTGATTTATGTACTTTGGTGTTTCAATCTGTGTGTGGCATGCACATTCATTCAAATCCAAGGTGGAAATGGCTTATACTCTTCTAAGAAGTGCTTGTACCCAGCAGTTTACAATTTTGGGGACTCAAATTCAGACACTGGAACTGTATATGCAGCATTTGCAGGGTTGCAACCTCCCAATGGCATAAGCTTCTTTGGAAACCTCTCAGGAAGAGCTTCTGATGGCCGTCTAATTATAGATTTCTTAAGTAAGCACAAAATCATCTTTACTCTCCTTCACATATTCACATCCACAGATTAAAAGAAAAAAGGATCTTTTTCACTAATCTTTAATTGGGTCAGATTGGACTATGGAAGTAGTTGGGGGGTGTGTTATACATTACTTAATGTATATCTTTTTTTGTCTGTGTGGAACATGTGCAGCTGAAGAATTGAAGATTCCATATCTCAGTGCTTACTTGAACTCTGTTGGATCCTATTACAGGCATGGTGCAAACTTTGCAGCTGGAGGTGCGCCTATTCGTCCTGGTTATGGTTTTAGTCCAATCTATCTTGGGCTTCAAGTGGCTCAGTTCATACAGTTCAAGTCCCACACTGAGATTCTCTTCAATCTGCTCCCTAGCAACAGTTAGTTTCTCTTCACCTCTTCATTTCCTTTCATTTTTATGTCTTTCTGTTAGTGTGCTAGTTATCAGAATCAGTGTGTTGAATTGCGGTCGCAACATAAAGCGTTTTGGAAGCCTTTGCATAGGCATTCAACCCGCAATCCCGCATTTGTCCGTAATTTTGCAATGCCATGACCGCAACCACAATTTAAAACCTTGCTCAGAATTTAATAAAGTGCTGCAACTTAATATTTGAGATATAAAATGAAAAAGTTGTAAATGGTGTTTCCTCTTTCTTTTTTTTTGCTGATGAGTGATGACAGTGAAACCTGAACCTGTGTGATATTCCAGGGACAGAACCACCTTTTAAGAGAGATCTTCCAAGGCCTGAGGACTTCTCTAAGGCCCTTTACACCATTGATATTGGACAGAATGATCTTGGCTTTGGTCTTCAGCACACTTCAGAGGAAGAGGTTCTAAGGTCAATTCCTGAGATCTTGAGAAATTTCACCTACGATGTGCAGGTAAGCAACCCCTAAAGGCTAAAGCCTTGTTGACATGACATGATAAGATTGCAATTTGGTTATGGAACTAACATAGTCATGGCTAAATTTCAGGTGCTGTACAATGTAGGGGCAAGAGTTTTCTGGATTCACAACACAGGTCCTATTGGATGCTTGCCCTACAGTAACATTTACTATGAGCCCAAGAAAGATAACTTGGATGTCAATGGTTGTGTGATACCTCATAACAAGATCGCTCAGGAATTCAACAGACAGCTCAAGGGCAGAGTTTTTCAGCTCAGGAGAAATCTTCCACAGGCCAAATTCACATATGTTGATGTTTACACAGCAAAATATGAACTTATCAGCAATGCAAGGAACCAAGGTTATCTTAGAGTTGAATATGCAACCTTCTCGTTATCTTCAAATTAGCCAGTGACACTGACAACTAACTTCTATGCTTGATTTGTGGCAGGTTTTGTGAATCCATTGGAGTTCTGCTGTGGGAGTTTCTATGGTTACCACATAGATTGTGGGAAGAAAGCAGTAGTAAATGGAACAGTTTATGGCAATCCATGCAAAAATCCTTCTCAACATATTAGCTGGGACGGCATACACTACTCCCAAGCAGCAAACCAGTGGGTTGCTAACCGCATTCTCTATGGCTCCTTATCTGACCCACCAGTTCCAATTGGGCAGGCATGTTTCTGAACAAAATCCTATAGCTATGCTATTAGCTAAGCACTAAATATAAGAAATAGTACCAAGTATTATGTAGACTATTTCAATGCACAAGCAATTTGTGATAATAATTGGGGAGATGTGCACATGATTAGGAACATATAATTTATGTTATTGTGTGAAAAAGCAAATATAAAAAGGTAGAGGGGGAATGTTCTCTTCGTGTTTATTTTGATTTATGATGTCACTTACAAGTTACAACAACGCTGTGTCATATTCATGCTTGTCACGCTCATAAGATCCTTGACAATATAACAAGTAAACTTGGTAAAATATATGGTTGCATTTGCATCTCAACATGGTTAGAAACAACTGAGCTTTCTAATAAGCAGTTTGTTTGGTGTACCAGCAGAGAAAATTAAGTTTCACCATTCATTTGTGTACATGAAAACTGAATTTTCACCATTTATAAATTCAATTATACAAAGAAGAGTATTAATAACAGAACTTTCCTGTGCACTATAGAAAATAGACAAAGTAACTTCTGTGAACATCCTTATTCGAAGTGGAGTCTATTCCCACTTTGTTATTGTTTTTCGGCCATATTTTCAAATAATGATCAATACAAGCAAATCAGATAATCTCATTGTGATTTATATACAACCACAGCTTTATAGGACCTTAATGCTATTGTTTTTTATAAGCTGAGAATTGGCATCAAGGAGAGTTTCCAATGACCTTTTTGATTTCCTATTCCGACCCCTGCCGGCTTCTTTTAGCAATTCTGCCAATCTACGTTTCTCATCATCCACATCAGGGTTTGCTGTTCCAAGCTTCTCTTCTCTCATTCCAACCACAAATTCCAAAATCTCAATGGCATCATCCACTCTGCAAAATCATCACACATAACAAGAAACATTTGCAATTAAAATCTGAAATTTCAATAATATTAGCACAGACAAATCACAAATAGCATAAAGATAATGAT
Organism: Acmispon strigosus; assembly: GCA_030819835.1. Classification (NCBI taxonomy): domain Eukaryota; kingdom Viridiplantae; phylum Streptophyta; class Magnoliopsida; order Fabales; family Fabaceae; genus Acmispon; species Acmispon strigosus. Next base: position 51,465,460 of record JAUAMA010000001.1, read on the forward strand.
TCAGACACAGAACAATTAGGATCAAGGAGAGTTAGGCATCTACGAACATATTACCTTCCCATTGCATCATAGGTGCCTGCAAGATTGCTATAGACCCCTAAGGTGTCTGGGTGATATGGACCATACTCTTTTTCCAATATAGTCCTGGCCTCTTCAAACAAATCTGCTGCTTCATTTATAGCATAACGTTGCACACAAGCAAGACCCATTTGGTTCAAAGCAATCCCAAACAAAGCAGATTTTTTCTCTCCACTGGCGCGAAACTTGGCAATGGCACTTTTGAAGATGTTGTAAGAATCAGAATAGTTCCCTAGCATGTAATACATAACCCCCATTTGTGCCTCAATCCCTGCAATAGTACTTTGTTGACCAGGAGCATGACCATATATCTTCAAGGCCTTTTTGAGCAACTTCAACCCCTTCTCCAAATCGTTCATGGATTGGTAAATGGCAGCAACATCTATTAAACCATTAGCAATCTCTTCAGGGGGAATTCCAGGTTTGCTCTTCCCAAAAATTCTGAGTGCATTCTCACAGTAGGATTTTGAATCCTTGAACTTGCCTATTTTGTTGTACAAATCAGCTAACCTGACATAGACTGAGGCAACATTTGGATGGTTCTCTCCTTTGGTTGATTTGAACACAGTGAGTGCTTTCTGATAAGAAAACACCGCCTCATCGTAGCGTGCCAATGCTAGATAAGCATCACCTATGCTGGAATCAACTGAAGCCACATCTACTTCTTGGCCATTTGCTGACATGGCCATGCTTGCTAAAACATAATGCTCAAGTGCAGCTTCATAATCACCCTTTGAGTCATAGATGAGCCCCATTAGTCTCCTATCTGCAGCTTCTTCAACAGAAGCAGAAGACCCATTTCCATTTCCCCTGTGAATTTCAAGAGCCATCTGACACAACCTCTCAGCCTCATCAAATTGCAGTGCCTGAACATGAGCCTCGGCCACATAGCGACACGTCTCGCCGAATCGCGGGTCTGTTTCCCCCAAGACCTGTCCTTGAATTTCAAGACCTGCTGTGTAAAACAATATAGAATTCTCAATGTTCCCCATCATTGCATAAGTATCACCCAATTGCATGCACCCTGCAAATTTGGCCAGTGCATGATCTTGGCCATCCTCCAACACAGGAATATCAATGGAACGCTCAAGAATGGGAATAGCCTCATTATATTGTCCTAAATTACAGTAAATTGTTGCCAAGACATGCAGACACATGACCAATTCTAAACTTGGTTTTCCATCTGCACACATCTCAAATGATTTCAGAGCTCTAAGAGCCAAATCAAGAGCTTTCTGTGGATTCTCACCTGAAGAGATCATATCTCTTGTTTGCTTGAGCAAAAATGGTCCCAAATCTGGATTATCTAACCCAGCAGCAATACGTTCCTCAATAATCCCCTTCAAAGCAAGGCTCCTATGCTTCCTCATATGGTAAACACCATTTCCTTTTCTGTTGCTCCTCTCACTCCTTTTGTCAATTGATGGCCTCTCAAGCAAACTTCTGCTCTTGGGGATTGACTTGGCTGATCCTTCAATGGTCCTTGAGCTTGGTGAATGTGATTGGTTATTATCCTTCTTTGCAGGTTCCTTGCCACATGAGACTATATCTTTCTCAGGAGTTGACCCACTAGCATTGCCATTGCACTCCTCTTTATTCTCTGTAACCATCTCCTTTGTAATCTCCAAGATACCTCCAACAAGATGGCCCAGTTCTGAATCAATCCTGGACTCTTCACCATACGAGTACAAGCTAGCCCTGGAGGGTGATTGATCAGAGCTCCGCATCTCACACACATTGTGATACAATTGCTCAATAGATGTATCCACAACACCGTCAATAGCCAAATCAATTGAGTCACTACTCTGAATGCTTCTCGGACTCAGTGTACTCCTTGGAGATGCTTGTTGATGAAAGTTATCCTTATGAGGACTATAACTCCCACTAGGTTCATCTCCTGCCCTATTCATGTTTAACTCATCCATAGCTAACTCAGGCATTGAATCAAGCAGTTACAGTACAGTAGCTGTTCACCTAAAATTAGAGGAAAAAAGAAACTTTCAAATTCTTCAATCTATAAGGACAAAAAATACAAACCCTGCAGAAGAATTCAGAATACAGTATACATTGATGATGGGGGTCTCATGTCTCAGTCACAAAATCAATAGCTACTTTTCACTGTGCAGCTGAGACAAGCCAATTTCAATGAAAGCTAATAAAAGATTATCAAAGAAGAAACAAAAAAGTAAAAGAGAAAAGAATCAAACTTTATAATCAAACACAGCAATCCCAAAAAAGAAAAAGAGAAACCAAAAGTAACTAAAAATATTCCATCTGTTTAATTGCCTCTTCCCAGATGCTTCTTCTAATTTGAACACAATTACACAACACAACAAGGATAGTAGCAAATTAGCAATCAAGAAACATGTTCATGGCAATAAAAATGCAGAAACTAGTCTTTGAGGTCAACAGGTACAAACAAAACGCGTGTGATTGAATGCATTAAAGACAGGAAATGGAACAATGAATGGGGTTACCTTGGTTTAGTACTATCTGAAGAACAAAATCCAAAACTTTGCAGAAGGTTGTTGTTGTGTTTTGTGAGGGTGTTTGTTATGTACAGATGAATAGATATGAGGGACAATATAGCTGTAGCTTTTGTATTGGGATGCATTTATATATATACACAGACATGTGGGGTGTATAAGAAGACTTGTTATGTGGCATGTGATGGGGTTTTTGGGGAAATGTGGAGGGCAGAATGGGAATTGGGACTGGAATTATTGAGATTTTCTAGATAATATGCATGTGTGAGAGTTGTGGAGTTGGAATGTTGAAGCAAAACCAGGAAGGTGACCTCTCTCCCACTCTTTCTTTTTCACTTCAACTTCAACTCATGTATGATGTATCATTCTCTCTTTCCAACATTAAAAATAAAAATACTCTTTTTTCAATTCCAGATTGTTTATTAATGATTGAGTGTATGTTTGAAAAGTGTAAATGAATTAATAAAGAGTAGTTTTTGGGTGGTAAAATTGATTTTGAAGAAGAAGAAGTTGATCCAAACATTTATGATTAGCTTTTCTTGTAAAAAAAAGAGCTCTTTAACATTTTTTTCGATGATTGAAATTTATGGTAAAAGGATGGTGTCTCACTCGGTCATTTCAAGGCAGAGAAGAAAATGGTTTTGTTTATTAAATTTCAAGTAAAATTTAATTATTGGAACAATAGTTTTATTTATAAAATTTCAAGTAAAATTTTTTGTAATTATGAACTCACTTGTCTCAAACACTATCCATCCTGCCACTGTAAAATTAGCGTATGTACGGATATAAGGTGGAGAATTATAGCAAAGTTAATACCCTAATGAAAAATGTTCTGTATTGTTTACTGTGATTTTAGTTCCGAACATGCATTAGATAATTGATGGTAATTGTTGAGCGAGAGATTATTCTTATAACTAATGGCGGTGGTTAAGATAAAAAATATCGTAAAAGAAAAAAACAGTTGTATTTTTTAGGTTAAGAGAAAAAATAATTTTTAAATATAATTTTTGTTTGTATAAATATGAGGATATGGAATTAAAAGTGCACACTTGCAGTTGAGATGTAAGAAGCATAGGGTGGCGGGATTAACGGCTTTTTGACGCGAAAAGAAAATGGACACGGTAATATCACCGACCGGTTTCAATGGAGGAGGTGAAAGTTCGAGTAGAAAGTCGCCACGTGGCAAGACTTGAGTGCAATGATTGGTTAGATTCCACGTGGACCACATCCAGCTGCGTCGAAGCTGGTAACGGGTTAGCAACAATGATGGACCCCTCATACCAAGCCGCTGACGTGGCAGGGCCCGGGGCCCACTTCCCAAAAGCTACATATTCCCTGGTTATGTATATGCAGATGAGATAAGGGGCAAAAATTAATAATAATATTTTGAAGAATTTGGAAAACATCAAGCAAGTGATGAGACAGGGTTTGATTGAGGGTAGATAGATAACTTGATTTGAAAATATATTTGTGTGTATATTATGCCATTAAAGAATGCATTAGTTCTTTTGGTTATAAATTATTCAACAACATTAAAATTTAAAAAGTATTTAAGCTGGTAAAGTAGGAGTGAAATTGTTACTTTTGGTGCATTTAGATAAATAATACATGTAAACTTTTATGGTAATAAGCGTTTTTCATAAACTAATTTGATAATTTTTTTGAAATAAGTTGAAAATAGATTATGATCTTGTTTATAAGAATTTATGAAAGCGTTGAGAGTAGATTATGGTCCCCTCAAATGTGGTGGTGACTCACACTTGAGGGGGAGAATGTTGGAATTCAAGTGTGAGTTGGAGTTCTACATTGTTTAAGAATGAATGAGGTGAAGACTTTATAAGACATGTTACTCATATACCCAATAGCTTAAGTTTTTGGGTAAAGATGTGCAACAGGTTCTCTTGGTGTCTTGTTTTCTTGGCCCACCGGCTTCTCTTCTCTCCCCAACAAGTGCTATCAAAGCTTATGGTTATGGCGACGACTTCTTGTATCGAAAGTTTTCCTGCGGTGTGGACAGGTGGCGTGTCTCGTTGATGCGATGAAGCAAACAACGGTGCAAGTATAGATAGTTTCGACGGAGAGGGAGCATGGTAATGTGGTGGTGACTCATGCTTGAAAACATCTCATTCAACAGTTTTTTCCTGCTTTTATTTTAAAAAACAGTTTTTAAAAACTCTTTTTAAATACAGTTTTCAAAAACTGCAATCAAACAGGCTCTTAATGATTCAAGACTATGAAAGTAATGCTATCATCTTGGAAGTTACTTACAATAATCATACTAAGGTTAAACATCTTCACTATCACCCATATCAAACTCTATAAATACAAGTTTGATTTTTCCATAACTTGAGCATTATTCATTTTCTCATATATTGCTCTTCTAGATTTTGAGACACTCTCCCTAATCTAGAGCTAACTTGAGTGTCGAAGTGTCTTTTGCAAGTACATTCCCCTGTCGTGGATCTTCACTACCTCACCGCACTCTCCGCCTCATTCACCATCGCGCGCCACCAAGTCTCGAGCATAGGTACATCCAGCTCATTATATGGAAGAATAAGATGGGACACGGTGGGAATAGACTATGCCGATATATGATTTGTGTAACAATCTGTTACCTACAATCTTTTGTTTTCGAGCATGTCATAACCTAGTATGGTAGCATATTTAAGTCATGTTTCATAATAAGACTTTTACATAAGTCAATAAGCCTATGTGTAAAGAGACTAGCATATTTATAGGCTAACATGTTAACAGACAAGCTAATATGTAGGGATGAAAATAAGTTTTATTATGTTGGGTTTTCTATGGCCTAAATTCATATATAAAATCACACTTCATAATAAGGTATTTGAATAAGTCATAAATTTATTTTTAAATAGACTTATATCCTTAAATTAATATATAAATCTAATTATTTTAATATATAAACATGTAAATAAGTATATAATTTTAAAATATTATAATAAAATTTAACATAACAACAAAACAATGATATAAACGGTAAATGTCTTGCACTAAATGTGCTACACTCTCACGGGCAATAATCGATTCCTGAACTTCATAGTTAAAAGATGAGGTGAGCAACCACCACACCACATCTTATGGTTTCAAATAAAAGTCATAAAATGATAAATTAGCATAAATATAATACATGATAGTTAATTTATTATCATAAATATTATATAATTCTCTTAATTTAGAAGTAAAAATAAGTTCTTTCGTTCCCTTCCCTCCAAAAATGTTAGTAATACTTTTTTTTCAAATACATTATTTAGCACACCATATGTGATTTATTTTTAAGTCAATTTTTATTTATTTATTGAAGTTGTTTAAAAGTTCATCTCAAAATCCAAGAACAGAGAACCTAAATGGCCATGTTTACAGAAGGCTCTCTCTTAACTTCTTATCAAAACCAAACATACCAGCTTCTTGTCTCAATTATAGAAAACCAGTGGCGAATTTCTTATTTTAGTAAATCAATATTGGTTAGGAGAAGATGGAAGGAAAAAAAAATCTCCTTGCAGAGTCAAAGGAAACAAATCAATACAAATCAAATCATTAGTGTTGTTGGGGAAACAAGAACTTTGTGACCTGGACTTCAAGACAAACTTGACATTATTTCTTTTCCATTTTCACCTTAATATATATATATATACACACACACGGTGCAAACTCCTTCAGTGGTTAGGACTAATTAGTAGGTGAGAAAGAATATATCCCATGCTAATTAAGGTAGAACTTTAATTAATTAAGTAGCCTCATTGGCTTTATGGCACAAATATTATTGTTAATTGAAGTTTACTATAAGACCAATGAAAACTCATGTATACTAGACTTGACAGGAATCTGGAGCTACTTTTTTTATTTAATATTCCCTATTAACGAGTTGTGATCTTAAAGAAATAAACAAAGGCTATATAAAGAAGCAGGCACTATGTTCTGCCGGTGATGTATAATTTTTCATAGGGAAGAAGACAATCCACCAATTCCATGATAGAGAATCTTAAAAAGGATACACCACCCAACAATTTCATTTTATGTGCATACTAACCTAAAATTAATTATCTTGGATTTAATTAGATGTCTCATCCCTAACCACTAGTCAACAACAATTGCTTTCCCTACTAATTTTTTGAACCCGTATTAATAAAAAGTATATGTAATTTAATTTCATTTTTGGATTTTTATTAGTTTGGGTAGTATGTGATTGTGGTTTCTTAAGGTTTTTTATTTATTATTTAGTAAATCAATCTCTATAATATATAAAGCAAAATGTTTACGAGCCACATGTCTTCACAAAAGGATTTTAAAGAAAAAAATCTCCACATGACACACTCACTCTAATGACATGTGTCTCCATGCCACATGTCCTCCTCTCATCCACCCAATATATTCTTTCTTCTATTTTCACACCACTCACCCCCTTTGATGTCATTTTTTCATCTTGCCATGTATGTTGTTCTTCTTCACATCATCTTCCTCTCATCTTTCATTTTTGCTTCTTCTACTCTTTTCCCAGGCAATGATTATACTTCACATCCATGTGAGTCATTCTTTCACTGGGCAATGTTCTTCTTCTCATATTCTTCTCTTCTTCTCTTCTTCTCATCTTCTCAACTTTCATTTGTCTTATTAAAAATGTCGTCAGACTCATTCTTTGCATCCCCTCTCCTCTTCTGTCGTTAAAAGCTTATTTTGTAACTCCATGTTTTACTATATTGAGATTGATTTAAATTTTCAGAATCTGCCCTGTGGTTCTTTTTCATTTGACCCTATCTAATAATCGTCCTACGTATTCTGCATTCGTTGTCCTTCCGAGTTTATACTTTTGTTGTTTATAAAGGTTTTACAACATTTACATGGAAGGATATTGTTAATATTCCTGATATTGAATCTTGCACTGTTTGTGAATGTTGTTCAATCAAACCTATCATTGCCGCATTCATACATTTTGTTTGTTATCAGATGTGTCCTACATCGCATGAGCTGCCACACACCATGACAACGAACCCTAATCATGTAAACCCTAAATTGCATTGATCAAATTTTCAAAATTTATAATTAATTATTTAATTAAATTATGTTAATTACTAATTAATATAGTTTTAGAATATTAAAATTTTAACTCAAGGTAATAATAACTATCTAATAAATTTAATTAACCTAATAAATACGCATTTATTTCAATTAATAACTTATTATCATAATTTTTGAAATATAAGATAATTTTACATTTTCAAAGTTATTTTATTAAAATGTTTTAATTACTAATTAATGTTATATTGAAATAATATCATTTTAACTAAAGATAATAATGACTAATTAAATAAAATAAATAACGTGATAAATATGGCATTTATTATGATTTATAACTTATTATCGTAATTTTTGAAATATAAGGTAATGTTACCTTTTTTACGTTATTTTATTAAAATGTTTTAATTATTAATTAATGTATTTTTAAAAATATTATTATTTTAATAAAATGTATTAATGACTAATTAATAAATTTTATTAACCTAATAAATATGATATTAAATATAATTAATAAATTAATAACGTACTATTCAAAATTTATGGTAGAAAATAATTTTGACCAAAACGGGGTCAGTTTTAAGAGAAATGTCACCGGCCTAGAATCTAACGAGTTTGTTTATCTCAGACTTACTGTTATACCCGTTTGATGCGAATTTTGAAATATTACCTATTTTATTATAAGTATTAATTATTAATTAATAAATTTTGAAATATTACCATTTTAACAAAATGTAATAATGACTAATTAATTTAATTACACTAATTAATAATTAATTAATAATACACTTTAAATTTTCAAAATTTTGAAGTGTCACCTATTTTATTAAAAGTATTAATTACTAATTAATAAATTTTGTAATACTAGCATTTTAATTTTTTTTAATAAAAACTAATTAATAAATTTTGAAATATTACCAGTTTTAACAAAAGGTAATAATGACTAATTAATCTAATTAATACTGAAATTTATTTTAATTAATTAATTACTACCAACATTTACTAAAAATTATTAATTACTAATTAATAAAATTTAAAATATTTCCATTTTAACAAAAGGTAATAATGTCTAATTAATTTAATTAGCCTTAATTATTGATTATTTATTACTACAATATGTGCTAGTCCTAAATTTATGGTAATTATTTAATGTCGAATTTTTTTTAATTAATTAATACCATAAATATTTCAAATTTTTAAATATTACTTTTTTACCAAAAGTATTAATTACTAATTAATAAAATTTGAAATATTACAATTTTATCAAAAGGTAATGAAGACCAATTAATTTAATTATAGTTAATTATTGATTATTTATTACTAATGTTAATCAACATTGATTACTAATTTGAAAATAAATTTTTTTAATGTAAAAATTAATTATTTTCTCATGTTATTAAGTTGACCGTGAATATTAATTTAAATGAAATGAATGTGAAGATGCTAGTCAACAAATATGTTTTCTGGGACAATTCACATTAAATTACGGGGTAAAAACCTCTCATATGAGTGAACATTTTTCATGGGAATACTTTCATATTTAAACTAATTGAAAAACTGTTTTTATATAACTTGTAATAATTATACGATTAAATATATATTATAATATCATAATTTGATATTGAAAATTTGTTATGAAGAAATTTAAGAACATTAATATTTAGGCTTAATTGCAATTTTAGTCCCTTATTTTTTACGTTTGTGCGATTTGGGTCTCTGAAGTTCAAATCGCTCGATTTAAGTCCCTTATTTTTTTTTTGTGTGATTTTGGTCTCTGTCAGTGTTCGTCCAACGCTAACGATAATTGATATTTCCACTCCTCCTTTTACAAAATAAAAATCCGTGCCACCACCTCCTGAATTTCCCATACTCACTTTCTTCTGTTACTCACCATGCTCGACTCCATGACTCCACGACTCACTCACTCGCCGCCGCCCTCCACCGAGTTACGCACATCCGATCAACAGCACATCAATTCGAGTCAAGATATTCTCCGATGACATGACCACCACTGGAATCTCTCTAAAAGCAGAAGACTCCTGCTAAAGTTTAACAAAACAGGGAAGAGTAATTAAGAATCAATTCAACTACAACATAAAATTACAACAGAACTCTGTAGTTCTCAACTATTCAATTGAGAAATTAGGAAACTCAAGAATACATAGTTAATCAAAATCTATGACTATGTTGCTGCAACAAAGCAGAAAAAATTAAAAATTAACAATAAATACCCACCTTGATTTTCTTGAGTAATTCATATCCTGTCATCCCTGGCATGGAATAATCCGTCATTATGAGATTAACCTTCACACCCTGCAACCATAACCAATCAAACAACAACATAAGAACCTAATAATTCCACTTAATTTCTAACATCCAAACACACAGATAACAATCCGAGAGAAGAATTCGCTTGCATCAAACCCAATAGAACTGTTCTCTTCTCCGTCCAACCCCAAATACTGAAGTGCCCGTGTTCCACTTTCCACCACCGTCACTGCAAAAAATATACAAGCAGCTTCAGATTCAATCCCAATTGTAACAGCGAAGAAACCAAACAAATTGGAAAACACGAGGACTCACTATTGCTACCTTGCGATCGATGAGGCTGTCATCGACGGCGAGCACGTGAAGCTCGTCGGAATCCTCCAACACTTGTGTGAAGAAGATGAAGCTGCAGATAAAAATAATTTAGTTTTTTTTTTTAAATTAAGTGTAGGTGGTGCAGATAGTAAAAGAAGGGGGTGAAAATAGCGACTGCAGTTAGTTATTGGACGGAGCACTGACAGAGGGACCAAAATCACAAAAAAAAAATTAAGGGACTTAAATCGAGTGTTTTGAATATCAGAGACCCAAATCACACAAACGTGAAAGATAAGAAACTAAAATTGCAATTAAACCTAATATTTATATATAATCTACTTTTATTTGTGTACAAATATGAGGTAAAGAGCTCACACATGAGTAAATACTTTAATCGAATATACTTTCATATTTAAGAGCATGTATATATAAAAATATGATAATATAATTCTGTAAATGACACGAGAAAACTAGAAAAGATAATATTCATATATAGTATATTTTTATTTATGTACAAGTTACATGATAAAAAGTGTTCCAAACATTTTACATGAAAATACTTTTTATTTCAAATAATAGAAAAAATTATATTTTAACAAAACTTCAATACTAATATATATTTATATAATATTTTTAATAATATATATATATATATATTAATATAAGGGTTAATGGTTCAATGGGTCCCTGAAGTTGTACTGAAATTTGTGTTTGGTCCCTCCCCAGTAAAATGACGTTTAGTGGCGGTCTTTTTACAATTACGGGCTGTTTTTGACCGCCACTAAACGTCATTTTTTCAGGGAGGGACCAAAGACAAATTTCGGTACAACTTCAGGGACCTATTAAACCATTAACCCTTAATATAAGTATGATAATTGACAGAGTAAAGAGATCCCGCGGAGTTTAAAAAATATTAGTATTTATATTTACTTTTATTTATATACAAGTTGCACAATGAAAAGCTCACCACAAGAGTATGAACTTTTTACATGAAAATACTGTTATTTAAAATAATAGAAAAAAAGTATATTTTAACAAAACTTCAATACTAATATGTATTTATATAATATTTTTAAGAATATATATGTATATATATATAAGTATGATAATTGACGGTGGAAAGAGATCCTGCCGAGTTTAAAAAATATTAGTATTTATATTTTACTTTTATTTATCTACAAGTGACACAATGAAAATCTCATCACAAGAGTGTGAACTTTTTACATGAAAATACTTTCATAAATAAACGATTACGTAATATATAAATTTACATCAACAAATGTCTATAAATTTTCTTTTACAAAGTAATACCCCATGCATAACACGGGTCTCACACTACTGAATAATAGTAGCATGTCAGTTTTTCTTCCATCAATGCCTGCCTGCACGAAATGAACATTTGACATGAAAATATTTTTTTCATGCTTAAAATAATATAAAAGTAGATTTAATGTATTTACAACACTTTTATATAAAAAATTATGATTTAAGAACAAATATATACAAAATTATGAAAATATGAAAAATATGAATATGTCATATTATAAAATATTAATATTTATATATACTTTACTTTTATTAATTTTCAAACGATATGGTCAAAAACACCCAAGGGGAATGAACGTCTTACATGTAAATAATTTTAAGTTAAAAATACTAGAAAATTTTATTGTAATATATTTACACTGCTTTCATGTAATTTTTAAATAATTTTAGGAGTATAAATTTAAATGTGAAATAATATGATAGTGGAAATATGCAGTGTAAACATGGAAGTTAATATTTACATATAATCTAATTTTATTAATATGCAAATTATATGGTAAAAATCTCACACGAGTAATGAACATTTGATATGAAAATACTTTCATGTTTAAATTAATAGAAAAGTATATTTCAATGTAATTACGGTACTTTTCATATAATTTTTTAAATAATTTTAGGAATGAATATATATAAAATTAAGGAAATCTCACAATGAAAATGTTCTACTATAATTAGAAAAAGTTAATATTCATATATGATCTAATTTTATTAGTGTTCTAATTATAAGGTTTAAATCTTCCACGCGACTGAACATTCTACATGAAAACACTTTCAAGTTTAAAATAATAGAAAAAATAATTTCATTGTTTTTATATACTTTTTAAATAATTTTAGGAGTATAAATTTAAAAATGATAGTGAAAATATATAAATACAAGGATTAGATATTAAAATTATATATATAGAGAACCTGAAAATATATAGTTTACATTAATTTATAAGCTACTTACATTATAAATAGTAGCTCTCAAGGGATAATTTTTTTTACTTGAAATACCTTATTTATATTTTTTTTAAATACTCATTTTTTTAATAATTTGATAGTGAAAAGTTATACTGTGTTTAAAATACTTTCATTAGTGTAGGGTCCAACCCTACCACCAAGCAAATCCCCCCCCACCCACCCCCAAGGCCCCACCAGGTGCCCCGACCTCCCAGGCCCCCCGGCCGAGGCTCTCCCCCCAAGAGGACCCTCCCCACCAAGGGCCCCCCGGTTGAGCCCCCCTCCCCGCCCACCCTGCCCAAGCCCCTTCCCCCACCGGGACCCCGCCCATCCCCCCTCCCCCCAGGCCCCACCCCGACCCGCCCAAGGGCCCGCCTCCCCCAGGCCCCTCCCCCCACCCTCCCAGCCAAGGGAGGGCCCCACCCTGCCCCCAGGGCCCCACCCTCCCCGCCCACGGAGGGAGGACTCCCTCCCTCCCCCCAGGCCCCCCAAGGGCCTGCCCTCCCCGCCCAGGGAGAGCCGCCCCCGAGGCCCCCCCGACCCGCCCAAGGGCCCGCCTCCCCCAGGCCCCTCCCCCCCACCCACCCCGCCCAAGGGCCTCCCCCCAAGCCCCCCGCCCTCGCCCCGAGGCCCTCCCCAACCAAGGGTGGGCCCCCCGGCTCCCGCCTCGGAGACCCCCAGGCCCGCCCTAGGCCTCCCCACTCCCCCTGAGGCCTACCTCCCCCCGTGGGGTCCCCCAAGGGCCCCCGCCCACAGAGGGCCCTGACCCGCCCAAGGGCCTCCCCCCGGCCTGAGGCCCCCCAAGGGCCCCCCTCCCCTTGAGGCCCACCTCCCCTGGGGGGTCCCCCAAGGGCCCCCACCCTCCCCGCCTAGGGAGGGCCCCCCAGGGCCCCACCTTCCTCGCCCACGGAGGGAGGACTCCCTCCCCCCCAGGCCCCCCAAGGGCCTGCCCTTCCCTCCCAGAGAGGGCCGCCCCCGAGGCCCCTCAAGGGGCCCGCCTCCCCCAGGCCCCTCCCCCCCACCCACCTCGCCCAAGGGCCTCCCCTTGGCCCCCGAGGTCCCCCCCAAGGGCCCCTCCTCCCCCCTCCCCCAGAGGCCTGCCCCTCCCTCCCTCGCCCGGAGGCCCCCCCCGACCCGTCCAAGGGCCTCCCCCCCGGCCTGAGGCCCCCCAAGGGCCCGCCTCCCCCAGCCCCCCCACCCACCCACCCCTAGGCCCCCCACCCTCCCCGCCTAAGGAGGGCCCCCCACCTTGCCCCCAGGGCCCCACCCTCCCCCCTCCCCGCCCACGGAGGGAGGGAGTCATCCCTCCCCTCCCCCCCAGGCCCCCCAAGGGCCCCGCCTCCCCCAGCCCCCCCCCCCCACTCACCCCGCCTCCCCCAGAGGCCCCTAGGGCCCCCACCCTCCCCGCCCAGGGAGGGCCCCCTACCCTTCCCCCCAGGGCCCCACCATCCCCGCCCACGGAGGGAGGGAGTCCTCCCTCCCCTCCCCCCCAGGGAGGGCCGGGCCGCCCCCGAGGCCCCCCGGCCCGAGGCCCCCCAAGGGCCCCGCCTCCCCCAGTCCCCCCACCCCGCCCAAGGGCCTCCCCCCGCCCCCCGAGGCCCCCCAAGGGCCCCGCCTCCCCCCTCCCTCCTTCCCCAGAGGCCCGCCCCCAGGCCTCCCCCTCCCCCCGGGGGGTCCCCTAAGGGCCCCCACCCTCCCCGCCCACGGAGGGAGGGAGTCCTCCCTCCCCCCAAGCCCCCCAAGGGCGGGCCGCCCCCGAGGCCCCCCCGACCCGCCCAAGGGCCTCCCCCCGGCCCGAGGCCCCCAAGGGCCCCGCCTCCCCCAACCCCCCCCCCCCCCACCCACCCCGCCCAAGGGCCTCCCCCCTCCCCCAGAGGCCCCTAGACCCCAGGCCTCACCCTCCCCGGCATCCCCCCGGGCCCCGAGGGCTCCCCCTAGGCAAACCTATTGCTGGATGCACTATATTAAAGATTGATGCACTAATGCGTGAATCATATTGTCTAAAAAGATTGATGCACTAATATAAATTTTCTCCATCAGCCTAACTACTTACAAGATACAAACGCATATGTCTTGGACAGATATGTTTAAAGAAAGCCAAGCCCAAAACAATTCATTATTAAACAACCAGTAGAGGGATAAGAAAAACATATGCACCAGACAAAAATCAAAAGAATTAAAACTTAATTCAAAAAGCCAAACACTGATACAGTAATTTAATGTAGAAAAAAATTCTAAACATATTGAAAGATTTCCAAAGGAAAAAGGTTCTTTGTAGTTCTTACGCTGTGGCTTATGCAGATTTTGGCTCTTCGAATTATGAAATTACACAACAAAGTTTTTATATGCATTGCTTCTCCAAGGAGATTATAAATCCACAATTCCTAAAATATGTCCCAAATACCTGTGCTTACAACAGCCTCAACACAGATTTAGCAAACCTCAAACAACAGCAATTTAACCATAATTAACCATAGCAACAATTACTCAATGAAACACAATAGCATCTTTATTATCACTGAAATTAATAAAAGCAAGGAACCTTAGCAATTTAAATCAAGAAGCAAACATCTAAACTGAAACTTGAACATCACCATACAAGAACCTTCAACGTGGATTAATCAAGTTCAAAACTTTATCATCACCAAGTTCAGCATTATCATGTTTTAATCATAAAAAGGAAGAAGCTTTTAACATCATTGCTTAACAAGACAGAAGCTTTATCACTGCCCTGGAAGGAGCTGAAACCATCTTTATTAAGGAAAGCAAAGAGCTTTGGCAAAAGTTGAACACTTTGAAGTTCTGACCCGATTAAATTTACCAAGAACATCATAGAATTGATTAAACAGAAGAAAGCTTCAATATTTCAGAAAACCAGCTTCAAGAAAGGAATTTGGACAGAACCAGCAAACATTCAGTACTAGTAACTCATAACAACGGCCACAATGTCATATATTCATCATTCTCAAGGCATACAGCAGTCCGAGATCAATAACAAAGAGAATGAATAAAAGAAAGAACCTTTAACATCATTCGGCCAAAAAGAGACAGAAACTTTGACATCACCAAATTAAAGAAAAGAAAGAAACAACCTTAACATCAAATTGTTACAGCCACAGAAACGAATAATCAAGCATATCAAAACAACAACAAAAAACTTTCAAACCCAGGAGATCATAAATTGGTAATTCATCTTTCTCTGCGAATTATGAAAATTACACAACAAAGTTTATATGCATTGCTTCTCCAAGGAGATCATAAATCAACACTTTCTAAAATATGTGCCAAAAATGTAAAGTTTAGCCAACATGGTAAGCATATTGAAAACTAAAATGAGTGAGCTTAATCTCAAATTTCAAATACAAGAAGACAAAGTGCCAGATGCGAAACTATGTCAAACGCTGACTGTATGCTATGCATGTCGCAATTAGTGGATGAAGTGCGAAACTACAAACAAGAACCTAACACACATACACACACTTCCTTCTTCCACAATTATCAAACACAAACACACCTTTTCTTGAACACACCTTTTCTTGATTGCATAATAGAGGACTAAAAATCAGAGCCAAGCCCAATGCACAAGAAAGAACATTGTCGGAAATTAATTGATTGCATGGTTCTTCAGATATGATTTTGAATTTGTTGAGTCGCCAAGGGTTTAATTATCTGTTTATTATTAGCTAATATCGGTTTGTTATTAGCTAATATCTCTTTAGATTTGAATCTAATTTGTTGAGGATTGTGATAAGATTGTGATAGGATTTAATGAGATAATATATTGTAATATCTCATTAGAATCTTTATAAATAGGTAAAGTCTGTAACCCTAATAGGGCTGGTACCAGCCGCAGAGGTAGGCTCGAAGGCCGAACTGCGTGAACAAAAGCTTTCTATTCATGAATGAGAAAGGAGCTATAACTACTCTATAGCCGCAGAGGTAAGCAAATTGGCCGAACTGCGTGACCAAACTTCTTCTGTGTTCTCTCTACCTTATTTCTCTCTAGTTACTCTGTGCGATCCAGGTGAACTAACAGAATTGCAATTCTGAGACTGCAGCGGTAAGACAACACTTGTATCTACTAATACATGAATAATTCACAAAAAATAAAAATCTAAAAAACTGCTCAATGGTGACGACGAACGCCATGGTGACGACGAAATCTTGATGAGGAGGCCAGCCACCACGTCGATCGAAAAAATTGTCATCGGCGGAGGAGCAAGGCCCTCGATCTCACTCGACACGATGAGATCATTCTTTTCATCAGGTTCCAGTTCCAACCCGGCATGCTCCGCGATCTTCATCGTCAACCGCCGTCGGCGTAGAATCAAGGCCTGGCATGTTCCGCGTTCTTCTTCGTCAACCGCCGTCGGCGTAGAATCAAGGATGAGAAGAAGACGTTGATAGAAGGAAACAGAGGAACGAGAGAGAGAAAAGAAAACAAAAGAAATTGAAAAACAAGAACGAAACAGAGCAAAGAGAGAATGATTGGATCTGCCAGAACCAAAGTCTATTTATATCTATATTATGTGTATAACGGTTACTTTTTCATTTCTTTTTATTCATAATTAAAAAAATAAAAAAATAATAGCATTAGATATGTACGTTATTGAGTTGTATGTGGGTGCATCCCTGAATTGTGATGTGCAGTGCAATGTTGTCACATGTGAAAGATATGGTATTGAGATTGAGATTGTAAGATTGGACTGAAAATGCAAAAATATACTAATATATACAACAATTTATATAGACGGTGGGTATGACAAAACAAAAATTCATTTAGTTTATTTAAAAAAAATTAAGAAGATAAATTCATTAAAAGTTTATAAATTTAAAACACATGGGAAGCGGCCGCGAAGGACCGACACTTTGAGCGAGTCTCTCTTTTAGGACTAAAATTTAAAAGCTCATTTCCAAAACGCTAGTTCTAGAATTAGATTAGAATTTGTCCCCAAACATCCTGACATTGTTGCTTTCATGATTAAGTAAAAAAGCATATGTCACTATGCAAAAGAATTACCGCCAAATTATGGATAATTTTTTCATCTTTTTTTTTCTAATTAAAATTGTGTTGAACTTATTTTTATTCGGAACCTTAATAGTTTTATAAACATGAAAGTGGGCCTCGTGTTGGCCCAAGTCACTATTTTTGTTATTTATTTTCTGAGTTACTTATGACAAAAAAAGCTTAATTTTCTTAATTAATCACTTTTTTTCATCTTAATTTATATGTATAAAAATATCCCTTTGTTCATTACATTAGTCCATTCAATGTATTTAATTATCTCATAACACAAGTTAATGCTAAATCTAGTCTTGGGAATTTTTCTATTGCCATGAATTTAGGAAGTTGCCAACTAAAATTAAAGGTAAAATTGATACAAAATTCAGGTTCAATTACAAGGTGAAATATTAGATACAATAAGTATTGAAATAAATTATAAAAGTTTTTTAGTTGTAATCTGTCTGTGTCAACCAGGTGACCTGCATCCAGAAACCAAAATGGCATTAGAAAACTAAATCACATAGCCCGTCCAACATCATCTAAAAACCAAAGAAAGTTCAAAACTTTAGATAAGCATAGATGAAAAGAAGTACTCACAAGTCACAATGAAAAAGTTTTAACCTTTAAAGCAAGATAGTAAATAAAGTGGTAAAAAAACAAAAATTTCACCTTGTTCCTGATAAAATTAGGGATCTTTTGGGGGGCAGAGAGAAAGGTGTGAGCTTTAACATGCATAGTGAAAGAAAGCTTTGCAGACATCAAAAAGTTCAAGGAAGGAATGATTGGTCCCATACTTGACACCGGCAGGGAAGCCGCAGAGGAGACAGGTAAAGAAGGACCAAACGAAGAATGATAGAGATAAACTGATTAAGGTAAGAGAAAGAACGAGAGAAGGAATGAGAGAATATGGAAAGAGAAGCGAAGGCGGTTTGGTGGAGAAGGAACAAGATGAACAATAAAGAAAGAGGAAGGAGAACTTGACTGGAATAGGAAGGAGGAAGGAACGAGATGAACAAATCGTTGTTTGTCTTTCATATGCGCCGCACAAGAGAGAAGGAAATGATAAGAATTAGGATTTCTCTAAAATAAAATATATAAAGAGTCGAGGCAGTGAAGCGTGAAGCAAGGTTGACAAGCACTGCGACGAGGCACGTGTTTCTACCACAATACGTCTGGTTGGTTCGGGTACCGATGGTTTTTCTAACCACTACCTGAGACCAACCGCATGTATCCGTCCTAAGTCGTTTCAGTATTTCTCCCAGACCCACAATCCGATAAAAACCGCCCGATTTGTCTTTTTTGCGTTCGGGTAAGCTGGGTACTGGTCGATCAGATTTTATGCTCAGCCCTAAAATGAACAATAACTAAGAAACACTAATTCAGGGGGGAGAATAGCAATTTGCTTAAATTAAGATTTTCATAGTAAACAAACATAGATAAATAGATCATATATATACTTTATAACCTTTTTTATTAACGCTAAAACTATTCGTATATTTTCATAATTCAATTCATATTAGTTTAGGGACCAAGCTCATTCCAATAATAATAAAGTCAATCAAAAAGTCAACCAAGGACCAAACTCAAACTACTAAGTAGTTTAGGGACCAAAATATAAATATTAAAATTCGAGGATCTTAGCGTGGGAGTAAAACCCAAAAATGAACAGTAAAATTTTGGTAATCTCCTTTGTAGTGTTTATTGATTTGTTTGACCACGTTGTCCTTTATTATTTTTAATTGAAACTCACCTTAAAATTTTGTGAGAAAGGGAGAGGGTTACATAATTGGAAAATGCTTCATTAACACTCCATTTATGATTAAGTGGATAAACCTCTCCTAACTCCTAACAAATCTGATTTTCAAGAGTCTTCTTCTTCACGATGCATGAGTGTCCCCATCATAGTTTCTTAATGTTGGATATGTTGGTTGGTTTGTTGATGGTTAGTTTGCATTGTTTCCAACATATCTAAAAATTTATTCACGAGTTCCTAGTTTACTCCTTATCGACTTTTTTCTCATAATGATTTCCCTCCATTTTCAATACTACAACACCTGGATCATGCACTAGTACCAAATTGATAAGAGAATGAATTAGACAATTTTATTGAATAAAGAAGAGAGAATAATTTTTCTCTTTGATTTACCGCAAGCACAATGTTCAAGAGGCATTTCCCTCCAAAATGTTTGAGAGCATGTCTCTCTCACTAGAATTATTTCTCAATTTTTGAATAATCTAAACTAACCGTCACAACTTCTATTTAATAACCCTCCTTAGGTAGTTTTAGAATATAATTAAGATAAACTAATGTAACTAACTAATAATAACTAACCCAACAACTTCTAACCCACTAATTGCTCTTAACTGGTAGACATGAACTAATGAAGTTTTTCCCTATCACACACTGTTGAATAATTGAGTCCTGAACTAGATTGTTAAAGATGTGCTATATTAAGGGTGTGTTGGGGTTTGTTGGTAAAGTGTTTAGTTTTAAAATTTCAAAACAACAAAGGACCGTGGTAAAAGAAAGGCTTAATAGCACTTTTGGTCCATCACTTATCACGATTTGACACTTTTAGTCTCTAACAAAAAAAATTACCCTAAATGGCCCCTCACTTTGCCAAACGGCAGCAGTTTTAGTCCCTCGTCACTTTTCCGTTAAATATTTAACGGTTTTTTGGAGGAAAAAAAAATTAAAAAAAAGGTTAAAACCCTCATCTTCTCCCTGACTCATCATCTTCCCTTCCCTGTCTCTCTCCTCACCCACCGCCATTCTCTCTCTTCCCTCTCTCTCCTCACCCCTAGCCACCACCGCTGGGACGCCGCGAGCTCAACCACCATGGCCACCACCACCAGAGCTTCGTCAACAACCCTAGACAACCACCACCACCACCACACCAAGCTCGCATTCCCCTCCTCATACTCCAACAACAACCCGTCCTTCTCCAATGGCCCTCGGCAGACCTCTGCCCTCCCTGGTCCTCTCTTCCCTCACTGGCAACCCTCCGAACGCGTTTCCCACATGAACCCCCTAGCCACCACCGCCACACCAAAGCCACGCACAAAAACCCTAGATGTGAAGTCGAAACCCTGAATTAATTGAACCCATGGATCTATTACTCCTTCGCGATCTGGTTCGCTACAGATCGAAGGATCTGGGTTCGCGATCTGGAAGCAAGGAGGGAGAGGATCGCTCAATCTGGAGGTAAGCGATGGGATCGCCGGAGCGGGCGCGGTTGCAGCGACGCTTACGAAGGAGGTTACGAAGGTCACTGTTCTCTTTCTTCTCCCTTTTCTAGTTGTGGCTGAGGTTCAAAGATGGTGGCCCAAAATTAATGGGGGTTTTGAGAGAGTGGTGGATGATTTGGATGAGATTGATTTTTGTTGAAGGAGAATCGATGGTGGATGAGGGGGAAAAGAAGATTGAAAGCTGAAATGGGGGTTCTCTCTTGGTTGCAGGGCTTGTGGGCTGCGAATCCTAGCTTGATGGGGGAAAGAAGATGATGATGATGGCAAATCTTGTTTATTCCTTTGTTTTGTGGCTGCTCTGTTTCTGGTTTAAGGTCTTGGGTTGACTGATTCGGTTTGAAGGGAGAGGGAAGGTGGTGATTTGGGGGGAAGGAGGAGGTGGCGGTGGCATTTGGGGGTTTTCTGAATTTCTCTGGATTTAGTTTTGATGATGATGATGATGATGATGATGATGATGAAGATGAAGAGGAGGAGGAAGAAGATCAATAACTGGGGTTTTATTTTCTGGGTTTCATTTTTCTGAATTTTTATTTATTTTATTTTATATTAATTTTTAAAAAAAAGCATTAAATATTGAATGGAAAATCTAAAAAACGTTAGTTTTTTAACGGAATAGTGACGAGGGACTAAAACTGCTGCCGTTTGGCAAAATGAGGGACCATTTAGGCTAATTTTTTTTATTAGGGACTAAAAGTGTCAAATCGTGATAAGTGAGGGACCAAAAGTGCTATTAAGCCTAAAAGAAATGGGTGTACAACATCACATCAAGAACTTTGCCACAAAATCATCCGCATGCATGCTCATCTGAGGCCAAAAATCTAGGAAACTAGAAGAAAGCACACAAGAAAATGGGATTTGAAAAAGATTGCTTCATGCATTGCGTCACTGACATACAAGTTTGCACTATAAATTCCAATTTAATCTGCATCATCATACACCCTCACCTTTCCTTTCAACTTTGAACTCTCACACATAGTATCATTTTATAGATCTCTTAACAGGGAAGTGATTCATATTCATCAATCATGGCAAGCACTCCTAATGTTCCATCTCATGCAAAATCTTGGGTGTACTCAGAGTATGGGAATATAGAGGAGATTCTCAAAATTGATCCTAATGTGCCTGTACCAGACATTAAGGAAGACCAGGTCCTAATCAAGGTTGAGGCTGCAGCCCTTAATCCTGTGGATTACAAGAGGGCTCTTGGGTATTTCAAGGACTTTGACTCTCCTTTACCTGTAACATTCTCTTTACCCTCTCCTTCTACCAAACTTTTAAAGGCCATTTCCATCTTAGCACATAATATATATATATATAATATAAATTTTTTCTTCTTTTCATATCATTTTACAATTGTTCAATAATTTTTGCTGTGTGGTGAGAAGACTGTGCCAGGGTATGATGTTGCTGGTGTGGTGGTCAAAGTGGGAAGCCAGGTGAAGAAATTTAAGGTGGGGGATGAAGTTTATGGTGATATCAATGAGAAAGCTTTGAGCCCAAAAACTGTTGGTTCTTTGGGAGAGTACACTGCTGCTGAAGAGAAAGTGTTGGCTCTTAAACCCTCCAACTTGAGCTTTATTGAAGCTGCTAGCCTTCCTTTAGCAATCATCACGGCTTATCAAGGACTTGAAGCTGCTGAATTTTCTGCTGGAAAATCTTTACTTGTTCTGGGTGGTGCTGGAGGAGTTGGAACCCTTGTTATTCAGGTTTCATAACATATAAAACCAAATTAATCTTTATTGCACCTCTTCTATTTACACAATTTTGTTTTGCATAATTTTTTATACTCTAATGTGGCTAACAATTTGTTGTGTGACTGTTTCATGTAATAGCTTGCCAAGCATGTTTTTGGTGCATCTAAGATTGCAGCTACTGCTAGTACTGCCAAACTGGAACTGTTGAGGAAATTGGGAGCAGACTTGCCTATTGATTATACAAAAGAGAATTTTGAAGAACTTCCAGAAAAGTTTGATGTGGTGTACGATGCAGTAGGTCAGATATTTAGATTGAACCTTCAATATTTATATGATTTACATGAAGTTATTCAATGTTATGCATAATATAGTACATTTTGGAAATCCCTCTACAACGAATTCTAAAATCAAAATCAATTCTAAGGAAGATCTGCTTCTGTGAGTAGCTTCTGTCCTGTCAAGATTGATTCTGAAGAAAGAGAAGCAGATCTATACATACTAATAATAGTACATTTTAACACTAAAGTCAAACATTTCTGGTTCAATATACAGGGCAGAGTGACAGGGCATTGAAGGCTATTAAAGAAGGGGGCAAGGTTGTGACAATAGTGCCACCTGGAACTCCACCAGCTATTCCCTTCATAATCACTTCAGATGGGGCTGTTTTGGAGAAATTGCAACCTGACTTGGAAAGTGGCAAGGTGAAGCCAATATTGGATCCTAAGAGCCCCTTTCCATTTTCTCAGACTGTGGATGCATTTGTCTACTTGAGGACTAATAGAGCCACTGGGAAAGTAGTCATACATCCCATTCCATAAGCATAATCAAGTAACCAAATGAACATGACAATTTCTGTGGCCCTAATTTATGGTATTTGAGAGAATGTGTGTGTGTTTGCTGCATATGTTGGTTATTTTTTTAATAATTTCCCTGTATATGGTTTATGGTTCTGGCTACAGAATATGTAATGACATGTTACATTGCTCCAAAGTTTACAAATAGTCCTTGTATATATATTTGTATAATAGAGTGTTTGGTTTCAATCATTTGATGATAGGTTACAAAGCGTAGCTTCTACTTCTAGAGTATGCTTTAAATCGTGCAGCACCACCAATCCAAACAATCTCCCTTCAGAAACCAATCTTGTTACTGAGAACTTGAGCACTTGCTACTTAGGAAATGATAAAATTTCATCAATCATTAATTCAATATCCATCTCAGACATACAGACCAAGTGTGCTGCATGAGTGGTGATATTTAAAACAAGACAAACTTTCTGAATATGTGAAAAGAGAAAGAAAACTAGAAATCACAAAAAGACAAACATTAGTGCAAATGTTTCAAATTCCTTATTATACTAAGGAGTGCTATCCTAAAGCATAAACTAGGTGAACCTACAGAGGATGAAACCAGAGATAATAGAGGCCAAGGCAAAGGCCCCAAACGCAAGGAAGGACAAAACAACAGATGCACTGGCCATATCTGTGAACTTGTATGCATTAAATCCAAGCCAATAGCTTCTGAAAATATGGATTGTAGTGGCAGCTGATGATGATGATGACATTAGAAGATATGCCAAGGCCTGCAGTTAAAACATCTATGATCCATAGGAGATATATTTAACTTAACAACTGAAGACATAAATCATTAGTGACGATTGATGATGTTGAAACATGTTGAGCGAAGAACCAAATTCGTCTCTTAAAACCTCAGGCAAATTAGTCTCTAGAAGAAGGAAATACCCTCGAAAGTAATTGATTGTGTCAAAATGTGGTCAAGTTAGTCCTAGCAATTTAGGGATTAACTTGACCTACGATTTACACATTCAGGGACTGCGGGGATATACATTTTCTTCTTCTAAGAACTAACTTGTCCAACGCTTACTCTTTTAGGAACTAATTCGGCTATTCACTCTTTTTTTCTTTTGGTCAACAAAAAGGTTACCTGATCCATAACAACAGTAAAATAACCCCTTATCCTGGGGTTTACTGTGCGTTTTTTAGTGATCATGTACTTCAACAGATCACTTATTTGCAGCCCAGAATACACAAACCCGATCACATTTATTGCGAAGCAGTATCTGCACAATCCAACCTAAACCCTTATTAGCATGCTCAAAATATCGAGCTATCTACCAACTATGTAAGACTTTTTCAGTTATGCATTTCATATATTCAATGATCAAAAGAGTCAAAAACAGAATTTACAGGACCAAAACCAAGAGCAAAGGAAGGAAGGAGAAGGAGGGCAGAGCAACATACTTGAATTCACAACTGTAGTACCAGCGGAATGCTTCCACGACGAGTTTTGGGTAGAACGAGTACACTGACTGAACAGCAACAACATTTTGCTTATCTGCAGCCAAAACTGCGAAAGCTTTCAAACACAAAACACAAGCAGAAATTCT
Organism: Acmispon strigosus; assembly: GCA_030819835.1. Lineage (NCBI taxonomy): Eukaryota > Viridiplantae > Streptophyta > Magnoliopsida > Fabales > Fabaceae > Acmispon > Acmispon strigosus. The sequence continues at coordinate 51,490,264 of JAUAMA010000001.1, forward strand.
CACCCCCAACAAAACCTTGCACCACTTCTTCTCTTTCTTCGACATCAAGAAACCTGATACATCGCCGTCTCCGCCGCCAACATCCACGCCCCCTGTGCCTATTTCAGGATCTGTCACTGTCACCACCGTCACCATCCCCGTCTCCTCATTCTTCTCCAAGCCTACTTCTACTTTTGTCTCCTCTTCAACATCCTCGGCTTCTTCTTGAGCTACGCTTTCAGCACTATATGTGTCACTCATACTCACGGGGTGTTCAAAACTTTTGGAACTAGAAGCAATCAAGCAGTTTAATTTCCACTTTGAGCAAAAAGAACACTGCTAAAAATGCATGCTCTTCTTTAACAATTAGTTAGTATAAATACTACTTGAAGAAACCAAGAAAGTATTAAAATAAAGGATAAAAAAAACACTCTTGCTATGTATTCTGTTAATAAATCTATTTCTATCTTGTACCTACAATCAAATGATCTTCATTCGCTGAACTTTCTTCTCTCTTGATGTTTGGCTGGTTTGTATTAAGTGGTGTGCATAACTTTATTTATTTTCATTCCTTGTTTTAGTACTCAAGATCAGAATTTGCCCTTTGAGGTGTAAGGTGACCCTTCCCCATGTACAAAAGATGAAGTTTTTCTTTCTATGTGATACATTGTTTTTTCTAACTGGTTGTGTGTGATGAAAATGATGTTTATGGCTGTACTTTGTCTTTGTGATAAGAATAGAATATAATAGAAAACTGTTTGAGAGTCAGTCTCTAGAGTTCGGTCTCTCCCCTTAAAACACACAACTTCTAAATGCCCTTATGTTCAGACCAAACCCCTATTGCTATCTAGGTGCAGCTCCTCTAAAGTGAGTCCACTCACTTTACATGGTAAAGTAAATCATCTCACTATTAATTAAGTTGCTTTTATTGACTTTTCAAATTAGGTAAATATTATTAACGGTGTGATGACTTACTTTATCATTTAAAGTGACTTCACTCATTTTAGAAGAGTCAAATCATTGCTATCTAATTTAAATTCAAACTACAATAGTTACTAACTGTTGTAATAATAAAACTACCTAACTAATAATTAAATAATAACTTCCTAATTGCTATCTAACTGTCACTACTTTTACTGTTCACGCGCATTGTTCATGTGCGCTGCCGTTCATACACACCATTTACCCCACCCCCCCATCACTTTGTAAAATGAAAAGTCTGTAAGTGTCTTTTTGATGGTGTCTTGACATTTTAAAATCAACAATGATATGTTCACACTTCATTTCTCTCTCATCTCATTTTCACTTGCTTTTTCTTCCTATATTTCTTCTTTTCCTATCATATCACACATCATATCCCTAAATTATCTCTCTTTTCTTTTTTTCTCTCTTGAGGTCGAGGTGGAAAGATGTGAACACTTTATTATCCGACTAATTATTCAACCAAAACTCCAGCGTATGAGTGCAAGGGTCCAAATCAGTTGATCACATTGAGAAGCCAAGAAAGTTGTAAGGTTTTTATTTTAATAATGCAAAAAATATAACTTGAAAAATATTTACCAAAATTAAGGTTGTTTTGGCTTATGTACGATGGTGGTGACATGGCTTACTCTTCAAAATTCTCCTCAAATGAGGCGATTTTAGTTCTTCACAATTTTTTTTCGTATAAGGAGGCTTGAAATAATTATTGCACCATTATCATGTTGACTGGGTGGTTGGAAGTTGTGCCGAACTTAAGATACTTCATATGATGAGTCTTTATATTGAACTAAATACTCCTCATTTAAAAAGTCTCTTAGAGATGTTTTTGTCAGAACTAAAGGTGTCATATATGAGAGTATTTGTGAGTTATTTAAAGAATGATGTTAAGAAAATTTATTTTATATATTTAAGAGCATATTATGTATCCGCACATAAAAGGGTAAGGAAAAAGTCATTAATTAAATTAATATGAACACTTTCTTTTCAACACTCTCATTAATTAATTAGTTAAAATTTAAATAGGATTCACTAAAAATATGGGACCCGCATAATTTACCAATTATAAGAAAGTTGAAAAGAGTGTTGTAACACTCATCAAAATAATAGATAACTTTACCGACAAGTTACATCGCATAGGTAATTTTGTCATTCCTAAGTGGAGTTCACACACAATTCTGCGTCATTAGTTAAACCAGAAAAGGGCAACGGCCATGAGGGCCAAAGGAGAGCGCGCATACTACACTTCATAAGTCACAACAGACATGAACTTCTGTTAAATGGAAGTCCTTACTTATCTATATCAACAATGTCAAAACACAGATATATGGACGGAGTAATCCAATAATGTTTTTTATAATATTAGTAATCAAATAATGTTTTTATGTTATCTCTAAGTAATGGTTCCAATGAATTTATTTTACATTCTACAGATAATGCTACAAGTAGCTAAAACCTGGTCACCAGTCACGACCCAGCAAAGAAGAACTCATGAGCTTCGCGATATCGTTCCAACACTACGTTAAAGAGGGGGTGGATAGGTTCTAAAAGATTGGAATAGGGGCCCAATACTACCTTAGGAAGAGGCGGAGAATCTGGGTGCTTTGACCAGCTATACTGGCACACTGAGAGACCACTTAAACAGTAACATGTATGATAGTGATCTCTACGTTTACCCGGTTTATCTCTCAGTCCACCGTTTTGGTCCTGCATTAAGCAAGGATTAATTAATGGTTAACCGAAAAGAAAATATTAAAAACAGCAATTATAATGAACTCCGGCCTGCAAGATAGCCAAAGACCGTGTCAACACTGGATGGCATTAGTCCAATCACTAACAACCAAATGGAATGGAAGTATGGAACCTACCAAAAGGGAGGGGGAAGGAGGTATTCTTCAAAATAACTGGATGAAACTGGCAAGCATTTTATATGATTACTAGACTAGCATGCAAGTACATAGATAAACTGATTGAAGTAATCAATCAAATGTCAAAAAAGGAGATTGGTTTCAACGGGAAAAAGAAACCAATTACCAAAAGGTTAGGCATTGTTTTTCAATTGCTACAAAGTGCAGGAAACTGAGTCAACCCTCTTCTTGGTGCACATTCAATTGATAAAACTATCGTTTTGATTCAGTCAAAAGTTCATAATTACATAAATTTAAAAGGGTTAAACATGTTTTTAGTCCCTTATACTAAATTAGCACCTCAAAACTTTTCACATAGCTTTTAGTCCCACAAAAAAAAATTATTTGAAATAAGGACCCATGACGTCATAACACATGTGGCTTTATCTTTTATCGGTCATTAGCCCACGTGGTAATCCTAGTCCGATGTAGGTTGTTCATGTGGACTTTTTCACATCAGTTTTGGTCATTGCAAATTTTTTAGTCTGTTTTGGTCTCTTCCCTTCCCCTTCTTCCTCTTCCTCTTACCCAAACCCTAACACCAACTCCTGCAGCAGTGCCTATGGCTCAACCATTTTCCAGTGGCTTCTTCAACCTCCCCCTCTCTCCTCCCCTTTCCCACCTCCCCCAAATCTCCCCTACATGTTCCCTCGCTCTAGAATATAAATTCACAGGAGAGGAAGAAAAATCTTTCAACTAAGAATGAAGAGTAACAAATGAACCTGGATTTGATACAAGAAATCAGGGAGGTAGCAGCACACATAAAGGAGTGAACAGCTAAACTAATTGCACCTAGATGATCTGACTCAATAGGAAGACAAAGCAAGGTAACTTAGTCTTAAAAAGAAAAACAAGAGATTGCTTGGTGGGAATGTTGACACCTAATTGGCAAGGCCTATTTAGGGTAAGGGAAAATTTAGGCAACGGTGCATACAGGATGCTCAAACAAATGGGTAGAACATATTCACATGATTTTTTAAGATTAAAAAGGCCAAGGCATTCGGCTCCCATTTAAGACCTGAAACTATACCCGTGAAAAAGAAGAACCCACCCAAATCAAGCGAACAGAAGCAAAGTAACAGTCGGAAATTTATTTTTCCCTCCCGCTGCTTTAAGCTCCACCTTATAGATTCGAATTCAGATCCTCTCCAGCAAATATATCTGTCCATCCCCTCCAGCAGCAATCATGACCATTAGATGAATCTTATGGTTCAGAAAATAAACTACAATAAAACACCTAAAAATTAATTAGACATTAAATGCTGGCCCTTAGATGCATCTAACGGTGAAAAAATAAAAGGAAAAAATGTTTGCTTCTGAATCCATATCCTGCCTTTGTTCTTTCTCATCCCTCCCTGTCGTCACGAGAGAACCTGTGCCTTCGCGAGAGAACCTCGACGCCTTCCACTGCCAGAGATCCTCCGCCGCTGTCGCCCAGTACCGACCTTCCCCACCCTCCGTCGCTGGAATAGGTTGATGGCGGCGTGAACAGAAGCAACCTCGACGACCTCCACACCCAACAACCAGTACCTACAACTTTACCCTTCTTTGCACTTTTTTGACGCACAGAGAACAATATATTTAAGAATGCAATAGTATAATAAGAATTGGAATTGGTTAGTTTAGGCTGGCAATTGAATTGAAATTGAAATTGTTACTTGCACACAGATTGGTTTATATTGCCTTCCCCACTTGGATTGGACAAGGTAGAGGGAAAAAAATGAAAAGCAGAAGAAACAAGGGGTCACGGAGGCAGTGCGAGGGAGAAGGAAACGTGAATTGAGTTTTCTGTGAATTGGGGTTTTCTTTTTCCATCGTTAGATACATCCAAGAGCTGGCATTTAATGTCTAATTAATTTTTAGGTGTTTTATTGTAGTTTATTTTCTGAACCATAAGATTCATCTGATGGTCATGATTACTGCTGGAGAGGATGGACAGATATATTTGCTGGAGAGGATCCGAATCCACGCAGTTTAACAGTAACATCACTGATCCATATATCTAACCAAATAAAAAATAAAATATAGAAAAAACAGATTGAAAAGCTAAGACTTTATTAGGAAAAAAATAAATAAGAGAGATTGCAGAAAGAGCATCTCAGACTAATAATTCCCCATAAGCTTCTTCACTGACAATCAAAGTGCAAGGATAACGAATTGGAATTGCTCATCACTGATGCTCGCAAAACAGAAATGTAAAACATAAAACAGAAACGTAAGTAAGAATAACCTTGAGGGAAGATTGGAATTAGAAACAAAGATGGCAGGGCTTGATTCTACCAGTTACAAATTATCGGAAGCCCTAATGAAGTAGACGAGGTTTTACGTTTGGGGGAGAGGAGGGGGAGGTGGGGAAAGGGGGGAGAGGAGGGGGAGGTGGGGAAAGGGGAGGAGAGGGGGGGAGGTGGAGGTCGAAGAAACCTCCGGAAAACAGTGGAGCCATGGCCGCCCCTGCCGGAGGTGAAGTTAGGGCTTGGGGAAGAGGAAAAGAATGGACCAAAACAGATTCGAAAAATTTTACAGTGACCAAAACTGATTTGAAAAAGTCCACGTGGACAACTCACATCTTACTAGAATGACCACGTGGGCTAATGACTGGGCAAAAAATAACACACATGTTATGACGTCATGAATCCTTATTTCAAATAAAAAAAAATTGCAGGATCAAAAGCTATGCAAATAATTTTCAGAGACCAATTTAGATTTACCCCTATATGGCAGGGACTAAAAACATATTTAGTTAAAATCTCTACCTTCATCCATATGCATATTTACTGAATATAATGCTAAGATGCAATCATATAAGCTGAATTTCCATTTGAAGCATCAGCAAGGGATCTTACAACAACAACAAAAGCCTTATCCCACTAAGTGAGGTCGGCTCAGCAAAGAATCTTAAGAGAGAAATTAAAAACATGGGGATCAAGACATGAAATTAATACATAAAATGCATACCTGTGAACATAAAAGAATATATTGCTGTAAGGCAATGCTATGAAATAGTGGGTCACTTGCTTTCCACTCATTGATAAAATCATAACCAATATTTTTAAAATCATATGAACAGCCTTCGCCCATGCCTGCAAGGACATGCCAAATGAAATTAGAAATAAATGAAGGTACTGAAGGAAAAACTTAATCACGTGATGGTAGAAATTTTCAAACATCTACTTCGAATCAACCTACCATCATGCCCAATATGGCAAGTTGCATGACTGGAGGTTCCATCCAAACTTTCTTTTCCTTCAGATACACCAGATGTCGTAAAAAACTGTGAGGCCTCTACCATTTGTTTGTTTACAATGGAATGTAATCTTTGCAATAGTGCAACAGCACCTCCCTGATTAGTATGAAGCTATAAGCCAACTATATCACAAAGAAGCTGATGAAGAAAATAGAAAACTTCAATCACCTGCCAAAAGGAGTAACATCCATCCACCAATTTATTCGTTCTTCCCTGGAATCCACACTCCTTACCTTGCCGGAATACCACCCACTCCTAATGCAAGGTGCAACCCAACAGATGATTAAATCATTCATATAAAATAAAGTGTGGGCTACGTCAAAAGAAGTTCTTATGGTTAACTGGAAGCCACTATGACAAGAACAATTCTCTTACAACTAAACGAGGCAGATCCAAGCGATTAACCTCACCAATCAAAATCATTGCAGCTAATCCACAAAAGGTATACCTGATAAAAAAAATAGTGAAAATCTAAGAAGACTTCTTATAAATCCTGGCTTTAATTCCATATAATATCATTGTGAAAAGATAGAGTTGGGGGAGGGGCGCATATGATGATACATACCCACCATGAGCCTCAGAACCAGGCTCACCAGCAATCCCACCCTCATACGTTTGACAGCTGCATAGAGTATAAAACAAGTATTACGTTTTTCAGTTGACCACTGAACTGATATGTAGTCTGTTTGGATTATCAGTCTGGCATAGAAAATGTACAGTGCATTGTTTTCTATGCACCTGAAAACTAAGTTTTCTCAAAGGAACTATAAAGCTTGGTTTACAGAACTTTGCAATGTGAAAATGTAAAAACAAACAAGCTATTACACAGCAAGAAACCCAAAGTGCTGCAAAACCATCAAATAGCCAGAACAGTAATGACCCAACTTAACACTGTCAAACAAATAAATGTCCAAGAGCATTTTAAAGTAACAAAAAAATATAGAGAGAATTCAGTACCCCAACTTAACACTGTCAAACAAATAAATATCCAAGAGCATTTTAAAGTAACAAAAAAATATAGAGAGAATTCAGTACCCCCAACCCAACATAACAATGCCACCAACACTGGATATTGGGAATTTCAATTATTACCAGTGACTATACTTAAAAGGCCCCATTTAAGGCCAGAAACAGTTAATGAAAGGGTTGCATTATAAAACAGTTTGTTTTCATGTCAAAGAAATACTAAATAACCCCAAAAGAGCAAACAAATAAATAAGAATAGAGAGAATTCAGTGCCACAACATGCCATACCACCAATGTTGTGACTAATGCAGCTTTTAATTATAACCAGGGCCTTTACATAAAGATCCAATGTGAGGCCCCACATAGCTGATGAGGAGATCACAATTATGTATTTTGATGCTAGCAAAATGATCTTAAGGAAAACCGATAAACAATCAAAGCAGTAGAATTGTAGAAACAAAAATAATGAATTTAATTTCTATGAAGATTTTGTTCTAAACAATGCTCTCCAAGATGGAAACATACATCCAGATTTAGTGACAAAATTGAAGTATTTGTTTCTTGAAACTAACCTTAAAATGTAATCTCCAACGTTCTGGATCAGCTCACCATCCAAAATGTTCAAAATACTTGCAACCTGGATCCAACAAGATTATCTATGTTATGTAATAGATATACCAGATATACCATAAAAAGCTCCCATACCACAATGAAAATAATAGAGGATGATACAACAAGAGCAACAACAACAACACTTATCCCACAAAGCATGAAAATAATAGAGGATATTGATAGAAAAAGGTCTTTAGTTAGCCACAGCTTTAACATCTTCATTCCTAATATGCTATATGAGCCATGCCTGATACATTGAAATGACCATTCTAATAATAAGATTTATGCATGATGATGATCCACAAACAGCAATGTCTGAGCATATATATGTATCTACAAATAAGCATGTACGCACCAAAGACAGATACAGAGATAACCAACTTACAGAAATGGCAGTGTAGCAAGCTCGAACATCAATTTCTCCTTCATCATGCATCCTGAATAAAGTATTCGACAGTTGAAGAAAAAGAGTAAAAAAAAGGTGGTTTCCCAAATAAATACTAAATGTGACAAAAAGGCCAATAATTAGCATTAAGAAATGTTCTAAACACACCATTCAAACTTGTGCATGGTGGCAAGTTTCTGCAGAATTAGTTCCACAAACACAAGAAAATTAAAATCTGTCACCATTCGTGGTGAATGGTGTGGGTCCAATCCATGTATACAAACTAGATGTATTTGACCATTACCGCATCAAGCCACCAGAAACAACTAAAAATGGATATAGGACATTGAAACAACTTCATATATATTGTTAAATGAAGCTACAGAGGTGAATGTGATATCAAACCTGAATCCCCCATTTGGTTGTTTCATCCGCCGCAGAAACCCGTACAATTTATCTCTGAGAATCGTATATGAAAACAATCAATTCTAAATGAGTGAGAACTAACTCTAGCACATAAAAAATATTCAACTACTGCAAAAGCTTAAATTGAAGAGCAAAAACTGACCACCTATTAATTGATGCCAAAGCTTTCTGACCACCCAAAGTAATAAGTGTATTGACAGCAGCATAAGTTGTGGCTAGATGAGGCATCTGAGGAAAATATCAAGGATATCATCATTATGCTTTTTAAACATTGAAAGAATGTAAAGGAAACAAATGCAACTTAAACTTTTGAGAAGTTTTATGCTCTTTCGAAGACTGCAGTCCGAGCAAAAAGAAAATTAACACCAAAATTACAAGCCATAATTAAAACGTACTGATTGACTATAACTCAATCCACAACAATGAAAAAACTGGATAAAAATAGTCAAAACTAATTAAATAGAATTGGTTCCACCTCAAACCCATCAAATTCAACAATGCTGTTAAACATCCATTTGACATATTCTCCTTAGTCTTTGTAAAAGAAGAAGTTATTATGGAAGCATAGTTTACTTCACAACTAACCACAGTCATGGTATCAGTTAGTTTTCTATTCTATACAGAAGAATTAGTAACAACAGAAAATAAAATGCAATTAGAGAGAAGGAGAGAAGCTAATAATCAAATTAAACAAGATCATAGATCGATACTCAAGTAAAAGAAGGCCAAAAAAAAAGAGTAGTTGCTTGCCTGGCCTGGTCCCCCAGCATATCCACCATTTGGATCCTGTTGGTATACAAAAAACAAGATTCATGAAGGGGATAGAAATGGGGGGAAGAAGGGGAAAAATGACCATCCAAGAAATCCTATCTTAGAAATGTTACATAGTTATTATGCACATCTTGGCACACAAGATCAAAATTCCGTGCAAACCGTCCGCCCCTATTTCTCAATGGTAAAAAAATAGAACAGGCATTCTAGACTTCGTAATATGGTAATAATAACTTTTCAGCCATAAGGGTGCATGTGTGTGTAAACCTATATCCATTATGCAATGTAAGCATGCAACGAAACAGGTTGACAATAGGAGTGGAAGCATAACATACTATGTATTTATTGCATATTTCAACTATCTAGAATCATCAAGGCTTAATAGCTCTACCAAATTCATTCCTAGGTGACATATTGGTTTTACAATTCTGAGTTTTAAACCTCTAATACACCTAAATTTTCTCTCTATCCCATACAGATCACGTGATATATCATATTTATCACTTGTTTTTCTTCTCTTCCTTTTCACTCTTCTTACCAAAACCAGAAAAAATAAGTCATAATTAAAAGAATAGCAGAAACGGAAACCTGGCAACGGTTAAGAAAATCGATGGTGTTATCTTCGAGTTCGTCATCGATAGATTCTCCCATGAGAGCAATGGAATGGAGAATCCAGTAGCAGAGCCAGGGCCGACTGTGCAACCACAACACTAAATTAATTTAAAAAATAACAGAAATTGCAAAAATCACCAAAATTAAACACACAGAAAAAAAGAGAGTGTGAGCGTGAGAGAGAGACTTGGCGTCCAAGACGGAAAATGCAGAACCGAGGTGGCGGAGACCTTTGGAGAGGTACTCCGCGTGTTTATCGCGTTGCAGCTCCAACCTGCAAAGACAAGAAGAGAAGTGAGATGAAATTTTATATGGAACGAGATTGAAGAGATTGAGAGGGACTGACATGAGGGATTGTGCGTTGGGAGGAACGGTGGCGAAGAGTTGATAAATCTGAAACACCTGCGACTCTACTATCCACTGATCCCGCTGACTCACCGTCGCACTCTGTACCGCCGCCGAACCTTCTTCCATCTCGCTCTCCGTTCTGAGTCTGTGAGTGTATTCAACTTTTTCTTTTTCTTTTTCTTCTGTTCTTCTTCTTCAGCTGTTTCACACTTTCACTTGTCAATAGAAATTGCGAGAAGCAGCGTCCCGCCCAGGCCCGTAACACAGTGAGCCCTTGTCCAGGCCCACCCACTTAGATGCCGTATGTAATATTTTAGGATTGTCACAAAAAAATTTACATCGTGATAGACCAAAAAAGAGTAAATGGTAGGTAAGTCAAATAGGTTGAAGAAACATATTTAAACCCTAGATATAATAATAAATAATTCAAATGCTTGTGATTGAAAGTAAAATATTGCTCTAAATTACCATATAATCATACATTAATCGTAGATATAAAAATCATGTATTTAATTGTCACATAACTTTTTAGCTTAATAACACGTTTGGTCCCTCACTTGTCATGATTTGACAATTTGGTCCCTAACAACAAAAATTAGCCATTTTCATCCCTAACGTTTACAGAAAGTTGCACTTTTGGCTTTTCACCCAATTCTGTTAAAAATCTAACGATTTTTTATTAAAAAATAAATAAAACAAAAAAAATGGAAACTCATAAATATATGAGTATTTATCTTCTTCAAGCATCTTCTTCATCATCATTATCTAAAAACTCATCATTTCTTAACAGAAAGATAACCAAAATTTAAGAAAAAAAAACCAAACTCTGCTACTAACAAAATCAATAGGCCTCCACCCCACAACTTCAAAACACCACAGAACCATAAACAAAGCATTACAAACCAAAAGAGATGCTAACAACCCCTAGCCATTACCCAGGAACCAAATTAACCCAAGCTAAAACCCTCATGAATAAAGTCATACCCTCAACAAATGACACTAACCAGACCTGTTAATATTCCAGCGCCAGTGCAGAATTGTGCCCTCATGGGAGAAAAGGAAATTATGTCATCTTGTAGCAGCACATGGACAAGCTTTGCAGATCTAATAGATTGCTATATTCTACATATCAGAGATAAGCATAATCACATTCCATGTGTCAGTTATCCATTATCAAAGAAGCAGAACCAGTATCTCCTTCATCTACGAATTATGCAGCACTCTCACAACAGCAATATCCTAGTTTAGCATTGCTTAAAATATACTCCAACATATTGTTTAAACCACCGAAACACAGGACCTAAATCAAAACTCATATCTGAAAAGAGAATGGCTAAATCAAAACTCAGATCTGGATGGTGGCTCGATGGTGGTGAGTGGTGGGTCGATGGTGGTGCATGGTGGGTTGCGGATCCTCGCGCCGTGCCGCCGTGTTTCTGCCACCGACGCGTCGCGCCTCACGCACCGCTCCAACCATCGCGTCATACCAACACCGTCGCGATCCCTTCTTCTCTTTCTCCCTCTCTGTCTCGATCTCCTTCTTCTCTTTCTCCCTCTCTGAATCGCGATCTCCTTCTTCTCTTTCTCCCTCTCTAAATCGCGATCCCCTTCTTCTCTTTCTCCTTCTATGAATCACAATCCCCTTCTTCTCGTTCTCCCTCTTTGTCTTGATCTCCTTCTTCTCGTTCTCCCTCAATGGAGGATAAAAGGAAGATGGCGGTGGTTGGAGGAATCAGAGGCTCGGGAAGGTGAGGTGGTGGTTTTGAGGATAATGAAGATGAGAGATTAGGGCAGGAAAATTGTTTCTGATTTTTAAATTTTAAATTTTTATATTTTTTAATTAATTTTAAAGGAATATTCCGTTAGAATTTAGATTTTTAATAGAAATGGATAGAAAATCAAAAATGCAACTTTCTGTAAACGTTAGAGACGAAAATGACTAATTTTTTTTGTTAGGGACCAAAAGTGTCAAATCGTGATAAGTGAGAGACCAAAAGTGATATTAAGCCTAACTTTTTTAAAAATGTCACGTGACTTGATGTTTGTAATCTTAACTATTCATGGTCAAACCAATTCATCAAAATTGACGTATACGATAAGAAGTCATCTCACCTGATACGTCCACATATTTAATGTAAGAAATTAAAAAAAAAATTACAAAAGGAAGACCCATGCCCGTAGAATGTCCTCTAATCCTAACAACTAAGAAAAAATGAATTGGATGACGGCCTATTCGGTGACGCAGATCCCATGTTGGCGACGATGCAAGGTCGCTTCCGTTTCACCATGTGGCACCCTAATACTCCACCATCACTGCACAACGGATTCTAGCAAACTACCTCTTACGTTGCGTCATTCACCTTCTCAAGTTGGACACCTCGTTCCTTCCCCATATCTTTCCCTCTATTTTGATTGTTTTCCGGTTGAAAGTTTCACCACGAGACGTCGTCTTCTCGACTATTCCTCTCCCATGTTCATAAATTACAACCACCATCATCCTCCACAGCCCACCCTTATACCTCTCACTCAACTATTGCACCTTACCTTCTATCATGACCAATGCCTCGCCACCACCAACCCATTTATGGTCGTAGTAGGACTAGCTCTCCAACAAGTGGCTCTCATCAATTTGTTGTTCAGCGTGGCATAGAACTGAGGTAGAGGAACTGTTGTGGACCGTGAATTGTCACTATACTCCACCACCCAAACTCTGCCTAAATTCACCCCTACGGTGAGCCTCACAAGACAAATGTATTGACCTTATCCTTCATCGTGTTTGAGCCATGTTATGTTTTCGCTCCATCGTGGAGATACAATCCAGCGATGACCATCGTCCAAGGATTTCAGGACAGCCGCAAGCTCCCCTAAGCCAAATCTATATCCTTTTGTGAAATAAGGAAGATAAAAGTACAATTTAAAATTTTCATAAATGATATTGTTGGCACCAAAATGTTGGGAAAAATATATCGGTTAGAAGTCGGTTTTACCAATTCTTGGTTAGCCGTGGGATTATTAGCATATAGTTGTTTTACTAATTCTTGGTTAACCGTGGGATTATTAGCATATAGTTGTTTATGGTGTGCAGCCAGTGATAATTGTCAAAGAGATTATTGTTGAGCATATTCTCACTGAGAAGATGCTTGCTAACCCCCTAACTAAGGGACTTAGACTCATAGTCTTTGTAAAGCATGTTGAAAACATTGGTGTCATAAGTTCCTTTGATTCAACTGGTTAGTGGGAGTCGTTTTTATTTTATGCTTATTTTTATTTATGTATTGCATTGGACTTATATAATTTTGACTTAATTTTATCATGTGCATGTAAACTTTTCATTTTATCAATGTAATGATTATTATGTAGTTCTATAACTATGTGTTTATCTTGAGATGTTTATTTCCCTCTTAAGGATGATGTTTCATGAGAAACATGATTATGATCTCTTTGTGAGATTGATTGTGTTTTCCTGGGAAGGCACAATGAGGATCCATACGCGGTAGCATGAAAATGATGATCACATACTATGATGCGTTGTGTACCTACACTTTCACACTTGTGTTATGATCATGTTAATGAGATTGTTAGTTATGTAGTCAAATGTGAACTAAACTTAGAATAGTTTATCTTTGCTTATGACTCCTAGCTAATGATATTGTTAGTTGAAATGATCATGTATTTTGTGGTGATTATATCAGGTTGTTTATGTGGTCATGGTTGTTCAACTCAAGAGTCTTTTTTCAAAATGAATTTTAAAAATAAATAAAACTCAATCAATATTGCTCAAGTGGGAGAACGTTAGAATTTTTATTCTAATTTCGGATTATATTGATTGGTGTAGTTTTATTTTATTAAAAATGAGTTGAAGGTAATACCTGATATATTTTTCTATGTGAGCTCATTTGTGAACGTGATCATTTTGGGTTAGGAATCACCATGTGCATATAAGTTTGTTGGGTCGAGTCCAATATGCAAGTTTGTGAACTTTTGTGTAGGGCCTAATGGGCCTTATATCCATGATGGATGGACATTAGGTTTTCCATGTTTTATTAATAGAGGACAGGATCATCACTTATCTCTCACGCTCTTTAACTGTTCAGTGCTCCATCAAAGTTGCATACAATTGTGTGCGTGCTTCCGCAAATCACAAAAACTGCACGAGGATGTCTTCAATAGGTATCCTCTTTACAATTTTATTATGAAACGTAATGGTGTTCTAACTCCTAATATTGATCCTACGAAGATTAAGCTTTGCACGTAAGATGGATTTTTGAACAAGTGATCGTACCAAAACTTAGAATTGTTGATATTCTCATAAGATTTAAATAGATTCTAAATTTTGACACGTTGAGATTGGAAATGGATTCATTCATTAAAAATAAAAATAGTTGTTATAGTGTGTGGTGTCATCCTATATGTGCAGAAGACCAAGTATTCGAAGTGACTAAAATAGAAGGTACGAACTATACTATAATTTAGGAGTTTTTGTTGTTGTTGAAAGGATCATAATTGAACCTGACCAAAACAAGACATCAACATTGCTATTAGAGCATAAAGGTATAGCAAAAATTTCTTTTGTTGTTAAGGGACAAAAAACCATGTCAATCAAAGCTTTATTCCAAATGCTTTGCTGGCTAACAATTAGATCAGCCACACGTTCAGGGCCAAATTGATTTGCCAAGTCCTGCAAATAAATCCTTGGTGGTCCATTAGACAACCAGTTATCATGCCATAATTTTACTTGTAAACCATCACCAATGCGCCAACGTGCACCCTTCTAAAAAATCCAACTCGTTTTCAAGATACTAGTCCAAGCACAGCTTAGTCGATATCCTTTGTTAGCACCCCAAATGTTCCCACTGGGAAAATAAACGGCTTTAAAAACTTGAGCTAGAAGAGTATCCGGTTGAGAATAAATTTTGCACCAATTCTTAGCCACTAAAGCTAATTTAAAAGATTTAAAATCTCTGAATCCAAGACCTCCTTCCAATTTGTGACGACAAAGAGAATCCCATTTTATCCAATGCATAGACTGATGGGAAACATCTCCACCCCAAAAAAAAAGGGAAATAATGCTATCAATTTCTGCACAAATATTATCAGGCAAAACAAAACAAGACATAAGCCTGTCGTTTCAGCTGGCCTTCACGGTATTAAAGTGGCTAGGTCTGCTCCGATTATTTCTCATCTTTTGTTTGCGGATGGTAGCGTTTTGTTTGCCCGTGCGGATGCTCATGAGGCATAATGTATTAAAAACATTCTTTCTACCTATGAATAAGTCTCTAGACAGGTGGTCAATCTTGACAAATCATTGCTTTTTGTAAGCTGAAATGTGCCTGAGAATAGATTTCATGAGCTAAAACAGCTTCTAAATGTTAAGGTAGTTGAGAGCTTTCACAAATATCTGGGTTTGCCTACCAATATCGGTAAGTCAAAGTCCCGGATATTTCGATTTGTTAAGGACCGGGTCTTGACGAAAGCCAAGGGTTGGAAGGAACAAGCTCTCTCTCTCTCTCTCTCTCTCTCTCTCTCTCTCTCTCTCTCTCTCAGGCAGGTAAAGAAGTTTTAATTAAATCAGTGTTGCACATATCAGTGTTCCCCACAAAGAATAAATAAATACGGAGACAGAGGATCACCCTGGCGAAGGCCCCGTTGTGGGGTAAACATCGGCTGAGGGTTCCCTTTCAGCATAATTGAAAAACACATGGATGAGACACAACTCATAATCAAATTCACCCAATTAGCAAGGAAGCCCATTTGAGTAAGCACAAATTCCAAAAAAGACAATTCAATACGGTCATATGTTTTGGACATATCCAACTTGAGAGCCATACTATTCTTTCGGGCAGTAATTCATTTTTTTCATAAAATGAAAATACTCAAAAGCTATCAACGCATTGTTCGTGATCAATCGATCCAGAACAAAAGCACTTTGAGTATTACTATAAGCTCAGGCAAAATCAATTTTAGTCTGTACGCCTCAGTCTTTGTAATAATTTAAAAAATTACATTATAGAGGCTAATAGGGTAAACTGGTTTGCATGCTCAGAGTTCTTAACCTTAGGAATTAACACAAGAAGAGTGTGGTTAATAATACCTGGCGAAACTGATCTGTGCAACACATGCAGACAAAAAATTGAGAAACCTCTACACCAATCACATGCCAATATCTCTGGTAAAATAAGGCTAAGAAACCGTCAAGCCCTGGAGCTTTTGTCGGATGCATCTAGAATAATGCTTCCTCCACCTCCTCAAGAGAAAAAGGTTTTGCAAGTACATCCAGATGGGAAGGGAGAACACGACTTGCCACCAGGGAAGTGGCCTCTACAATGCCAGGAGGATTGGAAGTTGAGAATAAAGACATAAAATAGTCTATCAGCACCCGACTGATATCATCATCATCCTCAAACTCTATCCCATAGTCATCTCTGATTAACTCAATCATGTTTATTTGTCTTCTCTGGGACGCTTTCTGATGAAAGAATTTTGTGTTGCAGTCCCCATGGCGAAGCCAATCAGCCTGAGGTGTTTGACCCCACTAAATTTCCTCCTGTTGAAGAAGAGTATCCATTTCCCTCTCAGCCTCCTTTACTTCCAGAATCACCTATTCCATCTGAACCTTCCTCTGAAGCTCTTGAATAAGGTATTTATGATCAAATATCTTTTTTGGCAAGTCTCCGAACTTCCCTCTACCCCATGAACTAAGAGCTCCACTAGTCAAATCAAGCTTCCTCATAAGATCAGTACTCCCACCACTCCAAGCCTCCGCCACCACTTCAGCACACTCTTCACCCTCTTGCAACCAAAGCTCCTAAAGAGGAAGAGTCTATAGTTATATGGAGGACCACGATTTAGGAGTTAAGGTAAGTTCTATGTACCAAGCATTAATCAAGTTATATGGAGGACCTACCTAATTTCCCCATTGTGATGAATTAGCAACTTCAAAATAAAAAGCGAAATGACCATGGTTGTTGAGATTATAACCACTTATTCAAACATTTTTTAAATATATCTTGTTGAGTTTTAAAGGTTTTAAATTTTGAAGATAATGTCAGGAATTGATAATGTAAATTGTAAAGGCTTAAATATGTTTGAGGTCCCTGACATTTGAAAGGGAATCAATTTAGGACCTTGAAAAATTAATTTGTAAAATTGGATCCCTAACATTTGTTTTTTAATCAAATTAAGGACAAATCTCAATTTAAGCTGATTAATGATTCTAATTAGCCCAGTCACCGGTCCACGTGTTAATAATTTTTATTTTTTAATATTTTACTTAACTACCAATATTCCACATCATCCCATTTACCCAAAACCAATTTCCCCAACATAAACCCTAAATTGAAGAACTAGAAGGTCCATGAAAAAAAAATTGCAGGAGAAGGAAGAAGGAGAAGAACGGCGGAGAAGACGGCGAGTGGCAGGTATTTAAGAGCTTGATTCCACATCAGGGACAAAACCATGTTCCTTCATCATCTCCATTGCTTTTTGGGCCTGTTCGAAGTTCCTAACTTTGCACCACCCATGCATCAAAATATTGAAAGAACCAGAGTTCAACGGAATCAAGCTCTTAAATTCCAAAAGACCGCTATGGGCATGTTCAACACTATTTGCTTTCACTAAAGCATCCATGAGCATATTAAGTGCTGCGATGTCCATGCTGACACCAAACTCCTTCATTCTACGAAATGCTGCAATGGCATCTTCATGCTTCCCAGCCTTAGCAAGCCTTCTCATAACCTTGGTCATTGTATACAACGTCACGTACCCTTCAAGCTCTTAAATACCTGCGACTTGCCATCTTCTCCGCCGTCTTCTCCTGCGATTTTTCTTTCTCCAGACCTTCTAGTGCTTCAATTTAGGGTTTAGGTTGGGGAAATTGATTTTGGGTAAATGGGAAAATAGAATAAATTACATGGCAGCTAAAAGATGATCTGGAATATTAGTAATTAAGTAAGATATTAAAAAATAAAAATTATTAACACGTAGGCTGGTGATTGGATTAATTAGAATCATTAATTAGCTTAAATTGAGATTTGTCCTTAATTTGATTAAAAAACAAATGTTAGGGATCTAATTTTATAAATTATTTTTTCAGAGACCTAGATTGATTCCCTTTCAAATGTCAGGGACCCCAAACATATTTAAGCCAATTGTAAAATTAAATTAATTTACATGTTTAAACTAGTTTAATACTTGTGCGATGCCCGGGATATGCGTTTAACATTGAAAAATAAATAACTTGTTTATATTAAAATAGTCTTCGTTAAAAATGAAATTGCGTAAACACATATAAAAGAATAATATGTAATTTAAGATATAAAGAAAAAGTTAAAATTTAATATACCAAAGTATGACTATAGGTCATTCTTTTATATATATTTACTTCTAAAATTATTCAAAAATATAAGTAAGTACTTAAGTTATGTTAAAATATATTTTTTCAATAGTTTATCTATGGAAGTACTTTCATTTAAAATGCTCGTTCCCTTGCGAGATTTTAGAATATATATATATATATAATTAATCCTAAAATTATTTACTCTATAACTTTTATATAAATAAATGTAGAGTATGTTTATAATTTTACTATCACCTTTAATAAATTTATATATATTTACTCCAAAGATTATTAAAAAATTATGAAAATCACACTTAAATGTTATGAAAAATATATTTTTGAATTAATTATAAAAAAATTAATTTATTTTCACATAAAATGTTCCTCGCTATTGGAGCTTTTTACCATGTAATTTGTAGAAAAGTGAGAATTGATTATATTGTTATGTAGTAGACTTCAAACATGAAATTGTTATATTGTAAAGTAGTGAAAAAAAATTAAAACTTATTTTTCAATTACTTTTTACATAAAGAACTTTCATGTAAAATGTTCCTCCCAGTGTGAATTTTTAACCATATATTTTAATCATAAAAAATAGACTATATATGTATTAAGGTTTTCTCATCATGCGACATATTCTCATCACACACACATTCTCATCACACACACACATATATACATATATTATTTTTAAAATATATGAAAAAATTAATTAAATTATAAATATATTTATTTTTAAATTAGTTTTAACTTGTAATTATTTTCAGGTAAAATATTCTCCCCCATTGTAGTTTTTTACCCAATAATTTAAACATAAATAATTGTAACTATATATATGATTGTTTTTTAATCATCGTACAACATAATTTTTACTATCAAATTTTCAAACTTGTACATATATTTACTCTTAAAATTATTAAAACTGAAAAATGTATTTAAATTATATGAAAAATTAATTTTCTATAAGTTTTAACATGAAAGTATTTTCACGTAAAAGGTTCCTCCCCGTGGAAGCTTTTACATTGTAATCTTTAACAAAATGAAAGTAGACTATCTTATTATATAGTACACTTTTTAAAATAAAATTATATTGCAAATTTGTGAAATTTATTAAAATTATTTTTCTATTAAGATTTACATAAAAATAGTCTCATGTAAAATATTTCTTCACATGGGAGCTTTATAAAACTAAACCCTAAAAATAAATAAATATAGACTATATATTAATAAAATTATATTAAACTTATTTTTAAATTAACTTTAGCATGAAATCATTTTCATGTTACGTATTCCTCCCGTGATAATTTTTTACCATGTAATTTAAGCAAAAATAATTGTAACTTATATTAATATTTCTAATCCTCATACGACATATTTCCCCGTGATATCAAACTTTTATATGTACTTAGCCTTAAAATTATGTAACAAAGTACAAAAAAAATTACTTACATCATATGAAAATTTAATTTTCTAAAAGTTCTAACATGAAAAAATTTCATGTAAAATGTTACCCATCGTGAGAGGTTTTTACCCACTGATTTAAATATAAATTATTATAGACTATATATATTGATATTTTATAATATCCACACACATATTTTCACCATCAAATTATCATACTTTTATATATATTAACAATGAAGACTATTTTAAAAATAAAAAAAATTATTTAAAAAAATTCAAAATTTGTTTTATCATGACAATTAATATAGACTATACATGCAAATTTATTTTTCATAGATTATATTAAAGTGTACTTCATCTTCGAATAATATAATCATATGATGTTAAGGCTAATTAATTAATTAAAATATTTTTCGGTATTAATTAATTAAAATAATTTTAGGTCTAACATTTATTTCATTAATAAATAATTAATAATTAAGACTAATTAAATTAATTAGTCAATATTACCTTTTGTTAAAATGATAATATTTCAAAATTCATTAATTAGTCATTATTACATTTTGTTAAAATAGTAGTATTTCAAAATTTATTAATTAGTAATTGATACTTTTAGTAAAATAGGTAACATTTCAAAATTTTGAAAATTTACGGGGTATAATTAATTAAAATAAATTTCGTTAACATTTCACAACCCGCATTCTTCACTTGATCATTGAAAAATGCTAAGAAATATTTGATAGATTGTATCAATTAACATACAATAAAATGCCTAAAAGAATATGGATCAACACATGTAAGGATGAACACAAGGAACAAAAGATGGATAAAATTATGTAGGAATGTGAATTCTTCTAAGCTAAAGAGTAATGTCATAGCTGCTGAAGAAGGAGAAGAAAATGTAAAACCCTAAGCATTTCTATATTTCTAAGTATAATTTGAATGTTTCATAATAGTTTTGGTTTATAATATTTTAGATGATCCATTGGATTTGGAGAGACATAAGAAAATTCTGGTGAAGATAAAAAAAATTGTCTTACAAATTCGGGTGAAGATCAAGAGGAATATAAGATGGATCAACACTTGTAAAGATGAAGAATATACAACCCTAGCGGCATCAAACAGAAGGACAAAGAATGGGGATCATGAAACGACATCAACGCGGGAGGATGAAAATCTCGCAGTGGATTTGAAGAACTGGCCGGTAGAGAACATGACATGGAAGTGACGAAGTATGAGAAGATGATACCACGAGAAGAAACTGAGAAGAAGAAAAGTGAAAGAAAATAAGAAGAATGAGAAGAGAAAATTGAGGTTAGAGAAATATGAGGAGGTAATATATGGATTGATTGTGGTAATGACACATAGGACGATGAACATATGTCATGAGATTATATGTGCCACGTGGAGACCGTTTTCCTTGAAATGCTCTTAGAGCGACATGTAGGAGAGAGAAGGTTTTTTAGAAACCTCACTTTATATATTATATAGATTAATGTAGGTAAACAACATTTGCAATAAAATAATTCTATATGATGAGTAATTTTTTTCTTGACAGATGTTAGCTTGTTCAGGATATGGTGGTGGTCCCTACCAATAAATGAATTTCCTAGAGTTCGATCCTGTGGCATCACCCTAACAAGATCTAACTTATCTACCACTAGACCAACACCTTATTGGTATATGAAGATAAACTTTGAAACGAAGAAATTATTATATGAACTTATATATGGGAAGTAAAACCAACGAGTTATTGGTCTAGTGGTAAGCAAGCTAGACACTCATAAAGATGAGAGCACAATCTTAAATCTCACGAGAAATATTTGTATGAAGGAACATATAACTGTTTTCCGAATGTTGATAAATTCCGTTAAAGATAAAAAAAAAAAATAGCGGAAGGAAAAAATTGCTTAATATCTAAATATAAATGGTTCTTATAAAATAATATAATATAATGGTATTTGGTATATGGATTGACAAATGTTAAATAAGTCTTATTAAAATACTTTTCCATCTTTAAAAAAATACTTTTCCATTTAATTTTAATAATATTAAATAAGAAAAGTGTTTCTATGCTGAATTTTGTTTTATAAATTTCTAAATATTTTACATAGAAAAATTTCTCAAGGAGAAAATTATCATGGACACAAAAGGAAAAAAATATTTTCCTTCAAAAAGAAAACTATCATGGTGAGATAATTATAATTAATAAAATTCAAATATTTTTCTTTTTATTGAAATTCTTCACTATCCATCATATTAATTAGAGTCTGCTTGTTTCATATTTTTTTCTAAAAGTAATAATTTTTAAAATAAATTAGTAATAATTTTGTAAAATTGTTGAAGTTTGTTTAAGTTTCTTAAAAAATCATTATTTAAATAAAAAATGAAAACAAATTATTCGAAAAAGCTACTTTGATTAGCTCATAAAAAAATTTATTACGATAAATAAAAGAGGAAAAAGTGATTTTATTTAGCAAAACCAAACAAAAAATAGCTTATACTTTTTTTAAAATTCAAAAAATAATCTTTAGATAGTAAAAAATTATTATTTTTTAAACTGATATAGACACACGGGTAGAGTGCGTTTGTTTGAGCTTATTTTTTGAAAAATCAATTTTAATTTAAAATTATTTTCTTAAAAATTTAAAATGTTTGTTTAAGCTTTTTAAAAAAGTGATCATTTTTAAAATACTGAAATTAGATTATTTGGAGAAGCTACTTTAATTAACTCATATGGAAAAATTATTGTGATATATGAGGAAAGAAGATAAAATAAGTTATTTTATTTAGTAGCTAAAAATTATTATTTTTAATTTTTTTGGTAGATATTATTTTTTAATCTAAAACAAATGCACTCTGAAAAGGGAAAAAATTGCTTCAAACAAAAAACTATCATGAAAAATAGTTTAATTTAGATATATCACAGCATAATTTTTTTAAATACAGAGAATGAAAAATCATAATGAACAAGCATAACATTAAATATTGAGTCCATATCAATCCAGCTGCGTTAAATACTTAGCACAGAAAGGTTTGCCGACCATAACGGATCCACCTGCTTGAAATTAAAAAATCAATTAAATAAAAAAATAAAATTGAACAATATGGTATAATGGAAAATAAATAAATAATTACCAATCAGTCTTGTAAGTACTTCGTTCCTTAATCAAATGGTTGATATTTAAATTTGAACTTTTACGAATGGAAAAAAGTCATTGGTCAACCTCATACCGCTGAGTGCATTGATGATGTGCGTGAGAGATTAGTCTCACATCTATCAGCGGTGGGATATATGGTTAACACCGAAAAAAATCATTATAAATAATGTGATATTACTCCAATAAAAAAGTGGATAATAGTGACACGTAAGTAACTTAGGCAACGAAAGCAACACTTAGTTGTAACGCGACAAAAGGCAAAGAGTAGCGCGACTGCTTGTCTTCTTCAGTTCTTCCCTTCCTTAGGTACGCTCTCTCTCCCAGCCTCCGTTAACTGTTATGTCTGCTGATGAATGATGATATGCTTTGATTCCATTTTCTGTTTCACTATATAAACCTCCCTCTACTCTTTCACTTCAATTCATCTCTCAATTTTCTATTTCTCAGTTCCAATTTCAGTTCATCATGGCCATGAAACGTGCTGCTTCCTCTGCTGTTCGTTCCCTTCTCACTGCTTCAACAAACTCTTCTTCAATTTTCACCAGGAACCTTCATGTATGTAATTCTGCGATTCTGTTCATTCTCTTTAATTTTACTTTACCACTGTTTTAATTTAATTGTCTTTTCCTTCAATTTTGCAATTATTCATCAAATTATAACTGCGATCTTCTATGTTTACTGCTATTTGTGAAGCTGTGGCTCCTTTTCTTCTCTTGCATGCGTGATCCGTGACCTTCACGCGATGCTTGCCGCAAAGTTTGAAATTGTGGTAATGGTCGCGTCACGATTGCGTTGCGTGCGAAAATTTGTGAAAATCAAGTTTCAGATTGCGTCCAAATTTTCTCGACTATGTCTCTGTAATTTTATTTTTTATTTTATTAGGTTTTGGGCTATTGTTAGCCATAACTCAAGCAAATCACAGTTTTCACAACAATAGATTAATCAAGTTTCATATAGTTGGTCACTGATTGACTAATTGTTAGCATTATTTTAAATTTGCTTGATAATTTTGTGCTTTTCCCCCCCTGTTATTGAGAACAGGCCTCCTCTGGTGGAAGGAAGAAGATTGTGGGGGTGTTCTACAAGGCCAATGAGTATGCTTCCTTGAATCCCAATTTTGTGGGTTGTGTTGAAGGAGCACTGGGCATTCGTGAGTGGCTGGAATCGCTGGGTCATGAATACATTGTCACTGATGACAAAGAAGGACTTGATTCTGGTTTGCATTTTGCCAAATTATTAATTCACCTCTATATAACATTATCCTGAAATTGAAAATTAGTTTAATCTCTACTTCTACAACGACACGTATCATTTTAAGTTTATTTTTTAAAAATTAATCATACATATTTTCTTGTTAATCTTACTCAGTTTTTTTTATTTTTCTTTAATTTTACCTGAATTTAAAGATATCAGTGTAATACAAGATATGTGATAGGTACTATTATTCTTAATTTTTATCAATATATGATACAACCTCATGCAATTAAGAGACCAAGTTTTGAAGCATACTGTACTTGAAAAATGCATGAGATAATCATATAGAAGGTTAAGTCTGTTCAAGATTGTTGATTTCTTCTCAGAAATACTGAATTCTCTGCTTTAAGCTCATTCACAGATTACCACTAACTACACTCACCTTCTTGTTATTTTGAAATTTACAACTACATTACTTCATCTATCAAGAAATTACTTCTACATCTCCTACTTTTATGCACGGATGGTCTTTGAAAATAACAAAACAAGAGAGAAAAGAGCAATTTTCTAAACAAGAAATGTGTCATAGTAATTAATACTAGCCTCGTGGGAGGTTAGTGCAAATGTGCAATTATCTCTTGAGCTTTTATGATTGCTTGAACTTATATGACTATTGGTTGTCCTGTTGTCAGAACTTGAGAAACACATTCCTGATCTCCATGTCCTCATATCTACCCCATTTCACCCGGCCTATGTGACCGCCGAGAGAATAAAGAAAGCTAAAAATTTAGAGCTGCTTTTGACTGCTGGAATTGGTTCTGATCACATTGACCTCAATGCTGCGGCTGCTGCTGGTTTAACTGTGGCAGAGGTCACAGGAAGCAACACAGTGTCCGTTGCGGAGGATGAACTCATGAGAATCCTCATTCTAGTGAGGAATTTCTTGCCTGGGTACCATCAGGCCATTACTGGAGAATGGAATGTTGCTGGCATTGCACATAGAGCCTATGATCTTGAAGGAAAGACAATAGGAACAGTTGGCGCTGGACGAATTGGGAGGCTTTTACTCCAAAGGTTGAAACCGTTTAACTGTAATCTTCTGTATCATGATCGACTTCAGATAGACCCCGAATTGGAGAAGCAAATTGGAGCCAAGTTTGAGGAGGACCTTGATGCAATGCTTCCAAAGTGTGATGTAATTGTCATCAACACCCCTCTCACTGATAAGACGAGGTATAATTTAACATCCATCTAATAAAATGATTTTGTACTCTTGGAATGTGAAATCATGTATTGTATTCCACAATTCCAGGCTTTATGTTTTATTGGTGAAACAAGGGGTTATACATGAATATTCAAACTCTTAGATAATTTCCAATTAATAAGTGGTATGACTAATGTTTTTTGTGATTCAGAGGATTGTTTGACAAAAATAGAATCGCTAAGTTGAAGAAGGGTGTCTTGATTGTTAACAATGCTCGAGGGGCGATTATGGACACGCAAGCTGTTGCTGATGCTTGCTCTAGTGGGCACATTGCAGGTATACAGCTGACAAAAATGTGTTTCCAGCAAAACATGAAACTATCTTTGGAGTATTCTTACGCACTGAATTTTGTCTATAGGTTATAGTGGCGATGTTTGGTTCCCGCAACCAGCTCCAAAGGATCACCCATGGCGCTACATGCCAAACCATGCTATGACTCCTCACATTTCTGGAACAACCATAGATGCACAGGTAGTTTAATTTTCTAAACTTTGAAGTTCTTTTATCATTTTCAGTACATTTGTTATGTTCTTGGTGGAGTACTTATAATCATAAATGAAACTTCCTCAGTTACGCTATGCTGCTGGGGTCAAAGATATGCTGGAGAGGCACTTCAAGGGTGAAGAGTTTCCAGAGCAAAACTACATTGTCAAGGAGGGTCAACTAGCAAGCCAATATCGGTGAAGTAGAGTGTATCCGAGTGGCTCCAATCTTCCATTTTTAAGGCCAGACCAAATAAAGATATGTAGGGCATTGTATTGATGTACTTGCTTTTATCGAATGGAAGAGTCTAAATAAGCGAATTAATGGATCAATTAATAAAATGTTTACTTTCATGTTCTTGTTAAGGTTTGAGTTTGACTTAATTCAAGTAAGGTGGATAAGTTCTCCAAATTTGAATACATTATCTTGAAGTTGAGTCTATGAACTTGAAGAAATAAAATAAGCCCATTTTGTTTTAATGTCATCCCCATCGATTACCACTCCTAATGTCAAAAAAAAAAAATAATTTAATAGGTATTTTTGCACTTAATAGGTGCGAATTCTATTTCTGTGAAGGTATTTTATATTTAACATGTGCGAAAATTGTGTATTGTCGGCTGCACTCATTAGTGCGAATAATTTTTTTTTTTTTTTAAATTTCACACCTATAAGTGCGAAAACAACCTTCTTGTTTTAAATGTTGTATTTAATCCTGAGATGCTTAAGTTTCGCACTCTAGAGTACGAAAATATGGTTTTTTTTCTTTTAAATTATTTTGTTCTAGGACTGATTATGTGACGCACTCATGAGTGCGAACAGAATTATTATTTTTTTATAAATTTCGCACCTATAAGTGCGAAATAGAAATTGTGTCTGCTCAACCGAGGTTGTTTCGCACATAATAAATGCGAAAATTAAACGCACTTATTAGGTGCGAATTTAAAACGGGATAAGGGGATATGTTAGAAATGAAAGTAGTTTTAAGGGTATTTATGTAAAATACTACTAAACAAAAGTGGCATAAGAATTAATCGGAGATGACATTAAAATTAATGCCCATAAAATATTGAAATTGAAATCTTAAACTAATCTTGTTCACTAAAATCTAAAGGATAGAATTTGTTCCAAAAGGTGTTGAAGAAATAATATACTTATTTGTAGATATATTCTTTTATCATTGATTTATCTTCCAGTAGACCAAAAATAAATAATGATAATGTTAGTAATCCAGTCTCTTATCACTCCCTTTCAAGTTTCAGCATATTCTCTTTTCTTTATTATAAAATGAAATTTATGTGAGTCTCAACTTCCGCCAAATAAGGGGCAGGAAACATGTAACTTAGAGAGATAGTGGTGTTACAATTGTAAGGATTAAGCTTAGAAAAAGTTTAACCCCTCTAGTAAGTCATCACAGTGTATAAACATGTATCTTACTGTATTCTCACCTTATTAATTTTCCAATTAATTTTTATATATTTACCTAACATGTTTCCAATTTGTATGGATCACTTGAAAGTTTTAAAAACTAAACTGAAATTTGAGATACAATTTACTACCTAGTTCTTTTAATGACATTGTTAAATAATTACACACAATTTTCTGCATCTCCATAAAGAGTTATAATCCCAGGCTTCAATATGGATCTGAAAAATAAGAGAATAAGATCTAAGATGTGTGGATCACTGCCTTTTTAGTCAAAAGGCTAAAACAACCTACTTTACCAAATATTGAGGTGGTGGTGCCAGTATGAGCATGCAATTGAGTAATGGAGTTGTCTAAATTAGCAAAAATTTGGGTTAAACCACTTTAGCTCTAGGTGGACCAATGATATTTAAAATAAGTGGAATTTCTTGAATATCATTGGTCTACCTAGGTTTAGGGTAATTTAACTCAAGTTTTTTTCTAGAGTCATTAGGCAAACCCTTGAGTAATACAGTAACATACATGTTTTTTTCTAGGTAATTCCGATTGCTATTAGCATAATTGGAATTGGTGAAACTAAAACCCCGAGTACTGTTTCCATCATTTTGTTACAACATCTTTCACAATTGCTTTTCTGAAATCTTCTTACAACTAACATTTCAAATCATATATCTTTTTTTTTTATTCCGAATAGTGAAATTTCAAGTTTGAATCGACTTAACCAACTACCTCTGTGGTTCGATAATCTTTTATATTACTTCGACCATTCTGTACACTTGCAGAATTTGGCATCACCAACAAACAGGTTTTAGGATTAATTCTTGTTTACTTCCAACTTTCTACGATTATGTTCATTTCAAAAAAAAAAAACTTTCTACGATAAGGTAGTGAAATATCTTTAGGAAACTTATATGCACTTCGTGCCTATTTTGACAAACAACCTTATAATGAAGGTTTGCAAATAAGTTAGCGCAGTCTGACAGGGCAATTAACAAATGTTTAATCAGTGAGTTAACATTTTAAGAGAATATAGTTGGCGCAATATATAATTAGGATAACATGCATAATAAGCGGGGAGATGATCCAACATTATTGTAATCTTTAGGCCTTCTAATACTTGTGTTCTCTCTAATAAGGGGTCGGCTAAATGACCCCATGATTAATTGGGGTCATTCAACCCCATGTCCACATGGACCAATAAGATTGTGTTATTTATTTTATTATTTTCATATTATTTTTTAATTTTAATTATGGGACAATCTTATTGGTCCATATGAGCATGGGGCTAAAAACCATGAGTTTTTTTTTTTTTTTGAAATGAACATAATCGTAGAAAGTTGGAAGTAAACAAGAATTAATCCTAAAACCTGTTTGTTGGTGATGCCAAATTCTGCAAGTGTACAGAATGGTCGAAGTAATATAAAAGATTATCGAACCACAGAGGTAGTTGGTTAAGTCGATTCAAACTTGAAATTTCACTATTCGGAATAAAAAAAAAAGATATATGATTTGAAATGTTAGTTGTAAGAAGATTGCAGAAAAACAATTGTGAAAGATGTTGTAACAAAATGATGGAAACAGTACTCGGGGTTTTAGTTTCACCAATTCCAATTATGCTAATAGCAATCGGAGTTCTATGTAATTTTCCTAGGGTGATGTAGCCTTTGCCTTTACTTGTTAATACCTTAATCAAGCAAATCATTCAACTTTGGTTACTAAGCCTAATACCTTAATATCTAGTCAATTCAATTAAAGAATAAAACTCATGAAATGAGGCCAACACTCCTGAATTCTATCCTTATACTTAATGAGATGGTTAATTTTTTAATCATTTGTGCATGATAGATTCATATGAAATGTGTGTTCATTGTTGTTGATTTTTTCTAGAAGAATTTTTTTGTACGAATAAGTCATTTAAAAATTGTAATAAACATTACATACTACTTAAAATAGTTGTTGACATTTGACATGATTTTCTCTCCCACCTTGAAAAATAACATATGTATGATCTTATATCATGAGAATAGTGAGAAAATGTTGTGAAAAATTAATAGTTATCCTTTTAATTTTAGAAAAATAACTATGCCATGAGAACCCATAAAATGTGAAATTTTGTATCTTACTTAAATATATTTTTAGTCCTTGCAATATACGCAATTTTTTTTTCCTGAGAAATTATTTGTTTTTAGTCATCCGAAAAATTACATGTTTTGTTTTTAGTTTTTTCTAGTTATTTTTTCATCAAATTCAGATCTGAAAACACTCTCACCCATGTCAGATCTGCTCTACAAGCAGTGTAGTCGGGTTCAGCCATCTCAGACTTTTCTCAAGTTGTAAAAAATCAGATTTGAATGGATTGAAAGACAACTAGCAAAGACTAAAAACAACACATGTAATTTTCGGAGGACTAAAAACAAGAAAAAATTTCCTATGGACGAAAAACAAAAACAACGTATTTTACGGGAATTAAAAATGTTATATTTTAAGCAACTTTATCCATTTGAGTGTGACAATATTATATTATTTACCATTGGAAAGGAAATTAAGCTCCTCCATTTCCTTCATTTTCATTTTCATAAAAAAAATGTTGTTATTTATTCTAGAGAAGTCATCATCATCCACTAAAGCATAGCGTAAAGGTGTCAAATTGGCTCATAACCCCGAGGCTAGCCCAATAGGCCCCTAATTTTGGCCCTAACATTTTCATCTCACCAGGTCTGGGGCTAAAAGCCCATGGGCTAAGGCAGGGCCAGCCTCGGGGACAGCTCAAGCCCTAATAATTTAATAGTTGACAAAATTATTGACAAAAAAATAGTTGACCAAAAAATATTTAGTTTTTATTATTTCAACGCTAAAACCAAAAATCCGCTCCAAAATCAACCCAAAACAAAAAAATCAGGTGAAATCCAAAAATCCTGCGAAATTGGTTCGAAACCCTGTTATTGGCCCGAGACCTTAAAATCAGCCCTGAAACCCTAAAATCGACGTTAAACATTAAAGCCGACCCAAAACTCAAAAATTGGCCCAAAAATAAAAAATCAGCCCCAAAATCCAAAAATCGG
This sequence comes from Acmispon strigosus, assembly GCA_030819835.1. Taxonomy (NCBI): domain Eukaryota; kingdom Viridiplantae; phylum Streptophyta; class Magnoliopsida; order Fabales; family Fabaceae; genus Acmispon; species Acmispon strigosus. The sequence goes on from JAUAMA010000001.1 coordinate 51,520,817, forward strand.
TCCAAAACCCAAAAATCAGCCCGAAACTCATTAGTACAACTCCTCACACCTTGCCCGCGTCACTAAGTATTTCACTCTGCCCTCCCTCAACCATAACAGAATCTGTAAACTCACTAAGGAAGAAAGGCGAGAAAGCTGAGTTCTTCATCTGCAAGCGTTCAATCTTTAATTTGCATCTAGGTATTTGCATGACTTTTTAGTTTGAATCTATCGATTCCCATCTATTAATTATTTTTCGTTCAGATCTTCAATTCACATCTTCTGATTTTTGCTACTCTTTGTTCTAAAGTTCACTTGCATCTAGGTCCCCTAGATTTTTCAGTTCGATACTAACTTTCTATTAATCTTTCATCTTCATTTTGTATATTGCTGCTAGTTTATCTTGATTCTAAATTTCAATTCGCATTTAGGTAGGTCTTGATTTTTTAATACCCCTATGATCAGGGGATCACTGTCCTTTTCTCTGTGAGTATCCAGAAAGCTAAAACAGCCAAGTTTGCGAGGTATAATTTCATTCAATACATAGTGTTAAAAATCACAGGCTTCACCTTGTTAAGTCTCACTGTTTTGTCTAAGGAACTGAAGATCTTTCATTTGCAGTTCCACAGCTTCTTTTGATGGGAGCTTGATCTCTGGAACATCATAATCGCTAACTCCTGCTGCTACTTTCTCTGCCTTTTCTTTGACAAGGCGTTGGATCTCTTGTCCCTGAACTGATGGGAAAACAGTAGTAAGCATTGTAGTCAGCAATGACTCGTCTTCTTCCTCTAAAGGGTCCTTCCAAAAAGAACAAACATAGATAGCATCAAGAGCCTTCTCAACTCGAATCTCCATTGGTATAGCAGGAGGTGCAGCCTTTAACTTTGCCCTTCTCTACAGTGTTGAATATATTTTTTTTCAGTTGTTAGGGTAGTGGCAAATTTTCAGCTTCAGTAAAATCAAAACACCAAGCATACAAGTAGAGCAGTAGAGACACAAATAGCTACAACATCTACCATATATCTTGGAATTTCTTTTCCTCCTCTCCAGCTATCCAATTAGCATATTGCACTCCCCCAACACAAAATGAATGGATATCTATGTAATAATATGTTTTATTGGGAAGGCCTCATCTCACAGATGATAGAAATGATTTGATACATAACACACACTGAACAACAATGCAACAGGCACAAGAAAGGTAAATTTTTTTATAGTAACTAATTGAGTATGCCAAGAAAAGAATGTCCCATGACAGAGTTGGGGCATTAGCAGGTTTTTGCCATTGTGGTAAGCTATTGTGATAGAAATTTGTTTTCATTACATAGAGAATTATTTAGGCTAGAGAAAACATTACCTTTGGTAATGTAACCCCCAAACAAGAGAATAATGATAAGCTCTGCAGAAAACCTTTTAAAGCTAACATGTCCTTGAACTATTGTGTTTATTGTTTAGAGTTTAGACTTCAGACCATATATTCAGAGAGACTAAGAAACTGTTTGGATGCAGAAGAAAGAGTACTTATTGGAGCTTACTAGTGTTTTTTTAGTATATAAGCTCCGATAAGTGCTTTTTGGTCCGTGTCCAAACTGGTTCTAAGTCACTTAATGCAAACTGAGACAATTCCCCTTCAATGTTCAAATGCAGCATGATATTAAAGCTGAATGCCTTTCAAAGATGGATAGAAATCAATTGATCACAGTGATATACATAGGAAGATGGAGACCAACCTCTCTCGCCTCATTCATCAAGGCTATGAAAGTCTGCTCCTCAAATTCAATGTCATCTGAGACCCGGAGCCTAGCCGCCCCTTCCAAAATCTCCTCGGTTTTGAGAAGACCTGCACCAATGGCTGCTAGCCAACAGCATAACAGAACATAGAGAGGCTCCCCTTCCTAGACACATTAAAATTAAAAACAAGTCAGACACACATTCGTTTACTATTCCATTTTAGCACATGAAAACGAAAAGAATAATGGATTAACCTTCATCAATAGTAAGGTGTTAGATTGAATTTAAGTCATGAAACCAGCCTCACTAAGTTTGACTACTCAAAATTTGATTATGGAATGGGGCTTAAACAGTTCATTAACATTCTTCAGGAAAAAGTTTAATTAAACAATAAGCTCTTATTACATAAGGGCTAATCCATAAACTAATTTGAGAAACTTACTGAAATAAGCTGAAAATAGGTTATGGATAACGATAAGCATAAACTCCTATTCATAAACTAATATGCAGAAAATAAATAGATAAGCGATTTAAATAAGCTCTCCCAAATATTTACATAACCACTAATCTATAAGATAAGTTCAAATAAGCTCCTCGAAGCATTTATTCTACAGGTTCAGTTTTGACTCCTGAGCATGAAATCAACTTCTTTTAAGTTCAAGTATAACACCCAAGACCCAAATTTGATTATGAGGTGAAGCTAAATACTACTTCATCGTGTCAACCTTATCTTTAAGGATACAAAGATAGAACTTTGAGCATAATTATCCACATCATGAGTTAAATTATAGAAACCCAATATGTAAAATGATTGAATACCTTTCCTCGTCGCTTTTGGAATTGATAAAAAGCTTTGGAATCAGCGATGGTGCACTTCTTGCCAACCCGTCTTCGAAACTCAGCAAAATCAACGAGGTCATCGCCAACGCCACCTTCATCGGCGAGGATCCTAGCGAGGAGGCCAACCACGGGGAGGGCACCGATGACCTTGTTGGCGAAGCTGGCAAAGGAGTTCGGTTTCTCAATGTAAGCTCTGATGGTGAAGTGTGCGACTTTGGAAGCGGCGGCGGAACGGCGTTGTTTCGCGGCGGGGTGAACATGGTGGCGGAGAAAGAGGAGAGAAGATGGGGAGGTGAGTTTGGAGGAGGAAGATGAAGAGAGGTTGGAGAAATGGGGTTGGAGGGATGAAGAAGAAGGGGATAGTGGGGAAGTGGATTTTAATACCACCATGTTTGGAAAACAGAGGAGGGAGAGGGTTTTGGAGGTTAATCTCGTTGGGTTTTGTTTCCTGGCCTCTCGTTTATATATGTTATCCGGCTTCTTCAGTTTGGGTCTTTGGATTAGAGTGTATTGCTGTTAATGTCACGCGCACATGATTATTAGTGTCACCGTACAATTGTAAAAATTTGAGTCTAATTCTATCACTGCAGTTTCAAACCGCGAAAAACATTTTATTCGCTGTTTGAAATTCCGCAGTTTAAACTGCGTCACGTAATCGACCACGTTGGAAATGCTTAATTCTTGAACTCTGATACGGTTTAATCACATTTATGACTTGTTTAATGCATTTGACTGTTAAATTTAATGCAAAAACGTTAATTTCCATGATAAAATCGTTAACTTCGACACTTATAACGTCCGTAGTTTCAAACTGCAGAATTAAGATTCACCCACAGTTTCAAACTGCGTATGTATCTGTTTTGGGACTTGTAACATGCATGTTTCGTTAGATTTTATGTTTCTTTGCTTATATATGGCTTTCTTGCATTTCAGAAGCTTCATTTCTTGCATTTCAGAAGCTTCATTTCTTGCATTTCAGAAGCTTCATTCCTCATACTTGTCTTAGTTTTGTTTCATTTCTTACGTTGCTTTGTTACATATTAGTCGTAGTATTTTGTAATTTGGGTTTCATCCCCAATATTAGCTCCTTTGATGTTCGTGATGTTGAGTTTCAACATTCATGAACTCAAAGGAGCTAATGTAGGTGTTGATAACCTTTCTTCACGTACATCAAAGAAGCTAAATATCCTCATACTTGACGAGTTACTGATGAGACAATATTGAGGGATAGTCTCATCTGATGGTAGTCGTCATCGCGACACGGGCATCCAATTGAAGTTCAAGGAGCGTGATAGCCAGAGATGGGTACAAGCGGATAAATGAAGTAGATATTCTGCTTGAACTGCGGCAAGTTCCGCAGACTAAACTGCGAGAACTTGCAGAACGACAATGGTAGCGCTGCCAGCCGCCACAAAGAGCGACAACCAGACAGAGATTGAGATCGAGAGATGGATGGCTGACGGTGAAGGTATTTGGAGGAGGACGGTGGCCACCAAGATGGGGTGGTGAGGTTGGGAAGAAGGTGGATGGAGGTGGGTGGTGGGGAGTTGAGTGAGGTATTTTTAGTTAAGGGCATTTCGGTATTTTCACCAATTTTGGGATGGCACATAAAGTTGTGTGAGTGACATCAATAGCAATGCTCTGGATTGGATTGAGGATTATTTTGGGTCTAGTTTTCATTATTTAGCCGCTAAATTAACATAAGAGTGTGATGGGTAGATATTCAGTTTTGAATCGACATTCCATCGACATATTGCTAAATTAGCGGCGAATTTTAACTTTTGTTCATATTTATATTTGTGACTGTTTATTCAACAGTTAAAAATCGCCGTCAATGAATATGTCTATCAAAATTGTAATAAAATAATTGTTGAATTATGTATGAGAATAATTTATAAAAACTACACAGTACTAAGACTATTAGAGGACGTAGTCTCGATCAAATCCTGTTCTAGAAGGCTCCAACGCTCTCTTAAAAGGTGATCAATAACATGAACACCAAACTCAAAGCAATGAGCACCCCGAACCAAAGAATCTACCACTCCATTAAGCTTGCGGAACAAACTGGAATTTGGTCTCCCCATGAGACAAGTTGAGACTCTAGGTAATATCTACCATTTCCTTATAAGGCTTCACTAACGCTACTTCAGAGTAAAGCATATCAATAGCAGATGCCAAGTCACTCTCTATAAAAACCTTTAGATAATTAGAGACCATCTCTAGAGCATTATGAAATAGCCCAAAGTTTCAAAAGAGAGGGTTAGAGGTGCCCAAGCAGTGACAAAACCCCATAACCCACTGCCTGTCGCTTCACGAAGGACACCACCACAACTAGTCTCTCTAGATGATCATATCAGTCCATCAACATTAAATTTAACACAGCAAGCAACACAACACTATCACTTAATGCAATATTATATTTTGAATCTTTCTCGGTTTGTAAAATCTCAGATCATATTTTGTTTGTTCTCCTCTCATGGATGTCCTCACAGATTCCATTATAATTTAAAAGTAAATTTAACATAATCAACTAATTTTATAAAGATTTAACCATTGATATATTAAAGATTTGATTTGTATTTTTATTTAAGTAAATATTTGTTTTTACCTTTTTATTTTCAAATTTTAATATTTCAAATATAATGAAAAAAATTACCATTTTTTAACCTTTTTAAATTTTAGTTTTTTTTTTTGGGATTTTTAACTAATAAAGAAGGAATGGAGCAAAATAATAAACAAAACTATATTGATTAAAATTAAGCGTAAAATGGAATGAGCTCGGATAAAATTAGGGGTTCACTGTCCCACTTCACTTTTTTATTTCGCTTAGAGAATATGAAGAATGAGTGTTTTCATATTTTCATTGTAAATTAAAAGTAGTTTAAAAAAAATACTAAAATAAAAGTAAAGATATGAACTTTAATTTTGTGCCAGAGAAAAAGCGGACGGAACGACCTGAAAATACAAAATAAAACATGGGATTTAGTATAGAGGCCATAAACAAAGAAAGCGAACACGAGAGTCCATACGCGAGGCCTCAAGGGAAAAAGTAACAAAGCGGACGTAGAAATCCAAGCATGGAGTCAGTTGAGCTCCATTGGTTTCGAATTTATTTGAACAAACATGTGTTAAAACTATTTTTCATACCATAAATTATGTTGCAGCCTAAAATATTGAGGAAATTTTTTTTTTTTTCCACTCAAACAAAACAAGTGCAAGATATCAAGAAAGACAAAAGATAACTCTTGATGATGTTATATACATTTATTTATTTCACAACATAATTTTCATATAGTAAATGAATATTTCTTCTCAAATCAATTACTTTCTACTAGGAAAAATATGATAAAATACAAACCCTAAGTAAACTAGTTAAATTATAAAAAGTGTGATACTAAAACATCCAAAAAATTATAAATAATAGTTGTGGGTTGGGTGACACGAGAAACCCAGACCTTGACAGTTTTTTTTTATCAATAGTGTTTGGAATAAAACCCAAAGAATTTGCCAACGACACTTACAGCTTACGAGAATAAATCTCTAATAGTGCTACAATAATGCACATATACATAAAGAAAATGAAGAACAAGCATGCACACTAAAGCAACAAGGTAACAACATGATGCGAGACCCTAAAAGTCATATAGAAACTCCTAAAAACCCCAAATAAAAGAGATAGCTATAGACTTCTAAGCGGAAATGATAAATCCTTTTAAACAATGCTCCCATAAATAACTCAACCAGCTCTATCGAAGTTGCAAACTGCGCGGCTAACAAGGAAGCTCGAATAAAGCAGCTCCGAGACATAAGGGGAGAACATGGCTGCTTCTGAATATTTCAAATATACCTCAGTTAGATATGAGTACAAGGAAGTGAAAACATCCAACCAGAGATGGAGGCGACAAAGATGGCTACAACGGAGACCGAGGCCAGGAGAGGTGACCGAGGCAGGAGCAGTAGGCGAATCCAGTAAGTGGTGGCTTAGGCCTGCTGCCATGGTACCACATGGAGGGTGAATGGAGGGTTCGCGGTCTCGAGACAATGGTTGTGAATTAAAACTTGACGAGAGGTTGATGGTGGTTGCCAACAGCGGAGGATGGGTAACGGTGGTGGCCTGAAGAATTAAGAAAAAAACTCACTTATTTAGGTAACTAAACCACCTAATGTGGTAGAAAAACTACCTAATGTAGTAGAAACCCACCTATTGTGGGGAAATGAGCCTCCCTAGCGGAAGAAAATGGGAAACCCCCAAGAGGTGGCGGCTCAAAGCAAGGAGGAAGATGTGTGTGCCCTAGCCTAACAAAGAAGTGAGGGAAAGCGGTGCCCAACACGAAGTTGAATCAATAACTAGACATGTTTAGTAACTTTCAAATAACACCTTGTTCCGTTGTACAATTGAATTAAAAGTGTCATCTCCTTCTACCATGTTGTGATGGTAATTATTTTAAATTAATATTACCAACTAAGTTTTTTTTAATGAGAAACTTTTACATGGCCTAAGCAAAATTACTTGCTTTTTATTCATGTAATTCTTAATTAAGTAAGCATCTGAGTTGGGCGTTTAAGGTCCCCAACATGTTATTTACACCATATTTGATTTAGTCAGAGGTGATTTCTTCAAAATTATTTTTAAATTAATATTACCACAGAAGTTTTTATTTTCCCTGTGAGAAGCATATTTTACATAATAGTTTTAAGACAAGATAAGAAAGAAATCAAATCAGTCCGATCATAGAGGTAACGTGTTCTCTATTTTAGATCATAATCATTTAGATTCTCTGTATGATTTGTCTGTGTATATAATGTTTGCTCATGAGCTGAATGTAGCAGTTGTTGCCCTATATTTTTTTATTAACTTCTTCAACCTATGTTTGTTCGACAAATAGTCTAGCACTTATTATTATTATTATTATTATTATTATTATTATTATTATTATTATTATTATTATTATTATTATTATTATTATTATTATTTTCTTGAAATGGATTCATATATATATAAAAGAAGCACTTATTTGAACTTATCAAATGTTTTATTTTTTAAAATAAATTAGTCCCATAAGTTTTTCATAGTCGGGGTCCGTATCTAAATAGGATCATAATGTTTATTTTAACAAATTTTTGTTCAAGGTATATTTTACCCCAATACCCTTCTTTCATCTAACTGATTGCATTTGTGTGATTATGACCATTTTGATGATTTTATACATAAAGTGATCTCATTTTATTTTATTTAACCAACATTTTTTTCAAACTTTTTCTATAATATTATTTGGGTTAATGGTTTACTGGGTCTTTGTAGTTGCACCAAGATTTGGAATAGGTTCCTGGCCGGAAAAAAATTTGCAATAGGTCCCTGTAGTTGCACCAAGTTTGCTATAAGTCCCCGCCGGATACCGGAGCTCCGGTGAGTGCATATTTGGCATGCTGACTGGATTAATGAGGCTGATGTGAATTTTATTAAATTTAAATAAAAACAGGTCACAAATAATAGAAACCCTAAATCCCCAAATTAAAACCCCTCACCCCCAATTTATGGTCTTCTTCGTCCTCCTCTTGCTGCGTTTCTTCTCCTTCTTCTTGTCATCTGGGCTACACGATTTTCTTCTTCTTCTTCTTCCTCCTTGGTGCTTGTTCTCTCTCGTTGTGGGTATTCTTCCCATCTTCCCATAGGGCACGAGGGGCAAGAACCTCGAATGTTGAAGATGGAGTTCTATTGTTCTTAGTTTTGCTGGATGTTTATATTTGTTGTTGGAGGATACCTGTGTCTTTATGCAATGTCTTTAGGCTTTCACTAGAACCCCATTTGTTTCTGGATTCAGGACTCTCATGCTCAATCTTAATTTAATTTCATGCTTGGTTAATGTTATTTGCATAATGACTTGCGCAGGAACTCCTTGTTTTCGTGGATATGGAAGGCGCAATGGAGAGCGTAGGAGAAAGTCCGTGCGTGGATGCATTGTCAGCCCTGACCTCTCTGTTTTGAACTTGGTGATTGTGAAGAAAGGTGAAAATGATTTACCTGGTCTTACTGATGTTGAGAAACCACAACGAGAGAGAACAAGCAAGAGGAGGAAGAAGAAGAAGAAGAAAATCGTGTAGCCCAGATGACAAGAAGAAGGAGAAGAAACGCAGCAAGAGGAGGACGAAGAAGACCATAAATTGGGGGTGAGGGGTTTTAATTTGGGGATTTAGAGTTTCTATTATTTGTGACCTGTTTTTATTTAAATTTAATAAAATCCACATCAGCTTCATTAATCCAGTCAGCATGCCAAATATGCACTCACCGGAGCTCCGGTCTCCGGCGGGGACTTATAGCAAACTTGGTGCAACTACAAGGACCTATTCCAAATCTTGGTGCAACTATAGGGACCAAGTAAACCATTCACCCATATTATTTTTAATCATAACTTATTCTCTCAAATTTAATTCTAGTAAATATAACTTTATCTAATTTAATATTACCAAACTTTAAAGCAAGCTTGTACCTAATAATAATATTAAAATTCGTGTATCTTAATGTTTTCAGCTCAATATTTTTCTTTTGACTATACGAAAGGCCAAAGTACATGGATTAAAAAAAATCTGAGAGAGAGTCTGAGAGATACTTGGTGCCCTTTTTTACCCCTTGGTTTACTGTAATTTTGTCCTTTTTTACACTTTTAGTAAGTACCAAATAAATCACAACCACAACACAACGTTAGTCAATTGAGGTGAAATAGGATTAGAATCTGGCATCTGAAGGTCACATATTTGAGCCATATTCATATTTCATCTTCAACAGTTACGTTACTTTTGTCCAAATAAAAATAAAACAGTTGCGTTTCTGTGTACACCACATTCAATAATTGTAACGATCTCCCATTTTTTCTGTTCCGACAACTCTCCAATTGAAAAATTCATCGAAATTATGTTGGTACACGAAAAGAAATGGCATTACATAACTCAATAAATTCCCAAAAGGAAAATAAGTAAACAAAAAACGAGGAAAAGAAAGAGACCTCAAAATTGAGAAATAGAGCGATTTTTTTTTTCAAAGAATCTCACAGTGACTAACTATAAAACTAATTGCTTGAGGCTTTAAGATACTATTATATGTGTTAGTCTTTTTAAATAAATCATTTTCCATACTACATCATCTAAAGAACGAACTCTTAACTAGATACCTAAAGAATTCAGTTCTCTACTAGTTATATTAAAACTTGAATTTGTAAGGTTAGAAGAAAAAAAATGATAAACTTGATAAAATCATAAGATTAACTAAATGTAATTAGTTTCAATAAAAACTAAATGTACAGTTAAAAAAAAACTAAATGTAATTACTTAATTTTCAGTTCAGTGCAAAATACACCACCATAACAATCATAAACACGTAATTTAAAACCGATGTTCGTTACGTAACAGCTAGACTCATGAGGAGGTTACAGGGTGTGAATGAAAATTATGGAACCACGAATGGTCGCGGAAACCATAAGCATGGTATATTCCTATTTACTTGGAAAAACAATATTTTTATCACGCAATAAAGAAGAACAATATTCTTTTTATAATAATATATGAAACGCTCTTTTTTCTTACACATTAACCGTCAGTGTAAATTTTTGGTAATCTCCTCTAATAACAAAAAAAATCTAATTTTTTTTTAGCAAAGTGTATATGCAGCTAACAACAGTAATCAATTCCCTGATCGCATGTGCCGCATGTGCTCACACCATGAAATGCGCTCCGCCGCTCCACCCTGGTTAGACACCGCCTTCATATCGACAGCGTAATTTGAACACACAACCTTTAAGAAAAGGTGGTTCATCATTACCAAACCAACATATGTATCAACTTACTCATAACTAAAAAAAATATCTTATTAATATTTAATATAAGATTAGTACAAAATGCTAGACCACTAACAATATACTATTATTTTTAAATTTAAATTTGAACCTTATAAATAAGGACTGCACAAGAGAAAAAGTAAAAACCTGAACAGAATCGCTTCTTCTCTCTGAGGAGCCACTATCCAGAGAGAAAGAAAGCATGGGAGCCGTTTCCAACGGTGACGTTTCTCTGCCTCCGCCGTCGCACGACGGTGCTTCCGTTCGAGACCCTCGACTTTCCAAGCATGTTCACGACAACGTCCACGGCAACATTTTCCTCGATCCTGTAATTCCATCCACCATAAATCGATTCATTTTTCAAATTTTACTTTTCTCTACATATTGAGTTCAGAAGTTGAACAAGACTCAACTATGCGACAATGCTAATTTCATCTATCTCTCTCTCTTTTCGATTGTTCGTTTTTGCAGCTTAGCTTGAAGTTCATAGACACTGAGCAGTTTCAGAGGCAAGTGTGTGAAGAATTTTTTTCTTGCTCTACCTATTAGGTCACTTCCTCAATCTTGTCCTGTTAGGTTATTTGTTAATTGCATTTATGGTTTTTGTTTATTGCAGGCTTCGCGACTTGAAACAACTCGGTGAGTTAATATACATTTTTTAGTCTCTGTTTCGACTAGCGTTTGTGAAATCGAGTTTGGATGTACTTTACTTTTTGAGATTGATTTTGGTTGAAATTGAGTTTGAAGTCAAGTGAAATGTGTTTGGACACTTTTATTTAAAATTTTCAGTACAAATGCAAATGTTACATTGCAATACTTCTGCTCAAGTATGAACACAAAATCAATTTTGGTTGTAAACAGAAATTTTCTCTGAAATCACACCGAGACCAATTAAACCTGATTTGATAGGTATACAACTCATATCCAAACATGCTATTATTCCAATAAATGTTTGCAAGTGCTTTTGAAATACACTTGAACAATTTTTGTTAATTTTATAGCATTTTTCATTTTTATTTGTTTGTGAATAGGGATGGAAATAGATTGAGCTATTTAGGATGAGTTAAGTTAGGCTTTCTTAGGTCTTAGCGTGAATTACTTTTCAAACTTGAGGACAAATTGTTTTTAATGACTTGAAAGCCTAAAGTCTGCCTCATTATAATATATTTAAATAGGTCATAGATCTATCTGTTCCTTTTTGGTACAAGTAATAGATCTATCTAAATAGACATATAAGCTCAAATCTTTATAAAAAGGCTAACATGTCTAAATCTTTAAATAAGTCAATCACTAATCAGTGATCATTATATAATTTCAAGATAGTATGATAAAAAATTGATATAATAATTATTATATTATGTATATTTACCTAAATAGACCAATCTTAAAAGACAGTTGAATACAACTATGTCATTTTGTTTTAAATGGTAGGTACCTGTGTTTCTCCTTTAGGCTTGAAGATTTTGTTTGGCTTTGTAAATTCCACAACCGGCGAAGTTCATGGAAAAGCTTTTTCTCCTTTTTGAGATTTCAAATATTTAAGAAATATTCCAAGAATTTGATCTTAAAGTTCTATTTAAATGACACCAGAAGAAGATACTTTTAATGATCATCAATATTCACCCATAATTTAAAGTTTTGTTTCTACGCATGAATGTGTCGTCTGTCCTGCAAACCTTACGCTCCTCTCTGGACATAATGGGTTTTACTTGCCGGAAAAAGAATAACATGCATTTGTGATGTAAAACAAGATTTGCAGTTTGTAAGAGTGGTGTTTTTTATATTGTTTTGGAAGGTTTATTTGTACTCATTTTATGGTTATCTTTGATATTGAAATGACACTAAGGTTGTATTTGGCACAGAGATAGAATGGAATGGAACAACCTATTATGTGTTGTTCTCTTTCTTTCCACCACCCTTTCCACTTTTTATATCTTATGTCCATCTTTGTTCTGATTTTAATATTTACTGAACATAGAACAGAAGCTTGTTTCTTTCTTGTTCTAATCTGTCTACTAAATGCTACCTAATGTTGCATTTGATGCACCCTGAGAAACATAACAAGTAGAGTAACACAGGAGAAGTAATTGAGTCACAACACAACTCTTTGTCATTATGTTGTTTGTTATGCATAAGTACTACATGAAACAATGTGAAATTTACTAAAATACCTTTTGTACTATGCAGTGTTTGTTTTTGCATAAAAAAAGACACAGGGCAAGCTTTTCACATTTTTAAGTTATCCATTAATTATGTCACGGGAAATTCTCCTTGAAGCCTAGTTTGACTAGACAACCACCACAACAGAGATGAAAGTTTGCAATGATGGAGTTCCTAAGCTTGTTCTTTGCTTTGCTCCCAGTAATTCACAACTATACCCTATAAAAAACACAATTTTTTTAAAGCCATAATTTTTTGTTGTTATTTTCCCCCTTTAAATGATGAATTGGGAAACACAGTGGAGTGGCAAGGCCAGATGTCAGGCTCAACTGTGGGCCCAATTTCAAGCTCAGTTGCAGATTTGACGACTGTAGAATGAACTATTGTGCATGGTGATGTTTATTTGGGTTTGTCAAATGTATCTCAGATTCTCAGCAGAATTCTCTCATGTACATATGCTGGTGAAATCATGACAGGTTGCAATTCGATATATGTTGTGAAGGAGACAAATTTGAAATTAAAGTATGAGCTAATATCAGTAAGAGATTTGGTTGAAATTGGGGACTTGTTGCATGAGAAAAAAAAGGTTGACCGTGGGATTTGGGATAGAGAGAAAAAAATGTTAACCTTTGAATTGTGCCCTGCTGTGTCAAAACGTTTTCCCTTGGTTTATTAAGTAATGATTTTTTTTATGTTGTTATCTATTATTTTATTTGTTCCATTATCATTTTTGAAATCAAACACGAAACAAATATAGTGTTGTATAGTCCTGTCCTTTTTAGCAAATAAAGAGCACCTGAAGTTAAGACTTCACAATTTAGTGAAACTGTGCTTACTTTATAACAAGCTTCTAATTGCACAAATATGGCCATACAAGCATGTGTTTCAGTGATTATTATTACATAGTGTAAATTATTATTTTTGTGGGTGTTTTGTTTATTATAATTACATGATGTAAAATTGTGTGTTCATGTATTTGTTTGGTAATTATTATTATATACCTGTATTGTCATAAGTGATTGAAATATCACTTAATGCATTTATGCCATTTCCATGGTACAACTGACAATGGAATATCGTCTTTGATGCTAGGGAATATAACAAGGATCTTATGAAGTATGTATCAGGTCACTCAGAAAATACTATAGGTTTATTTTGGTTGGAAAGTAGTTTATGTCTTTTTCTTATGTTGCCTATGAAGTTTGAAAGGAAGACTGTTTGTATATAGTCTAATATTTAAAACTACCTCAGACACTGGTATACCTTCAATGCCCACATAGCTTGATATCACTTTTGAATTTCTAGTTGTATGACCTCTCCTATTCCAATAGATCATTTTTATTTTATGTTTCAGGTATTACACACATGGTTTACCCTGGTGCTGTGCATTCCAGATTTGAGCATTCTCTTGGAGTGTATTGGCTTGCTGGTCAATCTGTTGAAAAGCTTAAAAGTTTTCAAGTATACACATTTTAGATATTGTTACCCTTTGGAATAATAATGTGTTTTTTATGGGATCCTCATTTGTGCCTTCGATCTTACAGGGCGAGCTTGATATTGATAGATTTGATATTCAAACAGTGAAACTTGCAGGTATAATTTTTTTCTTAGAACTGCTCATGATTTTAATTCAATTAAAAATTTAATTATTACTGATGTTGTCATATCTTTTTTAGGACTTCTGCATGATGTGGGACATGGCCCTTTCAGTCACTTGTTTGAACGAGAGGTTCTTCCTCGAGTTGTCAGCAATTCTAATTGGTATTTATTTTTTATTTTTATATATTCTTGACTTTACTGATGTAAATCATTTAATTTTTCTCTGCATTTTTTCTGTCATGTTATAGAGAGAAGTTTTTCTTCTGTTTCTAAAATCCTTAAAAAAATGTGTATGTTTTATATGTTTTCCCTGAAAATGTATTGTGATTATTATAGTACAATGACTCATATTTTGTACTTTGTAGGTCGCATGAACAAATGTCAGTCAATATGGTTGATTATATAGTTGATGAGCACCATATTGATGTTGACTCTCTTATGTTAACAAGAGTCAAGGTAAAGCTACTATTTCCAAATGGCATTTGCCTATTTTATATCAAGTATCTTAAGTTCTGAACATCACTTCTTAAGCATCATTTGCATGAACTTTGAGGTAAATTAGTCGATAAAGTTGTCAGTATAAGAAGCTGAGTGCTTAGATGAAGTGAACTTTCAAACAACTTTCTTTTTAGGTTCAGAAGCATTTAAGTTTTTTGACTCAAAACATTGGATATGTAAAATGTTGATAAACGAAGCAGATGGCCATGGTGGCTCTCTGTTTAATAGAAGGTTGTCTAGATGCCAATACCATTTACCCAAGTACATTCCCTATGCTAGTTATGATATTCTATATTTAAAGAGCTTTTATGTGTGCAATGTGCATGTAGAAGTAAGCATAGTAGCATGTTGCATCCCTCAGGTAAACAAAACGTAGTAATAGGTTTGCATCTTTATCCTAATGGGTGGTTATTTGGCAGGAGATGATTCTAGCGAGCTCTGAACTTGCTCTTCCCAGGGTAAGATTGATTGATTGATTTATTTTTAATTGTGGATCAGTTTTGTTTATTCTTATCATACATATTCCTTACCAACCTCTCTCTCTCTCTCTCTCTCTCTCTCTCTCTCTCTCTCTCTCCCTCTTTCTCATTTTTGTTTTCTGTTGGTTATTTAGAGCTCAAGTGAGAAAAGTTTCTTGTATGATATTGTTGCAAATGGACGAAATGGAATTGATGTTGACAAGTAAGTAAACAGATAAAATTTTAACAGTCAAATCTAGTTTGTATTTCTTTTCTATCCTGTGTCTTTCATGTATTCTTTACTTGTTTGTGCATCTGAGTTTATGATATATTGTAATGCTTTGCGGAAACTATTGATTTGCAGATTTGATTATATTGCTCGTGACTGTCGAGCTTGTGGTCTGGGATGCAATTTTGAATTTCAAAGGTTTCATGAATTTCTCCAAAATAGCTTTTTCTTATCAGTCTCACTTTTGATAATTTTTCCTAGCAAGTAAAACTATTTAGAGTTTATATATCGCTTTTACCATCTTAAGTTGTAATATACTTACAGGTTACTCGAGACCATGCGGGTTTTGGATGATGAGATTTGTTATCGTGCAAAGGACTGTTAGTATTTGTGTCAAACATTTTTTGATGCTTTTCTTATTCAGCTGTATGTTTCTGATGGTCTCTTGTGTCTGGCTGTGTAATTTACTAGATCTCACCGTCCATAAGTTATTCGCCACTCGCGCTGATCTGTATAGAACAGTTTATACGCACCCAAAAGTAAAGGTGTGGAGTAGTTGTTTTATTTTATTAGGAAGATAACTTCATTTGTTTGTTGATGAATGAATCCTTGCCTTTTCTATTATTTTAATTTCTCATCTCTCTAACATAAACGAATTGATCCTTCTTGGCTTTTAATGTTTCCAGGCAATCGAGCTTATGGTGGTTGATGCACTTGTTCAAGCAAATGACTATTTGGAGATTTCATCTCACATTCTAAATCCTTCTGAATATTGGAAGGTTCTGAGGGCTTCATTCCAATAAACTTTTATTAAAAACATTTTTAAAATGCTCTCTGAAATCATAAAATATATTTTACTTTGAAAAATGCAGCTGGATGACACAATAGTTAAAACCATTGAGACAACTCCCTGTCCAGAACTAAAGGAAGCTAGGGAGTTGATTCTCCGCATTCGAAGGAGGAATCTGTACCAGGCATGTTCTTACTGATTTTTTTTTATGAATAACAGTTGCATGCAGCAATTTCTGAAAACTGTTAAGCTCAAAATCTCATCTGGCTGTATCTCAATTTACATACAGCTTAAGAAATTTGTGTAACTAACACTTTTCTTCTCTACTCGTAATACATAACAAAAGCCTTATCCCATCCGCTCTATGGGTCCCTTGATCCGTATCTTTATGTTGGCGGTCGTAGGCTTAACAGAACCTTCCGGCTTAGGAGGCTATGCCTCAACATAGGCAGAGTTTTTTCTTGTCTACTCAATTGTTATTATTTAGTGTTGCCGATGCTCAGGAGTTTCTATTTTGTCTTGCAGTTTTGTAACGAATATGCTGTACCAAGGGATATAATGGACCATTTTAAGAAAGTCACTGCCCAGGATATTGTTTGTTCCCAGGTCCTTAATCTTTCTAAACCTTCTTATTTGCATTTACTTTTGATTCTTGCCAAGGTTCAGTCAGGAAATTCATGTTGTTTTCTATTTAATACCATATTACCATTTGACAGAAGAGTGGCAGAGTTACTCTGAAAGAGGAGGACATAGCAGTTTGTAATGTGAAAATTGATTTGACTCGTGGAAAGCATAATCCTCTGGAAAGGTATTCAATAAAGAATTGCTATACATGCTGATTATAGACCTTCAGTTACTATTAACTTCCTAATATCATATACTGAATAATCTTTTCTTCTCTCTTCTGGTGCGTGTTTTTGTGGCAGCATCCACTTTTTCAAGGTACAGCTATGAACCGTACTATCTTTTATAATGATACGTCATTAATAAGCTTCTTATAATTAAACTGGTTTTGCGGTGTCTATATTGTATTACGGGATTATGGCTTCTTGTGAGCAGTTTGACCTTATGTAGTTTTTAAATTATTTGTCCTAGCTAATTAGACCTAGTTCATTCCCTTTTTTATTACTCTTGTTGGGGTATACACCAATTTGGTTATCCAGCTAGTACTTGCCATTGGCTGCCATTGTTGAAAGTTACCGGAAAATTTGATGATTGTATCTCTGTGGGTGCGTCTTGGTTGCTCTTGATTTGTGTTTGGTTTATCGAATTGAGAACTTTTTTCTATCAAAATTATGCGCTGGGCATGTTGTGCATAATAATTTGGCAATATGTGAGAATTAATATCACTTCATTAACAAAAATGGTAAGAAACTTTTCTATATGTCAATCCTGATTTTGAGGGCTATGTGGGTGATGAGTGAGCCAGAGTATCATTTAATTGAAGCTACAATTTAGTGCAAGGAAAACATGAAGATTTATTTATCTTTGATGCTTGCTATATTACTCTTAATGGGTTCAATAATTTATTCAGGACTATGATAGTGACGAAAAATTTACAATACCTGATGACCGCATAAGCCACTTGCTGCCTACATCTTATGAAGATATGATAGTTAGGGTGTACTCAAAAAAGCCAGAACTGGTTAGTGGACTTAAATCTAATCCCAATTTTTGTGTCTTTATGTTCAAATCAAGTTCACTGACTTTCTGCTTTGACAATCCTATAGGTTGAAGCAATTTCAGAGGCTTTTGAAAACTTCCAGTTAAAAACGTACGGGATCAAGACACAGGTGCATGCCACACCAGACAAGAAGAAGCGTCGATACAATACGTGTACATAAGAGCTGTGTTACTACTTTTCTGGGCTCTTTTTTTTGTTTGTAAGCTGCATCTTTTCCTTATTGAAGTATACAAGTACATATATTTTCCACAGTTGAAATATAGTTTGTCAATAGCAGCTGTTTTTGTATGAAAGCCAATGGTGGTGTTATTTCCACACTAGAACCGAATGCTACACTCTGGAGTCTGTAATAGACTAATAGTGTTTACTATACAAAAACAATCAATTACATGTATAGCATCTAATTGTTTCGATGTTTAGTTGTAATTGTGAGCGGTTACAATTTTTTTGCATGTGTGAGAATGATGAGCCAAACGTCTGATTAGTTGTGGATATCTAATCTCTACCATTACTACTAAACCTTAAATTGATTACATTGGTTTAACCCTTAAATTAATGTAGAAGCTGTTTGATAGTTTATTTATTTTTTATCTTAAAAAGTTTCTTTTAAGCTAAAAGCTGTTTGGTTAAAAAATTTATAGATTTTATTCTTCTTAAAAACTAAAACTTTCTTGTAAATTTTTGAAGATATATTTATAGAATATAAATTAAATAAAAAAAAATTATGTAAAGCAAAACACTCTTCATTACCTTAGGCCCTTTTCAGGATGGTTTTAGTTTTATATTTTGAATTTTTAAAAGTTTTATAAATTTGGTTTTAGTTTTTTTTTTTTCATTTTAAGTTTTACAAAGTCGACAGAAATTTACAAATCATGACTGTTTAAGATATCTTCTATGGACATTACCTTGTGCCTCTGATTTTTCATTTTTGTCAGGTAGAGGATATTAAGTTCTTCCAATGGTATGATGATGAGAACAATTCAAGGGAGAAAAAGATCATTGTCAGGTTGTCAAGGAAGATTGAAGCTGTGAAGAAAAGAGAGATTTTTAGTTGTGTTTGGTCATTTCCATGATTTTGCTCATGGTATTGTTTGTGGTTTATGTAACAAAGTAGAATTTGTTTAGGACAGTGTTATTAATCACAAATCACGGACTATAGCGATAAGGTAAAAATTTGGTATTTTTAGCTTCTGAAAGCGGAACAAGCAGGAAATAATGGGAAATGTCGGAGTAATGGTAAACCAAAAAAGCGCTACGCTATAGTGCCTCTATAACCTTTATTTGATATGGTTTAGGAAAATTGGTAGTCTAATTTTGGTGGTAGTAGTGAAGTTTAGGATTTGGTTGCTTATGTAACAAAACAAGCGGATTTGGTTCAAGTACTCTTCTTGTTTTAGTGAAATTCTGATGTACTTTTGATTTGATGTTATGGAAGTAATGACAAATATAATGTGTTTTTCTCAAATAGAGTGTTGCCCAAAATAGAATGTGCTTTGCTTAAAAAGAATGACAATTTCATGAATGATATTACCTTCCAAAAAGAGAACCATTGCATTGATAACAGACCCGAAGGGTGATTAATATCCATAATAGCAAAAATCGCATAACTCGTGTACAACCAACTAAAAACACTAACATCCAATTAGTAGCTCATTAGCTAAAATAGTGCTGGTTCAGAAACCTTAATTCATACATAGCATAAACCAAAAGTGGCTCAAAACGCCAAATTCTATTACAACCCTTTCAATCCTACTACAACATAACTACTAGGTTTGACCCCAAAAAAATAAGTTGACTACTGAGTGGCACTAAATTCAGCAAAGTTTCTCTTCCTGCTCCCCCTTCTCGTTGCAGGTGGTTCAAAATTCAATATTTAATCTCAATATTATTGATAAGTAAAGACAAAAAAACTATAAAGAAATACAATACAACATGAATAACTGATTATCGAAATGATTATTGGAAAAAAAAACTGTATCAAAACCAAATGCTTCAGCACATAAAAAATTAACTTGACAATTAATAGCTCGGGGAATGTTAGATAACTAAGTATGTTACAGTGACTGATAAGTCACCTATTGTGTAGTCACTGTTGACTTATACAGCACGTGTGGATTGGGTTGTTGTTAGGCCAACCTGGAAGTTATGCCAGCTGGCATAGTTTGTTAGTTGTTGTTAGTAGTTCCAGCTTAGCTAGCTTAGTTTGTTAGTGGCGGTTATTCATTAGATTGTGATAATAAGAATAATTCTTGAGTATTGGTTTCCATCTCTTTTAGCTCTACTTACATTTCTAACAAGGTTGTTCATAGTTCAATATTCAGTCTGAATATTATTGATAAGTAAAGACAATAAACTGTAAAGGAATACAATACAACATGAATAACTGATTATCAAAATCATCATCGAAAAAAAATCTATATCAAAACTAAATGCTTCAGCACATACAAAATTAATTTGATAATTGTAACGCCTTAATTTCCAGTCAGGGATTAATAATTATTGGAAACTTTATAAACCTCTCTTAAAACTCAATTTTTACAACCAAACGTCAACTCAAATAATATGATATAATAAATACCTATACTTATATTAAATAAAACATCTTCTAGCCAAGATAATAATATTGTTTGCACAAACAGTGTGACAAAAAATATTAAGTACGAAAAGCAGCGGAAAATAAAATCTTCAACTCTTTCAACTCTTCGTTGATCTTCCAAAACCTTCAAGTTGAATCAAAGTCTCTTTTAGCTTGCAAGGACAATTAATATCCACGCAAATCTTCTTTCTAAAAGTCTATGACGTTAAGCGCCTAAGCAACAAACAAAACATGCAGAAATGGTTAACTCATAAAAACAAACAACAAGAGTAATTACAACAATAATGAAGAACAAAACAGAAAATAGCAAACAACAGTTATAAAACAGAAGCAGCAATAGTTTTAAGGAAACAACATTGAACGATACGGAACAGATTCATTAGACGATACAATAACAATAGGTTATCAAATTGCAATCTTGAACAATGTAAGAACAGAACATGCTTGTTAGTCCTGCGAATGCAAACTATATGCTCAACTATGGATAAAATTCACCAATCAAGGCAGGACGGTCATATGGGTCAAAAATCCATCACACCGCCCTAAGGGTAGATCACATGGGACGAAGATCCATCACATCACCCTAGGAAGATCACATGGGACGAAGATCCATCACATCAACCTTTCAATTCCTACAAATGCATATGTCATGACAAGAACAACAATTCCAAAAACTGAACCAACAGCCTGATATCCATCCAAACAGTCATGGTATATTACTATAAGTATGTATATTTCAATCCAAATCAATAACCATCAATCAACATGTTATAAACAGTTAATAATATTTAGTCTCAATATCATAGTCCAAAACAAAACCACAATGAGATATATTCAAAATTCAATAGGGAAGTCAATCACAACCAAAACATGTTCATCTCATTCACTTGCAAACCAACGTAAAACACATGCATGACTTGAGACTCTCTAGGACATGAGTTATCCTTACCGTCGAACGGGTCACATAAACTTGATTTCCGACCTAGCAAGAATAATCACATGTATAACAATTAATCAACCATTGGAGAAAGCGTGGAAAACAGCCCCAAAAGATTGTTTTAAAACAAAAACCACAATCTGGCCAAACAGGGGCCCAACGCATGTGTGTTGGAATGCCATCGCTCATGCACTGGCACCCTGTCGTGCCCAGGGAAGAAACAGCCCCAGCGCATGTGCGCTCAGGTAGTCATCGCCCTGCCTCGACCCACTGGGTCAAGGGCTCCCAATGCATGTGCGTGGGAGAAGTCAGCGCATGAGCGCTGACTCCCTGCCAAGGAGCCTAGAAAACACGAATTTTACACAGGAAACCTCTAAAACTCAATTTTTCGAAATCAAGGTTTTCCATGGCCAAAACAAATGGAGAATTCAATTGGAAAGGAAGGTTTCTTTCAAAAACACAAGAGATCATGTTGCACAAGATTGCTTGAATAAGAAGATAGCAAGGGTTCTAGGAAAAAGTTTATCGTGGAATAATAACTCATGGTTCTATGAACATCCAACACAAATGATAAAAAATTGAGAGAGACCAACCTTGAGTCTAGACCGATCAAGAGGAAAAGAAAACACTTGTACGTCTCGAACTCAAGCAAATGACCGTCCAATGATTACAGAAACGGCTGGAACCCTTCGATGACAGAACCTTTGAACGAAATGAGAAGAGAATTAGAAGGAATTTAGAAACATGGTCCAAACAACCATAAACTCTCGATGGGATTCAGAATAAGAATTGCTCACCTTAATTCTTGGAAGGAAAAGAGAAAAAGAACGCCTTTGGTCTTCCAAGGGAGGGAAGAAAACTCGAGCAGCACAGCAAGAATAGGAAGGAATTTTTTATTCTCCACAAGGGAAGGAAAGAACTTGATAGCAGCAGCAAGGATAGGGAAAACTTTTGATTCTCCAAAGGAAAAAGTGGTACTCGACAACAACAGCAATCAAGAAGAAAGTTTCAGTATTTGTGAGCTAGGATTTCTCTAAAGATGCTAAGAGTTGCTTGATAAGTGAAAATAAAACTCAGCTTCCCTCTCTCTTATGCTGGCCGAACCCTCTAAGTGATAGGAGGTTTGTTTCAGATTTTCTTCTTCTTATCTTTTATCTAAAATTTCAAATTGTAACAAACCAACCCTAACTTAATTATGATTTAAACAAAACAAAAAACAAATAGCATTGCTGCCAACACAAAATGAGCTGCATGCCCAGCCCTATGAGAAATAGGAGGAAGTTGCAAATTTTTCTTTTCTTTAATTCTCTTTATCTTCAAATCAAAACAGCACAAAAACAGAAAACAAAAAACAAAATCTGCACCAGATATTCTTAAAATTTATTTTATTAGCAATTCGAAGATATTATTCTATCCTCGAATTCAAACTCACATAAAATAACAGAAACATAATCGGTTCAAGTCAACAAAGCCAAAAGGTCAACAGGGACTAAAACTGAAACTACTAAATAGTCCAGGAACTAAAACATAAATATTAAAAATTGAGGGTCTTACATTACTACCCCTAAAATGAATTTCGTCCTTGAAACTAAAGGTTAGGAAAAAATAAATGCTTCAGCACATACAAAATTAACTTGATAATTAAATTGAAAACCAAATGCTACAGCACATAAAAAATTAACTTGACAATTAATAATTAATTTGATATCCAATCCACGTTTTCCCCCACATACATATAATATATACCCATCGATCCCACTGCTTAATTAATCAATAAAAATTAGCAACAAAAAATTGATCCAAGATTATGTTATTACTTACCCCTAATTAATCCCTCTCCAAAAGCTCTCGGAGGATATCAACGGGAAGCAGTTGTTATGGTTCTTTGTCTTTGAGGTATTTGGCTAAATTGATGAGCAAGTCACATTGATAAGGATGGGAATGGATAGAGCAAGAGCAGAGGAATTAGAGAGAACAAAGGCCAAAGGAGAAATGGAACCCATATGTAGTACGTACACACACTGCTTTTTGACCTTTTTTCTTTTCTTTTTCTCTTTGGAGGGGAAGAAATTAAACCAATTTTCCTTGTATACAAACAATGAAACAAACACAATAAAATATCTTTCTAGAAAAATAGTTTTAATTACAAGTAAAATCATCATCACCACCACCTGTTCAATAACATGTAACACCACCACCGCCATCATCACTGTCACATCCACCACCGCGTCCACCGCCGTCATCATTTTCGCCGCCACCACCATCTGTCCATCTCCACCGCCATTGATGGCTAATCTGCAAGCGTACTGATTTGCTCGCATAATAAAAAGATCGTTTCCATGAGAATTGCGATTGATTATCAACTTCATTCTAACTCTTTAGTTCAGAAAGTAATAAAACATAAAATAAAAAGGATTTGGGGGTTTTCAATTTGGATTGGTCACAAATCATGCAGTAATAAAAAGCAAAGCGTTGAAAGTAACGAAAGACTTATGAAAAAAAGGTAGCACCAGGGTTTTGTTTCGCCTAATTGACCTATGCCCTAAATTAACCTTGTTTGTATGAACTCAAGCAACTTCTCTATGGCCTAAATTCTAACTTGTTAATTCCTTACACAAGATAGACTCCTAATCAATTATTAAGTCCGTTCTACGAGCACTCAAACCCTTGAATTATAGATTCATATTTCAATTACTAGCCACCACTATTAGGGTCTACTCTTATTCCTAAGCAGTAGGTAAATCCTAATAATTACGTTCCCGCGATTCCCTTATTCCCGATCAAACTCGCGTTTCTCCCAAGAACAAGTAAAAAAAAAAACTCGCGTCGACTCAAGCACACATAATTAACTGAAACGTAATCATAGATAAATAACTAGAAGGTTCATACAAAGAAAGCAAATCAAGACATAGAATCAAAGAGGTTCAACACCCTAATGCTAGAGAGAAGTTTAGCCAAGCATGACCATAAGAATTACAAAAGAAGAAGTTAAAAACCTAGAAAATCCAATGGTGGCTTCAAAGTTCTTCTTCTATGCTCCTCTCTGTCGAACGTGCTCTCAAAATCATGCAAAACTAGGTTTTTTTTGAAGCAAGCAACGTTCCTAGCTATATAGACAAGTACCGTTGCAGCGGTATACTCAGGATACCGCTGCTGCCATAACAACTCATTATCGTTGCAGCGATATAGTGCTAATACCGTAGCAGCCATAACAACTCATTGTTGTTGTAGACATATAGTGCTAATACCACAGCAGCGGTGGCATTTGACAACTCTGACTTTTCTTAAAATGGCTCGTATGGACTCGTCCACCGTCAGATTGGGCTAAATTTTTGATAAGTTGTTCTTGACTCATTGGTCTTCAATTTGACTGGTTGGATTGTCAAGAAAAAATTTGAGCTAGGAGAAAAGGCCCACGCAAGTTGCAGCCAAATACTGAAATAAAACCTGTAAAAATAAAACTCAAGGAAAAACTCATTAAAATATCTAATAAATGCATAAACACCCTAAACTAAACTAAAAACACGAAAGTGCGTGCACTAAGCCTAAAGTGTACTAAAATGATCAAAACACCATAATTAACTCATTAAACTAAATGCAAAATAACTAAGAAAACAACTCAGAAACCCGGGTCATCTACCATCACCACCATTCACCATTGTCACTGCCACCACCACCACCATCTCCACCCTTGCCACCTCCACCACCTTCCACCAACTCCTCAATCACCGCCACCTTCCACCGTCTCCTCCACCGCCACCACCACCATCACCACTGCCGCTACCTCCATATCCACTACTACTCTCAAAACACCACCACCACATCCACTGCCAATACCTCCACCACCTCCACCATTATCGTCAAGATAACAACCACCAACCCCATCGCCACTGCCACCGCCACAAGGTACATAACCTCCACCACCACCACCTCCATCGCCACTACAACCACCTTCACCGTCGCCGCCGCCGTTGATGGTGGTAGTGACAGTGGCCACCACGACTGTCGTTAGGTAACATCAACCTCTGCCACCACTGATACCTAGTCCCTCCATTATCTATCTTTGCTACCACCTAGTGTTATGAATTTTCAAAGTTGATAATTGTGGTGACTATTGTGGATTTACAAAGTAGACAACTTTTTTAAACTAAAAACCGAAAAAAAGAAACTAAATTTATAAAATTGAAAATTAGTTTTAGTTTTTAAAAATATCAAAACATAAAACTAAAATCCAACCGAACAGGGTCTTAGTTATATATTTTTGAGATTATTATTTTTTAATTAAAATAAAATGGAACAAAGATTTATACAAATATAGTATCTGTCTTAGTTGGGTAAACAACTTAATTAAGAATTTTTTACAGTAATTAAACATTTATCACAATAAGCATTGATTCATAAAATTATTGAAATAAGTTGGAAATAGATTACAGGTAATCAAAACAACTTATAGGTTAGTAGGTAACTATTTACATGAACTAGCTGATACTCTTGCATAAACATTTATTCTATAAGATAAGTTCAAATAAGTTCTTCCAATCATTTCCTCACTAGGATAACTAATTTCAGAATTAAAATTTAGTTTCCAAGAAAAAAATTTGAAAGGAAAAAGGTGAACAACTTGAAAATAGATTTGACCATAAAAGATTAATCAGTTTCTTTCTTTTAGTTTTTTGCTAAACAAATAAATAACATCAAATAATTCTTCACTGAAAAACAGTTACATTTATTCTCGTATGGGAACCAGGTAGTGGCAAGAGGCCTAGATCTAGGGTTCTGGGGATCTTGGGGTCCTCAACTGTTTTTAGAGAATATTTAGGGATAAGTGAGAATATGCATTAAATTGAGCACCCAAAACCCTAAAACTATTACAATTGGGTCCCTTGATACCCCTTATTGGGCTTTGTGCCACCTAACGAGTCCAAGCCGATGGCCTAGGCTAGCAACTCGCCTATGCCTAATGCCCCTTGCTTGCTTGAGGAGCTGTCCCGGTTTAGGGCGTGTCTCGCTAGTCCAATGTCATTAAAACTTTCTCCTAGGATGCACTAATTTCAAAATAAAAAACCTACGGAGTGTCGGTCGCAGTGGTAAAAAGTGGTTGTTCGATTCTTAGGAGCCGCAATCTTGGAGAGACTTTTGACCTTTACCACGGCCACTTAAAATTGCGAGATCAATTTAATTTACTAAAAAATATCAAAATAAAAAAAGGAGTAAAAAAATTACGCCTATATCCAATCTAGTGTTTTTGGAAATTTTATTTGTTTTTCAATTTTATTGTATTTTATGATAATTTAAAGAAATTAATAAACATACATATATAGCGCTCTGCTTGAAGAGCTTTGCCACGCTCTTTTATCATCCGGGTTATGAGAAAATTGTTGAGAATGCTTGGAGGTTGGGGGATGAGGATACTTAGCGGAAACTTGACCGAAATGTATTTGGTAATATTTTCTACAGAAAGAGAAGAGTAGAAGCACGCTTGCTTGAAAGGGGTACAAGATGCACATGCATGTCTGAGGCAGAATTACAAAGGGAGTACTGGAGCATTTTGAAACAAGAGGAACTGTTGTGGCACGACGGTGCTTCCGCTCGAGACCCTCGACTCTGCAAGCATGTTCACGACAGCGTCCACGGCAACATTTTCCTCGTTTCTGTAATTTCATCAGCCATAAATCGATTCATTTTTCAAATTTTATTTGAATTCAGAAGTTAGGAAGAAAGACTCTACTATGTCACAATGCTAATTTCATTTATCTCTCTCTCTTTTTTCGATTGCTCATTTTTGCAGCCCAGCTTGAAGTTCATGGACACTGAGCAGATTCAGAGGCAAGTGTGAAGAAACTTGAGTTTAGGATGAACTTTACTTTTTAAGATTCATTTTGGTTGAAATTGAATTTCAAGTAAAGTGATATATGTTTGAAAACTTAGGTTTTAATTTTTCAGTACAAATGCAAAGGTTACATTTCAATACTTCTGCAAAATCAATTTTGGTTGAACACTGTTGAACATTTAAAATTCTCTCTGAATCACATTGGAACTAATTAAACTTGGTTTTAGAGCTTCACAACTCATATCCAAACATGCTATTAATCTAATAAATCTCTGCAAGTGCCTTTGAAGCTACCATGGAATTGAAATACACTTGAACATTTATTGTTATTTACGTTTTATAGCATTTTGCATTTTTATTTGTCTTGTGAATAGGGATGAAAATAGGTTGAGCTATATGGGTTTGAGTTAAGATAGGCTTTCTAAGGTCTTAGCGTGACTTACTTTTGAAACCTGAGGACAAATTGTTTTTAATGACTTGAAAGCCTAAGTCTACCTCATAATAATATATTTAAATAGGTCATAGATCTATCTTTTATATTTTGTACAAGTCATAAATCTATCTAAATAGACATATAAGCTCAAATCTTTATAAAAAGACTAACATGTCTAAATCTGTAAGTAAGTCAATCACTAATCATTGATCATTATCAGTGTTGTCAAACAGCCGTTATAGCGGCTCTATAGCGCTATATCGTAACGCTCTGAGGGCTCACCGCTACTCCGCTATTTGCCGTTATTTTCCGCTATTTTTCGCTTTGAGGGCCTGAAATAGCGGATTTTTGGCTTTCTGCTATTTTCCGCGATCCGCGATTAACAACACTGATCATTATATAAGATATTATGATAAAAACTTAATATGATAACTATTATATTATTTATATTTACCTAAATAGACCAAACCTAAAAGACAGTTTAAATACAACTATGTCATTTTGTTTTAAATGGTAGGAACCTGTGTTTCTCCTTTAGGCTTGAAGATTTTGTTTGGCTTTTTAAATTCCTCAGCTGTCAAAGTTCATGGAAAAGTTTTTTTTCCTTTGAGATTTCAAATATTTAAGAAGTATCCCAAGAATTTGATCTTAAAGTTCAGTTTAAGTGACACCAGAAGAAGATACTTTTAATGATCATCAACATTCATCTTTAATTAAAAGTTTTTGTTTGTACGCGTGAATTTGTTATGTGTCGTGGAAACCTTACGCTCCTTCCTGAACATACTAATAATGAATTATACTTGCTGGAAAAAGAGTAATCTGCATTTGTGATGTAAAACAAGATTTGCAGTTTGTTAGAGTGGTGTTTTTTATATTGTTTTGAAAGCTTTATTTGTACTCATTTTATGGTTAGCTTTGATATTGAAATGCCACTAAGCTTGTATTTGGCACAGAGATAGAATGGTATGGAACAACCTATTATGTTTTGTTCTCTTTGGTTCCACCACCCTTTCCACTTATTTATATTTTATGTCCATCTTCATTCTGCTTTTAATATGTACTAAATGCTACCTAAGGTTGCATTTGATGCACCCTGAGGAACATAACAAGTAGAGTAGCACAGGAGAAGTAATTGAGTCACAACAATACTCTTTGTCATTATGTTGTTTGTTAAGCATAAGTACTATATAAAGACACAGGTCAAGTTTTTCACATTTTTAAGTTATTCATTAATTATGTCACTGAAAATTCTCTTTGAAGCCTAGTTTGACTAGACAACCACCTAAACAGAGATGGAAGTTTGCAATGATGGAGTTTCTAAGCTTGTACTTTGCTTTGCTCCTAGAAATCCACAAGTACCCTTAAAAAAACAATTTTTAAAGCCATCATTTTTGTTGTTATTTCCCCCCTTCAAAATTGAGGGGAAAAATGAAGAGTTTGGGAAACACCGCGGAGTTGCAAGGTCAGATGTCAGGCTCAATTGTGGAGCCACTGTCAAGTTCAGTGGCAGATCTGAGGATTGAAGAATGAACTATTGTGCATGGTGATGCTTATTTGGGTTTGTCAAATGTATCTCAGCAGAATTGAAGCCACACTGGATTTATTTCTGGAAGAAAAATACATATGCTGGTGAAAATATGACTGGTATCAGTTTGATATATGTTGTGAAGTGGACAAATTTGAAAGTAAAGGATGAGCTAATATCAGAAGACATTTGGTTGAAATTGGGGACTCGTTGCATGAGAAAAAAAGGTTGAGTGTGGGACTTGGGAGGGAGAGGAAAAAATCTTATGTTTTACCTTTGAAGTGTGTTCTGCTGTGGTAAAAAAAATTTCCCTTGGTTTATGAAGTAATGATTTTTTTAATCTAATATCTAATGTCTTATTTTATTTTGTCCCATTACCATTTTTGAAATCAAACATGGAACAAATATAATCTTGTATAGTCCTTTCTTTTTTAGCAAATAAAGAGATCCTGAAGTTCAAGAGTATAGCTTGATAGCTTCACCATTTAGTGAAACCGTGCTTACTTTACTACAAGCTTTTAATTGCACAAATATGGCCATACAATCATGTGTTTCGGTGATCATTATTACAGAGTGTAAATTATTATTTTTGTGTGTTTTGGTTATTATAATTACATGATGTAATATTGTATGTCATTGTATTTGTTTGATAATTATTATTCTATACCTGTATTGTCATAAGTGCCATGAAAGATGAATGAAAGACATTTCTGATTTTTCACTATTCTGATAGAGAAATGGAAGCACACATAATTGAGTTTTATAGAAATTTAAATGAAATATCATTTTATGCATTTATGCCATTTCCATGGTACAACTTACACAATGGAATATCATCTTTGATGCAATGGAATATAAGAAGGATCTTATGAAGTATGTATCAGGTCATTCGTTAACAAAAATGGTAAGAAACTTTTCTATATGTCAGTCCTGATTCTGAGGGCTATGTGGATGATGAGTGAGCCAGTTTATCATTTAATTGAAGCTACATCATGGTAGGAAAACATGAAGATTTATTTTACTTTGATGTTAGCTATATTACTTTAATGGGTTCAATAATCTATTCAGGACTATGACAGTGATGAAAAATTTTACAATACCTGATGACCGCATAAGCCACTGGTAGTTAGGGTTTACTCCAAAAAACCAGAACTGGTCAGTGGACTTAAATCTAATCCCAATTTTTGTGTCTTTATGCATTCAGATCAAGTTCACTGACCTTCTGCTCTGACAATCCTGTAGGTTGAAGCAATTTCAGAGGCTTTTGAAAAATTTCAGTTAAAATTGTATGGGATCAAGACCCATGCTACACCAGACAAGAAGAAGCGTCGATACAATATGGGTGCATAAGAGCTGTAGTACTACTTTTCTGGGCTCTTTTTTTCGTTTGTAAGCTGCTTCTTTTCCTTCTTATTGAAGTATACAAGTACATATATTTTCCGTAGTTGAAAATTGAAATATAGTTTGAGTAAATAGCAGCTGTGTTTGTATAAAAGGTGGTGTTATTTCCACACCAGAAACAAAGGCTACACTATGGAATCTGTAGTAGTGTTTACTATACAAAAAGAACCAATTACATGTATACGAATTAATTGCTTCGACGGATAGCTGTAATTGTCAGCGGGTGGCCGAGTGCAATCTTTCTTGTATTTGCTAGTTGGCAGTTTCTACTTGCAAATGTTCCCAAATTTGACTTGATGTTCCTTAAAACTGCCCCAGTTTGCATGGGTGAGAATGATGAGCTAAAAGCCTGATTAGTTATGCATCTCTACCATTACTACTAAACTTCATTAAATTTACTACATTTATGTTTAGTTTAAAAATTGTTATGAATTTACAGTAAGGTTTTAATATCCTTTTACTTCAGCTAATTTCTAGGATTTTTATGACCACAATGCAATGAAATATTGTTGGATTACATTATTGATTCCTTATGGTTGAAAACCTTACTGCATGTGTGTCTTGTGACCATAAAAGTTTGTGGTGCTGAGGCCATATAAGCCATAGACTGTCAGTGCTTATCTTAAGATCTTAACATATTTCATACCTACATCACCGATGATGATGAATTTTTTTTTCAATGATATGAACTATGAAGGTTACTTTTTTGGTTGCATTGTGTGTGTCGGGATGGGTCTTTACTAGTTTTGGGTTTTGGGTTTTGGATATTCATGCCTATTTTTGATCACGGGTTTACAAGTTACTACTTGATAGCTCTTCATGAAATATCTAGTATTTTGAGATTCAGCTGAAACTTGACCTCGTGATATAGGAGTCGGTTGAGACATCTTTTTGTGTCACATTGAAGTGAGAAAGTAGGCTTTCACGGGTAAGCATTGTGCATATCAACATGGAAACAACCATGCTACTTACACTTTAATTCATTGCAAAGTTAATGCCTAAAACTGCTTGTTTCCTTTTAACTTCTTTTTAAATTTAATTTGCATAGAAATTGATCGACATAAGGCTTGTCAAATGAATATGAATGTTGAGTCTTTAAAATTTACAATATGTAATTACAATTTGTGATGTCGGTCATATTTTATACAAGTGATTAATATATTTACTGCTTATTATGATGCTTCAAATGGTGGTGCACTTTTTGTTTTCTACTTGGGGAACTGTGACAGTCTTTTCTAATAAATTTGTTTCCTAAAGTTTAAACTTGTGTTATTACGCTTACAAGGATTTAGTTTATCTATTAGTAGACCAACACGTTCAAATTGGTAGTATATTAGATTTACAAACATAGGCCAAAAACTCCTGTGGTGAATAATTTTTGAATAATTTCTAATTTAAAAGGATGAATTTAATAAACCTTTTGAAATCATACCAAAGTTAACATTTGCACATGAGAATAGTGCTCATGAGGCACCAATCAACAAGCTTTTCTTTATTTTCTTCATGGATTTGGAATGGCTATCATTAATTGAGGAAGATTTTCTTAATGTTTTGTTGAAGACATATCAAGGGCAGGTTGTATTCTGAATTATGCCAATCTGATACTTTTTGTTTCCACGATGCCAAAGTGTTACACACCGACTAGAAGGGGAAATGATTTCAAATTTAATCATTGGTTTTAGTTCATCCATCTACATATTTTAGTTCTCAATCA
The DNA here is from genome assembly GCA_030819835.1 of Acmispon strigosus. Lineage (NCBI taxonomy): Eukaryota > Viridiplantae > Streptophyta > Magnoliopsida > Fabales > Fabaceae > Acmispon > Acmispon strigosus. Next base: position 51,553,050 of record JAUAMA010000001.1, read on the forward strand.
AACATGATGGCTCTAGGTTATGTAAACAACCATGCTATCTAATCCATAAATTACTTTGATTCTGCAATGCACCACCAAGTTCTTTTGAGAGTTGAGACATACTTTTTTTTTTTTTGAGACATCCTTGAGCTACATATAGTATGCTAAATTATAAAGAAGCAACCTTTCCTCCAAATCGAGACGAATAAGTAACATAGAATAAGCACATTCAGTGGCTAAAACTCAGTTTGCTTCTTTAATTTTTTTTTCTTGCTTTATATACATCAAAGTGCTTCAGATGCAACCTTCCCCAGATTCACAACCTGTTAAAGCTCATCAGTGAAATTCTCTTTCGGCAAAAAGAAGTCTTCTTCCTTTATTAGAGATCATTTACCATTGCTTCTCTTAAAATAAGCCAATACTAGAGAGATGTAAAAGAAAATAGAGCAGGGAAAACTAACTATGAGAATCCATTTGAATGATGAGGACAAGAGCAAGCAAAAGTCAATTTGCTTGTTGTCACATGAATGCACGTCATTGTCTAACTAGGACTTTATACATTAGCTAGCATTACGATTATTGCAAATGCACCAGGGAGTAAGTTACTCTCTGTTTTTTCAATTTGAATATCATTGCTATTTTACTGTTGGTTTTCTCATTGATCATTAACTAGCTAGTCTTGCCTCAATCAGTATTCCACTCAAAGTTTCCTCAAAATAATCTAATCCCAAAAATAAATGTCAATAATTTCAGAGGGAATGCAATAATTCCAATTAAAAAACAAGTCTACTTGTGAACTATTTTATACATGAGTGTGTGAGAGAGGGATGATGTAATAATAATGAACACAACCTTAATATTATAAGAAATAATATATTTTTTATTAGTCCAATCGTTGAATTATTACCATTCATTGTCTATATTATTTATGTCAAATTTTGTAAAATTTAAGTAGTAGTAAATATATAATCAAAATCATTCTCATTTTTATAAATTTCAAAAGTGTTCTAGCATTAATTTTGAGTATCACAATAGCAAAAATTATTTTTAATCGAACATATATATGTATATATAAAATTTATATGATAGTAACTTTCAAATCTACAGTAAATTTTAAAATATACTCATCCAATAAAGAGTGATTGACAAGAATAAGAGTGTCAAAATTAAATCATATATTAGTGTAGTTTGATATCTTTTTTAATTATGTATGTGTATGGATAGGCACAAAACTTTTACACTCCTCACAAATCACATAAAATGTGATTATAATATGTTAATTCTGGTTAAATAAGTGTTGAAATAGACCGGACTAGACATGAATTTGCATAGATAGATCTAGTCTACTCAATTTTTTAAGGCATAAGTCTAACATATTATATGTTATAGGCTTATTTTTTAGATATGGTCAGTAGTTTTTTAAAGTCTAGTCTAATCTAATAGGATATTTAAATGTTTGTTCCATAATAAGTTTTTTGATTAGAAAAAAAAAGTTGTGTAAATAGGCCGGCAAACTTATAACCTAATGAAATAAAATATACTAAAACAAATGTATCTATAAATAGATCATTTGATTTATAGGTTAATAAATAGAAGTAGAAATAACAGAGTTATTTTGAGAATCATAACACATAAAAACTTATTTAAGATCTTATTTCATAGGAAAATATTTAAATAGGTTATAAATTCATTTCTAAATACACTTATATGTTCAAATTATTATAGAGATCAACATAATTATATCTATAAATAAAACAATCATATATAATTTCATATATTATATTAAAAAAGTTAACGTGAAATAAAAGTAAAATAAATTTATATTAATTATATTTACTTAAATAAGCTGACCCATTAGACAAAAGATTTTATAAATTTGAGCCTAACTTTTTCAATTATATAGGTTTTTGAAATAGTCTTGACCTTGTTTACTTATACCTGAGATAGGCAGTCTAGAGCTCTCAATTTGGCCTTATACCCCGGGGCAAGCCCATTTAGCATTGTTTCGTTTTTGCTCACAGGGTAAGTGTGGCCCCATCCCACAAAACTCACTCATTTAGTGGACTAGATAGGGTCAATCCCAAGGCTAGCCTAAGCCCCACATTACATTATTTAGTTTTCTATTCTTAAAAATGTGATTCCAAAAATTAAAGTAACAAAAAAACATTTAAAAAAGTAATTCCCAATTTTTACCCTTGAACGCCTAATCCAAATTTGAACCAGCGCCACCAGACTCGGTGCCGATCCTCCCGACCCAACGTCGACCCGTCCAAATGAGCGTCGTCCCGTCCAAATGAACGTCGACCACCTGATCTATGCCAACCCATACGAATCGACACCGACACGCACGACCAGCCCTAAACCCCAAAATCGACCATAAACCCTAATTTTGGTCCTGAATTCAACCCGACCGACTTTGCGCCAACTCGTCACTGACTTGCCCGAATCGACACCGGCTCGCCCATCCTGACGCTGGACCGTCCTGATGACGGATAGACCGACTCAGAGTCGACCGATCGGACCCAACACCGACCCGCCCGACCCGCCCACTCGCCATGAACCCTAAAATTTGCCTAAACCCGACCTTAACCGCCAAATTGAACCTACAACCTAAATTAGACCCGCTAGTTTTGCCTGCCTGACCCGACGCCGACACGCCCAAATTGAACCCTAAAATCAACCCTATAACCTAAAATCATCCCTAAACCCAACTTGAACCCTGAAATTGGTCCTAAATCCAAAACCCGACCTGTCATCGACTCGCCCAACACAACCCTAACTTGCCTTTAGCCCTAAAATCTGCCCTAAACCCTAAAATTGGCTCCAATCCCTAAACCCGACATGAACTCTAAAATTGGTCTTTAACCCTAAACTTGACCTGCCCATTTGCCTGCTCGACTCGGTGCCGACATGTCCCAAACGACATTGACCCTCTCGACTGACATTGACCCTCCTTGAACCTTAAAATTGACCCTCAACCCTAAATCAGATCCTCCCATTTTGTATGCCCGACTTGGCACCAACTTGCTCGAATTGGCGCTAGCCGCTCGATACAGGGTCGACTCGCCTGACTCGATGTCGACTCATTCGACCATTCATTGACTCACGCAAACTGACACTGGCTCGCTGACCTTGATGTTGACTCGTTCGACCCGTTCTATCTCACCCAAACTGACACCGGCTTGCCTGGCTCGACGCTGACATGCCTGACTCATACGACCTACTGGCTCGACGTCAGCCCAACTTGTTCAGGTCGATTAGGCACGGTCAATTTGTTTCAAGAGGTTCATGTTGAGTTTAAGGTTCAGGGTCGGGTTTAGGTCGGTTTGACACTTTTTGGTCGCCCGACCGACTCATGTTAGGTCTAGGGCCGGGTTTAGGTCACCTTACCTGACTTGTTCATTTCGGCCAAGGCCATTTAGGTCAGGATGAAACGCTCTAGCCCTCCCGACCCATTTAGGTCGCTAAGTCCAATTTAGGTCAGATTTTAGGGCTTAGGGTTTATGGATTGGAGTTTACAACCAGGAGACTAAGAGAGAGAGAGAGAGAGAGATTTTGAAAATTATAGGGTTCATGAGCTCGCCCTAGCCCACAAGGGCTTTTGGGGGCTTTTAGCATTGTAGGTTTTTCTTGTTTAATGCTTTTTGGCTCTGACCCACGTAGGCTAGAGTTGGGGGCCAAATTAAAAACTCACCTCGGCCATAAAACTTCCGGATTGTGTGACCTATTTCCACATTTAGTTTAAGTGACTCAAGCAAACAGAATGTCACAACTAGAAAATAGAAAGAAAAAAAATACAAAAACACAAAATATGTTGTCAGTGTATATGAAGGTCAGACATAATTTTAATTATGATTCTATGACTTAGCCAAATAAAAACTATGATCCTATGAAGTGTTGGACTCATCTTAATGAGGTTGTTTATCCAATTCTTTAATCATGATTACATGTTACATATTTTCTTTGTTGTGGCTAAAAAGTGACTCCCTTTTAAGTTTTAACTGTTTGCATGATCAACTATTGATGAATCCAAGACAAGCCTGAAAGAGATGGCAGGCAAAGGTTACAACGGGCGTGAATGCCATAAAGGAGATTAGAAAAAGGAAACAAAAAAGGGAGGGAAAAAATAAAAAACCACCAAACAGCACCCAATGAGGCACAGCCACAGAGTCAGAAAAGAGATCTTTGGTTTCAATAAATTACAAGGTGAAGGGGCTTCAAAGGGGGAGACCAAAGTGGGTCACAAACACACGTCGTGTTCAGGGAAAATCCATGTGCCCACATGGATGATTGAGAGAGAGAGAGAGATAAAGAAAGAGCTTCTTCTGAGTCTGATATATACATGTTCTTGTAGACAGACGCAGCCACCATTACATTTATGACCCTCACACTAGCTTCACCACCTGCAGTGGCAGCACGACTAGAACAAGACAGACACAGAAGACCCACTTGAGAAAAATTGCTCAAAAACATAACTTGAACCTAAAGTTTGAAGCTTTTCATGATACTGAGTCAAAATCCATACTGGGGTTTGGTGATTATTTTTTAGTGGAAAGATGAGGAAGAGTGAGAGTGGGGGTGGCGGTGGGTATGTGAGAGCGGATCAGATAGATCTGAAGAGCTTGGATGAGCAGCTACAGAGGCATCTGAGCAGAGCATGGACCATGGAGAAGAACAAGGAGAAGGAAGAAGATGAGGTTGGAGTTGGAGTTGGAGTTGGAGGAGGAGGAGGAGGAGGAGGAAGGTCCACACGAAGCAGGCAAGAATGGGAGATTGACCCTTCCAAACTCATCATCAAGTCTGTCATTGCTCGTGGCACTTTTGGTACTGTTCACCGTGGGATTTATGATGGCCAAGATGTTGCAGGTAGACTCTCTTTCTTTCTTTGGAATCCACTGTTGGAATGTTTTTGGGGGTTTTAACTGTTTTTAGATAGAGTATGCACAGTTTTTTCCAGTACCTCTTTTTGTCCCTCCCTTTCATACAAACTTTTGTTTAGTACCACATACATATGCAACTTATGTAAGAGGCAATTTTGTTCATTGGGGAAGCTCATGTACTGGTGTTTTCAGCTGAGACTGTTGGATAGTGTGAAAATGTTCCCTACCTGTCCCCTCTTCCTGAAATGGGAAATAGGTTCATGGGTTGCTAAGCCTTCTTTCATGCAAATGCCAATATTTCAAAGACATGTACCTTATCTCAAATTTATGTGTTACTCATATTCATTTGAGGTCTTAACTTTCGGTGGTAGCAAAATAAAGTATTAACAGATCCACTGCTTTTGCTGGTTCCTCAACTTTGTCAAACACTTGTGGTTTCACTGTGTTTATAGCTTTGCAATCAATACAACAATTTCTGCTATTTTATAAGGAAAATAGAGTTGGACAAGAGTCCATATTCTACTGTCTTTTATTTCCTTAAGTTCTTGAAGAAACCATCTAAGTTGATAGCATTTGGTTATTTTATTGATTGTCGGCTACAGAAGCATTGGTACTTTGTAAATCTGAGATTTACAAAATCCGTGATTCACAAGATTGAGTATACTTTTCTTCTTATTCTTTTTTTTTTTAAGAGTTCACAAGATCCAGTTGACTTGACAGTTAGTTGCATGAACTTTAATATTCTTTTCTTTTTTGAACTTTCATGTGTTTTTTGTTTGTGACTGGTGTGCACCTGATCTTGCTATCCTGGGATGGTAATGGTATAAGCTATAAGGATTGAAAGTAAAAATAAAAGCAATTGAAATTGTTGACTTGTAATGAGTGGTTATTAATTATTATGTTGCTGCCTACTTTTGTAATTCATTACATGAACTTCCACTGGAAGTTAGCTACAGAAAATCTTCTCGAAGGAGTTAAAGTCATCAATAATAGGGTGTGTTTGTTTTGTAGTCATGTTTAACATAAACCAAAAAATTTCTAATCCTTAGTGAGAAATGGAATGACATTGAAAGTACTTTCAACAAGCCAAAGCGTTAATGCAAACACATCCATAGTAGTTTCCCTTTTTTGGTTTTTATGATTATGATGATGTGTTGAACATGATTAGAATAACTGTTCCTGAATGCTACACTTTTAGTTCTGCAGCTTTCTACTGAACTTTGAATGAATGAGCAGGTTAAAGTAACTTGTGAATACATGCTCTGCAGCTGATTCAATTCCAAGCAATTTATCTTTCATTTTGTTTTCTCAGTTAAGCTCCTTGATTGGGGGGAAGAGGGCCACCGATCAGATGCTGAAATAGCATCACTGAGAGCAGCTTTTACACAAGAAGTTGCTGTTTGGCACAAGCTTGATCATCCTAATGTAACCAAGGTAATATTTTGCTCTCCATTCTTTTCTTCATGTTAACCATGTTTCCCTTTACCTTGTATTGTGGAACACTCAAATAGCTTACGATGACAGTGTCACGTCCCGTCATTTTCTACTATGAACCAAATCAGGTTATTACAGAAAGTACATAAATAAACAAAAAAGAAAAGCAGAAATTGTTACATCTATTTGAACTATCCTATGCAAGTTTAAAGTGCATAGGGCGGAAGGAAATTGATTGCATTGGGTTTTCCTTCTGGTATAGGTTCAAAAGTTTACGTCATAATTTTCTTATTTACACCTACTATCAAATCTATTTTGCAGTTTCTTGGGGCAACAATTGGAACCTCAGATCTACAGATACAAACAGAAAATGGTCATATAGGCATGCCGAGTAATGTTTGTTGTGTTGTTGTTGAATATTGTCCTGGTGGTGCGCTGAAGTCTTATCTCATTAAAAACCGGAGAAGGAAGCTGGCTTTTAAAGTGGTTGTTCAACTGGCTCTTGACCTTGCAAGAGGGTCTAATCCATATGCCTAAACTCTGTCACACAAGTTTTAATTTAATAAACTCTCTTTCTTAGCCTGAGAACTTTTATTGTTTACTTTATAGGTTGAGTTATCTCCACATGAAGAAGATTGTCCACAGAGATGTTAAAACAGAAAATATGCTTCTCGACAAGACACGAACGTTGAAAATAGCCGATTTTGGTGTAGCTCGTATTGAGGCTTCCAATCCTCATGACATGACTGGTGAAACCGGAACCCTTGGTTACATGGCTCCTGAGGTATATGCTTCAATTCCATTAAAAGTACATCTCTTGTGCATTGATATTATCTAGTCCTTTCCTATACTCGCATAAGATCTTGAAACCGCTAACCTATGGCTATGTTAGTAACCACTCTCTCTACTTGTTTTGCTTGCCTTTCTTGTCACATGGCATGCTCTATAGTCTACCTGATTGTAGAAGAATTAGGATGAATATTATCTCTTAAAAATATAGGGGAAATTTACCAAAAAAAGGAATCGTCACATTATTTCCATCACTGTCCATACCTTTAACCGGATTTTGTTTCTAACTTAGCTGAACAATTATGTATATTTCCGTATTGGTTTTGATACTTAACTACTGGAAGAAATTCCTAACTGGGCAGGTTCCATACTTCCATTCACTCTGCATATTTTAGAATGACAGAATCAGTTATAGGTAGCTTGGCTTTGCATAGCAGTTCATGTTTTGTTTAAATGGTTTCAGATTTTAGATATTGGTCTATTAACCTTATCTGAAGAAATTGAGCAGGTACTAAATGGTAATCCATACAATAGAAAATGTGATGTGTACAGTTTTGGCATATGCTTATGGGAGATATACTGCTGTGACATGCCATATCCTGACCTTAGCTTCTCAGAAGTAACATCAGCCGTCGTACGACAGGTATATGAAATGTCCTAAGTATCTTTACCAGCATTAATTAACACTGATATCCTGTGGAAAAATTGAAAAAACAACTACTTAAAAACCAACAGGACAATTATTATTGAGTTGCTATCTGCATATGGTCTTATATAATGATGTCTACAGTTAAGTGCTGATACATCCCAACTTGCTGTTTTTATTGTAATTAGATTTTTTTTTTATGGAACTGCAGAATCTTAGACCTGAGATTCCGCGTTGTTGTCCAAGCTCTCTAGCAAATGTGATGAAAAGATGCTGGGATGCGAATCCTGACAAGAGGCCAGAGATGGATGAAGTGGTGTCCTTGTTGGAAGCTATTGACACTTCAAAGGGTGGAGGGATGATCCCTCATGATCAGCCTCAGGGTTGTCTTTGTTTCCGCAGGTACCGAGGACCTTGAAAGATTTTTAACTGTCAAGGAAATCGATTATGGAGGGATCTTATACAGTATTCTGGAAATCTGTTTGTATTTAATTTCATTGGAGGAATAGGTAAGAAGAACTCAAGATGGAATACACAGAAAATGTGAAAAATGAAGAGCTCTGAGATTACTTGTTATTTTGTTGGGCTATAATTTTTGTAAAGCTATAATTGTGCTCCTCACTCCACCCATTTTTATCATATTTCTATGTAAGTTAATCCAGTAGATAGTAGTAGCATGGATTGTTCCAAGTTCCAATACTAATATCCTCATGGTTCATTTGATGTCCTGTGCTCGCAGTAGTGATCTGTTTTGGCTAAGATTTTCTGTTGCACAAAAACATGTGACCTATAATATTTGGCATAAATACAGAATATGGCTTTTAAAACATGATGTGTTGAAGAACTTTGTATAGGAAACCACAAGAGTTTTCTAAAGTCCATTCCCAGAATCCAGTGTTTTTACTGAAGCAAGCATAAAATCCACCCGAATGAAAGGTTTGCATATACTAACCAACTAATTGCATGTTTGGAAACACTTAAAAGCAGCTAATGTTTAATGTAAAAACCAAGTCATTCAAAGTGAAGAGTGAAGCTACCATGAAATGCCTACGTCAACTGACATATGGTTGTTTTAGCTTAAGTTGAAGTTTCAGGTTTGAGTCCATATGAATGCAGTTGTGTTAAATACATGGTATGAAGAATTTTGCAGTCCATAAAAGTTATACCCGACTCAAGAGGATTGTGGAGGAACTCTTCCTAGCTTTTGGAACACACGCTATATTCCTTGAACAAATGACTTTAGTGGGAATAATGCGGATGATTGAAGCTTCATTTTCACGAAGTTTGTTAGACAAATTTAACTTCATTTAATCTCGTATTTAAAAGGTTTCCATACCATACAATAAACGAACAATCGCAATTGTGATTCCAAGCATCATGCAAAACAAAACTTGCTCTAAATCAAATTTCTGCTTCAAATTATCCATCACTTTTGTCATCTAAAAAGTTCATTATTAGAGCCGCATTGTTTTTAACTCCATGTACGTGAGATCCTTTTATTAGAGGTTCTGATTAAACTGGCCATGAGAATGATTAGAACCAGCCCAAAGAAGAAGACACTGATATTATTGAAGTAACCCAAGTTGTTCGAGAGAACCTGAGTTTTCCTATTCCCAATGATCTATTTTCCCATTCACCAAAATAAAAATAAAAATTACACAATGATCTTAAAAAACACTAATCCCTCTTAGTTATCTCTTATTTATAATACTCCCTTTACCCAGTGTTGTCTAAGGTGAACTACCATTTAAATATTTCTCCGATAAAAGACCTCATCAACACCGTTGGATCTAAATGAGTGACCCAAATTTGTTATAGACAACCTGATGGGGTGGTAATGTTATATTTCTAATTTCCCCCGACACAAGTGATAATATTAGTATTGTTGTAACCTTATTCCTAGCCCCCCCACCCTCACTCCCAACCCCTCCCCCTTTCAAGATATCATTCCTGATGCAGCAAATCCCGCTTGAAAAGAAGGCGACACAGTTGGTTTGAGTTTGTGTTCTAATTAGACAGAATAAAATAACTTTTCCCTTCTCATATGAATAGCTCCAGTACATGAATGTCAGAAACTGCATGACTTACAAAATCCTCACTAAACAATCATAACTTAATTGATGAATTGATGGAATTAAAGTTACAAGCCGTTGTCACTTGTCAATTTAGTCTTGAAACAGAATATAATCTCAAGCAGTTTAACTGAATGCTAGGTTCTGCGAGTAAAATGAGTACTGGCTTCTGAGAACAATGGAAACAAGCTTGGGGAAGTGAACTTTGCAATGTAACAGCCTCTTGAAACTCATGTGAAGTATTTAATAGCAAAAACACAGAAAGATCACTAGCCAGCAATCTTGTAGCTTGGATTAACTAAATTATCCAGGCCAGATACCACTTGAATAGATTCTATGACATCACCAACCTTGAGGTCTGCCAAGTAATCTTCATTTTCTGTCACATATCCAAAGACTGCATATCTACCATCCAATATATTGGCATTACTGGGAGTTAGCTCACTTTCTTTCAATAGCCAAAATACTTGACTTGAGCCAGAGTTGTCCTCAAATTCCTATTCAACAACATAAAAGGAGTGAATAAAAGAAAAGAAAACACGACAAAAGATTAGCATGCTTAGAGAAAGGCTGTGTCAAAGTCAAAGAATAGATTCTCACTTCTCTTGCCATAGCCATTGTTCCAAATGCATTAAACGGAAGCTTTGTTTGAGCCTTGTATAGTCCAAGCTCCTGTATGCCAGCAACAAATGAGAAAGTATTCAGCTTTGAGAACATAATGAAGAACAGATTTGAATATATAAAATACAGTTAAATATGTTATAAAGTGAAACTCGATTCTTCTCACAATACAATGAAGTTTGTGATGGACACCACAATAGACGTGAAAAAGATTGCAAAAAACTGAAATCAGCTATTCACTTTAAGCAAATCAGAATTCTTCCATTTATATCACCAGTAAAATCGATGGGGACCAAGACAAGCTTATTTTACTTGAATCTCCCATATCAGTTCTACGATAAAACCCTCTCCTTATCAACAGTAATTAGATAAACCATATAAAGCTACCACCTTTCTTTTTCTTTCACCGTGAGGTTCTGTGCCTATAAATGAAATAAGATGAAGGACCTCTCATTAAGCAAGTAACTGTTTTTTTTTCCTATTGCATTTGGGGTTATAAGTTGCTATGGTATTCATAGTAAAAGCCCCTTCAAGACACCTGGCTTCTCCAATGATATATGCATCATGCAGGATACAAGCTTCAAAACAGATGCTGATTTATTCTTCCATTGTAAAGCAGCCAATCCCATTCAGAATAGGTTTGGAATTTTTTGTCATGTGTCAGCTTGGCTTGAGACAGTTTTCACTGATTAATTTCTGGGGCTTTGAGAGAACTAAGAGGAGATGCTTTAGGGCAATGTGCACTTTATGGTATATTTTTCAATTAAATCCTCCTACTCTAAAGACCCAGTCTTACAGATAAGCAGGATATAATTGTTTACGGGTCTGACATTGGGGCTCAGCCGCTCAGCCCATTTTTTTAGGCAATCTTACAGATAAGCAGGTAGGTTGAAAAGCCCCTTGATGTTGATTTTTTTCAACTTAGCTATGTTGCATTTGTAAAGAATAACACTTTCTTTTTCTGTACTTTTTCTTCTTTCTTAATCAAGTTCCCTTACTTGAATACATTATAGTTCTGCATGATATTTATATATATGAATCCCTCGTTTGATTGGCTTTATCTGTTAACATCAACATTAACTTTAAGCATGCATAAACTTCATACAAATTATAATGCAAATGTAGAAATACCCCTAAGAGTGACAAATAATTGATGATTACCTCCAGAGTTGCTCCATAGAAAGGTGCCTTTTCTCCATCTGCCATAATTTCTAATGGTATTGTCCTCGTTTTCTCTGTACTTGGATCAATAAAACCCTCAGCAGGACCTTCAGGATCGCCAGTTTGGACAACAAACCCATCCGCTGCATAAACAATAAAAAAAGGTTAAACTATCTTGGTGAAAGAGTGACTAGAGAGGGAAAAAAGAATAAGTCCCACTGTGGATATCCATATACAAAATACATAATTCAATAATAGTACAAAATTACAAACCATGTCCAATCAATGTCAGATTTCTTACCTCTCTGGATTTCCATGCCATCATAGAAGTGCCTTTCTACCAAATCAACAAAATTTCCAGCAGTTACAGGGGCATTATAACCATCAAGAACTATGTGGAAAACACATTCATCCAAGTTTGGATTGTCTTTAACCTTGACCTTCATATCAACTGCTGCTCTCCCCTTTAACAAAGGCATATTTTGGTATTCCTCTGGCACCTCATACGGGAAGCCATCAACCATGTCTTCTTCAACACTGCAGAAATGCAATGCCCCAGGAACATCTCAGCTGCAGTCAATGAAAGGTTATATATGAGAAAAATCTTTCTCAAGAAGATTAATTTTCCTAGTCCTTCTCAATTTTTAATTGCTAGAAGGAGGAGTACACTCTTTTTGTTTACATCTTAAATCCTGTTCATTTCCCTCATCAGCATTGCTCTAAAATGCAGCCCAACCCGGTCTCTTAGACTGGTGATCCAAAGGCCAGGGAGATTCCGTTTTCAGTTGGACTGTGATTGCATCCAATCCAGTCAGAAGCAACCACATTGGTCCAGTTTTCATCAAATATGCATGAACAGCATAGTCATAAAACCCAGCTTGGCAATTAAGACTGGTGAACCGAGTTATCAGTGGACAAGGAAAGCCATTCACTAGATGGTCTGGCATAGGATCGCCAAAGTCAAGGCAGATCAGACTCAGCAGGTTTTTATCGACCAAATCAATCTAGATGAATTGTGCTAAATTGGTTGCCATTTGGTTTGTAATATTTAAGACAGATGAATGTTTTTAGTGGTGTAATTGATGCTCTTCTGGCACAGTAAGTTACCATTCAAATTGAGTCACAGTTGATATAACAAAGACATCTCTATTCATAGGTGATCCAGTGGCGCCCAGCTCCCTGACTAGGTTCATGTAAGGGAAAGGTTTAATTACTTTGCACAGCAGGTTTAAGCTAAAGCCCGCTTATATCATTGAAGCAACCAACATTTGACAAGACCTCTTTCTGGCAGTTCCTATGGTATGAAAAGGTACATGAAGTACTTTATATCATCATAAGACACCTACATGGATTTTCTTAATACAAATGATATTTCTAGTCAGTCTAATATTCTAAATAACTGGTACTTATAGTACTCGTGACCTTGTGAAAAATGAAATCATTAATGACATGCACAAACCTATTTCTTATTTCTTCTTTAAAAAAACCCTCCCTATTTCTCGGTAAGCACGTCTATGGAATTGTAGAGTCTTTAGATGGTTCATGTAATGTAAATGATTTAGTTATCAAGATACTCACCCTCCAACATACTGAAGAAGTTCTTTTTGTTTTGGCCCAACAGCATCTCGATTTCTATCCTGCAATATCAGTTCAAACTCATCCAAACCAGCTTCCAGCTTATTAAGCAATTCAACTCCATGCTCTTTCTTTGATTCTGCTAAACCTGAAACAATTAAAGTCTTCCCTTGCTTGAGTGCTCGAGAAGCCTGCCTCACATTCTACATTCCATGTAAAGTAACTCAGTTTCTATCCTTAAGGTAAAAAAAAAAACACAAAAGCTCATACACAATCTGCATGGACAATACAACTCTAAAAAGAATAAGAATCTTGTGTCTTACCCTTTCCACAGAGTCAAGTGCCTTGACTCCAGCAATCTTGAGACTATCTGTAATATCTTCAAGTGGTTTCTGTACTTCTCTAACTGCCTTATTGTCAATAGGAAGAGCATATCTCAAAAGAGCCCCAGGGTCCTTAATTGGGGGTCCGGATATCAACACAGACAAATCAGGTAACACTGGGCTAGCTGCGTGGGCATCAGTAGGTGACCCCAATGTAGGAACTCCAGTTACTAATCCAACTGCTAATGCTATAGATATCGCACAATGCTTGAAAGAAAATGACTTCCCTTTCTGTACCAAAATATAACATATAATTTATGGGACTGGAATCATATATTGCAACATTCTCAAGTCACATTCTAAGAGTAAATAGTATTAGCAAGGCATATGATTCGTTACTATTCAGCATTTAAAAGTACTACTGGAGATTGAAGGAACTAATTAATCATAAACTCATCAGGGCACAAGTCATTTGTAATAATGCTACACTATTGGGGCAAATGTAAGTCCCATTCAATCAAATAGGCTTCCAAGAGCAGTAGTTCTAACTTCTACTTGAAGGCAAACACAGAAGATGTTTGATGCAAGTTGTTTCGATTTTAAAAGCAGGTCTAAATGGGCTTCTCTCTCTCTCTCTCTCTCTCTCTCTCTCTAATGGTGGCAGGAAGTTTAGACCTATGACTATCTCTCAAGTCTAAAGTCTAAACTACCCAAAACCCCTACACTACTAGTCCACTCCTATTGGATATCTTGGGGCTTATCTTCTGCATTGTGATGTCTGGAACTTGCTCAAGTGGTTATTCATACCAATTAATGTATATGAACATAAGATGGAACAAAAACTATTAAAATGCAATTTCTATATCCCAAACATCCATTTTGAAGAAGATTAAACTAACAGATTATAATGGGGTATCATATCTAAACCCCAGATGTTTATGATCTTCATTTATATCAAACAAACAGCAACTTCTAAACAAATCAAATTTTGAAGAGACTTACATGTTTGTTCTGAAACTCAGAATGTTGGGGTGGTTGGTAAGAGCAGCGAGCACCGAAACCTCGAAGTCTAGCATTGGTGTGAGGAAGAGGGTAGGTTAGACGTTTAGAGTGAGTACTGAAGTGGAACAATAAGGGGGCAGTGGCAACGGTGGCACAGTAGTGACAGGGGTTAATGGCTGCCATTGAAATCAGAGAACAAATCTCATGTGACACAGAGAAAGAGACAGTGGAAATGGAAGTTCCTTAGATAAGATTTTGAGAGGATTGTGTTGTTATGTAAGATAGAAACCTGCAAAATAAGCACATCTTCATCCATTCATCTTGATGCTCCAGATAAGATAACATAACATTGGGCCCACGTAAATGATACACTCTTTTTTATTTTTTGTATTTGTTTGGTTTCGGACGATATTCATAACCAACGGTTACTGAGACTAATCGTCGTTTGAGTTTCAAAGATAACAATAAATAAGTATTCATTATCCTAACAAGTTATTTTTCACAATCGAACTCTCTCTGACCTAAATGTTTAATGAGACAATATCTACAAACTGTGTACTAGATTTTGTTGGAACACTCTTTTATTAGTTTTTAAAAAATCTAATCAAATATCAAATACATTGTTTCGAATAAAGTTCTATGTAAATAGAAATGCAATCGACCGGTTCAATTTTATGAAAATTGAATAAATATGACAAGTTATTTATACTCGCATATTTATATTCCTATGCAATTTATTTATTTTTGGTTCTCAAAGCTTCTCAATGTCGAAAACCATGAGACTAATTACTCGACGCTTTAAAATAACAATAAGTGGGTAGATCACACTAACTTATACAATTTATATTATTTATGAACAATACATTCAAATAAACTAAAATTTAAGTTATTATTTGAAAATATACTTGAGCTAGTATAAGCACAATTTTTTATTAATATTATTAGTTATATTGTGATTTATAGATATTCTATTTGAAACTATAAATTATTTATCATTGAACTTACCATATATTTTAAGATTTGTATGAAATCTTTTTGAAATCTAAATTAAAACTAAAAAATCAAATTCAACTCTAAGCACTTTAGATTAGATTAAGTTTGAACTTAAAACTGAATGATTGAATGACAAATTAAGAGAATTGAAAGGATTAAGATGACTTTTCTCTTTAAAATTGATCCAACCAATCTGAATGCAATTGATTGGAAAATACAATGAACAATAAGGTATCAAATCTCACAACTAAAGTTTTTTCACCCATGTATTTCTAGTAGAACCTATATATTGTCACCAAGAATTTGACTAGTTGTAAAATTTATAACTTGTTATCTTCACACCAAATAGTCTTATTTTATTTATTATTTATGTTTATTGTTATAGATAATTAAATCTCAAGGAAAAATTGTATTTAGATGCATTTCACCTCTTCTTCTAGATAGAAATAGAAATGAAATTAGAGAGAAGAAATAAAAGATATGATTGAAAAAAATGAGAAATGTAGGAAAGTGAAGTGAGTAGAAATGTGATGGAAAAGAATGTAAATGTGAATTCGATAGGTATTGCTATATAGGGGAAAACATATTAATTAGCATGCTAGACTTTAGTAAAGGGAAATAACCCTCTTTTTCTTCTATTTAATTTTTCATTTTGAAAGGTGAGATAACTTCTTAAATATTAATGACAGATGATTATTCTTAAGGGGAAATCCTCCACCCAATAACAATCCTTACAAGTGAAAGAAAGTCCAGCCAACAGGGTCTGCAACTCTGTTTAGGCTCTTTTTTGCAATATGCAAAAGAGCAAAAACTGAACAAATAAGACTTTGCAGTCTGAGATCAGTGGCAGGTTTGTATGACAAGGAACTAGGGAAGCAAGAGTGGCAGATTCATGACATCAAAGAGTGCAATCTTTTATTGAATATTGAGTGCTACCTGTATCTGAAGAACTGTTTCAGCTTTCAAACTTATAATTTGTTAAACTTGTAAACATAAGCAGCTGACAGAACATAACACAGTAACAATAGATGTAGTGTAGTCAATGTATTAAGCTTTGTATAGATCTTGAAATAGGAAAACCATGGTCTGAGAGCCTAACTATAGAAACGAATTTACAATTCCAATAGCTGAAAATGAAAATCTCAACTCTCTTTCTCAACTATATATGTACGCATTGCATACTACATAAGCAGTCACATTAGACACCTATATAAAATTGTTTCCTCTACATCCTTGTATAAAAGCAAGAAGGAGTATAGGCAAAGAGAAGGAAGAAAACTCTGATATTGGCTGCAATCAGACTGCAATCCCTTTTGGCTGCTGGACATGATTATCATCACCATCATTCTCTCCCTTGCAGGAGCAGTACCAAGCATATAGAATGAGCTGCACAACTCCAGAAAACACTCCCACACCATTGCTTATCTGCAAGGAAAAAAGGTAACAATGAGGAAAAAGCATTTCATTTAAGAACTAACTAATTAACAAGGAAAGAGAAATAGAAATGATGTAATACCAAAATATACAGGTCGAAGGGGTCCATGAGAGAATATATTGTCCAGCAAACACCATTGAGAAAGTTTGCTAGAGAGAGTGAAAAGGGCATGTATTTCACACTCTTAGTTCTGATCACTTTTGCCTGTTTCATTATATATAGCATATACCAAGAACCAGATGAGTTGGAGTGAATTTTTTTATATATAAATTCAGCAGTTCATATATTTCACACTCTTAGTTCTGATCACTTTTGCCTGTTTCATTATATATAGCATATACCAAGAACCAGATGAGTTCGAGTGAATTTTTTTATATATAAATTCAGCAGTTCATATATGAATATGTATGGGATAGAAATTAATTACTTACCATGATTGTAAGAGGAGAGAAATACATCAAAATATTGAAGACGTCACAGAGAATACCAACCACTAATGACCTTCGGTGAGTGCCATGTGCTAGTAGCAAAGTTAGAAGAACGATGGCAGCAAAGAAGATAACCTCGCCCAGAACAAAAAGCAGTACCCTTTTCTGAAATTAAGTAAAGAGACAGTAAGTATCAGAATAGGAAGGGCTACATTAACAAAGCATCTCTTAAACATTCAATGAAGCAACTTAGTTTTGGGTCTTCCAATTAAGCTAATTGAATAAATAAAAAGCAGAACATTTAAAAAAATTAAAATTAGACATCCCCATTCTTTAAAGGGGTAGGTTAGGCTTTAATGAGTCCCTTCTTTTTAACTTCATAGCATATTTCATCATTGTACTTAGAATTATCCAATATAGAGGGGAAAACAATTGTTAGATTTCAAAAGGATTCCAACTTCTCAAACGTTTTATAAGCTAGAGAAGTAGAAGGTATGATATAAAACAAGATGCTATAGAAATACCTTTTTAATTATTATTGGATCACTTTCTACACTTATTTAACTATTCTAAAAGATAATTTGAGATCAAGTATAAGAGAGTAACAGAGAATAACAGAATGTATTAAAAGGAGTTCTTAAAAGCACATACTAATAAGATTACTTACAGCAAAATTACAGGAGTAATGAATAGCATAAATAAACAAAGTCGAAAGCATACTCACCCGTCCTCCACTGGTAGCATAGATGCAAAAGATGATAAGGTACAAGGACTCGAACAGCAGACCAATGCCATTGATGGTTACCACTAAAATGCTGTGTGGGTGCACAAAAGGCATCCCATAGAACACCCAAAACGCACAATTCATCACTGTAGCTAGGTAAGGGTCCGGCTTGTATTCCTTCACAGATTTAGCCTGGTAAATTCTGTACATAGTTGGACTGCATTTCATTCAATTAACACATTAATTTTTACAAATCAACAATTAATACACTATGACTTTAATATTAACATATTTACAATATATGTGTGAAGCAAAAATTAAGTAGCTATGAACCAGCGACATCCAAATCATAATCATAATAAAAGGAAGAACTAAAAAGCGTTGGTTATGATCATCAAGCAACATTGTCAACAAAATTAAAGCAACAAAGAAAAATAAAACAGACTTTATTTATACAGAAGGAAAATAAACAGAGGAAATAAAAGCCATTCTGCCATATGAAGGGCATTACAGTTACAATTTGAATCTCAATACAATAACAAATAAGGAATTTACACATAATTATATCCTATAAAAAGCTAATGAAATTAATATTATATATGACAGTATGACACACACAAAACAAAGTGTATATAATCGATTAATCATGCTTTTAGTGTCTATTCAATGATGATTATTTTAAGTAACTATTCAATGATGATTATTTTAATACATATATACAGTTTGTGTCTCTTGCATGCATATACATGTGTGTCTAAATATAATTATCAATCGTCCACGCATTATCAAAAAATAAAAATAAAAATAGTAATAATCGTCCATAACAAAAAAACAAATATAGAGAATCGAGATATCATTACGCTGGTGAGAAGAATAAAACGAACGAAATGACATTGCCTGCAAACAACAGCGAAAATTGATCAGAACAAAGAAACAAATATAGAACTCATGATTGAGCACTTCATATGGCAGAACTAATCGTTCAATGCAGCGATAAATCAAGTTCTATAATGCATTGAAGAATCGCTCACAATTCATGCTTAAACTGAACTAATCGTGCGTTCAAGAATCAATCTCTAATGCAGCGAAGATCAAAACGTTTTTTGGTTTTTTTATGTGCATGAGTTGAAATTAAACTGGTTCTCTAATGCAGCGCAGAATTGCACAATGCTTAAACTGAACTAATCGTTCAAGAATCAAGTTCTGTAATGCACTGAAGAATCGCACACAATCCATACTTAAACTGAACTAATCGTTTAAGAATCACGTTCAAGAATCAACTTCTGTAATGCAGTGAAGAATCGCACAACAATCAATGCTTAAACTGAACTAATCGTTCCAGAATCACGCTCTGTAATGCAGCGAAGATTCGCACACAATCAATGCTAAACGAGAATCGAACAGAGATTTTTAATTCAAGTTGCGATTCAGAAGGAGGAGGAAGTGCGAACCTATGATGCCAACAATGTTGCGAGCAAGTGCAGCTCTCACCATCTTCGATCGAAGCTTTTCTTCGCAGAGAACGCAGCACAGAAAGCACACTGAGAGAGAAGCAGAGAGTAGAAATGCTGAATGCGTGAGCTCAACGTGAAGAAGAAGAAGCGGTTATGCTATATTTATATACAGTTGTGTTTTTTATTTTTATTTTCTGAAATTATGATTTAAGAGTTTTAGTATTAAAACTGTAATTATGTCCTCTCCGTCAATGGTTTTCAACTTCTTTTTTGGGGGGAAAAATGAGTATTGGAATTAGTTGGAAACAAAATGTTTTTCCGAAAATAAGAAAGAAATGTATTCAAACAAATTTTGATATTGCAAATCAAAGTAGCTTTGTGAGTTATGACATTATTATTTTATATTTTTCTTAAAACAAATTAAAGTATCATAAAATTTCATTATAATTTTTTTTTTTAGAGAAAACCTTCTTTTTCAACTTTATATTTTGTTTAAAATCTAATTTTAGCTCATATTAATAAGTTTAAATATGTTTTTAGTCTTTCACATTTAAAGAGAAATTTAAATTGATCTATGTAAATAAATTTCATTGCAATAAGTCCCTGAAAAAATTTATTTTAAATAAATCTAACTTTGAAGTCTGCTTGCCCATGTGTCATGAATTTTGTCCGGCCACTAGTCCATGTGATGAGCTTAGTCAGATGAGGTGCGACTTGTGAACTTTTCGCATAAGTTGTGATTCCTCTAAATTTTTGTAATTATTTTTAGACTCTCATATTCCCTATTCTTTCTTTCATCTTCCTTCAATTTCATCTTCGTACATAACCATTACACCATAATGGCAGAACCTCATAACCACCACACCTCTTCCTGACCACCATCTTTTCACCGTTCAACAAAAATCTAACACACAAAAATGTAACTCTTATGATAAGAGAAAGTGGGCCAAAAGCCCAAAACCTAATCCAATTTCCACTCCTCTTGACCTAAACACATACACTATGTTTAGTTTAGGAGAGATGGAGAGAAGACAAAAGATGAGTATAGAGAAAGAGGTGAGAAGAAAAGTAAATTTTATAGGTTATTTGGTATGACAGAAAGAGAGGAGAAATAAATAATGTACTTTATATATCCAAAGACATTTTTACCCCTAAGTTTTTTATTATTTACAAAATTGTTCAAAAGTGTGATTGAGGACATAAGTAGAAAGGAAAAAAAAATTTAAGCATGTGTCTCATCTTTCTTCCTAATTTGTGAAGATTGATAAAAGGTGGGAGGGCCCACCATATTAGTACCAAACAAGATAGGGAGAGCATCTCATGCCTATCTCTCTCTTTGATATTTATTTCTTCAATATCTCACCTCTAACAAATAAACCATTAAACACACAAAACTATCATCGCTAAAACAAAATACCGTAAAATAGAGAAAGAGACAGAAATATTTGAGAGAGTTTTAGCATAAGCAAGATTGAAGAGGTGCAATGGCTACAGAAAGCGATGCGGTAGCCAGGATAATAGCGATGCAGTGTGATCAAAAGTACGATAATGGTGTCTTTGGTTGCTTTAAACGCAAAGAAAACCCTAGGGGAAGAGAAAGCACGAGACGTGATGGCGGCCTCGCGCATAATCTACAAAGGTGCAATGATGCTCAAGAGAGATTCACTATGGAGAGGGGTTTAATAACAAGGTCTATGGAGGTTAGGCAATAGGGTTTGGGAGTTCATAATTACGCTTTGATGGTTCTCGAACAGATGGACTCCTCTTTCTTTTGTGTTGATACGTGAACCCTGACACTTCATCATTCAATATTCTTAGTTGAATCAAGTGAGTTATCCTTGATTTGATTTATTAACAGTGCAAAAAATATTACACTATCTAGTACCTTTTTCTTAAAAAATACTCAATTGCTGAACTAATTCGGGTTAAAAACAAATAGATCTGAGGACCAAATCAATTTTAATTAGTTTGGTTCGTATCAGAAATGAATTAAATAAATCCAAAGTTAATTACATTACTTTTGTTTGGTTGAGTTAACGGGAGATGTAATCGACAAAAAACTTTACCAATGATGAGGGTGTCAAGGATTATCATGGAAAAGTAAATATGTAATACTATTATGATTATTAAAAGTTATTCATGAAAAATATACTTTTTATATGTAATATTTATAGTAATTATCATAAATAGTTAATTTTATTAACAAAAATTGTCATGAAAGAGTGCACCATGCATGCATCAATTTGTAATTAACCAATAATCCAATTTGATTAACAGTAGCACTGCGACTCTGAAAGGTGTGATTAGGAGTCACGTAATTGGTGTAGCTCAAAGTTAAGGCTTCGGCCCATTTCTGTCGTGGGTTAACAATTTGCTAACCTGATCTCACAGGCACAATTTTTTAAATATAAAATAATAAATTTATTAATATAAATTAACTCATATATTAAGTGAATTTATTGGGAGCTTTACATTAAAAAAAATAAAAAACCAATGTTGTCTTACCACGTACGTGTTTCTTGACTTTCGTGACCTTTTTATTCGTATCATATAGCATTTTTGTTCAATTAAATATAAATAAAATATAATGTAAATGATCTAAGATGACAAAATTTCCTAATCACCAAAAAAAAAAAATTCTAAGATGAGAAATAGCATTGTTTTTCTAGGCATGTATATGAAGCGCTTATATAGTTTTAAGGACTTATAGGTATTACATTGTCACAATGTGTATTTTTTTTTTCAGCTATAAATACCCAATTACTACTGCATTTGTAACGAAGGTTGCAACTCTTCCGTTTAAGGTAGAGAGAGCTGAATCTCATTTGGCTTTAAATCACCATCATCCTTTTCACCTTTGGAAGAGTAATAGCAAGCATATAGTATAAGTTGAACAAGTCCAGAGATCACTCCAATACCATTGCTCACCTGCAAGAATACACAATATTGCATAGCTTAAAATTTTCATTCAAAAATGGCACCCAAGAAATAAAAAAGATGTACATATATAGGATCTAGAAAAGAATGAAAAATATGAATCTGATTACCAGAACATAAATGTCGAAGGGGTGAATGAGAGCATATGTAGTCCAAGCCAAACCATTAAGAAAATTAGCCACGGAGAGCCAAAATGGCATGTATTTCACACTCTTAGTCTTTATCACCTTCGCCTGTTAATTATATATATCAAGACCAAGATAATCTTTTTTAAAAAATTAATAATAAACTTCAATAATTCATATCCATATATAGAAATTTAAGACTTACCATGATTGTAAGAGGAGAGACATACATCATCACATTGAAGACATCACAAATAACACCAACCACTATAGACCTTTTGCGAGTGCCATGCAATGCCAGCATTGTTATAAGAGCAATGGCAGCAAAGAAAATAACCTCGATCAAAAGAAAAAGCAGTATTTTTTTCTGAAATATTAAGAGAACAGAAAAATTAATTAATTTTGGGACTTCAAAGCTTATTGCAGAATCATGATAAGCATATAATGAGGTATGGATCATGATCTTCTCAATTGTAAACTTTCTTGAATGATAAGAGTGATAAGCGTACGCACCCGTCCTTTAACAGAGGCGTAAATATAAAATATGGTGAGATAGACGACCTCGAACCCAAGCCCAACACTATTGATTGTGAGGACTAAAATGCTGTGTGGGTGCACAAAAGGCAATCCATAAAACACCCAAAACGCACAATTCATGAGGGTAGCTAGGTAAGGATCGGGCTTGAACTCCTCCACGGATTTCTTCTTTATAATTCCATAGAATGTTGGACTGCAATGCATTCAAATAGCCCAATATAAAACAAATAAAAAATAAAATCACATACATACAAAATGAATATGGTGTATTACTTATTACTTGTCATTAGTTTGTATTCCAAGTTTATATACACTATTCAAATAAAAAATTAATACATGAATTTGTCCGAGTAAATAGTTATACACACATCCAATCATATCTCTCTATCTCAATTTTTTAATTTTAATTTAATTATAATATGAAGAAAAATATGAAACTCAATTAAATATCAGTGTAAAACTATATTCGCAATTAATCGCGGATAGACTTTTGACCTTCACCACATTTAGGTCGAAATTACTAGAGTAATTTAATAAAAAAATATTCGAGATCAATATATAGTTATTAGATTTTTAATATGTTACTACCTAATTTCAATCTTTTAATATATTAAAATTAAGAGCAAATTGCACCGAACTCCTCAAAAGTTTATCACTGTTGCATTGACCTCTCCTTTATTATTTAACAAGACACTAATTATCCTTATTTTATTGACACATTGCATTAACCTTAGGAGAGGTGAGTGCAGTTTCTCCTAAAATTAATATATAAATTTTTAAATTAATTTCATCATTTTTTTTCTAATAAATCTTCAAAAACTAGCTTAAGGTGGGAAAATTGCTCTACTTTGTTTGTGATATCTCTAGTTGGTATGAGTTATTAATATATTTAAGATGTTGTTATCTTATTTCAATTGTTTAATATATCATTTAAAAAAAATTGTTTAATATATTAAGTTAAGATATCAATTTACAATTTAATTTTATCTTTTTCTAATAAATTAATAGGATGATAGAACATTAATTGAGATTTAATTATATTTAATGAGCAATAATTCAGTCAAATATAATTCTTTTAAATAACTAATATAATCCTCCAAAAATGATTTTCCAATTATTCTATTAGTCACTAAATGGAATACATATTAAATATTTCCATGCTTCTAAAATATTGACTAACTTGACCTTTAATTACATGTTTATTTTTAAAGCACGAGTTAATATTCTGATTATCACACATCATTTTTTAAATTTATAAAAAAAAATATTGAAGAATATCTAAAATTCTAGATATGTCATATTGTGGAGAGGAGACTTTTAAATTCTGACAAAAGTATGAAACTTTAACTGCATATATTTGTATTAATGAGAGCTCATGTCAGCATAATTAATGACCATAGAAAATAATACTAAAATGACAAAATACATATTAAAATTATTTTAAAATTACAAATAATAAAAACAGAAAAGTCTTTAAAAGAATTAACTCTTGGAAATTGTATTAATCCAATTGTAACTTCAAAGTATTGAAAATTGAAATTATTTAAATATGTAGTTGGCTAAATCACTCAAGATTCACTTTAAGTAAAAATTATTTTGGTTTATATGATGCAATAATATTTTGACACGTGTCTATCTCACAAAGAGATTCGGGTGATTTTATCCAAGAAAACTTTTTTCTAAATATTATCTTTATCTTAAACTTTGATTAATTGTAACACATGGAAACTGTTTTAATGCCCAAGTAAATGACCAAATAACAAACAAAAAGAAAAGAAAAAACAGAGTAAACAGAGCGAAGTAAACAGGGAGAGGATTTTACGCTGGTGAGAAGAACAAGCCGAAGGAGATGACATTGCCTGCACAGAAAACAATTGAAAAACGAACACATAACTCGGCTCAGCATGCTACACGAATCAAACGTTGATGCTGTTATTATTATTTGTTTTTTCACGTCTAAATTGATTATAAAACAGAGAAAACCAGAGCCCAAAAACAATTGGAATAAAATTGAAATTTTATTTTCACAAGAAAATGTGTGCTCTGGTTCAAACAAAACGAAACAAATGAATGCAAATCAATACTCGTATAGAAAATTTTGATTTTTGAATGGTGATGGTGAAAGCCACAAAATGTCAAAATTCATGCATGTTGCTGCTATTGAGAGAGAGAGAGAGAGAGAGAGAGAGAGAGGAACCTATGACGCCAACGACGTTACGAGCTATAGCAGCGGTTACCATCCTGTAAGCTCTTTCTTCTGCAGAGTCAATATGCAATCAGAATTTCACAGAAAGGGAGAGAGAACCACAGACAAAGAGAAAGGTAAAGAAAATATGAGCTTTGAAACAGAGGGCTATATAGTAATAATAATAGTATTATTTTTGTTTTAGGTTATTATAAGAGGAAAACATAGTATAGCATTATATGTTATTTATTCATTTAATAAAATATAATAAAAACAAAACCATTTTTGTCATCCTCAACTTTTTTCCCAAAACTCTGTACGGGAAATTTATTTATTTTTTTGACGGTGGAAATAGTTTTTTATTTTTTAAGAAAATAATTGAGTGGGATCGGCTCCGATCACCACCACGAGTCATGGCATACCTCAATGACCTTTGATCTCTTACAGAGATACTTATGGATCGCTCACCAACACAGTTCTCACATCAACAACGGGATATAAACACATAACTTTCTGAGATGAACTGTTCTATTCTTACCAACTGAGCTAACCTGGTTTAACATGAGTCGGTAAATAATTAAAAAAATTCGTTACGTAGTAAAATTAATTAATTAATTTTTATTTTGGCACTAGTGTATCCTAGGAGAAGGTTATAAATTATAATGACGTAGTGGCTTTCATTGAATAATTATATGATGTTAAGAAACTAATAAAAAAAATCTGATTACCTTTTATGGTCAAATCTATTTTCAGGCCAAAGGCGTTCACCTTTTATCTTTCAAAAAAGTGACTTGGAAACAAATTGCAATCCCTTTTTAATGTTTCTTTTTATTTTAATTAAAAAATATTATCTCAGTAAGATTGATAAATAGAAAATACATGCCACTTTAGTCCCATTTGATATAATGATAGGATAAGAACAGAAGAATATGGTAAGTTAGATGGGATAATAATAAGATAAGAGTAAAATAAACTCTTATCCCATTATGTATTTGGGGTGGACAAAATAATAATATAATATGATTTAACAATTAAAGTATATAATAAATTTTAAAATTTGATTTTTCTATATCTTAAAATTCAATTAGCATATTAATTTCTTAATTTTATAAATGAGTCTATATGTTTTTAAATTAATTAAAATTAAATTATTTTTTATTAACTAGTCTATTTAAACTTAAAATATGTAAGTTACCAAAAAAGTTTAGTAGTTACCAAAAACATGAAATATATAAGTAATTAACCAATTGATTTTAATTTAATAGTATCAAGTGATAAATAATAAAATTAATTGAATTTAATTTTTTTAATAATATTATTTAATTTTTAAAATTATTCTATATTTAAATTATGAATAATTATGTATGTAAAAAATTATTTTAAGTGAGTAATAGCAGATGATAATAAAAAATTAGTCTATATTTACTACTAATAAATCAACATTTATAAGTGAGTAGTCAATTTTAGTTAGTGAATAATTAGTTTATATTTTTTATTATCATAATATAAGTAACGAAATAATATTAATTGAGTAGTAGAAAGTGATGAGTAAAAAGAATGCCTATTTTTTTATGCGTAAGACAAATATTTTCACCATTTACAAATTAGTTCATTTTTTAATTAAATTTATAAATAACTAAATAATGTTAACTTTATAGTAGCAACTAGCAATTGATAATAATAAAATTAATATATCATTAAAATTACTATTTTTACATTTATAATTGAATATATCAAAAATTAGAAAAAAATTGAAATAATTTTAATTTGGAGTTAGAGTATTGAAAAGAATAGAAAATTGTTATCATATCCTTTGGTTTTTAACCAAACTCCCCGCCTCAAGATAAAATTTATACATGATGGACATGATATCATAAAGGACAAGATATGATAAGGGACATGTTACATTAATCTAACCTACTGACACAACAAACAGCGAATTACAACAGGATATGATTACATTATCATATTCTATCTCCTTATCTTGGCCACCAAACGAACCCTAAGGTTTTAACACATGTATTTAGAAATAATACTTTCTCAATTTCATAATAATTGTCCAGAAAAAAAAAACACACATATTAAGAAATACAATTAATTTTATTAACTTTCAGAAAAATATTATTTATTTTCCTATTTTACTCTTTAAAATGTATTTTTGCCTCGCATTATTTATGAGGGTTTATGTGGGGGCCTGGGGTTTAGAAAGATGTATGAGTTTAATCAAGCTATGGTGATGAAAGTTGGGTGGGGTTTGATTAACAATCCATAATCTCTTCCGGCGAGGGTGTTACGAGGGAAATATGGGTGTGGGATAGAGGTGTTTCAAGTGGTGAGGAAAGGACGAAGGGAATCTCTCTCATGTAGCAGGGCGTAAGAAAGACTTGGGATATGGTTGTTTCGGGTTGTAAGGGGAAAGTGGGTGATGAAAGGACCATCAGGTTTTGGAGGGATGTTTGGCTACATTCGAAGCATGTGTTAGAGAAGGTGGTGTCTTAGGAGGTTTCGACGGATATCCATGATATTTCGCTCTCCCACTTCGTTGAAGAAGGGAGGGGTTCAAAGACGTACCTTTTTTCTAACTTTTTGCCTTGAAGGTTTGTTCAAGAAATTACCAAGTCAATCTTCCGTTTTGGGCAGGAGAGAGCTCAGGCAAGTTCTCGACCAAATATGAGTTCAACAAGGTGGAGGATAGCTCCAGCCGAGGCAATTTCGACAGCTTTGAAACGATGTTTGGTGTTTGAAGGGCCCTCAAAGGATTCAAGTCTTCGTATGGAAGCTATTGAATCAGGGAGTCCTCTCAAATTCTCAATGGTATCAACGACACATGAGTCACTCAACAATGTGTTCCTTGTGCATCACGTCTATTGATGATTATCTCCACTTATCCAGGGAGTGTAGCAGCATTCTCCCCTTCTAGCGTAGGCTGCTCGACAGTGTTGCAGATGGTGGTTTTTTCTCAGCGGATTGGAAGCACTGGATTACTGACAACATTAGAGGCGTTCGGTTCTTTCCGGCTAATGTTGATTTGCCGTCCCATCGCCCTCTAGGCTATTTGGCAGCATAGCAACGAGGCCATCTTTAATCATTCTCAACTCATTCCATCGCAGCTTTGGGGTTTTATCCGGTCAATGGGTATGGAGGAATAGGTCTCAGCTTCTACTGCTTAGCTTGCTAATGTTACAGATGAGCATCGCAGTGTGTTCGATATTCAGGGTGTGCGTCCTCATCGAGTGCGATGGTAGCCTCCCGATCTTGGCTGAGTGAAATTCAATGTCGATGGTGTTGTGGCAGAGACTTTCCAGGCTAGCGGCGAGGTTATTCGTGGTTCCGATGGGAAATGGCAAAGGGGTTTCTGCAAAAACTTAGGTGAATTGATAGTTGGTAATTTGTTTTTTACTTAGCTTTCCACCGTGCATACAACTATGGAGATAACTATCAGCTTTGAAGTCATCACAGAGAGCGATTCGTCTTCTCTCTTCTCCTGAAGTTGGGTTTCATCCCTATTGTGATATGGCTCAAGCTATTTGTCATCTTCAGATGGAACATGGGGCTATGAATGTCCAGCACACTCTTAGGGTGGCAAACTTTTTACGGATTCTTCGGCTCACTTGGGGCATCGTTTCCCTTTTTGTTCTCATGTTTTGGAGGCTCCGATTGGAGAATGCCATAGGTTTCTAGCTCAGGAAGGGCGTATAACTGTGTCCGTTTTGTTCGTCTGTGCTTTGCCTTAGCGTTTTTTCGCTTCGGGGCTTCTCCCCTCCTTGTAACCAAAAATATCTCTCCTTATTTATTCTTCTCATAGGGGCATTATTTCGAAAAAGGTCAATTAATGCTCTCATGAAATTATAAGTGGATAGATATATAGAAACAAAAAAATTCTCTCTAAGTAGACAATTATTTTGAAATGGATGGAGTATTAATGTTCTTGTTTTTATTAAAATTACTATCTAATTACCTAATATACTTGGACTGGCCTGGAGTGATTAGCCATTGGTGACTCTTTAATTCATGTGTGCCCAGGCGAGCGCTTAATAAAGACACACTCCACCTTCATGTTTCGGGATCAGTGTCTTCGGGGTTTGTGGACTGGTCAAGAGCGTCTCCTCTACTTGACAAGTGACATCATTATTTGGCGAGTGACATCACTACTTGGCGAGCAACATCATTACTTGGTGAAAGACTCTCTATTTGGCGAATCGTCTCACATTTGGCGGGCCCTCAACCATGACCGCTTTGTCCTGTGGGTGATCTCTTCCATAGTTGGCGGTCCAACATTGTTTATGTGTATTAGCCACCCCTTTTGACAATTTGTGTATTCTTCATGCCATATTGGCGATTTATGTATTTTCCATGCCATGTTGGCTAGTCATGTATTTTAGAGTCTTAGGTAACCCCTCCTCTTTCTAGTGGGTTATGTTTATATGGGTCATTTTGCACCAAGGCTCAGATCCATGTATTTAGTGTTAGGCTCCTCTGTATAAGAGAAGAAGATTATTTCTAATACTCATGGTCATCATCATAGTGAAACGGCTAGGTTTAGGACTCTTTCCCTATAGTTCTAGATCTGGTCTTGATTCACCTTACATGAACAATGTCATTTATCTCTCTTAGTAAATATGACTCTCCAGTTTTCCTATCACAATCAAATATATTAAATTAAAGGTATAATTGATAAACAAAATTAATACTCTTTTGAAATTGTAAAAGTGACAGGTACATATGAATAAGTGCTAGCAACACTTTCTTTGACACTTTATTTCTAACACACTCTTTAATTGGTTAAAATTCATGTAGGTCTCACATTATAGACAACACATATGGCTGGATTTTCTTGATCGATATAAGCCCATTTTGTGTGTGAGTGATTTTCCATACATTTTTAAAATAATTGTACATTTCATCAAACAACTGCAATTTAATGAATAATATACGTTTTAAAATATAAGTATCACCTACCTATGAATTCTAGATTTATCTAAAATGTATTATACGTAATCATCATGATAATATTATATAATCAATGGTTAGATTTTTAAATTTCATATCCTTTAAAAAGTTATTAAGTGAAGTAATTCTTAATAAGTTACTCCTAGAGTAAGTAGATCATTCCTTTAACTCTTTTTAAAATCCAAGATCCTTACAGGAAAAGAATATCATTTTCCTTTTTATTGGATGAAGAATATGTGTATTAGGTTTAGAAAGCTACTATCAATAGTTTATAAAAATAAATTCAAAACAGTTCTAATTGATTTTAAGCTATTTACATAAGTTATATCAAACAATGTTCATAAGCATTTATGTTATAAGGTAAATTAGACCTAAAATAACGTTTCTGACCTGAAAAGTCATCATGGGAGATTTAATCGTGATTCCAATTGTCTAAAACCTCTTTGTGGGTCATACTATTCTATCTTTCTATAGATTAAATATTTTTTGCTGTTATTTTTATTCAACTATATCATAGAAAATTTGAACATCTCTCTCTTATTTTAATTCAAATAAATATAACATTACTTTATTTCACTTTTTATCATCTCTTTTCCTATTATTTTTCTCTCACTGTCCTATATATATATTGTTAAACGAAAGATAGAAGATGACTGTTATACACCTCCAAACCTGCTGGAGTTGTGTCCACTCGAGGAGAAAAGAGATACTATTATAAGAACCAAAAGAGAAAATTAGGGATATAATAAATGGCATCACACCATTTTTTTTTAGAACAACAAACCAAATATTAGTGCATACTAGTCCCCTTTAATTTCCGAAATAGTGACATTTGGATGTTATCTGAAATCCCCATCTAGAGGCTAACTGAATCAACTTTTTTTACCAATAAAAAACAATTTAACATGACTAAAAAGTAGTAATCGGAAACATGAAAATAATTAAGAAGAAATTAAAACCAGGCATGAAAGGGAAAGCAGTGAGTAATTAAAGAAAATGGACCTTGGGTTGGCTGGAAAATGGAAATGCCACTCTTGCTGAATTTTGGTGCTTTGAAAGAGGCTTTCGTCGTCGATAGATCATAGATCTATACCTATACATGAAGTCCAGATTGCAGAAAGAGCTAACTGGATGAACGAAGAAGGAGTAGTGGAATCGAATACACAATTAATGTACGTACTTACTAGCTCACACAAAGTTCACCAATCAAATTAATGGAGAAGGAGTTGCTCTAAGGGCCACATGTTCCTACAAAGAAACGTGACCATTCTCACCTCACAAGGACAAACACCACTTTCTATGAGAATTTGGGTGTTGGATTTTCGTGGTTGATGTGTTGTTTGGCGATTTGTAAATACATTTGTAAGTGACTGACCCGATGGCCTGACCTGAATTCACCCCAACTTTTTTTTTTGGTTAACCTTTTTTATCAGGTTTTTAGAAAACCATTTTTAGAAAACCGAACGTGAAGAAGCAGGTACGGGGACAAGTTTTTGGAATTGTTAATACCCACCCCAACCCGCCACAATACTCTAATTACATGATTTGAATTATAATAGTATTTAACTCATATTTTGCTAAAATATGATTTAATACTTAAATTTCTTAGCACATATTCAATGGGTTCTTAAGCTAAGAATTGATTCTTATTTTTTCCCTTATGGGAGAAGGCTAATGTAAAAGCCTCAGTTATTAAAAATAAGATCCAGGGTCTGTTACAAGGCTTTTTGTTTTTTGAGTTCTTAGATTAAAAAAATATTTTTTCTCTCTCATTTAAGAGGAAAACAGAACTAAAAAAACAGAAGAGGATCTCGGAAGCAAATTAACCATTTTTTGTACCAATGAAGGAATACAAATAAACTAAAGTCACAAAATAAAAAGATTTACATAAGAGGAAACCAAAATTTAAAATATTAATTAAGCTTATATTTAATTTTTGTATTGAAGTAACATTTAAATTAAAATTATATATGGAAATAAAAAATAGAAATATATGTGGTATTGTGAGTCTCAATAAAAAATAAAATAAGAACTCGTGGTTGAAGCGAAATAAACATCAGTTGCTCTTATGTGACACTCATAAATAGTTGTAAGAATCCAAAATAAGAATTCATGGTCGAAGATGCTCTTATATTTTTTAGGTTTTTGACAAATATTTTTATAAATTATTTGAATTAATTTTTTTTTACTATATGAATTATTTAAATATATATAAGTCAATAAGATTAATTTAACATATTTAAAATTAAGGAGTTCTTCCACAAATTTCCCTAAACTCAACATGAATGAGTTTTAACTTCCGTCATTTTTTAACCCGAAACCCGCCACACTCTTAACGGGTTTGGGGAGCTAAACCCAAGGCTGAACCCAAACCGCCTGGTTGTCTTGGCTGTTTTTAATTCAAAAATTGAAAAACTGGTCAAATTGGTTTTCACTAAGAAAAGATCCTCTCCCGAGAAAAGGGAATTGCATCGTAAAGCAACTAATTAATCTCTCTCTTTAAATTAATTCAAGCCTGTACATTTCAAAATCAATGAATTAGTAAGCTTCCTTCTAAAGTGAGTGGACTTAGTTGATATGATAATGTAAGTATCACAATCATTAATAGTGATTATCTATTTTGGAATAATCAATAAAAGAACTCAATTAATTATTGTAATGCTTACTTTACCATGTAAGGTATGTGAATTCACTTTAGAAAAACTCCACTCGCTTAAATAAGCAATTAAGTTCTAGCTAGGAACTGTGAGCTATGGTGCGTAGTCGGGGGATGTACTTATATCAAATTTTTCGTTGTTTGTCTAGGTAGTTGCTTTCATTGATTAGAGGGAGAATCAGCAAACAATGTGTTACTTGTCTATTTGCTCTATGAATATAATAGTAGTAATTAACACGCATTTGAGGTAATAATGCAGAATATACTAGAAGGCAATTGTGGGTGTCTGGTGGAGCTATTGTTTCGACTGATTTGGAATTCTAGATAGATATAGAAATCACAGAACAAAATGATTTCTTAAAAACATGTCAATCGAAGTATGAATAATGCATAGATCAAACTCACTCTCATAGAATTAGTTCCTGTACCTAACCTTGGGGTCCAGGACCTTGTATGAACCTGATTCTAACGTGGAAGTGGTTCTCTTTCGTTCCTTGATTGATATTAAACACAGTACCTTCTTTGGATTTGAGTTCAATTCACTATTTGGTGTGAAACCTTATGATGGAATCGATGCCAGCAAAATTAATTTGGATCCTATCTCAATATATACATGTCTTTATTGAACAGCCTGGGTATGATTCTTTACGCAATGCCCAAAGTTGGGAATTTTTTTTTTCAACGAAAACTAAAAACAACAAACAAAAGGAAGAAAAACTACCCAGAAAGAGCACTACACTCCTTGTCTGACACAAGAAGCGGAACAAGACCCTCTGGGGGAACAGACAAAGTCCTAAGAGGGCACTGCATACGCAGACCCATGGCCGCTAGCTAGCCAATCTGCACAAGAGATAGCCTCCCGACAGATATGCCTAAACGAAACACTCCAAGTACGAGCAATAAGAGACAAGATCACTGTCAGGATCGCGGTCTTCGCGCGGCGAGGGTCAGTCTTTGGAGGTGGTTGTTTCGCCCAGGATCAAAGTTCGTGGGGTGGCTGGCGATGTTGGCTGTCATCATTCGTGGAAGGAGCCTCTTGTGGGGAAGCTCTTTGCCTCAGCTTATCTAGAGGTGGCTTTGGTTCTGGGAACTGACAAGGGGTGCTATTCTGGTGAAAGAACTCCCGACGAATTTCTTTTTTCCTGAAATTGGTCCCTTGTTGGTTGGTTCTATTGAGGGGGAGATGCCTTCTGCTCCTGAGGTTACTTCCAGCGAGGTTTATCCTTTTCTCGATATACTCTTTGCTAGGAGCGTTGATTTTCGTGGGGCGGAGGAGAGAGGTGTCAAGGAGGGGTTGGTTTTGCAGCTGCCTAGAAGGCGTGGCCGACCCAAGAAACTGGGGGTAAAGACGGTTCAAAGGTGGCAACAGACACAACAGATAGGGCTCGAGGACAGATGCCAGGAGGTGAGCAATCTTGTCAATTCCACTCCTTCCTATTCTCTAGCAGAGGTCGTGGCGGGAGGTGATGGAGGCGAAGGTAACCAATCCTCTCTTTTGTCGTCTGAGTCTTTAATGTCTCCGGGCGTTATGACGAGGGCAAAGCGTGCCATTTCGGTGGGTAAGCAGGTGGGTATTGTTTTTGAGTGTCCTAACAACGTGACAGTTAATCAGATTGCTGCTCAAATTATGGAAAATAGAATTTCGTAGGAGCGATTTCTTTTTGTTCCGGTGTTGCTTTTTGGGGTTTTTCGCTTTGTGCTATATAGGGTGGTTCCTTTTGGTTGGGGTTTTGTATATTCCTTTTTTGGCTTGAGGCGTTAACGTTGCCCCTCTCCTATTTTTAAGGCGGACGGGCAGCTTTTCCTCTTTTTTGTAACGATCGCTTTTGTAGGTGTATATTCCGTATTAATACATCATTTGCTTTTGAAAAAATAATAATAATAACTGAAACAAAAAGTGATGTTGGCGACTTGAAAGTAAGGGGAGGAAAACATTGAAACAGGTCAGAAACGCAAAAGAGCAGAGAGCATGAGAAAGAAGTTTCAGGATACAAGCATGAATAACGTTGGTTTCTTTTCATGCCCGATGAATACCTGGCAACCTACCCTTATCCTTTTTGTGTTTTCCTCAATGTTCTAGCTACTGTCATTTATTTCCTCAATGTTCTAGTATTCTAGAATTTAATTTTATAGTAATTGATTTTAATTAATGTTCATTTCATTTTTATTAAAATCGGGACAAAACAAAATTAAACTCTGACAATTAAGTCCGCCAATATTTTTTTTGTTACATGGAAAAATATTATGTCTGTCATTTAATGATCATAATAATTTAATTTAATTTAATTCTCACTTATTTTCATAAAAATTGGTCGAATTAAAATCGGTTAAATGTTTACTTTTTTCTATACATTGGAGAACTAGACAGAAAACAAAAAAATTTACACCAAAGAGTTACAAACCAAGATAGTCTCCAAGTCAAAGCAAGGACTATCTATCACTTGGAACCCGATCGGAGGAGAAGCTGCTTTCGTCAGAAAATCAGCAGCCATGTTACATTCTCGCGGGGAGAAACGAACCAAAATACTCCAATCTCTACCAAGCAACTCTTGCACCTCCCAGACCTCCTGCATCAACATCGCGGCATCCCTATCCAAGATAGCATCCAAGATGTCTTTACATCCACTTCACAAATCAGAAACTTGTATCCTTGGTTCCAAGCTAGCAAAAGACCATCTTGCAAGGCCGTGATTTCTGCCATGAACATCGAACCACCTATAGCAAAAGGAGGAAAACCCACATAACCAGCGTCCCTACTCGTCATGTAAGAGGCCACCTGCCCCCGTACAATTCTCCCGAGCGCGGAAACTGTCGTCGGTGTTCAGTTTTACCATTCATATGGGTGGCCTCTCCCAGCTCTTGCCAAAGAAACCATCTTCATCACCTTCACAGCTACTCCTTGTGCACCTTCAAAATCAGCACACTCATGATGGAACCTTGTCCACTCTTCCTCCACTGTCCAAGGACGCTCCTATTCCGCCACTTCCATATACTCCAAAACACTGCAAAAAGTTCAGTACTGTGCAAACAATTTTCCAGTTTATGCACCCAATTCCAGAGTTCCGAGAGGAAAAGATTTCCCCACGCGGTGGCACCCAAACGCAACTAGATTTCACGGGAATGGGGGCAATCACAAAGGCAGTGCATAATATATTCCATCGGGCTCGAGCAATGCCCACACGCCGGAGATGTCGCAATGCGACATTTAAACCTGTGAGCATTTGTTTGAATTGAATCATGAAGCACCAACCAGACAAACATGCAAACCCTCTCTAACACTCTTAATTTCCAAACCCAGTTCCCCTTGGCCACACCACTACGATCACGCTGTCGTCCGTTCAGCCATTCATACCCCTCCTTCACCGTATAGCACCTCATAAGACTACTCCCTCAAATCCAGCAGTCCTCCCTTTCTGCGTTGATAGTAGGGTTGATCGTTGTAGGAGTTGCACCGCTTAGGTTGGGGGATTGGTGCAAAGTTGGCTAAGCCGCCACGCACCATCATGGATTAGATCCCCAAGCCTCACATCCATGTTTGCAATATTCACATAAGGAACCTGAGAAGCGATTCGGTCCATACCTCTCCAATCCGAATACCACAACGAGGTTCTACCATTGCCAATCCTAAACTTGAAACCCTCACACAGCTCATCACGGGTTTTCAGAATCGCTTTCCATGCCGGTGACGTATTCTAGGTATAGCGCACCTGTAGAAGCGAGGTTCCCGTCAGGTATTTGTTTCTCATAATCTGCACCCAAAGTTTTTCTGGTTTGTCGATAATTTGCCACACCGCTTTACCCAACAGCGTCGTATTCGTCTTCCTCATATCCCTCCCTCCAAGCCCGTCGTGCTCTTTCACCTCCATAACGATATTCCAATTGACAAGGTGCCACCCTTGATTTCCATTGTTCTTTTCCCAAAGGAACCTTCTCATCAATTGATTCAGACGACCCGTAATTGACCTGAGGAGCCTGAACACTAGCATGGTGTAAGCGGGTATAGATGCCATGACCGATTTCACCAAGCAAGTCCTCCCCGCCACGACCAACATGCTAGTTTTCCAGGAAGCAGGCTTCTTATACACATTATTCAAAATATAGTCAAAATCACCCTTCTTCAGTCTACCACTTTTCAAAGGGAAACCTAAATATTCCTTCTAAAGGGATCAGAGCAATCCTGTTAATCTCCTCTCTGATCTCTGGCCTCACTCCTTTAGAAGTAATAGCTTTTGATTTACTCAAGTTAATTCGTAACCCCGAGCTATCACAAAACTTCCTAAGCGAGTCCACCACAAAATTAACCTGTGTTGTAGTTGCTTGACAGAAGAGGAGAATATCATCCACAAAAAACAGGTGAGAAATGGGAGGCCCTCTTAGGGAAAGCCGGATTGATTTCCACACCCTGGTATCTACCAGATGCTGAATATAAACAGAGAGACACTGCATCACAAGAACAATAAGATACGGTGATATGGTGTCCCCCTGCCTCATGCCCTTGCTTGACTTGAACGCAGGGAGACGAGAGCCATTCCATAAGAGGGAAATCACCGGGGAACTCACACAACACATAATCAAATCAATCACTCTCCATCGGAAACAGAACAAAGACAAAGTCTCTCTCATAAAGTCCCAAGAAACATTGTCATAGGTTTTCACCAGATCGATCTTGAAGGTAAGACAACCCTTCTTGGAAGAAGACTTATTCATATAGTGAACCATTTCCTGTGCCACAAAAGCATTGTCAATCGTTCCTCTACCCGATAATAAATTGTTTTGCATTGGGCCCACTATGTGGTTTAGAAAGGGACGGATTCTGTTCACTAGGACTTTTGTAATAAACTTATATGTCACGTTACAGAAACTTATGGGACGAAAATCTTTGATTGTTGAGGGGTGATCTACCTTTGGAATCAACACGACGACCGTTTCCATGAGATTAGCATCAATTCTCCCTGTCTCAAACGCTCCATGCACCAAGCCCGAAGCCCCAAAGAGAATCCCCCACTTGGTTCCAATACCTCTTATAGAAAAAAGGTTGGAAGCCATCCGACCCAAGGGCGATGAAAGACTTCATTGCCATCAACGCTTTACGCACTTCCTCCTTGTCCACTGGATGAACAAGGATCTCCCTTGCGGCTTTAGACAACGTGGGAAACATCACATGAGGAAATGCCGGCCCAGGGGAATTCACATCTTCAGAGAATAGATTCATGAAGTAATTCTTAGCCTCGTTTTCAAGCCTCACCTCATCATCACACCACTCGCCACTGCTAAGTTTTAGCCTGTGAACCCGATTCCTCTTTCCTCTAATTACCGCCTTGGTGTGAAAATAGGCAGTATTCCTATCACCCAACCTAAGTCTGTTCTCACGAGCCTTATGGTACTATAGAATTTCCTCTTGTTTCAGGATGTTGTATTCCTTCTGGAGTTCCACCTCAAATTGCACCAGGTCCGAAGTTAATTTATCGTATAATTACCTCTGGACCCCTTTGAGCCTCGCCTCTGCTCTCCGTTTTCTTTGATATATATCTCTAAACACGGTATCATTGAATTGAACTGAATCACAGTGGATTCTGTCTAGCTTCTTATTGATATCCTCAACCCCACCTATCCAAGCATTCTCCACTACCTGTTCATACTCTAGGTGTTTTGCCTAAGTTGCTATGAATTTGAAAGGTCTAAGATTCCTACTCTGACGGGAGGCACCATAATGGACCAGCAATGGGTAGTGATCAGAGTGGATTCTATTCAGAGTCCCAACATATGCTTCAGGAGAAAGAAACCCTCCAATCTACGTCCCCAAGTGCTCTATCGAGCCTTTTGGATAGCACCAGTATGTAGAGATGGGTAAGCGGTCTGGCCCGCCCCGTGTTGGCCCGCAATTAAACGAACCTCTATTGATGTGTCTGCATCCGCCCCGCGGTTTCGTGGGCCAGCCCGCGGGCTAGGATGCATATTTAAAAAAAAAGAAATCGAGGCCAAACAGAAGAGACTACGGCGATGACAGCGAGTTCATGGATGCCGAGGCCAAACAAGGCGTTGCAAGTGAGACGAGAAATACCCTTGTTTCTCCGTCGTGGTCCTCGTGGAGTGTTGGCGGATGCTACCCTAACAATGGAACGGAAAAAAAGAAGAGGAAGAGAAAGCGAAGGTGTGGTTTCGAGAGGGAGGAGGAGGAGGGTCTTGCGAGGGTGGAATCAAAGAACAGCGAGGGGAATGGCAGCAGACGGCGTCGCGGCGATGGGAAATGGCAGCAGACGACGTCGCATCGATCAAGGCTAATGGCGGCGATGGGTTTCGAGAGGGAGGAGAAAATCAGAAAAGCTAGGGTTTTTTTTTTAGGCTTGAACGCTTGAGCCTTGAGAGATTGAGTGTGAGTGAGAGTTTGGGTTTGAGTCAATTGAGTGACAAAAAAAATTGAGTTGGAAGACTTTTGATTTTTTTTTTCTTTATGAGCCTGAAACACATGGACACATGGTATTTTTTTGTTTTTTTTAAGAAGCCTGCGGGTCAGCCTGCAAAACTATGGTCTAACTCGTTTAAACTCGCGGGCTGGCCCATTTAGGCCCGCTATTAAACGGACCAGCAACCACCAGGCTACAACCTGCACATATTGCAGGCCACACGGGCCGGGCCGTGGGCTTAGGCCCGTTTGACAAGCTCTACTCCCCAATCTTAAAGAAGCTTCGCCACTGATTTTACCTCAAACTTGAATCAACCCACAAAAACACCTTTTTAAAAAACATTTAGTGCTTTGCTCTTAACTTTTTTTATCTCCACAAACACCTCCAAAACAATGTTGGGTCTAACAAAATTTCAACTAGAGCGTACGCCTTTCCAAAAATTGGAGGGATTTCTTCCTTTGATAAAGCTCGGAACAGTCCCCTCCGTACACCTATATATTAACACTCAACCCAAAGAATCTTGGGGGTATGAGTTTCAGACATGTCAGGCATATAAATTCTGCTTTCATAAAAGCAGAGTTTGTAAGCCTAACATGTCTCATAAAAGCAAAGTTTGTAAGTCTGACATGTCTGAAACTCAGACCCCTAAGATCCTTTGGGTTGGGTGTTAATGTATGCATTTTTGAAATAAAAAAAGTTGGACTTGACTCATGGAATCAAATATGCGGATTGTTGTCCCCGTAAGATAACTCGAGTGGTAAGAGCTGAGGACATATGAGTTGAGGAGAAGGTTCAGGGATTAATCCTGGAAAATTTAAATGATTTGCAATGTAAAAATATATGCGGATTGGGTAGTGTCCATGCAAAACACCCAGGTATCAAACGTAGTTTTGGGCCTGCAGCCTTTCGGGCTTGTAATTTTCTGGGCTCAGACACTTGCTTCTTGAATATATATATTAGTTTACAAAAACAAATTAAACCAAACATGAACTATGAAAAAAAAAACCAAACATAATCTCGACTATACATCATATTTTAGTATTTCTTAACTTCTTTTTGTGTTACTTTTTCAAAATTGTAGATCTGCCAAAAAGTATGTTACGTATTGTAATTTTTAATGATATAATATTTAGATACTGCCTCCCTAGTGACGTTAATCTAATCATCCTTAGCCAAAAAAAGAAGAAGCTGTGGTCGGGTAATTTTTATGGCGCGGTTTTTTTATTGGTTTTTTATTATTGTTATCATTATGTATATTTTTTTAACCATAGGTTTAACCTTGTTGGAACCGCATAGAACCACTATGGGCAGCAAAACTCTCTACTAAGATTTAATGCAACTTCTTTCACAACAACTTGAAATAAAAATATCTACTTAAATTAGAATAATCTCGTCGGTCGAGGTAGTTATGACCAAACTCCAAACTCTACTTAATAACTGTGCTAAAGCCCTCAAACTTTGACTTCATCTTGTAGCAACCAGAGAGCTCTTAAAAAAGAAAACTGTGACCCTTACCAAGAAAAAAACTGTGACCAAAAGTTGACATGCATCGAAACAAAGAAAAAGGCCATATTACTCGGAATAAAATATACCCAGAGCCATTTATACAAGGAGTCCATGATCGAAAAGCTAAAGCCCAAAACTATTTATTCTAGCCAGTATATCACATATCTTAGAAGGTCAACGAGAAACAATACTTGACAAAAAAAAATACAAAGAGACAAGCAAACTTGCGTATCCAAGTCTAATCTAATTTTTCAAAAAAAGAAAAGGCCTAATCTAATAATTTACCAAAAAGAAGTCTAATCTTTTGGTAATACTATGATATCCCCACATAGACAGTAGTATTAAATGGTATGAGACTGACTAATGAATTTTTTTTTAAAAAAAAAAAATCCAATCTAATGATTTTTTAGTTATTTTCAGTTTTACAATTTGCCTTTTGCAATTTGCATTAGATAGAATAAGTTTGTGAATTAGAAATTACCATGTTAAGAACAGGGGCGTTCACAATTTGAGTTGGTTCTATTTTATAGTAAAATAAATTCAAAATCATCATATTTGACTTCAAAATCATCTTGAGTATATTGAAGTTTTTTCTTGTCAAATCTAAGTAAAAAGAGGATTGTGGTTCTTCATAACTATTACTCAGCACCACATACACAACTATTTTCATTGGGCACCTTCCACCTTCATTACCACCATACACCATTCCCGTTAATATCAGCCACACTCCATCACCACCATACATGACTCGCCATTACGACATAGTCCAACACCTTCACTACTATAGCCACTACCTAAGAAGGGCACTTTTGTAATTCTACATATATTTCACATCATATCATTGTTTTTAAGT
This sequence comes from Acmispon strigosus, assembly GCA_030819835.1. Taxonomy (NCBI): domain Eukaryota; kingdom Viridiplantae; phylum Streptophyta; class Magnoliopsida; order Fabales; family Fabaceae; genus Acmispon; species Acmispon strigosus. The sequence goes on from JAUAMA010000001.1 coordinate 51,594,719, forward strand.
TCATATCATTGTCTACACACTTATATTTTATCCAACTCTTATCTAACTCTCTTACCATATCTGTTATTATTTTTTCCAAATAATAGTAATAAGAAACTGATAGTAATAAGAAACTCGAATATCCCATGATTGTGATTAAAATCTTTAGCTCCCGTGTATCTCATTTTACATCCCACCAATAAAATTGATGTATTAATTAAAAACCACCATGTAAATTTGTAATGGTATCACTCTTGTATTATTTTAATTAGAATGATAAGATTTCATGGCATATAAAATTGAACATCAGGTACAAGAGACAAGATCTTGATCCCCAATCTTAAAGCCACCCCTAGCTCATCCATGGTCAATAAAGTTTACACAATAAAATGCTAATTAACAAACCAAAAAACCAAGCAACAAGAAATTCTCAAGAAACAACACTTTGTGACTCACCACCGTGCGGCCAGCGGCAGACAATAATCAAAACTAGTTACGAAATTAAACTAATCAATATTCAACATCTAAATCACGATTCTCATGCTGAGTTGAATTACACAAAGGGGAATCCCAATTTGATACATAAGGCATTGTTACACTCTAAACAAACTTTACATCAATGGGAATGAATGGCCATTAGCAAAGAAAGGTACATTAGTAGACAAGCACTACTTCAGCGTTCATGGGAGAACTTCCTAAACATCAAGATAAATAAGTACCATATACCAATAGCAACTCAAGGACACTTCCTTTGGATATATGAAGCTCCATGCTCTTCATACCTATCAGAAGATCATTCAAACATTGTTAAAAGATAACCATAAATTGATAATTAAGCTTTTCAAATGACAATTGTGAACATTGGTTAATTACTCGGATCTGGAGAACCACATTTGTTGAAAGGAGCCAAGAGAAGCCAATATACTACCCCCTATCCAAACACTGCACATAAAGTCACCATCATGAGTTAGAAGATATAATAATCCAACAATCACTCCCACATAAAATCATAATTTTAAATCTCCCTCTTGATATTGAAAGTGATGGAATACAAAGTTATGTTTTGGGAAGAAGGTAGGAGACAATGTTTAGAAGATTTCCAATCCTACCATTAACTAGTTAATGAAACAACAAAATCGCCATAGCCAGAAAGAGAGGACCGCACTCATCAAACAGTTACAGAAAATTTATACTTCATTCAATGTCAATAGCAAACTTGAGATCGTCACACATACACCCAAGAAAGAGCTCAGGCAACACAAACTCTTACATCTCCAACCAGGCTCGCATGGAACAAATTCTCTCTCAAGATCTCTGAACTCTCTCCTAATTGAGCCCAAATAATTCAAGAATCTAAAAGGCTTTCTACGTTCAATAAAACATCCAATGACACCAGAAAACAGACATTAGCCGCCAAACCAGAGTTTTAATAGTTATTAATTGATACACCAGAGATAGAAGTCAAAACAATTCTACAAGCAGCCTTGAGTTTCATTTCATATAACGAATCTTATTACATGGAATTCTCAACCAATTTTAAGAGAATTTTTATGTACAATCTCAAGAGAGAGACAGAGAGTCAATTAACAAACACACACACACACCCACTAAAATGGATAAAAAGTAAAGCCTAAAGAAAAGTTGCTTAAAAATGGTATAATATAAATATTGCATCCCAACTAAATAGATCCATAGCCACTTTCTGTGCTGATATGCACCATTTTGAAGGCCTAGAATGAACAATATGATATAAAAAGAAAATTTTGTTTTATAATAAACCAGAGTAGTCAATCACATTAAATAACCAGAAGGAGGAAAATAACTGAATATGGTAATAGTGTCATCAAACACCAAAAGCACCACATTAATAGAGACAGATATCGCACCTAAACCTTCTTTCAGTAGCATTTCCACTGGCCAATACTTTAACCCTAGCAGCTTGAGGGGATTCCTGCGTTAGAAATGAAATTGTAATCAACTTTGACCATTAAAATTTACCTTTTTAGCTTTTAGAAGAGCAATAAGAATCATATGCCACATGATATAATTCAAAAAGAAACAACCTGTTGATATTTTGTAACATTATAAACTAGAAATTCTGGTAATGCTTTTTACTTAATTTTGTTATCTTGAAGTGTCAGAATGCAGAATTTTTAGCTGAAGGCTTATAATCCAGTTCAAGCATAATCTTACAGAACAAGACACTGCTTTACAATTACATAATCAATTTTCAGCTAAAACATAATATATCACTGTAAAAAAAAAATCAAAATGTTTTAAGCTGCTTTAGTAATAAATTCTAACGGATAGTTTCAGAGACTTGATAATAAAAGAGCATTTCCAGTTAAAACTTCCCCAAGCATTCAAATTCTCATTCGATTTAAGCTTATATGCACCTTGTAACTGATAACTTTTATTTTATTAAGATAATAATTCACTATAAAAGTAACATAAAGGCCACGCACTATGTCAAGAGGTGAGGACTGACTTCCCATGTTTAAGGGTTATCTTGGTCATATCTCTAGTCAATGTGGGACTTATCAACAGATAGACTTAAGATAAAGATAGACTACCAACTAATAGATAAAAATAAACTAAACCAAATAAAATAAACTCACGCCCACAAGTCAACTAGACCCAATATTTAGAACCCTAACAACAACCAAATTGCCATTCACTGAATAAGACTAGGACTTATTCGTTAAACTGTACCTCCAGCAAGTCCTTCTCAAGGCGTTCCTTCAGTTGTTGCATTGAAGCTGTGCCACCAGCAAGCTGAAAGTGATAGATGAAATCAAGTTTAATTGCCCAGGTGAATGATATGTTATCATGTGAGATGCTTCCATTACATTTTTCAGTTCAACAAAAAAGCAAAGCCTATCAAACAGACATAAGCTTTACATGTGTACATCAGATGGATCCAGCAAATAATTGCAGATTGAATTTCTGGGTAAAGGTCATTTGACTAAAACTACAAATCAGAGAATTCCAATCAAGACAAAAACTAATTTCAGTTACAATGCATGCGATCTAACATAACTATAATCCTGCCAACCATTCCTCGTCTCAAGAGAACTCCAGAATTATTCATTAAAAGGATGGCCTGCTGTGTGAGGCTTCTCTAATGCGCCCACGTCACACCATTCTTTTCATACAACAAAGATGTCCATGCAAAAACTAAATTAAGCTCAGCATAGGAACTAGCTAGAGTAAATATACACACAGGAACACAGAGAGAAGGCAACAATAACATTACCAGTATGCTACTAAATAGTTCTCTTCGAATGTCAACATCACACTTGTTAATGCTTTCTATAACCTGCAAATATAGAAGCAATCAGCAACAGTTAGCCAAAACCTAATTGAACATTACTAACAGCAACCAATGTCTTTTCCCACTTGGTGGAGTCAGCTAAATGAATCAAACGAAAGGATAGCTTATCATGAATCATGTCTAATGGCAGACACAAATATAAATTCTTCTAAATGGTTTCATTGGCCTATAACTAGAATTTTATTTGGTCTCCCTCTATCACTAACACGATTGGACTATCCTCCATTTGATCTTCCATTTGAGATATTTAGAACATACACATTAAATTAGATTACCATTTGAGGCAGACCACGAACTGAAGGAGCAATTTCTGCAAAGCTCTCCATGCCAGGAATTGACTGTAATTTAATTTGACACAATAACATTAGTACACGGAACTGACAGAAGAACAAAGGAATCAGAATTTTGAGGTATGTTTAAAGGAGTGTGTGTATATTATATCTTGACATAGACGAGAAAAGATGTGTCAACGGGCTTTTTGGTTATGAACACAAAGTACCTTCTATAAATTGTGAACATCATCTACCATTAGAGTATCAATGTCAATTTAAAAATGTTATGCATTTATATAAAATGTGTGTTTTTATAAATTTGCATACAATATATATAATATCCAGCCATTATCTCTGGTTCACATTAAGCATTAGATTAGATACGATAAGAGTTTATCGTGTTCATATTATATCTTAATCTTATTCAATCTTATCCACCAAACGAGCCTTTCAGACTTCATAGCATAATTGGCAACAATGAGTAATATTGTAAAAGAGTGTAGAAAAGAGAATAGAGGTGGCAAGTGAGCTAAAAGCTATTAGCACAATAAGGGTACCTTTTTGCCTTAGACTACCTTGCCAGAAGCTTAGCATATTTTGCAAAATAAGCAATATCATAAATCTTTCAAATCAAATGAACAGGAAGATAAAATACACACCTGAACCAAGGATGGATTGAAAAGAACATCTGGAATCTTAAATCTATCAGCCCCAATCTCAATTGTCCTAGAGTATACAAATTTAACAATAAAATTGTCATGAAACAAAATTAAAGATAAAACAGAAGCAATATCATAGCAAGTACTAGAAGGTCTTTTGAAGATGAAACATAACTCAATCCACCCTTGCTATTTCTATGACCAAGAATAACTGCAACTTACTGGCCATCAGGAAGCTCATATGGGGTCATTGGAATGTTTGAATATGCACTCTCTGTCAAATAGAGGAAGAAAAGTGGATGTCATTTATGGAAAGTGCATGTACTCAATTCTATGAGCCAAGGTAAAAGCAACTTCTGGACCTATAAAGAACAAACTGAAGGCATGCTTAACAAATCAATCACTGAAAAACATCACATATGAGTATGACATATGTATAAGCACAGAGACCGAGTAAAGCAAATTCGTCACAAGAGACGACAATTAAAACAATTAAATTCAAAGCATTATATAGATAGAAAGAAAGAAAGGAAATTAAGAGATAAAGAGAATGCCACCATAAAAGCTAGGCACTGTATCCACAACCTCTTTCAAAAGAACAAATTAACACAAGCACATGACCAATAAGATCCAAAACATCATATATATGAGAACAAAAGGAAGACAAACCATCATATGGAGTATCTGGAGCACGACACACACATTCCTTGATGTCACTAGCAATCACCCTCTGTCACAAGAAAATGGTTATCAGGTAAACTAACACATGATGAGATAGAACATGGTTATTGACATACCTGGGAGTAGAGTTTGTAGCTTTCAGTTGTACTTGGAAAATCAAGATCTACGGTCTGTAGTACTCAAAAAAAAAAATACATATAGTAATCATTTATGCGCAGAATTGCTGTTACGAGCAAAATCATATTAAAAGGAAAAAGCAATAAACCACATTAAAATTGGTTTAATGCAATAAGAAAACACTAGGAAATTTTGCTCAATATCATTTTCCACAACTCAAGAAGTTTTCTAATTGAATATTCATTAAGAAAAGTATAGTAGACATGGGGTCAATTTGCGCAACAACCACCAAGCCTTATCCCACTGCGTGGGGTTGGCTGCATGGACCACATGATGCATATGCCCTGTCATGCATTAAGTTCAAATATAGACCATTTACTGCTAAATTTCTTTTCATTGTTTGAGTTATAATTTTTGTTGGTCTCCCTCGACCATTAACAATCTGAATAACCTACATCTCCTCATCATGATCAACCCTCATTGTTGGTAATTCTATAAATCTTTTCCACACAAAACCTAAACAGCTAAACTACCTAATACAAGACTTTATCAACTTTTATACAAAAGGATTTACCTCAACTTTCTCTCTAATGATTGAATCTCTAATTCTATCTTGTTTGTGTAACCATAACAAATTCATCTCTGTGGCACAGAGCTTGTTCTCTTCTGGGGTCTTAACCAGCCAACAATCACTCGTATACAACCTTGTAAGTCTTATATGTCCTTTAAGCTTGAGAGGTAATTTTCTACCTAGATAACCCCCGAGGTATTCCTCCATGTCATCCACCCACAGCTTGAACCCTATGGTTTACATCCCCCTTCCTTTCCCCCATCAATTTGTATAACAACCTTGCAAGTCTTATATTTCCTTTAAGCTTGAGAGGTAATTTTCTACCTAGATAATCCCCGAGGTATTCCTCCATTTCATCCACCCAGCTTGAACCATATGGTTTACATCCCCCTTCCTTTCCCCCATCATTTTGTATAATGGGCCCAAGGTACTTAAAACTTAAAACTTGTACTATTGTAGGCTCTATAAGTTGACCTAAACATTGGGAATTATATCTCTTTCTTAAATTGCATTCTTAGTACTCTATTCAACTTCTACGTCGGCGAAAGCCATGTGCTTCCAGGCTTGTCTCATATCTCTGACTTCCCATTTATTCTTTCTTTCAACTCGGCAACTACAAAATCATTTGAAAAAAAAAATAACATGCACCATCAACACCGCACTCATATCTCAATAATGCTTATCCTTTTATATATATGACACCATTTTCTCTTTCATACCTTTAGTTTGAAATTAATTGGCTAAACTTTCACAAACTTTGAGAGCTTATCCTACTTCTAGTAGATCAAACAAGATGCAAATTATTCAGCTCAATTCACATAGCAACAGTGTACTTGCACATGCAAGTGTTATTATATTTGATTCATTAATTGATCAACATTAGAGAAAATTCAACAGGAACCATCAGTTTAAAGTGAAGAGAATGAAGTTGAAATTCGAAACCATCCATATATTTTGGAGGCAGAACCTCATATTGCCCAAGTTAAAAATAATGGAAGAAAAAAGCTATGTTTGTCATAGATAATCAAAATTAAAACACAATTTACCTGAAATTCTCCAGGGCGTATTTCCTTTCTCCTAAAGGAATACCGTGGTTTTATCTGTGACAAAATAAAATGGGAAAATCTCAGGCAGATAAAACCATAGCACCTTTACTTCAGATGACCACAGACCAATATAATAGCAAATGCTTGTCACCCACCACAATACCCTTGCTTTCCAAGCTTTTCATCAAGCAGTCTGTAAGAAATTCTCCTCCAATTGGAGAGGTAGCCACAGCCTGGTGTTGTACACATAGTAAAGGAGATAAGCAGACAGATAGAACTAACAGCATTAGCCAAATCTCAAATATAAATGCTGGGGTAGAATGAGATAAAAATTCTTAATTATATACATAATAACTGAAGGAAAGACATTATGAATAAGCAGAGCGATCGGACAAAATCACCAAGGGAAGGTGTTTTGAGGATGGGAAACGATAGAGAGAAGGAATGGCATGGAGGAGAAGAAGATCCGGACGGTGGAGAGAAGTTCGCTGGATGGTTTGGGCTTTCGGTCGAGGTGGCGCACCGGAGGTTGCCTACACGTTAGCACTCCGAAGCTCAAGTTAGTACAGGTAAGAAGTGGAGAGATGAGTTAACTTTGTTGTGGTTTGATCCTCTTTGTATAAAAGAGGGCTCTGGGGATGCTTGTGCAGAGGAGAACGAGGTTAGTGCCATTGGGTCCGAGGTTTCGGGGCTCCTCTTTAACCGGAGGGTCAAAGACTGTTGGGGCTGTGGAGGGCCATTGGACCGTACTGACTTTTGAGATACCGAAACAACTCTGCAACTGATTGCGTGTAGGCGACGTTCCCTTGAGCGTTGTGCTTTACGGCTGTCACAAGACGTCATTGACTAAGATGCGACGTGCAAACAAGATCGCGTGAAGGGACGTTTCCTCAATCTTTGGGAGTCGTTGGGCGCAGGAAGGATAAACTTGAAACGTTGCCAGGTGTTTTTTGGCCTACAGGTGCTCAATTGTGAGGGGGTGCAAGTCGTAATGGGACAAGAGGTGTATGAACCTTAGTTAGAAACGTCTACCCGGTTATGCGGGTGTGTCAGGCATCCGCACCACAAATCCCCAGTTGCCTAATGGTAGTCGGCTTCGAGGTGGTATTATCATTATAGGATAAGGGGCGTGGGTGTCTAAGTCGGAAACGCCTCTTGGAACAATAGTCCCCTAGTTCGCATTGGTGCAGCTGGTGGCAAGAGGTATTAACACAGTGGGTGAAAAACGTACGTGCAATGGCCGGAATCGATCTCCATAACACAATGCATACATGAAGAGAGATTCGTTTGTTCAACCAAAGGCGTGCAATAGTGCCTCACATATAATAGTCAACTTTTACAATTCTTAATTATTAGTTGCATTTTTGCTAAATAAAATGACAAATGATCGAGTAGTGCATGAATACGATGGCCTACACACAGAGATACATATATTCATACTTCGTCTTTGAGTAAATAACCCAAAGTCAATGTATCTTATATATTAAAAGACGTATAAATAGCAATTGTATGATTAGAAGACTTTAAGCAAAATATAAACCAATTCAGTTACATGACAACAGGTGAATTCTTTTTTATTCGTTAACAAGGAATACCTTTTGGAGAACATAACCATCATGTACTGCTGCAACTGTAGTGGATCCTCCACCACTGAAAACAATGGAATAATGAAGAAAAACCTCATTAGCTATGCTTCTAGCATTGTATGGAGGCATATTATAAATAATAATAAAATAAACAGTTGAATTTTCATGTTCAAAATTGTTTCAATTTGGTGTCCCCAGTCACTGTGTTGGTCAATTGGACTTGAGTATGAGTTCAACTTTCATCATTATCCGCCACCTCCATTGTCCTCATTCCTCAATATGGTGCTTGACTAATTACATTTACATATTTTGGAACTGAATACAGGAACTATCTCAAAGCATGGAATCAAACCTAACTGACTACTTCAGAATAGTCAAGAAGGAAAAGTAAAATCTTCAGACATGTTAACATACACATAATGAAGAAATGTCTGGCATTGTATAACTAAAAGTACCGAGTTGGTTGCTTGTCCCAGAGTAAGTAAAAGCCTCTTCACTGGTCTAATTGTGAAAAATTCTATTCCAAAACTGAAACCAAAATAATTTTATTCCGCGTCACTCTCACTCTCAAACCTCGACACTTCTTATTGTGATAAATTATTATAATTACATACATAAACCCTTCATTATCCTACTTTTAAAGCAAACTATTACTTTGAGGAAAATGTGAGGAAGGGGGAGAAAACGGATTTGAACAGCAAAGGGTTAAAAGAACCTTGATTGCATGTAGGGCTACCTATTCAGGCAAGCCCCGACACATTTGGGGTACAACAAGCCAATATATTTTTGGCCAGGCTGACCCATTATAGTTGTTAGCAGACAATTTGCTAGCCCATCCCTTATAAATTGTGGGTCAAATGAGCTTGACCATGGGCCCACTTTTTAAAATAACAAATTAATGAAGTTTTATAAGAATAAATTCAATTACCTAACAAGTTAATAAAATTCCTATTAATCGTGATCAACTAAAATAAAAATACAGAAGAAATATATTGTATTTATATTATTTTACTATTGTATAATTTTAATAATAACATCAAATATAATAGATGCATTGTTGTACAATAAAATAACAGAAGGTGATGTATATGCCCTAGCCCGTTGGGCACCCCTAACTACATGGCATGGCAAGGAATGTGGGAAATGGAGGGAGTTGGTTAGGAGTATAGATAAAGGGGGAGGGAAGGATCTAGGAGAAATGTGGAGAGGTTTTGGGAGAGGTGGGCCATTCTGTGTGTAATAAACCCATCCTCTAAAAAAATGGACATGAGAATTTTTCATCATCAGGCTCAGGCACAAATCAAACGAACCAAATGTATCTATATAAAAAAATTATATGCCGTCCACACATATCTGAGGATTCTATGTAAGAAATTAGACCTGATTCTCATTTTCTTCTGAAGTTACTACTATCCATTGTAAAAAAAGTCCCAAGGAGACTTTCAATGTATTTTTTCTTTTATTTCATTTTCTTTATGATTCACTCTCTCAACAAGAGCTATCTCTTCTTGTAAGAAGCCTGATCTCCTTCATTTTCAGTCTAAAATTCCGAGTTCCTATTATTCTACTACAATATTTGGTAAAAGCCTACACCACAAAGGAACAAGACATCTATAACTTACGTCTTCTACATATAATATATTAAAAAGTTAACAACTGATATGGAAATTTAGAGAAAGATAATTTGTTCATATTGATATTACCAAAGAATAAGAACAAAACTACCAATCAACAACTTCTGGATCTCTTACCCATCAACAACTAATGATGTAGCACGCCCTGATGCAAAAGAAGTCAGAACCTGTATACAAACAAAAGGAATATTTCGTAGTTTTTCATTCTCACTCTGAGGTATATAATTTTAGTTATAGGCCAATGAAGGACTATTCACTTACCGCATTCTTCGCCAAAAATAATGCAGGCGCTTTGTACTTCTCAAACATAAGCTCTGCTGTCCTGCAAGAATCACAACAAACTGAATTGTATACATTGATAATAAGCTTAGATCTATCAATTCTAGATATTGTATCTAGAATACCTTTCTCTCTGTTGTTGAGAGTTGGAAGAAGGCTCTGCAAGGAGCATTGGATGCTCTTTTGGGTCAATCAATAGGCATTCCCTACCAAAAGAAAGAATGCCAAGTTAAGGATACAATATCTTCCAAGCTATATGAGCAAAATATTTGAAAATAAGAAATGCAAGGGAACATTCATCACAAAAACCATAAAGAAAAGCATCATTAAATAGTGAGCACATTCCATTCAGCCATGATAGGAAAGGAACCACCACCAACAGCCTTATTCCACAAGGTAGGGTCAGTCACATGATTCCAACATTGAGCTCTATCAAACAGAAAATATTCAATAAACCCATTATTGGGTCTTTTTAATTGTTTCTTCAAAAGTTTTCATCAGTTTTGTTTACCCTTTTCATGGATTAGTCATTAATTTGATCCAGTTTTCTCACTGGAGCATCGATTAGCCGTCTCACATGACCAAACCACCTTAAGCAAGGTTTTATTTTATTCTCCTCAAAACATGCTACTCTAACTTTCTCCCATATATTTTTGTTCTTGATCTAATCTTTCCTTCGATGTCCATTCGTCCACCCCAACATTCTCATATCCACATACTTCACATTTGCATTTGATGGCACTTTATTGCTCAACATTCACAAATCACAACCTATTTAGAGTATGGCCAGTTTATAACTATCCAGTAGGATTTCCCATTGAGCTTGATAGCAACCTTATGATAAAAAATTACACCAGAAGTATTTATCTATTTAATTCATTTAGCTTGATTCATGTGTTCATATTTCCCTAGTTCACATCATTTCTTAAAACAGGTCCAAATACCTAAAATGCACAACTACTGGTATCATGTGATCCCCCATTTTCGCTTCCGAAGTAAGCGCTTGCTAATTGTCCCAATACATGTTTTCTTACCAATCTTTACATAAAAGATAAGGGAATGAGTTAGGCCTTCAAAAGCCAATGTAAAATAAAAAAATTGATAAATCTCTAGGTAGGTCATCAATTTTTGGAAAAGAATCCTCATCACCATCAAATATTAATTAGCCTACATTTACTAAGAACCTTAAAAAATGTCAACCACACACATATGCCATAAAATAAAACAAAATCTAAAAAGGAAAAACAATCCTACAATCCAGATCATCAATAGATTAGATGAAAACATTGACCTGAAGGCATGATCCCATATACTATCAACAATATCCCAGTCAGCAACAATTCCGTCCTTTAATGGAGACAGCACCTGACAGCAAGGAATAAAAAGATAACTACACATACTAATTAAAAAAAAGTACAAATGATTGATCAAATCCTTATAAAGAAGACAAATACAAAAAAAGGTTACCTCCATATGGTCTCTACGGTATCCCAAGGACTGAGATCCTACATACAATTTCCTCTTTCCCTTGGCTTTATCAGAGTCATTTCTAATGTTGTTCTTCGATTCCGTAGCAGAGGCCGGGGCCTTCTCAGCATTATCTTCGTCATCAATATCCATTTGATCAATTGCTCCAACAACCTAAGCTCACATATGTCCAGAAAACTTCCAGTCAGTCGTTATATTACAATATTCATAATCAAAGGGTAACCCACACTATCCCTACATTTTCTATGTTATTCTGACAGAGTATAAAAAAGTACACTAATTACACTATCAAGTAGTACTAACTTATCTATCACCATAGAAAATGTCAGTATTAAGTGAAAGCAGAACAAATACTTCATAATTTATCAACAACCACACTTACCGAAGGAAACACAGCCTTGGGGGCATCTTCACCAGCATAACCAGCTTTACAGGTGTGTGAACCCAAGTCAATTACAATAGCTGATACTTCATCTGTGGAATTAACCAAATGAAGAAAATTGAGAAGAGGGGGAAAGTAGTAGTAGTAGTAGAAGAAGAAGAAGAAGAAGAAGAAGAAGAAGAAGAAGAAAACATTGTTTTTGCACTCACCACCACCATACATGACTGTAACCAGTGTAACGAAATTTGCTACCCAGCTCAACAAATTACGAACCAGTTCGAAACACGGTTCTTTGGCGTATAGATTCCCAATGGAAATATCATAGAACAGAGTTCCAAAGGAAAATTGCTGAATGGAAGAAAAACGGGGTCTGTGTAAAGCTTAGGGTTTTGTTGCAGTGTGAATGAAGAAGGAGCAAAAGTTACACTTGTTTTAAGCAGGGCGGGGAGCGGCTGAAGCAGGGACCGCGGCGGAGCAGGCCGGCGACGAGACCGTGCGGCTGGGAGCAGGGCAAGGAGGCGGCGTTGCTGGGAGGCTCTCTCTGTTGCGTTACGAAGAGAGGAGAAGGAGCCTAGGGTTTCTGAGTTTCGACAAAATAAACTAATAATAACTAATAAGTGACGGAAATAGGTGGCAGTAGGATTCGAAGGGAGGTCTGGGAATAAGCTTTGTATCCTTTTTTTTTTTTTTAAGACAGTGACTTCATCAAAGCTCAAAAAATGTGAATAGTCTCTTCCAACATATCTTTCTTTATAGGTGGGTAGACCTTTAGCTTTTCATAAGCTATTACCATTATCAAGTTATTTTTTTTAGAAAATGGTAGATGCATTATGAGGTATAAATTCTTTTTACACATGAATTTAATTTATTTCCAGACATTAGAAAGAAAATTAATTAAAATTTTAAAAAATTTAATCTCTTGACATTGTTTAATTTACATATTCGATATGTGTATGATTTTAATTTTAAAATAATTATCACTTTAAATATTTTGATTTTTTCACATTGTTCATCATAAAAAATATAATATTATTTTTAACTTGTTTTCATTTTTCATATCATCACTAATGTTGTTTTCATTTCAACGTATACTCAACAGTGGAAAATGAAAATAATATCTTCTTCAATAATTCTTCTAAAACTCGTGTAGTCTTTCCGACGTCTCCTTAAGCTTGCATCAAATTAACATTCATATAAATCCTCGCTCTGATTATCTATGGTGTTAAGCGCCCAAACATCAAACAGAAAGGGTTAACTCTTTAAAAAAAGCATAATTATCAACATTAGTGATAATTAAAAACAACAAACAACAACAACGTAATACAGCACAGTATTCGTAAAACAGAATACAACAACCAGTAGCAGTTAATCCAAAAACAACAATAATTACAGAAACAGCAGTATTTACATATACAGCATTAGTTGTAAAACAGTAACATGAACAGCAACAACAAATTAAGTTTTACAGAAACAGTAATATTAACAGAAGCAGTAATAGTAAACAACAGAGTACATTTCCATGTATTTCACTTAAATTACCACACAATCATGCTTGTTAGTCCTCAATGGCTATATGCATAACTATGGCCAGAACTTTACCCAAACAAGGCCAGGCCGATCACGTGAGACAAACTACCACCACATCGCCCTAGAAAGATCCCACGAGACAAAATGTCGTCACATCAACCTTAAACAATCTTACACAATGCAAATGCTATGACAATAGTCAACAATCATCAAGTGAACCATTAGTTCATAATATCCCTTTAGTCGTAGTATAAGCATATGTTAGTATCATCAATTCAATTCCTTAATCCACAACAACATGTTATAATCATGTGATCAATTTCAGTCTCAATTACATATAACTCATTCAATCATGTTATACTAGAATTCAATAGAAAATCTCAGCCTCAATAACATGCTTCCACAGTACACACAAACAAGATATATTCAGAAATTCAATGGGAGGTCATAGCACAATCACAAACCGACTCGACGCGACTAAGACCGAGTTACCCTTACCGTCGAACGGATCACATAAACTTGATCTCCAACCTTGCAAGATAAACACATAAATAACAATTAAACAACCATTGGAAAGGTGGAAAATCAACCTCAAAAGAAACTGGAAATCGATCGGCCAAAACTAGGGTTTTAGGAAAAACACAGCAGAAACAAACAACAACCCCACGCATGTACGTAGGGATACCCACGCACATGCGCGGCCACTCTGGAAACTGACCAGAATTGGACAGAGGCCCTGTGCATGTGTGCAGGGTGGCCACGCACATGTGTGGCCCCTCTGTAACAGGGGTCAAAAAACATGATTTTCATGCGCAAAGGAGTCAAGAACAAGTTTTTTAACATAGGATTTTCATAGAAAAGATTTCCAAGACATCAAACACTAATTTTTCCAAGGTTCTAATGCTCCATAAACAATTTTCTTAAAAGAGGATCACATAACGAAAAGGGTTTTGGAATCAAAACGGCATAGAAAGATAAGGATTAGGATGATGGAAAACCAACCTTGCTGTTTCGAACGAACAACACAAACAGCAACAGGAGGTGCTCGTCCAAAACTCCAAAGGTAGCCATCAACGAGTCGGAGAAGAAAGTCGGAAGGGAACTTGTGATTAACCTTTGGAAAGAAGGACAGGAAACGAGAAAGAAACATCAACAGAATCGATATAGTCTTGGAATTTATCGTCATTACAAACTGAGAATTGGAAGAGTACAAGAAACCTACCAGAGAACCACCCTCTTAGCACTCTTGAAGAGGAAAAGGAAGAGCAAGACCTGACCTCAAATGGGAAGGAGGAAGGGCGGCAGCAGCAGCAGCAAAACAGAAAAGGTTTCATCACATGTGGGTTAGGGTTGCACTTGAGATGAAAATGACAAGAGAGAAGTCACCACATTTAGTGGTTCGAAAATCCTAGCCTCTAAGAGAGAGTGTTTCAGTTTTCTTTTCCATTAACTCAGAAATAAACCCCATCAAAGTCATTTAACACAAAACCTATGAATTAAACTCCATTAATGCTATTTTCAAATTCAGTTTCAAATTCAAACAAAAGTCAGCAGGGACTAAAACTGAAACTACTGAATAGTCCAGGGACCAAATTAATATCTATTAAAACTCGAGGGACCAAAATGTAAATACACAAAATTGAGGGTCTTACAAGTTCCACTTTATTCATCAACTGCACCCCAAAGTTGGTTGATTGCCACCAAATTCGAGGGCTTTTTGCCCAAATCATAAGGTAAATGAATGTGTTCGTGCAGTGGCATAGGAATATCGGTAGGCCTTTTCAATTAAGTTTTATTCATTACTCATCTTTGTATTGTGTCTCGGGTGATTCTTCTTCTGAACAACGTTTGAGTGGGTGGAGCGGTATTGAAGGTGGCTCTTGCAAGGTTTCCGTGGCAGAGGTCTTTGGGGCAAACTGTGGTGATGAACATGGTTTTGTTTTTGCCTGAGAAAGTTAGGATTTTTCCATCCTCGAACGGGGGAGGTCGTCGCGTGCTTTTGTTCCTCTCATTCCTCCTTGGTGGGGGGTTGTGTTGAGGAACATGGAAGATTTATGGAGGCTTTTTTCTCAGTGAACGAATAGAGGTTTTTTTTTTTGTCTTTCAAGGGATTACTTGTCCTGTTCGAGGCTACCAGTGTCGATTCTTTTCCTAGAAATTTCATTTTATGTTATTAGTTCTGTTGTTATTAAGGAGCTTGAATGTGAGGTTGGCGAGGCTGTTGCTGAGGCTTTGGGTTCTTTCGCTTGTGTTGGCGTAGTTTCCTCCTTATCTTGGCACGTGCGCTGTTTTGGGGAAGAGATGGTGCTATGCGTCAAACTTGTTCGGGGTTTGTCTGCAAGAGATTTCTCTATTTTCTAGTCTTTGTTTGGGGATTTGAGTTTTCAGCGTTCTATTTCCTATGAGGTTCCTCTCAATGTTGTGTTTTAGCTGGTGTTGGTCGTGGGCTATTCTCCTCGTGCTTTAGGGGTTTGTCGTGCTGTTGGAGTTGTGGAGGGGGTTTTGTTTCACCTTTAGAGGATTTTTCTCATGATTGCGGTTGTATCTTTAAGAGAGAGGAATCAACTTTGTTCGAGCCCCCCTTGTAATGTGTTGTTTCCATTTGATTCTCAGCCTTGAGGTTGTGAAGTAAAAAACCCAAGACCTAGGGGAAGACCTAAGAAAATTGAGAAGAGATACCGAAAGAAGAAGGATTAAGTTGGGGCTTTCATTAGTATTGTTTTAGCGGAGGGCACAACTTTTATGGACGCAGACGATTGGAATTAGTTGATGCTTTTGCCGGCGGAGGTTATGGAGCCACATAGTGTCCTAACTATGGCGAGGAGTGCCCTTTCTATGGGAAAATATTTGGGCATGATGTATGATTCTACATAGGAGATTTCTCTGAACTAAATAACGGCACAGATTCGTGCGCGCAAGTCGTTTTAGAGGCGGTGATTGGCATTTCCTTGAACTGAGGATGAGGCTTTTTTGTCACTTGCTGATCTTATTCCTTTTCCTATAGGATCTTTGTTTTCTGTCTCTTTTACTGGTTTTGGGTTTGTTTGTTTTGTGGGTTTTTGGGTGGTGGTCTTGTATTGGATTATTTTTGTGTCGTGTTTGGTTTCTGGTCCCTCTTTGGGTTTTTGGTCGTGGTTTTGTTGGGTGGTTCTGCAGTTTCGTTGCTTTGGTGTCTAGGTTTGGTTGTGCTCTCTATTCTCTGTGGGTATTTTTCTTGATTGCCTGTTTTTTGGGTTTGGTCTCGTTTTAGTTGTTCGATTGATATGATCAATATAAGAGTAGTATAAAATTTTAAATAAATAAGAGTTTTTTTTTCTTTACTGGATGTCTCCTTTTCCTCAACAAATATGGCAAGCTTTGGTCTTGTAGTGAGGAATGTGGATGGGGATCTTTTGGCTACAACAACTTCCAGTGTTAGGAAACAATTTGATCCTGAAATCTCATAAGCATAGTGTTTTAAATGGTCTATAAATTCATGTCTTGATTTGGGATTCAAAATATTCTGAAATTTGAAAGTGATTGTATAGCCTGAGTTACAGCTTGGAGTTCATATAACAGATCACCCTCATATCTTCACCAAATTGCTGAAGACTGTAATGCACTTATATCTTCCTTTATTTCATGCAGATTACTCCATATAAAGCATTGTGGAAATGTTGTAGCAGACTTGTATGTCTAAGCTGTTTTATTTGGCGATAGGATTTGGGTAGGGGATTTACATGTTGGCCTTCGGCCATTTCTATCTCATGATGTATTGAACCTTCCTACTTTAATGAATGATATTCTATGTTTCCTGTAAAAAAAAAAAAAAGAACTCTGGAGGTCTACACATCCATAATTCTAAAAATTATTTTTAGTTTAGAGATAGTAGTTAGGTAAACTACTATCTTAGATAAAGTTAATATGTAATTTTTTATAGGCAAATGTTAGTTGTTAGTTGTTAGTAAGTTAGTAGTATAAATTACCCCTCCTCAGGGTTCAAGCCCTAGCCCTTCACCTACAATTACCCTTTGCTCAACCATGTGAGCAACCCAACCCCCCTTGTTTTGAAGGTTGTTGGCACCTAAAATGCGTAACGGCTAGTAAGGAGCTGAAGGACCACTCAAGTCGACCAGGGAACGTGGTTGAGCAGAATAGTAGTCGATTCGAGTGGGTCTAACCGATTGGTAGCATGAGTAATCGGCCAAAGAAAATCAAGTGCACAAGGACAAGATTCAAGGAAGATGCAGAAATTTAGGCTTTAAGTAGGTAGAGTCATCAGGTTTCTAGAAATTTTCCACATGTAAAAATAGTTAGTGGGCTCGTTCCCGTGAAATAAGAGAAAGTGGTTGCGAGCTAGCCGATGCAATGAGGAACGACTCAAACAAAGCCTCTAGGGTGACTAGGATGGAGGGAACGATGATACCCCTCGACTTTGTAAACACTTGCAATGATTGAAGAACGTGGGTTGTCGCATGTTCCTCCCAACCGCCAAGTAGTTAGCTGATTTGCCTCTATAAATAGAGGAAGGCCCATTTCTACAAACACACTCAATCAATCAATCAATCAATCAATCAAAATTTACAAATTTCCCGCATTTTATCTTTATTTTACTTTTGAGCACTTTACTTTTCAGTCATTTAAATTCTTTATCGCTCTCTACAATTTATCTTTCAGCCGATTTACAGCTTTCAGCCTTTATTTTCTTTACCGCTTTTCAGCCCTTTACATTCCTTAGGAGTATACCTTAGTTCATAGCCAAATTCATATTTCAAATCCTTCAATAATGAGGCACTAAGAGATTTTTGGAGTATCTTAGGAATCCATATTGAGGAACAAAGTCTCTTCCTCGAGCAATCGCTTGATTAGGAAATCATAGTTGGTTTTCCAGCCGAGCACACAGCTTCCAAATCGATCAAATCCATTTCCTAATCGACCAAATCTATTTGTGAACCAACAAATTGGCAAACCCAGTGGGACCACTCTCGCTATTGAACGATTCCCATCACCTACTCGTGACCTAAATTAGCGTATGCAATTGAGGTCTGGAAAGAAAATGGAGTCTTCAAGCAACCGCAGAGTCAGTAGTAGCCGTACCTCGCTTGCTGGTACCGCTTTTACCTCCACTACAATGCCAGTGCATACAGGACATGCTAAGGATCCTGCTGACCACGCCGTTGCGGCGATAGCTGCAGCGACTGTTTCTAAGTCGTTGAGACATCAAACGAAGAGAGAGGCCCAAGTATGGTTACCACAACTTCCTTCATTCAGCAGCAGATCGACCTGGGGATTAACGATATCATCGCTCAAGTCTCTAAGAACTTGGTCGAAATCGTCAAACCCATGGTGCAAAACAAGATGTACTTTGCCAAGGAGGATTTGAAACGGCGAGGGCCGGATTTTCCGCCCTATGCTGTTCAAAACATGCCCACACTCGGGGGGCAGGTCACTCAGGGTTATCCCCACACGACTTCCCTTCAGTATGGACAAGTTTTTGTAGCAAGGCGTGGGGAAAGTGTCAGAATTGGCAATTCCACACAACCGAATTTGCCTCCACAACCTACTTTCCATGCTGGAGGAGGTTCCTTTGTCCAGCCACCACCGTTGTAAGCCGAACCCATTTGGCCCAATGTGTCTCAATGGACTGGGAGAGACAACAACCAGCAGTGGACCCCCACATGCAACACTGGATTCGGAGGAGTGCCTGAGAAACCATATTATGAGCAGCCAGCGCATCCGACTGTTCACTATCAGACACCACCAACTTAGCCAAAAACAGTACCCATACAACCACCAGTTCAAGGATTTGGACACTAGGGGAACCCTCCTAACACAGGAGAGCCCAGGGGACCAAGTTTCATTGATCCCAACATTATTACCGAAGCTATGCGGTGACATTTTGAGGTTCAATTGCGGCCCATTGATAGACCTGTCTATCAGAAGCCGTACCCTGAATGGGTGGACAAGACTATCCTATTGTCGAGAGGTTTTAAGGTCCCAAACTTTACTACTTTCTTAGGAGAGGATGATAAGTCCATAATGGAACACATTGTCCAATTCACAGCCCAATGTGGAGAGGCGAATTGGAACAAGTTTTACAAACTGCAATTGTTCCCTTGTCCTTAACAGGGGTAGCATTCAGTTGGTACTCCTCCTTGCCTCCTAATTCCATTCGGAATGAGACAAAAATGGAAAGGAGTTTCCATGATAGGTTCTACAGTGCTTGCCCTGATATTTCGGTGGCTGATTTAATGGCTACTTGACAAGGAGACGATGAATCAGTTGTTGAATATCTCAAAAGGTTTAGGGAGTTTAAGAGCCGATACCCTGTACAGTTTCCCGAATCTGAGTATGCGCATATGGTCACCAAAAATATGCATCCTCAAATTGTAGATAGGCTTATCACCCAAGAATACAATGATCAAACTCAATTGACATCAAAAGCCTCATGCATCGAGTCATCCATCAAAGAGAAGGAAGCAAAATGCTCAAACAGAACAGGCAGAGGACCTCACCTTATCTCCATCATAGATGATGAGGCAATAGAGAGGCAGTTGTGGACCCTACGGGGAAGTAATGGTTGCGGAACTCTTACAGGGAAAACCTTACACATGTCATGCACTGAGACCTCCCAAGGGTTAGGAACTGGATAGCCGAGAGGAATATCTCTTTGATATCATTCGGGCCGACCAGATCTTTGATTTACTCTTGGAGGAGCATCAAATACGATGGCCGAATGGTCACAAAATCCCCTCAGTCGAGGAGATCAAAGGAAAGAAGTACCGTAAATGGCATAATTCATATAACCATTTAACAACCAATTGTGTTATCTTCCAGAATGTTGTCTAGAAGGGCATTCAGGAAGGTAGGTTGAAATTAACAGACCAAACAACGACAAGCTTGAAGATCGACACCAATTATTTCCCTTTTACTCCGACTAATGTAGTGTCCTTTCAAGGGATGACTTCTACAGTTAAGAAGTGGGTGAGAAAGGAGGAAGTACAAACCTATGCTCTGGGGCCCGTTGCTAGGGAGAGCGTGTTCGATCGGATGGAACCCCCTATCATGGAGAAGAAGCGGTTAACTAGGCCGACGGCATGGGAACTCCAAGCCAAGTATCGGGCTAACCAGAAAATTGAACCCGTTGATCTGGCGTTGGCAGCAAAAGATATCCAACAACCGATTAAGGGAGAAGAAACCAGGATTTCCGAGATAAGTACCTTTGGAGGGAAAACCTCACTCAAGGATTACCTCAAAGAGAAAGATTATTTGGTGACCGGGAAAATGATCAAGCCCAAGTCAGGGGTGACAAAAGATAAGTGAGTATTGAATAAAACTGACAAGGACCATCCATCCGAACCCCGAACATTCTCTCGTTCTCAGAAGAGGAGAAGGTAGATAATTAGGGTTATGCAGAAGATGAAACGTACCATAAAAGAGCTTAGCATGACTAAAGAGCCGAAGGAAATTACCGATCATGTTCCTAAGATCAAGGAACCCACTTCGGCTTAAGAAGCTATGGTTGTTGCACCTCCCGAGGCGCAGGAACCTGCCTCGACAGAGGAACTGGTGGTTTCCCAACAAGCTATATTCTTACCAGAGGTGGGAGAATCCGTTGAAAGCGGTTTCAGTCCAAGGGTTCAGATCCTCCTAGCTCTGTAAAGGAGAGAGGAAGGATTGGATTTGGATTTTTCCCTAACTAATGAGATTTGGAAGATTTCCTCCACAAGGACGATGATAATGAAATTGCAAGTGTACAATTTACTATCGCGTAATATAAAAAGATCGAACCCACGGGATAGGTGTTCTTATTATTATAAAATTTAGTACTAAAACAGAAAAATAAAAGATGAATATTTGTTGTTGGTTTGAGAACTAGAAAGAAACAATAGCATAAAATAATAAAATAAAGAGATGATGAACATTAAGCTCTTGGGTTGGTTTACATAGTCTATAAAAACATGCTAGAAATTTCCTACTAAATTCCTGAATTATAAAACCATTATCATGATGATATAGCCTAGTGTAACTACAAGTTAATTCCTTAAGCATTGTAGATCTTTCTTTTTAATTACTAAACCCAATTCCTTGGTACCTAGTTAACTAAAGAAGAAGATGAAGAAGATGTTCAGGCCAACATAAAGTTACGTCCTTCCTAATTCCTTAGCGAAGTATACTTATAACCTTTTTTATTACCTAGTTCCCTTACTACTCACCAAATGGCCTTATGTAATAAGTAATAAGCAAAACCTCTTGGGATCCTCAAGATAGAAATAAAGCATAAGGTAATAAAACATGAATGGAAATAAAATTCAGAAATGTAGAAAAAGACTAGAACATGTATTATAAACTAAAACAACCCAAAAACTTAAAGAAGAAGTTAGCCAAGCATGGCTAAAAGAATCATTGAATTACCCTGGATAGGAGCTCAAGTTTGGCTTCCCACAATTCCTAGGAACAATGATCTTTGAGGGAGAAAGAGAGAATACTTGTTGTATTCTATGAAGGTGTGTTTTTCAAGTGCAAGTTGCCTCCCTATTTATAGCAAAAAATCTGGCCTCAGCAATTAAATCCCACTTCCAGGCCGAGGCCCAGCGCTTGAGCGCTGGGTTCTAGCGCTGCAGCGCTGGCTACTGATTCTTCAACTTCAAGCTTTTCCTTCCTTCTTCATGGTAGTGGGTTTTGAATGCCATCAAAACCCACTTATCAGCCCTTTAATCAATTCTGAAACCTCTCCTCCACTATCATCAATTCCTTCAAGCTTATTTTCCATGTGCTAATTTAGAGAGTGATTCTTCATATTCTTCTTTTCCACTTTGGTCCTCTCTTGGTTAGCACTTCAATTCAAGCCCTTCAATTCTCTCAATCTTCATTTTTAGCCCTCCACTCTTGAACTTTCACAAATAGGTCCTTGATTTCCTGAAACTTTACAAATCGGTCCCTGGACAAAAATGATAACTAAACCAGCTTTTCCTAAAAATATAAAATAGCTATAAAAATTCCTAAAAATATAAAATAAAGGTAGAAAAACAAATAAAATCTAATCTACATGCAAAATGCAAAATAAATATAAAATCTACATAAAAACAATAAAAAACCTATATGTGACTCAAAAATAATAAAATAAAAAGACTAAAAAGTACCTAAAAACATCATATAAAATCCACTCATCAGACGACATCCTTGACGTAGTGGCAACAGGGACAATTCCCCAGGAGTTTGCTTCGCTCCAAGGGCAAGCTACTACATTGGAAGGAGATGTCATGGTAGATGAAGCCGAATGAGCTTCCTTAGTATCCACTCCCGATGCGGTAGTACCATTCGAAAAACCTACCAAAGAGATGGCCAAGCATCTCAAACCTTTGTTTGTTAGCGCTCACATCAATGGAAAGCTTATGTCAAGGGTGCTTATCGACCCCGGTGTTGTGCTGAATGTCATACCATTCTCAACCCTGAGAAAGTTAGGCAAAAGTACCCAGGACTTATTGAACCAAGATGAAGATGGCTGATTTCACGGGAGGATTCACTAGTGCTGCAGGGGTTCTCATTGCCGATATCACGGTAGGACCCAAAGCAAGTTGATCAGCTTTCTTCGAGGTTGATGGCAAACCCAGTTACAACGTTCTTCTTGGAAGGTATTGGGTACACCCCATTCTTTGCGTACCTCGACTTTGCATCAATTGCTAATCTTTTGGATTGGTGACATGATCAAAGTTTTCCCAGCCGATCAGAATCCCTTGGTAGCTGATGTTTCGACTACATAAACGGGAGATGCCACGTTCTATGATCCCAGAATTATGCCAATCATGATGAGGGAAGATGTGCAACGGGAGATGGAAGAAGTGGAGGACAACACCCAGGCCGATCCACGGCCAACTGAAGGTTGTAATGAAGACACAACATAAGGTGCTCTAAGAAACCCTGGACAAGGTTCCGAATTAATGTGTATCCCGTGTAATTCAGATTACCTTCCTGAACAAAGAGGCACGTGCCTAGTTTCGAAGCTTAGGACCCCTTAGAGGATGTCAATTTGGGGACCGAGCAGGAACAAAGGACAACTAGAATCAACAGTCTCTAATCACCAGATGACAAGGAAGTCATAAGAGAATTCAAATACTGTTTCACGTGGAACTACCATGAGATGCCTAGCTTGTCCAGGGAATTGGTAGAACATAGGATGCAAATTAAAGAAGGCTTTAAACCTCACAAGCAGCCGCCACTGAGGTTTAACCCCAAAGTACTGCCCAAGGTAAAGGAAGAGGTGGAACGACTATTGGGTGTTGGATTCATCAGAACTGTAAAGTACGCCGAATGGTTATCTAATATCGTTCCAGTAACTCAGAAGAACGGACATGTTCAGGTGTGTACTGATTACAGAGATCTCAATCTAGCAACACCCAAAGATGAGTATCCTATGCCAATAGCTGATATGCTAGTATTCTCGGCTGCAGCCAATGAGATTATCTCCTTTATGGATGGCTACTCAGCCTATAACCAGATACACATAGCTAAAGAGGATGTTCCCAAAACCGCATTTAGATGCCAGAGGCCCTCGGAATCTATGAGTGGGTGGTCATGCCATTTGGATTGAAGAATGTTGGAGCCACCTATCAAAGAGCCATGAATTTGATCTTCCATGAGTTAATCGACAAGTCAGTGGAAGTCTATATAGATGATGTGGTGGTCAAATCTCTCAACACCATGGCCCATGCTACCGATCTGCGACAGGCCTTTACCTGTATGAGGCGTCATGGCCTAAAGATGAACCCAACTAAATGCACGTTTGGAGTTTTAGCTGGAAACTTCTTAGGGTTCCTTGTGCATAATCAAGGGATCGAGGTGGATAAAAACAAGGCTAAAGCCATCCTGGAAGCGAGGCCCCCTACTAACAAGAAAGAACTTCAAAGTTTGTTAAGGAAGATCAACTTCCTCAGGAGGTTCATAGCCAACTCGGCAGGTAAACTCAAAGCATTTTCACCCTTGCTGAAAGCAAAGCGCACCGAGGATTTCACCTGGGGGGCAAAGCAAGAAGAAGCATTCGAACAAATCAAACAAGATTTTTCCAAGTCGCCAGTTTTAATTCCTCCTCAACCAGGAAAGCCACTCAAACTATATTTAGCCGCGACAAAAGAATCCATTGACTATCTTCTGGCTCAGGATACCGAGGATGGATACGAAAGAGCCTTTTATTACTTGAGTAGGCAACTACATGACGCTGAACTTAGGTATACCCCAATTGAGAAGCTATACTTATCTTTGTATTACGCTTGCATTAAATTGGAATACTATTCGTTGCTGAAAGAAGTTAACGTACTGTGCAAGATAGACATTGTCAAGTATTTACTCAACAGACTTGTCTTACGAGGGAGGTTGATGAAATGGGCCATAAAGCTCAATGTCTTTGCTTTAAACTATGTGTCTCTATGGGCAGTAAAAGGGTAGGCTATAACCGATTTCGTAGCTGGACACCCCATGACGGAGGTAAGAGATCCCTGGTTGGAAGTGCAAGCTTTTGTGCACTTGGAGCCATGGACCTTAGCCTCTGATGAGTCCAAGATAAGATCTGGAGCAGGTGCTGGTGTGGTTATGAAGGACCCAGAGGGTTGTACATGGAAGATCACACAACAGTTGCCTGCAGATTGTTCTAACAATCAGGCATAGCACAAGGCTCTCGTCTTGGGATTGTATTTCTTGGAGTTCTCAAGAGCCAAGTTATTCGCATATACAGGGACTCTCAATTGGTGGTGAATCAGTTAATGGGAGAATTCAAGTGTTTGAATCCCAATCTGGTAAGGTACCATGAGAGAGCTCTACAACTAATCAGAGGGTTTACCGATGTAACACTTGTGTACATCTCGAGGGAGCACAATGGCGAAGCCAATGATTTGGCTCAGCATGCATCAGGATACAAATCTCTTCCTAGTACTAGCAAGCTCGAGTTCCCACTCATTGGTAAAGTAGACAAAGAGGAAGACTGGAGAAAACCCTTAGTGGACTATCTGCTAAACCCATCGGCTAAGGTTGAAGACAATCTTAAGCAACAGGTGCTGAAGTTTGTTTTGTTGGACGAAGATCTCTACAAGAGATCGGCTGAGGGGTTTTTGCTAAAATGCATAGGCCCTAGAGAGTCTCTCAGGGTTATGGGAGAAACACATGACGGAATCTACGGATCACATAGGTCTTGCCCAAATATGAGGTGGTTAATACGCCGATATGGATATTTTTGGCCTATCATATCTGCTGATTTTATTAGATATGCCAAAGGATTCGAAGAATTCCAGAAGCATGGACCTCTTTAAAAAGCCCCTGCCGAGGAATTACATCCCATCATCAAATCATGGCCATTTAGGGGATGGGCACTCTATATCATTGGTAAGATCCATCCTCAGTCCTCTAAAAATCATGCATTTGTCTTGGTGGCCACATATTACTTCACCAAATGGGTGGAAGCTGAGGCATACCAGAATGTTCGACATTAAGAAGTGATTCGATTCATTAAGAACCGGATTATCTACAGGTTCGGAGTTCCTCAAATCCTTACTGCTGACCAAGGTACTCCCTTTACCAACAGTAAGGTTCAGGATTTTTCCCAACGGTTCGGAATTAAGATGGTGCATTCATACTATGCACGAGCAAACGGGCAAGTCGAAGCAGCTAACAAGATCATCATCGAGCTGATGAAGAAGAACATAGAGGGAAAGCCGAGATGGTGGCATGAAATGTTGCCTGAAGTCCTATGGGCTTACAAAAATTCTAAGAATAACGCAACGAAAACTACTCCTTTTCGGCTAACCTATGGTCAAAATGCAGTCTTGCCGCTGGAGATCGCAGTGCCTTCCCTAAGGGTGGCAAGGTAGAATCAGCTGCAAACGGAAGAGTTTGACCAGGCCATGCTCATGGAGCTAGAATTAGTTGATGATGATAGACTCATGGCACCGGAAAACATCCGATTGAACAAAATCAAAGTAGCAAAAACATACAACAAGCACGGTAAAAGCAAAAGCGCTTAGCGAAGACGACCTCGTTTGGAAAACCATTCTCCCCATGGGAGTTAAAGACCCGATTCTCGGCAAATGGACGTCGAATTGGGAAGGCTCTTATGTTGTAAACGGAAACGGAAACGAGTTTGACAAAAATATAAACGCGAAGCATCTCAAAAAGTATTATCATTCCTTATGGGAGGATTATTGAAAGCAAAGAAATCTTGTCCACGAATGATGGCCACGGTTGGCCACCTAGCCACAATTAAAAGAGTTCACAAGTTTAGTCAAACTGAAAATCCTCACAGGGGAAACCGAGCGATAACCCTCTGCTTGAGCTTTCGCCATACCTTCGCTGCCTCTGCAAGATTAGCGTGCGCTTCAACAATCCTCTGTTCCAAGGAAGGTCGACGTTGTTCCACCGAGGCTATGTCCATATCCACTGCCTTCATGTGGGAGGTGAGCATGGCCTTCTTTATATAAATTTAATAGCCTTGGAGTCTCATGGAAGTTTGTCATTTTGAAGCAGTGCAATATCCGCGTTGATACAGAATAATTTGCCAAAAAGCACAAATAATCGAGCAGCGACCCGATTTTGTTTCGCCCGTACAGAGTCTTGTCGCTGGTTCAGCTGGTTTTGTTCATGATGGTATGATTCTAGTTGGGTCCTCCAGGTGACTATGTTGTCATGCTCCCATTGATTGCGATCCTATACTGCTGAGATAAGGTCGATATCAATGGATAAGCACTGGAGCTCACTAAGGAGACTGTCATAGAAGTCTCGCTCTTCTTGAGAGATGTTAGGGGAATAGCTCTGAGCTAGCTTTCTGAGTGAGCTTTCCAACACTCTCTTCTTGGTAGGAGTCTTAGGGAGCTCCCTGGAGAAGTTTCAATACACCAGATCACGGTGGACGGAGATCAAAGAGCCATCAGCAGCGACTGCACTTGGCGATGGTGGAGGAGATGACATTCTTCTTTCAGAAGCTGGGCTCTTCGGCACTGGTTTTGAGGATTCGGGGCGCATGGGAGATATGGCCCAGTCACCTTGGCTTTGTTTTAAGGCCCCATTTATCTTCTTTTTCTTGGTCTGCTAACGATCAAAGCAAGAATTGATAAGAAGCAGATAGGGATCAAAGAAAGAGGTAGGTAACTGAATCAACTAATGTTTGGCGATTGAGGATTGTCAATGACAGGACAGTTCTTAGAGGACTCCTTGAAAGACTTCATGGAGGCCAGAATGGTTGTCGGAAGAGCCGATCTTTCATAGGATCGGTTGTAAGTCCTCCGTAACTCCCCAACCGAGACCCCATCGGGAGTTTCCGCCAGGGCGTCAACATCAATGATGGCAGAATCGGTAGGCTCTGTGACAAGAACAGTCATGAGGCAAGAAGAAAGGATTATAGAAAAGAGAGAAAATGAATCGCACATACCTGGAGTGATCGACGGGGTCTTCTTGGGTTTCTTTGAGCTTTTCGACGAAGGGCCTCTAGAGTCAGGGTGATGCTGGGCAAGCTTCCCAAACATGAGGCCACGACCATTGAGAAAAGGAAAGTAGTGCCCAATGACCACCAGTTCACAAAGAGAGAAACTACGTTGAGAAGAAAGAGGAACTTCTTGTGGCGGTGAGCGTCCATTTTTTCCATGGCATCCTGTCAAAGGCGAAGTTCTTGATTGAGCTCAAGAGCACCTCGGGAACTTGGGAGGAACGCCATCGGAAGAGTGGGGAGGACAGGGATGCCTTGTACCAAACCAAACTTCCGAGCGAAGAAGTTAGGAGCATACAATTTGGCAGCATAATAGTTACTCCAGGATGTTGGTTTAATGCCAGAGAACAACAGCCGGACAGTGAGGATGCTGCTCCAGCTCAGCACATGGTCGACCTGAGTTTCTTCAGAGTTGTATTGAGGCCAAATGGGTGCGTTCCCCTCAGGATAGGGGAAGTACTGGCGTGGGTTTGAGAAGTTCACACTCAGAAGGTAGTGAGCCACGTCGAAGACTGATGATCTTGGCTTAACATAGAGTTGGGCTAGGCAGTTCCCGAAGACACGGGTGCTCCATAAACTAGCCGATGGGTTCTGACGAAAATGAGGAAAGTACAACAGAGTCCATAGGTGCAGAAACCAAAATGGTCCACCCACAACATGTGATGCTAAGTTTCCTCCATCTTGGATGACCCGCAAGAGCTTGAACATGCTTCGATAAAACAAGGCCAAGAAGGTCGGAGCCAAGGCAAATCGACCTCTGAATTTGATGGTCGAGACAAGATGAGTCGTTCCGGCTGTGATGGCAGTGGAAGAAGTACTGATGAAGTACTTGCATAGCCAATACAAGAGAAAGGCGTTATGCTCCTCTTCAGTGACCCCCCTCGGGTTCGCGCATGCCGTTGTCGGAAAGTAGGGTATTGACTAAGCTTTCTGTCAAATTGGATACCGAGGTCCTTCGGCTCGCTTGAGTAGCCAAGTGCTGAAAGGAAAAAATCTTCCCCGGTGGAAGGAAGGCCAAGAATATTGACTACATCCAATAGGGTAGGGCTCAACATGCCTGTGGGGAAGATGAACCCGTTGATAACAGTGGACCAGAAGCCAGCAAAGCCGAACAGAAGATCGGGGCGATAGGGGACTTCATGAGTAGAAAGCATGATCAAGTCGTAAATTCCCAAAGCCTCCCAATTGGCTTCTTGACCTGAGCAATTCGCTTAACCCATTGGGGATATTCTGTGGAGACATTAAGCTAGCCTCACCAAGTGCTTGAAAATTGCCCTAAGGCAAACCAGGGCTCTTTAATGGGGAGCTGATGTTGGTTGCGAGCAAGGAAATTACCCAAAGGATATTTATCATTCTCGAGCTCTTTGGCAGAGGGTCCGAGAGGAAATTGCTTCGGGTCATCAAGAGGAATCAAGGTCGTGATCGCTGACAAGCGGGGATCTCTCGACGTGGCCGGGTCAATAGCGGTGGACCAGTTGCATGCGGGATCAGAATGGCAATTGGGGAAGGTGGTCTCAAATCAGACGAGGAGGAAGTGTTTCCCCCTGAGAATGAGATCGAATCTGCGAATCACTGGCCGAAGACATGGTGTATGGCAAAGTCGAAATATCAGAGAGCGTAGCTAGGGTTTCTAGGGGAATTCGGAAGAAGTGTGATAAAGAAGGAATGAAGTGATGAGGGTAACAGCTTATCAAGGGAATTAGAAATTTGGTTATAAGGAGTTTGAATGAGAACAGTTTCCGCCTCGTAAGCCGCATAACTCATCATTGCATTCTAATTCATCCATAACAGATAAATCGAGAATGCAGGGGGGCAATGTGTTGACACCTAAAAATCCGTAAAGGCTAGTAAGGAGCCGAAGGGCCACTCGAGTCGATCAGGAAATGTGGTTGAGCAGAATAGTAGCTGATTCGAGTGGGTCTAGCCGATTGGTAGCATGAGTAATCGGCCAAAGCAAATCGAGTGCACAAGGGCAAGATTCAGGGAAGATGCAGAAAGTTAGGCTTTATGTAGGTTGAGTCATCAGGTTTCTAGAACCTTTCCACGTGCAAAAATAGTTAGTGGGCTTGTCCCGCGAAAATAGGAGAAAGTGGTTGCGAGGTAGTCGATGCAATGAGGAACAACAGAAACAAAGCCTCTAGGTCGACTAGGAGAGAGGGAACGATGATACCCACGATTTTGTAAACACTTGTAATGATCGGAGAACGTGGGGTGACGCATGTTCCTCCCAACCGCCAAGTAGTTAGCCGATTTGCTTCTATAAATAGAGGAATGGTCATTTATACAAACACACACAATCAATCAATCAAAATCTACAAATTTCCCGCATTTTGTCTTTATTTTATTTTTCAGCACTTTACTTTCAGTCATTTAAATTCTTTATCACTTTCTGCAATTTATCTTTAAGCCAATTTACCGCTTTCAGCCTTTATTTTCTTTACCGCTTTTCAAGCCTTTACATTCCTTACGAGTAGACCTTAGTTCATAGCCAAATTCTTATTTCAAACATCTTTTAATAGCGAGGCACTAAGAGCTTTTTGGAGTATCTTAGGAATCTATATTGAGGAACAAAGTCCCTTCCTTGAGCAATTGTTTGATTATGAATCATAGTTGGTTTTCCAGCCGACCACACGGCTTCCAGATTGACCAAATCCATTTCTTAATCAACCAAATCTATTTGAGAACCAACAAAGATTAATTCATATAAATGGGAAATCTTAAGTGAAATTTGTACTAATAAGAGTCTTCAGTGATTTGTTTCATTACAAGTTCACAGCAACAAAAGTATATTTTTTTAAAATAAAATAAAGAACTTTCGGCCCTCGATCTAACCTATGGGCTTCCTCATATAGAGAAATTCTTAATCTTGATTACAATATAAGGACAAATGCTCCATTTGTTCATTGTTTTCCAACTACAAGTAACATATTCTAAGCACATAAGGGTTATACTAAATTACTACTAGTGTTTGTAATATGATATTTCTTTACCACAAACAGCACTGAGCTACAAAGTGGATGGTCCTCAACCATAGAGAGTGAGTGGTGATGGTGAAGAATTATAGTACGACACTGAAATTGGAATAATAGTTGTTGTATATTTTTTTATCTAATGTGACAATGGCTTACATTGCATGCGTCGCATTCCCTAAAAACACACAAAGGTGCAGCACTAAAACTTTTCCAACATGATCTTAATTTATCAACCATACACTGCATAATAGTTGCCCACACTTCCAAAACCTATCCAAAAGCATTGTTCCTTCTTAGGTGCCACTCTCTCGATCCCTCTTTGCTTCCTTTATTAGCTTTTTCATTTTCCCACTCCTCCTCACCCTCTTACCCTTTATGGTTTTTTTAAGTTCAACAATTCCTCCTCATCCTCCATTCAACTTTTTCTAAAGCTAAAAGAGAAAAACTTGGAAAAATGTTGTATACCATAAAGCTCTAATCACCAATCCCTTTTGTTTTTAGTCCCTCTGCTTAGGGGTGAAGGAATTAAAAAATAGAGAGAAAGAACGTGGGAGATTTGATTTGTTCTTTTAACTTACACTAGCTACTAATTGAAAAGTGGTATAGAGTGACCTTTTTTACCAGCTACTCCCCTTTTTTAATGTTCTCATGTTTTTCATAACAGAGCCACTTTCATTGATCATCTTGACAGATAGGATTGAAAACCTATACAATAATTTTTTTTAGAATTATTTATTAATTCTGGTGGGTTACAATTAATTGTAGTTTTTATTTTAATAAAAATGAGCTAATTTATGATTTAGATGATGGTGCATTTAAGTGATCAATTTATTTGGGTTTAGATATTTGTAATTTTGATTAGTGTGGATCACAATGTAAGTCTTAACACATAGACCCATGATGAAAAAGGATCAGGGTTAAATATATTATGGTTAGGTCCCTTTGTAATCACTTATATGAAATGAGCACATAGCTTGCCTCATTGATGACTCAGAAATAGAGTGTGAGATAAAGAGAAAACCTAATCATTTGTAGTCACTTGACTGCTACAAGAATAGAGGATTAAAGAAGAACGACTTTCAATGAGATCAAAACAGATATGCAATCTATTTCAATATTTTGGTGTTCTAATTTTATATAATCCATTTCATGAATTTTCCGCTTACATGTTTATTTTATTATTGAACTTTAATATATTCATACTCCATTTTTTATCCACTTTAATTTCACTCTTTTTTATTTCTATCTCTCTCAACATTTCCTATCATATTCTCTATTACATCTCATATTTTTTTCTCTTTTCTTTCTATCTATCTCATCCTTCCATTTTTTTTACTCATCAGTGAGTGTGAATGGAAAATTAATCTCCATTATTTGATATCCAATTGAGTTCCAAATATTTCTTACACGGTACCAATTAGTAAACAAACACGAGAGAGGAGTGTTTAATGAAGGAATTGAACCTACCTCATTTCATTGATCTCACCACATATTTATGCAAGGTACGAGGAAAATGAATTATTCTTCAATTCTCAATCAATTACAATTACTTAATATTATGGCTAACTCAATAAGTAAGAAATACTCTACATTAATGGCTAGCTAAATAAGGAATATATCTCATTCATTATGATTAACCAAATAAAAAAGAGACATGAGTGAATGGTTGACTTGGTCTCTGAAAATGTAAGCGTTGGTCAAGTTCACTCCTGATAAAAAAAAATAAACAATTTAGTTTCCAATAGTGTAAAATGTCCACCAATTTAGTCCTTCATTATGCTTTGGAATATATTATCTCACTTTAGAGAGATTTTCTTAGGGAGTTGGTTTTAAGGCCATCCCATTGGTTCTCCCACCACCCCTCACTTTCTTAATTCTCATAATACCCTATGAAATAGAAGTAATTTTTGCACTTTTAAGTGCGAAATAAGAGCAATTTTCGCACTATTAAGTGCAATTTTTTTTCAGTTCGTGAAAAACTTGAAAATAAAAATAAAAATACAATTTTCGCACTTTTAAGTACGAAATAAGAGTAGTTTTCACACTTTTAAGTGCAATTTTTTTCAGTTCGCGAAAAACTTGAAAATAAAAATAAAAAATACAATTTTTGCACTTTTAAGTGCGAAATAAGAGAAACGATGCTAAATTAATAATAAGAATACGGTAAAATGCGGTTCTTCCTCTGTTAAGCGGTTCTCCCTCCTTCATCTAATTAGCTTTGGTTATTGCAGCGATAGTTTTATTAACAATTCTTATGTAATTATGTCTAAATGTGGTGTTTGAGTTTCTTATAAAAAATAACCTCACAATTTGAATATGTACCATTTTAAATAAGGAGGAAGAACCGCTTATTATTAATTTGGCTAAATTCACTTGATCAGATGAAAGCATGGTAGTGGTAATGGTGATGGAGATGGAAATAGGGGGTGTAATTGGAGAGTGAAAGATGAAGATGGAAATAGGGGCTGTAATTGGAGAGTGAAAGATGAAGAAGAAGGAAGGGGGTGGTGGGTGGAGGAAGAAGAAGAAGGAAAAGGATATGTAGGGAATGTAAATAATATTTTAAGAGTAAAATGATATTTTCACACATAAAGGGGTGGTAAGATGACCAACATGGGTGTTCTTAAAACCAACTCTCATTTTCTTATGTAGATATGCGATGAGTTTCATATGGTGGAAAAAGCACCACATATTATAGTTTTACCTTGGGTGGTACTTCTATGAGTTGGAAGTTTAAACTTCAAAACAGAATTACTCACTTAATAACTAGTAGGTTTATGTCGGTTTTTCTTAATTTTAAATTTTAAATTCAACCCAACTCAAACCAACCAGGAAGGGGTTGCATTGGGTCAACAATGAAAATTGAAAAAAGGAGAATAGATAAACTTATAAACTTAGATCGCCTCAAATCAAGTTTGACATGTCACTAAGTTGTTTTTTTTCAATATTATATGAAAAATTGCATAGTTTTTAATATTTTCTATTGGAAAATTTGGAGTTTCCTATGACCCATGACTTGATCCAAAGTAAAATGAGATTAGTAATTAAAAGAATTTATTTGCGCAATGACCCTATCCAACTCAAACCAATCTAACCTACCCTTTAAAAGTATGTTTGAATACATGTTTTGAAAACATAAACCAACGTCGATTCCAACTTGTTACCCTCAACTTCTTTCACGTCCAAGTTACTTTTGGAGAGTGTATTTCTCCGTTGATTATTTATCAGAATGCGTGTAAATGAAAAAATGACGGTTTTAAAACACGCTCTAAGCTCTGGGGGTTACTTTTGGAACCTCACTTTCCTCCCCCACACCACTCGACTTTTATGATTTCTAAAAAGACTCTTAAAAGTAAATTATGTAAAGGGGAGAGAGTCCATACTTATTCCAAATATTAGTTTTAACAATAAAAAAGAAAGCTTTGAGAAACTATTTTCCATAATAGATGAATTTGGATTTTTCTTTGAGAAGCTTTTTTTTTTCCTGCTTTCGAAAGTTAGTTTCCAGAAGAGATGAAAACCCTTTTTCCTTCCTACATCACTTAATTTAAAGGGTATTTTGGGAAATCAAATTAGTTAACTGGTGTAGGGAGAGAAATGTGAGGGTTCCAAAAGTATCCCCTCTACTCTGATCTAGTTCAGTTGGATGGGCTTAGATGACTCATAATCACCAATTTTATTCTTCGGTTGAATTTTATAGGGCGTTTGGTATTTACTTTTCATTAGTAATGTCTTATTATATTATTTTTATTTAACAAATTTAACCTTAATTTCACTTTGTTTCCTATTTTTAAAGTTTTTTTTAAAGATAAATGATTATATTATCCACAAAAGGCCTTGAGGACAGAACCCCCAAGGAAAGAAACAAAGGCAAAGAATAAACAACCAAAATGAGGCAAATCAACGTGATGCTCAAAGGGAAAACCCAAAAAGAAGAAAAAACCCCCAACAAGGACCCCAATCAAAAACCACCACAGGGCTAACAACAAAGCTATATAAAACCAGAAAGCCAAAAGCTATAAAGAGAACCCATTTGACGACACAAAAACCAACCCAATATAATCATATATCAAAGCGTGCAATGATCCTCATAAACCTTCTCAAGGCCTCAGATAGCGTCCATGTCGTTTCCTTCATACACCAGCCCCAAAACCTTACCATGTAGTTTTACCAAGTTCTTTTCGCTCGTGTGAAGGCACTCCCCAAAACTGAAGATACCGGAGAAGCCAAGTGCGTTGCGAAAACAGAGGCGGGACTACCTTCCTCACCCATTACCAAAGGAACCTCTAACCCGCGAAAAAAGGGTGGTCCTGACGAAGGTGCACCACCGTGCTCCATCTCACAAACCCTGTTCTTCTTCTTCTTCCTAGGTCGCCCACGAGGATGAGACGACTTTTCCTTAGGACAACAATCCCTTCCCCAGCCTCCACAAAAGCGCAACAACCACTAAGCCCTCTCTTAACCTTCTTTGGATGACCCCTTATCCGTCGCTTGGGAGAGAGACAAACCCTAACACCAACATTGCAAGGATCCGATACAACAACATCGCAGATCGAAGAACCAGAGCTACTACCACCACCAGTCGCAGGGAGACACGCCTTGAAAACACCAACACCAGCAGACACAGAAGGAAAACAAGATCCCACAGTAGCCAACACCACATCAGCAACCTCCTGCGCTCGAATACGGAAAGGCAGAACCTCTAGGTTCCAAGAACTTCTAGAGAAAGCAGAGTTAAAAACTATTCTAGATAACAAGAGCTTTTTATGGCACACCAGAAGCGTTTCCGGAATATCAACAACTTTCCTCCACTCAGGGAGAACTAAATCAGAAACCCCAAACAAAGCCTTACAAGACTTTCCGAAAAATAAGAAACCCTTAGATGGTGCACGACCATCACGCCCTCTGAGAACGGGAAGAAGCCTATACGCCTCTCACCTTCACCCATACCTACTTGAACCTGTGACGACCTTCGCTTATCGGACAGGGCCTCGACCGGGAACTTGTTGCCCTCAAAGACAAACCTCCAAGACCCTGTGGACATATATTCTTCTGGCGACGAGAGGATATGTGCGCAACGCTCCCTTTACTTACCCAAAACGACATCACGCCAAGATAAGGATGAAGACCGCAAACCAGATCCCATTCGAAGCTTCCCCTGCATATCAGAGCCCATCTCCTTCTGTCCTGAAACCGGAGCCCAGAAGCCCTGATTGTGAGATGTCGGAGCCACTCTGAAGGGAAATCTAGCCGCCGTCACCGACAAAGAAGCTCCTCCGACCATAAACACATCAAGTCAAGCGATTGGTGTCTCAACATGATTCCTCGACGCAAAAGAAACCAACCCAAAGCGAAACCTCCTTCCAAGCTTTCTCTATCGTTGCAAAAAAACCTACCCAAGCTTTCCATGTTTAGCAAACCGATCTCTAATTTGGGGGTAAATGACCGTCTCCACGATTCCGTCAATGAACAAAGTGAAGTACGCACGAGATGATCCTCCAGTCCTGCGCGACCCATCGTCATCCTCGCCCTCTTCGTCGTCATCTTGCGTTCCCCGCTTCTTGCCATTGACGACGCTGAAACTGCTAGGTTCTGCAAAACTTTAAGCATTACAACATTAGGATGTTACAAAATAGACTTTATGTTCAAAGTTTTGTATATGGAAACATAAAAATGGAAAAATGTTTTTATTACTTGAAAGAAACATGCCACTATATGTTGATCAACTGTACAATTAGTTTCTTGTCAGCAGAAGTATGTGCTTAAAAACTTTTTCTATTTCAATTTTTTCTTAACCAATATACTTCAAAAGTTGATAAATGTGAGACTAATCCATCACATCACACTACCACAGTAAACGCACTAAGTATAGTAGGAACTAACCAATAACTATTTTTTTTTTCATTTACAATAATTAAGAATAGAAATCCCAACCACTATTTATCAACTCAAATCTAAACTATGATCTTTCATCTTATGTTTTGCCTAGTTTATCTGAGTCTTGGATCCGTCATGTTTGCAGAAAAAAGGGCTGGGCATTATAGGGTAGGGAACCAGCAACAATTTTAATGCTTAACTTAGTGTACAATTTTTCGATAAGCCACAATTTATGAAATAATATTCCTCGTGCTCAATGCTATTGCCAGATATGTAATGAACTGTTCCCCTGATTCCATATTCATGAGATGCTTAGAAGATGAGAATAATATATTAATGTTGAAATTGAGTAACTTGGTTATACCATTTTTTCAAGAAAGATTCTCTAGCTAGTTTTATTATCTTGTAAGGATAAAGCAAATCAATCCATTACTTGTTATCATGACAAGTGGACTTTGTTTATTTCATTTCATTTTTAATTTTCTGTATTTTCCATTGGGTCAAGAACTCTAGACAGATATATTCCCTTATAAAGAACTAATATTGGAAGAACAACTGGCTAACACATGGATATAAATTTATCAAATATTCTTCTACCAAAATAATAGAGTTTTGATATAGATGCAGCATATAGTCATGTGGTTTGTCTAGCACTTGCAATTTTTTGTTTGCTAATGCAAAAATCATATCTCCAATTTGAAGATAGACATAAGAAAAAAACAATAACGTCATTGTTTTAATTTATTTTTAAGGGATGCCTTGCATCTTGCATACATATAGTACCAATTCCTTGGATGAACCTTCCAAATTTATTACTATATATTAACATCACGAATCCTTATTACTATAAAATATAAATGAACTTCCAGAGTTGGTGGATCTATATATTAACATTTTCAGATAGGATATGTGACTATAAGTTAGGTTAACACATTTTTATTTAACGGAACCAAAAAAGTTTGTGGACACAAACTGATACTAATTTCCCTTTGTAAAATACTCAATCCTACTTCAGCTGTAAGTTAAAAGACATCACAAACCACTTCCCTTTAAAAGATTGTGTATTGGTTCCCACTAAGAAAGTGTTGGGTGAAAAATCTATAAGTACATTATAAATAACATATAACTCCAGATGCATATCATATCCTGTGATGGTGACCGTATATGAACTAACTCAAACTTTTATTCATAAAAAAAGTTTTAAAACATCATCTTCTCCGATGAATTTAGCCTTATTAGTGTCCAAATTAAAGGGAATTAAGCCTCATAAAACGGGCATGTAGATGTAAGATGATTTTGACATTGCAATTTTGTATAAATTGAAATACGTCGATCTGTCTTGCTTGATATATAACGTAAAATAAAGTAATTAATGTAATTAATAAGGGGGTGTCAAACTTTTACACTTATACCACTTTATAATTTTTTATATAATGTAAATTTAATCAATTCAAACAACTTAATCATGTTATATTATGCTTATTATCATCATATAAACTTTCATTTTGGATATTCATAGGCATGCAATCAAATAGTAAACATTTACTTCGATTTAAATAATATATTACACGTTAAAATAAAATGGTATGATGCGGTAGTTACTAATATTTTACTTATATGAAATTTTGTAAACTTGACCTATTCTATAAAAATATTCAATTCAATAATTTAGATTGATTAATTTTGAATTATATGAAAAGTTATGAAGTGGTGTCAGTCAATAAATTTGACACCGATGTTGTTTGATCTCTTCTCAATTAATTAATATATTCAATTTGAATAAATAAAAAATACTCTTATCTATTTATGATTCAAAACTGGTCAGTTTTTACAATGCGTCACTGGCCACCTAAAGTTATGTGCCTTGCAAAATTTTACCACCATTAATTATTGCTTTCGTATTAGTTGACTTAATTTTTTTTTTAGCTATTTTGCAGGATAGTGCTAAGCTCAAGACACAGAAAACTATTGGATCAAAAATACGAGACTTAAAAGGATGAGAGGAAACTCGAGTCATTAAAATGCTCCACTCAATTAACCTCTTGAATTAACTCAATATTTTATACTTTTTATTTTACAAGTAGAGAAGAAAAAAACAAAAGGATAGAAAAAAAATGACCCCAATAATACTAAGCCCTAGCAAAACTGGTTCTTATAACATCTGCAGCAGGAGAGGCACAAGCTCAGTCAGAGGATTTTGAACAAGGATAAATCCAAAAATTGTTGTGCTATATTTTTAGTCAAAAAGTCAGCACAAACATTTCCTTCTCGGAGAGTATGAACTAAACGCACCTCCTAGCTTTTACCAAGCATATCTCTAATATTAGAAATTAAAGCAGCATGCTCATGATGATCCAACGAGGGTTCAAGACCAACTCCTCAGTCTCTGAAAAACAAATACCTTACCGTATCCAAGATCCCAAACCACCTTCAAACCATACCAAATAGCAAGAAGTTCCACATGGAGAATTTTAGAAATTCTAATCTTCTCCTTAAACCTATCCATTTCTTCATAAATGTATACATTGGCTTCTCATTTGAATTCATCACTCGCAACACTTTTATGAGTGGATAAGCACCCCTCAGACAATTCAAGGATCCTTCCAAAACTTCTTATATGTAACTAACTCTTCAATATCTTTCCAATCTTTAGTCTTTGCAAACCAATTATATATCTTTGGATGTAAACATTCTTAACAATGCACCCTTTTTTTATCATTCAAGCATTCCAACGTCAAGTAAGAAGTAGCAAAGCGTGTAGTGTTGGGTCTAATCAAATCACCTCGTTTAGTAAAATGATGCAATAGAGATATAAACCAACCTTGGAATAAATGTAGATATTTTCTTACCATGTGCCTTTGTGGAGGGCTATCTTCTTCTCAAAGTCTTCTAGCATTAAGTCTATGTATTGAGATGCACAAGGTGTCTAATAAATTCTCTTTCTCTTCTGCATCAACAAATCACCAGCTGCCTTGTAGTTCGCAACATTGTGACAATTTGAACAACATTTTCCTCACCAACTTCCTCAACAACCTCATTCATTGTCACGCGTTAAAATCACACACGCTTTTTAGGAGCAAGTTCATTCTATCACTTACATAATATAGGATTGAAGCCCCAATTATCGTACCCAAGGGACTAGGAGACTAGCTACCTTTAAAAGTAGAGTCATGGTTTTAGGCTGAGGATTTTGAGCTTGGGTTGTGGTGTGAGCATGCAAGTGAAGCATATAGTAAAAAGAGATCAAGTTAAAGAAGTCTCAGAATTGCAATGATATTTGATCATCTCCTCCGTTATTATATATGGTAATCCTAATTATTTATTGTGACAACCGCCCTTTTAAAATTCTAGCTCGTCGCTAAGTCGTTACTAACTGTCTTACCAGATTGCACTAACTCACAAATGCACATCATTGTATGGTGATCAATGAGAATAGACATGAAGAACATAGAGGTTTCCTACGAGTATTTCACTACCTATACATAGAAAGTTGGAAATATATTGAATTAACTCTAAAGTCTCTAGTTAAGAGCGAGTTATTATTAATTCTCCGCATTCATTCTCTCTTATGGTTCCGCAAATTAATTCCTTTGATTATGAGCCAATTAACTACTACAATTATGACTAATTACTCCATATGAAACTAAACATGTAAAAGAGAATCACAAATAAGCAGTAAAGAACTAAATATAGGAATAAAACATGTATAATAAATGGGCTCAAATTATATCCTACATTGCAACACTAAGAAAGGGGATTTAGCTACCCATAATAATTAAATTGCAAGCCATAGCAATTCTAGTAGCTACAATAATCTTACAAAACTGGTGAGTGAATTCGATGTTTCTGCCTCCTTCTTCTCCATGTGGGTGTTGCACCATTCTCTCTCTCTCTCTCTCTCTCTCTCTCTCTCTCTCTCTTTCTCTCTCTCTCTCTCTCTCTCTCACACTATGCTTTGTTGCCTCTACCTCTCTCTCTGTCTCAGTGTATTTTCTCTCTTCCCTTTGGTAGATCTCTGTGTTGTGTGGTTTTAGCCTCTTTGAATAGAAATAATTAGGGTAAATTCGAGGTCTCTGATGACGCAGTTTGGCACGACCGTGGCTCATGAAGCACGGTTGTGCTTACTAGAATACGTGTTTTCCTTATGACGGCGCAGGGTGGCGCGACTGTAGCTCAGGCAGCATGGCCGTGTTGGCTTTAAAGTACGTCAACATGGACGTGTTGGTGTGATGCATGAGCTTGGTCTTCTAATTTTAATAAATCGGTCCCCCCTGTTTCGCAATCAAGCATATGTTTCAGATCGCAAATTTGGCCAAGGATCGCAAGATCGTACGATTCTACGATCTGGATTGTGATATTGACAACATTGGTAGGGGTAAAGTTCTATCAGCACGATACTCACTAGGTCAAATGCTCTAATTCATCATCTAATTTGCATTAAATTACATAAGTTAGTGTCGTTTGGCTGATGCTATTAATTATAATGTATTAGCATCGATCGAAATCCCAAGTGTGTTGTGTTTACGTAGAGTTAGTCAAACCGACACTAACACAGAGTCGGTCTAAAATGCTAATGCTAAATCATTAGTTTCAAGTCATTTAGCAAAAATTATGATGCCAACATTAAGTTAACACTAAATTAGATGTAGTGTCGGTTTTTAGGGTGCAACTCATATAAAGTGAGTGGACTCATTTTACATCTTAAAGTGAGCATCACAACCATTAATAATGATTTCCTACTTTGAAAAAATCAATAAAAAACTCAATCATAATCAATGATTGTGATACTCACT
The DNA here is from genome assembly GCA_030819835.1 of Acmispon strigosus. Classification (NCBI taxonomy): domain Eukaryota; kingdom Viridiplantae; phylum Streptophyta; class Magnoliopsida; order Fabales; family Fabaceae; genus Acmispon; species Acmispon strigosus. The sequence continues at coordinate 51,636,359 of JAUAMA010000001.1, forward strand.
TTATAGGGTTGCACCCCTGTTTATACATTTTTCTTGTAGTGTACACAATTTTTATAATTTGAGTACTTATATATTATTCAATTTCAGTTCATGATAAAAAATAAAAACATCACTAACACCAACCTTTTTAAATAATGGGTTATAGATAAGTAATTGCCAATCACTATAAAACATGATTTGGAAAATAATAATGAGTTTTGACGTGCAATTCAGAGATGATAACAGTAAAACAATAACAAGCGATGTTGAGAATCTGATGCTGCTAGTGCTAGTCATAAGGAGATAGAATAATATGGGAACTACGCGTGCATACTGTGTCACTCTTTCCAGCATCTCAACGCAACAATCACCCTCCTACACAAGTTACGAATAATACTACGTTACATCGATATACCTTTACAACAACCACTACCATCTTTCATCAATGCTACGTAGTTTATAGGCACTACCAGAAAAAAAACTATACTGACAACAATTTCCAACACAATTAGTAGATAGTTAGATGAGTTCATTAAACGTTTAGTTGAGAGTTTGATTCAATTCTTAAGCGGTGCATATGGAGAATCATATACGTTGAAAGAAGCTACCTGTAATCTCTAAACCTGAAGGGAACTAATCTCATAGCTGTCGGTTGAGGATATCTTAGAAAAGAAACTATACTAGAATAAAGAATTCAATACCTCACATGCGAAGCTAGTACTTTCTCTAAGTCCTGTGTTACGTTACAATTTTCTATATATAAATTTTTTTGAAAACCATTATCTCAGAAAATGTTACCCAATTTGAATGCACACACCATCTTATGCTTATCTTGTACATAATCAAGAGGTATAACACGACCTTATCCAAATGTACATGTACATTTTGAGTAAGTTGTTAGTATCATACATGGAATTTAATAATAAATAGATATTTTAGTTTTCTGGAAATTATGTTTCCTTTTATTTAAAAAATATATAAAAAGTCAGAGGTTGATAGGTTCAATGGATTCTGTTTTGGAAAGGTAAACAATTCAATGTTGGTTGAAGTGTCTGCCACTATGGTTCCCCAGCAAGTTTATGTGGCTGCATCATCTTTGGAGGACAATAGTAGTTAACTCTACCTGTTAAGGCAATAGTAATATATATATAGCTTGCTCCATCTATTTTGAAGCCCCACACCATGTGATTCAATGCAACCCCTTGGCCTTTTTTAGTCTCTATACTTGGATCTTACATGTATAGTTTAATAGACAATGTCTTATGATGCGTTGGAGATGTTGGCTCTGTGATAGCAAATAGGAATTTCAACAAAAAACAGAAGCATGTGGCCACCTATTTTGATTCTATTTGCTAACCCAATTGATCTACCTATTGCAAATGAGCATGTGACTGATACATTTCTGATCAATGTGTCCAAAATTAACAAAGCAGAGTTTTTATTTTATGTGCTCTCTTAATTTCCAATGAAATCCAAAGAAAGAGAGGAGATATTTCATAATTTGAAAAATATGAGTGGCCCCTATAGCCTGTACCACAAATTTTGTTCTAAGCAAAAAAAAGTGATTCATCTAGTTGGAAATTCTTAAAGAAAGGAACCAAATCTAGCTAATCACATTTTTATGTTTATACAGACTTTGGTGACAGCAAAAGTGGCTTATTTTTCGCCTTTCTTTGTTTCCACTAATAGGTAATAGGTTCATGACTCCATGGTGATAGATCTAAACCATGTGCTGCTGATTATAATCCTCAGGCCTCTTAAATTTCTTAAACAAACATAATATCCAAATAAAGCAATCAATATGGTACTCAAATTGAAAATGTTCGGTAGACAATTGAGGTGTTTAAACATCTATACCGAGAAAAAAAGATAATATAAAAAAGTAATAAATATAATATAATAAGAAGTAAGAAATAGAGAGAAAAATAAGATGTTTGATGATTGTTTATACTATTAGTGGTTAAGTATCATGTCTGAATTGAGAAAACTTAAGAACACAAGAAGTTGAGCTTAATTAGTTACCAAAGAACACCAAAAATAGCACCACCAACCTATTCTTCACCTCATTGGATCGTGTAAAAAAAGACATCTTCTTTCCTTAAATTACCTTGACGACTTTTTGCTCATAAAAACAACATGATTTGAGTTAAAAAGTTGTTAGTATAATGCTTTATATAATCTTATCATAATTTTTTAATATAATTAACAATTAGTCAAAATAGGAAAAGTCTTTTGCCACCCTTAACTTCTATGAACTATTGTTTTGAAATGTGTGGTATGATCTAACCATGAGATATAAGAATAATACTTTGATAAAATCTCTCACATCGTGAGATAAGAAGAGAAAAAGGAAAAAGGAGTTAGAATTGTAACCCCACCTAATTTGGAACTCCAATCAATTTTTAAAAATTTTAAAAATACTTCTATTTGTAAATAACCCAACACCCCTACCACGTTACCTCTTCTAAACCGGCTTGAAAAACCCGATATGTAGAAGTTGGCAGTGCACTACCAGGATATATAACCCAATAGTCTTATTCGTAGACTTATCCTTCCGGGGTATATAACCTGGTACGTGAAAAAGTCAACATCATTCAGGAAATTATAAACTCGGAAAATATTTGAACATGAGTGCCGGGATTTGGTAGCTATACAGTGATGATCCACTTTAGCGTTGTTTTTAATTTTTCCATGTTACACTATGGGATTTATAAACCCGGAATCTATTTGATTAAGACTGACGGGAATTATAAACCCAGAAGCTATACTGTGGGGAACCTCTTAATGTTTTTTTTAATTTTTCGTGTTACTCTCCGGGATGTAGAACCCGGAAGCTAAATATCATTCCGGGATTTAAAATCTCGAGAGACATTTTAGTGTGTACTGCGGGATCTACAAAACCGGCATGTATGTAAATACACACCGAGATTAAAATTCCCGGAATATGTTTACAGTGAATAAATATCATTTTGGGATTTATATTCGCAGAAAAAATAGTTATATCCATACCGGGATTTAGAAACCAGAACACAACATTCAGAATATATTCTGAGATTACAAAACCCGGAATTTGCATCAAAAAGTGTTCTGGGATTTTAAAACACGGAATGTAAAGCATTCAGGGTTAATAAGGACATTTACTACAGTTGCTTGGAGTTTCAAATTGAATGAGTTGGGTGACAAATCTAACTCTCAATGAGAAATGAGGTGCAGATCCTCCAAAGTGGGTCATTTTATATTGTAAAGTAAGCATTACAACAATTAATAGTGATTATACACTTTAAAAAAGTTAATAAAAAACTCAATCAATGATTGTGATACTCACTTTATTATGTAAAATAAGTAACATGAGTGGAGATGAGATACAAGAAAAAGTTAATGTGAATTAATAATAACTCCAAATATAAAAGGATTCCCGTTTAACTTTTTAAAGCATTTACGAGGAAATAACTATCCAAAAAAACGGGGAAAATTGAAGAGGGGTAATTAAGTCATTTCACTCTCAAGCACCACTATAAAAGCAACCGGCCATTGTTCGGACAACTTTAGCCGCAGAAGACACTCACTAGCAGACACCGAATTGCTCACACAAACAAACACAAACCCCCCTTCTCCGTTGAAACTCGCCGGAATTTCAAACTCCGGCAACCACCATTGACCTGATTCTGGTAAATTTCAGCTCACTCCCTTCTTCCCTCTGCCTCTCCCTCCCGAAACTGACGAGCGGAGAAGGCCACCGGAGCTGGTGGGTACGATTGGACGGTGCATGATGGGATCTTGCATAATTCCGTTGGAGACTCCTGCGAGGTTGCTTTGGACCACTAGCTTCTTCCGTCATAAGCTCATGATCTTTTAATCCATTCCCAAAACAATAATCACCAAAGAAAGAACGTTTCTGATTCTGAAGTTACTAGTAAGACACACAAAAACGCACCCTTTACGTTGTAATCTCTCACCGGAGAGAGGAACTAGTGTGAAGTTTCAAGTTGTTGAGAGAGAGAGAGAGAGAGAGAGAGAGAGAGAGAGAGTGAGTGACCATGGAGTCTGGACGTCTTTACTTTGACAACAATCGTGGGAACAACATGAACATGTTCTTCCTCGGAAATGCTGATCTTGGTTTTCGAGGTGATTCTTTTTCTCTGTTGGTTTTACTAATTTTTGATTGTTTTCTCTTACCCCTTTTGTTGGAATGATTGTTTTGGATTGAATGAACTGTTTTTGTTGTTATGGTGGTGGTGCTGATTGCTGTGGTTTTGGCTTGTTCTGTGAGAAAATTAGGAGCAAAAAGTTGCTTCTAGTTTAATCAATAAAAAAACAAAGACATGATTTACTGTGTCTCTGTTAAAGGATGCAACTTGATTCTGCATCAATCTTGGGCACAAAAAGAAACATGATTTAATCTGTGTTAAAGGAACCAACTTGGTTGTGCATCTAACTGGGGTACAAAAGAAAGACATGATTTAATCAGGATTTGTGTTAAAGGAAGCAACTTGGTTGTGAACTTAGGCCAAAACAAATCAAGAATTAAAATTCTCTATCTCTTTTTACATTTGTTCAATTTTCTGTGTGTTATGTTGTTTGAAATTTTATTGCTTAATTGATGAGCTTTTTGTTGGGTCGGGAATGAAAGCAGGAAGATCGATGATGAGCATGGAGGAAGGCTCAAAGAGGCGACCTTTTTTCAGCTCACCAGACGAACTGTTTGATGAGGAGTATTACGAGGAGCAGTCGCCGGAGAAGAAGCGCCGCCTCACTTCTGAGCAGGTTGGTTGCTTGCTTGCTTAAGTGAATTGGTATTGATTGTTCTATATGCTGATGTAGACTCTATATCAGCAACTAGTCTCACAGTTGCTCTGAATCTGACTTTCAATACAATACATGGGGAAAATATGGGGTTGACTTTAAACAGAAACTCGATTATGTAGCTATGAAGTTTACAATTAGCAAATCAAAACAGCTAGTTCTTGTTATTAATTTACAAATTACTTTATGGGATGCCAAGATGGAACTAATCAACAAGACTAATTAGAGAGATATTGTGTAAGGCTTTTATATTCTTCATTTCTGTGGTTAATAAGTATCTATTGCTTGATAAAAATCTGAAAAATGGGAAACTTGTGTGACAAATGACAAGAAGCTAAGGCAAACTCAAGTGATATTTCCTTTTGTGACACTGTATATTTGATGGTTTTAGGTCAATCTGCTGGAGAAGAGCTTTGAGGAAGAGAACAAACTGGAACCGGAGAGAAAGACCCAATTGGCCAAGAAGCTGGGGTTGCAGCCAAGACAAGTGGCTGTTTGGTTTCAGAACCGAAGGGCTCGTTGGAAGACCAAGCAACTTGAAAGGGATTATGATGTTCTCAAGTCTTCCTATGACTCCCTACTTGCAACATATGATTCCATTGTCAAGGAGAATGACAAGCTCAAATTTGAGGTACATAATTACTAAAAGGAACTGAATCACATTATATGTATGCAACAGCAATAGTATGATTTTTTTTTTTAATTTAGATTTGGCCACTCATGCATACAATTTGAAAATCAATGAACACTACAATGATTACAGCTTATGCACAAAAAGGTGATGAGATATTGGGTCTGTGTAACATAGATTATCAGTCAACAGTTGATTTGTGGGTGAGTTCCTGTATAGGATAGGATTAGTGGCTTTACAATCAGAACTCCATCATAGGGAAGAAAATCAACACTTAACCCATAAGATGATTGGGAGCTATCCTGATAGGGTCCTACTCATGAGATTCGACACTATAATAATCACATACTATCAAGAGTAGCATCTGTTCTGAACCCCACCAGGTTTGAAAAGAAGGCCCTGTCAAAGTAACTATGCGAATATACTTTTCTAGATTACTCAAAATATGCTTTAAGACTTCCTTTTGTGAAAAAGACAGATCAATATATTTACAAATGGGGTATGCAAGCGAGGCCACTAACTAATTAACAATTTAAGAATGATTATCTTAGAGACATGTTGACTATTCTGCAGGTGGTATCCTTAAATGAGAAGCTTCAAGTTCAAGCTATAGAGATGCCAGGGGAGTCACCATCAGACAAGAAAGCTGACCCACTTCCATTGGATATGGTCCAAATTTTCAGCATGAAGGTGGAGGACCACATGAGTTCTGGGAGTGTTGGAAGTGCGGTGGTGGATGAGGGTAGTCCCCAGCTTGTTGTCGACAGTGTTGATTCATACATTCCAGCTGACAACTACGGTGGATGTGTGGCGGCCCCGGTGGCCGAAAGGGTTCAGTCAGAGGAGGAAGATGGGAGTGATGATGGGAGGACTTACTTGGACGTATTTGTGACATCTCAAACTGAGCAGCAGAATCATGAGAATGGAGAGGCATTGAATTGGTGGGGTAACATGTATTATGTTGCATAAGCAACAGTGCTTTTTCAATTAATTGCTTAAATTAAGATAAGGTAAGAATATTGTATAATTAGACGATATACCTTGTGGGCCAGGATGAAAAGGTAAAACGTCTGGTTCGGGTGGCCTTTAGTGTCCTTAGGCCAAGCTTAATAAATAAAGTCCAGTAACTTGGTCAATGGCGTCCTGTGTTGTATTTCCTAGATGACAATAAGTATTCTCTTGTTCAAATATTAAAACATGGTTAAGAACATAGATCTTAAACCCTCACGATTATGATTTTCATTTGAGTATATACATCCTTAGCTTATATTTATGAATTGCTATATTCATTCGAAGACATGCACGACCATTTCACATAATGAGTAAAATATTTTGATTCAGCAAGCAAATTTTTCTGTGACTTCATGTTAAATGGGGAAAAAGGCGAACGAGCTTGACTAGAAAACATTTTTGCCATCTCAATCTGGATCTTAGGATCCCATGATCTTGCGATCGTTTTGGTGTTTTACAGTCAGGATGCCACATAAGATCTCATGGGAGCAAGATGTGTCCAAGATCCCAATATTTAGGGGCAAGATCGCAGTCCGATCCTAGGACTTGGGTTTTGAAAATAGCTTCTGGGTTCCAATCCCAAAAGAGAGATCCGCTCGAGCTGCCAAACGTCTACGACTACTTCCCATCTTCTTCCTGTCAACCTCCGCACCATCCTTTGCTGTCGATTGTTGCTTACAACTGTTTGAGCCCTAACTCTAGTTTAAGTTCATGTGAATAAACTTATTTTCATCATCTATGTAATTTTCTATATATGTGTATTTTATTAAGTATAATTTTTCATTCCTAGTAGAATCTTACAATCCGATCACGATCCTCCGATCTGCGATCTTTCACCCACCATTTCGATCCTGAGTAGGATCCCAATCATGTGAACATTGATCCGAAAGATCTGACAAATTTGCATCAATGTGTAACATCGATAGTATACAAATAATATCGAATTATAGCACATAAATAGCTAGTGAAAAATTCTAATCACAAATTTGTTGGAAGATACCACGGATGCTTTCAACAGGAAATTGACAATTTATTCATAGGAGTCTCAGATGATTAACAAGCACTTGAACGATCATACCATGCCCGATATTTTTCAACTGCAGAACAAGTCAGCAATATTCATTCGTATTTGTATCGTACCTAATGATCATCTAGCAAAAAATGAGAGTTTATAAGATCCATTAATCCTATCAGATTTGACTTGTCTAGAAATTCGTTTTAAATAAAATATCTTAACTGTTAATATAAAAAATAAAATCAAGAAATTATTTTAACACAACCATTATTTATTATATGTGTGCATTAACTATTTTTTCTCTCACTCGTAGTTGATATGTTTCTTTCCGCTCAGTTTAAGAGAGACAAATCCCAACATACCTTTCCAGACACCCTAACATGCACTTTGCATTTTGGTAGACAACAAAACCAACATGCCTGTAAATGCACCAGAAACCTTGGCATGTGCAATACATTTGAATTATTGCCACAAATCAGAAAATACAATGGGAATAATAAGACAGACCTCATGAAAATCCTGCGAGAACGATGCAAGAATTAGGGTAACTAGACCCTCACTGAGATGCTCGAACCGATTGGGAGGGGGTTAATATATCTGCATTATTAAACCCCACAACCGTAAAAAGAGAAGAATTATGCGAAAATCTGCAAACAAACAAATCAAAGAGAACTTGCTCTAGGCAAGCATCAAAAAGCAGATGGAAAAATGCAGATCCGAATAAATCCCTTGCATTCTAACACATCTGCAGATGCCCAAGAACAAAATCAAGAGCATGCGTGTGCGGGACTTCTGTAGGGGTCAGAGAAAATGTATAAAGAATGAAATATTGCCTACATTAATTCTGACTTCTTTCCCATATTTTCTTTTTTCACTTCTATTCCTTTTTTACATTAATTCCATTTGTATACATATTGGATCAGACGCTTGCTAGAAAAATGAAAAATATAATACCACTTCTCGCTGGAGCAACCAATTGGAAGCTGCAGCAGAAATCACTTCAAAATTGGACGCATCATCATAATTCCCTCATACTGGTGCCCTCACTGAAAGCAGATAATCCTACAGATTTTGCTTAGCCAAAAACCAGCATCCGAGTTAGCAGGTCAGCTTTACCTATATGTACAAGCACGCAAGAGACACCAGCGGCTGAGGCTGCCCCTTCAATAACCTGAAGTTGGCCCCCATCCAAACTCATCAGTGGATGATAATATCACACCACATGATGTGGACAAGCTTTCTGACTTTCTCAGCCAAGAATACAGTATAAGATCAACCACCTGGTTCCCTCCTTTTCCTGTTCGACTTCCGGCTTGCTTTGGATTTCTCTGGATCCACAGCCACCAGTGATTTTTGTTCCGCTATGGTAGAAGGTTCAGAACTGTCAGTAAAACTTGAATCGGGCACTTTCTCATATACAATGGCTGAATCAAGGGAGTATATGCGGAGCGCAAGGGAAGGCAAAGTAGAAGATTTGGCTGCTGCTGAGAGTGATGACCAGTACCACCAGTCATTCCTTAAGTACTCTGTCTTAATCATATCCTCCAGTGTAATCGTTGCCTGAACCATCTGAAAATAGGGAAGGAACATCAATTAACATTAATAAATTCAAGTCCATTGAAGTATAGTGTAATTTTTTCTCAACAAGTTCTTCTACACATATAAAACAGCTTCTTTTTACTGACATTATTCAGTCAACAAACTGCAGCCTAGAGAGACTCAAATCTCATAAAGTAGAGCTGCAGTGCTGAAACTTTAAGGAAGAAGATGTGTTTTGACAATGCCTGATTGCCTGTAAACAGAGCATACATGCCAGAGTCACAGAAATTGAACAAACCTCATATATAGTCTTTGCAGATTTAACAAATGCACGCCAGGCCTGTCTTCTGTCTGACTGTGCCTTTGATGGTCTTAGAGCAACTTTCGGAAGTGCAGCATCCATATCAAGTAGATTAATCTTCAATTGCCTCAAAATATGAGAAACTTTTCCAACTAATGGTCTCAAGGAAGATGAAGGGACAACACAACAGCCATCAACTACCATATCTGAAGCTGGACTACCAAAAGAAATCTTTCCGTCTCTTTGTTCTCCCAAAGACGATTTGTTGGGTTTTCCTGCATTACTGATTTCATTTGCAGCTAATCTTTCAGTAGATACGCCTGATTGATGGTCATGACATATGCTAGCTACATCAGTGTTTCCCTGAGAAACCTGGCTTTCTGAAGCTTTAGACGCACCACCACCAGCCCTATCATCCTTTTGAGCTGAGAATAGTGTATATTCACTAACAAAAGGAGATATGGAAGGAATAGAGGATGGGATGCCATCTGAACCAATAAGACCTATTTCTCTGACAAGTTCCTTATTGGAGTCATTTGTCACAAACTTCATACATATATCTTCAAAGTTAAATGGGCATGCGGATTCTTCTTTTGAAAATTTAATCAATTTTGAGCTAAGATTTGAAGACCCACTAATTGAAGTTTTGACTGTTTCTGCGTCTGCTCTGAATTTTTCATGCGATGTATCAGATTTCAAGTTCCCTCTTCCTTTAGAAGTTCCTTTTTTATCCTTAGTCTTCTCCAAAGTCAGAAGACCCGCATTACATTTGCCATCATTGTGTTCCTCAAATTCAACATCACTCAAAACAGTTTTGTGGCAATACACGCAGTGTTTCCTAGAAGGCCATACAGGTTCCAGGCACTCACACCTATACAACTTTTCATCATTAGTTGTTCTAGCCTTTTTATTCTGCTTCTTCAACACCTCGACAGAATCCCGCTCAAAGAAGGGACCATAATTCTTTTCCAGCAAGGAAGTGGCCTTCGTGACAAGAGAATTAGATACTGTTTTCTCGCTCTTTCTCGGAATGGAAATAGGTCCTTGGTCCTCAACCTGACATTCACTCTGTGCATTAAGAAACTGTTGATATCTCGATTTTGGCCCTACCATTATGGAAACTTTCAGTTCTCTTTCTTTGGGGTCATTATCCTTTAGCCAACCAAGGAGCTCTTCGATTTCTGCATCTGTTTCATAAGCAACCCATGGTGAACTATTGACCAAGGCAGTACTTGGTTGAGACATTAAAGGAGGTGAGTCCTTGATCACCCCTAATATCTTATAGTTATCCTTGTTAGTGTGTGCACAATGCTGCAGAACAGAAAACTTGTCCACTGAGTTCTGACTAACTGCTACTCCTCTTCCATGCAGCAGTACAGCACTTGCATCTACAACTATACGTGAATGTCCCCTGGGTGTAGGCATAGCCCAGTACAATCGACCAATGGAGTCAATACCCAAAAATTCCCTGCGAACGGAGAGCTTCCGTAGCTGTGATACTACACCAGTTATCGAATCCTGCAGCAGAGAAATATCACGCTTGATGGCATTGAGTTCAAGGTGATAGGTTTCTGACTCATTCACAACAATTGGAGGAACTTCAACAGGCACACATTGTCCTTGCTGGTATGCCACAAGAGTAGATACATCCCTTCCCTCACATTTCTGGTGGTTATACTGGATATGAGCTGCTCCACCAGAACCATTTATGTCATGTGGCATATGATTTGGTGATGGAAAAGACTTGGGTGATTTATCAGTACATTGGGACTCTACAGCCACAGAAACATTCCTAAGTTGTACCTCTCCATCTATGGAATTCATATTTTGGCTATCAGAATCTGAATTTGTCATAGATACACTTTTATCAACACTATTGAACCTATACTTCTCTTTGGTAGTCTCTTCTGAAGGCAAACTATCAACAAATACCCCAAAACTACTAGGATTGTCAGCTGCAGTATGGGGCTGCCCCAGACATTTACCAGTATTTGAGAAAAAAGCCGGAAATCCTTCCTTAAAACCAACTTCCCCAGCAGTATTTAGAGAGAATGTATCAAGTTTTGCAGCTTTCGTGGATAAAATGTCCTCTTTATTTTTCAGGTTTTTCCACTCTACAGACAGTGCACGCAATTTCTGATGTAACTCAACAGACAACTCTGCACATTGCTCAAGGTGCTGGCGTATCAGGGAAGAGTTAAGCAACTCATCACATAAAAACTTGAGGAGGAAAATTCTCTGCAACCATTAAAAAGGGGGGGGAATAAACAAATAGAAATACAGAAAAAAACTGCACAACAGTGACATCAAAACTCAGCTTGCAAATCACATACTATTTTAAACTTATAGTAATAGTAATTAATTCAAGCATCATAAAAATGCAGATAACAAAAGCAATAATTCGATGGGAAACCTTTGTTAGATACAAGAAAATATGCTACACTCAAGGAAATAAAGAAATGAAAATTTGCAATTGAGTCTGGACAATAAACTATAACACAGAAAAGAAACCGGTTAAGATTCATTCAGATAATAATGAAAGGGAAGTTTATACCAACATTATCCATTACCAACAAAAAATCTTATTTCATAGAAGTATGATTTCAAGTGCAAAAAAGAAGTCCATGCTGCCATTCAATCCACACGGTTTATATGTATTAGCGAGGTGAGAGAAAAAAGGAAACATAACAAACCTCGCCCACGCTGTACTCCCAGTATTCTTTTTCTTCAATCACAGCCGATAAATGAGTTAGAGCTTCCAAGTAAAGACGATTAACTTCTCCCTGAAATTTTTTACTTCGACGTTTGCCAATAATCTGCGAGTGTTCTGTAACATTTTGAGTTGCATGTTTACCATCAACACAAGAAGGACAGTACCAGTTTCCTTCAGGGATCCTTGCAAGTGGAGGATTCAAGCAATATGTATGATACTCAGCATCACAAGTATCACATAGTAGAACACTGTCATCATCCTTATCAAGACCACATACTTTACAGACTCCCTCATCCCAAGGGGCCTTTGGAATCTCACTTGTTGACACAATAAAACCGTCAACTTCTTTTTTCAACTCAGCATTTAAGCATCCCAGTTTAGCATAGTCCACAAATTTTTGGACATAGGTGACAACCTGTACCCAAGGAAGAATGTAATGTTAAACTAATAACTGAAAGCACAAATGTACAAGTATTGAGGTATGCACAAACAAGCTACCAACCTCCTCATTATATAACGATTCAAATTTCTGGGATAATTTCTCAGCCAGTTCAACTAAATCCGGTTGATCCCCAAAAGCAACACGGACATTTTTCCACAGCTGCGAAATCAAATCTACAACTTAGGGCCCTCAATATGTCTAAAAGTTACAAAAAATGTACGAGTGACTTGGTATCTGGCAGAAAGCATATCAGATACCAGTATTGGAAGGAAATCATGATGCCCTTGAGCTACTCAAATGGAACACAAACAGCCATTAAAAATACAATTAACAAATCAAAACAATACCATACTTGCACAGAAATTTGGGCCTAAAGGGAATAAATTCTAGTAGGGAAATTAGAATACTGTTTGGTCAAGCACTCAGAAGTTTGATATAACACATACCTCACGTACATCCTCAAGAAAAGCTTCATGAGATCCACCATAAGCTCCAGAAGCCAATCTTAGATCAATAGTCCGGAAATCAAGAGGACGGGCCACCATAGCCGGAGACCCAAGAAGTCCCTCATCATCATTATCTGAAGAATTTATTAATTTTCTTCCCAGCAAATTGCAGAAAACCTTTGAATCATCTGCAGCAGCGGCACGGCGTAATACAATGCGACATTGTTTCATGATAATATCAGAAATAGATATAACAATCTTCCTTTTCCTTCCTTTATTGGGATTTGATTGCAAGCCTTCACCAGCTAAATCAGTTAACACTGAAAGAACTGCTTTCTGTTTATAAACAACAACAACAACCAATTCAGGATCATGCTTCATAAGAAAACCAAACAAAATAAAGAAAAGTTTATTTTAACCTGTTGAGCTATCACATTCTAATATAGAGGATAACATAAGCCTTTAGTTCTGTTATTATACATGTACAGTACGAAACTGAGTTTCAGTAACAGACACACACACACACACACACACACAAGGCGTATTCAACAAAATCAATTAACCAATTGTCATCATACTAGTTTTCGAAAAGTAGCTGAGTTCCTGGATCATTGAATTCTATCAAAAACTTTTTGATCAGATATCTCAAAGTGGTCAAGAAACTGCCAAACAAACCATTTTACCAGTGTAACAAAAATAGCAGTTTTACCATAGTCTTGGTCATTTACATGTTGGTCACATGCACACAAAAACTAAATATATATAGTAAAGGAGAAGCGTCACCAAGGAGCACCTTTGTTGGCCCAGATGCGTTGCCCTTGTACACTTCCTTACTAATTGAATGCTCCAGTATTTTCCTTGCCCACTCTGGTGGATCCTTACTTAGAGCATCATAAACACACTTTCTGATTCGTGTACCCACATTTGTTGGCAGCTTTCTGACAGGTTCTAGCAATTGTGCCCATTCAGGAATATTACCATCATTTGCCAAAAAAAACTCAGAAGCACCCTTTGCATCAGACTCTTCCTCTTCCATGGTTAAGACATCATTTTCTCTCTTCAAAGAACCAAAAATTTTCTTTGTAGCCTCTGCAAGCAACTGAGAACCAGGGGTAAAAAACTTCAGTGCGACTAATACAATTCCTTTCAGTTTAACTACTTATATTATAGTTTAGAAAAGTTCGACCGGCAGCAATGTATAAAACCTAGAGACATGGTATGACATTTGAAAGATACATTTAAAGGGAATTGAGTAGCAAGATTAAACATGCACTCACGCCATGCTATGACAAAGTTAAGTGAAGGAATGCACATACAAACCATCCTAGATGCTAGTCATAATGAGGCAAACTTGACAAAATTTTAGGAAAAATAAAAAAGGAACTGAACCAGTAAAAATTCTGAAAAGCATTTTATGAACATCATCTTTGCTCAAGCATAAAGAATAGTAAATCTGATGTTATACTTAGCATGATTCAAAGAACTATTACCATTGGAAATCCAAGATTAAAATTATGAAGATGACTAATAATATGCAAATGGAGAGTTTATTTTAGATATAAGTGTCCTTAATTTGCTTAGAAATAAGCATACTAAAGGCATTCTACAAGTATAAGTATCATAATTCAACCCTAGTCCTTAGTCAAAATTTGGTCATTTTCCCTCAGTTATGTGCATTTATTTCTCTGGCCCTGTTCGAACTCAACAATTCCCATCTTTCAAATCAAAATGAAGTTTCCCTAAAATCCTAGTTCATATCCCATGAAACAAATAATTATCAACTTCCTTTCTGTTCCAAAGTCATGTCCAGCTGCCACCTCAGTTATCTACATAGATGAAAGTGGCCATTAGACCCCATCCCAATGTATCAAGTGCAGAAGAAAAAGACTCTCCTGGGGCTGGAAATGCCAACTATCAGCTAGCCTTCTACAAATTATTAAACTTAAAGTGATCATTCTATAATCTAATTTCTTGCTAAGAACCATGAAAACTCATCTTACAATTGAGTTAGAATGCCAAATTAATTTTCATCAAAGATCCATGTATTAGCACTGTGAACAAAACACATATCTAGTCATATTAGTCAAGGTGAAGATACTCATCAATCATTGCTCAAGACAAAAGCTATGCTCTCACCAGTGCATCTGCTTCCATCCCAGCCACACCAGTTAGGGAACCACACAGCAAACCTCCATCACCTCGTAAGCAACGAAATACTTTACCACTTTCACGAGCAGTAATTTCCGCAGACTCGAGGTTCCCATCCATTGACAAGAAAGCCAATATATACCTACGAGCTAATTCTGGCCAAGTCAACTCATTAATAGGAAGCATATTGACCTTGGTTCGTTTAGTAGGAACTGCACTATCTATATCTTTCCTTCTTCCCCGTCTTGTCCGTGTCTCTCCAGGTTCAGAATTTGGATCCACTAGGGCAGCCACCTTTGATAGCAGTTCACCTATTAGCACTCTCAGTAATGAATTATGTGCCTTGGTCAAAGCTACACCAAAGCATCTGGCGTAAGTGAAAGATGCGAGCTTAACTTGAGCTGCCTCTTTCATTGCTTCTGTTTCCACTTGAATAAAAGCATGGGAACTTTCTGTGGATTCCGATGGACCAGCTTCATATCCTGTGGATGATGGTCTGCAATTACCATTAGCTCCTTGTGAAATAAAAACTTGACTGTCATCCATTTCCTTCTCATATTTCTCAAGAAAATCCGTTCCATCAAACCACGGGTTGATAAGTTCCTTCTCAAGCTCATCTAATGAGGATGGTTCTTTCAGGTCCAAAATTTCATGAAATCGACCTAAAAGCTCCCAAACCTGGAAGACAAAAAGCACACAAAAAAAGTTTATATATCACTGATGATAAACAATAAAGCTAAAGAACGTACAAGGGTAAAATAAAGATATTTCAGTTGCTCTATAGGCAGGTAACATGTATACCTGAAAAATGTCACCAATGAGCTCACTAGGAGCCCTAGAGCATAGTGGCTTCCCAGCAGGAGGACATCGATTTTCCTTAACACATTTTTCAGTCAATGTCAGCTTCTTGGGTCTCCTATATAATCCTTGAACTGCTTGTTCCTGATATTTTGATTCACCTCTCCATTCAACAACAAAGAAACCATTTTCTACTGTTAGCAATGAAGAGCTATTACTTCTACTATTCAGAAGTTCATACTGCAAACAATCCTGGACACCTGGAAGCAGTTCCAGTACTTCTTGCACAAATTCAACATCTAATCCAAATCTATCCTGCTCCAACCATCTTCCTAACATCTCATAGGGATCTTTCAAATCATGCTCTGCATAAATTACATCTGGGATGCTGGCCGAACTAAGTGTACAACAAAATTTATCCAATGAAGTAAAGTGTGTATCACTTTTTCCATTCCTTAAATCCCATTTGTGTAAGCATGACTCATTTTCAACATGTTCACAGAAGAATTTGAGAGTTCCTTTCTTCTGGCAGATATCCTTGCAAGCATTAACTAGCTTTTGAGAGATAACTCTCCATGCTGAGGATGATGACCGTTCTTCCACCAAAATTTCACCAATTTCATCAATAAACCCCATGTTATCGAATAACGAATTTCTAGTATTATCTTGAACAGAACCAGCAACAGGCTGTAATACATCTGATGCACGAGAATCACACACTTCATTCGAGCAACTTGCAACACAACTTAAGATGTCATTTTCTGTTGGCACACATGGATCTAACAGCATCATCTGGATACTTTCATCACCGTCAAAATCCATACTATCATTTCTCTTGCTCTCACCGCCATCATTGGGTTGATTCACAAACTGACAGTTACTTGATATTGAGAGGATGGTTGACCCAGCTGAAACAGGAAATTTCGAACAGGAACACCTTCTGATCCTAAATATAGGTCCAGAATCACCACCGTCCAAAATCTCGCATGTAAAAAGAGAGCCAGTAACCTTATCATGCCAACAACTTGTATAACCTACAGGAAAGATAAGGTTAACATCATTATACGAAGGTCTTGCATCAACTTTTCCCAAGGAAAGAACAAAGAAGTCCTTGAACTGCAGAGGAAGTCCGTCCTGCAATATAAAAAACAAGAAAATGTGTCAGGAAAATTACAAGTGCAAAACCACCTCCATGACACAACAAGATTAGATGAGAATTAGATTAACTTACAGAAGATTGTGGAAGCCCAGTATGACAATTCTCTTTCCCAATTCCAGTGGCTTTTGGGACTTTTTCCCCAGCAGTAGCATATTCCACACTCAAACCATCAGGAGGGGAATCTTTACAATTACTATTGGTCAAGGCTCCCGTTTTTTCCGCAAAACCATTGGATACCAGAGCTCTTGCTGGCTTTCTTTTTCTCGATAGGTGGGGAGAAGACCTTTGATTTCTTATTTCAGATTCCAAAGAATTGTAACCAGATGTTAGCCCTAGAAAACAAGCTACTTCATACACAGAATCAAATATCTTTCCATCTGGAGCACAGTAAACTGCATATAGTTCAGAGCTGTTCATTGATTGTCTAAATTCCACTCGCCAACCTTCCTCTAGTACACCACGTCTTTCAGATATAAAATCTCTAAGAGCCTGCAAAAATACCTCATTTGGACTCCGAGATGGTATTCTAGTAGCTGTATTACTACTACTACTATGAGTTCCAAGAGGGAAATCCATATATACCTCCTCAAAACTTCTAGTCATTGATTGGGTATGATTCAATATATCCTCAAAACCCACTCTAACAGCATGTGTCACAACTCCAGAAGCCCTTTGGAAGCCAAAAGCACTCCCGTTGTGGAAGTTTGAATATGTCACTTGAGCACCAAATGGATTAGCACCGAAAGATTTATCTCCCAGAGTGTGCTTTCTAAAACCAAAACAAATGTAAACAGTCACTACTTCAAACAACTGAGATTTATGAAACTTATATCATCGCATCAACTATGAAATGAGTAAGAAGCTTACAACAACACAGAGTACCTAAATTCAATAATCAACAGCCAAGCTATCCACGGCATTTCAGTGTTAAAGTAAACATTAGCATGTGACAGATCACACTAGAATAAACATGATCAATATGCCATTTTCATGCCTAAATTTGAATCATAATGTTATTCTAAAAATATATCAGATTAACAATCTTTAATTCGGGAACAGAAAAATTGAGAATAATACATAATTTATTTTTTATATAACTTGAAACGGGAGAAATCGAAGCCACTTTGTTAGCCTATAATTAAATATACTTGTTAATTTTCCCAAGCAAGATAGTTAAGGGAAGTTTAAGTAAAAATATAGGTCGCCGACAAAGGTATGCTGCTGCGTACATCAGCTGCAAGGAAAACAACATTACATGAAATTTCATGCTTAATGCAGTATTTATGGTTCACAGTTGACATAGATAGCTTAATAGCTTCATAGAAGAAACTGATTGTGAAGTTTCAAGAACAGTGGCCTTAGCTGGGATATAAACAATTACATGGTAATAGTAGAAGTTATACACAGTAATGAATAATGACAAGTGACGGAAATGTTAACAGTAGTTATTGTAACTTTGGAAACAAGAGGAATTTATGAAGCATTAGGAACATTGGAGTACCAGAAAATAGTCTAATTCTTTTTTAAGCTTGAAAGTATAAGTTGTATTTTATATATAATTATAAAGATCAGTATAAGTGAAACATTGGTAGTGGCACAGACCAGAGCAAACAGATCAACAGTGGAAGGATGGAAAAGTACTACAATCTTCACATAGTGCTCCAGCAAAGTGCCATGTTTAAATTGGTTTCCATTTAAAGCAACAATAAAATATGGTCGAGTGGATGTGGTAGTATTGGTTCACATAGTATAAGGACAATGCCCGCACCAGCAATTCTAATGCATGGTAGAACCACTCACATAAGACAGTGTGCCAATAAATCAACGGAGGATACCAAAGAATACGACACTAGTGTTTTGCATTTGGCAGTCTGGTAGTTTAAACTCTAAAAAAATAGTAACTATTGTGAAAACTTAAAAGAAAATAGTGTTAGAGACCCTCCATATCAAACTGAAAACTAAGTCTGAATTTCACTTATTTAGAAAACTTGAAGAGCATGATATCGGAGTTTGGAACTGGAATTGACTTCTAATTATTATGTTTGGAAACCCTTCCTGAATTAGAATCATAACTCAGCAGGACAATTCGACAGAATTAAAGAATAACTAGCTCCAGCCCTTTCTAATTCTTCGCCAGCACCCTAAAATTGTCAATTCCGCGTCTAGGAATTCCACAGAATTCCACACCCTAAAATTAATGAATTCCACAGAATTAACAATGAAAAGTCATGGGTATATACAAGTACCAAAAAATGCCAATGTAACCAAGAAGTTTAAGACTCTAATGCTTAAACTAAACTGCTTAAAAATATGAAAATTCAATTAAAAGTTCCATAAACAGGAATCATCTATCATCCTCTTCTAGATCCAACTCTTCCTCTTTATAACTATCACTACTATCACAACTCTATATCACTTCCTCCTAAAACTAGACCCTTTTCAATAGCAAAAACCCTAAAATACCCCCAAAGATGCCGTAACATTAACTATTTGGACTACTTTTTGGGTTTTCATTAGTTCCACTAAAAAGCACCGCTACGGCCGCTTTTTCCTCCGCTATAGCAGCCGCATAGCCACCACACAAACAGCACCGCTACGCTACAACTTGGAGCAGCCAGGGGCTGCTATGGCGCTATAGTGCGCTATTGGCAACCGTGCACAAAACATCCTGTTGTGGACCGCAAAGTCTTTCACCAGCTTCTGGCAAGAAGTGGTTTCTCCAACAGGCCTCTTCCTCATTGACATTAGTGGTGGCAAAAGCAATGGCTTTGCAAGCAAGCTAGATGTCAATCCGATTGACATAGCACTTCACTCTCATGGAGAGAGGCACTAAGCTTTCTCGTCAACAGTGGAATCAGTAGCGTCTGGATCAATGATGGATACGCAAATCACTCTGGCCTCTATGGGAACAGGAATTGAACTTAGAATTCTAATGCTACACCAATTTTTTTGCAAAACCACAATAACATATGAAATTCAGTTCTGATTACAATAACACCATATCAGCCAACAAACATTATACCGAGCAAAAAAGAAGTGTTCAGGGGTATTTAACTTGTGTATTTCCTGTTTCAAAAAAAAAGTTTGAAAACATGTTCGGTAGCATTTTAAAGAAATATTTCCCAAAATGAGATTGCGATTCTAGAAACGGAAGGTTGAAAATACGGTGGCACCTAAGTAATCATAAGAAAAAGGGTAAAACTATATAAGCCAACAAGTTTATAGCTAAACTGGCACTGGCACTGGCCTTAGCCTCAATGTTGGATGTGATTACAATTTTAGGGGTTTGATTCTCTATGATGTTGCTTACACCTTTCTATATAAAAAATAAAAATAAGTTCTACTTATCATAAAAAGAGACTACTCGAAGTTGGCTACAAAGAGGGGGGATACATAAATAGTAAAAGATTTAGAAGTAACTTCTCACAGTTACATATTCTACCACCTATCAATTCTACCGGGCAAACTACCTCAGTTTATTAAAAATTCACAAAGTCCTTTCATAAAATTCAACCCCCCCCCCCCACGCGCACACACACAAAACATAAAAAAAACAATTATATTAACCTAAACTTATTTTCCAATATTTGAAAATATGACCATAGAAAATGAACCAAGGAGAAGTGGGAAAAACAGCACAAGTTTATCAACACAGAAACGAGACTCTAAAGCATGCACATTGCTTCTGCCACCCTCGAACTTCGTCATATCATGACAAGCTACGTTACTTATTTCCAACATTACTGAAAAAAACTTAGCAAAAGGGTTTAACATAAAAAGTTAAAGATTATAACTTAGAGTGAGAAGCTATGTGTCACTTAACGAAAGCTCGAATTTTCCATACCTTGAATCTTGCAACTCCTCGCCACCACCATCGACGTCGGCATCACTGGGCGGCGAAGCGTTGATATCCAGAAGCTGCTTAGACTTTACCCCTAAAGGCCACAGTTTACTCTTCACCCCTTCTGAAACGCACTCGCCACACACCCACTCCCCGAGCTGGCGGCCGCAGCCCCCGCGAATCCCGGCGCAGCCCAAGTGGAAGCCGCGCTCGCAGCCGTCGCAGACGATGAGCTGGCTCCCTCCGGCGCCACCGCAGGAGGCGCAGGGAATGGAGCCGCGAGGGAGGGCGCCAGGGCCACCGGGCGGAGGGGCGGGGTTCTCGTGGTAGGCGCGGACGATGTCGACGGCGGAGTCCGGTAGGGTTTCGGCAAAGGAGGAAGAAGGCGAAGGGATCTCGTTGAGGTCGATTCCGAGGCCGGAGCGAGAGTCGTGCAGCTGCTGCTGCGGCAGCGGCGGCGGGTTGTTGGTGTCGCCGCCGGTAGAATCGGTTAGTTCCATGATCATCGGAGAGTGGGCAGTGAGTCACACGGCGGCAGGTTAGGGCTTGGCGGTTGTACCATTGTGCGTTTGGGGGAAGAAGATTGCGGATCGAAAGCGGAAGTGAGATTGGAGCGAAAGAAGAAAGGAGGAGAGTTTCTAGAGAGAGAGAGAATATAGAGAGAGAAAATCAGAAAAGGGAAAGACAGGGATGGGACCGTATCCGTATCGAAGCGTAAACTCGTAAATCTCTTTCTCTTCTAAGTTTCTATTCCGCTTTTTTTATGCTTTGTTTGGTTTCTGTTGAACACTTGAACTGCGAAAGTCGCTTTATTTTTAAAAAATAAATAGCTAAATTTTATTTTATTTTTGGGAATGTTACTAGCACTTCTTTCAAACTCTTTTTTCAAAACCAAGTGAGTTGGCGTAGTGGTTCAGCACTTCGTCCCTTAAGCAAGTGGTTGGGGGTTCGAATCCCAACTCTTGTGAATGGAAAAAACTCATTGGCCAACCCCCTACCGGCTGTAGGGATACCTTGGTCAAACCAAAAAAACTTTTTCAACCCTTGCTTTTTAATGAGTAAAAAAAAAAAAAATGAGTAAAATTCTTGGTTCTATCAATTAAATTTAAATTGAGGGTGTGACTCATATGAATTAGTAGATCTCACATGAATCTTAACTATTTAAAAAGAGAATGTTAGAAAAAATAATATTAAAGTGAGTGTTGGTATCACTCCTCATGTGTTTTTTATCTTAAAAATATAGCAACAGTTATTCTAATTCCTAAAAATACATTATTTGTTTATAGTCCCTGATAAATATATTATTATCTGTTATGGTCCATTCAGTTAATTTTTACCTATGTGTCACACAAAATGTTGACGCATTCATCTAATGTAACATTTTTAATTTGATTTAGCATTGTGGATCTCACTCGTCCATAAGTTAGTGCCTCATGTGCTTTTCACATGATGCCTATTGATGCTATGGTAAAATTGAGTCTGGAGAAATATAACTTGAGTTCCTCTGTCTCATTTTCACCACAAATTTCAAGTCATTTCATGATTAGAGCTTTAACACCAATTGAATCCACAACCACATTTTGATTGAGACATTGCTTCATATCAAGTAATGTTATTAACTCTAATCCTTATAACATAAGGTATTAAGTCAAGAAAATGGAATTCAAGTAACTTAATCCAACTCAATAAAACATTTACTTTCTTATTCGTCTTAATATTTTATAAGTTTTTATTTCTTTAATTTTAATTTTTATTGTTTTAATAGTTATTTTAAAAAATATACCTTATGACATGTCCCGAACCAACTTGAACATAATCGAGATGGTTTGGGGTTGAATTGCCCCTCTAATAAAATGTTAGACCTAAATCAATCCCCATCAATTAGTTTAAACTTGATTCACCTTAAATCATAACCCTAAAACATGTAGGTGGCAGAATAATTACACCTTCTCATTGATTGCCTTTTTCTTGTTTTAATTCCATGATCCATTAAAAAAATATAAGGAACAAATGTTAAATTCATCCCATTACTTCTTTTCTTTTATGGGATACATAAGAGAAACCTCAACATTGATAATAAAAAAGATACGAATTTGTTGTTGTTAGTTTAATAACTACATATAAAGAAAAGGTTTAAAAATGACAGAAAAGTACCTCGATGTCGTGCAGAAGTTTTCCCCTCTGCTTCAATCGGAAAGATGACCTAAACACTAGGAGGACTTCCCCGACTAGATCGGAGTGGTTTGTGATTGCAAAGGAAGATAGAGGATGAGATCTGAAAAAATTGTGCTTTGTGATGAAGACTCTTTCAGTGACACAAAACCTCTGTGCTTTGGATGAGATGCGGTGCACGCAAAATGTGAGGCGTGATGGAGACTGTGCTTATGAGATACGACAAACCCTAATGCCTTTTAATGACACGCATACAAAAATTAAGGATAATTTTGTAATTCAATAAAAAATAATGTAGGTTGGGTTGGGTTGGGCCGGTTATCAACACGCTTAAGCGCAACCTTACTCCCACCTTTATTAAATAGCAAAAAAAACACAAACTTGAATCCAATTAAAAAAAGGGCTCTCTTTGACAAAATTAGGATAGGGTAAGATAATCGTAAATACAAATTTGATTATTATGCTTAATAAAGTTGAACTCAATTTTTCTTTTAAACCTTTACTTTTATTCATACTATAACATATACTCCTAAGCTGAAATATAATGTGTTAAAATTCAACGAACAAAGATGTTAGTTTAAATATAATTCATATTGGATTATTTGATAAGCAGTGCTTGCACAAGATTTAAGGGTAACTTAAGGATTAAACAAGGTGTTGAGAACCAATTATTCATTAAAAAATTAATAACAATGCTAATTTATTCCAAGGAATAAAAACAAATACTACCCAGTCAGGATATTGTACTTTTACACACTACATAAAACGATAATAACTTTTTTTTTTGAAACACATAAAATGATAATAACTTGATTCTTATACTAAAAGTTTCTAAATATCTAATCAATTATGTACCTAGATTTTGTGGCTTTATCTCTCCATCGTCGGAAGCTATGGTGCATATATTAAGTATTAATTTAATATAAGAATGGAAAATAATTTTTTATCTTATTTACTTGCTCATTCTAATTTAATACATGAACTCCAAAATTTATCATTTTGCATTCTAATAATATATGGATAAATAAATGTTTAATTATCGATTATTAATTGAACCATCAAGTAAAAAGTGAGTGGATATGAATATTGAATCACCTATTACTCGCATATGTGTATATAAAATATTAAATCATCATGAGGATTTATATCTTTTGTTTAAATTTGTTTTTTAAGGGGTTTAAATTTGTTATTACCTACTATCTTTTTTCTTGATTATTTGTTGTTTAAGGTTACACATATAATTAAAAAAAAACAGATATAAAATTTGACTAAAATATTTTTATTTAAAAAATGAGTTATGTTACTTGGCTTCTCAATGGGTAAAGTAAGTCAATAAAGTCAGAATAGTCATTGATTGAAAAATTTATAGTTATATTCGTGATCATATACTTGCACATGTATAACACATTATGAAGTTCTTCAAATCTCAATTGTTGATTTCCTGATCAATCAGTTCAAAGAAAAAAAATTCCCAATTAATAGTTATGATAACTGACTTTACCTTATAAAGTTACTCATCACTTTAGAGGAGCAAAATCCTTAATAGAGATAATGATAGAAATTGGTTTACAAATCAATTGGAAAAAGTTGTGGTATGCGAAAATAAGTGATGATAGGTAAGAGGTATTGATTGAGTAATTATGAAATAATTATTAAATAAAGATATAAATGGAAAAAATCAAATAAAAAACATTGAGTCTCTAAACAAGAAAAAATTGGAAAAATGGGAAAACTAGAACAATAAAGATCATGAACAAAGGTAGCATTAGAGTTTGGATCATGAGCAAGTATTTCAAACGTAAAAAATTATTGCAAGTCTATAGTTTAAATTAAGGGTGAAAGAAAATCTTGTTCATGAAAAGTTTAAGGTTAATATGGTTAAACAAAAGGTTAAAAATCAAGGATGACGCGAAATAATATTTCATCTTTTATCTGAGCAGAAAAAGATAAAGTCTTAAAAAAATTACCATAAAACTATCGATAACCTAAGTCATCGTGAACATTTTTTTTGCGACGATTTTCAAGTCGTCAGTAAAAAGCCATCACATTACAGTGTTTCCTTGTAGTGTGACAACGCTTCCAGAGAAAACAATAAAATGATACGAGGAAGATGGAGGTGATGGGTAGAGGAAGGGGTACTAAGAGATGAAAACAAGGACATTTCTTTTACATTACATGTTGAGTGGCGAGGTCTACTGTTCAAGACTGAGATTCGACCAACTGGCCCAAGGTCATTAGGCTGACTTAAATTACTTAGGCCCAAACACAATGGTTTAAACTCAAACTAGGCAAGGAGAAGAACAAACTCCACTAATTGTACTAGCCAACTAAACTAAGCTAGTTAGATTCTTAGAATCGTAGTTAAGCCACATGGTCGTGGCTTGTCACATAAGCGTGTTACCACTAAAGTGACAAGAATTATCAACTGAACTTCATGTATAAATATGGTTCTCAAGGTGAAAGCAATGTAGACCTTGTTCATTCATTGAGCTTACTATTATTAGGAGATGATCATCCAAGGGGGAGAGTTATAAATTGGATGCTCATCGTCAGATACGATTGGGACAAATTAGTGTATGACTTTATTGTGTTGTCTATTTACCATTATTAATCCCCTCTCTCTTTACCTATATATACCCCCACATTATAATTGAGAGTTACACCTGATAAGAATCAATGCAATACATAATCTCTCTAACTCGTGATCTTCTCCTCACAAATATTATCCTCTCCTATTCATAACATGTTATTAGCACGATAGTGCTCGTCCATCTCCTTAAGAATCAAGCAAGTAAGCATCACAATTTTTTTATTTTTTATTTTTGTTGTTTTTGTTGTTGTTGTAACACGATGATATGATGATACCTAGTGATGCATAGCACATTTCATTTGCAATGAGATTAGATGAGTGACGGTATGCTGATGTCCAATGATGCATTACCTCTTTCATAACCTATATATATATATATATATATATATATATATATATATATATATATATATATATATAAATAAGTAAATATTATTTTTTAGATAAGTATATTCTTTTTGTATCTCCTACTTTTTGGACATTGATTATTGTTATGTATAAATCACGAGTCCAGAAGAACTATAGTATAGTGCAATATATTTAAACTATGAACTGTGAAGATTTGTAGTATAATGCACATAAACAGAGTCAAAAATAACCATAGTATGATGCACTTCAACTATGAATCCAGAAGATTCATATCACAAATAACATAGAACATGTTTTTGCGCCTTTTGTTATTATGGCTTTGCAAAAGATACTAGTAGTTTACCCATTTCATCATCACGTGAAAGATGGAGCAATTTTTGTAGTATAGTAAATGTGTTTGTGGTTCTTCTTATTGTCATTTTCAATGTCTGCGTTGTACAGGAACAATTAGGGCTGATTAAAATAACGGGCCCGGTTCAAACCTGAGATACCCGAAAAAAAACTGAAACACAAGCTGGTCGGATCGGGTCGATGGGTTAAGCAGGTGACAAAACCGGTCTAATACTGTTTCGAGCGGTCGGCTCGGGTGGACCACTGAAATCCACATGAACCCGGCCCAACCCGAGGGTAGCACATATAAAAAAATTCAGCTCTCTCACTCAAAACCCTAGCGTCGCTCCCTCTCCTCTCTGACTCTCTCACTCAAACCCTAGCCATCTCTTCTCCTTTTTCAGCCGCCACACACACCCTCTTCTTCTCTCCCTTGTCTTCACGCCATCCGCCATCATCCACCACTCCCCTCATCCTTCTCCTCCTCCGATGGTTTGCGCTGCCGCTTCGATCGCCGCTTCAGTCTTCTTCGTCATCGCTCCAGTCGTCTTCAGGCCTTCATTGTCCAACCGCCCACGGATCTTCGTGTTTCTCCGACAAGTCTCACGGCACCTTCTGGAACCTCCTACGCCTCGGCCGCTGCTTCGTGACATTGTTGCATGGCCCTGAGTTCACTCTCCCCACCACATGGTAGCTCATCATCTTCGAAAAACCTTGCAAGATCCAAGCTTTTTGTCTGATAGATGACAGTGAGAGCAAGGGTTGGGTTGTATTTCTGATTCTTCTTCTTTGTATTTTTTAATCAATAGTTGTTCTTTGTATTTTTATTGTTCTTGCAAGATCCAAAATTTTAGTTGATATTTGATTTCTTCAGCTCTTCTCCTTTGATTTTTTTGGTGGATGATTTATTTTTGTTTTCTACTTGTTCTGAACCCGCTCAACCCGCCCGCTAACTCGACACGCTCGAAACCAACCACGATCAGTGTCGGTCCTGGAAATGTCTATTTCAAAACCGGCTGAACCCGATACCTCTCACCCGAACCCACTGATCCCGACTGCTGCTCACCCCTAGGAAGAATGGAGAACATTGTGAACGATTCATTTTTTATCCTTGAAAAAATTACATGCTTTGACTTGAGCAAATTCACTAGTTTATAAATTGCATTTTTGATAGTGTCTTAATGTCATAATGTCGAGAATGGGTTATAAAAGGAAACGCATCTCTAATATTTTCCTAATGCCTTCAAAACAATTTTCTCTATCCAAAATGAGATTGATTAAAATAATGGAGAATATTGTTCTAGGGTCTAATACACGATTACACGTGGTAGTAATGAACTTTTTTAAAAAATAATAAATAAATGGATTTTGACTAATTTGAATGGGATTAATGTAACATTCCTCGAAATTATCTTTCTCAATAACTATTTGAATGGGTACTTATTTTGGGATTTGTTACCATAACTATCATAATTATTATTTTTCCATAACAATTCAAAGTGTTGGTCTCACTAATTTAATATCAGTTATTATTATTAAATGGTCTTTATATTTTTTTGGGATTATCATTAAATTGGTCCTTGTGTTTGCGTCGCCGTTTGAGTTAGGTCCCTCCCCAAAAAATTCTTAGCAAAAGATCCCTCCTATTGCACGCTATCTGAAATTAGTCCTCGCCGGAACCGGAGCTCCGACGAAAGTGCTGAGTGGCAGGACAAAGATGACGTGGCATTATTCGCGTCATTATTATTTATTTTTTAATTTCCAAATGTATAATTAATTATTAAATTATAATTAAAAATGAAAATTTCAAAAATCATAAATCTATAATTAACAAAACTAAAACCATCTTCATCAACCTTCTTCATCCCCTTCTTCAGAATTTAGAAAATAAGGAAGAACAACAATTAAGAACCCTAACTCATGACATGTCTTGAAGAACAACCAAACAAGTACCAAATAAGAACCCCAATCTAAACTCAGTAACCATCAACATTAACAATAAGTTCTCACCCAACCAAACAAATACTAAATGGGAACCCCAATCTGAACTCAGAAGACAGGAACCAGGGTGTTGAATACAAGAATAAATACCGATATTGACGAGAATCGACGACGGAGAGACCACGGCGGGGAAGAACGCGATTGTGTCACGGTGGCTAGAAGGAGGACGAGCAGTGACTCGGAGGGATGAACATGATGGCAATGCTCGAAGGGACAAGCGATTCTCGAGACCCAACTCGATCTGGCCCTCTTGGTGGCCACAAAGCCCCTCTTCTTAGACTCCTTCACGTTCCAACTACCAATCGCGACGCTGTCCATGTTGTTGTTCACTTCCCTCTCGTCGCCGCCGTCTAGGGTTTCCTTGAAGTCGGCGACGAAATTCAAATTGGTTAAAGGTCGAGTCTTTGAGGGTTTGTTGTTACCTGAGGAGTTGGCAGCAGTGGAATCTTTGAGGGTTCTCTCTTCACCCTCTCTCATTATCTCTGTGCAAAAAAAACCCCTAAAACTCTAATAGAGCTTCAATCTAAAGGCTTTATCCTCTCTTTATATCGATTTGGGCGTGGCTAGGGTGGGGGTGGGGGGTTTGGGTGTTGATGGTTGTGGTGGTGGATTTGAGTGTTCTGAGTTTGGGGTTGTTTGAAATTGGGGTTTATTTTTTGGTGGAGGAAGGTCGTTGGTATGCGGCAGTGAAACGACGACACTGAGAAGTTTGGTGGCGGTCGGATTCGAAGATGAGGGGTGAGGTAGAGGAAAAGGATTCGATAGCTTCGATTTGAGGTGGAGAAGGAGGAATCGGCGGTGGAAGGAAGAGGAAGGAGTGGAGGTTGGTTGAGGTTGAAAGAGATGATGGTGAAGAAGACAAGGATGTGGCGGTATCTGGACAGAGGCCGAAGGAGAAGATCAGTCGTGAGGGTGGTTTTGAAGAAGGAAATGAGAGGAAGAGGGCTGAGGGTGGGTGGAGGAGTGGATGGTGAAGAAGATGATGATGAAGAAGAAGATGCGTAAATGAAGAAGATGATGATGATTATTGCTTCTTTGATTTATTGAGTTGTATAAATTGGGTGTTTTTGGGTTTGAGAAGGTTTGAATTTCTGGGTAACATTATAAAGAAGATGATGAAGAAGAAGTTGAAGATGAGGACCGTGATGATGAACAAGCCACGTCAGCACTCGTCAGAGCTTTGAGCTTTGGTGAGGACTAATTTCAAATAGCGTGCAATCGGAGGGACCCTTTGCTAAGAATTTTCCGGGGAGGGACCTACCTCAGACGACAACACAGACACAGGGACCAATTTAATGATAATCCCTATTTTTTTTTGTTATAATCTTTTATAATAGTAGTATATCATAGACATTTAATGGCAATTTGACATATAAATATGATTACGTTATTTATTTAATATGATCGCAGTCGAATCAATTATTGTGTTTCATGCTGATTATTGTAATTTTTATATTTTAGTCAAAATGTCGAGCCTTGCAAAGTTTGATTTTGTGACTCTTGACATTACTGGGAAGAACTATTTTTCTTAGGTGTTAGATGCTGAAATGCATTTAGATGTAAATGGTCTTGAAGGTTCCATCAAAGAAGGAAATTCCGCATATAACAAAGTTAAAACTAAAGCTATGATTTCCTTTGCCACCACCTTCATGAAAGGTTAAAAATAATTTTTTGGTGCAAGTGCGGGGTTACAAAAAAAATCAGAAAAATGGAACTAAGTCCGAACAAAAACAACTCCTAACGCATCCGCCATCAAGCTAGAATTCATCTCACGAGGAAGATCCTGAAGTAGGCTAAACGCTTCTTGGTTCCGAGCTCCAAATTTTGCTAAGAAATTCGCACAGGTATTCCTTTCTCGCAAAATGTGCTTCACCTCCGCTATCCAAGGTCTAGCTAGGAGCTTTTTAATGTTCCAAATAAGAGATGCATACTTATGCAAGTGCATTGGGACATTTTTCAATTAGAGAGACAACATGCTTGGAGTTTGAAAAACAAACGACCCTCCCATACCTCATACTCCAAGTCACATCCAACCCATGAAAGATAGCCAAGATTTCCATGTGAAGGGTATCTGACTCACTGAAGAAGCCATGGAGCCAACTAGTCAACCCCCATGTTCATCCTTAATGCACCCCGCGAAACCAGCTCGACACAGGTCACCAGACACACTCCCCTCAACGTTTATAGCCAACATTTAAAAACTGAATAACTTACAATAAAGGATCCACTTGACCTTTGAAAAAATTCTAAGAGAAATGTTTGACCATTAGAAAACTATCATTTTACCCAAAACTTGTTATGAATGGCTGCAATTGCATTTGCAATTTTTTAAAATTGTAAGTGAGTGTAACTCTTCTTTATTTAGAATCACTTCTCAGCTAAAGTTGTGTGGAGAGAAGGTTAGTGATGCAAATATAATAGAAAAAACATTCTCCACTTTTCAAATAATGAAGCCGAATATGAAGCACTGATTGCTGGTTAGGAAATGCTACTCGTTTTGGGAGCAAAAACAGTCAAAATTAAAGGTGATTCAGAGCTGGTAGTCAAGCAGTTGACTAAAGAGTACAAGTGCACAAACGAAAGTTTTATGAAGTATTATGTAGAATCGACTCGTTTATTGGCTAAATTCAACGAAGTCAAAATACAACACGTACCAAGGGTCGAAATCGAGAAGCCAATGAGCTAGCCCAAATTGCTTCTGGTTATAAAGTTTCGAAAAAGAAGCTGAAAGAATTGATAAAAGTCATAGCGAAGCTAGTACTAGATCAGAAATTTGAAGTCTTGGCAATCGACAATCTACTCCCGAATGATTGGAGGAAGCCTATAGTGGATTATTTACAAGATCCCAATTCAACTTCTGATTGGAAGGTAAGATATAGGGCGTTGAGTTATGTAATTATGGGCAATGAATTGTTCAAAAGACATGCTTCCAAGACTTTATTAAGATTCCTTAACAAAGACGAAACTTCAATCGCCGTTTCACAAGTTCATGGCGGATCTTGCGGCGCCCACAATGTTGGCCATAAAATGAAAATGGTTGTTATTTCGACAAGGCGTTTATTGGCCAGCCATGTTAAAAGACTGCATCAAATACGCCAAGTCTTTCCTAGATTTCCAAAAACAGGCTGGAATTCAACATGTTCTGGCTAGTGAGCTACACTCAATAGTTAAACCTTGGCCCTTTAGAGGTTGGGCTATCGATTTGATTGGTGAAATTAGTCCGCTTCATCTAAGGGCCATAAATACATAATTGTGGCTATTGATTATTTCACCAAGTGGGTCGAAGCGATTCCTTTGAGAATGGTAACTCAAGATAGTGTATTGATTTCGTACAAAAATACATTGTCTCGGTACGGAGTTCCTGAAACATTGACTACAGATCAAGGGTTAGTATTTATTGGTCGAAGAGTGGTAGAGTTTGCCAATGAATTAGGTTTTAAACTAGTGAATTCTACTCCTTATTACGCCCCAAGCTAATGGCTAGGTCGATGCGGCCAATAAAGTTGTTATTGGTTTGATTAAGAGACACATTGACAAAAAACCGAAAGGATGGCACAAAACCCTGGATGAGGTTTTGTGGGCGTATCGAACTTCTCCTAGAGAAGCTACAGGGACTATCCATTTTGATTAACCTATGGACATGAGGCGGTGTTACCGACAAAAATTTACTTGCAGTAAGCCCGCGTGCAAAGACAAATGGAGATTCCCGTTGAACATTATTGGAATATGATGTTGGACAAATTGGTTGATTTAGACGAAGAAAGGCTTTCAGCTTTAGAGTCTATTATTCGTCAAAAAGAAAAAATAACCAAAGCTTATAACAAAAAGGTCAGGCCGAAAAAATTTGCCGTAGGTGATTTAGTTTGGAAAGTGATTTTACCTATGGATAAGAGAGACCAAACATATGACAAATGGTCTCCAAATTGTGAAAGACCTTTTAAGGTTATAGAGGTATTCTTCGAAAATGCGTATTCGATTGAGGAGGTCGATGGAGATAGTCGGATTTTTAACATAAATGGAAATTACATGAAAAGATATTGGCCGACATTATGTGAAATTAAGATTAGTCAAACGCTGCGGGAATCGGCGGATAAAGTAGTCGAGTTACATTATTCTTAATGATAGAGCCACAAAACGTGGTTTACATTTGAAGAAGTTAAGCTAGACTATGAAGGGGTCATAAAATAATTTGATTCTAAACTAATGAAAACTGCCACTCTAGGACTTTAAATTTCTTCAAGATTATAGTGGTTGTTCCCCTTCCGCCAACGATGATGAGTCTAGATTCATCCTCTTCTTGAAGTTTGCAATAAATTCTCTTCTGGTGGTCATCATAGGTCCGGGTGTTTTTTCCCATTACATAGGAACTTTAGGAGAAATTTTCATGTCGGGGAAATGCGCTTTGACGATCTCAAGATCCTCCGCTGGCATTAACTTCGGACAATGTCTTGCAAATATTGCAAGATGATCAACAATGATCGTCCTATTGGCTTTGAACTCAGCAAGATGATCTTTATATGTTGGCCCAGTTAAGCGTCTTTTCTCTATGAAGGGGAGTTCAAGCGGTTTGGACGTATCATCTAGGGCCATGGAATTCGAAACGCAAGTATGCGGCCCCTCAATTTTCATCCGCTTCTCAACAGCAGAAGCCTTATGTTGACGAGAGGATGAAGCAAGACGCTTTGTGGAATCCATTAACCCGGTTTTTGAAAGAGCGCGAGGGTAAAGAAAAAGCAAACAAGAAAAGAGAAAGGACGTGAAATGAGAAGAGATGGACGAAATTCCCTATTTGTAGAGAAAGAGAGGGGGAAAACTAAAGAGTCCGCGACGGGACTGGTGGATTTAAAAAATCATTCAGATTTGGCTAAATCTCTATCAATCACTTCAGGCACGTGGGCTAGACCTTGGAACTGCAATGTTGATCATTGCCTACTCGATAGCGTGGTGGGCTAGTAACTGCTCCACTACTCCCATTGAACCATCAATTCCTTTTTTTTTTTTAAAAACATAAAGGATGATTGAATTTATTTTCAATTAAAAATATCACACTTCTCAGCAAGGAGATCCTTCGAAGTATGATATTTTGGGGGACATCTGTTAGTCCGAATTTTTTCCCAAGTCTCGAATTGGTCGAAGCAGACGCCATAAGATGATTTCGACCAGAATGAGAAATACTTGGTTGAAGCTAACGAGGCGGTTTCTAATGTTCGACTGAAATAACAATGACATGCTGAGTCGAAGTCGGAAGTCAGTAGGAAACAGGGCCTTAAAACAGACAAGTGTCAAAACCCGTTTTGACGGAGGCCTTGACATGCATGAAGCAGTTTTTTCGACAAGAGCTTGGAAGTAGTTGAACCAGCAGGACACGTGGAGGATGAAGAAGCAGACAAAAGACACGTGTAAATACAAGAAGAAATGACTGTTGCAAGCAGTTAGGAGATTTCGCCTATAAATAGGAGAGTCAAAGACAGAGCTCGGGGTCTTTCGCCCTCATCACTACACACCTGGTAGCGTTAACCCTCACCCTTACGCCATAAGTCCAACTGGTAGTGACGCAGAGCAACAGGAACGAGACACACGTGAGTGGCTGAGTGGTGGTCGATTGGTCGAACCTTTACATTTCCCTGTAACTTTACATTTTAATGCAATTTGCTTTTTGTTTCTTTTCCTTTTTTATCTGCCTATAACCCTTTCCCTGCCTATAACCCCCTCCTCGGCGGTTGGAAGCGCTTCGCTCTCAAGTAATTCATCCCGAAACACGCACTCACTCCGCTCGAACCACTTTCGACGGGTTCCACTCCACCCACTCCACACACGCGCACGAAAGATTTCCGTACTCCCAGGACCCGAAAGAGGATAGAATCCAGCCTCTTTATAAATATTCAGATTTTCTTGTGGTATTACACTGGTTACCAAAAATCAGCGTAAACAGCTAGCATGTTCCAAAGATAAAAACCTCGGAAAAGAAAAAGAGCTAAAAATCAAGATGAAATAAATGAGGATATGATAGCCCAAGAAGAGCAACAAGACATAATTGAAAATACAGTTTTAGAAGAAACTCGGGTCCCTAAAATCTCCAAGATTGAAGAGACCTCAATTAGTTATGTCAAGAACAAACTAAGATGGGACCGAAACAAAGTCAACATTGATGTTATATTTGTACATAACACAACACTAGATGTGTTAAATGATAATGAGAATCATGATCCAAATTCTGTTAAAGAATGCCAAAAAATAAATGATTGGCCAAAATGAAAAGACGAAAGCGACGTTGAATTAAAGTCGCCTGAAAAATGGAACATTTTTAGACCAGTAGTTTGTACACCTGAAGGTGTAAATCCAGTTGGACATAAATGAGATTTTATATGTAAAAGAAATGAAAATGGTAAGGTTGTTAGATATAAGGCACGACTTGTTGCCCAAGGTTTCTCACAAAGACTAAGTTTAATTTTGAAGAAACATACTCGCCCGTTATGGACGCAACTACTTTTAGATACTTAATTAGTCTGACAGTACGTGAAAGGTTCAATTTGCACTTAATGGACATTGTTATGGCTTATTTGTATGGTTCACTTGATAGTGACACACACATACATACATACATACATACATATATGTATATGAAACTCCCTAAACAATTTAAGTTGCCCGAAACACACATTTTCAGTCATCGAGGAGATTATTCAATTAAATTGAATAAATCAATCTACGGTCTAAAACAATCTGGGCACATGTGGTATAATCATCTAAGTGAATATTTACTTAAAAAAGGTTATAAAAATCATCGAATTTGCCCATGCATATTCATGAACAAACGTGGATATGGGTTCGTCATAATAGTTGTTTATGTTGATGACTTAAATATTATTGGGACTCTAGAAGAGCTTTCAGAAGCTGTAGATTGTCTAAAGAGAGAATTTGAGATAAAAGACTCGAGAATGACAAACAATTTCTTAGGCTTACAAATTGAGTATCTAAATGATGGAATATTCATGTACTAAGAGGTTTATGTGGAAAAGATACTAAATATACTCTACATGGAAAAATCACATCCATTATGTACTCCAATAGTTTTGAGGTCATAAGATATAAATAAAGATTCTTTTAGACCTCGTGAAGAGGATGAAGAATTACTTATTTCTGAAGTACCATATCTTAGTGCTATCAGAGCATACCCAACCTGAAGTATCTTTCGCTGTTAATTTATTAGAAATATATAGTTCTTCACTTACACGTTGGAATTGAATAAAATAAGTATTTCGTTATCTTAAAGGTACAATGGATATGAGTTTTTTTTTTCATTATATCCTAGCTCGACCCAATTGGTTATACAAATGTTGGATATTTGTCAAACCCACATAATGAGCGATCACAAACGGGTTTTTTTGTTTACATGTGGCAGAACAACCATTTCATGGAGATATATGAAACAAACTATAATAGCCACATCAGCTAATTATGCAGAAATATTAGCATTACATGAGGCAAGCCGAGAATGCGATTGGCTAATATCTGTTATTCAATGCGTGCATGATACTTTTGGTTTGTCCTCTGAAAAATGCCGCCAACAACTATATATGAAGATAATATTGCATGTATTGCTCAAGCAAAATAATGATACATCCAGGGAGATAAAACAAAGCACATACCGCTAAAGCTCTTCTTCACTCATGATCTACAAAAAAATGGTGACATAGATATCCAACGAATTTCGCTCAAGTGATAATTTGGCAGATTTATATATTAAGGCTCTTCCGTCTTCAACAGATGAAAAGCTTGTACTGAATATTGGAGTTCGACGACTCAAGGATCTCAACTAAATGCAATGTACCATAGAATGTTGTACTTTTTTTTTCCCACTGGGTTTTTTTCTACTATAGTTTTAACGAGGCACATGGTTAGGAGATGATCATCCAAGGGGGAGTGTTATAAATTGGATGTTCATCATCAAATATGATTGAGACAAATTAGTTTATGACTTTATCGTGCTGTCTATTTACCATTATTATTCTCCTCTCCCTTTACCTATATATACCCCCACATTGTAATTGAGAGTTACACCTGATAAGAGTTGGTGCAGTACACAATCTCTCTGACTCTTGATCCTCTCTTCTCCTCTCTTTACATGTATTCTCTACTCCTATTCATAACAAGTATTAGACTTTGACTCGTGAGCAAGTATTTCAAATGTAAATTTTTTTTGCAAATCTACCGTTTGAAATAAAGGTGAAAGAAAATCTTGTTTATGAAAAATTCTAGGTTAAGATGGTTAAAGAAAAGGAATTTCAATTCCTCTTACTTTAAAACATTAAAAATCAAGAATGACGCAAAATAATATTTCAACCTTCATCCGAGCAAAAGAAGATAAAGGCTTACAAATTTATTTACCGCCAAATTACCGACGACCTAGGCCGTCAGTAACAAGTCATCATAGTACAATATTTTCTTATAGTGTGACAACGGTTCCAGAGAAAGCAATAAGAGGATACGAGGCAGATGAAGGAGGTAAGTAGAGGTACGGGTAGAAAGAGATGAAAACAATGACATTTCTATTACATTACATGTTGGGGGGTCTACTGTTCGGGACCAAGATCCGACAAGCGGACCCAAGGTTATTAGGCGGACCCAAGTGACTTAGGCCCAAACACAATGGTTTAAACTTAGACTAGGCAAGGGGAAGAACAAAACCCCACTAATCTTGTTAGCCAACTAAACCACGCTAGTTATACTCTTAGAATCGTGGTTAAGTCACATGGTCGTTGCCAGCCACGTAGGCGTATTACCACTGAAGTGATGAGAATCATCAACTGAACATCATGTATAAATATGGTCCTCCAGGTGAAAGAAATGTAAACCTTGTTCATTTATTGAGCTTTCTATACTATATACATACTTTTCAGTTTGACTTGAGCATCATAATACCTTTTGCAGGTATCTCACCGCCTTACTCTGCCTTTGCTTAGCCCATCTTAATCGCCGCGCACCACGACACTTACCCGGAGTACTTGGAGCTGTGGAAGAACCACTCAACATTCTTGAAGAATAAGCAAATTCCAGGTAACTTGAGGATTTGGAACGATCCCCTCCTCACAATTATTTGTTGTTGCCAGTGAATCAGATGGACACATCTTCACATTAGACAGCTCCTTTCCTTGTTTGTTTTGTTGTCTTGCTTCAAGAAATTTTTATAAGGATTGGAAATAGGGGCATCAAAGCAAATCAAATAACTTGGCTAATATGATTCATCAATCAATCATAATACAAGAGCGAGTATTAGTACTAATACACATCAAATTCCAATAATCTCTCAATCAAGAACTTGCCAACTAGCAGTTTAAAAAAAAAAAAGAACTTGCCGACTAGACAAATCCCATCAAATCTTAACATAATCAAATAATTAATCCATGTCTAAAATGATAAAGCATCATTTCAAAACTCCAAACTCACACCTTTCTCGTGTTGGAGGGTCATTGATTGCTCGAGATACAGGCCACCTAACATAACCTTTAGAACATCAATAGTAAACCAAAATTCAAAATTCGAAAGAAGTGGAGTGAAGGAGTAATTACTAATTACTACAAATAAAACAATAATGATGGGAACAAGTTTTAAAATTCGAAGGAATCATCATAGTACTGTAATTAAGGCAGAGAGGGAGGGCGATTGGTAATTTGAGTGAAACCATTGGGGGGCAAAGAGAAAAATCAATAAATGTGAAAACAAAGAGTGAGTGTAGGACAAATTAGTCCTTGCAAGAAGGAATTACCTCATGTGACATCTGATTGTGTAGAATCTCGGACAAGTTAATTATTGCGATAAGATAAAATGTAAGTCACGTTAGTTCCTAAAAGAGTGTGAGCGTCAAACAAATTAGTTCCGGCAAGAAGGAAATGTCTTCCACGGTCTCTAATTATGTAAAATGTTAATTAAGTTAGTTATTGTGATTAGATAAAATGTCAATATGCCAGGATTCACTTGACTATCATTTTACACAATTAGCGACCATGGGTATTTTTTTTGTCTATGGACTAACTTATTCGATGCTTACAAATTTTAGAGACCAGAGTGAACATTCACCCTAAAAAAGGAAAAAAGAAAAGGGAAAATTAATTTGGTTCACCTGATTCCGCTGCCCATCGCATTCACATGCAAATGCAGTATTTATTATAAGCCTCCAATTTTGCCGGCCTCGGTCCGGTTGCTTCTCTACGACGTCGTTTTGGGCTTCGAAACTCTTGTCTATTTCCTTCTCTTCTCTCGTCGGTTACTATAAACCCAACCCAATCATCTCTCTATCTTCTTCTTCTCGTTCTTCACACTGAGTTGACTCAGTCTTCGTAACTCGCTCTCTGGTCTCAGTTACTCATCGCTTTTTCTGCATTTTCTCCTTCGATCACTTCATCTGGTACTCCCTCCCTCTCTCTCTCTGTATCTAGTTTCCACTGTAATTGATCACGTGCTTGTGATCCGTACGCGCAGTGCGATTACTGTGTCATTTTGTTTTTGCGTATTCGAATCGAATGCTACGATGATAGGGTTTGGCGTTGAAATGCAAGTGAAGATTCGGCGAGTGAAGTGCAGAGCATACCGAGATCTTACTGATTTTTTTTTTTTTTTTTACAATTTTGTGGACGATTTGGTTTTATTGCTGCGCAGCTTCAATTTTGCATTTGAATCCGTTGGTTAATAATCGCTTTTGATATCTACGTTTTCTTCTGATTTTTGGTTCTATTTTGATCTACTTAATCATGTGTAACGCTTGGAATTGTGCTTTCTTGTTTGATGTCTAGAGACTTGTGTGTGGGGTGATTTGCTGTGTGTCTGGCTCGAGTGTTGTGTTTGAATTGGAAGTTCAGTCCTAAGTTGGTTGTTGTAAGATTGGATTTCTTTTGAAATTCAATCTTTTTTTGTTTCCTGGATAAATGAGATTGAGAACAAGGAAACATGAGCAACAGTTCTGGAAGACCAATGGAGTGGAGTGGAAGATCACGAGTGAATCAGAACGAGGAAAATTAATTTTTTGCATGGAGTGAGATTTTTTATTTTTTTTAAATGCTAGTGTACTGCAGACTATTTACATGAACTGTTTTTACTTCCTCAGTTCAGATCTTGGCTTAAGGGTTTGATGTTGGTTGTTAGATTCTCTCTTTAAGTTGAACCTGTTTTTAGAAATTAAATGGTGTTTTGAGCAGCTACTAGTGTTGAGTTTGATCAGGTGTCTTCCTTTTGATGTCAGACTGAAGCTGGCAGCGATGTCAGAAAAAGCTCTTAGGGATCTCAATACAATTCCTGGAGCTGAAAGGAAGAATGAGGGCTCCAGTAAGGCATGTTTAACCAAGCCTTCTGTTGACAATGCTGGTGAAAATGTTGAAGAGCGGCAAAAGAAAAAGAGTTGCGCCTCCTTGATATCTCCATCTGTTAATGGAAACCAGGATGTGACTGCTAATTCTGCTGTAGAGATTGCAGAAGTAGAATACCTTGAATCTGAGAACTTGAATGATCTAGAAGATGTTGATACTTGTCTCAAGGTATTATTATGTTATCCAATTTTTTGGGTCAAGGGACTAGCGGGTTTTGACAGTTTAGAACTGTTGAAATTGGTCTTGTTTTAATACAGTGGGTATTTTTTTTTCATTATTTACAGTTGATTACTGGCTTTGTATAAGGAATTGAACCTCTTTATTATGTGAAAATAGTTATTTTGGTTTTGTTACAGACCCTCTTATCTGGACTTGACTCGAAGGATTGGGTCCTGGTTTGTGATTCACTAAATAATGTACGCCGTATATCTATATTCCATAAGGAAGCAATGCTTGATATGCTGTAAGTATCAAATTTTTTTATATTATGGTTTTTAAGTTGAAATTTCATTGATTAATATGTTGTGATTTTTGCTTGGATTTATTAAATTACTCATATGTTGTCTGGTAAACAGGGGGGATGTGATCACATCTATTGCAAAGTCCCTGAAAAATCCTAGAAGTGCTGTTTGCAAAACTGCCATTATGACATGTGCTGACATTTTCAGTGCATATAATGATCTTATAATAGATTCACTGGATCCTCTGGTAAGTCAACATTACTTATGTGTACTGGTAAATTTGCTGGCAAGCATTATGGAATCAAATCATACACTTGAGTTGATAGTATTATTAGTAAATTAATGCGTTCTATGTGGAACAAATATGGTGGATGCAGCTAGTACAGCTTCTTCTCAAGTCTTCCCAGGATAAACGCTTTGTATGTGAGGCAGCGGAAAAAGCCTTGATATCAATGACTACTTGGATTTCTCCTATTTCTTTGTTGCCAAAATTGCAACCATGCCTTAAGCACAAGAATCCTCGTATTCGTGCAAAGGCATCAATGTGCTTTTCTCGAAGTGTTCCACGACTGGTACGGGCACACTTATAATTTTTGCTTATATTGATGACATTTAAGACATTTCATAGGGATGACTTTGGCCATAAGGTGATTTTCTGCACCACAAAGATAAGAAAATAAAAACATTAGGAAACAGATTAGTGATGCACGAAAAAACCTTGCTCACCATTGACATTGAAATATCAAAACGTTGTCTGTCTTGATTTGAAATCTGCTTGAAGTTTTGAATCGGTTCTGTTTCAGTCCCAAATTGATTCAACAAAGCTTCATGTCAATGTTTGATTTGGGGAATGGTTTGTAATGAGCATGCATATAAATCATGTTTTTTTATTGATATACTTCCAAACATAGCCTCATCTAGTAGATGGATTGTTTTTTCAATGATCAAGGAGTACAAGTCTTATTTGATAGATGGCATGCCCTAAAATTTTCTTTGATAATTGGGTACATGTATTATGTTTCTTGGTTAGTAATAATCTGTTTAACCTGCTAGTAGTACTTATCTTATATCTATTTAGTCTATGGTGCAAGTGCAACCGCTGAAACTGTTGTAAAACGATCAACACACACACACAGACATATACATACATATATATATATACTTATATATCTATTTGTGAATTTCTCTTCCTCTGTTTTGTTGTTTAAAATAATTTCAGGCTTGCTTCAGTAGTTATATTTGTCAGAATACTTGTATGAATGAATCCTTATAATGTGGCTGCCATAATAGCTCAATTGTATTTGTTGCTATTTTTTATTAGTTCTTGTTATCATGTAAATAGATCCAGCGCTTCAACAGAATTTATTGAAGGGTGGTTTTTCTTTAAAAATTTGAATGGTTGCTACACTTTTAAGTTGTTTGCATGCCGGTTATATATAGTTGGAACTTGGAAGGGACACTATTAAACTAGAGAGGATAATTACTATGGCTAGCCTATTTATGCAATTTGGTTTGGAGCATTAACATTTGCTGCTTTCTATCCCTGAACTGTATTTGAACAGGGTGCAGAAGGCATAAAGACATACGGGATTGACAAATTGATCCAAGTAGCTGCAACACAGTTGAGTGACCAGCTCCCTGAGTCCAGGGAAGCTGCTCGAGCTCTCCTCATTGAGCTTCAAAATGTGTATGAGAAATTTCAAGATATTTTGCCA
Organism: Acmispon strigosus; assembly: GCA_030819835.1. NCBI lineage: Eukaryota > Viridiplantae > Streptophyta > Magnoliopsida > Fabales > Fabaceae > Acmispon > Acmispon strigosus. The sequence continues at coordinate 51,678,183 of JAUAMA010000001.1, forward strand.
GCCTCTGGCTCTGAGCAGCCGGAGACTATCTCTGAGCAGCCGGAGACTGCCTCTGAGCAGCCGGAGGTGGGATCTTGGGAGAACTTCTGCCAGTCAAAACTTTCTCCTTTAAGTGCTCAAGCTGTACTTCGTGTGACCAGTATTGCTCGGGAGGGTCTTGTTTCATGACATACGCATAAGCTTCACTTGCGCCCTTCATGATTACCTGGTTTGCTTGTCATTTTCTTCTGTAAATACAGTGCGACAATTGATTGAGTTGCTGTCGAAGCACGTATGAGCTGAAGATTTATGACGTATTTTTCCCCCTAGTTGCGGTTACCTATGTTACCTTTGATTCATATTTGATAGATATATAAATCACGTTAATTCCGTCATCTCCTTTGTGATTTCCCTCTTTTTGCTTATACGCCTAATGAGCTGCTTCTATAAAAACTAAAATCCTTTCCTTCAATGAGAATGTCCGAGGTTTGAGGACTCAATCTGTGTATCTCAATTGTGTAATTCATGTTCACCAACACCAGTAAATGTGCATCTGCATATCAATGTCAAGCTATAATAGAGCATTTTCCTGTTAGATAAGTTTACAGGATGAATGGTGGAGTCATTATTGGGAATAATCACAGGTGTCTGAAATGCTGCAATATAGAACTAGCAAATGTTGGTTTTAATCATCCTCTTGTTTCACTAGTGAATAATGGATGATGGGTAATTGGTTTAAGTCTTACATTGCTGTTTCTCCAGTCAATTTGTCTCTTCTCCATTTAGATCGTTGATTTTTATATCTAACGATCTAAAAGAAGCACATAGATCGAGCTTTACTTGTGGTATGAGCTCATGGTTTAGGTTTCTATTTTTTGACTGGTTGGAGAGATAATGGAGAAGTTCGCTGAAGATATTTTAATGCCATCATGTTCACATGTGATTGTACTTGTAGTCCTATTTCAAAAATCACCCTCACTACAAACTTATGTTTGTGGGATTGTTTTTTGGTAGGCAATTCAAATGTAGTTGGATGATAACATAATATGGAACAGAGTGAAAACAGCATTTATTTTGCAGTTAGAATAGAACTATCTAAAATGTGCATCTACCGCTTTACTATTATCCACTCTTACTTTTCAGGGGTTGTGGGGTTGTAGATGCTTGATATTAACTACTCATGAAATTCACACGTACTCTCCACTTCACTTTCCTAACTTTCAATGATTATGTAGGTTCTATAGTACAGTATCATTAAGTGTTGTATGGATTTGCCCCCTTACTTTTTACCTATACAAAACGGCATGTACAGTGTGTGAAAAGTGCAATTATTAGAACTGGTAGACAAAACATAAGGGGGACATAGTTGGCCTGCATACAATGAAGATGAGCTGTAGTTGTGTTAAGAATTTGAATGGTTTACCAAAATGCAAGCGAGGAGATCGCTGACCTGACCTGCAGGCCACATCCAAACCAAGTATGGGACTTCTTGTGCAGACACAAACATGGGTATTGTAAGATAGAATAACTCTCACCATAATTTGTATGAGACAGTCAATGTATTATTTATAAAAAGGAATTAAAACAAAAAATAGAATATGCTTAGGAATAATAAAAAAAGTGTCATGTAGGATATTAGAGTCTAGAATAATAAAAGAATCTAATTATTCTTAACACCCCTGTCAAACTTAGTGTTGGGTTGATGCCAACACGAAGCTTGGATCTAAACAGTTTGAAGGCAACGGCTTGGTAAAAATAGCAAGTTGCAGAGAAGTAGGAACATGGCGAACAACCAAACGACCGTAGGCAACCAACTCATGAATGAAATGACAGTCCAAATCAATATGCTTAGTATGCTTATGAGCTACAGGATTCTGAGCCATAAGCAAGGCACTCTGATTGTCACTGAGAAGAAGAGGAGTGGTGGATAACCGAACACGAAGTTCATGAAGGAGGTTGATCAACCAAACAAGCTCAGAAGCTGTATTAGCTATTGCCCGGTACTTAGATTAACAACTTGAGTGGGCAACAGTAGGTTGTTTCTTGACACTCCAAGACAAGAGATTGTCACCAAGAAAGATAGCATAACTATAAGTAGACTGGTGAGTGTCCGTGCAGTGAGCCCATTCAGCATCACTATGGCCAAAAACCACTGGAGAAGATGAGCTGCGAAACGTAAGACCGAAGTGTTGGGTACCACAGACATAACGGAGAATGCGTTTGATAGCCTAAAAATGATCAATAGTGGGAGCCTGGAGAAACTGACTTATGGTGTTCACAACATAGCATAAATCAGGACGAGTAATAGTCAAGTACTGTAAGGCCCCAACCAAAGATCGGTAGTGAGTTGGGTCAAAGTAAGACTCACTAGCACTGGTGAGATGAGAGCCGGCAGCTAGGGGAGTCGAAACAGGGCTAACCTCAAGCATCATAGCACGAGAAAGTAGATCATGAGCATATTTGGCCTGTCCCAAGTACAAACCATCAGCAATGTAAGTGACCTCATGACCAAGGAAGTAGCCAAGCTTACCCAGATACTTAATTGCAAACTCAGCATTGAGTCGAGCAATAAACTGAGAAAGAAGAAGAGAACCACTGCTAGTAAGAATTATGTCATCCACATAAACCAGGAGGTAGAGAGTGATGCGCCCCTTATAGAAGAAGAACAAAGATGGATCGGCCCTACTGCAAATAAAGCCAAAGCGTAGTAGGAAGGAACTCAAACATTGAAACCAATCACGGGGCGCCTGTTTGAGCCCGTAGAGAGCCTTGTTCAACCGGCATACATGTGTCGGAAAACGAGGATCAACCAAACTAGGGGCTGTTCCATAAAGACAGTTTCAGTGAGTTGACCATGAAGAAAGACATTCTTAACATCCAACTGGTGAAGTTGCCATCCATTAAGCACGACAAGAGATAAAATGAGACGAACAGTAGTTGCATTGACAATAGAACTGGAAGTAAGTGAGTAATCAAAACCTGGAATTTGCGTGAAACCCTGAGCCACCAAACGTGCCTTTAAGCGCTCAACAGTGCCGTCACTTTTGTGTTTGGTGCGAAAAACCCATTTACTACCAACAACAATAGTAGCAGATGGACAAGGGACCAAGGTCCAAGTATGATTTTTGTGGAGAGCAGAAAGCTCATTCTCCATTGCCGCCAACCACTGAGGATGCTTCATGGCAAATTTAAAACCCTTAGGAGCAGCGGTAGCATGCAAAGCAGTGAGAAGTGAAGTAGACTGATGGTGAACTAGAGCATAACGTATATTAGGCTGATAGATGCCACTCTGAGATCGAGTCCGCATACGAGGAGCTGTTGGGGCCACTTGAACAGGAGCAATTGGAGAAGTAGGCAATACAACAGGAGAGGTCGGCGCTGGTGATGGGACCCTGGAGCAGGTGCATTAGGATAGAGAGCCTGGGGAGCATCCATGGGGACACAGGATGGGCAGGGCAGAGTACGAGCCGGCTGGGGGCTGGCCGGATCAATAGTAGAAGCAGGCACGTGGGAGGAGCCTTTGGTTGGTTCATAAAATGAAGAAACCAAGAAAGTGGTGCCAGAGGGATGAGAACTTTTAAAAGGAAAGCAAAATTCATCAAATTGAGCATGGCGATACACATAAGTCCTGGAAGTGGCCGGATCGAAGCATTTAAATCCTTTATGATAACTGCTATAGCCCAGAAATACGCAAAGAGAACACTGAGGACTGAATTTATTTTTCATGTAAGGACACAAACACGGAAACACACGACATCCAAAAGGGTGGAAATTAGCATATGTGGGTGCTACCTGAAACAAAAGTGTGAATGGAATCTGACCAGATAGCATCTGAGAAGGAACACGATTGATAATATAAATTGCAGAGCTGAAAGCATCAACCCAATGGCTGGTAGGAACATGCGACTAATACAACATAGCAAGACCAATCTCGAGAACATGTCTATGTTTCTGTTCAACCCGACCATTCTGTGCCTGAGTATGCGGGCATGAAAAATGATGAAGCTCACAAGAGGAAGCAAATAAAGCCTTGACTTTGTTATTCGTGAATTCAGTGCCATTGTCACTTTGGAAAACTTTAAGGGACCGAGAAAATTGATTTTTCACAAAGACTTTGAACCGAAGAAGCACATCATAAAAATCTTAGGCTTAAATGCACATTTTGCCCCTGATAATTCTCAAAGTTGCAAATTGTAACCCACCAAAAATTTTGTCACCAAATATACCCCTCTGCTTTATTTTTTGGAGAACTTCGTACCCTTCCGTCAGTCTTCCGTTAGTAACTTAACGGAACTGATGACGTGGACATTACAGGTGGAAATAAAAAAAAAGGAAAATCACATGTTTTAAATAAAAAAAAACCAAAGATCCACGTTACTCTGCATTCTCCTTTTACCCCTAATTTCCAAATTGGGGAAATCGAAATTGAGAAAGGGAGAAGGGAGAAGACGCTGGTCGAGAGAGAAGGGCCACCGCCGCTTGCCGCCTTGGCTCCGTCGAGGGAGGACTGCCGCCTTGACAGAGTCATGAAACACTTTGACAAGCTCGTCATCATAGTCCTCCTTCAAATTTTTACATATAACACGCAGTGCTTGAGTGATGCCAGCCACAGTAGACCAATCACAATTCCTCAGCCCACATTGCATCAGAAAATCAACTCCACGAGGAGAATCGAAGTCACTACTTTCAGTTTCAGCTGAAGACGATAGTATTCTAGCCAATGTGATTTCCCAGGAACAACACAACAAATTTATGAACTCATTCCAATTGTTCCCCTGCATATCATTATTCATTACAAGGAATGACTTAATAGGTCTCACCCACCTATTTCATCAAGGAAACCACTATTTCATACCGTGGCGAATACAAACTGTGAAGTTAAGGCAAGAGCTTTGACAGCCACATGTTGAACAAATTCACTCTTAACAGTTAGCAAAATCACCTGCAATGTAAAAGCAACACGGAATATTATTTACAAGAACGCTACTCATGAAGCATGTCAATCAAACACTCACCATTTCGGTTACGATTTTAGGAAGACATTGATGGACAGAATAGTGTTGCTCTGAACTACATGATTCCCCTTCGCTCGGAGCAGAATCAAATTCACGAATCCGCCGCTGAATTTTTTTCACGACCTAGGATGAAAATTCGCAAAATAAATTAGTGAATAAATAAATAAATAAATTAGGGTCAGAGCATTTAATAGTGTTTTGAAGATGAAAGAAAGAACGTGAACCTCAGAAGAAGCTATTAGAATTTCGTTCCCCATCCGTACCACTTCTTCTTCCCTTCTCCATTCAAATAGGTTCTTCTTTCTGTGCTCTGGCGACACCGCGAGAGGCAGCCCCTTCTTCCAGCTACGGCGACGGCGGCGACCTCCTCTTTCTCGACAGCGGCAAGCTGCGGTGGCAGTCCTCCCTCGACGGAGCCAAGGCGGCAAGCGGCGGTGGCCCTTCTCTCTCGACCTGCGTCTTCTCCCTTCTCCCTTTCTCAATTTCAATTTCCCCAATTTGGGAATTAGGGGTAAAAGGAGAATGCAGAATCACGTGGATCTTTGGTTTCTTTTTTTTTTTTTTTTTTTAAAAACATGTGATTTTCCTTTTTTTTTTTTCCACCTCATCAGTTCCGTTAAGTTACTAACGGAAGACTGACAGAAGGGTACGAAGTTCTCCAAAAAAAAGCATAGGGGTACATTTGGTGACAAAAATTTTGGTGGGTTACAATTTGCAACTTTGAGAATTATCAGGGGCAAAATGTGCATTTAAGCCAAAATCTTATTTATGTCGTAAGGGATAAAACCAAGTAAAACGAGAGAATTCATTTACGAAAATAACAAAGTAAGAATATCCAGCAACAGAAGTAACGGGAGATGGTCCCCACAAATCACAATGAATAAGATCAAGAACGGCAGAAGCCCTTTTATAATTATCATAAAAAACCAAACGTTTACTTTTAGCCATCTGACAAGTAGTACAACAGATCAACTTAGGCAAAATAGACGAAACAGTTAAACAACCTTGCTTATGCAGCTTATTAATAACATCAAAACCAACATGACCCAAACGAGAGTTCCCAAGTTCAAAGGAGGCACGAGGCAGTGGAGAACTAGTAGTAAGCAGCGCCTGAGGTCCTTGGTCCAGCACATAGAGTCCTTGATCACATTTGCCCCTTGCAAGAACGACTCCTGTCCTTCGGTTCTGAATAACAAAAATTTCATCAACAAAAATAGCCTTAGCATGATTATCACGAGTTAGTTGACTAACAAAGACAAGATTCTTAGTTAGGCGGGGCACAACCAAAACATCGGACAAAGGAACAGTATGTGATAAATAATGAAAACCAATATGAGTAGTATTTAAAGAAGTCTCATTACCCACAAGAGCACGATAATTACCATGATAATCCTGGGAATCAGTCAACCGAGATGAAGAATGGGTCATGTGAGATGTGGGACCGGTGTCCATATACCAATCAGATTTGTGTGAAGAGTCCAACGAACAATCAGCAGCAAATGCCTGAGCCAAATTAGCAGACTCAGAAGGCATGTCCCAGCAAACCGGACATTTGTCAGCATAATGATCCTGTTCACGACAAATCTGACAGCGAGGAACATAAGAGCCGCGTCGACCAGAGTTGTTGCGACGCTAACGAGAGCCACCATTAGAATTTCCGCAGTTACCATCTTTGGAACCACCGTTGGAATTACCATGGTTACCACTGAGAGGACTGATTTCCAGAATAACAAGATTGATTGTTCGCATAGAAAGCAACTGGCTGAGCGGGTGTAGGTTCCTCAAGAAGGGCCTGAAAAATAGCATGGCTTTCGACCTTACAAAAAATATCAGTAAACAGAGGTAAGGGTACCTGATCATGTTGACTTGTGGAAAAATTGGTATAGGAGGGACCAAGACCACGAAGAAACCAATGAACTTTGTCATCATTAGCAACCGGAGTACCAATAACGGCCAACTAATCACAGATAGTGTGAAATTTCTTACCATATTTAGTCATCGAGAGAGAATCACAACGCATGAGTTGAAGTTCATCATGAAGAACCAGTTCACGTGCCTTACTGCGTGAAGCATAGGCACTGTGCAATGCATTCCAGGCATCACGAGCAGTATCAACATTAAGAGTCTCAGAGAGGGCCTCCTTGGTCAAAGAGGAAAGAAGCAGACTATTGACGTTGTGATCTTGGACCTGCCATAGAGCAAAACTAGGATTCGGAATAGGAACTCCGCCACATAAACCCGGAGAGGTGGCAGTAGCAAAGGTTTTCGGTCGTGCGCATGTCCCGTTTTTGAAGAAGAGATGTAGCTCGTTTATGCCAAAGGAGAAAATTCTCAAAACTGAGGTGAATCGTGATCATGTGAACCAAGGTCACAAAAGGAAGAGACAGAGGAGTTGCTTGGTCAGCCATGGAAGAGAATACCGCAAACAGAACGACGCGGGCGGCAAGGCTGGGCGCAGGTTGAGACACGTAGAGGACGAGGCGAGGAAGGCCGCGACTGTTGGGCGTGGTGAGCGTGCGACGATGCCGGTGCGAGGCGCGAAGATCGCGCAGCGAGGAGCAAAGCGGGTGCGCGAGGAGAAGAAGAAAGAGAGGAGCGCGGGCACGTGACGGTGGACATGCGCACGATCAAAGACAACACAAGGTTTGGAGGCTAGGGTTTGGAACCGTAACCTGATACCATGTAAGATATGATAACTCTCACCACAATTTATGTGAGGTAGTCAATATATTATTTATAGAAAGGATTTACAACTAGGAAAACAAAATATGCTTAGGAATAATAATAGAATATTTTGTAGGATATTATAGCCTAGAATTATAAAAGAATCTATTTATTCTTTGAGTATTCAACCGTGAGACAACCTGTAATAAAAGGAGGAATCTAATGATATTAATTGCCACTCGAAGTATTATTAATTTGGTATCCTAAAGGGAGGATTAACGTAAGAGAATCGATCAATGTCACGAATGAAATTGCAACGAAGTACAATATAATTTATGTTTATTGGTAACAATCCCTTTGAATGGTAATTATTCTTCTTATTTAACATGTTTCGTTAGTTTTGTTTCGAGTCACATAGCAAAAGTATGAGCCTCAATTTAAATGTAATGAAGCCCACATAAATTTCAACTAATAAAAAGGAGACGGTTAAAATTTTGACTTTTTATTTTAGTCCATGCCTTTAGTGGGACACCATTAAGTATTTATGTGACCGACTTTCATCGCAGTCAGCAATGCCATGCTCGTGCCATGACACAAAGCATGTTCCCACATTCTCAATCTCTAACGCCATTGGAAACCTCTATGATAAACCACCATCTTTTACCCTGATAAACCTGGTGGTGGTTGGGTAAAACCAGGCGTTGGTTCGGTAAAGCCTCGTGTAATCGAAAAATATAGAGGGGATTGGAGGAATGTTGGGTTGTTGAAGAGAAAGTTCTGAAACCTTTTTCAACATACCAGAAATAACAGCATCCATACTGGTCTAAAAATGGGAATCCAAGGATGATAGCTTCTCATCAATGACAATAACCATTTCAAGTGATAGAGAAAAATCTTCTATATATGACTTAAAGAATAGGGATGGAAGCACTAAATTGGTAGGATCAAAATATTCTACCAAACCCTTAAATAACTAGCACCAGCTAAAACCCTACCAGGGAGAAAATAAAGATGAATGCAAGCTTCCATTTTCTAATTAATTCTCCAAAAGTCACTATACAAGTTTTTAGGGTATAATAACATAGACTAAGGATGACCATAAAAGTGGCACTATTCCATGATTTTTTTTTCAATGGTTCATATTTCATTCAATATCCTACGGATTGCCTAACGGCACTTACAACTTATCGTTCACTCATAGAATGTAGAAATTTGGGCCATAGGCCCAAAAAACAGCTTACAAGACAGTTAATAAACACTTAAGCCCACACTCCTTACTACACCTAAATAAAGTTAGAATTAAGGGAGATTAAGAAAAAACTACTTGCAAGAACACCCAAGAGGAATTAGGCCCGTAAAACTAAGCCCATGAGAAAATAGGTCAGCCAAACCCTAGTCTTTGGGATATTCAAAACCTAGCCAACCCCAAAAAGGACACGACGAAAGTGGCAGAGGAGGAATGTCGGCAGCTCTATAGCAAAGCTCCAAAAACATGATATAGTGCAAACAAAAGCTAAAATTTGATCTTGAAACTTTAAATGTTGCTTCTTTGGCTTTTCCGTCTTCAAGGCTATCTTCAATAGAGTTGCACAACAACACTCAAAAACAAGGGACCAAAATACAAGAAACAGACAAGGTGTAAGGACCTGAGACCTTGGACGTACGCCACAATTGTTGGTTGGTGGTCGTAGGTGGAGGCCGCAGACCTGAAACACACTTTTTAAAAGTACCGGGTTTTCAAAAACCCCTGGTATTTTAAAAATACACTATGGGGGCGTTTGGTACACGGTTTAAAAAATGATACCAAAGAATCTTATTCTCGGGAATATTAGGATGATAATGTTAGTCCATGACATCTTTAATAATTGTGTTTGGTTAACAAATTTAATTCCTGTGAATCTTTTTTAACATTACTGGCATCATTTATAGCATGCGTTTGGTAAGAAATGCATATTTCCAAAAATAAATAATGAAATTATTAAAATACCCGGGATTCCAAAATCAACACCCTAAGATTTTTCAAAATCGGAACTTGTACACAAATAGGTAATTTTGATATCACTTTGGACGAATAAAAAATTAAATTAATGTCAACATTTTAAAGAAATTTTAAATAATGGCACATGTAAGTTTGAGAAATTAAGTGTTAATTCAGGAAGGATCTCTTGCTGGTCAAGGTTTCCTTAAAGAAAAAAGGTGATACTATATGTCTATAATATTCAAGAGAATTATTTCTTTTCAACTTTAGGAGAGATTCTCATCTTAGTTTAACCATGTTTTTGCAATGGCGTGGTTTAACGTTTGCAGTTATTATAATTTTTTTATAAAGAAATTTAGGATAAGGGGATGGTGCTCAAATCTAGAGCAGAGAAAATTGTCGGGCTCAAAAATCACTTACAGAATATTTATATTTACTAAAACGACAATTCTTGATGATTAGAATTAGTTTTTGGATATTTAAATTATTTTTTAAACAATGGACTCTATCTCCAAAATTAAATTTGGGATGAAGTTATAAATTTTAGCTGTTAGTTTTTATAACTGTATTTTATAATGTAGCTCTATAGAAATTATTTCTAACTCACTTTTACCGTAATCAATAAATTATATCCATAATTAGTCTCGAGTCTTGACAAGCTTATCTAAACATGTATTTGTAGCTTCTCATGGGTACCTCACTTAAGTTAGTGCCGGTTTGAATAGGCGTTCGCATGGTTAGATATGCGTTTTTTCCCTAAGCATTAATATGGTTGATTCCAATATTACGAGCATCCAATACATGCCAGACGTATTTTTTTTTAAGAAAAAAACATGCCAGACATGCAACCAAACCGATAGGTTGTTTCAAACTTATTTCAAAACTTCAAGTAAATACCAAAAAAATTTGAGAAAATGGTTGATAATTTGTCAGTGTAATTTTTTTCTACAAATGTATTAAATTGATTTCCAGCACATCACAAATTTATTTTTGTTTTTATTAAAATTAAAGGAAAATATAACAATTTGATCCTTTGTGACATAATGTGATTGGTCTTCGTGTAAAATTTTGAGTGCATACCCATTAATCTAAAAAAAATTATTTATAAGAAAAAGGAATAATACTTACTAGCAATGGAAAAAATAAATGTTAAATATGGGAAATGGGTACATAAACTAAGAACAAGGGCTACTATTAATTTAATACTACTTTATTTTTTGCAAGAACTTATACTCTAAGGTATTGTCTTGTACCTCACGCTAATGGGGAAAAGGGATACATACTGCCAAAACCAAACGGAAAAAGAAAAGGGAAAGTAAAGAGAAAAGGGAAAGGAGATAAAGAGGAAAAGGTTCAAATTGCAAGCTAACCGTGATTTTTTGCCTACACTTGTAAAACTGGTTACTTTCCCACCTGCTCCATCAACATTCCTCAGTTACCTAATACACACAAATCGCCAAAATATATTTTTTACAAATATATATAAAGTTACAAACCAAGTTGATTGATGATGTTGTAATCACTGATTCTTATGCTATAATTCTAGCTAACAATTTCTCTCTCTGGCAGATTTTTGGCATTATAGGAACTGAGGGACATCTGATCTCAGTCCATTTTCTTGCTATATTTGAATGCTCAACCATGACTCAAGAGGTGAAAACAAATATTGCAATTATAAAAGTTGGTTCTAAGGTGCAAAAGTGCTCATGTGATGAAAATTTCTGAGCTTTTTCAGCACTGGTGATGAAAATGGCAGTTATTATATCTTTGGTACTGATATTTGTGGGACTAGTGTTCCTGGTCTTAATTCATGTGTGTTTGTCTGAGTGGTTCTCAAGAACAGGAAGAGGTTCAGGAGGATCAATGGCTGAGAGGGGTGCAAATGGGGGAAGAAGCATGTCCAAAAAGGACTTGGAGAAGCTTCCTTGCTATGATTATGTTGCCAAAGACAACACAAGTAGCCCTGTGGATTGTGCAGTTTGTTTGGAGAATCTCACTACAGGGGATAAGTGCAGATTGTTGCCAGTGTGCAAGCACAGTTTTCATGCTCAATGTGTGGACACTTGGCTTCTCAAGACACCCATTTGCCCAATTTGCAGATCAAGTGCTGGTTCTTCTCATAGTGGAAACCAAGTTCAAGTGGTGGAAAGTGGTTCATCAAGAAATGTTGGTGTAGAATTGAGGGACAATCCAACATTTGGAAGTCCCATGTCTGGTCATGGAGAAGTGGAATCAAGAGAGCATCAAACAGGTACAACTGAAAATCATTGATGTCTCTCTTCTACCACTTTCCTTCATGCTATAGAATTTGTAGTTAAGGTATTTGAAAAACAAACAATGAAGTCTTCTAGTATCATCATTGTTGTTACATTATTGTGCTCCATTTGGCTATAATTTATTTTTGTTGTCCCTTGTTAGCATATATCAAGCACAAAGCGCCTCATTCATTGCTCGGTAGAATAATGAATTGTTTGTGTGATGGACCCAAAGTGAATTGTGTCCTTGGGCTAATTCTGCTGAAGTAACTGTCTTACCTTTTTCTTTCATAATATAATGCCACGCTGTTTTTGGGTAATTTTAAAGCAATTACCCTGGTAAAAAATTGCAGATTAGGGTTTTTAACTTGATATAACCTAGAAGTCGTCTGTGTAAGGGTGTGTTTGATTTAACATTTTCTTCCATTAGCACAAGTTCCAATGTAAAAAAACACATTTTTGCATTAGCAAAATGTGATGGAACTTGGCTCTTGGATGTGTATTTACTTTCATTTCAACTGTAACTCAAAGATACTCTAACCCGATCCTATTTCCATATGTGATTTTTTATCTTAACTTTTAATCATACATAAATCAAGGTAAATAACTTTCTTGAATGCATTGAAACTAAAATGGTGAACTGAGAAGTAAAACTTGCAAAATAATATTCCGAACTAAATATATATATATATATATATATATATATATATATATATATATATATATATATATATATATATAATGCTACAAAACTAACATATGGGAAACATAAATTGTGCACGAGATGAATCATATGCAAACTTCATAAGAAGCACGTTCGGCACAGAATTCTGGACCTTCTCCCTTCATCCCCGTTCTTCCCTCTCCTTCACACGATGAACAGCTCGTGAGTCCAACAAGGGTCTAAGAACACCAATCTACTGGTCTTTCTTGAGAGGCTGGGAAGATTGCTGAGCATCTCCTGAAGTCTGGTTTATACTGGCTTTGGCCTCGGCGAGAAACTTTGGATCAGGTTCATGTTTGTCGGCAGGCTCTCTCATTGCCAAATAAATGTAAAATGCTATGACTACATTAACAGATATGACAGCAAGAAATCCGCTCACTAGTGTCACAGAGTAAGGAGACAGATCGGATGTTCCTGTTACAGACAAGGAAACACAGTAAGGTAAAGTTTACAACTTTCATTCCATGTTATGATGCATGTAAATGGATACGTTATTTTTTGTATGATCTTCAGACTATATGTTAAAAAAGAACTGGATGCTAAATATACAGGATCACCATTTACACATGGGTAAACCATTTCCAAAAAGAACTGGATGCTAAAAATAGCTCCAATGTGCAAAATTAACTACCACATATTACAAGTTACTTCTTGAGACCACAGGTAAGGATTTGTGAGATAGGTCTAACTACATTTTAATCATCACAGACTTAATCAGCTTTAATTCAATTGGAAGCAGGAAATTACCTTCCTGCGTGACAGTGATAGGGGCTGGATCGGACAGAAGGTAAAAGAAGAATAGAACAGAGAATATAATTCTCTTATTGAATAAAACTTTAACTGGTTACAAACACTCATTCGAGAGGCTAGTTTCTCCTTAAACTGATCCCAAATTGCACAAGGTATTTCTAATTCCCCTTCTCACTATTTATTAAAGAATCTATTAACTTCCTAGAGAAGATAACTGCTGGCAGTCTATAGTATACTATATCCTATAGGCAAAACAATCCATTTCCTTTGAACTCGATCCATAAGTATTCAGATCAAATTTTCTAGAGACAAATTCCATGTTAGGCATTATTTAATAGGCAATAATATTTTTCTTCGACATTATTAATCGTCAAGTCCAATGTTCTCATGATCAGTTTTTGTCTTTTTGACAATTGAATAAAAGTAAGGTAAGAACTTCTCAACAGGAAAACAGAAAAACAAGCAACAATAAGAAAAAATTACATAGAACCTTCCACTTAAAGAAGCTTTACTAAATCTAAGAAGGTTTAGTACTCTAGAATCTTACCAGGAAGCAGATTGTGGTTAAAAGCATGTAATATTGCAATAGGGACTACCCACATGAACACTGATGCAATGAAAAACTTCTGAATCACTCTCATCTTGGTCTCCAATCCCTCTACAGCAACAAGAAAAGAAGTTGTGATCCACCTACATACAGTGAAATCAGCATCAATTAAACGGTTAAATATGGAAAACCTTTAACCGGTTAGAGAAATCAATTGTACCTTGAGATTTTTCAAGACAGCGACACAGCTTTTACCTCGACGGGACGGTGGGATCACGGTACACACGGTGGACGGCAGTCGCGGAAGCGGATCGAGAGGGCGGTAGCTGCGATGCGTCTCACGGAATGAAGCTTGGGCCACTACCGGTGGGAGACGGCGGACGTTAGGCACCTTAGTCAGGAAACCTAATTACGAAAACGCAAAACGCTGCGCAGAGCCTCTGCTCTCTGACTCTCTTTTTCACAGGTAAAGAAAAACGACGTCATTTTGCACGTTCTTCTTTTATGTTTGCATTGTTTAGAAAACCGAACCGGACTGAACTGCTCCAAAACCGGTGATGAAAACCGGGTTGAACCGGTCAGTAATTATGTTTTGCTTTTTTTTATTTTTTTTATTTTAAAGAATATTTTTAACCATTTATTATTAATTCTTATCATAATATAAGATGAAAATTTTATAATAATTTATATTACTATGTGTGACTCCATCAGATCATTCACCGGTTCAATTTTCTAAACATTGCATGTTTGTATACACAATGTAAAACTACAGTGAACAAATACTAATTTCTTTAACTTTTACGACTGTCCACCATAGTAATGGTCTCACTATACCTTTCTACTGCTTATTCAAAAATGCACTAAGATTTATTTAGAGATAATATGTAAAAATCAATTTTAAAAAGTGAATGTGGTTTAAATAGAATAAAGTTAGGGAATTTTTTTAATAAAAAGAGTTGGTTCCACAAGGATGTCGATGTGCTAGCTAAAACATGATTGTCTTTAATACATATGTTAGATAAAAAAAAAGGTAAAAAAAACCGCTTCTCAATTTTTGCATCACTCTCCTCGCTCGCGTCTCATCGATATCGATAAGCTCAAGTTTCATTTTTACGGTTGCGCTAGGGTTTTGGGAGAGGCAAAGTGAGTAATGGCTGAGCTAGGTTAAAGTGAAAATGTGAAGTGAAACTATGTAAGGGTAAAGATGTAAGGCTAGGGTAAATCCTCTGATTTGTTTAAGCTTTGAGTGTTCCTAAACCCCAAAGCCCATACTGAACCAATGGTGATCAGATGTTTATTTGTTGTCTTGAATTTTATTTTTTAATATTGATTCCTTCCAGATCAATTTTGCAAAAATCTAAAATAAGAAAACCCTACAATATCAATTCATTCCTAATCGCTTTTACTAGAATCTAAAACAAGAAGATCCCTACTCATAGTCAAATGAAGTATCGAAATGACTGTTCCTAACAGCTCATGAAGAGTGGGCATTCCCAAAATAACATTGTAAGCACTACTCATCTTCAAAGACTAAGTACATTATATTTACTGAATCTGTGTCTCCTTTAGTAGAACAAAATATTGTGCCCACGTCTATGTATCCTATTATTTCAACTTTGAACCCATAATGATTAGTAAGATGACCCTTGTAGGGTTTCAGAAATGCATCGTTGAGGCCCAATTTCTTGAATGTGTGATTAGATAAAATATCCGATGAGCTTCCTTCCAACATCAACACTTTAGGCGTTACAAAGCCGTTCATTTCGACGCAAATATTCATATGATGGTAAGAGAGTGGGCGCATTGCAAAATCATCGTCCAAAAACTCAATAATGAGATTATTTGGGAAGGTTAGGGTAGGTTTAACTCTGTGTAAACCCTTCATAGTCCTTCCTAATAACATCTAGAAATTGTTGAGAAACAAACCATTTTTCTGTTTATGCATCCCTCTCCTCCGCTCTTGTCTCATCGATATCAATAAGCTTACGTTTCATTTTGACGACTGCACTAGGACTTTGGAAGAGGTAAAGTTAGTGACGACTGCACTAGGTTAAATGAAAAGTGTGAAGTGAAACTATGCAAGTGTAAAGATGTAAAGGCAGGGTGAATCCTCGAATTTGTTTGGGCTTTGAAGGTTCCTAAACTCCAAACACAATACCACTGCTGGCCGGGAGCCCCTTTGTTACCCATACACTGATCAAATAGTTCACAAGATGAGCTTTTCGGCAGGCATCGCCATTGGCCTACTTTCTCTGAACCACAATTACTATATTTGATCATTATATCGATAATAAAGAGGACCCTAGCGATGGACCTTTAGTCGGATATATTTCTGATACACCAGATCCTCATGAAGAGGCAAGTGTAGAGCATACTCTATATCTCTAAGAGCTCTCTTCTCTGTGTCCTAAGGATCTATATCATAATAGTAAGAATCAAGCTTTCAGAATCGAAGAAAAAGTTTAGAAAGACATGGATACTAAGACACACTTGTATTATTGATATCGATATATTTTTTAATATTTATTCCTTCCCAATCAACTTTACAAAACTCTAAGACCCTACAATACAATTCCTTCTGAATCATTCTTACTAACATCTAAAACAAGAAGACCCCACAACGCATCCACTATCTTTTGGATCTCTTATTAATCTAAACCTTTTTTATCTAATAATCAAATTAGATGTTGATAAATTAAATAGTCACCTAGGTATTAATC
Source organism: Acmispon strigosus (assembly GCA_030819835.1). Taxonomy (NCBI): domain Eukaryota; kingdom Viridiplantae; phylum Streptophyta; class Magnoliopsida; order Fabales; family Fabaceae; genus Acmispon; species Acmispon strigosus. The sequence goes on from JAUAMA010000001.1 coordinate 51,694,815, forward strand.
AGATTTTTTTAAAAAAAAACAAGATATTAATCAAATGGTAGACAAGTAGACATCACTCATGTGATGAAAAAAGTTCAAATTCAAAAAAGTGAAGGTGGAAACACTTGTGAAATGCAAATAATCTCCAAATGAGATTCTTTGCAGCAATGGAGCTGCACATGGTGCATTTCTATTCCTGCCTGCAATTGTCAATTGGAGTCGTAAGAATCATCAATGATCGTGACCTATAATTCTGACCCTTCATGAATTGCAATGAATACACGTTGTAAAATAGTAAATTCCAAGTGTTTAAGATAGGGAGTGACAAGAACTCAATGGATGATAATTAGCAAATATTAAAATTAAAGCTTGAGCTAAGTCGTAGGCTCCAAAGCTCAAAATCTGCATGATAGATGTTATTGAGTGCAAGTACTCTATTAAATTCCTTAATACTCTACAAGGACAAGTTACGACTATACATGAATCGATTTGGATGCAAACAAAAAAAAAATTTATTGGAGCTTATTTAGTGCTTATTTTTTTAGTAGATAAGCTCAAATAAATCAATATCCAAACAGTTTTAGGCTTCTTCCCACAATGCCAAGATTGACATAAAAATCAATCCCATAAGAAGGGCTAAACTTGCACCCAATTGGAGCCTAAAGTTGCTTAGCATTTTTGTGCCCATGAAGTCAGTGGCAAGAAGATCAACAAGTGCCATGTTAATCAGGATCCCTGCAGATGCTGATAGCAGAAGCCCTTCAACTATAAGAGCCTTTGAACTGCTTTCATTGTAAGTGTTTGATATGCCAATACCAATGCCAATTCCAATTGGGAAAATGAGGCAAAACAATAGCACCATAATTGCAATCTTATAATGTTTAAATTTTGCCTGATAAAAGAAAGAAAGAAAAAGTATTAACAAAAGTGACTTTTTCTTGACTAGTACAAAGAGTGAAAACTGATACATAAAGAAGTTCCTAACCTGGGAAATGCACCCACCAAGTCCCAAGCCTTCAAAGCATTGATGGAAACTTAGTACAGCCACCAGAGGCTTTATTGTGTTAGGATTTCTTGACACCCCAAGAGATATCCCTAAGATGATTGAGTGAAGCACCATACCCAGCTCCAAAATCTGTATATTTTCATTACAATTAATAGAAAAATAAACTCTTTATTTTTTGTAATACTCTCAAATATTTTTTCGAATCTTAATTTTTTTTTTTACATCGGAAAACTACCTTGATCTCTATTTCAAGCTTCTTAGACTTAAACTTTTTAGTTTTAGGCTGGGATGAACTTTTAATATAAGTAGGTTGATTTTATAACATGTTTGGATTAACTTCCTTTTTTCATATAATCAATTATGACATCCAAAAACTACTCACAAAAGTTTTTCGCTTGAATTGATTTTAACTTAAGAATAAATTATAGAAGGATTTTTAAACATGATGTAACAAAAACCAAATTAGTTACCTGAGAAACTATGGTATACCGAAGAAGTTCTGGTGAATCTACTCTCTCAGACACAATTGCAGAGCTATGAACATGACCACTATGAACAGGACTACCATGAGCTGCATCATGAGTCTCTTCATCCTCATTCAAAGGCTGAGCTTTCCTCATTTCAGACCTTTCATGGTACCCCATAGCCAAAGCTTCCATGATTAATGTCCCAATGGCTGCCATCATTGCCACAAACCCTGAGAAAGGAAACACTCCCCATGGCTTTTCACCTATACATGGATTAGATAAGGCCTCAAAAGCATCAGGAAGAATGTGGATGAACCCGGTTGCGAGGATCACCCCAGCAGCAAATGCTTTAACCAGGAAATACAAATGATTTTCTGGGTTACGGATACTTTCTGCAAAGATTGGCAGACACACACCAATTAGGCTAGCAGCTAAAACTGATGCCACAGCAATCAATTTGTACTTGAGTGCCTCAGAGTCCTTGTCATCTGAATCTTGAACTTGGTCATCACAATTGCATTTAGAAAAGACAAAGTTTTGTTGAAGAAGAATAATGATGGATATGGTCAACAATTTGCTTGCTGAAAGCTTGATCATTGTGTTCAAGGATTTGAAAAAGAGTGGGTGAGTGAAAGGAGAAAAAATTGTGGAAATTGGTTATTTGAAGTTCCTGAAACAGAACTAGAGAAATTATGAATTGGTAAAAGCTAGAAAATTGAAGCTGCCAATGGCATAGTTGGCTAATTAGCAATGAGTACAATTGGACTCGTGATGGGTGACTACTCATTGGCGACTTCTTCATTTCTATGAGTCATTGTTTGGCGTGCGACTCTATCTGACGAGCTGTCTCACATTCGGTGAGTCATCAATCATGATTTCTTCACCCTACGGGTGATCTCTTCCATGTGGACGACCCCACACAATTTATGTATTTTACCCGCCTTTTTGGCGATGCTTGTACTCATCACGCCATGTTGACAACTTATGTATTTTTCACGTCCAATTGGGAATTTACTATGCTTTGGGCCCAAATTGACTTGGACTTGTACTTTAGGGAGATTTAGAATTATGGTTGCACTAGGAACCTCTTGTAATTAGCATGTTCATCATTATAATGAAACGGCTAGGTTTAGATCTCCTTCCATGGGAGCTCTACATCTGGTCGTGGTTAACCGTACGTGAACAACAATGAAATTAGTTGGGCTAAATCATCCAAAAGACTTGACACTACTAGTCACCTAATTAGTCACAAGAGTAACACTATTTGTATACCATTACAATAACAATTATTGGAAACAACTATAAGCATGCTTGTGATTGCGAAAGAACTTTGGAAAGTACGTGTATGTTTGTCTTTATGTGATTTGCACTGCTAGTCAAAGTTAAAAAAATCTTGGAGGAAAGTTTAGGGTCTAAATTTAGTCTAAATATGGGGGCTTCTTAAGGAGGGGTTTAAAACCAATTCTTCTTTTTGTTCAATTTTTATTCTCTTGAGTAAAAATTAATATCTCATTTTTTATTTTTAAATTAACATTCTCTCTTATAGTTATTAAATGTTTTATGACATATTATATATTTATTAGAGAAAAAAGACAGATAATTCCAAACCTGGTGGGGCATGGGTTATTATTTCATTTTCTGCATGCACTAAAAACTAAAAGGTTCATATGGGTTCAGCAAGACCATTAATTTGCTATGCACAGGACATTTTGGACATATGTGCTAATATCATGCTCAAAACAATGATGTGTCATGTATACGATTTAGGTTTGGGTGTATACTACTAGAGAGATAAAAAAAAAGGGCATTGCTATTGGTGCCAACCCGGTAACTATTCATGTCATCCCCAAAATGCGGAAAATACGTGAATACCTTTATGTAAACCATTTTTTTTGTTTCGGCTGCAGTTTCAAACTGTGGCAGTGGTGGAGGAAGAGATCGAGAGGTGGTGACACCCTGGTTCACGATGTGGCTCTGTTCGAAGAGATCCTAGCATCCATGACGGCGGATTCAGCCACTGGGTGTGATTGTCCCTGGTTGCGGCATGGTGGAGTTCCAGTGACGGACTGGTTGCACACGATGGGTTCTCGACTTTATGGAGGCAAGGCTTACCGATGGGTGTGGCAGAGCAAGGTTCCTTGGCTGTGAGAGGAAATAGCTATGAAAGGGGAAGAGGCTTGAAATTGCTGTTGCAGCGTTTTGTTTGGGGGAAGAAGAGAGGATGGTGGAGTGGGGTGGTGGGGAGTTGGAATTTTCTTTTAAAAAAATGGGCATTTTCGGTTTTACGGAAAGTTGGGATGGTGCCAATAGTCGTCGGGGTGGCGCCAATAGCAACTCCCTAAAAAAATATGAGAAATAAATGATAGATATAATATATGATTGAATGTGGCTGGAAAAGAGATAGAGAGAAAAAAATATCTCAAGATATATGCATTATTTTTGGTAATACATTCATCATTAACCGGACTCCACCGCCTGTTGAAGTTCAACCGGTAAATTGATTAGGTGTCCAATTAACTTTTGAAGATAATCATGTTTTAGTTGGGTAATACTGGATATTTTACGTAACTGCATTCTTATTCTTAGGGATTAAATCAGAGACTCAGCTTAAGATACAGCAGGTGTCCAATTAATTTAATTTTAAGAATTGATTAATCTCCAGACAGTGAGAAATAACAATATTCTCTTAAGTAAAATGACTGTAACTTGCATTGGCCGGCAATAAGACTAGTTGGGCACAAGAAGCAAAAGGGTGAAGCTAGTTGATTTGTTTGTGTTTCCATCTCGACGATACACCCAAATCTCTTAAATGTTTTTCATATGAATGTTCTAATATCTAATAGCAAAGAATACAACTCTTAAAAATAATCTACAAGATATTCCAATTAGTAGTTGTATAAACCAGTTCAACACGCAAGAATAGAAAGTCTGAGTCTCCTTCTCCCTCTCAGTTGCACACAAATATGCACAATGGGGAAAGAAGGAACTTTCAACCAGTCCTACTAACAAACAAATGTTTACACTTCATCGTTCCTCATGAGCACACCTCTTAGCCACATGTCACATGTTGTCAGAGTTGCATTGGTGAATTCCCCTTAAAACTTTAGTTGCATTCAGTTTTTTAGGTTTCTATTAACAAGTATGCATAAACTCCCAATGGCTTTATGAGATTGGAACAGAACTGTGTTCCCCCACTATGTGACCACTCTTCTTTTTTCTAGCAGAGAATCAAACCACAGAAAGCAATCAGAAGATGAAGAGTGATGGAGTTGCTAATTCAGGTGCTTAAATCTTATAATATTCATTATGCTTCCAGATATGCAGATTATTGTGTGTTCTTCTCTTCCTAACCAACACCTCCTTTATCTGGAATTAGGTATATGGATTCTGACAGGAGCAATAATAGGGGCTATTCTCATAACAGTTATCATTGCATGCATCATGTATTATAGATACTTCAGATCAGCCCCACCAACAAACAAAAGTAAGACCTAAATTATTTCAAACTCATATTAGACAGCAAAAAAAGGCTAATATGCTTATGTACTATTTTTTCACAGAAACATTTGGAGACATGTCAAAGAAAACTGCATGTCCAAGAGTTTCTGTCAAGGAAGTGTACTCTGCCACTAACCATCTTAATGAAATGAATATCATTGGAAAAGGAACTGCAGGTAAGATTATTTTTTGTCTTTTTATGAAAGCTGGTGTCGAGAAAAATTCGTTTAAGCTATTAATGAATGGCTCTAGATGTGTACGCAAAATAAATATACAGATTACTGTAAAATTTTATCATCAATTACATAAGAATTCAGATAGTATATTTGGTTTTCAATAGTCAGATAGTATATTTGGTTTTCAATAGCTTAAGCTACACTGCTACATGCACTAGATGAGTGTTCTAGAGTTAAAATCTCGGGTCGTTTCTTTGCTAAACCAATCGAAGATATCAACCTATTTCTTGAAATTGACCAAGCTTGATTAAATCTGCACTCATAAAACACTTGTTTCTGGACTTAAATTTTAGGTACGGTCTATAAAGGCATGATGAAAAATAAACAGGATGTTGCAGTGAAGTACATAATCAATGATGATGGAAATATGGAGACTTTTGTCAGAGAAGTTACAAGCCTGTCTCATGTCAGGCACCCAAATCTTGTTGCATTGTTGGGTTTCTGCATAGAGGAAGATGAATGTTTTCTTGTCTATGAACTATGCCCCAATGGGAGTCTTTCAGAGTGGCTATTTGGTAACTATAAATTATCCTTTTTGTGGCATGAGAGTTTGAAATTTGTTTGCTCTTGTATCTTTGATCTCTGAAGATTTGACAAGTGAATCATACATCAGGCAAGAACAAGGTTTTGTCCTGGATTCAGAGACTAGAAATTGCAATTGACAGTGCTCGAGGGCTTCGGTTTTTACATACATATTCAGGAGGCTGCATTGTTCACCGTGATATCAAGGTCAATCTTTATGAACATCTAACACATTCTAATGTGCAGTTTTGCTTTGAAACATGACATGATGTAGATTTATTACAACTGTAACTCAAATGCTACAGTTTCAAAGTTCATACGACACTAAGATGATGTATATTTCTGGTGCAGCCAACAAATATTCTTCTGGGGCTTAAATTTGAGGCAAAGCTATCAGATTTTGGACTTTCCAAAGTTATTGAAGTGGGTGAAACATATGTTAGTTCAGAAGTGAGGGGAACTTTTGGATATGTGGATCCTGAGTACCAAAGCAACCGCCATGTGAATTCATGTGGTGATGTTTACAGTTTTGGTATGGTACTTCTACAAATCCTCTCTGGAAAGAAGGTCATAAATTTGAAACTGAAGAAACCAATGCCACTGAGTAAAATGGTCAGAGACCACAATTCTTAAATCTTTTACTCTATTTCATGCATTTTAATTATTGTTTTTTTTTAATTTCTTTGACCCCTTGTGAAAATATTGTGATAATGTTTTAGGCAAAACTACTCAGCAGGAATGGTAGCATTACAGAATTTGCTGATCCTAAACTTAGAGGAGAGTACTCAGAGGAAGCATTTGATTTTACACTTCAGCTGGCTCTCGCGTGCACAGCCCTCAACCAACAAAGACCATCCATGGAGCAGGTTGTCAAAAGACTGGAAGAGGCCTTATTAATTTCAAAAGAGAGGAAGGTGTAAACTACAGAAACTCTAGCAGACAACATTTCTAATGATTCACGAAATAATTATTATTACGATCATTTTAAATAATCAAAGTTTTGGAAAATATTACAAGTTTTAAGTACAATGTTTTTTCTTTGTACATGATTTATCCAGATTCTGTGATTTCTTGAACCTTTTTCTGTTACACAATAAGAACTTTTGTATTAATTTCCCGAGATGCTTAAAAAGGATGGCATCTAAGAGTGGTTGCTGAGATCTAGGCCTTCTTTGTACCACAAAAAATTTAGGTCTATATGTTTGGATAACAGTTAAGTGCCACGTGAACGGATATGTGTGCTAACGTTAGTTTAGCACAAGAAATTTTAAGCCTTGATCTATTTCAAGCTTCTCAGACTTAACCTTTTTTGTCTTTGGCTGGGATAAACTTTTAATATAAGCAGGATAATTTTATAATATGTTTGAATTAGCTTCTTCTTTTCACATAGCCAATATCGGCACAGCCGCACAACTACTCACTGAAGTTTCTCACCAGAATTGATTTTAGTTTAGAATCAATTGTAGAAGAATTTCCAAACATGGACTTATTCTATCATCTACCATCCGTGATGAAACAAAAACCAAATTAGTTACCTGAGAAAAGAAGAAGATCCGGTGAATCTAATCTCTCATAGGCAAGTGCAGAGCTATGAACAGGACTACCATAAGGTGCATCATGAGTCTCTTCATCCTCATTCAATGGCTGAGCTTTCCTCACTTCAGACCTTTTATGGTACCCCATAGCCAACACTACCATGATTAATGTCCCGATGGCTGCCATCATTGCCACAAGGCCTGAGAAAGGAAACACTCGCCATGGCTTTTCACCTATACATGGACTTGCTAAGGCCTCAAAAGCATCAGGAGGACAAAAAGTTGGTTCACCATGAAGTTATTATAAAAATATAATATTTCATTAGGAGATTATTTTTTTTGACAAAGTGGTCTCTATTCTCTAACCTTGAGAAATTGAGAACTTCAAATACGCATCAGGTTCATTAGGAAGTGGAGTAACAAGATTAATAAATAATAAATACTAATTCCTTAAGAATAATAAAGTCTAGGATGTCCCTGACATAATTCTTCCTTATCTACATTGGCCGCGAGAATCTCTGCAGATCATACCTCACCCATTATATGGATTGCCACCACCAACTGCTCCTCTCCTGTTGCCAGTGTTAGGAGGAGGAGCACCGCCCGCTTGGTTGTTAGCAGCAGCATATCCTGTTGCATTGTTGCCGGTGCGACGGGGAGAAGCATATCCCCCTGCATTCTCCCTCCTCCCCGGCCTGCTATTGCGCCTGTCCCTTCCATTTGCTTGAACATTGTTTCTAACCCAATCTTCATGATACTTGGGATCATAAGGAACAGCTTGTCCATTTATAAAGGGTTCACCTCCATAATCTTTTTCCTTAACATTCAAATATGAATCAGGAAGCACCCACCGAACATTGGGCAGTTCTTTGATCTTGTAGGAAAGTTCTTCAGATACAAGTGCCCCAAATGCAAAGTAGTGTTTGGTTGAAACTGAGTAAATCTTCATCCTCGCTTCTTCTTCGCTTCCGATTACCTGTGCCAGTGTTTTGATGTAGCCATCGATGATTTCATCCCTGCTGGGTTCGCCTTCGGGCGTCTCCATGATGACGAGCCAGTGCTCGAGGTCGCAGCCATCGGGCATGATTTCTTTCGAGGGACGGTTGGAATTGGGGTCGTTGAGGGAGGAGGTGGTGGCGTCGGTGGAGAGGGAGCGGAGGGAGGGGAGGAGGAGGAGGCGGCGGGTGGGGATGGCTGCCGCGGAGAGGGGGCGGAAGCGGCGGAGGAACGAGAGGGCGGAGAGGGAGGGAGGGGTGGTTGAGCTGGAGAGGGAGCGAGAAGAGAAGGGAGCTATGGTTAGGGTTTTGGGGAGCACCCGAGAGAAGATCTTCTGGGTCGCCATCTTCGTGAATCGAGTGATGAGTGAGAGAATGAGCTGGGAGAAATTACAAGGGTTTAGGGTTTTATTATTATTTTTTGGGATCACTAGTACGGCGATCTTCATATTTAGAAATCAATAATTATTTTTTGAAATTATATTAATATTTTTGTTTCAATCAAAATTATTACTTAATTTCCTAACATACATTTTATTTTTCTTCTTAATTTAGACTCTTTAGACACTTAAATAGGAATGGAGGGAGTATTACTCCAATAAAAGTTAGCCTTTGATGAATTTTTGCACACCATATCATACTATTCGCACACTTCTTACTATTATTATTATTATTATTATTATTGTTATTATTATTATTATTATATCTATATATTATACTCTCTCCGTCCCAAATTATAAGACTTCACAGAGATATACTTGATGTCCTATAATATAAAACTCCTTTTAGATTTTATAAAAACAATAACAAGATTTTCTTAATTTACCATTTGCATTCATTATATGTGAGTGAAATATAATTAATACACTAATTAGCTTTAAATAGGGGCACATATGAAAGATTAATATAAAAACACATAAAACCAATATATTAATTAAATCATTACATATTTTCTTAATAAGCGTGATTGTCTGAATATGTTCTTGTAATTTGGGACGGATGAAGAATAAAAGAAGGTTTATACCCACCTACTCACTAAAACAAGGTTTAAATCCTACCTACCGCTACTATGACATACCTGCTAAGACCTACCCTAAATAATTAATATTTATAAAATTTATTACAAATATTAAATAAGGAACGAATCAATAAATAAGGAACGAATTATAACTAATTAATACCAAATTTTTAACCAAATTTTAATAGGAACAAAATTTACGAAAATTTTAAATTTTGTTAATAATTTATATCAAATCTTACAAAAATGTTTGCATTCTTAATAATTCTAGAAAAATACCAAATATTTTAAATTTATTTTCAAATTATTTTTAAATTCTTAATATTTCAATAGTTAACATACACTCTTACCCGGGCCTACCGCCACCAAGTCCTACCCAGGAGTAAAGCATAACAACTAGGGGTGTTCATAACCGATCAAATCCAATAAAAACCGAAAAACTGATCAAAAAAACCGAAATCTAATTAAACAAAAACCGAAGGATCCAAAATTGAGAAAACCAAATTTTGTTGTTGGATTGGATCGGATTTCAGATTTATTTTTCAAAACCGAAACAATCCTGAATGTTTGCAAAAAAAAATATATATATATATATATATATATATATATATATATATATATATATATATATATGGAGCGTATCAAGTGAGAGCGATGTTTATTATGAGAGATGAGAGCGTTCAATCTTAGCCATTAGATCTACCATGAAGGGTCAAGATTAAAACAAAATGGCATGTGACTTTTTTAAAAAGTCAAGTGACCACTAAACTACTTTTAACCTCAACCACTCATGAATGGTTGTACGGCCATGATTTAACGCTCTCATCTCTCATAATAAACATCGCTCTCACTAGATACGCCCCCTATATATATATATTTGTAAATATATCATATAATTCAAACTATATGAGATAAGATATATGATATGAGATAAGAGATGAGATATGAGATGAGATAAGGGATAAGAGTTATGAGATGAGATGCGAGATGAGAAAAGAGACGAGATAAGAGATGAGATATGATACGAGATGAGATGAGATATGAGATGAGATAAGAGATAAGAGATATGAGATATGAGATATGAGATATGAGATAAATAGATGATATAAGAGATGAAATATGAGATAAGATATGAGATGAGAAATGAGATAAAAGATAAGATATAAGATAAGAGATGAGAGATAAGATATGAGATGAGAGATTTGATGATAAATGAGATAAAAGATAAGAAATTAGATAAGAGATGAGAGATGAGATATGAGATAAGAAATAAGATATGAGAAATGAAATGAGATAAGAGATTAGATATGAGATATAGAGATGAGATATGAGATATGAGATATGAGATATGAGATGGGAAATGAGATAAAAGATGAGACATAGGCTGATGGATATGAGATGATCCAGAAATGAGATAAGAGAGTTGCGTGATGAGATTATGTCTGTGCATGTCCCTGCAACACCTGATGGAGCTGATATGGTTCAGTGGCGAGGCTTGAATGATGGGAAGTATAGTACCTCCCCAACGTATGCATTGCTCTATGATACAGATCATAATACAGATAGGGTGTGGAAGAAGATATGGTGTTGTTGTGCTCCAGAAAAGGTGTGGTTCTTCTTGTGGTTGATTAGGGAAGATGCATTGCTAACCAATTTTAAAAGGTTTCGTTGCCATCTTACTACTTCTGTGAGTTGTTCTAGGTATAGGGCGGAGGTGGAATATATGGATCATTTGTTTCGCAGATGCTGTAACTCCCGATCGATTTGGCGATATTTCCCTATGCTTAACTCGTGCTTAGTGAGTGCAACTGATTTTAGTCCTTGGTTTTGCGGGCTATTTCAGCATCGACACTTTTTTTTTTTTGATAAGCTAATTTTATTAACAAGCACAAAGGGGTGCTTGAACCCAAAACACACAATCACAAGGAAGTGATTTCAGTTGTAAAGTACAATAAGGAATAGAAGGAAAGTAGCAGTAAAAAACAACAGCCCATCCCTGCTCTACTCTATTTTTTACAGACCACCAGTCTACCCACTACCCAATTACATGTAATATATAGGCTAGAGCATAAGCCAACAACACACCAGTATCATTCAAATTCAGAGATCCTGTTTTACCCATGAATGTAACTACCATGCGCCCACATCATCAGCTATACCAGAGCCATTTTCAATCTACAAGTATCATAGAAACATATAAAATAAATAAAACAGACAGCCCATTTGAACCAGCAACAGATTACCATGTTCCTCTTACTATGCATCTCACCCTGCTATCCTTCATTAAATCCACCAGTCCAATTAAGCATTGCCAATCATTGCAGAATATAAATTATGATGTCATATCATATAGCAGTAAGGCAAATACTTGGATTAGAAATCCATTCATAAGTGGAAAAACAGAAGTTAGGAACCTTGGCACGGAGCCAGTTCCAACTCCTTAATTGGACTAGCTCAAAGATCTTGACTGCATTTTTCTGCTCCCCTTTGAATATGATAGCATTCCTATGCATCCATATTGCCCAAACAACCGCAGACCAAATTGCCATAGCCCCCTTCCTCTGTCTACCATTCCACGAACCAAAAGAATGCTGTAAGAAATGCATCCAGCTATTTTCCGGCAGAACTGTATCTATTCCAAGCCAATTGTAGCAAGCATACCAGATCTGGGAAGAGAAGACGCAAGTGAAAAGTAGATGTTCTAATGTTTCCTCCATCTGTGAGCAGAAAGGGCAGCGGCTTTCCCCCATGGACTGAATAACTCCTCTCCTGAAAAGACTTGGGTTATAGCTCTTCTATAGTGGCTTTGGAAAGCAAGAAATGAAGCAAATTTTGGTATCAGACCCTAGGATTTAGGCTAAGTAGTGAGGCAGATTGTTATTGATGTGCAAGCTTGGAGAAAGTAAGGTATGTCATCTAATATTACTGGTAATAGTAACCTGCTGCAGGGTGTTGACGATGCGAGCTTGCAAGGCTCCCGGACAGCTTACTCAGCAAGGTCCAGTACCTCTGCGTTATTCGGGATATAGATGGTAACTGAATATCTGGCATATTTGGTAGCCTCCAGCAAGGAAGCTTATCGCTCTAGAATATGGGTTGAAACATGTCTAGGACTTGGGACGTAAGGATGTGATATGTTATTCAGATTGTCTGGATGTTGTTAATCTTTGTCAAGGTGATTCAGATGCCAGCTCATATCCGAAACTTGGAAATCTGTATCATAAATATTAACAAAAGGAACCCGGTTGCATATTTTTCCACTGTAACGCCCCAATTTATGGTCGAGGGGTCACATAGTAATAAGCGGAAAATAATACTTTGAAACTTCTAAAAACACTCAAGTTTTCAAAACAGAACGTCTCTCAAGATAAGTATAATAATACTTAACCCATAAATAGATTAATCAAACGCCAAGATAATCGAGAGGTAAATAAAAATAATAATTTTGCACCTCCAGTGCTAAACATTTCAAAACAACGGAAATAATACAGCGGATGTTATTCTTCAAGAATCACTGATTCTTCTAAACCTTCTTGCACCATTTTATCCTTGCATCAAATTCATACTTCATGCACATCCTCGCCCTGATGGTCTATGGCGTTAAGCACCCAATCAACAAACAACAAACAGAAAGGGTTAACTCCAAACACAAGAAATAATTAACAGTATTTGTGATAAAACAAAACAGCAATAATAACAGTAAACATATGTTCGAGATACTAATAAGTGTCAAACGTTCATAGTTTTAACATTGTTTTTAGGCACTTATTATGAGTTTTAATTGTTAATACCCCCAAGAAATGTATGTTTTTGCAAAGGAATGAGGAATTGCTATTAATTATGGATTAGAAGGCACATTCTTGATGTTTAATGAAGATTTCAGTTCTAATCCCAACTTTTTGATGCAGAAATCTTGAAGCAGCTTGAGCAAAATTGCAATATCTCATTCGTTAACCGTTGGATTTAGCTAAAATTTGAGTATGTTGTTCCTAACTCATGGAACTTCAATATGGACGGTTGGATCTTGATTTGGAGACGTTTTCGGGGCGCTAAGCGCCGTTACAAGCCGCTGAGCGGCCAGCAGGAGCAGCAGGCGGCTAAGCGCCCAGACAGAGTGGCTAAGCGCCCAGACACTGATTCCAGGCGGCTAAGCGCCCAGACAGGGTGGCTAAGCGCCCCATTAAAGGGCTTAGCGCCCAGAAGAGGAAACCAGGCGGCTAAGCGCCCGTCGAGGGCGCTAAGCGCCCCTGCGCGCCCAGGGCCTATAAAACGCGATTTTTGGCCTGTTTTGGGTATTCTTTCAACCCTAGTCTCCTCCAAACACCCCTTGGACGTGAGAGAGCTCTAATTTGAGAAGGAAAAGAGGATTTTCATCAACGGATACTTGGATTCTTCATCGTCTCCTAATTCCTTATTGATTCTCCTTGTAAGCAAGCTAGTTTCCATCCTATGGATAACTAAGCTCTCTTTTAGTTGGATTTAGGCGTAGTATTTCATCTTGATAGGATTCTATTTGGTTCTTTGTTACTTTCTATTTTTAATTTCAATTAAACAATTTTGTTCTTATTGCTTATGATTGCTTGATCATCTTTCATCTGATTTTGGATTAATTTTGTATGTGGAAGCTACTCTATTAATCTGATATAAATTGTTTAATCTAGGAGAAGCTAATTTGCTAGGAATAGCGTTAGATCACCTAGTTCCTTAACGCCTATATATGTACAATTGTTTTGATTAATTGCCTGTGGAAGCGGTAATTAGGAAAGGAATTGAATCAACTTCTCATACTAGGAATAGGTGAGTTAGTTAAGAACTGGCGGGAATAAATTAAAGGTTTTAAGTGATTGTAATCAAGAATAAATAAATCCTGGATAGTGAAATATGAAACCATAATCCAACTGTTTTCCCAATCTGTTATTCTCTCAAATCGTTTCTTTCTTATTTTCATGCTCTTAAATTCAAGTCTTTCCAAACAAACAACTCTTGTTTCTTTTCTGCTTAACTTCTTAATTAAAGAAAGGCACTCTTACACATTTTCTCCCTGTGGATCGATAACACCCGTACTATATTGCAATTGAATCTTAAAAGAGGTTTGAGCGCAGTTCAAGTATTGGTTTTTATTAAAAGACGTAAAAACCCTTTTAACAAAATGGCGCCGTTGCCGGGGAGCAGCGTTGTTTGAGTTTGCATTGCTTTAATTTTGTTTGTTTAAGCATTTGTGAATATTTTTATTTTTATTTTTATTTTCCTTTTATCTGCGGTCTAACACTTCTGTTTAGGTTGCTTTTCATCTTTGTTTATGCGAGGTAAGACTCCAGTTGAGGAACTTCATTTCGACCCAGAAATTGAAGCTACAGCAATGAGGAACAACAGTAAGACAAAGAAAAGGAAGCAGCTAGCTAAGTTAAGACAAGACCAGGGGACTTCTACCCCTTCACCACCCTCGCCATCTTCCCCAACCCGATCTGAGCCAGACATGGCAAATCAGAATCCAAACGGTGGAGGTGCCGATCCCAATCCTGGATTCATCAATTTCACACCCAGGAATATGATCAGGATTGGTAGAGGAACTGATAATGAGAAAGCCCCAGAGATGAAGACAGGACTGGTGTAGCTGATGTATGCTAATCCTTTTGCGGGGTTAGATCATGAGAATCCTTACAACCATCTCACCAAGTTCTATGAACTTTGTGGCACAGCAGGGATGAGGCCTTCTGAAGAGGACACAGTGTTCCTCAGGCTTTTTCCATTGACCTTAATTGGTCATGCAAAGGAATGGTTCTTCGACCAACCTCATGCTATTTTGAGTGATTGGTCTCAGCTTGAAAGCAAATTCATGGCAAAGTACTTTTCTGATTCCAAATTTATGGATTATAAAACTGCTATCTCTTCTTTTGCTCAAGCTGCAGGTGAAGGTCTATGTGAGGCTTGGGAGAGGTACAAGTCTTTGTGCCGGAAGTGCCCAAATCATGGTTTTGATGCAAAAACCCAAGTTCACATCTTCAGGAATGGATTGCATCAACAAAGCAAGCTCATTCTTGATGCCACTGTTGGTGGTTCACTGATGTCAAAGACTCCCACTGAGGCGATGAATATCATAGAGGCTATGGCTCTGAATGACCAACAAAGCCAATATTCTAGAGGCCCAGCAAGGAAGGCAGGAGTCCTAGAGCTTGGAGCCAATGATGCTATGTTGGCTCAAAATAAGCTTCTTCAGCAGCAGCTTGATGATCTGACCAAGAAACTGGATGCTTTGCCCAAAAGCATAAGGGATATGCAACAGGTGAACAGGTGTGCAGCTGAAGTACCAGGGCAACAGTCTGATTCTTATCAGCCATTTTCTGAGGAGGAGGTTCATTATCTGAATAGTCAGCAGAGGCCCTACCAGAATAACTATCCCAGGGACAATAATCAATATAGCAATCAGCCTTGGAGGCAGGATTCAGGTCCTTCTTCTAATAGAGCTCCAAGGCAATCTTTTCAGAACCCTCCATTCCAGCAACCTCAGCAATTTCAAAATCAGCAGGAGCAGTCCCTGGAAGGTAAGTTTGATAAACTGAGTGATACTCTAACCCAGTTTATGCAGGTAACCATGGAAAGTCAAAGGAACCAGGGAGCTTCTATCAAGAATCTGGAAACTTAGGTGGGCCAACTGGCCAACCAACTTGCTGGGATGCAAAAGGGCCCATTTAATACCAATACTGAAACCAACCCAAGAGAGCATTGTAAGGCTATTTTTACCCGTAGTGGGAAGGTAATAGGTAATGGTATTGGTGAGCCTATTATTGTTGAGGAAGGTGAGGAGGTAGAGAAAGAACAGTCTAAAGAGTTCACAGGGGTAGAAATTGATAAGCATAATGATGAGAGTGTAGCTCTTAAGGGAACTGTAGATAAGGGAAAAGGAAAAGATACTGAGAAAAAGAAGGGTGAGCTAAGTAAGGGGGGAGTTCCTAAGATAGTTAAGGCTCTTCCTTATCCCAAATCCCCTTCTAAGATAGATAAGGATCGTCAATTTGCTAGATTTATGGATATTTTTAAAAGTTTGCAAATTAACATTCCTTTTGCAGAAGCTCTTGAACAGATGCCTGTCTATGCCAAATTCCTGAAGGACTTGTTGACTAAGAGGCAAAAATACCAGGATGAGGAAGTAATGCAGCTTGGAGCGACCTGCAGTGCCATTATCACTAGTGGCATCCCTCCTAAGCTAGCAGACCCAGGCAGTGTCACCATTCCTCTAACCATTGGGGATATGGCTGTTGGCAAGGGCCTTGTGGATATTGGAGCCAGTGTAAGCTTGATGCCACTATCCTTGATGAAAAGGATTAGTGGGCTAGAGATGAGGCCAACCAGGATGTCCCTACAGCTTGCGGATCGTTCAACTAAACGTCCACTTGGCATAGTTGAGGACGTGCTGGTAAGAGTAGACAAATTTCTAATTCCTGTGGATTTTGTTATTCTTGATATTGCAGAGGATCCAGAGGTACCTCTGATTATGGGAAGGCCATTCATGAATACTGCAAGAATGGGGATTGACATGGGATTGGGCACCATGAAAGTTCGAGTCCATGATGATGAAGTCACTTTTAACATTTTTGAGACTCCGCCGTCCCCAAATAAAAAGGGCCAGTGTTTCCGAGTAGATGCGCTTGATGAGGTCATTAAGCAAGTTGAAAGGAAACCACAGGTAAATGATCCTTTAGAGTTAGCTCTAACCGATTCTTATGCAGGTCTTGCATATGATGATGATTCTGCAGCACAGCAACTCTTGGATGTACTGGATTCATCTCTTACAGTTCTGAATGCCACTAAGGTGGAAGAGATCCATGATCCCAGTGAGGATAAGATACCTGAGCAATGGCCAGAGCCGAAAGCTGACAAACCAGTTGCTATCAGTAGCACCCTTTCTCCTGAGAAAGTGGAGTTGGAAGATGTTACCAAGGAAGCCAATGCCGGATTGCAGAAGAGAAGAAAGACCAAGAAGAAGAAAAGACTTTCACAAGTTTGGAAAGTAGTAAAAACCTGTGAAAGCTGTTTTAAAGCTCTTGTGAAAATTGAAAAGGAACCAGAGAGGAAGAGGGGAATTACTTTCTCCTCTGGTCTTCGGCCTCCTTGATTTTATGCAGATCACACGTCAAGCTAGTGACGTTAAAGAAGCGCTTGCTGGGAGGCACCCCAGTGTGGTAACTTTTACAGTTTTGTTTGTTTTGTTTTTGTTATGAGACTACGCACTTTGGTGTGGTTACATGTGTTGTTGCAGTGCTTACTGTAAGAAGAGAATGAGTTTTGCAAGTTTTGAGAAACCGTCTGTTGCTGGTATTGCTTGGCCTGAGGACAGTCCAAATTCCTTGGAGGGGATGAGCCTTGAAGCAATTTGGAAGCATATGAGACACAGCATCATGAGGGAGTTCTTTCTACTTTGCTTTTATTGTTCAATTTTTATAGTATAGTGTGATATCACATGTTTTCCCAAGTCTCTATTGTTATTTATGTTTTGTTTTGTTAATCTGGAACCTAGATGAAGTACTAATGTATAATCCTGTTGTTCTAGAAAATCTTGGGTGAAGTTAGCAGTCTTACATGTTGTTATATTTAAGTTTTTAAACAATTATCACTGGGTTCCTAGGCTTGTTGCTTAAACTTTTTGAAATCAAGGACCCCAACCGAGTGAGGAGTGAGCCAAACACTAATTGTGAGTGAGTGAATCATCATTGTTTTACAAATTTGGTTTTGCTTGAGTCTCTTTGTTAGTGATTGCATGGTTATGAAAGGAAATGATCTTAGGCATTCGTTTCATTAGTTCTACCCTCTCTGGCCAAATAGCTTACCTTGATTAGGAACATCCCTTGCAAGCCCCTTTGAGCTTGAAGTTAATTTCATT
The DNA here is from genome assembly GCA_030819835.1 of Acmispon strigosus. NCBI lineage: Eukaryota > Viridiplantae > Streptophyta > Magnoliopsida > Fabales > Fabaceae > Acmispon > Acmispon strigosus. The sequence goes on from JAUAMA010000001.1 coordinate 51,712,949, forward strand.
TCTTGGTTACAACCCTGCGCTTTATATTACAAACAGTGCCCACCTCTACTTTCTCAACTTAGGAGAGCATGCAAAATTAATTGTGAGAGAAAGACAGTTGGGGGGAGATTGAAAGTGGTTGTAATAGCTTGTAAGCTTCTCAATTCAAAAGAATCAAATAAAAAGCAAAAATGCAAGTGCGAAAAAGAAAGAAAAATCAAAAAGAAAAGCATAAAAGTGTTAAGGAATTGAGAAGTAAAAAGGGCGAGCAAAAATCAAAAGTTCAGGAAAAGGGAGAATTAAAGAAGAAAAGGGGCAAAGAAAGCAAATTGTTGAAAGCAAGAATAAAAGGGGAAGAGAGTGGTAATTAAGTTTATTTTGTGTGCTCTCTTAGTTTTGAAAGTTTTTGATCCTGAAAAACCCAGTTCTTGATAGCCTAGCCCCATTTCAACCTTTTAAAAGACCTTTGAGATCCTAGAATTTCCATGCAATTTGATTAATTTGTGAGACAGGTGGCAAAACTGATTTTTGTGACTCGCGTCTTTGAGTTCTTTATATCCTTGATTTTGAAGGGGGAAAGCTTTTTGTCTAGAACTTATGTGATTCTTGTTTGGTGTTCCTTATTTATTATCAACTGTGAGGATTGCAATTTACCCTTTTGAAAATCTTGTGTCTTTTAGACACTTTTGTGCAGGATTATATATTTGCTGAAATCCCATCTTGAGTCCTGTTCCTTTGGGTCCTGTTAAATGCTTTTGAAAGTCTTTACCTTTTGTTTGAGGACAAACAAGGTCTTAAGTTGGGGGGAGTTTGATAAGTGTCAAACGTTCATAGTTTTAACATTGTTTTTAGGCACTTATTATGAGTTTTAATTGTTAAAACCCCCAAGAAATGTATGTTTTTGCAAAGGAATGAGGAATTGCTATTAATTATGGGTTAGAAGGCACATTCTTGATGTTTAATGAAGATTTCAGTTCTAATCCCAACTTTTTGATGCAGAAATCTTGAAGCAGCCTGAGCAAAATTGCAATATCTCATTCGTTAACCGTTGGATTTAGCTAAAATTTGAGTATGTTGTTCCTAACTCATGGAACTTCAATATGGACGGTTGGATCTTGATTTGGAGACGTTTTCGGGGCGCTAAGCGCCGTTACAAGCCGCTGAGCGGCCAGCAGGAGCAGCAGGCGGCTAAGCGCCCAGACACTGATTCCAGGCGGCTAAGCGCCCAGACAGGGTGGCTAAGCGCCCCATTAAAGGGCTTAGCGCCCAGAAGAGGAAACCAGGCGGCTAAGCGCCCGTCGAGGGCGCTAAGCGCCCCTGCGCGCCCAGGGCCTATAAAACGCGATTTTTGGCCTGTTTTGGGTATTCTTTCAACCCTAGTCTCCTCCAAACACCCCTTGGACGTGAGAGAGCTCTAATTTGAGAAGGAAAAGAGGATTTTCATCAACGGATACTTGGATTCTTCATCGTCTCCTAATTCCTTATTGATTCTCCTTGTAAGCAAGCTAGTTTCCATCCTATGGATAACTAAGCTCTCTTTTAGTTGGATTTAGGCGTAGTATTTCATCTTGATAGGATTCTATTTGTTTCTTTGTTACTTTCTATTTTTAATTTCAATTAAACAATTTTGTTCTTATTGCTTATGATTGCTTGATCATCTTTCATCTGATTTTGGATTAATTTTGTATGTGGAAGCTACTCTATTAATCTGATATAAATTGTTTAATCTAGGAGAAGCTAATTTGCTAGGAATAGCGTTAGATCACCTAGTTCCTTAACGCCTATATATGTACAATTGTTTTGATTAATTGCCTGTGGAAGCGGTAATTAGGAAAGGAATTGAATCAACTTCTCATACTAGGAATAGGTGAGTTAGTTAAGAACTGGCGGGAATAAATTAAAGGTTTTAAGTGATTGTAATCAAGAATAAATAAATCCTGGACATTGAAATATGAAACCATAATCCAACTGTTTTCCCAATCTGTTATTCTCTCAAATCGTTTCTTTCTTATTTTCATGCTCTTAAATTCAAGTCTTTCCAAACAAACAACTCTTGTTACTTTTCTGCTTAACTTCTTAATTAAAGAAAGGCACTCTTACACATTTTCTCCCTGTGGATCGATAACACCCGTACTATATTGCAATTGAATCTTAAAAGAGGTTTGAGCGCAGTTCAAGTATTGGTTTTTATTAAAAGACGTAAAAACCCTTTTAACAGATACAGCAACGACAACAAGAATATATCCACAAGTTCTCATGTTAAAATATCACTTAACCATGCTTGATAGTCCTCAAAATGCAACTACGTGCTCTTCTCTGGCCACAACAATATATCGACCCAAATGGGGGTGAATTCGTCTCAATTGGGGACAGGAGGATCACATGAGACTACAACCCATCTCATCACCCTCAGGGAAGATCACATGGGACTAAAACCCATCTCATCACCCTCAACCTCCAATGATGCATATGCTATGCCAATAATTGTCAACCTCATGAACCAACAGTTCACATTACATTTCCAACAGTCATAGTATCATCAAGTTGTATCAAAATAACTCATTTCATTTCACCAAGTCTCAACAACATATAAATCACGCATAACATGTTACAACATCAATAACAAATCCAGAATATGTCCAAAGGCAAAGCACAATCAGAATCCTTAAGCAGAAACACAAATCATCACAAACCGATAAGGAAATTCCTAAAACGAGTTACCCTTACCTTTGGATGGGTTTCATGCACTTGATCTCTGACCTTGCAAGATAAAACACATGTATATACAACAATCAACAACCATTGGAAAGGGTGGAAACCAACCTCAAAAGGATTTAAAACCAAATAAAGCAAAACAGCAAGTTGGCTGGCAGGGGCCCAACGCATATGCGTTGGGATGCCAACGCCCAAGCGTTGGCTCCCTGTCTGACAACACAAACCTGGGCAGAACCTCAACGTCCAGGCGTTGGGAGTCTAACGCCCATGCATTAGCTCCCTGCCAGAGAACCCAGAAACAATGTTTTTCATGGAAAAATTCATTTTAAACTCTACTTTTCAAAACCAAAGCTTTTCCATAGCCAAAACTCATGATACAATCGACTAAAGACAATTTCCTTTCAAGAACTCAAAGGATTTCCAAACCACAAGATTATATTAAAATGGAAGAATAACAAGGTTTCAACACAAAAACAAAGGAAAAGACCAACCTTGCTTGGCTTGTTTGATCAAGAAGGAGTGAAGCACAACTCTTGTCCTTCAATGGAGCAGAGAGAACTCGAGTATGGTGAGGAAAATGTGCTAGAAACAAAACCAAATCAAACCCCTAGAAGAGAGGCAAGAATTGAACACAATAAAATTTAGAAATTGAAAGAATTTGAACAACCTACCAATGGTCCAACCCAAGCTCTCTTGGAGAGGATTGAAAGGACAAAACTTTAACACCAATGGAGGAAAAGAGAGGCGGTAGCAACAACTCAAGTCTCAACAAGTTTCAGCTCTTGGAATTAGGTTTAACAATTTAGGTGTGAAAAGGAACAAGGAGAGACCAACACATATAATGATCAGAAATTTGCAGCATCAAAGGGAGAGAGAGGGGCGCCCAACACAACCTTCATTTCAGAATAATTCCCCATCAAAACTCATTAAACCCCAAGACAATCCATTAAACCACATTAAGCCACTTAATTCCCATAACCCCATGTGAAATCTAAATTCAACACACCATTAAAAGCCAATAAAGCTGATTTTGAATCTGAAGAGTCCAAGGACTATAATTTAATTATTCGAACTCAAGGGACCAAGTCATAGTTACAAGAATTCCAGGGACCAAAATGCAATTACAAGAAGTTCAAGAACTAAAGTGCAATTGCAAGAAATTGAGGGTCTTACATCCACTCCCTAACCAATCATCATACCAAAAGGAAGAATCTCCTGATCCTAGATTGGCAGCATAATCACTTACCAAAAACTCCTAGGCCTTTATAATTCCCCTCCATATATACGAATCACCTCTTTTGTACCTTCCAGATAGCACCAAATTCTTAGACAAGTCTTTCTGGGAGAGAGCTCTGACCCAAATTTTGTCCTTTTCATACAAGAGACTATCCACCAATTTTTCGAGCATTGCAACATTATTAGAGCGTGTGCCTCGAAGGCCGAGACCTCCCGCTGACTTAGGAATTGAAATAGCATCCCAGCCACCAAATTCTAGCTTCTGTTATGACCTCCTCTCACCCAAACACATATGTGAAGCAATCTGTCCACATAATCACAAACAGATTCGGGAAGCCATTAAACCTGCATCGAATAAACTAGTATGGACGTCAATACAGATTTTTCCATACACAACCGACCAGCCTTATTAAGAAGCTTATTCTTCCAAGAAGCTAAACGATGCGTGCCTTTATCAATAATGGGAGCAAAGGCATCCCAAGATATTTGCCCAAGTTACTCGCTCTACTAATGCCATGGATATCAGAGAACTCTTGTTGTCTATTGTGATCAACATTCTTAGAATAGAACATTCTTGATTTTTGTAGATTAACCTTCATCCCAGAAACACCATAAAAATCATTGAGAGTCTGGGAGGTTAATTACATTTGGTCTTTCCTGGCTTGACAAAATAATAATACATCATAAGAATAAATGATATATGCCAATACCTTCCTTTGTTATGCGAATAGGCTTCCAAGTATCCTCTATGACTAATTTTTAATCTGGATAGCTAATCGTTCCATACACATGACGAAAAGGTATGGTGAGAGGGGATCACCTTGTCTGAGACCCAGTTGAGGAAAGAAATAGGGTAGTTTCGACCCATTCCAGAGTACAAAGATTCTGGAAGACTAAACACCCCACATGATCAGATTAACAATAGATGGAGGAAAGTCAAAATCAAATAGAGTTACCCGAAGGAAATCCCAGCTAACTCGATTATATGCTTTCTCCAGGTCAATTTTCAACACAACAAGTCCACCCCTCCTTTTTTTGTGTATGAATAGTATGCATCACCTCATGGGCTAAAATAATATTGTTCCTTCTGCCACGTCCCGAGATGAAGCTTCCTTGGAGAGGATCGACCAATCTATCTAGTAAAGGACGAAATCTATTCACGAGAACTTTAGTAATGACCTTGTAAGCCACGTTGCACAAACTGATAGGTCTAAGTCCTTAAGCCAAAGGGGATTATCTACCTTCGGAATGAGGGCGATGAGGGTATCAAGGAGCGTTGAATTTGCCGAGCCATTCTTGAAAGCTGTAGCCACCATATGATGGATGTGTACCGCACTTTGTAGGTGCGGAGAAAAACGGAATGCCGAATATTAATGGTATTTTTGGATTTTTTAAATTTTGGGGTGACATCAATAGTTGTGGGGATGACATTAATAACAATGTCATTCATCTTGGGGGTGAGCAGACCTAACATAAGGACAGGTGAACACTCAACCTCTTTCTAGTATTACAGCCAAAATCTTCTCAACGAATAGCAGAAGAAGCAATCATATTTTGATATGCATTCAATGGACCATAAAGAAAAGCATTCTCTACAGCTAGCAGTGGGTTGGAGGATCATCTTCTAAAACTCTTTTACTTATCATTATAAATAGCCCTGCTCACCCTTCCTTCTCCTGCTCCAACTCTTATTATTACCTTGGCTCTTCCTACAACCTCTCTTCACCCTTCCTCCAAAACAGCAATCTCCATTTCTGTAAATAATCTCAAGTGATCTGTTTGTTTTGCGACAACTCTAGGTGCAGGACCCTTTATCTACCGGAACGTGTTTTGAACAAATTGGTAGGTGGTAGATATAAACATTCTACTATTTATATTTACTTAATTTTCTTTTGTAGCAGTTTTGTTTTCAAAACATGTTCTGGTAATAAAGGGACTCTGTGCCAAGAGCTTGAAATTTATCCATGGAAATGGAGGTTGCTGTGTTGCAGTTTTGTTTGTAGTGATGCTTTTCTGGATAGCATATCTATTCTGCAATCCTCTCTGGGAAGAAGGTCATAAATTTGAAACTGGAGAAACCAATGTCACTGAGTATAATGGTCAGAAACCACAAGTCTTAAATCTCTTACTCTATTTCATGCATTTTAATTTTTGTTTTCTTAAATTTCTTTGACCCCTTGTGCAAATCTTTGTGATAATTTCTTAGGCAAAACTACTCAGTTGGAATGGTAGCATTACAGAATTTGCTGATCCTAAGCATAGAGGAGAGTACTCAGAGGAAGCATTTGGTTTTACACTTCAGCTGGCTCTCGCATTAGAAATTTTTTAATGCATGTTTGGAAATCTTTCTACAGTTAATTCTAATGTCAGAATCAATTCTAGAAAGAAGCTTTTTGTGAGTAATTTTTGGGTTCAAGAATTTATTTTGAGGAAAAAGAAATTGATTCAAACATGTATTAGTTGTTGTTCATTAACGGCTATCTGGGATGTCCCTGACCAGTGAGACTTCATAGATAGATGCTAGTTCTTTCTCAGATAAGAATGACACTGAACATGAACACTTGGGTATTGAAAAACTACAGCCATGCTGGATCCTTCATAGCAGTGACACCAGCTTTAACTTGAAGGTAGCTACTAAGGCTGTGCATTCCCTTCACTCTACCTTGTCCACTCATCTTATATCCACCAAAAGGAATTGTCGCATCAAGGACATCATAGCAGTTGATCCATACTGTTCCAACTCGCAACGCGCGCATCAGGGTGTTAGCAGATTCCAGATTCTGAGTAAACACTCCAGCAGCCAGACCATAGGGAGTAGCATTGGCCCTTTGTATTACCTCATCTAGATCCCTACAATTTATTTTAAACAAGCATAGTTGAGATTTAAGAAGAGGAACTATAAAGAATGTACAAACATGATGGTATTTTGACTAGTGATTTAACAGCATACTTGAATTTTAAGATAGATTGTACTGGACCAAAGATCTCATCTTTTGCTATCAACATGTTGTCCTGTAATAAATAGTCAAGAAATCGCCTTAGTTATTTACTGTTGTTTCAGAATTATGTTACTGTTTGTCCAAAAAATTGAGATATTAGTAGACTTAATGCCTGAACATTTGAGAAAACAGTGGGTTGAATGTAGTAGCCTTTGGAGCCAATTCTTTGGCCACCGGTTTCAAGTGTAGCACCACTTTCAACGCCTGATCTTATGTATTTCAGTATCTTCTCGAATTGCACAGAATCAATCTGAAGCATACACAACTATCAATGTCATTTCTCTTTAAGATGCTATTGACTTCAGCTTTCAAAAAAAATTGAGAGCAACTTTTGTTTATATGAATGAGAAATAGCAAAACAACAGGTTCTTCTATATAGTCATACCAAAGTGTTGAGAAAATTTGCATGTTATTCTTATTTGAATCATAGATTCTCTTTTATTTGATAGGGGCAGGAGATAGTCATAGATACCTGAGGACCTTGCTCAACTCCATTTTTGAAAGGATCTCCAACTACACGTTTAAGAGCACGAGCTTTAGCCTTTTCCACAAATTCATCATATATGCTTTCATGAACAAATGTGCGAGAACCAGCACAGCAACATTGGCCCTGTAGAGAGACAAAACTAAACACCTCAAATCATATTTGATCTCTATGAATACATGGTTCTCATCTTGAGTTACATTAAATCAAATCACGAACCTGATTAAAGAATAAGGCGGAGTGTGCGGTCTCAACCGCGGCATCAACATCAGCATCCTTGCAAACAATGAAAGGAGATTTTCCACCCAGCTCCAGAGTTACTGGCTTCAGATTGCTTTGTGCAGACAATCCTAGTACAATCTTGCCAGTGCTATTGGATCCTGTGAAAGCAAGCTACAAAAGTTTTCAATTAGATAAAAGGCCTTATGCATAAGTTAAGAACTTATGTCATTGCTTATGCATGAATAATGAATCATGAAAATGAAGGATATTTTGTGATGTCTCAGGAAAATTCTTCCATTAAATCTTTTGAAGTACCTTGTCAACATCCATATGACTACACAGAGCTGCACCAGCACTAGGACCAAAGCCAGAGATAATGTTTAGTGCACCAGGAGGAAGTCCTGCCTGTTGCATCAAATTTATCAATGAGGACTACAACAAATAAATAGACAGACACATACATGACCAAATCTGTTTGCAAGAAATTTTATTTTGTTTGAACTACATATATCGTTCACTGAGGCAATCATGTTCGAGCTCAATACTATGGGCAGAAAAGCACTTCCTACCAAATACTTAGCATAACTGCATGGGCAGGGACTCGAATATGAGACTTTGCTTAAGCTAGAAGCACCCTTACGCGCTTGGTGGTGTTTGTAAGCAATTTTGATATTGCAAACTTAGGTTCATTTCAAACTTGCCAAGTAATATCCCGACAATATAATAATTGTAAACATACCTCAAGAAATAGCTTTGACACATAAAGAGCAGAAAGAGGTGTTTGTTCTGCAGTTTTCAACACAACTGTATTGCCACATGCTAATGCAGGTGCAACCTTCCATGAGTAAATAAGAAGAGGGAAATTCCAAGGAACAATTTGTCCTGCTACACCAATGGGCTCATGCAAGGTTTGGACATGGTGGGGTCCATCACCTGGAACTGTTAGACCATGAATTTTATCTGCCCAACCTGATGAATACATTAAAGAGTGTCAAATTGATATAAATCCTATAACAGCATGAAATATATGGGAGATCAAAGATAATGTAATTACCTGCATAGTATCGAAACACACGTACAACCATAGGTATTTCAACATTTGCAGCCTGTTCATAGGTCTTCCCATTGTCCCATGTTTCAATTGCTGCAACTTCATGATTGTGTTTTTCCAATAAATCAGCAAAGCGGAACATTACACGTGATCTTTCCTATAGGAGATCATCAAAACATTGGTTTAAAACTAAAACTGTTGTGTATATGAAAACAAGAAAAGATCCATCAGAAACTTTCAATGTTCCAAACTAAAAGAACACATTTTCATAAATTTATAGAAGAAAAAAGGATTAGATAATGTTTTTGATTTATAGTACATAAGCTGTCATCTTTGGCCATGGTCCCTCATCAAAAGCCTTGCGAGCTGCATGGACAGCCCGATTTACATCTTCTCTGTCTCCTTCAGCAACATTGGCAATTACATCTCCTGTCCTAGGATCATAAGTTGGAAAAGTTTTTCCTAACAAAGACAAAATCTTAAAATCAAGTTTCTGTTGCAAAGTTTCTTATGTATAATGTATTCATCTTATTTGAATGAAATTACAAGGCAAGATAGTAACCAGAAGCTGCATCAACAAATTGTCCATTAATAAGAAGCTGACTATGATCAAACTGGTGGCATGCTAGGTTCCACATCAGCAGCAGCAGAAGCACCAAATCCACTGATACTTCTATGCCAAAGACAATATAGGCCTGAAAGTTTATTCAATAGTTTGTCAGCGTGTAACTAGCACAAAAGGAAGTTTATGAAGATTTCAGCTTTACACATGATACAAGGGAGAAACAGATATATTACCTAAACAACGTTTAGAAGCTGAGGCAGAAGAAGATACATGATGTAGAGAGGAAAGAACTCTAGTAGCCATGATCTGCATTAGTGTCTTCTCCAAGTGAAGCTTTGAATTGAACTCTCACCACACTTATTTTAAGAGCTATACAAGTTTTACCAACCAGTAAGCAATGATCTCAGCACTTACACTACTTTGCCACCAGAAAAGAAGAGAAAGTGGAAAACATGAAATAATAGTTAAGTCAGCTACTAATAGTTATCAATTATCATGAGGCTTCTTCCTGTAAATGAAGTATACAAGTTGAGAGAGTCACATTCTAACAAGAATAATGATGATAGCCGCCATAATAGGGAACTTCAAATCGCATCATGGTATATGGGTTAGTAATGAAGATGCTAAATGATGGCATCCAGTTAGCTCTCTGAAACCTCTGCAATAATTACTTACTAATTATGTTTTATTAGGTGATCAGCTATGTTGGATTTTAATTAAAGGAAAAATATTTTGGTATTAAATAGTAAGCATGTAAGTTATGAGATTCTAGTATGAGGTTTATAAGACATTGGCCTCTTTAATTACAACAACTAACTTTTGTGGTATAGTTTTCTTAGGGTACTTATCAATTGGTATCATTGACATCTCATTTTTCCTATCGGCTAATTGTATACATAGGTGAGTGTGAATAAGAACTAGCAGAAACTTTAGTAAACCTAGCAAGAAACTTTAATAAACCTAGCTGGACCCTTGTAAAAAATTTCAAACTTGGTTTAGCAACTAATTAATTGTACTAAATAAAAACTTGACTTTGAAGTCTCAAGTAACGCTAAATCTGTTGATCAACCACACCTTCTTACCATGACATGAATTCCATTTTTAACTGAAGGTGGATACATGTCTTCCATGCTTCCATGCTTCACCACACTTGTTTTCCCATTTCCTTAACCGAAGACACACATGTTTTCCCCACATTCATTCTGTTGAGTTTGGCTCATTCTCACAAGGGTTCGAGATTTTGCTAAGGTGGAGATTGTTGGGAATTTAGCTCATTAAACAGATTGCAGCGTATGGGCGCTGGCAATCCTAGCACATGGGCGCTGGCAATCATGAGTTGAAATTCGCCAAGGTGGAGATTTTTGAGTTTGGCTCATTTCAATTGGAGATCGTCTGAGCTGAAGATATCTTGGAGATCATCTGCCTTGGAGATCGTCTTAGTAGGAGATCCTCTTAGCTGGAGATCGTCGTAGCCGGAGATCGTCTGGGCATCGTCTTGGTCAAAGATGCGTGACAGCTAATGAGCACTGGGACTCCACCTTATCCGCTACTATTAGAATCTGATTGGTCGAGGGGATTACGATAAGATTTAATGGGATATTATATTGTAATATCTGGATCATTAGAATCCTTATAAATAGTGAAAACTTTGTAACCCTAAAATGGTATGGTACTTGGTACCAGCCGCAGAGGTAAGCTCGAAGGCTGAACTGAGTGAATAAAAGCTATCATTCAAGAATGAGAAGGGAGTTATAGTCACTCTATAGCCGCAGAGATAGACGAGTTGGTTGAACTGCGTGAACAAATTTTCTGTGTTCTTTCTTCCCTAATTTCACCTCAATTGAAACTCAATATGTGCGATCTATGGGTGCTGGTGCTCTTGCTCTACACATTCATCAGCTCACTTGGCATGACCATTCTTCCAAGCTTCCTAGAAATATCACACTCCTTATGAGTTATTTTTTTCCATTAATTATTCATTTTAGTCAAATTTAGTTGTACAACATGAGTGGAAATTGGTGAGAAATTATGAGGATATGGCACTTGGAGGGTGGAGCCAACAAGAAAACAAATATTGTTAGAACAGAATGAAAACAGTTACATAAGAGCATGTCAGCAATTATGTTTGATGTCATGACTTTGGTGTGAGGGTAACAATAAAAACTGCATTGCTATATGGTACGAATGGATTGTCAACGAAACAACGAAATCCACCTTACACTATCATATTAATTAATAAAAGCTAAATCTAATAAAAAAAAAAAACTAAATCAAGATTAATGGTAGAGATTTAGTTCGTCACTTTCGTTAGAAAGAAATTCGCACCATTAATTATTATCCCAACAAAAATTTGTTTTTTATAATTTATTGTATAAAAAAAGTTATTTGCCCACCTTCTATGATTCTGGGCCCATAAAAAGCTTTCATAAGTGAGGGCCCCTATTGGGCTCCATTTCCATGAAATATTCTTTCCAATTGTTAAACTTGCCACTATTAGAGTAGTGTTGGTTATGTGTGCTGCATTTAACTTACATCTCGAACAGTTGGATGTAAAGACTACATTTTTTCATGGAGAACTTGAAGAAGAAATATATATGCTCCAACCAGAAGGCTTTGAAGAAAAAGGAAAAGAAAACTTGGTTTGCAGGTTGACCAAATCTCTATACAGTCTAAACCAGACATTGAGGTGCTGGTTAAGAGATTTGATTTCTTCATTATTAGTCTTGGATACAATAGACAGCTCAGACCATTGTACATATTACAAGAGGTTTGAGGATAATGATTTCATCATTTTGCTGTTATATGTGAATGACATGTTGGTAGTGGGCCCAAAAAAGATCAAATCCAAGAATTGAAGGCACAGTTAGCTAGGGAGTTTGATATGAAGGACTTGGGACCCGCAAACAAGATTCTAGGGATGTAAATTCACCGAAACATAAAATATAGGAAAATTTGACTCTCTCAAAAGAATTATCTTCGGAAAGTCTTGCGGCGCTTCAACATGTAAGACTGTAAGCCAATCTCTACCCCGCTTCCTGTCATATGTGTCCTAGCAATGAAGCGGAGATGATGGAAATGTCTCGAGTACTGTATGCATCAGCGTGGGAAGCCTTATGTATGCAATGATTTGTACTAGAGCAGATATTGCTTAAGCAGTTGGGACGGTCAGTCGGTTTATGTCAGATATAAGTAAAAAACATTGGAATGTTGTGAAGAGGATCTTGAGATACATTAAAGGAACCTTAGATGTTAGGCGATAACCCAAGAAATTCAGCTTTATAATAAAGCAAAGTTCAACAAATTTCATAAATAACTAAAGTACAAAACCATAAGTTTCTAGAGACTAGAATAATAAAGATTTGAAGAGAGCTCAAAATTAAGAATAAGAGTACATTATTCATCATTTTCAAGAAAGACACACTTCTTATTATTTTTTTCTTAAAGGCTTAATAATAATTTTAATTTCTAATCTATCACGATTTTACAACTTGGGTCCCTAATATTTAAAATGTGCGATTTAAGTTTTCGATTTTTTTTATGCCATTTAAGTCACGCTGTCAATTTGACATCCAATTTTTAACTAACGTTACTTATGTGGCGCTTACTATTGACGCGGGCCTGATGTTTTTTCCCACCAAAATGTCACTTCATTAAATAAATAAATAAAATAATTAAATAAATAATATATTCAGTAAAAAAATTCAGGACTTAAATTACACGTTTTAAATATTAGGGACCCAAATCGCCCAATCGTAATAAATAAGAGACTAAAATTATAATTCGGTCTTTCTTTAATTATTCATCTTAGCCAAATTTACTTGTAAAAATGAGTGGAGATTGGTAAATTGCAAGTTCTAGTATGATTAAATTAACTTAGCATGATTTTGTCAACTTATTTTTCTGCGGTTCAACATTTTGCATCAAACATTTGTTTCTCGATATTTTGAATGGTGAGCAATTTCGAGTAGCGATAACAATGAGTTTCAAACTGATTGAGTACCCACAAAAAATATTTCAATAAATAGGATAAAACTCGTCAGATAGAATAGGGTTAGCATGATAAATATCCGCAAAAAGTAGTGGGTAGGTGCGGGTTCGGGAACAATAATACCCAACCTGCCTCATACTCGCACACATATTCTATTATGCACACACATTTGATAGTATATTAAGACACTTAAAATTAGAATTTCTAACTTCTTTTAAAAATAGTGTCAAATATGGTTGCTAATTTACTCACTTACTTTTTAAATAAGTAACCTACACCTTTAAGTATATATTAAAAAATCTAAAATTATAAATTTAAAGATTTAATTTTCAAGGTTACCCTTTTTTTAAGAAAAGTTATAGTTAGTCATATGATTTAATTTGTTAAATATTTGGATGGTCCTTTGCGTTATTAATTAATGCTTTTATTTTATAATACCACTTATATTTTAATTTTCTATTGAAAATTGTAAATAATGAGTTACATTTTAGCTAAATAAAAGGTTATCAGTATGGGTATGAGCATATATAGGTATTCAGATAGTAAAGGACATTCAATTTGCTATTCATACAAATATAAGTATTAGTACATATAATTTTTAAAAATACGAATATGAAAATGTGTACTATAATACTTTACCAAAACTCTATTCATTGCCCTCCCTAATTAGGAGTACCAGGAGTACCATCACTTCGGGGTGGAGCTGACAAGAAAACAAACATTGTTGGAACAGAATAAAAAAAAACAGTTACAGAAGCATGTCAGCAATCATGTTTGATGTCCTGACTTTGGTGTGAGGGTAAACAAATTTGTTTTTTTTTTTTCAATGGTACTTCTTTCAAACAAATTTATTTTATATAATTTATTGTATAAAAAAATTTATTGGGCCACCTTTTGTGATTCTGGGCCCATATGAAGCTTTCATGAGTTGGACCCTAATTGGGCTCCATTTTCATTTTCTTACAGAATGCTAGCTCTTCTGTTGGGACTAATCGATATTTTCAAGCCATTCAGTATTCTTGGACCATTTTGACAAGAAAATTGTTCTTCGACCAAAAAATCATTTAGTGTGAGTTCCAAAAATTAATATATTGATTCCATGAAGCTACCATGTGTTCACGTTCTTCCTGGTTCATAGGATGGTTCGTTTTGTTCATTGGATTCTTTCAATTGGTTCTGCTGCGAAGCATTCCATTTGCATCCCACAAAAAAGGTCTCGAACGTGGCCAACTATTTGAAGAATATAGATTCAAGGAATTTATTGATTTTATTTTCTATCTATGGAAAAGCAGAAGGGCATATGATAGATACTGCTACATCAATCAAAGTTATAAAGACATTGTTTTCCTTTAATTTCCTGCAGATTGCAGATTGCAGAGTGCATTGTGCATACATATCCCTCAATTGCAGGTTTGAATTTAATAGGCAGCACCACCACCCAGGTTGTCGCTCAGATCGTGCAAGTAACAAAGCCCATGTGTCCGCATTGAAACTCCACTCATATTACATTTAGGGCCGGTGGTCAGGATAGGATAAGAACATGATAGGATAAAGGATTGGATAAGCACAGGATATGATAAGAGCAGGATAGAGTTTGGGGTGGACAGGATATTGTTAGGATATGATACAAACAATGAAAAATGTATCAAATTTTCCTTGAAATAAAAAATACATAATATTTTTTAAAGTTTAATTTTCTAAATAGATTTTTTTTTAAAAGTGATTATTCTATTAAATTTAATTTTTTTTCATTTTTATAAATAGCTTATTTTTTAATATTAACTAAAATAAAATTATTTTTTATTTAATATAAAATTAGTCTATATTTACTATTAAAAAATTATTATATATATATATATGAGTAGCCTATTTTATTGTGAGTGAAGAATTATTTTATGCATTTTTATTATAATATAAATAACGAAAAATAATATTAACTAAGTAGTAGTTAACATTTGATAATGAAAATTTAATTATTTTATACGAGTAAATCCAATATTTTCACCATTTATAAATATGTTTATTTTTTAATTAAATTTATCAGTAATTAAATAATTTAACTTAACAATAACAATTAGTAATAACAATTAGTAATTGATAAGTAATAAAATTAATATTTTATTAAAATCAAAAATTTATATTTATTAATTAGTATTATTATAAATTATATAAAATATAAATATTGAAATTAATTTTGGATCATGGTAATAAACAAACAAAAAACTGATATCCTATCCTATCAGGATAATTTCTATCCTAACCCCCCCTCAGGATAACTTTTACACATGATGGACAGGATAGGATAAGGGACAGGATAGTGTTATCCTATCCTGCTGGCGCAACAAACAACAGATAACAACAGGATATGATTACTATCCTATCATGTCTCTGTTTATCCTGTCCACCAAACGAGCCCTTAACAACTACTAAGGTTATATCTAGATATATGTTGAGCAAATAAATATTAAGATAAAAAATGAGATTCTTTTTGTGATATAGTTGGGGGCATAAGCTCGAATGAAACTTCTTTTTTTTTTTTTTAACGTGGATAATATTACGTGGATAATATTATTAAGCAACAAGTTCAGAAGCAAGTACATCCACATGCAGAATTTCATCAATACCCAGAGGCCCCTCCTCAACTCAAACATGGTTGAGTAAGGAAGGAGCCTGACGAGTGGAGAAATCCACAACAACCTGATATGTCGTCGCAGAAGCCATGATCTCCCCCCTGAAATTACGAGCAACGCAGCCCAGCGCTGCCACATTACGCTGCGGGCAAGCGACATCAATATTAAGTTTGATAACACCACGATCCGGCCTACTCCACACCTCAGGCAGGGCCAAGGCCGGGGGCACCACCGCCGAGGACTCCTCTCGAGGAAGCAGCATGGTCACCTGAGAAAGGATTATTTCCCACGTTGATCTCTTCCCCTCAAACAACAGCTGGTTGCGTCTCTCCCAAGAACAATAGAGAAATGTAAAAAACATACCTGTGACTTTGTTATGACCTACATGAGCTATCTGCTGGAAAACATCACATAAGCTATCAGAGTCAGAGAACTGAATACCAAGAGGAGAGGCAAACCAACCTCGACGCACCTCACCACAGAACAACAAGATGTGTGAGACGGTCTCCTCATCGGCACCACACTCACAGCATCCGCCGTCAAGCTCCATCCCACGCCGCTTCAGCTGCGACGCAATCGAGAGGACATCATTAAAAGCACACCAACCAACATCTCTGCAACAAGGGAGAGCCCTCAATGCCCAGAATTTTTTCTATAACGCACCAGGCAAGCCCATAGTTCTAGAGGTCGAGGGCCCATGATTCACACTTTGCTGCCGCAGGAAGGAATCACCTGATTTAGTTGTATAATAGCCATATGAAGTGAACGGCCAAGGAAGGCAGTCCCGTCGAGAAACAATAGGCAAAGGAATTGCCATGATATCAATCACTGTTGAAGGATGAAAAATAAAGCTAAGCAAAGATTGGTTCCAAGAACATGGATCAGATCCCAACATAAAATTCGCGACCTTGGTAATACCCAAGTCCGTTATTGAACCCTCATGATAAAGAAGAGGGCCTCCACTTGGGAGCCAATTGTGCACCCAAGGGTTGACAGATTCTCCATCCCCCACCAACCACAAACCACCCTCCACAAAGATAGGAGTTGAACGTGAGATAGTCGACCAAGCAAAACTCGGATGATACCCATTGTTATCCGTAAGGACGTTGAGAACTTTCATCTCGTCGCCACTCAACTGAAGTTTGAAGGGATACTCCATCGCTCGAAGAATGCTAGATGCAGAATCAAAAACCGCAGGTAGAAGCACGACTAGAGATATGTGCGGTACTGGTGTGCAGAAACGCAAACTGGAAAACAGAGGAGAGCACCAAACTGCAGCACTCCCAGCTAGTCTTAGGTGGTGAAGTGTAACGCCCCTATTTATGGTCAGGGGTCACATAGTAAATAAGCGGAAATATTTCTTCAAAACCTCTCAAAACAACTCAAGTTTCCAAAACCGAACGTCTCTCAATATTCACAATAATAATAAACCCATAGTCAATATAATTAAACATAAAAGGAAACAAGAGGTAAATAAGATTAATAATTTTGCGTCACAAGTGCTAATTATTCAAAAACAGTGGAAATAAAACAGCCAATAATTTTCTTCAAGATTCTTTGATTCTTCTAGACTTTCTTGCACCATTTTACCCTTGCATCAAATTCATCCTTCATACACATCCTCACCCTGACTGTCTATGGCGTTAAGCACCCAATCAACAAACAACAAACAGAAAGGGTTAACTCCAAAGACAAGAATAATTAACAAAAATTGTGATACAACAAACATCAATTTATAAACAACAATATAATCAAGAAATTATAGTAACAACAGCAATAAAATTTTCATAAGTTCTCAATTTAAAATGTCACATAACCATGCTTGTTAGTCCTCAATAGCCATATGCATAACTATGGCCAAAATTCACCCAAACAGGGCCAGGACGATGACGTGGGACAACGATCCACTACATCGCCCTTGGTTGATCCCACAAAACAAAGTACCATCACGTCAACCTTAAACATCCTATATATAATGCATATGCTATAACAAAATAATGATCACATCATGAACCAACAGTCCACACCTCCTCTTAGTCATAGTATCATCATATGCAAATATAGTCATTCCATCATAGGAATTATTATCAACATGTTATACCAATATAACTCAATTATTTTCACCAAAGCCTCAACAACATATAACTCATATATATCATGTTACAGCATCAACAACATGTCCAAAATAATTCCAAAGGCAAAGCACAATCAAAATTCTCAAAACCAAACCAACAATACATCACAAACCGTTAAGACAATTCCTACAACGAGTTACCCTTACCGTCAAACGGGTTGCATGCACTTGATCTCCGACCTTGCGAGATAAAACATATATATACAAAAATCAACAACCATTGGAAGGGTGGAAATCAACCCCAAAAGGATTTTAAACCATTTAAAACAAAACAACAAAATTGGATGTCAGGGGCCCAGCGCCTATGCGCTGGGATGCCAGCGCCCTGGCATTGGCTCCCTGTCTAGCAAGCTGAAATTTGGAAGAACCCCAACGCCATGGCGCTGGGAGGCCAGCGCCCATGCGCTAGCTCTCGGCCAGATGCCTAGAAACAACATTTTTCATGGAAAAATTCATTTTAAACCCTACTTCTTCATAAACAAGGTTCTCCCATTGACAAAACAAATATATAATCGATTAAAGGACAATTCTCCCTTAAAAACACAAGGGTTTCTAAAACACAAGATTGTTTTAAAAGGAAGATAACAAAGGTTCCAACACAAGAACAATGAAAAGGCCAACCTTACTTGGCTGGTTTGATCAAGAAGGAGTGAAACACAGCCATTGTCTTTCAAAGGTGCAGATAGAACTCGAGTAGGTTGAGGAATAATGTGCTGGAAACATACCAAGTTAGAACCCTAGGAAGAGAGAAAGGAATTGAACACAAAAGAATTTAGAAATTGGAAGAGTTTGAACAACCTACCAACGGACCAACACCAAGCACTCTTGGAGAGGATTGGAGAATGAAAACTTGAGCACAATGGAGAAGAAGTAGAGGTGGCAGCAACAACAGCACAAGACTCAACAAGTTTCAGCACTTGGAATTAGGTTTAGCAATTTAGGTGTGAAGGAAAAGCAAAGAGAAAACCACCAAAATATAGTGGTCTGAATTTCCAGCACCAAGGGAGAGAAAGGGGTCGGCCAACACTCAATAACTCAACATTGTTCTCCATCAAACCCATTAAACCCCAAGACAAAGCCATTAAGTCTCATCAACACCCATCATTCTCAAATAAAAACTGAATTCACACATCATTAAGAGCTCATTTAGGCTGATTCGAATCTGAATAGTCCAAGGACTATAATTTAATTATTAAAACTCAATGGACCAAATTAAAATTATAAGAATTTCAAGGACCAAAATGCAATTATAAGAAATTCAAGGACCCAAGTGCAATTACAAGAAATTGAGGGTCTTACATGAAGCAGGACGGAGAAAAACGACCGTACTCTTATGTTAGAGGAGCCGCCACAGACACACCGCCAAACAGCTCCCTAGACTCCACCCGTCAAAACCCTAGAGGATCCACTCGAGTGTCTAATGAAACTTTTTTTTTATGAGTTGGGAAAAAGTTTATTCACATAATTTATATTCAACTGATATCCAAATAGGCATTAATATGCTATGTGCTTGATCTTGCATGATTTTTAAAAAAATATGAAAAATTAAGTTTATTTTAAATTTTATTTAATTGACAAACACTTATTTAAGTAATTATAATTAAATAAAATAAAAAAATTTATTTTTTGAAGTTCATGAAAATTAATTTAAGTAAAAATAATTAAGATTTTAACTTATTGTATTTAATATTGTTTTTTTTTATACTTGGAATAAAGTATTTAATATTTTTTTTGGATGCTTTGGAAAAACAAAGTATTTAATATTGATGAAATAAATTTAAGTATTTATTAAATAAATTAAGAAAAATGAAAAAAAAATATTTTATTAATGGTTAATTAATAAAAACACTTTTAATTTAATTTGATAGAGTTTCAAAATATATCTCATAATATTAAAAGACATGTGATTTCACAAAAAAAATTATGTGAATTTATTTGGTAAACAATAGTCAATAAGTACTATAATTTAATAATTTTATATATGGGTGTGTATTGGAAAATATGTGGAATATAGAATGAATGTTATCAAACAGACATAAGATAACATGGTTATCATGATACTAGATAGCTAATAAAAGATAATAATTTAATTCCTATGTCAAATTAGAAGATAAAAAATTAAAATATTAAATCAAATATATACAGAGTTTAATATATTCTATTTTCATTTAAACTAATTATTTAAATACTTTTTATAAAATTCTAATATTATTCTATTTTATTTTATCCCTTTCTACCAATTTAAAGGTTTTCAATTGTTAACCAGAGTATTAAACAATGGACCACCCCATGATAGGTTTTGCATGCCTGCCCCATAAAAGGGTTATATTCTTGTGAGGTTAAGTTTAACCATATAAGTGATGAATGGAATGAAAAATGTGTACCCTTTTCGGCATACAATGTGGATCAAAGCACTGGGTACTGGGTAGGGCATGGACCAGAAGCAGCTGTATTAGTTAGGATAGAGTCAAAATGAAGTAAACAAAGATATTTTCCAATCACAATAACTACATAGCTACAGAAAAGTTATGATACCTGAAAATCTCAAATCAATTAATGTGTTCTGTAAGTTTTGGTAGTGGTGCCAGAAATTCTCATTTGGTCAAGAAAAAAGAAAAACTTAACGAATTGGTCCATTAGACTTTGGCTTTTGTATTTTTTTTAATAAATCAATATTAAGAAGAAATAGTAGGCTCAGAGGCCAAAACATCAGCTGTCACAAAGGGACAGCAGCCAATGAAACTTCATCTATCCAAACTGTATCTGGATAAGTAGAGGAATTCCTGGCCAAAAAGTCTGCTACTGCGTTACCAAAGCGTTTTACAAAAGAAAGAGATGCAACAGAAAAACTATTAAAAAAAAAGCGACAATCCCGAATAAGTGAAGCCTTGGCTTTTGTACTTATCCCCTAATCTCGTGGGGGCAAGCTTTTTCCTCTTTATTAAGCTACTCGTCTCATCCAATGACCAATTGAGCGGACGCAATCAATTAGTTTAATGAAACATTACCATGTTATCTATGATAATATCTCGGAAGTCCTTCACTGAAACTTTCTAGAAACTCATAATCACAAATGTAATGATCACAATATACAAGTTTGCATTTACATTTTTTTTTAGATAAGCCGAAATGAATTAACAAAGTATAACGGGTGTTTGCCCATATACCGTTTGCATTTACATAAGTATCACTCATTTTATTAACTCATTATTCTTCTATGACTTTAAAATTCTCTCTCTACTATCTCTGACTTCAGCTCGGTGTAGCTCTGTGCCGAAATAACATTTTAGGGCCGTGCACCGTCAATTCAGATTAAAAAAACAAAAATTGTCCTATGATATATTTTGCCAATAGTCTTAATGCTAGTTCAAGACAATAGAGTCACAGAGAATGCGGCAAAGAGGTGAGAACCCTGAAATAAACAACTTAGTATAATGCTAAAAGAAATCAATTTCTTTCTGTATTTTTTTTTTCAAAAACAAATTCTTCCTTTTAATATTACTTTAATTGATTCAAAACAATGTCTTACTCTATTTTGTCGTATAAACGTAAAATTAAGAAAAGTGGGCATGAGATACTCCCAAATCCAATATATATATAATCTTATCAAATTTATGAAAGCGAAGTTCATTTATACTATAGATATTTAAATTTTGCAAGAAGCGCATATTTCCACAATCACATTATCAGAATCTTGAATTGAGATTACTCATATTTAAGTAATTTTTTTTTTTGAAATACATATTTAAGTAATATTAGAACGTATGTCTTTGGTTTATAATTTAAACAAGAAACGAGCACTTTCGACTTATCAGAACCCAGAAGAGGAAAAAATCATCAATTTGATAGGCATTGAATTGAAAAGCAAAATGGCCGGCTCAATTATCAGCCGGCGGATGGTTGAAAGAATGAACACTATAGTAATCGATATATATGTGTGTGTGAAATAATTTAAAATAAATGATCACTCACCCTAGTCTAGAACCAGGATCTAATTATTTATGTAAAATATTTTGAGTATAGAAATTGGTCTTCTTAATTTGCTTTGGCATTGAATTGAAAATCAAAGTGGCCGGCTCAATTATCAGCCGGAGGGATTGTTGAAAGAATGAACACTATAGTAATCGTGTGTATATATATATATATATAGAGGGGACGTACTAAGTGAGAGCGATGTTTATTATGAGAGTGATGTTTTTTTATTACCCTCCTTCCCACACACACACAAGCACACACATATATAGGGATGTCCAACAAGGCCTAGCCCGATTCGAAACCGAACTAACCGCCCATTTCTATTGTCATTGGGTCGGGCCAAGTCAAGGTCGGTTTAGGACGGACCACAAATTTGGGTTCGAATGAGTTTGACCCTCGGTTTCAAATTAGGCTCCAACCCAACCCAACCGGCCGAAGTAACTATATTATCAGGAAAAAAAATAAAATAAAATAAAAACAGCCCACCCCAGCCCAACTTCATATGCATTTGAGGGACGGTCCAAAAAAAATACACCAACCGAAGCCCCCTTTCTCACGAGATTCACACCTTAAACCTTTGTTGTGTTGCAGCTTAACCTAGCCACCTCTCATTTTTTCTCATTCACTTCAAACTTGTAACCCTAGCGCCGCCTCTTCTCTTCTCTCTCAGTCTTCGTCTCTTTGCCTCTCAAAAATACCTAGCCTTCTCCCCAGCTGCAAGAGCTCCCCCCCACCCCTACCAAGACCCACTCCTTCTCTTATATTCTTATCTCCTTGTCAACGTTCCATCTCTGGACCTGGCAATAAATCCTCCACACCCCTGGATTTGGCGTCTTCCCACGTTCTTCGCTTCCCATGTTTCATTAGCTCCAACCAAAAAAGACGATATATTATGCTCTGCTGCATGCTCATCTCTTCGAGTTAGAAGGGTCTTCAGTTCCCCACAAGCCACAACATCCCAAGGCGCCGCCTTTTTGTCACCTCTGATTAACCCGTAGACGGTCTCAACCACCACCGTTTGTCTTTCCTCCTTGAACCGCTACTGGGCATTGGCCATTGAAGGATTTAAGACATAGGATTTAAGACACCCATAAGATCTCACTGCACATTTCACTCCAGTGGTTGGGATCTTATTTTACTTTTAGTCGGACCTACCATACACAATATATTTATATTATTTATTTCCACCTAATATTAAACTAATAATTTATTTCCAAAAAAAAAAATTCAAATGGGCCAAAAAAATGCCATCTTTTTCAAAAAGCTTCTAGAAAACGTAAAAAAAAAAAACGGCTGGATTTTTCAAAAAATTGCCCAAACGGCCATAAAACGATCGGCCCAGCCGGTGCCCAAACAGCCCAATGGTCACGGCCAAAACCGGCTGAACCAGTCAGCCCACTCGACTATATATATATATTTTTTCCAAAAACTCTAATCCATCTGCCTCCACTGAAACCCTCTCTCTGTTTCCTGCCTCCACCGAAACTTTTTTCCATTTCTCTCAAGCTCCTTTCTTCTTCTCACCTCCCATGGCCACTTCGACGCTTCTCTCTCTCTCTCTCTCTCTCTCTCTCTACATCAAAACCGTCGCTCTCTCCCTCTCCCTCTCTGCCGCTGAAACTGTCGCTCTCTGCCGCTGTCACTCTCTCCCTCTCCCTCTATGTCGCCATTGCTCTCTCCCTCTTCTGCTCTGCCGTTGTCGCTCTCTCCCTTGCCATGGCCAAATCGAAGGAGTTGTACGACGGGTTTCTTCACCATTTTTGTAATTTTTTTTATGTATATGTATTTTTCATCTCCTATTTTGTTGATATAATTTTTAAAATTTTGGATCCAAATAGATCTCTTGATTTTGCCATTATTCTATTGTATTTCTTTGCCCTTTCATTGTTCTGGTTGGATTAAAATTTTCCCTTTGTTTCCTGTTATGGTTGAATAAGAGAGAAATATAATTATATTTAATTTAAGATCTCACTTTTAGTGAGGGGTGAGTCAAGACACAAATCTTAACTTTTGTAGGATACGATTTATTTTAAGATACTCAATGGAGATATTCTCAATGAGCTTATCGCTATTGACTATATGTGAGATGATGATATGGATTCTCAATAAGATTCTTTATTATCAGCATGAGCCAAATGTTATATATGTCTATGTCTATGTCTAATTTAGTGGCATCCAGCACCCTTTTTGGGCTCCAAAATGGCCTTGTAGTAGGACCCATGCATTACTTTGTGGCCAAATTAACCACATACATACAGGTGGGGTGCAAGATTGACCAAGTGTCTGTTTAATGTTTACCAACAGGATCGTGTTTCACTCATTCATAACTTTCACACATTATTTATTTTCAAAACTTTATATTCTGAATAATAATATTGGTAGAAGGAAAATTTTTATATAATGTGAATAATAACTAAAAATCTAAATGTACAGCAATAAGTTTGACAGGAAAATATTTTTATAGAATTTGTTTTCAATTTAAAAGTTCTGAAGGAAAAAAAATATATCTCGATCATTTCCAAAATTGATTAGGTATTAAATTAGAGTGCTGTAAATAAAAATATATATAGAAATTTGGTCGAAGTATAAGATTAAGGTAAAATTTGTAATTAATTATTATACTGAAAAAAAAAAGCTTAAATGTATTAAAATATAAGTAGTAAAAATTACTATTAAATAGATAAAATAATGGAATAAATAAATAATTTTTTGACAGAAAAAATTAGAATTATTTATTAGTGGAAAAATAAATAATAAAATTAAAAAAAAAACTAAAAAGAAATATAAACAATTAAGAGTATGATAACAGGTCCCTATTAGATATTATTGAATAATTAGTTAATTACATGGCAACGTACCAAAGTAGGCAATGCCTAAACTTTTTGCGTTTAACATATTCCTTTATCTTCTTTTGTATTAAGACAACCTCCACCATATAGCTTGCCCCTAGATTTCTTCTTTAAATAAAAAGAGAAGAGAGTGGGAATAAAAAGGATTATATTTTTGAAGAAAAAGCCAAAAACAGAAAAAAGGAGGTTTGCTTCTTTTTAAAGTTTGATGATGATGATGATTGGGATTTGATAGGAGGATGTAAAACGAGGCAAGTTGAGCAAGATACATACTCCATAACCATGCATTCACAAGGGATAAAGGGAAAGTGGCCCATCTGTAATTGCATTATATAAAACTATCCTTGGCATTTTTCTAGCAATGTAGCCACCTGTTCCCACATTATTCACATATCACCACCCTCAGATACGAGTGAATGCCCTCTATGTCATTTTAACTTATATTGCACTTTATAAATACATAAGAAGCTATACTTTTCTTATCTCATCTTCCAAGTCTCTTATAATTAAGTATTATCTTATATTCACCATCACTCTGAAATAACAGACAAGAGCAACCACTAAATGCATCATGGCCCGTTTTTTAATTTTTATATTTGTACACAAATATAATTAAATCAATTTATGCTTTTTGAAAAATCATTTAAAATAAAATATTTAATTTTTTATTTAACTTTAAAATCACTTATTTTTAAACGCACACAAACAAGACCTAAAACTAACTAGTAAAAATTGCTTTAGAATACTGGTACGTTAAATCTAAGTTGGTGTAGTGATTCAACATTTCATTTTTTAAACAAATGGTAAAGAGTTTTGTTTCCCAACTTTTATGTATGGAAAAAAAAATTCATTAATCAAACTCATACAATGATTACATGTGCCAGAAATTAGTGTCACGATCATCTATTGTGGCCTTGTGAGATAATTTGGTTGAGAAAAATAATAATAATGATAAAGGTACACCACTTAATTAATTAAATGGTCGTACTTAAACAAATCATTTATAATAACCTTGACATATGATTGGGTCGATGACGTGCTTAAAATACACAAATTATAATTACATTTGTTTAATTCTACATGAGACCTAAAAAGTATTCTGTGGGACCCGGGTGGTCAAGTATGCATGTCAAGATTAATTTATGAGGCATTAGTAGCTGACAAACGATAGAGACAAACAAAGACTCTAGAAGTGCTTGTAGCCGTGTGGTTCAATCACACTCACACACGTACCTTTAATATTCACAATTTGCTTGTGGTTCCATGAGGGTTAAACTTCTCGAGGCTTCTTCAAAATCAATTTGAAAGTGATTCGTATCAATTTTTGGGATACGTTTTACGTGCAGAATTTAAACACTTAAATTGTTCTACATGCATATATGCTTGGCTCGTTAGAGTAATAATTCATTCACACTTATTTTTCATTAATATTATATTTTTACTTAATTTATTTTTATATTTTTTATCACATCACATATTTTATTACTCATTTAATTTTTTTATTTTCTCATATGCATGGAAGAGAAGTATCAACCAAATATTATTCGTTTCATTGTGGTTGGTAAAATCTTCAACAGCTAAAGGATTTTAGTTGAAATGAAATTCAAATCTCAATGAAATTATCGTTTTTTGGTGCGAAAAAATGAACGTGTCTCATGAATGTATTTGTTAAAGACGACAAAAGGGTTTTCTTAAGTCAAAGAGTAATTGTTGACAGCATATTCCATGGAGTTAAGATCTATACACTGATTTTTCTACGTCACTTTTATAAAAATGACTAATAGAAGAATAAATAATAATTAAATTAATTCTTAAACATGTATGCATTGTGGTGATTAGGAATCGATATTTTTTACGGTTAAAAGAAGTTTCAAATAAATCAACCAAAGAAAGGTACATAAAAAATTAAAAGCCATAACAAGTCTGAGGGGAAATCCTAAACCCAAATATGAAATTGAGAATGAAAAATTTTCCTAGCAAGAAAATATGTAACAATCAACATTACCATGTCTCGTCGCATGAGCTAAGTGTGATTGGACAAAAAATTTGTGGAGATACAAATAGTATTGAAGCACAGAATAGAGTCATGTGTTAAATTAAGTAGTTAGAGTTAGTTTTAGATTGGTTATTGGTTGTAGAAGTTAGTTTCAGTTGCTAATAGCTTTTCCCGCGCAATTCTGTTAGTTAGTTTCACAGTGTAGTTTACTTGTTGTATATATGATACTATTGTAACTTTCAGTTCAGAATGAATAAACAAGTTTCATGTCAGATTTCTTTCCTGATTCACATTCATGATTGATTCATTCTCAATATGGTATCAAGAGCTAGTCTGTGTTTTGCTCACTACTTCTTGATGCATCGCTGCATCGTTTTTCTGTTTATGCAAATTCCATTGGATCCGATCGTTGTTTCTTGATGCATTTCTACATCGAGTATGTTTTTTTTTTTTTTTTCTGGAGATTTATGGAGCTATTCATTGCTTCTTGATGCTTTGTGCATCGTCCTTCTTCGTAATTTCTAGTTTTGTCCATGATTTCTATGAACTTGTTTGATTTTGATGGTGAATCAACTCGCAGATCCAACTGATCCGTCTTATCTTCATCCTAACGAGAATTCAGGTGCGATTCTCGTATCAGCTCCATTGGTCGGGAGCAATTATCACGCATGGTCTCGTTCGATGGTCTTATCTTTGAAATTGAAGAACAAATTACAGTTTGTTGATGGCACAATTCAAAAACCAGAGGTGGACGATCCGGTTTATCAGTCCTGGGATCGTTGCAACGCTATGGTTCTTTCATGGCTCAATCTTGCGATTGAACCAAGCATTTGATAGAGTATTTTGTGGATGGATACAACACTTGAGGTATGGAAAGACCTCAAAGAACGCTTTTATCAAGGTGATGTTTTTCGCATCTTAGCTTTACAAGAAAAAATTTATTCATATAAACAATGTGATAGTTCAATTAATGCTTACTTCACACATGTCAAATCATTGTGGCAAGAGCTTGATTCATTCAAACCTATTCCATCATGTACTTGTGATATTCGTTGCAATTGTGAATTGATTCCTACTATGAAGAGTTATCGTGAAGGAGATCATGTGATTCGTTTCTTGAAAGGTTTGAACAATTGTTATGCAGTAGTGAGATCAAATATTATGCTGATAGAACCTTTACCATCTATTAACAAAGTATATTCTTTGTTGATACAACAAGAGGCAACTAGAGAATATAGAGGAAACGAAGACTCTGGCTTTTTCCTCTGGAACTAGTAAGCAACAAGCTCATTATACTCACACTGAAGAAGATTAACATCATGGAAGATCATATAAGGAAGGAGATAGACAACAAGGAAAGCCCAACTACCCTAGAGGAAGGGGTAATGGATATAGGAATACATACAAAGTCTGTAGTAGTTATTGCAAGTGTACAAGACACACAATAGATGTGTGTTACAAGAAACATAGCTATCCTCCCAATTCCGCTAGTTATCCTTCTAATTCAACTCTAAGAAAGTACAACACAGTTAACATATTTTTCAATGAAGATGAAGGAGATTATTCAGACAATGGTTCAGTTTACTCATACAAGCAAGAAGGAATTGAGAATCAACTTGGTTTTATAGCAGAGCAACACAAAGCAATTTTAGCATTACTCAATCAAAACAATAACAATGCTTCTGGATCTGCAGCTATGAATTAGATAACAACCACTGCAGCACAAAAACCTGCACCAGATGCAAAGAAAGTCACAGGTATAATCTGCACTGCTACTACAATTCTTCCAAAAGAAACTTGGTGTTAAGAACGTAAAGAGTTCTAGGCAGCGGAAAATAAAAGAAGGGTTGAGAAATCGAAAGATAGTTTGTATTCTTTCTATTCTAAATAATTCAAGGTCACAAAATCCGTATTTATACATAGTGAAAACTAAGACGACACAGAATATAATAATGACCGTTCCGGATATCCCGAGGTCAACAGTTACGTTGAAAACGTAAACTACAATAAACAATAATAAATACAAGATAAGATAAGGTAGAATCCCGGCTAATCCGGGATTGTCAGTACGACAAGATTTCTGGCTACAACTATCACGCACTAACTTAGACGATGCTTCAGGTCAGACATTGCAATTGCTCAGACATTTCTTCCTTATGTAGTTGATCCTACTCAGACGATAGGATCAAATGCTTGAATGTTGTATCAGACGATACCGCAGGCGATTCTGCATATCTCTTCACAGCAGACGATATACTTCTCTAACATCCCCTTGCAAACTCAACGTAGGATGAGAAGGTGAAGCCTTCGCAGATACTTTGAGTTTAATCCTTCATAACTGCAACTTGATGTAGCATCCATCCTAGCTTTGTTCTTGTTGATTCTGGGTACAAGACCCGTGATCAGACTGATAGTCGTGGAATATTATGCTAGGAACCGTTGCGCCCCTTTGACATGGAAGCTTGCACTCAGAGTGAAGGGGTTGGAAGGGGTGCTGTTTGAAGCACATAAAGGAAGATACGATCTGTTTCCCAGATCTGCCAGAACTGCATTATTTGACATATTTTTGGTATTTTGGTTGCATGGGTTTGGCCGTCAGTGGGAAGCTTCAGCTTGCTCTCTACCTTCTTGTCGTTGTTGTTGTATTTCGTGCTGCTGTTTATTGTTCATTTTCTTTGTTTTTTTTTATCACAATTGATGTTAATTATTTCTTGTATTTGGAGTTAACCCTTTTTGTTTGTTGTGTGTTGTTTGGGCGCTTAACGCCATAGATAATCAGGGCAAGGATGTGCATGAAAGATTAATTTGATGCTAGTGCAAGGTGGTGCAAGAAAGTTTAGAAGAACCGGAGAATCCTGCAGAATTTTATTCGCTGTTTTTATTTTCCGTTGTTTTTAAAATGTTTAGCACTTGAGGTGCAAAATTAATATTATTATTATTTTTATTCACCTCTCGAATATCTGTGATGTTTAATTAATCTATTATGGGTTAAGTATTATTGTAATTATTTTGAGAGACGTTCGGTTTTGAAAACTTGAGAGTTTTGAGAGGTTTTGAAGTTTTATTTCCGTTTATTACTATGTGACCATCAACATAAAATTGGGGCGTTACAAGGAGGATATTGAAGGCATAGAGTTGAGTCACGTGTTAAGTTAAGTAGTTAGAGTTAGTTTCAGATTGGTTATTGGTTGTAGAAGTTAGTTTCAGCTGTTAACAGCTTTTCCCGCGCAATTCTGCTAGTTAGTTTCACAGTGTAGTTTACTTGTTGCTGTATATATAGGAATGCTATTGTAACTTTCAGTTCAGAATGAATATACAAGTTTCATATCAGATTTCTTTTCTGTTTCACATTTATGATTGATTCGTTCTCAATAAATACAATTCTGAAACAACGAAGACACATAAGAAATGTTGTTCAATTTGGATGTTCAAGCCTTGTATAGAAGGAGACAATATATTTCTCAAGGATAACATCCCCAAAGCATAAATCAAGAGCCAACTCCAATGCCCTAAAACAGGTAGTCTCTGCAAAGACAAGTGAGCAAATATATTGGGTCAATTTATCGTAGTTGCCAAAATGTGTTCAGCAGCGTTCCTAGCCACAAACCCAAAACTTGTGCCTTTGTTCTTTTTAAGTGATACATCAATATTGATCTTGGCCATGCCTGGGTTTGGAGGAGTCCACTACACATGTATTTATAGGTTTGGAGTCCATCATATTTGTCTGTCGAGTTCTTTAAGAAACATTGTAGAAGGTCTTCCAAGATCTTGGTTGCATTTGAATGAGTAAATTTTGTTAAATGGGTTGAAGTCGTGTCGCACGGACTCGGTTGGGATGGGATGTTCCTTTACTAAGTTATCACGTCCACCTTTGTGGTGTTTGCTTAATTGAAAGATCCTTAAGCCAGTTGAAATGCTATTGATCATTTTAACCTTTTAAATCAGCCAGAACATGAGCAAAGAACACCTATTAAGGTTTATCTAATGTTTATTTTAATAGAGAGTTAAGCTCTAGTAAGTGTATCTTAATCTATATCCAAACAGGCTCTAAATTCCATAACTTACAACTACAATTCAAAAACTCTAGTGAAGCACGACCATTAAAATCTCTCATAACATGATCCAATTTCCCACAACCATAACAGAAGTCAGCAAGCCTATCATACCTATCATACTTTAGATTAACCATAACTAGATCCTTATAAGCTCTCGCAATCCTCGTACATCCTTCCAGAGGCTTTCCAAGTCCACCCATGCTCTCAGTCGGTCTGATTCTCCTAATTTGTTATCATCAGTTGATTCCCAAGAAATGTAGCCACAAAAAAGTTCTCCTATGGATTTTTCTAACGCCTTTGTATGCATATACAACAGTAATCCAAAAGCCTAGATCCAAAAAGTTGTAATTTGTCAAGAACATCTCAGATGGATTATGGTACAATTCCATGGATAATAGGACCACTAGATGATGATCAAAGGTCCATGGTGCCATTTCAAAAAAATGACCTCTATCAGCTTGCTTCACAAAACAGAATGTGTACAGATTCTTCGATACCTCTCTAACTTCAACCCACTCTTTGTCTCCATACTTAGTGGTTTTGAAAGCCATTACATTATAACGGGAGACCCTTTGTCAAAACCTTCCCTACTAACCAAACTTCATTTGTCTCTTACGTATACCAGAAGTCAAACATTTACACGACAAGACTAGGAAAACCCTAGCAGAGTAACGAAGGGGCCCCTATAGATTAGTACCAAATCATTTAATTGATTATTGAGCTGCTAAAGATATTGGTTTATAAATCCATTTTTCAAGTGTAGTTGAACCATGGTCAAATTTGTGAAAATTAGAATCGTTGTAAAATTCTTGATTATTATTTTATAATATTATGTATATATTTCTTGGTGCAAGATATCCTCTGCCGACAACCGTGACTAATTTCATCGCTGCGAGATATCATTATTTTTTATGATTATATATTATATTGTAATAAGTCACATATTAAAATACTTAGATGAAATAATTTTAAATTATTATCAGATGATCATATTATATATTTTTTAAGAAAAAATAATAAAAGGATAAGTGATAAAAATATATGTATATAGCTATTTCCTATATGGTTGGACTTTTTTTAACACTTGGAAAGTTATAGAAAACAAAACTAAACAAGAAGATCCTGACACAAAAGGAAAATCATTTTAGAAGGAGGAACTTTCCATGTCCGCCAAAAAGTAGATAAATAAATTAAAAGTAAAATAATTGAATTTTTTTAAACAACATGTTGAACATGTTTTTGGCGAGGATAAGTGGCAATTCAACCAGGTTTTACATAATGTTTTATCAGATGTCTCATGCTGGCATATTAACTTTGCCTCGTCTAGAACTTTAAGTACCGGGTCTACATCTCTTGGATGCCTTATGCATAATACCCCCACTGTCTCGCTTCTCATGGTGGATGGAAGTTGGAATGCAGCAACGAGTAGAATGGGAGGAGCAGCTATCCTCTGTGCGTCAGATGGAGCGTAGCGCTCAACGGTTTCTGAGAGTCAAGCGAATGGTAATGCGTTTCGAGCCGAGGTTTGGGTGGTTGGGATGGGTCTCTCCCTTACTTGAGATCTTGGGACTCGCCCGGTTGTTTGCGCTTCCGATTGCTTGGAGGTGGTGCGCGTACTCCAAGCACCTATGGATATTAACTCCTACTGGGAACGTGACTTAATTTTGGAGGTCCGCTCTTGGTTGGCGAGAGATTGAAATGTCTCCTTCATCCATGTTCCGCGGGAAAATAATAATGCAACTGACTTCCTTGCGAGGCAGACGGCTAAGGAGGGGTTTCAGCGTCGTGTGTGGAGGCAACCTCCGTCTTCAATTTATACGTCATTGTATTTGGACGCTCTTACTTAGCTTTGTTTCTTGTTTATTTAGAGCTCCTCCAAAACAGGTTTTCACCAGAGTTTTTTTTTATCAATTTGACTAATTCTTTACTAGTTCTTAAGTTTGAGACCGATTAGTTTTTCTGGTTAAATGGATGTGTATGGCCGATTGTCAGTTTGACGATTGAACAAGTGTGCAATCCAATTTTATAAGCTAAAATAATATGCGTGTAGCTTTAATGGATATGAAATAATAAATTAATTAATTTTGAGAAGGCTATTTGCTTTATTTGATATGAAAAGAAACTAAAATTAAAGAATATGAAGCGGAGAATATGAGTGGATTTTTTGTTTTGTTTGGATGAAAATAAAAAAGAGTGAAATTTTCTTTCCACGTGTTTAATGGGATGAAAAAGTGTGGATGTAATGTCTTCTTTTTTTTTTTTTTTTTTGACAGGACGGGATGTAATGTCTCTTTCATTGATTTGATAAGAAAAATCAAATGGAGTTAAATTTACACTAGATAAGCAAAGTTTCAAAACAATTCACTAGATAAACAAATTCCTAAATTTGGAGTGAGTAACATTTTCTCACTGAAATTTGTCATAAGATAGAAAGTATTAGTGTGTGAATCTTGTATCAGTAATTTTCTATCCTTCTTATGTTCTGTACAAATGAGAGAAAATGCAATATTCTTAATTTTTCTCCACCTTACTTCCCTTTTTCTTCTTATTTAATTATAATAAAAAAGAATGTTGAAGTATGTGGCAATATATCAAGTATCATATTCTTGTTGAAGAGCTCTCCTCGGGGCTTAGAAATATAATATAAAATTATTTAAAATTATTGTTTTAATAATTTAATTTTTTAAGATATTTGGTTTTTAACACCGCAATCATTTTTTTAAAAAAAGTTAAATGAATTGATAAGAAGCAGAAGGGTGCTTACGGCTTACCCATAGAGAAAATCTTCACTTCAGGGTTGCTCCAGAATCATCCTTTTGCTTAATTCCAATTGAAGATAAAGAAATTACCCTTTTTCTATATATGTGTCATCAAGTTGGAACTGAAAATTACAGGCCAAAAGCGTCAAGAATCTTGATGCATATCACTTGAAATTTGTGCTCGATCGAGGAATATGGTAAAGGTATACATTATACTATTATCTAACTTTATACAATGATACTCTAAGCTTGTGTAACAGTGGTTCACCATTTTATTTTTTAAGTAAGTGGTTAGTGATTTGTTTCCTTATTCTTTTAAATGGAAATAATCATTTAACCAATCTCATATAACTTAGTGCGTTAAAAGTGGAGTGAAAAATTATTCTTATAGCTATCGGCTGTGAGAATAGATCAGTTAACACAGAAAAAATAAAAATCTATATATATAATTAGCTCACCATGTTATGCGACTCTGAAACGTAAAATTTGGTAGCAAGTTTTCTTTGAGTGAATACAAATGTTCCTTTTTTGCTATGCATTAAGATCAATCATATTTGGCTTTGTAAGTTTGTAACAGGATATTGATCATTTTAACACATTTGATTCTATATTTGTTTTATACTAATGGAATTTTAGCTTCTTCTGGGTCTACAATGGAAATTTAACTTCAAAGTAGATTTGGGGTAAAAGGTTGGTTTTACTTTAGATTTTTGTATCTACATTCGCTCATTGATATTCTTTATGAAATTTTTTCATATATCTAACATATTTTAGTAAAATAATATAAAATATATGTCCATTTTATTACTTATTCATCTAAAACTAATTTTAATTGAACATATCAAATTATTATTTTAAAGTCACTTTACTTCAAACTTACTTTTAATCTAAATCAATTTTACAAAATCAGTTATTAACCTGAAATGCTCACTCAAAGGATATAATAAAAAAGGAAGGGGATAAAACTTAGTGCTATATATAATCTGAGTGTTGTTCTTCAACCAAACAATAACACACGGAATTTTTGTTTCCAATAAAAATATTAGTAAAAGTAAAAATCGATGGAAGTTATCCCATGTGTTATTATTCTATTGGAGAACTTGTCAATATAGACTCAAGACCTAGAGCCAACCCATTTAGTTCATTTTTTACCCTGCTTTTATCCCACTAGTATGTGATGTGCATATAGGCCTCAATCCACACAACCCTCTCATTTAATGGGTTAAATAGGGTAAGCTCAAGCGCCACATTACATTATTAATTTTTTTAAATGTGATTTCAAAGTTTAAATTGATGCAAAAAAATCAATTCCCAAGTTTTACCCGTGAACAATAATTCCCAATTTGTCTTAGTGTCGACCCGCCGACTCAGCTTTGACGCGACCGTCTTGGTGTCGAACCGCCTGACCTGGCGTCAATTTGCTTGGACCAATGTCAACCCGAATTCGGCCTGCTCGAATGGACGCCGACACACCGCTAAATCTAAAAGTGGCCCTAAACGCTAAAATCGACTTGAAGCCTAAAATTGGTCATAAACCCTAAACTTGACTAACTCAGTGTTGGCCCACGCGATGTTGACTTGCCCGAACAAACACAAACCCATCCGACCAGACCAGCTAGGCGTCGACCCGACGCCCTGAACTCAAAATTTGTCATTAACCCTAAAATCGACCCTAAACCTTAAACCTGACCCTGAACCCTAAAGTTGGTCCTATACCTGACCCAACTGAATCGACACTGACCCACCTGACATGATACCTATGCGCCCAAACTCACATCGACCCTCCTGGCTAGACCAACCCGTCATGAACCCTATAATCGGCCATAAACCCTCAACCCTCAAAATTGGTCCTAAATCCGAACCTCCCATTTTTCCTGGCCGAATCAACGCTTACTCGCCCCCTAACATCAACCCACCAACTCGACGCCGACCTGATTGACCTGGCGTCAACCTGCCTGAACCGATGCCTACACGCTTGACTTGCTCTAAACCCTAAAATCAGTCCTAAACCAACACATGAACTCTAAAAGTGGTCCTAAACCTTACTACCTCGATGTTGACCCACCTGCCTCGACTCGTCACTGACTCGCTCAAACCGACCTCGACTAGATTGACCCGGTGTCGCCCGACCCGATGTTGAAATGCCCGACCTTCCTTAAACCCTAAAATCTGCCCTAAACTCGACCTGGACCCTAAATTTGTCCTATACCTAAATCAAACCCACCCATTTTACCCACACGATATGGCGCCGACCAAAAAATCAGCGCGACACAATGTCGACAACTCGCCTTACTCAACACCGACCCAGTTCAGGTCGGCCTGGCCTAACTCAGGCGGGTTTTGGGTAAACTTTAATTGTTTAAAAGAGAGTTTTTGAAAATTATAGGAATCACGAGCTAACTCAAGCTCACAAGGCTTGTAGAGGCTTTTTGCCCTACGAGCTTTTCTTTAGTGAGTTTTATAATCTTGGGGGCCTTTTAATGCTAACACGATCAGTGTGGGCTGGTCCTGCGGCTAGAGGCCAAATTGACAACTCTAAATGAGCTCTACTTAAGTCATTCCCTATTCTAAACTTAAAGGTCGAGTGGTGTGCGTTATAATTTTAAATTCTAATATCCAATTAGAAAGTCAACATGGCATGGACGTGCCGTGAATCATTTCCCATAATAAAATCGTATCATATCTTCAACAAAACATCAAATTAAAAATATTTAAAATTTTAACAATAGTCGATCTGAATTGTCGATTTGAATTTAAAATAAAAAAATCCGATAGTCGATTTGAATTTAAAAAAAAAAAATACGATAGTCGATTTGTCGGAAATTACATAATTATTGATAGTTGTGACTATACAAATCTCTCTTTTTACCATAAACTTTAGGAATGCAATTTTTTTCTTACTAGTATTTTATGAGAGAATTTTTTTTTTCTATTTACAATACTCGAACTTAAAACATTGTTTAAGAAGAATCAAACATGTACTACTTGAATCAACCGCCCGGTAGTTATGCATTATATTTTGAATAACTCATATATTACTTATCAAAGTTTGTAACTTGTTAGGAGCTTTCTAATAATGAATGAAGAAATTAATTAATTACAAAAACTGAAAATGCATTTATTATTAATCGAAAACAATAAAAACTATAATTAATAAAAGATGGTAAGTGGAGACATCAGTTTCAGAAGTGGTCAGTGTTAGGTGACTGTTACTCCTAAAATTAGAACAGTCACAATTACTGCATGTTGTTAGAGATTGTTAATGCTCCCTCTCTCTCTCTCTCTCTCTCTCTCTCTATGGTATGGCAATGGAATGGAGCCACTCTTTCTCTCTCCTTCAAAACATGCTCCCCTCACATCATCTCTGTCTCACAAGCAGCCATCCTATGTAGTACTTCTTCAGCTTCATCATCATCCAAAGATATTATTCTACTCTCCCTACATAAAATCAGCTCATTTTTTTTCTTATTATTTTTACTTATCTTATCTTCAAAAAATTTCCTTTTATTTCTATCACACCATTTATCTTAGCATCATTTTTCTTTATTCTTTTCTTATATCTCACATGGGGAGGTGTATTTCATTTGTGAACTAACATTATTCTAAAATCTTAGCTATGAGTTGTAAACATTAAATAATTCAACCCAAGTTAAAAAAAATAAAATGGTTTTGATATATTCAAATCTTACTCATTTACATTTACATCTATCTCACATAAAGTTTTTTGAATAATGTATTATAAAACAATTTGAAGTTTTTAATTTCTCATTTGGTATGTGTAATTTTTAAAACTAGTTTTTATTTTCAATTTCTAAAATTAAAATCTCAAAGTATTAAAAAATGTTTTTTCTTTTTTATTATAATTTTTTTCTTAGTATGTCTCATAAGAGTCGAACCTTAAACCCATTTTTAACTAGTGTGACCGACTCAAGTCAGACTTTATTTATTTATTGAAATTCCAAGTCAAACATTTTCTAACTTTAAAGTTATTTTCTCTTTAAAAAACTCAATTTAAAATCTAAAAAATTGAAAAGTGAATCAATGCATGTTTAGAAAAGAGGGCTAGATACACGTTGAATACACATTTGAGTTGGATATACTATTTGCAAAAGAAAAAATAATTGATTTTGGATCACGTTTCACCCCTCCAACTTAACACACTGTGAAACAACAATCAATCAAAAGAAAACTCACCGTCATCATAGGCATTCACCACACAACACACACCTTCCTCCTCCTCTGTTATCTCTCTCTCTCAACACATAAAACGCACACTCTCACCACCACCACCTAGTACCTACTCAATTTTCTAACCTCCTTCATTCTCTCAAAAAGCTCTCTCTCCAACAACAACAACAACCTCTCCTCGTCACAGCACCATTCTCAAAACTCCTCGCTGCTTGTGTTTCGTGTCTGTTCTTCATTTGTCTGCATTTGGTTGAGCCACTTCCCACCAATACACTCTTTTTTTTCTTTTTCTCAAACCAACAAAAAGAGAGTGGGGGATAGCAAAAGTATTCATAGGGGTTACACTGTCCCATTACCAAAATCACTTTTTGTCCCTTCAAGTTTCAATTTTTGGCTTTTCATACACTCAGCTTCCTCTTCAACTAGCTTCTGAGAAATGGGTTCTGTGTGGTTCTTCTGAGAAATCCCATCATGGATCTTGAGTCTGTGATCTACAAGAACCCAAATAAGGTAGTAAAAGCGAAATGGGTGTTGTAGAATAATAAGAATTTTCTTTCAAAATCTCTGCTTTATCAATTCTTCTCATTCATCATTCATTGCCATCTCCTTGCAGGAGCAATCATGGAAGACTGTGTTGATTCTGGCATATCAGAGCTTGGGGGTTGTCTATGGAGACTTGAGCACATCCCCGCTTTACGTTTACAAAAGCGCTTTCGCTGAGGATATTCAGCATTCAGAGACCAATGAAGAAATCTATGGGGTCTTGTCCTTTGTGTTCTGGACTCTGACGCTGATTCCTCTGTTCAAGTATGTGTTCATTGTGCTGCGTGCCGATGACAATGGCGAAGGAGGGACTTTTGCTCTGTACTCGTTACTCTGCCGGCACGCCCGTGTTAGCTTGTTGCCTAGCACTCAGCTTGCGGATGAGGACTTGACGCAGTACACCATAGATGGAGCTGTGCCTGTGAATAAGAAGAATGTTGGGTCCGGGTTGAAATCTCTGTTGGAGAAACACAGGGTGATGCAGAGGGTGCTGCTTGTTCTGGCTTTGATTGGGACTTGCATGGTTATTGGGGATGGTGTGCTCACACCAGCAATTTCTGGTACTTGAGATTTTTCTGATCATATTGTGTAATTTCATTGCAAGGATTGAACTTGGAATTAATCTTGGTCACTCAATTTTGTGGTTTTTGGTCATTTTGCAGTTTTCTCTGCAGTGTCTGGTTTGGAGCTTTCCATGTCTAAAGAACACCACCGATGTAAGTTAGTTTCTAGAAACAACTAGTTTTGTCTACAAATTCTTGTTTCCTTTAATTTATTCTTCTTCTTTTTCTTCTCCATGGCATAAACTTTTAATGCAATTATGACAATCTAGTTTGTATTCTTGGGGATTAAAAGCTTACTTTTTAGGGATATTTCAATAGGTCTTTCAGATAAACGAATTCTATTGGTGAACTGAAAGCTGTCCAATTTTTTAATTACACAACTAGGAGTTCTTTATTCAATCATCAAATTTTTTATTGCTGATATTACAATTGCAGATTTCGTGCATGTTTGGACTAGTTCGAAAACACAAAAATCATGGTGGGAGAAGCAACTTCCCCTTAACTTTTGCTTCTTTCCACCATGATTTTAACTTCACCATGGTTTTCGAAGTAGTTTCCAAATATGCACTTCAACTTCAACTTTTTGGATTTGTTTTCCAGAATCCAACTTTGATGAGTAGATTTCAAAACGCTCATTTCTCGGGAATATGTTCTTACAATAATTTAGAAATTTAGAATAGTTCTCACTATTTCTGTGTGTTTTCTAATATGTGATACTGCAGTTGTCTTAGTTGGCTCTGTAATCCCTTAGGATTTTTGCACCCTTAATGGTATAGATGCTGTAACGATACTCAAAGTATTCTAAGGGGGGTATCAAAATAATTTTGTTGAATGTGTGAATAAAATCTTATTTGAAAAATCTGAGGCCTTCCTTTTCATGCTTCCTATTGCATGTCATGTAGATTAGTGGACAAAAAGGGAGAACCAAATGACTGCAACTTTGCAAGTGCATGCACAATTGTGGGTCCTTGTAAATATATGATCAGGGAAAATATCCTTGATTGTTCAAAGTAAAGTCACTATCATGCTAAACTTGTTTTTGAATACGTAATTGATTCTAAATTGATTAGAAAAATGAAAAAAAGTGGGGCTAAGATGTAAATCTCAATGCCATTAATCAGAAGATGATGAAGTTTAAAAGTTGATCCTTTATGAAGTTAAGCTTTCATTTAATTATAGGGCATTGTGATTTAAACAAAACTTCAATGAATCCCCTGAGGATCAGTCTAGAACAGTCATCTGATTGGATACAAAATTAGGTATGGCCACTACTATACTGGTCAATTGGTCATGAACAGTGTATGCAATTCCACTATGATTTATAAATAATGATGATCTATGGTGCCTCAACTAAATGGAGACCTAATTCTATCAACCTCAATAAGTTGCAGCTGCAGAAACACTATAGAATGAAGTCACCCTACTGATACTTTTATAGATTGACCCAACTTTTTCCTTGGATAATCGTCACCTGTATCATTATTCTATTATTTCATAGAAAGTTGTTTTAATCACTACTACTAACAATTTATAGATAAACATTTATTATGCACCCCCATAACTGGATTTATAATTGTTCTTTACTTTTATTCGCTGTGCACTGTAATTCTCATAAAATGTTTATGGATTTATCCTACAAGTAGTCCTTTTGCTAAAGGGTGATAACACTTATTTATCTCCTTTTAATTAATTGACCTTTCATCTTCAGATTTTGCAAATTGCTGGCCATAGGTTGTGAAATTTCCACTTTGATGATTTACTGTCTAGTAAAATTACCAATTGCAATTTACTATGCTTTTGATATAATTACCCGTCATTGCTTTCTAAACATTCAAACACAATTGTAATGGTTAAAATTTTCACTTTACTACAATATATGTTCTTCAACAAAGAACAAACATTAAAAATAGAGAATCTCTTTATCTTGTACCTTTCCTTTTACTCCCACTATTGCATCTGAGCATTCTGGTTACGCAGATGTGGAGGTTCCAGTTGCTTGTGTAATACTGCTATTTTTGTTTGCCCTTCAACATTATGGCACGCACCGTATGGGATGTCTTTTTGCACCTGTTGTGCTGACCTGGTTGCTATGCATAAGTGCTATCGGCATTTATAATATCTTCCACTGGAATCCTCATGTTTATCAAGCTCTCTCCCCATTCTACATGTACAAATTTCTGAAAAAGACTCGAACGGGAGGATGGATGTCCTTGGGTGGGATTCTATTGTGTATAACAGGTACGAAGCAAGGTGTAGGAAATTGTGTGCTTTATACTTGACATATACTTTACCATCTCTGATATTGTAGCTCTATGTTGCAGGTTCTGAAGCTATGTATGCTGATTTAGGACACTTTACACAGTTGTCGATTCAGGTATGCAAACAAACGTCCTTTATTTGGAACTTTGAATTCAAAATTACAATGGAATATTGGATGGAAGTAATGAATTGTCTAAAGCTGAGAAACTTCTGAAGTAACTTCAATATATGCATACATTCAAACACACACAATGTATGTATCTGATGCATTCATTAGTCAAGAAATTATCTCAGCAACATCAATTCAATGTTCTTTACTTGTATAGTTTCTCTCTTCTGTTAGCTAAATTGATTCACATGAACGACTATGACCGGAACTTTTACTTCTTGAAGTTGATTGTACCTTCTCTATAATGAAACCATGCAATTCGAAGAAATGAAAAATAGCTGAGGTTGTAAATAATGTGTTATTATCAATTTGATGCTTCAAACATGAAATTACTATCCATTTGTTTGAGAATAAATTGTCTATCAGTTAATGAGTCAAACTGAACCAACTTTGTTAAGGTCAAAAGTTAATGCTACCTGGTTGAGGATGGAAAAATAGGAGATTTTTTTTTTCCTGTTGAAATAAGCTTCTGGCACTGGCATATGAAAATGGTTCTTTATTTCAATTTCATTTAGAAAGCAGAAAAATAAATCTGCAGCAGAAGGTAAAATAAACCATTATCTATAAATGAAAATGGTACATAGAATGATGGACGTTATGTTGGTTATACCATCCCATACTTAATGTGCTTGAACCTTGTGGTAACCTGTCTATCAATTCTCAAAATTCTTGATTTTATATAGAAGGAAATTCATTTGCATTATGCACAACTAATTAAATTGCAAGTTTTTCTTATCATTGATAACATAGTATCAGTTCATATAGATACATCTTTCATGGTGTCAAGCTCTGGGGGATGGTTATTTGATGAGAAGCCAATAGAAAATAATCAACCGCTTTAACAAAAAGTCATTTACCTGCAGATTGCTTTCACCTTTTTGGTATACCCTTCTTTGATCCTAGCATACATGGGACAAGCTGCGTATCTTTCCAGGCATCATGACAATGGAAGTGACTATCGAATTGGGTTTTATGTATCTGTACCTGGTAGGATCTCTGTGATATTTTCTACAGGTACATATTCAAAGAATGATTAGTGTCTATTTCGCCGTTTAACTTACTTTTCTTTTACCCCCAATTTTTAGAAAATCTTAGGTTGCCTGTTCTTGCAATAGCGATACTTCAAGCTGTGGTTGGAAGTCAAGCTGTCATCACAGGGACTTTCTCAATAATCAAACAATGTTCTGCTTTGGGATGCTTCCCCAAAGTCAAAATCATTCATACATCATCAAAGATACATGGCCAGATTTACATTCCTGAGATCAACTGGAGTTTGATGCTGCTTTGCTTGGCTATTACAATTGGATTTCGAGATACGAAACGCATGGGAAACGCTGCAGGTAATCCATCTTCTTGAAATGATTTCAGGATGCATATGAAAAATTAGAGGCACTGAATCATATGGAATAAATCATGTTTGTGCCATTTCCCCCCTAATTTTCTTTCTTTTTGTCTATGTCCTCTGTTGGAAGGAGACATGGGAGTAAACTAGGTGGCTAATTTTTTTTTTTTTACTATTTGACATAATAACCAATGGGATGTAGTTTGGTTTCAACCCTTTCATTTATTAAAAACATGATACCATGTTAGAGACTCAAAGGGAGTACTCCAATCTTTGGTACTATTCTGCATTTTTGAGCGACTAAGTATCTTAAAGCATAGTTATGGGTATAATTATATTAGTTCTAATCAAATGAATTTTTGTTTTCTTTCCATTAACAGGTTTGGCTGTCATAACTGTCATGTTGGTGACCACTTGCCTAATGTCTCTAGTGATAGTCTTATGTTGGCACAAAAATGTTTGGCTTGCTATTTGCTTTATGTTGTTCTTTGGCTCCATTGAAGCACTTTATTTCTCAGCATCCCTCATCAAGTTCCTTGAGGGTGCTTGGGTCCCCATTGCCCTCTCACTCATCTTTCTAATTGTCATGTACGTGTGGCACTACGGCACAATGAAGAAGTATGAGTTTGATGTTCAAAACAAGGTCCCCATCAATTGGCTTCTCAGTTTGGGCCCCACTCTTGGAATTGTCAGGGTTAGGGGAATTGGCCTCATACATACTGAACTTGTATCTGGGATCCCAGCTATTTTCTCCCACTTTGTCACCAATTTGCCTGCTTTCCATCAAGTTGTAATCTTCCTCTGCGTCAAATCTGTCCCAGTACCACATGTTAGACCTCAAGAAAGGTTCTTAGTGGGTAGAGTTGGCCCAAAGGAGTATAGGCTTTATCGGTGCATAGCACGGTACGGCTACCGTGATGTTCACAAGGATGACCTTGAGTTTGAGAAGGATCTTCTTTGCAGTATAGCAGAATTTATACGATCAGATACCTCTGAGTATGGCTTAGGACTTGGAGATTTTGAAGATGATACAAAGATGGCAGTTGTTGGGACTTCAGCATCAAACTTAGAGGGTGTAAGGATGTCTGAAGATGGTGAAGATGATTCTCAAATGGAAGGCACTTCAGAATTGAGGGAGGTTAAGTCCCTCGAAAAGGTGAGGAAGCGAGTGAGGTTTATTGTCCCGGATAGTCCCCGGATTGATTTGGATACAAGGGAGGAGCTGCATGAGCTAATGGAAGCAAAGGAGGCAGGAATGGCATTTATAATGAGTCACTCATATGTGAGAGCAAAAAGAGGATCAAGCTGGGTAAAGAAAGTTGTTATCAATTTTGGGTATGATTTCTTAAGGAGAAACTCTAGAGGACCAACTTATGCTTTAAGTTTACCTCATGCATCTACCCTAGAGGTTGGCATGATCTATCATGTCTAGAGTTTTGGCTAGTAGTAATCTAGTTGTAGTTTTGTAACTAAGGATCTTGTCAGATAGGTCAACCTTACACATGATAAATGGAAATGGATTCCCTATAGTCAGGAATCTCTACATCCATGCAGTCACCAAATCTGATTGGATGGCTTAAATTTTAAGACATGTCTACCGTCTGATCTTGATGAAAAATATGAGTATCGTACAGTCCAGATATCGTGAATGTGTGTATGTAGGGTATCCCTGGCCATGGGTAAACCGAATTCATGATAAATGGTGGCATT
The DNA here is from genome assembly GCA_030819835.1 of Acmispon strigosus. Lineage (NCBI taxonomy): Eukaryota > Viridiplantae > Streptophyta > Magnoliopsida > Fabales > Fabaceae > Acmispon > Acmispon strigosus. The sequence continues at coordinate 51,757,360 of JAUAMA010000001.1, forward strand.
TTGTACAGCGACCCACCATGCTTCCAAACAATTAAAATGCTGCCAACCTGTCATGTTTACCTTTTATTTTATTAGATTTTGGATTTTCTAGGTACATAAATAAGCTCTCTGTAGGGACTCCTTCCCCCAAGATCTAAGATCTTTTCATCCTAGTATGTATCTGAAATGTTGATCAAAGTTCAAGTTTTCAACAGCAGCTACTGCAGTCAGTCTTTTGAATCAAAAGGAGGAACCTCAAAAAAGAGGTTGATGTACATGTGGCAAAATCAAGCCGTGGAAAACTTATGTTACATAGAAATATGATTCGTCTTGTTGGATGCAGCTGGTCTAATTAAAGTGACTGATCCGCAAGCATCACTAGCATTACTAGTTATTACCTACTTTTAAAAAGTCAATAAAAAAACTCAATCACTTTACATGTAATCACTCATCCCCTTTAATTTGTTTCAAATTAAATATTATCCACATGATCTAATCAATATAATTTAAGTAATGAAAATTTATATTGTATTTATCATTTTATTCGAAAAATGTAAAATAAGAAAATGGAATAAAATAGTTTGAATTTTATTTTTATCTCAAATCATTTCAATTACTCTATCTATACAATATTAAACTTTTTATGACAACAATATTAATTTGTTCAAACTCAAGAACATCCTCAAACACCAAACAAAAATATACATATATATAATAATATTTAAAATATAATTCAGTATATAGGAAAAAAATTACACATACAACAACATAAGTAGTAATATCTAAAGGGTGGTCTCCGCCTCCCCCAATATGGATGAAATGTAACACGGATGGTTCAGTGGTACCTCACACTCAGCAAGTTGTGGCGGCGTGTGCCGTGAATTGCAAGGGAGATGGCTCTTTGGCTTCAGTCGCAACCTAGGCACCTCCAACATGTTGTGGGTAGAGCTTTGGGTTATTTTCATCATGCGCCCTCTTGCTTGGAATAGACGCTTGCCCAAGGTTTTGGTAGAAAGTGACTCACAGGTTGCGGTGCAGCTCATAAATGATGGTTGTTCCACTTTGCATCTGTATGCTTCACTAGTAAACCAAATTCGAGCTTGGATGGCGAGGGATTGAGAGGTCCTCTGTGTCCATATTCGTCGGGAGGGTAATCAGGTTGCAGATTGCCTTGCTGTGTTGTTTTCCATCCCAACAACGCTGCCTTGTATCTTTTCACCCCTGTTTATTATCCTCTTTGATTTTCATCATCCCTTCCCTTGTTTTTCCATCGCAAGATCCCACTTTCTTGAAGGCCCAGAGAACTTGTCAAGGCTGTGGCCGGAGAAGAAATAGTCGCTTATGGCTTAATGCTTGTCGAAGCACAATTATCCTGTACCCTGATCACACAAGTGAGAGACAACATATTGATCATATTATGTCCCTTTTGCTCGCAGTTTCTTTTATCATGTCCGTTTATCAAAGCTAAGGTTCCTTTATATCAAAGCATAACAACAATATTTTGTCCATGGTGGCTTAATCCTTCTCGAAGCACCAGGGCCCAATTATACCTCTTTAGAAATCTATGTCAGATACAAACAATGTCACGCAGAAACAATAATATTGCAGATCTAAATATATGGGTGGGTAGGGAAGGGGAAGGTATTAAAGAGAGGGTAGGGCTATATTTCTCATCTAGTGTTTTATCTAATTTCTCATATCGCTTACCTCTTCTCATATTTAATATATTTTATCTCATCTCATATCTTTTATCTCAACTCACGTTATCTCATCTCATATCTCGTATTTCGTTTCTCATCTATTATGTCACCCTATATCTATTATCTCATCTTATATCTCTTTTCTCATATCTCATATCTCTTATCTTATTTTTCAATCATGTCATATCGCTCATCTCATGTCTCATATTTTATCTCATTTCTCATCTCTTATCTCAACACTCATCTCATATATCTTATCGCATTTCTCTTATCTCATGTCTAATGTCATATCTCATATTTTATTTTATTTCATCTCATATCCAATATCTCTTATCTCATCTCATATCTTGCCTCATATCTCATATCTCATATCTTATCTCATTTTTCATCTCTTATCTCATCTCACATCTCATCTCTTATCTCTTATCTCATATCTCATCCCATATCTCTTATCTCATCTCATATCTCTTATCTCATCTTACATCTCATTTCTCGTCTCTTATCTTATTTCTCATCTCTTATCACATCTCATATCTCTTATCTCATATCTCATCTCTTATGTCATCTCATATTTTATCTCATATCTTATCTCGTATCTCATCTCTTAACTCATATCTTATCCCTTATCTCATTTCTCATCCCTTATTTCATTTCGTATCTCATATCTTATCTCTTATCTATTTTTCATCTCTTATCTCATCTCATATCTCATATCTCTTATTTGATCTCATATCTCATCTCTTATCTCATATCTCATCTTTTATCTCATCTCTTATCTCATCTTATATTTCATTTATCATTTCTTATCTTATCTCATAATCTCATATCTCATATCTCTTATCTCATATTTCCTATCTCATCACATATTTCATCTAATATCTCATATCTCATATGATCTCATCTCTTATCTTATCTTATCTCATATCTCATCTCTTATCTCATATCATATCTTATATCTTTTATCTTATCACATATCTCTAATCTCATCTGACAACTCATTTCTCATCTCTTATCTCATTTCTCATCTCATATATTATCTCATATCTTATCTCTTATCTCATATCTCATCTCATATTTAATCTCTCTTATTTCTTATTTAATCTTATAAGTCATATCTCACATCTCATATCCTATCTCTTATCTCATCTCTCATCTCATATATCATCTCTTTTCTCATCTTATATCTAATCTAATATCTCATCTTTTATACCCTCGTCCCTCACACTGAAGTCTGTAGTAGTGTACTGATTTTTTTTTCAATTTTGATTTTTTTCTCTTTAGTTAAATAAAAAAAAAGCAAAACAAATATAAGTGGCCTGGCGGGCTGGCCCGACCCGACTCGCCAAAACCCGCAAAAAAAAAGGTTTCTAAAGTGGGTTACAAGTGGATATTTGGGCTGAAAATCCCAACTCAACCCGCAAAAAATGGCGGGCTAAACGGGCCGGTCCAGCGGGCCTAGCCCATATTGCCCCCGTTTCGTCGTTCTTCTTCCGTTTCTCTGCTTCCGTTTTCGGTTTCTCTTCTCAGCAATCGTCGATCTGCTTCCTCGGTGGCGTCGTTCCTCCGTCCGGCCATGCTGCTCCGTCGTTCGTCGTGATAGTTTCTGCTCCGTCCCTCGCTGTCGTTCTGCTTCCTCGGTGGCCTCGTTCCTCCGTCCGGCCACTCTGCTCCGTCGTTCCTCGTGATCGTTTCTGCTCCGTCCCTCACCGTCGTTCCTCCACGCTGTTTCTTCTTCCTGCTTAAAGAACAGTGGAGTCCAGCACTAACCATTTCCAAGGTTTGATTTGTAATTTCTGTTTTTTTCTTTCTGTTTGATTTCCAAGGCTATGTTACTGAAATTAGGCTTCTGTAATTTCTGTTTTCGTTAGATTGATGTATATAATTATAGGCAGAGGAACAACATTAGGCCAATCTGTTTTCCATTTCTGTAATCGTTAGATTGATGAGAAATTAGGCCAAGTGTGTTGATAGGCATTGTTATGAGAAATTAGGCCAGTGAGGAATGCAGTGGCCAATGTGATATTTTCTGTTAGCAAGGAATATAATCAAATAATAGAAGTTGTGATATTTTCTGTTTAAGTTAGTGTCCCTTCTTCTGATCAAATGCAGTGGCCAGTGAGGAAGTTCGATGAGGATAGTTCTGTTCTGATCATTAGTTCCCTTTTACAATTTTTTCATATACACTTGAGTCAACCGGTCCGACCGGTGACCCCTCGGTCCGACCAGCGACCCATTGACCCAGTACCTCGGCCGAGTCGATCACCGGGCCGAGTTTTAAAACACTGATAGACATCAAATATTCTGTTTAGCTTAATTTAATGATCTAATTTATTTGTGTGGTGGTAATGTGGAAAAATTATTCTATACAGTATGTTAACTGAAAATTTTAAAACAAAAAAAGTAGAAAACGGATCTGGATCCTCTACCCGAAACAAGCAAGCTCTAACAGGAGTATTTGGCAATCACCTCATGTACGCTATACTTCCTTCCCTCTCTTCATCTTCTTCCTCCACATCACATCACATCACATCACATCAGTTGCTGCAATTTCCAAATGCTCATTAACCTTTTTACCTGCGTTAAGCAATGCCCGCTGCAATTTCTGATTGATAAAAGAAACTTAGCTATTATAGTTGCCGCATTAGTTTTTCTACACCTTGCGTATCACCTGTTTGATAAAAGTTCACAATGCTTCTCAATAAGAAAATTTCCACTTAGCTCCTCCTTATCCTGTGTTATATTTTATAGATACATTGAAATGTTTTCCTTCTTGTTTGATTACAAATTTCCATTGAGGAAGAGTTGATCGTTTCTTTGAGATAGTTGATAGGTTTTTTGAGTTATGTCTGATATGCCAAAAACATGACACAAAGGAGTGAATTTTTTTAAATATGTATTCAATTAACAAAACAGATTTGTTTTGCAGTACAAGTTCCCTTTATTTTTTCCTGAAAGTATAACAATTCATTAACCATTTTATCTGAGTTAAGCAGTGTTCGCAAATTTCTGATGGATGGGTTATCGATTAGAGACCGCAGAAAATTAGCTATTATTGTTGCTCCATTGCTTTTGTGCGCTTGTGTATCAACTGTTTGATAAAAGGTCTCAACTAATGTTTTATCTCCCCAATTAGAAATGGGTTATTTTTGTTTTTAGACACTTTACAAGGCAGAAGCATTCTGTTCCTCATATAGATCAGGACATAAGACATGTATTGGGAGAAAAAAAACATGTAAAGATGAGTTCTACAAGTCCTGCTAAGTGTTGCTATCCAAACAAAAGGCTTGACTTTAGAGGAAGAACTAAACTACCAATTGTGATCTTACAATGGAAGATAAGCTCTCAATATGCTATATGTATGGTGATATAATGTAATATTTTGTGTATTTATTGATAGTTGTAATTTGATCATATGTCTACGTGTATAATTTTCTGTTTGGAGGTGAAAAATTCCACTTAGGTGCTCCTCAATCTGCTTAATTAGCTTGAACCAGAATAATTTGTCCTCTTTGGTATCTATCTAGATTTGAACTGGCAGAGGAATGTTGAAAGGGGGAAATGTTTATATTTAGCTAATATGTGGAAATTTGGATTTGCTAGATAGTCAGAACATGAAATGAACTTGTATCGTAGATACATTGACATGTTTGCCTTCTTGTTTGATGTGTAGTTTTCCAACAGGGAAGAGTTTTTTTTTTTTTTTTCAGCTATGTCTGAAATGCCAAAAATTTGACACACAAAGTGAAATTGTTTAGTTAAATACTCTCTTAACGAAGCTTATGTTGCGAAACAGATATGGTTATTCCACCTCCAGTCAGGCCTCCCAGGATTACACAATTTCTCAAACCTTATGTTCTGAGAATGCATTTCACAAACAAGTATGTGAGTGCCCAGGTAATCCACGCCCCAACTGCTACCGTAGCCTCTTCTGCAAGCTCACAGGAAAAAGCCTTAAGGTCAAGCTTGGAAACTAGTCGCGATGTGGCTGCAGCTGCAAAGATTGGGAAGATACTAGCGGAACGCCTTTTGCTTAAGGACATTCCTGCTGTTTCTGTTCACTTGAAGAGGGAGCAGAAGTATCATGGTAAGGTCAAAGCTGTCATTGATTCTCTCAGGGAAGCTGGTGTTAAGCTGCTTTGAATTATGGTTGTGTCTGTTTAGATGGACATGAGAGAGATTGTCCTTGTTAAACCTTGTCTTCTGGGAAACCAAAGAAGATGGAAGTTTTTTGTATTACTTCAGTAGATACTAAGTATACTAATTAAACCGAGGTGCTCATTTTTATTTTAGTTACCATCATAACAGAAAAGTTGCTCATTACGAAGAAGCTTCATTATGAGGTGCTTTGAATTACGGAAAATAAAATGCCTATCAGCTCAACCAACATGTTGCTAAGTTGCTGGCAGCTCTATCATGCTTGAAACCTCAGCCTAAAAGATTTTTGTTTAAAATTCACGTGTAAACAGCATAGAGCCTCCAAGTGTATGCACTATGCAGGCTTGCAGCATTATACAGGAAAAGGTCTCACCGCCATGATTGTTGTTAATGGTCACATGTAGCGTCACCTAAACGTTACTTGACCAAAAGAGATGGCAAGTTTGTTATTTGACCACCAAAGACTAATTGGAAACAAAACAAAAAGGAAAAAGGAATGAAAATTAGATTCGAAGAACTTGTAAAAGAAAATTCCTACAGTGACAACGCACATTAACAGAGGCATCAAACTCTTAATACCGACTAGGATATCTAAGCTAAGTAGCACATGGTTAGCAGAGGTGCGTGTATGTGAGAAAAAGAGAAGGTGGAGATCCAAAATAGAAGCCATCTCTTGCTTTGGTTCCTGTAAATATTTTGATGGAACTATCTTTAATTTTGAGCCTTTATTGGATTGCACAATTAATATTCAATTGTATCGGAACCATAACTAAGTTTTCCTTCATTTAATTTGTTTGTTAGTCTACATTTATCATCTAAGAATAGTAGTATTGGTTAGCATATTTTTAGAAGTCCATAATTTATAATTTATATGATAGTGCATAATGATTCGTGAACATATAGTTCCCTTCCACCACTCATTGACACACATTGACATCCACACATAAAAAAATGGATAATTGGTTATTTTCTCTTTATAAAATGTTAAAATAAAATGGATCAACTCGCAAGTTCATTAATTTAGAGATGAATTTCAAAATTTGTATAAAAGGTTAAATAAATTATTTTAAAAAAATAAAATAAAATTAGTAGACCATGAGTATGAAAATTTATTAATAAATTAGGACACAACAATCAAGAACACAAATCTATATGATTCCATCTCACTACCAATTCTGAATTTGTCTCCACTGCCGAGCCTCGTCATCACTAAGTCCAAGTGTTCTCTATTTTTCTATAAAAAGGTTGGTGCTGATTTTATGTAAAGAAGAATAGCATATTGCCACGTGGCTTCTTTTCTCAATTTGCATAGCTTTATACTAATTAGACATCCATATATAATGTATGAGCCATTCCAAAGTTGAGTGCTCTTTGGAGTTTCTTCTTAACTGAGGAAAATAAACAAATGAGACGTTTTGTGCTGCTTTTTGCTCTTGTACTTCTACTTGGTCTTTCATCTCCAACTTCAGCCACATCACCTGCAAGTGAGTGCAACAAGGTCTAAACAAAAGTGGTTCCTTCATTAGAGTTTTCTTCATCTGAATTTCTTTGTGTTCCTGTGAAATTTGTGTGACATGCAGAAATTGTTACCGGGGTTGTCTCCAATGTGGTTTCTGCTCTTGTTAAATGGCTATGGTCCCTAAAATCCACAGCCAAACCAGGTAGAGATCTTACACTGAGTTCTTCTCATGTTACTGGATTTATCTTTTCAAGGTGTTAACATTGATATTTCATGAGGAATCATTAATTTCTCAGTGCAGCATGGTCGCTCCATGATGAAATTCGAGAGTGGCTACATTGTGGAAACAATATTTGATGGAAGTAAGCTTGGAATTGAGCCACACTCAGTTGAAGTGTCCCCAGATGGTGAATTTCTGGTTCTGGATTCTGAGAACAGTAACATATACAAGATCTCAAGTCCAATATCCCGATGTAAGCTTCCTTTCATGAAATTTTCTAGGCACTGTGTTTTTTATTTAAAATACTGTTTATTTAAAACTCTGTTCTTTGTTTTTTGTTAATATGGGTTGGCATATGATTTTTCAAGGAAGATTCTACTGGTTCAGTATTGTGGCTTTGCTTTGCTTCATTGTGCCAAAATACTAGATTCAAAATTCAAGCATGTCCTTTTAGAATGTCTGGTGTTTTAGTTTTAACTTGTACAAGGACTTGGCTTCCTGCCTGAGACATCTTTTGATTATATTAAGTTGTTGCCAAGATGCTTAATGAGCTTTTGTTAAACACAAGTTTCCACTTTTTAAACTACAACATGCCTTTAGTTACCAAAAAAAAAAGAGAGTATAATATACAAAAATAATGATTCATAAACATATAAACAGTGCAGACACCTATAAACACCTTCATTTTTCTCTCTATCTCTCTTATTATCACATCAATCATATATCATATTTACTACTTATCTCTCTTCTCTTCCTTTCTCACTCTGAGTGTCTACACCTAAAAGATATCTACGAATCAAAACTCGTATAACATATCTGCATGATATTTTGCATTCTTTTTTAAAATAAACAAATAAAAAGAATAAGGAAGATCTAGAGAATAAAAAGATACAAAACTTGAAACATGGAACATCTGTTTGACTTCTATAGTCCTTTACCTTTCTTGTTGGTTCTTCTTGCTAAATAACATCAGGTAAATGTGACATCCATTGTGATGCAATTCTGTAACTTTTGAGTTTCTTGAAGGCAAACACTATCTGGTAGAAAACAAAAACTCATTCACATTTAACAAGTAACTTAAGCTTCTTTCAATATAGAATCAAACTCATTGAATACCCAGAGAAATTCCACAATCTCTTTATGAGCTTGATATTTAGTCTTTTTTAGCTCCCTTGTTTCATTTTGTTTGGTTTTGCTATAATGAATGGATGGAACCACAGATAGCAGACCCAAACTGCTTGCAGGATCACCTGAAGGTTATATTGGACACATAGATGGGAGGCTTAGAGAAGCTAGAATGAACCACCCTAAAGGGCTCACAGTGGATGAGAGAGGGAATGTTTACATTGCAGACACATTGAATATGGCCATCAGAAAGATCAGTGATGAAGGTACACAAGGAATTCCTGGGGCTCTAAAATCTGTTCAAGAATGAAATGAAGGAACCAATATGCTGAAATTCTAAAATTACAAAAGGAGTTTCCACCCGGTCTACTAGAAGAAACTGGTTTTTGTTCATTTTACCAAATTGATTTAACTCTAAGACATGTCTTTGGCACAGGGGTTACAACCATTGCAGGTGGAAAAAGGGGCCAAGTAGGAGGCCATGTTGATGGCCCAAGTGAGGATGCCAAGTTTTCAAATGATTTTGATGTAGTTTATGCTGGTAGTAGCTGCTCTCTTTTGGTGGTGGATCGAGGAAACCAGGCAATTCGAGAGATCCAACTCCATCAAGATGACTGCACTAAATATAACGAGGATGACAATGACAGTAGTTTCCACTTAGGTATGATCCCCCTGTAATCTAGCCTCCTATATGTTCATTTGTCTATTATTTTGGAAGCATGTTAACTATAAGGTATGCAATTAACATTACAGGAATAGCTGTGCTTGTTGCTGTTGGATTTTTTGGCTATATGCTAGCATTACTCCAGTGGAGGGTGAGGGCTATGTTTTCTTCCCCAGATGTAAGTTATGCATCCCAATCATTATCTTCTATAGCATGATGTCCTACCATTGTGACAAGTTGGAAAACCTATAAGTGTGTGTTTCGATCAGCGTTTGCAAGAATTTATTTTCGCGGAATTGAGTATTTTAAAAGTGAGTTAAAGTGTAAATTTCAAAACTCTTTGTTTTTTTGTGGTATAGTTTTCTTCCTAGTTATGTTTGGCTCCACTTTTAATCTTCTCAGAATCACTACTGCCTCGGTAGAAGCTACTCCTAGTAGCTGCTTCCAGAATCATTTTTCCTCTAAACATGAAAATTTAGTGGTTTCCAAACACATATTATAAATAACAATTGGTATCCTAAAACTTGAATATGTCTACTGTATTGTTGGTCACAGAACAGAACATGTTTATTGAAGTACTAATGGGAAAATTTCATAACCTTGTTTTATTTTCAGGATCCAAGAGCTTCTTTAAGAACCAAAGGTACAACACCATTTGCAGCAGAGCATCAGCAGCAGCAAAGGCCTCCTCCTCCTCCTCCCAAGTCAGTGAGGCCTCCTTTGATCCCAGCTGAAGATGAATTTGATAAATCAGATGAGGGCTTCTTTGTTTCTCTTGGAAGGCTTTTAGTAAACTCTGGCTCTTCCATGGGTGAAATTTTGGGAGGTTTTTTCACAGGATCCAAAAGGAAACCAATCGCATATCATCAGTACCAGCAGCATCAACAGTACCAATATGCAAACAGACATTCTTCTAATCCATGGCCAATGCAAGAAAGCTTTGTCATTCCAGATGGAGATGAACCACCTGCTATAGAATCAAGAACACCAAAGCCTAGAAAAACATATCCTTTCATTCCCAATGAGATTGAAAAGCCACAGCACTTCAAGCCAACTCAGGGTTATTTGAACACATGGGATGGTGGTTATGATGAACACCACCACCACCAACAACAACAACATCATCAGCCATTACCACAGCATCCCAAGCTACAACACCAGCAGATTCAACACCAACAACAGCACCAGGTTCAAGCTCGTTATTCTTCAACCCCACAAGGTTACTATGAGCAGAACTGTGAGGCGAATGAGATTGTGTTTGGTGCAGTTCAAGAACATGATGGAAGGCGTGAAGCCATGGTGATCAAGGCTGTGGATTATGGGGATCCTAAATTTAGTCACCAAAATATCAGGCCTAGAGTAAATTATGTTGGTTACTCCCATGGTTATTGAAGATTACTGATGATTTCATAGCATCAAATTAAGTTACAAAAGGTATGGATTTTGCTGAAACATGAAGAGAGAGTAGTGCTCAATGCTTAATTTTTCTGCCTAGGCATGACACATTAAATCAAAATAACAAGGGAAAAAAACAAAAAAGAGGACACTGTAGTCATAGAAACTAGAAAGTTTCTTCTGAGCAGATGCTGTAAATTAGGTGAGTACTGATGCTTGTGTGCAATTTGTTAAGAAATATCACAAATAAATAAGGACAATAAAGAAACAAGAATATTACGTGAAAAAACTCCAAAACCGGAGAAAAAATTGCAGGCCGTTGTCTAAACCGATAACCAGAGAATAATCACTATGTGAAAACTTTTACAACACATAGACTTCTCTCAACCTCACCCTACTGCCTCAGTACACCCACACTCTCACAAAACAAATATTTAAACTAAGTCATATATTAGTTTGAAGTAAAACAAAGAACTTGAGTCCAATACATAGCCTTGGCCTCCCTCTTGCTTCACCACAACAAGCAATGTGGGACTTCTCAAATAGCTAATTTACCTTCTATTTTCTTCCTCAACAAGTAATGTGGGACTTATTTTGCAATCAACCTCAACAATCTCCACCTGGATTGCAAGAGTCTTCAGCTTCCACTTTCATTGTCTATACCGACAATCATTGTCTTCACCGACAAACATAATTCTCATTGTCTACACCGACAAAGAAAATTACCATACTCCACCATAAAGAGCACTTCACTTGAAACTAAATCATTCCAAGAATTTTTGCACGTCGAAACCTTGCTACAATTTTATAGTGCAACTTCCATGTTGGCTTTTCTCGGAAGTTCTTCAGCCATCGACACAATCCCACCACACACCTTGCATCAATTTAACCAATGTCCGTGTGTTATTCTGAATCCGCTAGCAATAACTTATCCTTTTCATGGTATAGCGGAAATACCATAAGGATAAACTTTATCTTTCAGAGAAGATCATCATCCTCTCCCATAACAAGGGAGACATTGCTAGCACTTGCCTCAGAGTCTTTTTCTAATACTGTTCCACCTGGACAATTTCTCTTTACATGCCCAAACTTTCCACACTTCCATCATGCCACATTCTTTCCATGGATCTTCTTCTCATTAGCCCCACTCGTAGTTACCAACATCGAGTTTGGTGAAGTGCTTTTCTCACTTTTCATTCTCCTTTCTTTGGAAATAATTTGTCACAACTTCTTCAAAACTCAAAGTTTCATTCCCATACATCAAAACATGTTTGAGATGAACATAGGAAGATGGAAGGGACAAAATGAGTCTTAACGCTTTATCTTCTTCATCAATCTTTACTTCAGTAGATTCTAGTTTAGAGACAATACTATTCAAAGTACAAAGATGAGTAGAGATTTTCGTACCCTCATCCATGCCCAAATTCTGGAATTGCTCCTTCAGCAACAGCCGTTTTGATATGCCCTTTGCTTGATATAACCCTTCAAGCTTCTCCCAGAGTTCCTTGGCTGATGACAAATTCTGCACATTTGCAAGTACATTCTTTTGCAAACACTACTACAACCACAGAGCATACTAAGAATGTGATATCTCATTGAACCAAAGCTTTGATACCACTGTTAAGAAATAACACAACTAAAGAAATAAATAAGAACAATCAAAACACAAGAATATTACGTGGAAAACTCCAAAACCGAAGAAAAAATCACAGCCGTTGTCTAAACCGACAATCAGAGAATAATCACTATGTGAAATTTTTTACAACACATAGACTTCTCTCAACCTCACCTCAATGCCCCAGTACACCCACAGTCTGACAAAGAAAATATTTAAACTAAGTCAAATATTAGCTTCAAGTGTCACTGACTGGTACATCTAAAAATAAAGAACTTGAGTCCGATGTCTAGCCTTAGCCTCTCTCTTACTTCACCACACTAAACAATGTGAACTTCTCAAATAGCTAATTTACCTTAACCATTTTCTTCATCAACAAGTAAAACTTACTTTGCAATCAAACTCAATACAATTTTCACTAAATTGCATTTCAAATTACACTCAGATTAGACCAATTATTAAAAGAAAGGAAAAAGTAAAAGTGAGATTTGTGGAAGGAATCGGACTTACCTTTATTGTGTACTGACAAATCAAATAACAGAGGAATGGGAGATTCTTGGGTTCTTCAAGCTACAAATGTTAATGTGACATCCATTGTTACGTTTGAGCTTCTTGAAGGCAACTACACTATCTGGTAAAAATAAAAACTATGACCTCATTAACATTTAACAAGTAACTTAAGATTCTTCCAAAATAGGGTCAAACTCATTGAATTCCAAGTGAAATTCCATAATCCCTTATTCTCTTTATTGATAAATGGTTTTAGTTATTAATAAAATCCTAATTAGCTTGATATTTAGTGTTTTTGAACTCCCCCGAGAATTGTTTCCTCTTGTGTTTATTTTTGTTTGGTTTTGCTGTGATGGATGGATGGAACCACATATAGCAGACCCAAACTGCTTGCTGGTCTCCTTTAGTTTTTGTTTATCAAAATAGTGAATTGCATTCATAAAACGGGCCAGGCCCAAATACATTGAAAACAAGCACTTTGAAAGCCAAGATACTCGAGACATGAAAGGAACTAGCCCAATAGCCATCTACTCTTCATGATAGCAAAGGGAAAGTACAAAAGTACACCATCTACACATAACAAAGAACTATTCACACTTCGTTTAAAAAAAAAACTAATGACACACAAAAATAATTCAACTTATGTTCTTTTTTTTCCTTGCCCACAATGCATGCCTCTACTGAACTATATTGTGATTAATTTCCGGGCTCATCACCATTGACTTGGGATGGCCTTGGCCTTTGGCTTCATTATCATTGTGAAGAGCGAACTCAACAAGGCGGCGTTGACCTAGTTTACAAACTTTCCCGCTAAGACGATTGTGACATTTGCAGACTTTTCACCGCATTTTCTGGCTCAATTCTCTGCAAAGTCAGCCCACTAGATCACGTCGGCTAACTTATTCAGCAATCGGCAAGGCCCAGGTGAAGGTCTTAAGGATTATTTGTTCAGGTTTACTAACGTTGTTATGCAAGCCAAGAACCAAAGCCCGAGAATATGTGAGGACGCTTTCAAGAACGGCCTGCGGGCGAGGTTTTCAACAGCGACCTTTCCGTTCGGCACGCTGAAACACTCGATGAGGTACGCTAGAGGGTTGCTCACTTCATCATCAAAGAGGAAAGCAATACCCTTAAGACGGCTAGGGATCTAGAGGAATCAGGTAGACCCATGTAGACCTTGCCAAAAGCAGTGGAGAAATCAATTGACGGACCAAAGGACAAAGGAGGACAATCTAAAAGAGATCATGGCTGGTACTCCAAGATGCAGATGAACAACGTCCGAGGCAACGTATGGACAAGAAACAGTGAAGGTGACCAACTAGCTAAGAAGCTTATCAAGTCAGAAAGAAGTTCCGTAAACTGGAAATGCTAATGAAAGATTTTAACGAGTCGCATTCTTTTAAGAATAATTCTTGTAAACGCAAGTCGACCTCCTTTGTAAATGCGCATCCTTTTTGCTAATTTTGTTTTGCAGATGGAACAGTTGCATAGTCGGCCAACCATTAAGTTGTGGCCTGTCCGTTCAACCATTTCCAATTATCAAAGTAGTTCATGGCCGGACTAAGACTGACGATTATCTGACTTATCCACCGTCCATGATCCTTCGACAATGTTGTGTTGGGCCATATGACCTAAAGATCGAATGACCAAACATCGACCAAATTTGACTGGCCTTCCCTGCTCACCCGCTTGACCCCATTAGCTCATCAGACCGACCAAGATAGGTCACAGGTAATGCAGCCGGACAATTTCAATGCATATCTTCGGCCGAACGACAAGCTCGTAAGTGAGTGAAAATCACCCAAGTAAGTGATTGGCCAGCCAGCCATAAAATCTCCAAATGATCACCGATCGCGCAATATTAATATCAATACCAATACTAATATCAATATCAAATCCCGTGCTGGCATCGCGCTGCATGATGAACAATGAGCATTAATCGCGCGATATCAAATCCTGTGCTGGCATCGCGCCGCATGATGAAAAATGAGTGTTAATCGCGCGATATCAAATCTCGTGCTGGCATCGCGCCGCATGATGAATAATGGGCGTTAATCCCTCGATATCAAATTCCATGCTAGCATTGCGCCGCACGATGAACAATGAGCGTTAATCGCTCGATATCAAATTTCATGCTGGCATCGCGCAACATGATGAACAATGAGCATTAATCACGTGATATCAAATCCTGTGCTGGCATCGCGCCACATGATGAGCACGGAGCGCTGGCCACACAATATCAACTCATGACTAGTAACTTAGACAAGTCATTTAAAACTCCAAGCTAAAGGATAAGAGAGTGTGCGACGACTAAGCAAGCTAAAACAAGGTTCAAAATGCAAGGTTCAACATACAACGTGAAATGTCGACCGACATGCTTGAATGATAAAGGCTTTTGCGGCCAATTCTTGACCACAAGCCTTGGGGGGCTGTGGACTGGTAGAGGATCTTAGCGAGCTGGCTATGTACGAGGTTAGAGGACTAATTTGTGTCTAGAGCAGGCCGGCCATGTATCCGTGCATTTGACCCAAGCGAGAAGCAAGCCCACCAAGGACATGGAGGGGGTGAGGTTCGACTGAGGATGGCTGGTGCGTAATGGGCCGTCAGGGTCTTGACCAAGCTGGCTTAGTTCTCACCTTAGAGGCCTGAAATGGTCCAGTGAACGCGTGACAGGCTAGAATGCTATGTATCTAGTCGGTGGGATGGCTGGATTACCATGTACCTGGTCGGTGGGATTTTGCGATTAAGATACTCCGATATCTTTTCTCCACTTCGCACAGCTTGGTGAGCAAGTAACTGGCCGGATACAATGTACTTAGACTTAGGGTTGGCAGCCTCCCCGATTATATAAGGGGTGGCTCCCTTATTCAATGTATGTTCACTTTTACACTTGAATAATACTATAAGATTCCTTTGCTCAGCCGGCCAACTTGACTCCGAGGTTTCTTTGCTCAGCCGGCCGACTTAACTTTAGGGTTTCTTTGCTTAGCTTGCCCGTCTTGGCCTTAGGGTTTATTCCGGAATAATAATTAATGTTAGTAATTGAGTCAAGATAACTGGAAAAAAATATAGATATTTCAACAAGGTTATATAATAAATGAGAGCATGTAATAATTAGTAGTATATGAATATCACTATATTTAGGGGTACATGGTAGTGTAACATAGACCACAAGAAATTAGGACCGTTGGATTTCATTAAAAGATTTGATGGACCAGATTAGCCACATGACCATGTCATGTGAATCCCTCAAAGGAGGGGATCGGAATCCGTCAACAAATACATCAATAGATTCCATAAATGCTTGCTTCAGACTTCATCTTGCAACCGGCATTTCCCGGTGAGAGTAACTAGACACCCGTTACTGACAGCGGTATTTACGGAATTTCGTTACACTGTATAATTGCCACCTATTTATTCCCTCACTCCACACCCAACCGAAGAGAAAGTGAGAGGAGAGAACCAAACACCCCCTTTCTCACCATCCTCTTCCCAATTTCTCCGGTAAAGATGTCACCGTTGCCAGCGAAGACAATCGACGCCGACGACGATGACGACATGCAAGAGGTTCTGTTCGCTAAGAGAGGCTGCATCTGCTACTTGATGCCTTGTTTCTCCTCCGAAACATCGTCGCCGTGGTGGGAGCGGGTGCGGTCGCCGGAGAATAGGGAGAGGTGGTGGGCTCGGGGGTGGAACACGGTGCGGGATTGGTCGGAGATCGTCGCCGGACCCAAGTGGAAGACCTTCATACGGCGCTTCAACAACAACAGGAACCGCGCCGCTTCCTACGTCAAGAAAGGTTCCTTCCACTACGATCCGCTCAGCTACGCCCTCAACTTCGACGACGGGAACGCCGGAGAAGACGGTTACAGTGGCGGTTTCTCCACGCGGTTCGTTTCCGTTCCGGCGTCGACGATAGACCTCGGGAAAGACGCCCCCGCATTCACGTGACGATTACATGCCGCGAGTTGCGCTGCGTTTGCTAACGTGTGCTGGGAGCGTTATTTTCCCCACCGTTTCTTGACCAAAAGGGTTGTGGGAGATGGTGACGGTGCGCGTGTACGTAGAAGAGTCTTTGTTCCCATCGCATTAGTTATTAAAATTAGTGGGCATTTTTGTTTTTGATTGATTTTGGAATTTGATGTATATTCAGATAAAGAAGAATATTGCTTTGGCTTTTTTCGAAATCGTTGCCGTTGTTAGGAATAATTAGGGTTGAACTCTTAAAGGTGGCATTCATTTCTTCCTAATTTTTCAATAAAGTAAAACTAAGAGTGTGGGAACCTAAATTGAGGTTCATTCCTCAAATTGAACATTTATTTAAAAGAGGGAATCGATAGCATATTTTAATAGGACAGCCGAATTGATTTTTTCTGAAACAACAGAACCTATATATGGAGTTTCACACGAGGCATGTCATAGCATATGATTGTTTCTTTTTTTTTTTGAAGCAGCATATGATTGTTTCACTCGTGTACAATTGTTGAGGTGGAAAAATTAATTCCCAGTAATAAATATGTAGAAAAACATATTGATTGTTTTATATACAGAACAAGATGATTAGTACTGGAACTTTCCGTTGGAGAGAAAAGGGAAAAAGAGCATGGGATAAAGGGGAAAAGACAAAAGAAAAGAAGAATAACAACGTTAGCTTGACTCACAAGAACTCAAAAAGATGAGAGAACCTTTGGAAATGTTGGTTGACATTTTGGCACTAGGAATGGGAAAACCCCATATTGTGCAAGACAAGGTTCCTCGAGTGATGGGATTATACATGGTTTAATTTGAGGGTGGCACCGTGGCAGCATTGAAGCAAGGCTGGAGCACTAATATTAGTTCATATGGATTTGCTACGGAAATAATTCCTGTATACCTAAACAGTACAGACACCTCTGTATATTTTTTTTCTCTCTATCTTTTTCTTTCAATTACATCACATCATATATCACACTTATCACTTATCTCTCATCTCTTCCTATCTCTTTCTAGTCCCTTTAGATGTCCACCCATCTTTATTCGATTTGATATACTTGCACCTTGAATAAATAAACATTATTAACCCAAATATATTGGGCCAAGCCACACCCTATAAGAGCCAACTAAGACTGGCATAGTTTTGAGATGGGAAAAATAGCAGCTTCCAACAAATGAAATTTTTTGTTTACAAAAGTAAAGAAATAATGTCTCAATCCTTTTTTTATTTTATTTTTTCAAATGTATCAACAACCGATAATTATGAAACTAATTTTCGGAGACGTTAACAACACATTAAGTAAATAGACCTGTCCCAACAATAATGTTTCAATCCAATGTAAAATTCAAATAGTAATTATAGAAATTTTACATTGATTTTGCTTTATAAATATGATGAGTGATCATGAAATGTGAACTTGTCAAATTTAAAACCATAAGTTGAACGTTATTGAGCTGGTATGAAAATCCAACAAATTGTGCATGATGGCACTAACGACCGACTTAAGCCCTGATTGGGACCTCAGTGATTAATAGTTCTCCTAACTAACACACGCGCTGGGAGAGCGTGAACTTAATTTTATGACCATAGTTTGTTGGCAATATCCAAGTATTCCACACGAATTTAGATTCTTTCATGTGAAATTTCTCTTATGTGTCATTATGTGAGAGTTTTGTGTCTATCTTTTCCTTCCTAAACATTTAAAGGATCCCACTATATCTATTTAATGCATATATATGAAGAGAGATAAACAGTATTCAAATGCATTCTACACCCTGCAGCATACACAGCACAATTGTCCTATGACCGCAGAACTTTGGAGCCAACAAAAACAAATGCTAGCCCCACCACCAACACTCACATGTACTCAAAACATTTCTGTAAATTATTTTACAATTGATTTTATAATTAAAATCAAATTTCATAAGTTTTTAGCGTAGCTTTTTTAATGCTAGAATTGATTTTGAAACAAAAAGTTAATTCAAGTATGTCATCAATAGTTTATGGTATGATAGAGTATTTAGATGAATTACTCTTTCATTCTAATTTATAACAAAAAAGTATCAAAGAGAATTTAGTTAGTAGCACATCTTGCCCTACAATAAAACCTAGAGTGTACATGCATACTCATTAATTAGAGGGTTCGTTATATAACTGAAGTTCCTTTAATTACATTAATGATAAGGGTCTACGAGTGTATAAATGGTGTTTATGGTCGATTCAAAGATTTTGCTTCATATTTATTAAGGAGTGAATGATGGAGCCAATCATGATTGATGAGGTGACAATGTCATCCGACGAACGATGATCTCTACCATGAACTTGGCTGACCAAGATAGATACATAACAGTCCAAATCCCTCAGGGATTTGAGTCAAGAAGTGACGAAGAAGCCTTTGAGTTATCCTTGAAGTGTTATCGGTCAAATGCCTTTGTGACTTAAGTTCGACGAACTTGAATACCAAATCAGTACATCGGTACAGTGTTTGAGGGCTCTGTATATAATCAGAGCCCAATTAATACAATAATAGTGATTGAGGGGAACCTGTTGATGCACGAATGGTGTTTTATGGCGAATCCCTTAATCCCAAGTCAGGTTTAACGAAGGAGGAGATTGCAAAGCAAAACCTGGTTTGATGAGGCGAGTGTTGCTACCAGCTAGCCTTGTTCTCGGCCATAGATTTGGCTGGCTATGGTTGATTAATCCTAAATAGTGTTGATGGCTGATCCACAAATATCGTGCCATGCTTCTTATAGGAGTGAATGATAGAGCCAATCACAATTGATGAGATGATAATGTCGACCTATGAACCAACGATCTCAGCCATGAACTTGGTCAGCCAAGATGGACACATAACAGTTCAAGAATCAATTTTGAGATTCAAAAGTTTCTCTTCTGAATTGTAAAAAGGTTTACAAAGATGCACTGATACTTATGATACTCAAATCGTGAATCCATTATATGATAATAGACCCTTGTTGGTGTGTGTGCTGGTCTAACATTTCTTTTATTCTTTCCTTCTTTATTTTAGAACTTTTTAGGGGAGTGTTGTTTTTCTATTTAACTAATACATAGAGATTGAAGACATTATCATTTCATACGAGAGTAGACTCCTTTTGTAGTTGGTAACATGCTGTCTGTATATTCCACCGACAGAACTCAAAACAAATTTAAAATTAAGCTACAATAACAAGAAAGATGCCGCCACAAAAGTAGTATAATCAAAATCTGAAAATAAACAAAAGGATGTTACTAGTTATGATTGAAAGTCATGGATTTCCTCTCCTCTAAATTAAGTTGGGATTTGATTTCCCACTACTGTCCTATAGAAATCACTTTTCCTAAATAGGTTTTAAAACCTAAATCATTTCACTTTCAACACACTTTTTCTAAAATCAATGTATTGATCCAAACACGCATTCAATAAATTCAACCTTGCTGTGTAGATCCACAATTCCATAAAGTTCTCAAAATGTGAGCATGACATAAGTACATGGATTTAAAACATAAAAACTCAACCACCTTGGGTGCTATCAGATGGTTGATCTATCAAATCATTAGTCTAGAAAACACAAAACAGTTGGGTTTGCTAGCAAGTCTAGTATTCCTAAAAAGTGCAAATCCAATATCATTTTCTTCTTGAACAAATGAACAAATACCCCCCCCCCCCCCCGCCATCTTTCCCCCAAGTCAATTTTGGAACTGATTGATTCCCATTATAAATCTGTCTTTAATTTCAACATGGACACATGGGACCTGGGAGGGGGTAAAGTGGCCCCACATGAGTGCAGCTACAGCCAATTTTTGAATCAAAATTCATCAAAAAATAAATAGATCCTGTTACACCAGCTTTTGTGGATCCCACCATCACTGCCCAGCCTAAAAGATATTAAGCACAAAAGTTTTCCATTCACACTCCCAAGAAAGTATGTGCAGTAATAAAGAAAAAATAGATTAAACAAAACCAAATGCCTCAAAAAACCAAAAGCACTTGCCACTCTCCATTACCAGACACAGAAAGAGACAAATCTGGCTTTGAAACAGGCTAAGCCTCCAGAACCAATTCCAATGAACTACCACAGATCTCTCCATTGTTATTATTTTGAGTAAATTGTACAAATTGTTTGGACTATGGAGTTGATAGATCTAACAAGGATATGTTGATGTTTTTTCATGTACTATGCATAACCAAATAAAATCAGATCAACATTTGCTATCATAAACCCAATTTCAACATACTGTTTGAAGAAAGAAAGAGTTGAGTTTCTTTTATCTTCTTAACTTTGAATCATAATATACCAATATCATGCCACAATCAGCCAGCACAATTTCAAAACTAGCACACCAAAATTTTTGGAATTCTATGAGAAGAGAAGCTATAATCAATGGATTGTAGAAAGAAGAAAAAATATTATGTGGATACCTTTCATACCTCTTCTGTTCCCCTCATCCCCCTCAAGTCTGTATTAAGATGAGATGGCATACCCACTTGAGCTTCCAAAGAACCATGAAAATTTCCCTTCTTTGGCCACAACCAGATTTTGGAGATAGAAAAGCTGTCACCTTTACTGACACTACTAATCTTCTTTGCCTCCATATCCCCCTCCACTGAAAGCTTCTCAGCATTTTCTGTTCCTTTGGTGAGTCTTGTATGATGATGACTTTTATGTTCACTGTTCAAGGCTACCCTGAGTTCTGAACTGCCAACAACATATTGGTAAGATCCCATTGAGAAACACCTTCTTGCATCCAGATTACTGCTACTTGTTTCTCCAACTCCGTTAATCTCCCCAGCCTCCACATCCACCTTTCTGAATTTACCAAGCCTCACAGGAAAAACCCCTTTCTCTCCAGTTTCTTCAACAGCAACTGTTTTCTGTCTAGAATTGAATCTATTTTCCACATCATCATCTTGCCTCAGATCATCAAAATCAAACATGGGGTTTTCAATAGAAAATCCTGGAGCCATGAGGGTTCCTCTACAAAGAGGGCAAGTGGAGTTTGACAAAAGCCATGTGTCTATACAAGTGATGTGAAAAGCATGGCTGCACATAGGAAGCAACCTGAGCTTATCCTTTTCAGTAAACTCACAGAGACAAACAGCACAGTCAAATTGCTCTTTCATACCCACAATCTCCTTGAACTGAAAAACAGGAAGCGCATCAATGAAAGCCTGATCCAAACCAGAATCATGGAGGTGGAAGAGCTGCTGCAGCTGTCTCTGGAGAGCATCAGAGGTGGAGATTTCATTGTGTCTGTTAGATTGAGCAGATGCAGAAGAAGATGGGTGCTTTATGAGGAATCTAACAAGCAGGTGGAGCAGACCAGAAATGAAAAACAGAACAGCAAGAACCACTATGATGAAAAGAACAGCTGGGCTAATTCTAGAACCAGAAGATGATGAAGAAGGTGGAGGTGGTGGTGCTGAAGAAGAAGACATTGGTTCCTTGTGGAAAGTACCAGCACCAGGGTATGGGGATGATGATGAAGATGAAGACAAAACCGGTGGTGGGTAGCTCAAGTAACCATCTTTCTGCTGGATTTGATGCTTAATCCAAGCCATCTTCAAATGGTTATGGCCAAAAAACAACATCGGATACATGCTTTTCTGACACACCTCACACAGATCACAAAGGTATACCCAACAAAATATGCTCCTCAACCAAACACAATCCTCGTCATATCTCTACACTAAAATACAACAAAAGTCTCACCTAAACTTACATCACACAGATACAAACAAGGACTAAGTGATCAGGCTTCACTCTTATCCTACCTATTTATTGGAAAAATCAATTCAGATGAAAATACCAAATAGTGATGGAGCAAGATTTCTTTTTGACGCAGTAGCTTGACTGAACTCACCCATCCGGCTAATGGGTAGTTCTGAATTTGGATGATTCTGAATTTACTCGTTGAGAATGAGTGATTATGATGTTTTTCTTCAGGATTTCAAGGCGCCCTGTGTTGAGCGGGAAGAGAAAAGTGAAACGTGAAACTCTTTCTGTTGGCTGTGTCTCCCTGTCCTGAGATCCGAACCAAATACGCCAAATTTATTTCTGGGAAGAAGGAAAGAATCCAAAATTGTGAAAGGAGCAGCAGTTCCCAAAGTGAGAGGTAAGGGATGACAAAAAGAAACACCCAAAAGTTTAATCCCACTCGTCGTAAAGGAGCGTGCCACTCACTGTGAATCCACTTTTTTGGTTTCTATGGTTGGATGAATTTATGGAAAATAAATAAATAAAAATTAGGTTTTAATACAATTTCTATATGATATTGTAAAATTAGCTTGTAACCAAAATAAAATATTGTAAAATTAGCTGTATATGTTTTTATTTGAGATTTTGACACCTTAATTCTGAAAGAATGGAAATTGGGTAGGTTGGAAAATATTTATTAAAATGAGGTTGTTTGCAAGATTATGCATATATAAGACGTGTTACAATGTGATAAAAATAAGGATTGTTCAAACTAGACATATCAAATGAGTCAGAATCAAAATCAGAATATGCACTGTTTGATGGGATGTAGAGAGCATACTGGTTAGCAGGGGATACCTATAAATAGGAGTTTACATACCATGTTACTCACACTTCATCCTCTCCCTCCTCCTCTTTCATATTCTTCTTCTTCATCATCATTGTCTCCTCCTCCTACATATAAATTATAAATTATAATAATTTTAAAGACCGTAAACTGCTCCTTTTGTTACACATAAAAATGTCACTTTAAAATTTTTATTCGTAGATAAAAGAATTTTTTGTTGTGCAAACTAAATCAATTATGGACAAAAAAAAAAAGTCGTCAATTAATGATGAAAAAACCAGCACCTCCACCTGAAATTCAGCACCTTTAGTTGGTATACCCTGCAAAGTGTACCAAAGTAGCAATTTGGTAACAAATTTCCATGTACACACATTGAATCCCAGTTCATAACATCTTGCTATTTGTGTAAAAAAACCTTTATTCTTTTATTGGAAAAATTATATTGACATTCTAAGAGGAAATGCACGAAACTTAACTGAACAGATCATACATTCCATACACAATCATCTTATGAAGATTTCTCAAAGTGCATACATGTGGAACGATGTTTTATGAGCTTTAAACAATTTACCAGATCAGTACATTACACTTATTAATAACAGTGGAGCATGAAATTCGAGGGGACAAGATAAATCTATAAATTTAGGAACAATATACTGGTTTTTTGGCTCCATCTATGTGGAGAAATGCCAAAATATGTCAAGCCCACTTTGTCTCACTTAAGCAAGTGGAGAGGGGTCGGTTAGCGTAAGAGAGAAAAACTGATTTTGAAAAAAAGAGGCAAAAAAAAAGTGAGAGAGAAGAGTAGAAATGATTTTTGCACATACACAAAGTTATACCCCACGCTTTCGTTCACCGTCAAATTGGGCTGAAATTTTGCAATAGGTTCGTGACTTCCGGCTCTTTAATATGGATGGTTGGATTGGCGAAAAGTGGTCTGAGGTGGAAGAAATTGCGTCTGGATAGTAGCAGTGAAAATCTGGTTTTCTGGTTTTCTTTGTTCTCTATTTCATATTTGTTGTCTTGTTCTTTGGCTGAGTATTGAGCACGAATTGTGCTATGTTATGAGACTCTCTTGTACCCCCATTTTGATCATAATGGAGCTTGATTGACTGGCTTGTGCCCATGCTTTTCACTTCTCACATTGAGAAGGTTTTCCACGTTAAAATCTTTGTGTCTCTTCCTTTGTGTGATTTTTTTGTTTCTGCCATTATTTGTTATTGCTCCTCATTGATTCTTGCAAGTTGGGGAAATTATTATCCGCTACATATTGCTCTATTTGAGTTATCGTTTCATTGTATTGAGTTTCCCATCACAATATTGCCTCAAGTTTTATCGGTTGATTTGAAGAGGAAGAAGCGTCTCAATAACTTGTAGCCCTTCTTCTTATTCATGCAATTAATCCACATCTTCTACATATCAAACACTTCACTTGCAATTAATCCTCTAAAAGCATCAAAGCAATTTAACTCAAGACCCTAGACCCTTTAATAGCAACTTGCAATTATCAATAGAAAAATGGAGCAAGCTTTATTCTCCCTCACACTCATCCTTGTTTTTCCACCTTGCATTCAATCACTACATCTGCACAAACACGTACATCAACCACATCAAACCAATTTGACACTAGGGTTAAATATGTTTTTTGGTTCCTCTCTTTCAAATGAGTTTTGATTTTCGTCACTCATTAGAAAATCTTATGGAGTTCATCCCTAAACAATGGGAAATAACCGGGAATTGTCCTCGCCCGCAAAAATGAGCTCCAGTGGCTTGCCAGGTGTGTGACGGGTATTAGTTATAGAAGGATATTGTGTACCTTATGAAGAAAGGGGTTTGGTCCCTTTTATAGAAGTGGAGGCTCTTTGGTGATCTCAAGGCATGATTAAGACCTCTAGCTCGTTCCCTGTCGTTGGATCTCCCTGGCAAGGATTCCAACTCGATGGCTTGATCCTCGTTAGGTACCCTGACTGTTGTCAGGCCTCCACCCTAGGGACTAACCCTAGTGGATGTGGGGCTGATTGTCGCCCTGGCAGGTGGTCGGACGGGAGGTTGGTCGGAGAGGGAGGTGATCGCCTTGTCGTAGTGGGGCGGTCGGACCTTCCGATCGGAACAAAGAGATAGAGGAAGATGTTGGTAGCCTTGAATCATCAAGTGGAGAGAATGTACCTCTCTTTCATAGCTACATATTTGAAACTTTTCAAAAGAAGACACACGGAAATGTTTAGAAAGAAGACAAGTAAAAACTCTTCATCGCTCTTAACATCATAGAAAATCATAAATAGCTGCAGAATCACCAAGTTATTTCCCCTTTCAAGGACAGTGAAAGGAAAAATTTCCGTCTAAAAAATGTAAATAGAATCTGTTTTAGATTTTATATTTGAGTAATAATTTCATGTTTACCGTATATTTTTTAAAATTTTTCTTTTTATCAGAATCTATTTAATTTTTCTTTAGGATTTTTTAATTTTTATCCATTGGGCATGAGGAGTCCACTAATCTACAAGCGTAGATGGTCATGATGCAGTTTAGTAAAATATTGGGCCCTTTAGTTTCGTGGGATCTAAACAGTAAACACTAACCTGTATACCTAGTTCTAAGAAGGATGGATTTCAACAACATAAAAGTTATCACACTTTTTTTTTTATGATTAAATCGATTTTTATTGAATCTCATTGAATTTTATGTGCACTATAGGTTTGATGCTTTGGGTGTTGTTTCTTCTTGGCTCGTGGGTATTTTGTTTTTGTGCAAGTTCTATAGGTCTTTTTTTTATTGCTGGTTGTGGGGTTCCTTGGTAAGTTTTTTTGCTTTTTGTTGTCTGCCATTTGAAAGTTTGTGTCTCTTTTTTGTATAGGCTGCCTCTTTTTCTTCCTTTGTGAAGATTACCAAGTTTCTTCTGCTTATATATAATATGTTTTGCTTTCTACTGTTTTTTGCGTGTCCTAGTATTTATTTATTTTTTGTTACATTTGGAAAAATAAAACAACAAAGAAAAGCTAAGCTAGAAATTCCAAACACAAGAATACAATCATAATTGAAGGAGGTAATTTCAAGATTCGAAAAAAAGATCTTTCATTAGACGCCTGATGAGCCAAAGCATCCGTCACCAAATTACGCTCTCTTGAAATAATCAAGAATTGAACCTTTCATGCGCAATGCTCCCAAAAATACTAGAGATCCAATTTCCTTCTAGATCGCGCATAGAGGCTTATGACCATGCCTCGAATTCCCTAGCCCAATTAGTAGGAGGGAGTGAGCTGCTACTTGTTAATCCTAAGCAACTATGCAACTTGAACTCATATCTGCACCAGAATTTACTATAGCAAAAACAACCTTTTCCCACCTCTTCCAAGCTTGAACATCCATCATAATCTGTCTCAAAACATAATTCGCAGGCCAGATATTATGGTTGAACAACTCTTCATTTGTGAGTTTCCATAGCCACCAAAATAACAATCATGAGATTCGAATTATGCTGTTGGAGGACATTACCAAACCAGATATTAAAAGGCATAAGATGCGGTAATGGGGGCAGCATATATAGAGATAACATAAGCCCAAAATATTCTAGACTTAGGACTTTTGTGAAACAAGTGATCTATCCTCCACCTCCGCTCAACAACGAGAACAATTAATCAGCCAAAGAAAGAATCTTTACCTTCTCTGGGGCGCAACAACGCCATATATGCTTCCATAATCTACCAAAAACTTGGTCATCCTCAGAAGTCAAAGAGCATAAGCAGAACATTCTAGATTTTTCAAGGTTAACTTTCATTCCTAAACACTATAGAAATCCCGAAGTGTTTGAGAAACTAAGCGCATTTATTCCTTACTAGCTTGGAAAAGTAGAAGCAAATCATCTTTAAAAAAATTAGTGTGAAATACCAATACCTTCCCTGGTGATCCGTATTGGCTGCCAAACACCCTCCTCAACTAGCTTCTGAGTCTGAATAGTTAACCGCTCCATGTAAAGTACAAAGAGATATAGAGAAAGAGGATTGTCCTGTCTAAGGTCTCTTTGAGGAGTAAAGGGTGACAGTTTCGAGCCATTACAAAGCACATATATGTTTGCAGAATGAACTCCCCACACAATAAGATTAATAATAGAGGGTGAGAACCCAAAATCTACAAGATTAACTCGAAGGAACTCCCAATTGACTCTATCATAAACTTTTTCCATATCAATCTTCAACGCCACCAAGCCTCTTCTCTATTATGAGTATGGATAATAGGGCTGTCCAAATAAAAAAAAACCGAACTGGAACCGAGCAAATCGGTGATTTTTTTGCTAAACGGGTCGGTTGGATTCGGCCACAGGTTTGACCGGTCCATTTTTATGGGTTCATGTGGGTTTGACCGGTCGGTTTCGGTTTGGGCTCCATCCCGACCGAACTGACCGAACCAGGTCTTAGAAGAAAAAACTGGCCCAGGCCCAATATCAGAGTCTGAAGTATAAATCTCTTTCCTTCTCTTCCTCCTAACCTTAGCTGCCACCCCACCACAGCCTCCATCCTCTCAACCCTAGCCACCACCCCACCACTGCTCCATCCTCTCAACGCAGCGCCGCCGCCCCACCACTATTCCATCCTCTCAACCCAGCGCCGCCCGCCACGCTTCTACTCTCAACCCAGCGCCGCCGCCGCGCCTTTGCTCTCACCCCTCTCAACCGCTGCGCCGCCGCTGCTTTCACCATCTCTGTCTCACTCTCACAGTCTCTCCAGTCATCACTACCATCGCACCTCCACCCCACCATTGCCTCTCTCCCACTTGAATCCACCGTCGGCGCCACTCCTCCTTCTCTTGAAGCTAGATCCTCTCTGTGGTTATTTTTCTTTGTTTTATTTTGTGAGTTTTTTTCTGGAACCATCACTGGAATGTGAAATTTTTCTTCCTTCTCACTTTGTTTGTGGTTACCATGTAACCGACCGAATTTACCCGCACCCGCAACAACCGAGATCCGACAAAACCAATGTTTTATACGGACGGTGGCGAGTCTAGATTATTGGTGATTTTCATCCGACGAAACCGACACCGATGGCCCGAAATCGACCGTAACCGACCGATGGGTACTTCTAATGGATAATGTGTATCACTTCTTGTATTAGAACGATGTTATCTTTCGTTCCTCGACTCGGAATAAAACTAATAATTTTTTTTTTATATTTTGTCTTCCTTGTATAAAAGCGATCAAAAACACACAAAACAAAGAGGGGGGTGGGGGTTGTTCGCAACCATTCTTCCATTTCTTCAATTGACTAAAGAAACAAAATGAAAGAAATATTTAAAAATAGTCTTTTTGTGTTTCATTTTTAAAATAATAAACCACATTACAAATAATATTTCACTTTCATCCCATTGGGCCACTGGTGCAAAAATATGTTTTTATTGCTAAGATACCCAAAAAAGTGATTGGCCAGTCCAGTTATCATTTGAAGAAAAAAAAAATCTTTTTTTTTTGAACTGAGTGAGATTATATTTAAATTTAACTTAATTAAAGTGCATTATAATTTTATATTTTAAAATTTTAAAAATTTACACTCTTAATTTTTTTCCCTTAAGAATATAATAATTTCTTTTGAGAAGATAGGCATTTTAAAATATTTACTTTTCTTTTAAGACGTGACTATCACTTTTGTTTGTTTGCATTTTGCCATCATGGACCCAATCTAGGTTAGTTTTTTCATTGCTAAATTGACGACAAATAATTTGTGACTTGTATGTGTACCCAATTGGACTCATGTTGGTCGTGCTCTAGCGACTCTCTTAAATAATGTTTAAGATTGAAAGGTATTGAAAAGGAGTTTATTTATTTGAGTGAGTATATTGGACTCAGATTCCTTTTTGAAACATGGACTCAGATTCGTTTTGCTCTAAGGTGGTTAAAACTAATAAGTTTAAATATGTTTTAGGTCCTCTACTTTGAAGGTTTTTTTTTAAACCGCATAAGTATTTTTTTTATACACTCCTAAGTGAAAAATAATAGTGTGGTTTTAGTCACTGCCGTCAATTTCTGTTACAAAAATCCTGAGTTAGCTAACAGAGGATGACGTGGCCCTTTTACACGTCTCCAAGTAGCCCTACAAAGTGCTGACATGGATATTAAAGGAAAGTTACAAAATATTCACAATGTGATTCGAATCATGAACATAGTGGATAAGGGGTAAATCCTTACCACTAAGCATTATGGAGACTTTATAACTTAATGGTAAGGTTTTTACCCTTTATCCACCATAATCGGAGTTCTAATCCCATTATGGATGTTTTGCAACTTTTCTTTAATATCCACGTCTACACCTTGCAGGACCACACGGTGATGTGTAAAATGGCCACGTCACCATCCACATGGTAATTATATAAAATGTAAATATTAAAATTAATTTTATGTTAATAAACAAATAAAAAACTGATATTCTATAATTTCTATCACAATTTCCCCCTAACTTTTACCCATGATAGTAGACATGATAGGATAAGAGGCTGATGTTACAAACACTAAATGCAGGATAAGATTACTACCTAAAAATAGAATTTGAGTGAAAAATATAGGTAAGGGAGTGTGAGTGACTTGTGAATGAATCCGTCTTAAAAAGCCCTGTCTTGTCCAATGTTCATTTCCGTCCCTACAACTTATCAAACTGAACTCTGATAATATCAGGCTTTGTTTGCGTGTGTCTGTAATACCAGCAAAAACAGAGTCATGGCAGGAACACTGTCCTTTTACAGGGATGTTCTGCCAGTTTTGGTGATTATAGGCAACGAATTCTGTGACACTGCTGTACTCACTATGTTCAAAGCAGCCACAAATCAAGGAATGAACCACCATGTCTTTGTTGCATATGCTTATGCTGTTGCCACTGCTTTACTCTTACCTGTGTTTTTTCTCAACAGAAGGTTAATTTCCAATTCTTTATTTCATAATTGAGACAACCTACACTTTGATCATTAATTTCTTCATGTTTTGCTTTTCAGATCAAGAGTGCTTCCTCCCCTTAGTTTCTCCATAATATCCAAGATAGTTCTTCTTGGGGTCATAGGGTGTGTAAAAGCTAAGGAGTCTTATACTTGTGCTAATTTGTGTTTCATGTTTTGGATTTTCATGGCCATGTGTTAATTGCAGGAGTATATCCCAGATACTGATTTATGCTGGCATCAATTACAGTTCTCCAACACTTTCTTCATCAATTGGTAATCTGGTACCTGCTTTCACTTTCATTCTCGCTGTCACCTTCAGGTTCACTCTCCTAACTCCTTTGTTAATTCTATTTGCCGATTTCCTCCTGGTATGAAGTTCTTAAGATTAACCATTCAGAGTATCTAAGTCTATAGTCAACTTAATTTTTGTTTTCTCTTTTGCTCTTAACACCTGAATTAAGGATGGAAAAATTAGCCGCAAAAAGCAGAAGTAGTCAAGCTAAGGTAGCGGGAAGCATAATATCAATAGCAGGTGCATTTGTATTGACGTTCTACAAAGGTCCATCAATCATGAAAGCTCAGACCCATCTTTCCTCATTACTTCATCATCCATTTCGCTTTCTTAAATCAGAGGATGCAACTTGGGCCGTTGCTGGCATTTTACTCACAGCTGGTTATTTCCTTGCAGCACTATGGTACATTTTGCAGGTAGGATCTGGATTATCTAAAGTGAGAGATATAATTTAGAAATTAAAGTGCATAATATTGATAACGTTGATGAACACATAATCAGTTTAGAATTTTATAAATGCAAGCTTCAGAGAGTTAGTTCTTAAAATTTTTGTTTCCTATATTCATTGCACAGGTGCATATCTTGAAGGAGTTCCCAGATGAACTAACGTTAGTCTTCTTCTACAATGCGACTGCCACCATCGTATCCACAACTGTAGGTTTATTTGTAGTGCCAAATGCAAGTGCTTGGAAGATAGGGCTAGATATTTCACTGATGTCCATTGTTTGCACTGTAAGATACTCTGCAAATGCTGCTTTACTTTCGAGAAAAAGAAAAAAAACACTTTAATCCGGTGTAGTTTATTGATGCCACATTTTTTTTTCAGGGAATATTTGGGAAGTTATTGGGCAATGTAGTTTACGCCTGGTCACTTCGCTTAAAAGGTGCTGTCTATGTAACATCATTCAAGCCATTCCAAATTGTTATTGCTGTTGGGATGGGTGTTATGTTCCTTGGTGATACTCTTCATCTTGGAAGGTATGACTAATTCAATTTCAGCTTTTGATCTTAAACCATGGGGAAGAAAATATACAAGTGTGGTAAAATGAAGCAATTGCTATCTCACAATGTGTGCTTATAAATCCTTCAACCTGATACTAGCCAGTTTTTGGCAATGTTCTTGCTCATTACTGATTTTCCACTTATCAAAAGCCATTTCAAATAGTTAATATCACTAAAGCCTTTTGCAAAACAATGTTGTCATGTAAAGAAGAAACTGTACTATTAAATTATATAGCTTATTAAACTGTTCATTTGTGTACAATCTTTATGCATTTTGCAGTATAATTGGAGCCATAATAGTATCAATTGGCCTGTATGCTGTATTGTGGGGAAAAGCAAAAGAAGAGATAGAGGAAGATGTTGGTAGCCTGGAATCATCAAGTGCAGAGAATGTACCTCTCTTGCATAGCTACATATCTGAAACTTTTGAAAAGAAGACAGATGGAAATGTTTAGAAGGACCAGTAAAAACTCTTCACTGCTCTTAGCATCAGAGAAAACCATAAAGAGCTGGTGAATCACCAAGTTGTTTCCCCTATAAAGGACAGTGGAAGTAAAATTTTCAGTAGCTTACTAGATTTAATGAGACAAGTATGGGATTACATCAACAGAAGTTCTTGTCTCCTTTCACCTTTAAGCATGGTTGGCAGTGCATATTCTGGTGTTACTTTTATGTTTGATGATAAAAATACTGTAGTTATGCCTTAGAATGGAGCTGCACTGAATCTTTCCATAGAGAGGGAGCAACCTTTCTTCAAGTGTTTTATGATAAAGCTGGCATTTTCTGTCTAATAGCATGTCAATATGTCATTCTCAATGTGAAGATGTAAATGATAAGTGTATATATTTATATAAATTTCTTTGTATGTTTAGGACAAGAAGTAAAAACTCTTTATTGCTCTAAACATCATAGAAAACCATAAAGAACTGCTGAATCACCAAGTTGTTTCCCGATGGTGAAAGAAAAATTTTCGGTTAAACAGAATTTGTTTTAGATTTGCTATTTGAGTGATAAATTCATGTTTACTATATATTTAATTTGATTATTCTGTTTATCAATTTTTTTTTTGAAAGATTTTTAGTAAAATGTTGGGCTGGTTAGTTTCGTGCAATATATGACTGGCCTGTATGCCTAGTTCTTAAGAAGGATGGATGGTAACAAACCAACAACACAAAAACTATGACACTTTTTTTATGATTAAATCAATTTTGATAGAATCTCATTAAATTTTGCGTGTCCTAGTTTTTATATTTTTTCTATTACATTTGGAAAATAAAATGATAAAGAAGAACTAAGTTAGAACATCCTGACACAGTCACACAATCACACTAGAAGGATGTAATTTCCAGCATCGAACAAGAGATCCATCATTAGACGTTTGACGAGCCAAAGCATCCGCCATCATATTACGCTCTCTCGAAATAAGCAAGGATTGAACCTTCCATCCCGAGTTGATCATTGCCCCGAATTCTGAAAAGGGCTGCTACTTGTTGATCTTGCGTGAACCTAAGCAGCTTTGCGAACTAAACTGATAGCTGGACCATAATTTACTATAGCAGAAACAACCTTAATTTGCCCACCTCTTTCAAGCTTGAACATCCATCATAATTTGTCTCAACACATAATTCACAGGTAAGATATTATTGTTGAACACCTCTTCATTTGTGAGTTTCCATAGCCACCAAAAAACAACAATTATGAGTTTTGAATTCTACTGCTGGAAGACATTATCGAACCAGATATTAAAAGGCGCTAATGGGGGAAGCATAGCGCCAAAATAAACCCATTGTTCTAGAATTAGGACATCTGCGAAACAAGTGATCTAGATCCTCCACAACAAGATGACTAATAAACCATATGTTTCCATAATCTATCAGAAACTTGGTCATCCTCAGAAATCAGAACATAAGCATAAGACGTAGTGTTGTATTTACCATTATTTGTGTAAAGAGTCCTCACCAACCTTATTCAGTAATTTATTTTTCCAGTAGCCCAAGATACTTTCCCGGATTACTAGCTCTACTAATACCAAGTATACCAGAGAATTCCTGCTGTTTATTTTGATCAATAGTTTTTGAGTAAAACATTCTAGATTTTTCAAGGTTAACTTTCATTCCTAAAACACCACATAAGTCCTGAAGGGTTTGAGAAACTAAATGCTTTTGTTTCTTATTAGCTTGGCAAAATAGAATAGAAGCACATCATTTACAAAAAAGTATTTGTGGAATACCATTACATTCCCCGGTGATTTGTATTGGCCGCGAGACACCCTCCTCAACTAGATTATGAATCTGAATAAGTGCTTCATGCAAATTATGAAGAGATATGAAGAAAGGGAGTCGGCTCGTCTAAGGTATCTCTAAGAAATAAAAAATAGCAGATTCGAGCCATTCCAAAGCACATGTATGTTTGCAGATTAAACTCCCCGCATAATAATATCAATAATAGAGGGTGGGAACCCAAAATTTGCAAGAGTAACTCGGAGGAAGTCCCAATTGATTTTATCATAAACTTTCTCTGGATCAATTTTCAACGCCACCAAACCTCCACCCCTCTTATGACTATGGATAGTGTGCATCACTTCCTCTAAAACAACAATTTTATCTTTCATTCCTCGACCTGGAATAAAACTTCTATAAACGTTTATATTTGGGTTAATGGTTTACTTGGTTCCTGTGGTTGCACCAAGATTTGGCTTTGGTCCCTCCCCGGAAAAAAGTTTGCAAAATGTCCCTGTAATTGTATCAAGTTTGATATAGGTCCCTGCCGGAGACCGGAGCTCCGGTGAGTGCACATGTGGCAGGCTGACTAGGTTAATGAAGGTGGCGTGGATTTTTTTTTATTGAAATACAGGTCAGATGTTAAAAAAAAAAATCCCTAGTTAAATCTAAAAATCCCCAAATCCCTAATTTCCCTTTCTTCTTCCCTAACTCACGCATCTAAAATTCTCCTTCCCTAACTCACGCAGCAGTTATAGAAGAAAAAATAATTCTGGCCCAGAAGCAGAAACCAATGTTACTGAACTTAATCAACAAGACACCATACAAAAGTTTATATCTTGATTCATCTTTCATAAAATAAAAGCCTCGAATATTGAAGGAAAACCACAAACATCCAAAAGCTTTCTATACAAAAGAAGAGAAAACAGGGGACCCAAAACAGAGAACTGGATCGACATGCTCATGGATGGATCTTTCTTTCAATTCAAAAAATAGTATACCCTACCTTGCTCGCTTGGGAAAGGAGAACCAAATTCAAATTCATAAGTTGAAACATGTTTAAGCTGCCTGAATGACTACACACAGACTTACATTCCAATTTCTGCATCTCAAGAAAGAAGGCACGAACAGGTCGAAACTCAAGAAACCACAAGCTGTTGCAGGTCGAAAATGAAGAATAAAAATGAAGAAGATACAGAACGAAAATGAACATCAACGAAGAAGAACTCAAAGAAGAAGAAGAAGAAGACAACGAAGAAGAAGAAAAAAGAACCATGAACATGTATTTCAAGAATAAAAATGAAGAAGATACAGAACGAAAATGAACATCAACGAAGAAGAAGAACTCAAAGAAGAAGAAGAAGAAGACAACGAAGAAGAAAAAAGAACCATGAACCTGTATTTCAAGCTGCTGCGTGAGTTAGGGAAGGAGAATTTTAGATGCGTGTGTTAGGGAAGAAGAAAGGGGAATTAGGGATTTGGGGATTTTTAGATTTAATTAGGGATTTTTTTTTAACATCTGACCTGTATTTCAATAAAAAAAAAATCCACGCCACCTTCATTAACCCAGTCAGCCTGCCACATGTGCACTCACCGGAGCTCCGGTCTCCGGCAGGGACCTATATCAAACTTGGTACAACTACAGGGACCTTTTGCAAACTTTTTTCCGGGGAGGGACCAAAGCTAAATCTTGGTGCAACTACAGGGACCAAGTAAACCATTAACTCTTTATATTTTGTCTTCCTAATTTATAAAAGAAAAACACACACAAAACAAAGAGAATAACATAAGCTCGATGGAGACTGGGGGTGGGGGGTTTCGCAACCACCCTTCCATTCCTTCAAAGTTCAATTGACTAAAGAAACAAAATAAAAGAAATATTTTAAAAATAGTCTGTGTGTTTCATTTTGTAAATAATAGTAAACCACATTACAAATAATATTTCACTTTTTGAAAGACATTGTTGCTAGCACACCCAAAGAGTGATTGGACGGTCCACTTATCATGAAGAAAATAAATTCTTTTTCATTTTAATTGTTTCAATTTAATTTAATGCTTGTGCTGATTTTCTTAATAAAGAACGAGCGTGCCAGAATTCGGAGTTTGCTCTTTGTTCAGAGTCTCCAATTGAAATCGTTCCTCTCCTTTTAGTAGATACTGTAGAAACTAATTTCTGAGGACTTAGTTGCCAGGATTTTTCTTTTCATGTTTATTTTGCTTTCTTCTACTCTTGTGAAAAAAAAAGAGAGTCATATTTTATTTAAATTACAATTAATTAAAGTGTATCTTTTCTTTTTTAAGATGTCACTATCACTTTTGTTTGTCTGCATTTTGCCATCATGGACCCACCTCTAGGCCAGTTTTTTTATTTTTTTTTTTGCTAAATTCAATTGACAACAAATAATTTATGATTTGTATGTGCACCTAGTTAGACTCATGTTGGTTATGCTGTAGGGACTTTCTCTTAAAAAATGTGTAAGATTTCAGTCATACGAATAAAATAAATAAATATTGAAACAATACAATACGACATAATTTCATATAATATATAAAGTTATATGATAAGAGATGATAACCAAGCTACATCATACATTGTTGTCGACATCTCAAGGTAAAAAAGTAGGAAATTTTTAAGTCATTTAATAAGAGAATGATATAATCCTTTTTTGAAAGGATAGAAATATATATATATATATATATATTATTACTATAGTTTTTATTCTATCTTAAAATTATATATTTATTAAATTTTTAAATATATTGACTTAGTTAGAGATACATTAATGCCCTATAAACCTTTTGAGACTAGACCTGAATATGATAGATAATAAAGCAATTTCTAGCTTTAAATTTTTTAAATAAACTAGATTTATATACACAAAATTTAGCTCGATGCAAGCTATTTCCAATTATAACGTTAATGTGATATGTGATTAATTAATCACAACGCGGCTAATGATATGATATAAACAAAATAAGATAAAAGGAGTGACTTTATTACACTTCGGACGGGTTAAACTTGACTTTCACCCGATCCTAAATATTGACTGAGTTCAATTTTTGACCTAAACCCGTGCCTAAACTCTAAGAAACTCGAAGAAATGTGAGTCTAAGAGACTTAGCCGCACGGGTAGGATCCGGTCTGTACACCCTATAATTATAATGGGGTGTGACTTGTGAGTGAATCCGTCTTCAAAAGCCATGTCTTTATCTTAGATCATTTCCTTCAGCCACTGTTCATTCCGTCACGTTCGAAAGCGTAAGGGTCAGACAAACTGAACTCTGATGAAAGCTTCGTTCGTGTGTGTGTCTGTCAGACAGACATCAAAAGAAAAGTGAAATCACATAACATAGTCATAGTCATGGCAGGAACACTGTCTTTTTACAGGGATGTTCTTCCAGTTGTGGTGATTATAGGCAACGAATTCAACGACATGGGCTCATCCACTCTCTTCAAAGCAGCTACAAATCAAGGAATGAACAACCATGTCTTTGTTGCATATGCTTATGCTGTTGCTACCACTGTACTCTTACCAGTGTTTTTTCTCAACAGAAGGTTTATTTCCAATTCTTCATTTCATAATTCATATCATAAACAAACACATATCTATCTAATTGAGAGCACCTACCGTTGTTTCATTTCTTCATGTTTTGCTTTTTCAGATCAAGAGTGCTTCCTCCCCTCAGTTTCTCCATAATTTCCAAGATAGTTCTTCTTGGGGCATTAGGGTAAAATAAATGTCATGTATTCCCTTGTTAGGAGTCTTATACTTGTGATCATTTGTGCTTCATGTTTTGGATTTTGATGGCCCTGTTCTGTGTTGCAGGAGTACATCCCAGATACTGGGATATGCTGGCATCAATTACAGTTCTCCAACACTTGCATCATCAATTGGTAATCTGGTACCTGCTTTCACTTTCATACTTGCTGTCACCTTCAGGTTCACTCTCCTTTCCTTTGTTAATTCTACTTGGCAATTTTCTACTTATTTAAGCTAATTTTCTAATTTTTCTACTCAAAGAAAGTTTTTCCCCCTTTTCTTTTCTTACAAGCAATGCTATATCTTAGAATGCAGACAATTGATAGTGTGTAAAAGGGGCAAGACTATAATATACAATATCTTAGATGCATGTTCGAACCCTGAGAAGTCATCTGTTGGGGGATGCCACAGTTTCCCGAACGGTATACACCTGTAATGACAAAAAAAGATCCTACTAGTTAATTTTAACTTTTTCTCATGCTTTGGATTTAAGTTACCTGCTAATAATCAATGTTTCAATTTCCTTGGGAGGTAAAAAGACTGGTATTTAAGAAATTTGCGGACTACGAATCAAGATTTTAATTATTAATCATCTCCAATATTAGAGCTCCTACATAGAAGAATTAAGAACCTTTTTGAAGTCTTAAGCCATCACCTCTGTATTTCTTATTCCTTTAATGTGTTTTTGCTTATGGATGTCCTTACTAATGCTAACATTGTAAATTTAGGATTAGATAAACACGTTTCCAAGCCAAAATATAATGTTATTCTGAGTTTCTGACGTGCACATAGACACAAGCCAAGGGTGAGTCCTGAAAGTTTTTAAGTATTCACATTGAATGAAAGTCAGACCCTGTAACATGGCACAAACGATAACCTGTTTGTGACTCTTGAGTATTGACTAAATGATATCCTAACTTCCAAACAGAATAAGCTAAAGAAAATTTGAAACAATGTGCCAGTACTTATTACTCATTGAAAGTTGGAAGGCTGTTTTCTTCAAAGTGAACAACTATACACATTATTTACTTTCAAACAACTAATCACTGTATTTACTTTCAAACTGATGATTCTAAGGGACAAATAGGGGTGGCAATATGGGCTAGGCCCGCTGGGCCGGCCCGTATGGCCCGCCATTTTTAGCGGGTTGGGTTGGAATTTTCAACCAAAATACCCATTTATAACCCACTTTAGAAACCCATTTTTATGGCGGGCCGGCCCGCCGGACCACTTATTTTATTTTTTTGCTTTTTTTTATTTAACTAAAGAGAAAAAAATCAAAATTGAAAAAAATCAGTACACTATTATAGACTTCAGTGTGAGGGATGAGGGTTTCTAAAGTGAGGGTTTGAGTTCCTACAGACTTCAGTTCGCCGCTTTGCGCTCTCCTCTCTCCAGCACCGACCACCATGCTCTCCTCTCCTCCACCGCGGCGCTCTCCTATCCTCCGCGACGCTCTCGTCTCCTCTATACTTTGTTGGTTCGTCATTTGTGCTTGCTTTTGTTGTGTTAAGAGACAATTATGAGTTGTGGCTTGTGACTTGCGTTATTTGTGTATTTTTGCAACTTGTGAGAATGTAGAACTTTGTTGGTTTGTGCTTTCTTCTCATAATTACTTTTTTTTCCCACTACATTAAATTTTGGCGAGCTAGCCCGCCAACCCGCCAGCCCGCCAAAATGTGGGTTGGGTTGAGATTTTCAACCCATATACCAAATGTGGGCCAACCCAACCCGCCCCGCATTTTGGCGGGCTTTTGACGGGTCGGGCCTGGCCCGCCCCGCCAGCCCATATTGCCACCCCTAGGGACAATGATAGACACAAGAAAATGTCTATCAACCTATTAAGGTTAGGGTTAGAGTGGGTTAGACACAAGTTAGAGAAAACAAATAAAATTGGGAGCAGTGCTCATTTTTCTGATATTGATTATTGGAAACCAAATTACAACTTACAGATAAAAGATAACAACAAACTAACAAATATTAAAAGATCTAGAAGGGAAACAGCAAGTAACAACTGACTAGGTAAAAACAGAATTGGATATCCTAACAAGCCAAATAAATTTATATCTAAATTAATCGAAATTAATTTGGTAATCCTCTTGGGTCTATCAGACAATTTTATACTTTTTGAAACAATTCAGAACGTGTTTATTTCCACGTTTAAACCTTCGTTAACCATTTTTCCACACACAAACTACTCTTAATAGATTCTTCCAGAATCACTTTTCCCTCTCTGGTGAAAAACTACCAGGTTTTCAAACACACACTCATCAATCTTCCAAGTTGGCAATAGTGACCTTATCTTAATATATTAGCTGTAGCCTTTAACTTCAATGAGATGTTCAAATGAAATATTTTTAAACTACTGAAATGAAGTGCTTAAGATTAACCATTATGAATATCTCAGTCTATGTTCGACTTATTGTAGTTTTCTCTTATCCTCTTATCACCGCAATTAAGGATGGAAAAATTAGCTGCAAAAAGCAGAAGTAGTCAAGCTAAGGTAGTGGGAAGCATAATATCAATAGCAGGTGCATGTGAAATGACTTTCTACAAAGGTCCACGGATCATCAATGCTCATACCCATATTTCCTCACTACTTCATGAACCATTTCACTTTCTTAAATCAGAGGATGCAAGTTGGGCCATTGCTTGCATTCTACTCACAGCTGACTATTTCCTAGCATCAATATGGTACATTTTGCAGGTAGGATCTGGATTATCCAAAATGAGAGGTATAATTTAGAAATTGAAGTGTATGATATTGATAACCACTGATAAAAAAATAAACAGTTTAGAATTTTATAATTTGCAAGCTGTAGATCATGGATATGTGAGAATTTGCTTTCTTACAATTTTCATTAACTGTTACCTCTTGCACTTCGGTCTCTAAAATATGTTTATCAGCTTAGAGGACCCAAATCCTTTACAGGATAATATTTCTAGTTACTTTGTAATTGTATGGAAAGCTTCAAAGAGTTACTTCTTAAAATTTTTGATTCCTATATTCATTGCACAGGTGCATATCTTGAAGGAGTTCCCAGATGAACTAACGTTAGTCTTCTTCTACAATGCGACTGCCACCATCGTATCCGCAACTGTAGGTTTAGTTGTAGTGCCAAATGCAAGTGCTTGGAAGATAGGGCTAGATATTTCATTGATCTCCATTGTTTGCACTGTAAGATACTCTGCAAACTGCTGCTTTACTTTCGAGAAAAAGAAAAAAAACACTTTAATCCTGTGTAGTTTATTGATGCCACATTTTCTTTTTCAGGGAATATTTGTAAAGTTATTGAGCAATGTAGCTTACGCCTGGTCACTTTGCTTAAAAGGTGCTGTCTATGTAACATCATTCAAGCCATTCCAAATTGTTATTGCTGTTGGGATGGGTGTTATGTTCCTTGGTGATACTCTTCATCTTGGAAGGTATGACTAATTCAATTTCAGCTTTTGATTCATGCTTAAACCATGGGGAAGAAAATATACAAGTGTGGATAAATGAAGCAATTGCTATCTGACAATGTGTGCTTATAAATCCTTCAACCTGATACTAGCCAGTTTTTGGCAATGTTCTTGCTCATTACTGATTTTCCACTTATCAAAAGCCATTTCAAATAGTTAATATCATTAAAGCCCTTTGCAAAACAATGTTGTCATGTAAAGAAGAAACTGTACTATTAAATGATATAGCTTATTAAACTGTTCATTTGTGTACAATCTTTATGCCTTTTGCAGTATAATTGGAGCCATAATAGTATCAATTGGCCTGTATGCTGTATTGTGGGGCAAAGCAAAAGAACAGATAGAGGAAGATGTTGGTAGCCTGGAATCTTCAAGTGCAGAGAATGTACCTCTCTTGCATAGCTACATATCTGAACCTTTTGAAAAGAAGACAGATAGAAATGTTTAGAAAGACTAGTAAGAACTCTTCACTGCTCTTAACATCATTGAAAACCATAAGGAGATGTTGAATTACCAAGTTGTTTCCCCCTGTAAACGACAGTGAAAGGAAATTTTTTCATCAACACAAGTTCTTGCTTATCTCCTTCCACCTTTAAGCATGGCTGGGGATACATAATCTGCTATTACTATTATGTTTGATGACACATATACTTTAGTTATGCCTTAGACTGGAGCCTGCACTGAATCTTTCCATAGAGAGGGAGGTAGCAACCTTTCTTCCAGTGTTTTCTGTCTAAGAGCGTGTCATTCTCAATGTGAAGAAGATGTACATTATAAGTGTATATATGTTTCTTTGTTTGTATAGACATGAAGTGAAGGTTCGATGTCCGCAATTTAAAGCATCTGCTCTTCCTATAAAGAACATTATTTGTATCTCTATCTTTATTAGTAGTGTGTATTTCTCTTCCTTAAATCAAAAGGATTTTCTCCAAATGATATTGGAACTACTTTTAAATCTTTTTCAATAACATGAGAACGACGGAACATAGATTTAGAAAATTTCAAAAAAGAGTTACAAACGGAATACCTTGATGCAGAAAAAATAAAGGAGTGTATTGAGAGAAGAAAACCCCAAACAGAGAGAATATAAAACACAT
Organism: Acmispon strigosus; assembly: GCA_030819835.1. Lineage (NCBI taxonomy): Eukaryota > Viridiplantae > Streptophyta > Magnoliopsida > Fabales > Fabaceae > Acmispon > Acmispon strigosus. Next base: position 51,799,446 of record JAUAMA010000001.1, read on the forward strand.
AAGGGGATAACTCACGGTAATTGTGAGGAGGACAATGGTAAAGAGCATAAACATTATTTAAATCTTAATTTTCAAGTCACCGAAAATGGAAAAATTTGTTAAACATTTCAAAATCATCATTCAGGCTGTTTTCGAATTAAAAAAAGGTGGCAACTGGAGTAATTATTTTAGATTTTCAATATCAAGAATTCAAATTGTCAACTGCGTAGAGACTTTTTTGAATTCAAACAAAGGTAGCATTTTAATTAATTATTTCAGATTTTTAATTACACCCATTAATGGTTGTGAACTGTTTCCAATTATCACGCATTTACTGATATTAATCCAATAAAAAAATGGCAGTTCAATTGAGGAATGGACCGTTTTGATTAAATTGCAAAATTTTATAAAAAATTAAAATTTGAAATTGAAAAAAATAACAACATAAAAAATAATTAGTTAGAGTAAGATCTGGGTGGATAGTTCATGGTGGTGGGGTAAGTAGAATTAATCCTTATTATTATTAGGGATTATCAAGTAAGTGGTCCCTGTGTTTGTGCCCGGATTTGATCTAGGTCCCTCATCGGAAAAATCTTAGCAAAAGGTCCCTGTGTTTGTAATTAGTTTTAAGTGGGTCCTCGCCGGTGACCGGAGCTCAGGCCACTGATTACGTGGCATGCTGACAAGGTAAATGATGCATATGTGGAATTTACAACTCAGAAATTAAAATAAATTAAATTAATAAAACACTTGAAGTTACAATAATAACCCCACTAAAAAAACAAACCCTAAACCCCCAAAATCCCCAAATCCATCTTCATTCATCTCGTGCTCTTGCTGCTGCGTTCTTCATCTTCACTCCAAAATCCCCCAAATCTTTTCTGAAGTTGCTACTGCGCCTATGACTTTGGTTACCTCGTGAAGTTGCTGACGCAACGTGCTTTGCCGGAGGAGTTGACGGATTTCCTCCGTCTCGTGAGGGTGTTCTTCGGGGACAGGGTTTTCGACGTGAAGCATCTCATGAGGTTCTGCTCCAACCTGCACGGCGGGCTCGACCGGGTTTGCCACTCGCTCAAGGTGGAACGTGTTATTGGGAAGAGTCACCAGGCTGGTTCAGACAGTTTGCTCACTTTGCATGCTTTTCAGAATATCAGGGAAGTTTACTTTGGCAAAGCAGAAGGGCTAGTCAAGTATGCTGGTGTCTTGTATGGTTTAGAGGTTTTCTGATTTTTCTCATGGAATTGAATCATATCAATTGTCCTTGGTTTTTATTACTTCTTTTCAGATAGTGTAACTTTCTGGCTTATCAATGTCATTAGGAATTGTTAGTTCTTTGCCTTAAATCAATGCTTCTATGTCTGATCTTCATGAATTTGATGTAGGACTAGGATGGGACAGTGCGATTATTCTTTAAGGGTGTGTTAATATATGGGGTTAGAACTTTAGTGTTTGTTTAGAAAAGGATGACGAGGTTCAGAAAAGATTTGGGGGATTTTGGAGTGAAGATGAAGAACGCAGCAGCAAGAGCACGAGATGAATGAAGATGGATTTGGGGATTTTGGGGGTTTAGGGTATGTTTTTTTAGTGGGGTTATTATTGTAACTTCAAGTGTTTTATTAATATAATTTATTTTAATTTATGAGTTGTAAATTCCACATATGCATCATTTACCTTGTCAGCATGCCACGTAATCAGTTGCCTGAGCTCCGGTCACCGGTGAGGACCCACTTAAAACTAATTACAAACACAGGGACCTTTTGCTAAGATTTTTCCGATGAGGGACCTAGATCAAATCCGGGCACAAACACAGGGACCACTTACTTGATAATCCCTTATTATTATTATATAGATAGATTTCAATTTCATATCGGACAAAGACATATAACAGCAACCAGGACATTTTTTGTGTTGTGTCTGCAAGACCAAGAGAAAAGTGAAGTCACATAGACATGGCAGGAACACTGTCCTTCTACAGGGATCTGCTGCCAGTTGTGGTGATCATAGGCAACGAATTCAATGACATGGGAACACTCACTCTCTTCAAAGCAGCCACCCTTCAAGGAATGAACAACAATGTCTTTGTTGCATATGCTTCTGCTGTTGCCACGGCTGTACTCTTACCTGTGTTCTTTATCAACAGAAGGTAATTTCCAATTCTTTATTTCATAATTCATATCATAAACAAATATATATCTATCTAATTGAGAGCACCCACACTTTAATCAACTATACATGTTTTACTTTTCAGATCAAGAGTGCTTCCTCCCCTCAGTTTCTCCATAATATCCAAGATAGTTCTTCTTGGGGTCATAGGGTACTTACTACAAAGTCATTCATTTCAATTTCAATTTCAATTTCATTTCTTACTGTTGTGTAAAAGGAATCTTATACTTGTGCTAATTTGTGTTCTTGTTCTGGATTCTGATTGCGCTGTAAGTATTGCAGGAGTACATCCCTTATACTGAAATATAATGGTATCAATTACAGTTCTCCAACACTTGCTTCATCAATTGCTAACCTGGTACCTGCTTTCACTTTCATGTTGGCTGTCACCTTCAGGTCAACTCTCCTTTCTTAATCATATTTGCCAATTTCTACCTATTTAAGATAAGTTTTTTTAATATTTCTAATCCAGGAAAGTGGGGAGACCTATTACTTATTGTTGAAGTGTCACGTTGACTAGAGATATGACTAAAATAATACTTACAGTTATGAAGCGTAGAACAACCCTCACCCTTGATCTAGCTTTTAGGGTAGAATCCAATATTCTTGATAAGCAAATTTTCCACATAACAGAATAACTACCTCTTATACCAAAAGGGGAAAACAGAAAACTAATTGTGTGTAACTAATTCACACTAGTAACTAACTAAGAATCACATGCATCCTTTATTAATCTCAGTCCATACTCAACTTAATTTTTGTTTTCTGTTATCCTCTTATCACCACAAATCTAGGATGGAAAAATTAGCTGCAAAAAGAAGAAGCAGTCAAGCTAAGGTAGTGGGAAGCATAATATCAATAGCAGGTGCATTTATGTTGACATTCTACAAAGGTCCATCAATCATGAAAGCTCAGACCCATCTTTCCTCATTGCTTCATCATCCATTTCGCTTTCTTAAATCAGAGGATGCAACTTGGGCCATTGCTGGCATTCTATTGATAGCTGACTATTTCCTAGTATCAATATGGTACATTTTGCAGGTACTAGGGTCTGGATTATCTAAAATGAATGCGGTAGTTTAGAAATTAAAGTGCATGATATTGATAACCCTTCATGAAAACAAAATCAGGTGCATATCTTGAAGGAGTTCCCGGATGAACTAACTTTAGTCTTCTTTTACAACATGACTGCCACCATCATATCGACAATTGTAGGTTTACTTTTAGTGCCAAATGCAAGTGCTTGGAAGATAGGACTAGATATTTCACTAATCTCCATTGTTTGCTCTGTAAGATACTCTACAAACTGCTACTTCTTTGTGGAAAAAAAAGAGACTTTTTAATGCTTTGTAGTTTATTGAAACACATTTTTTTTCAGGGAATATTTGGGAAGCTAATGAGCAATGTAGTCTATGCCTGGGCACTGGGCTTAAAAGGTGCTGTCTATGTAACATCATTCACGCCACTCCAAATTGTTATTTCCATTGGGATGGGTGTTATGTTCCTTGGTGATACTCTTTATCTTGGAAGGTATGACTAATTCAATTTCAGTATTTGATTCATACTCTTTTTGGCAATGTTCTTGCTCATCTCTGATTTCCCACTGATTAGAAGCCATTTTTATTGGTTAATATCATTAAAGCCCTTTATAAGTTCCAATAATGATATAGTTTGTTAAATAAACTGTTCATTTGTGTACACTGTTTCTGCATTTTGCAGTATTATTGGAGCCATGATTATATCAATTGGCCTTTATGCTGTATTGTGGGGTAAAGCAAAAGAAGAGACAGAGAAGGATGTTGGTAGTTTGGAATCATCGACTGCAGAGAATGCACCTCTCTTGCATAGCTACATATCTGAAACTTTTGAAAAGAAGACAGATGAAAATGTTTAGAAAGACAAGTAAAAACTCTTCATTGCTCTTAACATCATAGAAAACCATAAAGAGCTGCAGAATCACCAAGTTGTGCAGCTGCAGGTTTGTTAGCAATATAATTGACATAGCTAACAATAAATATAGACAAAATTATTGACAAGCTGATCTTCGCTACAGAAAAAAAAAAATATTACTACATTGTAACATAAAAGACTTAATTATTGCAGTATTCACAACTTGTTTGCAGTCAACATAGCTGCAACTGCAGGGCACTTTAGACTGAAACAAGAAAAGGAAAATGAAAATTTAGTATCTATTAAGAAGAGCTATGGTACTATAAAAGAAGTTAACTAAGGATAAGATCAGGTGGAGAGACTAGCCGCTGCTAAAATGGTCAGTCATTGAAGAAGTGAATAGTTCAACACGTTAAGCTCCAAAAAGTCGAGCAATCAATACATTTTTCTCATGTCTGTGATACATTTTGATCTTATAGGGAAGAAACTATGCAATTTAATTTGCTTTATATTCTTTCTACATTGTACACTATAACTAGAGTTATAATAATATGATAGCACGCTAATTGGCTATCTCGAGCACACACTCATCGAAAGCCCACAAACATGTAAAATGGAATTTTATTTGTTGTTAGCTTTATTAGTGTTATTGGCTGACATGTATGGGCTTTCTTCAACTTAGGGTTGTTTCCTAAGATTAGTATAAATTGTATTGTTGATGATAACGAAAAATTTGGTAAATGCCTCAGTTTATTTTTGTTCTTAGCATTTGTTAGCTTTTTCTCCAAGTTAGATAGAGAGTTGCTTTCTATCATAATATCAATTGAATTTTATACTCATAATACAACTAAAGTGGAAGAGGAAAGGAGGATGATGTTCCTCGCCACGAATTAACTATTGTCGAAAGTGTGTTCCTCTCTTGTAAAGCAATAGAAATGTAAATTCCGAAGAAGAAAAAGGAGATGGGAGTGTATATAGAAGACAAATGAATAATTTTGGCTAGGGGTGTTTATGGTTTGGTTTGACTATCCTGTTTAAAACCATTTATATGGTTTGGTTTTATTAATTGAATCAATTTTATTTTCTCAAACTGGTTATGAAACTAGTTTTAAAGTTGGATATGGTTAAAAATCGTTTTTAAAACCGGATATGATTCAAAACTGGTTTAGAACTATATTATGCTTCAAAACCAATTCTAGTACCGGATTGGTTCAAAACACAGTTTTAAAATTGGTTTTGGTTCAAAATCCAAATTTTAAATTTGATTTATGGGAGCTTCATCTCTTTTACGCCAACCTGCCCAACGCCCACTTAAACCCTAAATCCAACAAGAAACCTGACCCGACATAAACCTAATACATCTAATGCGACTAGCCCGACTCCATGCTGATCTAAACCCTAAATTCGACCTGACGCCGACCTAAACCCCAACTCTGAGACGACGCCGACCTAAATTCAAAATATGACCGATACGACTCACCCAAATCGGCACCGACCTAAACCCTAAATCAGACTACGCACTGACCTTAACCCTACATTCGACTCGACGTCGACCTACTCTACCCAACGTTGACCTTAACCTTAAATCCGACCCGATGGCAACCTAAACCCTAAACTTGACCAGACGTCGACCTAAACCCTAAATTTGACTCGATCCCATCAGGTCAGATTTGGGTTAAGACCAAGTCAGTTTTAGGTCGATGTCGGGTCAAATTTAGAGTTTTGTTTAGTGTCGAGTCAGGAAAGTTGTGTCAGATAAAATTTAGAGCTTAGATCGGCGTCTGGTTGAATTTAGGGTTTAGGTTAGAGTCCAATCGAGCAAGTCGCGCCGTGTTGGATTCAAAGTTTAGGTCGGTGTCTAGTTAATTTAGGGTTTAGGTCATCCTCGAGTCAGGCGAGTCGCATCAGGTGGGATTTAGGATTAAGGTTGGCGTTGTATCGATTTAGGGTTTAGGTCAGTGTCGGAACATGCATGTCGCGCCGGGTCAAATTTAGGGATTAGGTCACCGTCAGGTCAAATTTTGGGTTTAGGTCATGGTCAGGTTGGATTTAGGGTGTAGGTCGGCGTAAGGTCGGATTTAGGATTTAGGTCGGCGACAATTTGGATTTAGGGTTTAGGTTGGTGTCTAGGGTTTAGGTCGGTGTAGGGTCATATTTAGGGTTTAGGTCGGTAACAGCTTGAATATAAGGTTTAGGTTGTCGTCGTGTCGGATTTAGGGGTTTAGATCGGCTTCTGGTAGGGTTTATGGTCGAATTTAGGGTTTAGGTTGACATTGGGTCAAATTTAGGGTTTAGATCGGCGTCTGGTCGGGTTTAGGGTTCAGGTCGGTGTTGGTGTCAGGGGGTCTGATTTTTAAGCAATTGAGTGTGTGTGTGTGTGTGTGTGTGTGTGTGTGTCTGTGCGTGAGAGAGAGAGAGAGAGAGAGAGAGAGAGATACTGGTTGTGGATATGGTTATCCAATTTTTAGATCCGATTTTTAATATTTGGATAACCAATTTGTGGTTTAAAAAATAAAATGGATATCTGTCATAACCGGTTTTAAGTATCTGATTTTTTAAATTTGGTTCAGGTTTGGATTGGAAAAACTGGTTATTTAGTACACCCCTGCTTTTAGCACCTTTTGACATGATAGAAAATCATCAAGGGCAGTGCACCATAAATCATCAAGGGACCATATCTTCGTAGAATAGCGTGGTGTTGTTGTGAAAAGGAGGAGGGGTTTGAAAATGATAGTAATGATAAAATGACCAAATAACAATTAGAAAATTGAGGGGACTCAATTTTATTTCTCAATTTTTATTCTAGCAGGTCATGAACAATAAATAAGCAAAGGGTTGGTGCATCAAGAAGAAATTGAAATTAACCACACACTGTCAGAAATAAAATTAGTTTAATTAGAAAATAAAGGTTACTGTTTTCTGATGAATAAAGAAAAGGTTACAAATTAGAATGATCATGAGTTAGTATGCACTGAGGAGCATTATGTGCCTATTTTTGTAACCACTAAGTATTTACCTCTAACTTATGTCTATTTATGTATTTTTAATTGGCTAATTATGTTGTCATGTGTTGCTCTATAATAAATGGTGGACTAAGTCATGTAGGATACGTGTGGCAGATAATAGAATTCCTCATTTTCTATTTTCTCCACATTTTATTTTTCTACAAAGTGGCATCATAGCTTAGATTCTGAGAGTGGAGAGAAACACTAAGTGAGCGGAGAGAAATACTTGGTGAGTTTAGAGATGGAAAGCAATGGCTTGAGTAAGTTCCAATTCTCCCGTCTTACCGAAGGGAATTATGATAATTGGTGTCACCGCGTGGAGGCCTTGCTAGGGTCTGGAGATGCTTGGAAACTTGTGGATAAATGTCATAACCAACCTGAAAATCAAGTTATTTTGCCTCCAAATGAGAAGGAGAATTTGTTGAAGATGAAGAAAAAGGATCAACAAGCACTTACCTTCATCTATCAAGGTTTAGATGATACCATGTTCGAGATGGTGCCCAATGCATCCACCTCCAAATAAGCTTTATAGATTTTGAAGATCTCTCTTGAAGGTGCTGATAAGGTGAAGAAAGCGTGTCTACAAACTCTACGTGGAGAGTTTGAACCCTTGTGCTTAAAAGAGTTCGAGTCTGCGACAAATTTTTGCAATAGAGTGACGGTATTTGTGAAGCAAATGAAACGTTATGTAGAAAAGGTGGAGGATTTTCGTGTGGTGGAGAAAATACTTCGCTCGTTAACCACAAAATTTGATTATGTAGTTTGTGCAATTGGAGAGTCAAAGAATTTAGACACTTTGGTGGTGGACCAACGGATCGGATGGGCTCACTTCAAGCATATTAAGAAAGGTTCAAAAGGAGAGATGATGAGCCTTTGGCATGTCCTTAAAGCCAAATCTTATTTCAAAGAAAATGGTGAAGAAAGAAGTAAAATATGGAATGGTCATGGAAGAGGATGTAGAAGAGGCCATGGAAGAAGAGTAAGAGGGGATTGTAACAATTTTGATGGTGATCATAGGAGACATCAACCATGTAGAGGAAACTTTGGTAGAACAACTGGAAGGAGGTATGATAAATCTAATGTTGAGTGTTTTAATTGCCACAAGTATGGTCATTTTTCTTGGGAGTGTAGAGAAAATGTTGAAGAAAAAGCTAATATTGTTGGTGAAAAGAAGAAGATGAATAGCCAACATTGTTGCAAGCACTTAATAATAGTGAGAATAATGATGAGTGCTTATGGTATCTGGTAAATGGAGCAAGAAATCACATGTGTGGCTAAAATGAGAAATTGTAGAGCTTGATGAGAATGTGCAAGGAAATGTTTTCTTTGGTGATTCTTCCAAGGTACAAATCCGAGGGAAATGTACCATTTAATTTCTTTTAAAAAATGGTACTCGTAGATTTATGAATGATGTTTATTATATTCCTAAACTTAAAAGTAACATTTGAGTTTGGGACAACTTGTTGAGAATGAGTATGAGATTCTCATGAAAAATTGTTGCTTGTGGCTTAGAGATCAAAATTCTAATTTGATTGCTAAGACCTTTGTGTCAAATAATAGAATGTTCACTTTGAGAATTGTAACTATTGAAGCAAGAGTTGAGACCATTGAAGCAAAATGCTTGAAGGCTAGCATAAAAGATGAATTTTGGAATATGGAGGAAGAAGATGACTATTTTGAAGAACATGATCAAGAAGTTGTAGCAACAAAGGATTTTTCCACTCCACCTCCTTCACCAAGTCCTTCAATTCATGAAGCATCACCTTTCGAAGGGAGTTAGAGGACTAATTTTTCAGGTGAAAGAAACTAATTATAACAGGTCAAAAATTTCTTTCATGGCTGAAAGACCCATTAAGATTTTCACCGTAAAAGCCACTGTTAAAAATAACTCATCGTGTAATTCACTTTAGATTTTTTGAGTCACACTGTATATAATGAAAACAAATAACTTTGCAATCACCGATATAGATTAATGTTTTTCAACACTCTTTTTGCACTTACATTAAGAGAGACAAGAGCAGAAGATAGAGAAATAAAAGATGTAACGAGTGATGTAATAGCTAAAGAATATAGATGGACTGGCGTGGGGCGACACGCCCTAAGCAGGGTAGTGCCCACGAAGAGAAAGGCCACATGACCTAGGCGGGTCCCCAACCCATCTATGGGCTCGGACTGATTAGTGGGCACAAAGCCCAATAAGGGGTAACAAAGGATCCATCTGTAATAGGTTTAGGGTTTTTGGGTACTTTCCCCACTATAAAAGACAGGTACCTTCTCTATTTAATGCATGTTCTCACTTCTGATAAATATACTCTAAATAGGCGGCAACCCTAGATCTGAGGACCCTGAGATCCCCAACACCCTAGATCTAGGGCTCTAGCAACCACTTTTCCCCTTACAAGAACATTGACACCCATCGTGGAGCTCTACTAAAACTAACCTAGGCTTGTCCACGACGATCCTGGCCTACGCGACGCGGTCAGCAACAGCGATGGTGACGAATGCTATGGCAGGGAACGTCCCAAACCCTCAAATGTAAGAAATCTTAGACAGACTAAATGGACTACAGTGTACCAATGAACAACTAGAAGCTCGAATCGAGTAGATGACCCAGGAGCGCAACGATCGACAACATGCAGAGCGGCGAGAAGCGACGACTATCGCAAGCGGATTTCACGTCGTTCTTAGCCAAGTTCCTGTCTAAGTTTTCGGCCAGCCAAACGGAGAAGGTCGTCGTCACCACCTTGTTCAACACCATTCAGAGGAAGGGAAAGACGATTAAAAGTTACCTATCCATATTCAACCAGTTGTCAGTACATCTGGAAGATTTGGAGCCCTCAGTTTGCGTCGCGGCGTTTAAAACCGGCTTGAGGGAGGGCAATCTGAACAGCGACCTGACTCGGCGCCCGACGGGAACCACATTGGAACTAAGATCCCGGGCGCATGAATTTATGCTGTAAGAGGAAGGTAACATGCACAAAAGAGCTCGTGATGGCGAGGAGAAGCCGGCCAAAGCAGTAGAGAAAGGCTACAGGACCTAGGCGGGTCCCCAACCCATCTATGGGCTTAGACTGATTAGGGGGCATGAAACCCAATAAGGGGTGCCAAAGGATCCATCTGTTATAAGTTTAGGGATTTTGGGCACTTTCCCCACTATAAAAGGCAAGTACTTTCTCTATTCAATGCATGTTCTCACTTCTAACAAATATACTTTAAATAGGCGGCAACCCTAGATCCGAGGACCCCAAAACCCTAGATCTAGGGCTCTAGCCATCACCTTGTTCCCTTACGAAAACAATAGAGATAGGAAGAAAAATTTGGTGAATATAAGATAGAAAAAAGTGGAGTGTGAATGGAATAAAACTCACCAATGTACAACGAGAAATTACTCAATGTATTAAAATTAGGGATGGCACCTGTGCGAGGCGAGTGCGGGGAGTGTCTTCTTGCTCCTCGTCCCCACATTTCTCCTCTGTCCTCGCCCCCATCCCCATTCCCCGCTGTGGGGAATTCTTTTACCACATCCTCGTTCCCCATCTCCCCACGGTCCCCACGAGGATCTCGGACATGTTATTAAAAATTTAAATTAAATATATAAAATACATAAGTTTATGCAATTTATTTTAAAAATCACAAGTGATAATACAACTACATCAAATTCGATACAAATATATAATAAAGTTTGAATTACGTTAAATTAAATTCATCACACAATATATGAAGTCTATAAAATAAGGAAGTTGAAATGTAAAGTTTTTTTAAAAAAAAACTGAAATGTAAAGTTCAATAGTCAACTCATTTAAAATGCGAGTTCTAACACTAAAATTATTCCCTCAAACATTCAATTAATCCAAATTGTGAAATTTTTATTTTAAGTAATTCAACATATTGTAAGGTATTATATAACTTTTGCTTATATACACGAGAGAGATCCCACAAGGCAAAGAGACTAATCCTTATCCCTATCCTCAAATTCTTATCAAGGAGATTTCCATTCCCATTCCCACAGGGAAAAATTCTCCAAAATCCAGACCCCAAACGGGGCAGTCTCCACCGGAATCCACATTTACGAGTGGAAATTATCATCCTAATTAATTAAAGTATTATTAAATAAGGATCATGTTATATATAAAACCGTAATAATTATCTTTAACGTTAAATAATTATTTTTTAAAAATATTTAAATTAGCCCAATAAATAATAAATTAATAACTCGTGGGTTGCATGAGATTTTTTTTAACTGAATAGATATATTAATTAATAATAGGGGTAGAGGTTACAACATCCTGCTGCAAAACAGTTAAAATCTCTTGAGGAGCTTCCTCAACCCAAACAAATTGGTCATGCATGATGCGTATCTAACTCCAGCTAAAATCTCTTGAGGAGCTTCCTCAACCCAAACAAATTGGTCATGCATGATGCGTATCTAACTCCAGTATTATATTATAATGCTCATTATATCGTCTAGTATATACGTGGGGATAAGATTTACGTTACAATTTTGATGTTTTCTGATATTAAGATTTTGTGTCTCTGTCTCTTTACGTATCTCATCTATACATGTATAATCACACATAATAATAATATTTCAATATGATATTTCCATAAGAGATGAATTTCCAGATACGTGCCTCCTTTCCACAAAAGATACTGTATTACCGCACAAAACCCAATCAACGCACGCGCAGCCTACTACATCAAATACAAGATTGGATATATTTTTCATTTTGCATCCTCTGTACGTTTCATTAAAAAAGTGCAAGTTTGATTAAAGAAAGTGAAATATTTGGCCTCGTGTTGAATCGTTCATGCAGATTCGCTTGGGGCAACTTGCTTTTATTTCTTCTATATTTTCCAGTCAAAGATAACGTTCCTCTTTTGGCACTATTTGTCTCGTTCTGTGTACAGCCATCGGTTTTTGGCCATTGTTTGTTTGCTTACCCAATCTCTATATAGTAATAGCATTATATTATTAAAACAGTGTACGTATCACGTCTAACAGAGGATCTTGAAGCAAGTGATCACCCACCCTTGATTCGCCACGATTGAGAGAGTTGAATACACGAAAATATTAGCATACTATTACTAAGTACTCTAGATCCAGTAATTTTATGTTTATCATATAAGATGTATAATATTGATACTATGTTTGGAATCATCTGTCTCACCAATTAAATCCCATCATATTAACTAAAAAGGATATATGAAACAGATATAAATTTACGTGATAGATTTTAATTGACATGTTCAAATTTCAGAAAAAAATAAAACACACTTTGTACTATATAATTTCACTCCTCCCAACTACTCCATTCGTCTCTAATTATAAACTAATATTCACACATGTATGATGTCACTAAATATAAGCTAATTTAACAAAAGTTAATTTCTCTTTTTATATTTGCTCTTGCATTTATTGGTTTTTCAATACTATAATGAATGAAAAGTTTGATTTTAAATTGGGGTAAATAGGGAAGATTATACAATTATTTTTAAAACCAATGCATTAACTACATTAATCATTTATTTTCTTAATAAACGTGAATTTTACAATGTTAACTTATAATTAGGAACGGATGGAGCATTTTATTGTGCATACCAAATGAGAATAAGAATAAAAATTACAGGTTCAAGTATTTTAACCTAATATTAACGGTGTTAAATATCAATGAGAATAAGAATTCTTAATTAAAGTAATACACAATATTAATGGATAGTATCTATTATACCTTAATATATTTATATTATATTTTCACATGATTCCCACCACGTTTGTTACTCTCTATTGTATAATTAAATACATGTTAAAGGGACACTCCTTATATACGCATTACCTTTCAATCTTTATTTTTCCCAAAGTTTTGTTAACTTGAGCGTTAGAGTGTCTTGCGGGTACCCACCTCTGTGACCACTTGATCGTCGGACACAAGAAGACGAAGTTATGGAGGAGCAACCCTACTGAGCACCCCCTCTACATTGCTAAACGTCATTACACTACAAGAATAGTCTATTTTAGCGTCCAAAATTAGCGTTGCCCATGACTCCGTGCTAATATTGGCCAATTTGCATCGGAAAAGCTGACGTAAGAGAGGAAAAAATAAAACACACTTTTTTCTTGCGTTGGTTAAGTAGAATTTAGATTCGACTAAGACGAATATCCTCGAGTGTATGACTCCTTTACTGGGGCAGACGCTAACAACCATATATGTCTTCTTCGAGGCTTCATTATAAGCATCTTCAACATTATCAAAAATGTCATTAATTATCAACCTTCTTGCCCCTTTCCCTCCCTGCTTCGCCAGCCTCCCCCTCACCCTCCTTCGCCATCCCTTGCCCCTCCCCTTCCTTTTCCTTCCTTCTCCCCTCACCCTCGTCGCCGCTCCTCATCCTCACCTCCATCCAACGTCCCTCGCCCCTCACCCATCCTTCCTCCCCTCTCCCTGCTCCGTCGACCTCCCCCTCACCTTCCTTCGTCGCCCCTCACCCTCGTCGTTGGCCCTCCCCCTCACCTTTATCTGACGTCCCTCGGCCCTCGTCGTCCTCCCCCGCCTCTCTCCCTAAACCACACCCTCGTTCACCGCCCCTCACCCTCCTCAGCGCTATGAGTCGCCACCTTCCTCCACCTCTATCGTTGTCACCGTTAACTTCTTCCTCAGCTCCTCCCTCATCCTCTACCACCTTGATCCTCTCTGTCTCCCTCAATCACCAGATTTACCACCCTTAACCTCTGCCACCTAATCTCACTACCGCACCATCGTCTCACTGCCGCTTCACACGAGCCGCACCCATCACTCCCGCGATCTGCATTCTTCACTGTCTTTCGACTGCCGCGAGCCCCCGCCCCACTGTTGTTCCGCCGAGTGTCGCTATGCCGCCGCAAGCAGCCTCCCTTCTTCATATTTCGAGGACCTTAGACAAGGCAAGGCGTAAGTATGAAAGGTAAAGGCATACAACAATACGAATTCAAATCAAATCATCTCGTACCAACACATTGGCGCTCTTAAGCTCATCTCCGATCACGAGTATACCCCAGAGGGCAGACCAAGCATGTTATTGCTTTGAAGCAAAGACTATCTCGGGTCTTGACATTCCAAGCATCTAATACCTCAGATACTCAAACTAAAGAGAAACTATAGCAGAATAAAATGATAGTCTCAAGTGTTTTGGCCTAATATTGACAGTGTCTTATGCGTATGAGAATAAGGATTGTTAAATAAATTAATATTCGATACAACTAGATAATATATGTTATATCTGAACATATCTCTATCATATCTTCACATAATTCCTCACTACACCAAATTATGCATTTTCCGGCCCTTTTTTAGCGGCGGTATGACAACCGTTGTCGCTTCTATTTAAAGCACGATAAATTACGGCGGTTAAGCAACCTCCGGTAGTAGTTTTTATTTTACGTTCTAACCGCTGGTATTTGCTTTTTTATCTTTGCGGCGGTTAGAACCGCCGGCATAAGTTTTTATATTTTTAACTTTATCAAAACCCTCAACACGCACGCCTCTATCCCATTCTTTCACCAAAACCCTCCACGTCGTCCTGACTCTGTGTCGCTCACCACGCCGATAATGAGAGAACTTCTTAATTACTTGTTCTTTTACATTTTAGATAAGGCTTTATGATCGTCGCCTGCTCCAGAGGGGTGCTGTTCAATCTTATGAAGGGCATGTGAATTCTCATACAAGAATACAACTTGGTGTTGATCTATCTGAGAGATTTGTCATGTCAGGTGGATGTTATTTCAGTGATTTTATTTATTTATCATCCTAGTTTGAAAATTTTGACTTAAATCTTGGTAGTACCTATAGTTGCTTAAAACTTTTCAAGGTCTCTGCTTGCCAAGGCCATTATGGAAATGGAGGTTAGTTTCTCTATTGCTAGGTTGGTCTTGGTCTTAGCATTAAGGTGATCAAATAGCTTGTCTTGGTTTTGGAAGTTACTTTCTAGAAAGAATTATTTAATATTTACACACACAGAACTCCCTACTCAATTAGTATTTAAAACAAATGGGTTGAAAATAAATGTATCCATTTTTATTTGTTTATCAATGAGTAGGTGTAGTATTTGTCGCCATAGTATTTGTTTATCTATGGAAGGGGGATAATACAAACATTTGTAGAATTAGAGGCTAATTTATATTTCATAGCATAGCCTTTGATTATGTAAAACTAATTGATACCATAATTTTGCAAGTGTTTCGTTTTAGTTTGAACTTATACAAATTATTTTTCAGTTTGGATTAATTTATTATGTATGCACAATAAGAAAGCACAACATTTTTTTTTTAATTTACTGGGGATATGACGGCGGTTTGAACCGCCATAAATATGTATTGTAATTTGGCGGTGGTTATAACCGCCGTTATATTCGAAAACTACTAACCATCGTCTGTCACTTTACCGGCGGTTATAACCACTGCCATATTTTCCTGCAATTTTGCGGCGGTTTTAACTGCCGTGAACACCCACTATTGTAAGTTTTGGGAAGGGATATTAGCAGCGGTTCCAACCGCCGTTAAATATCCTGCGTCAGTTTACGCAGCGGTTTGCAAAACCACCGCTAAATAGGGAATTCCTTGTAGTGCCTCTAGGTTTGTTACATGTATAAATACACGTTAAGAAGACACTCCTCATCTCGAGTGTTTTGCAACCGCCGTTAGTGATTTTTAGCGGCGGTTTTAATCGCCGCCGGTCCAACTAATAACCACCTCTAAATAGGGAATTTCTTGTAGTGCCTCTAGGTTTGTTACATGTATAAATACACGTTAAGAAGACACTCCTCATGTACACACTACCTTCAAACCTTAATTATCATTTCTCTCTTAACTGCGCTTATTTGAGTATGGAAGTTCTCTATAAGTACCCACTTAATCACATGATACAAGAAGACGAATTCATTCCCGTAAAGGTGCAAATCAACAAAGTACTCATTCTACGTTGTCAAACATTCTTACTCTAGTTCAGTAATCCTTACCAAAACAACTGCTTTTGTCAATGACTTATGGAACGACCGATGGTAAGAAAATTTCCTAGTAATTTAAGGAATATTGATATTTTGTACATATTTGACACATTTTCAACAAAAAGAAAAATTGAAAAACTAGTTAGACTAATTGAATTTCAATTACACGTGTTTTTTTTATTTGATCTTAGAAATGATCATTGACCTGCCTCTTAGTCTGATCCTCACGAGACACAAATTGAGAAAGAAACTTCTCACCCCTACCCTTTATAAATACCTTACTTTTTCTCATGATGATACACATTACACACACACAAAAAGCAACCATGGTGCCTGGAATAGCAGATTCCATTAGAGCTCTTATTACTAAAGTTCTGCATCATTACATCCATAAAGACTTCCATGATGCAGTGGCCAGGATGACCATCATAGACGCTTTTCTCTTCCTCGTACAAATCATCACCATCCTTCATTAATTGTTACTTTAAACGATGTTTATCATTGTAGCTACTTACATGGTTGTTTTTTGCATGGCTTAATACACAGATTGTTCACTCCTTTGACAAGTTGGGGATATGGCACCGCTTGCCTGTTTTCATAGGCCTGTTGTACCTGGCCATTCGGCGCCACCTTCACCAGGAGTACAACCTCTACAACGTTGGGAAAACTCCGGTAGGAGTCAGGTTCAACCCGTCTGATTTTCCATTCAGAACTTCTGATGGAAAATTTAATGACCCATTCAATGAAGGTGTTGGCAGCCAAGGATCTTTCTTTGGCAGAAATGTTCTCCCGGTCGACCAGAAAAACAAGGTTCATGTAACCTTCAGCTTAACCTATAGCATGTTTGGATCAACATTTTTTATATTTAAAATTAATTCTCTACGTTCGGAAGTCAATCATTAATCATTAATACGTTCAGAAGTCAATCATTAATTCTGACATGAAAATGAGTTAAGAAAGAAAGGAAATTACTACTGTATACATGTAAAATTAAATATGCGGGTAATTTAAGTGATCGACAGAATGTTTTGCTGCCACGATCAACTGAAATTTAGTATCGTTTTGATTTGTAAAATTAAGTAAAGATTTTATGCAAAGTATAATGTGTTTGAGTTGACGAGGGTGCATGTTTGGATTGATCTGAACAGCTGTTGAAGCCAGATCCAGTGGTGGTAGCTGCCAAACTTCTGGCTCGGAGAAAGTACAAGGATACAGGGAAGCAGTTCAATGTGATAGCAGCCTCTTGGATTCAATTTATGATTCATGACTGGGTCGATCATCTCGAGGACACCAACCAGGTACATATATATATATGACAATAACAACTTGACAAAACTTACCAACTACTATACATGTGCTGTGTTTTATCAATGAAAAATGAATAATACCGGTTTGATACGATAGGAGATAAGAAATGCAGAGAAAAATAAGAAATAAATTGTATTCGAAGAGAAATTGGAGTGTGAATGGAAGATAAATTAAAGTGTGAATAAATTTTTAGATAGTGCATAAACAGAATGATTTATTAGGAGAGTTATGTTTCTTTAATATAACTTAGACAGTAGGATAGGCTGTAAAAATAATCACCAATTTTTTGATATTTTAATAATTTAATTTGTTGATGTGACAACTTTTCGTTTCTTAACCCCAGTAAAAAACTAAAAACAGCTTGTATAGAATTTTGTCTAGAATTTGTCAACTAGCAACTACAAGTAATTTTTAAGCACTATTATGTTTCTAAGGATAAAATAAAATTTTAAACAAACTTGGTCCAAAATATTCGATCCACCTTTTAGTATTCCGTAATTAATTACATCGGAATTTTTTTAAAACTACAAGTTGATGACACTCCATGAAATATGAGTCTAATACTCATGTTTGTGTAAAAAAACTTTACCTAAATAACTAATCATAACTTCTAAATTTATTACATTACAATTTAATTTTATAATTAATTGAACAAGTTTTAAAATTAATTATCTAATGACAAAAATATAAATTATTATAATTGATTATGTAAAGTTCTTTTACACTAATAACACAGCGTCTTTATTTGTTACCGAAGCAAAATGCAATTTTCTAAAACAAAAATAGCTAGGAGCATATTTTAAATTATCCAATAGAATAAAATATACCTTAGTCACTGTTTTATACTCCATCCGCCCCAAATTATAAAGTCTTGTTCAGACAATCACGTTTATTAAGAAAACATGTAATAATTTAATTAATATCTTGATTTTATTATTTTTTCTCAAATCTTTCATATATGCCCCTATGTTAGTATTGAATATATCAAATGTTGGTTGGGAAACATGAAAGATAAGTAATTAATATATGTGATAATTAAAGTTTTGGAATTTAAAATATAATGAATGCAATGGGTAAAAAAAGAGAAAATTGTTATTTTTTTTTTGAAATCTGAAAAGATCTTATAATTTGGGACATTAAATTTGTCTCTAAAGGTTCTTATAATTTGGGACGAAGAGAGTATAATTATATTTTATAAATATATACCTTCAAACCCACACACTTTCTTAAGAGTTTTTTTATGCATGTTTGATTTATAATTCATGATATTAATCATTATTCATGTTTGTTGTACTTCGGTTATTCTTTTCTATATTATATTATTAATGATTTTTTGGTTATGAGAACTAATTTCTTATTTTTTACTCCTCATACCTTTTTATAAGAGGCAAAGAACTAAAAGAAATGCTATAAAAATAACAAATAAAATGAGCTATCCTTAGTTTAAAAAATTATCATATTGATATATATGCAGATTGAACTCACCGCACCTAAAGAAGTTGCAAGTCAATGCCCCCTTAAATCTTTCAAGTTCTTCCAAACAAAGGAATTCTCCACTGGCTTTCATGATATCAAGAACGGAACGTCAAATATTCGTACGCCTTGGTGGTAAGATTTCTATTCTATATAAATATAAATTCTTTTTTCATTTTTTCGTGCATATATATACCAAGCACTTAATGATATCAAGCACCTCTATAAAAAAATTAATTTCAACAACTGAATATTAGTTTTAATTTTGTTAAAATTAATCTTAATAATTTAGAGCAATTTAATATAAAAAAATATAAATATAAATATAAATAATTAATTAGTTATTAACTTTCGTTTCGGCCTTACTTGATAAACTTTTATTAAAGAATAACGCGTGCAATATTTTACTTGATACTTTGACGTACACCATATTTTCTATATTTATTTCTCTTTTGATATCACATCGTTCATTTATTACATTAATTATAGCTTTTATATCTTTTCTTTTTTTCTTTCTCATCTTAGTATAGGTGTCTCCACTAATATAGAAATGGTCATTTTGTGATGCATTTTCTTTTAAGTGTACGCTTGTTTGTGTACTAAAGAAAAATGCAAATATTAGTTATTTCACCTACTTTAAGGAATAAACGGAGAAGCAAAAACTTTGCTACATTAACTTTAACATGGATTGACAATTGACATTAACATAAAATTAAACATGAAACTAATTAGTGTGATGGGAAGGGGTGTCAATATAATACATTTTGGCTTTGTTAATTGACAAGTAGTATGATGACTGAAAGTTTTATATTCATTTCAAAAGCGATGGCCAACTACTATGTGGACCCTAAGAAAAGGAAATTTGAAAATGAAATGGGAAATAGGATCGATGTTAATAAAACTTTCACCACTAAAACATATGTGTAGTCCAATCAATAGATAATTAATCTTCTTAAGCATCTAGTTCAAAGTTCATTCTCTAATAAGTGCGTATGAAAAAATATTTATTGAGAGATCTAACCACTTAATGTAATTTTAAAATCTCAGGATATTAATCTCATTACTATCGAACGTGGATTCTTAGAAAAAAAAAAAGTAAGATTAAATGTTCATTTTAAAATATCATAAAATCAAGTCATTATTCTTCTTACAAATCGACATAGAATGTGTTTGTATCGAAGTTGAAATAAAAGTAAAAAAAATTTCAAAAGATTGTTTTTGTTTATTTTAATGGGGAGATGAGAAAAATTTTCCTAACGTGTTATTTTTGTTTTTGGTCAACATTTCTTCATTCATAATCCACTCAAAGTGAGTTGGGCCATCAGCCCAAATCCTCTAAGACGTACGCAAGGGCCTAGTCTAATTAGTTTTTCAGGGCTTTTAGCCCTTATTTACAAAAAAAAGGCGTCTATATTTTTCCTATACTACATCAAACTTATTTATTAGATTAAAACCCGAATAAATATTAATCTTTTTCTAAAAAATAGTTCTCCAATTAATTTATCTTGTTAATTTTTTTCAATTATTTAATTAATACTTAATTTTCCAATTAATTAACACTAAATAAATAAAATACTTATACATCATCATTAAAATAGCCTATCAAAAAAAAATCATCATTAAAATAATTTTACAAAATATGAAATTACACATTTTATATTTTCATTTTTTAATTTATCTTTTAATTTAATTTTTCATATGAGTTTTTTTTAAATAAATTTTCATGAGTTTTGTCAATGGAATAAAGAAACTATTCAATAACTCTAAATGATTTTACTATGAAGTTTATATAAGATACTAATTGAAAACATATTGCCAAGATAAATTTAAATTAACTTTCTCTACTGTGGACCAAGAAAAAACTAATTCATAAGTTAAAAATGATTTCTCTGCGAATTAATTTTAGTACATAAGTGTCTTCCTCTTGTAACAAAAAAAATTTATCACATAAGTATACTATAAATAATAATATGTATTAAATGATAGTTGTATGGCAGAGTTGCCTATTAAAAATGTGTGACTAAATTTTAACTTTATAATTGTGATGCACCTACTGTTTCGCTTTATGATCTGGAATTATTTTAATCATATGACATAAAACACATGTACCTACTAACTAGAATTATAATAAGACCTTTAACTTGAAGTTGGACATGGATTAATATGTATTGTAAACTGTAGGGATGGAAGCGCCAT
This sequence comes from Acmispon strigosus, assembly GCA_030819835.1. Classification (NCBI taxonomy): domain Eukaryota; kingdom Viridiplantae; phylum Streptophyta; class Magnoliopsida; order Fabales; family Fabaceae; genus Acmispon; species Acmispon strigosus. The sequence continues at coordinate 51,820,436 of JAUAMA010000001.1, forward strand.
ATATGGAAGCAATGAAGAAGTTTTGAAGAAAGTGAGGACTTTCAAAGATGGGAAGGTGAAGATATCGAAGGAGGGTCACCTTCTCCATAACGAAAATGGAACAGCAATCGCAGGTGACATCCGCAATAGTTGGGCTGGTGTCTCAACCTTGCAAGCCCTTTTCATTCAAGAGCACAATTCTGTTTGTGATGCTCTCAAGGTACATATATCTATATATATTGACCCATTTAACTAACATGCTTAACAAGGTGAGAGGAACTATTATAACATGTACCATACTTATGTGAGTGTAATAAGTCTCATATAACAAGACTAGTTGGCAAGTACTAGCTCTATCAGAACGTGAATGCTGATGTTTTGAAAGTAACTAACTGTATATCATCATCATCTAAATGTATTGAATCAGAAAAAGTATCCAGACTTGAAAGATGATGAACTTTATCGCCATGCGAGATTGGTGACCTCAGCTGTGATTGCAAAGGTCCACACCATAGATTGGACTGTTGAGCTCCTCAAAACTGATACTTTACTTGCAGGCATGCGCGCCAATTGGTAAGTTTCCAAAGCTACAACACCAAACCATTGTTGTTTGAATTTTTGATCTACTTATATGACTTATTCAGCAATTTTTGGTTTGTTTAATTGATTGTATATGTTAACATGCCATTGTAAAATAAAATAAAAGATTTAATTTGCATCTCAGGTATGGATTATTGGGAAAGAAATTCAAGGACACATTTGGGCACGTTGGAGGAGCCATATTAGGAGGATTTGTTGGCATGAAGAGACCAGAAAATCATGGTGTTGCGTATTCTCTAACTGAGGAATTTGTCAGCGTTTACAGAATGCACCCACTCCTACCTGACACCATCAAATTGAGAGACATATCTGCAACCCCAGGGCCTAACAAATCTCCACCATTGATCAAAGAGTAAGATCATTATTTTTAATTTATTCCTATAATTAAAAGGTTAATTAACCAAAAATAAGAAATTAATATCTCTCTGATTTGGTATTTATAGAATTCCTATGAACAATTTGATTGGATTGAAAGGAGAAAAAACCCTGACTGAGATAGGAGTTCCAGCACATTTAGTATCAATGGGTCACCAAGCATGTGGGGCACTAGAGCTTTGGAACTATCCAGAGTTTCTCAGAGACCTGATACCACACAACATTGACGGCACAGAAAGGACTGATCATGTGGACTTAGCTACTCTTGAAAGTAAGATGATCATTAATTACCCAATATTATCAACCCTTAATCTTGATTATTAACTAAGATCTTGGAGCTATAATAATTAATCCAATTAATAATATGATATATTTAATGATGCAGTTTATAGGGATAGAGAGAGGAGTGTAGCAAGGTACAACCAGTTTAGGAGGTCACTGCTGATGATACCCATCTCCAAGTGGGAAGATCTGACAGATGACAAGGAAGCAATTCAAGTATTGGAAGAGGTGTATGGTGATGATGTTGAAGAGCTTGATCTCCTGGTAGGTCTAATGGCAGAGAAGAAGATCAAAGGCTTTGCAATCAGTGAGACAGCTTTCACAATTTTCTTGCTCATGGCATCCAGGTAAAGAGAAAGAACTAATAACACATTTTCTTTAACTGATGAAAACATTATATATGTTACAATATGTACATTACAACAACTAAACTAACAACAACAATAATAATAAATCTAACTTTGGATTTACCACCCCAACAATGGCTAAAACCACTTTGTGAGCCAATTCGAGTGAATTGTGCTGACTCATTTTGCGTTTTCTTGATGTGGTTTTGTAAATGAAATTTGGATGATGGATATGAAATTTGTTGCACTATGTAGGAGGCTAGAGGCTGATAGGTTCTTCACAAGTAACTTCAACGAGGAGGCATACACGAAGAAAGGGCTAGAATGGGTGAACACGACGGAGAGCCTAAAGGATGTGATTGACCGTCACTACCCGGAAATGACACACAAGTGGTTGAACGCCTCTAGTGCTTTCTCTGTTTGGGATTCATCACCAAACGCTCACAATCACATTCCAATTTACCTTCGTGTTCCCCATTAATCCTCATTCCTTTTGGTTACTGGACCTATTTATTTGTTTGTGTTGCTGTATTCATAAGTGGTTTTGTTTGGGTTGTTGTAGATATTTGATAGGCCAAAAAGAAGTACCAATAAACTCAAATATCTAAAAGATTATATCTAATTAATTTCAATTAATTTAGATATAATACTATTTGATTTATTTGGTTGACTGATTTAGTTTTTATTTCCCAGATTCAGTTTTTATTTAGTTTTCCTTATTTCTAGACATTTTTTATTTTCTGTTATCTTTTGTTATCTCGTTCCTAATTACTCTAGGATTTGTTGCTTTCTTTTCTGTAAGTTTGTACTTTCTTTTCATGGAATAATATCAGAAAATTGAGCATAGCTCACAAAGATTGACTTGTCTCTAAAAAATTCCCTAACCCTAACCTTGTTCGTTGATAGCCTCTTCCCCGGGGTCTATCATTTGGTGTTTTCATTGTGTTATCACACGCCTCTCCAAACGATGGAAAACATCCATGATGTCACGGTTTCCAACGACATGCTCCATTCCATTATCGAAGAGCTTGCTTCCCTTTCCAAACGCCAATAACGCATGCAAGGTATCCTAGATACCTCCCACACTGCACTCACTACGGCCCTACTTGATCTGGCTGACAAGGTCACTTCCATCACTATCCAACAACCTGTCATACAGCCTCATCACTATACCCCTACACGCCCCCCTGAATTCGACCATCCCCCATATCGCTCCTCCTGGTCGAACCCCAACCATCAACCGCCCAGCCCTCGCCCTAAATTCACCCTCTCCGCCTTTGAAGGCTCTGATATGTTGGAGTGGCTTCCACATTTACGAGTGGAAATTATCATCCTAATTAAAGTATTATTAAATGAAGGATCATGTTATATATAAAAACCGTAATAATTATCTTTAACGTTAAATAATTATTTTTTAAAATTATTTAAATTAGTCCAATAAATAATAAATTAATAACTCGTGGGTTGCATGAGCATTATATTATAATATCTACTACTGTATCTACTAATTGTGAGTCCTCAATCTCAAACCTCAGCCACTCTTAAAAAAAGACTCTCTTATATGTTGACACGTGTCACTTTATCAACCCAACAATTTCTCCCTCTACCAAATCAGTTTTCCAAATTTAAATCATGATTTGCGATGATTAAGGAATTCAAATAATTATTTGTTACAAATTTAAATCATGTAATTTATGATTGATATTTTTATATAATAATTATTGTTTGATGATGTTACCAATTATATTCAATTCACATTTATTTATTTATTTACGGTTTTGTCATTAATTTTCTAGTGCTACTAACTAGCCTATTTTAAAGTAAGATTTTGCCAACATGTTGATTTATCCGTTAAATATGCAAACATCTCCATAAAATAAAATTACCAAGGAAAGTACCGTATAGAGAAGTATCGCTGCTACTCAGATAGAAGTATCGTCTAAAGGAAAAACAAGAAACTACAGCGTCAAAGTCATATCTCAAGTATGGTCTATAACTCTATCGTCTTCTCAACAAATACATTTACCGTCTGCTCAACAAAATAGAATGCTGAAATAGCTCATTAGCTCTATCGTCTGCTCTTAGAAATAAAAGGCGGAATTGTCCCTATCGTCTACTCGGCAGCACTGTCTACTCTAGAGAAGTATCGTCTGAAGACAAGGAAAGTACCATCTAGAGAAGTATCGCATGAAGTCAAGGAAAATACTGTCTAGAGAAGTATCGTCTGAAGACAAGGAAAGTACCGTCTACAGCTCTATCAATTGTGAATTGTCTTCAGTGCTTGTTACCTACTCTTTATCTGGATATTGTCAATTCTGCTTTACAGAACAATATTAGCTTAATGTGTCAATTCTATTTATTAAAAATTATTTTAATCTTTAGATATTCTTCTTATTTCTTTATTTATATTGCTTGCTTAATTTTTTTGTATTAATCTAATCTCACAAATTTTTAAAACAAAAGAAGTCAATAATATTAAAATGTAATTAAATATAATAAATTTTTAAAAGAAATAAATACCCCACAATTTCGTCTACGCTTCCTCTTTCCAAACGTGTTGATGATGGCACTGCATCCTTAACTTCAAGCGACCATAACTTCTTCATTTCTTATTAGACTTATATTAACTTTCTTTATTATGAAAAATAACTTTTGAACTATGGTTAAAACGTGTTGAGATAGAGAAGTGAAATAAGATCTTCATTGTGTTAAGACTATTGCTACATAAGTATTTATTGGATGTTATGTTTTTCTATTTCCGTTATCAAAACTTAATTACATTGTTTGGTTTTGGTATGATTTAAACTTTAGATGAAGAATTTTAATATTACACTACAAGAAAAAGCTTATTTAGCGGCGGTTATTAGTATAACCGACGGCGGTTATAACCGCCGCTAAAAAGTACTCACAGCGGTTTGCCAACCGCCGCTATTCTGAGCGTCGCCAGTGAATTTGCCGGCGGTTTTCCAAACCGCCACGTAAACCGCCGTACTAAATTTAACGGCGGTTAAAACCGCTGTTAAATTAACTTCCTCAACACTTCCACATTTGGTTATTAATGGCGGTTTATAACCGCCGCAAAATCCCACGAAATTATGGCGGCGGTTGTAACCGCCGGTAAATGTGAAGATTGTTATTATTTAATTCCGAATACCACGGCGGTTGTAGAATCAGTTTTGAAACTCATAAGCTAATCACAGTTTCTCCTCATAATCGTTTCTAGCTTCAGAATCAATTGCAAAATAGTTTCCAAACATGCACTTAGTCCATATAAATGACTTTTTATGATTCTAATGGGGCCTAATGAGATTGTGCAATAACTTCAATTGTAGGTATCCTATTCCTTGATTTCAGATGGTTGCTTTTTAAGAGAGTGCAGTGTTGAACATTCCATTATTGGAATCCGCTCAAGACTTGATTCTGGAGTGCAGCTAAAGGTAACTTTTCTTTTCTTAAATGGAGATCATGAACAAAGAGTTTCCTTGTTCAATGTTCTTCTCATATTTTTCTTCCTTGATTCTTTTTCTTTTGAAATAAACCTGCAATTAATCAAATAAAAAAGGCATCGAAGCCGTTACATCAGTCTTTAATTCTTAGTCACATTTATGATTACTTTGTAGGATACAATGATGATGGGTGCTGACTATTACCAAACAGAGGCTGAAATAGCAGCTCTTTTAGCAGCAGGAAATGTTCCACTAGGCATTGGTAAAAATACCAAAATCATGTAAGAATCCTGGAAATACTTTGTCATAATTTTATACAACAACATGCATATGCATGAACACAGTTAAATGAAGTTGAAGTACACTACATGCATGTTTGGAAATCCTTCTATAATGGATTCTAAAGTCAAAATCAATTATGGGAATAAACTTTTCTGAGTAGCTTCTGGGTGTCAGAATTGATGTTGGAGAAAAATAAGCTAATCAAACTTGCTAATATACTTAGGTGCATATAGACACAAAAAGATATAACAAAATGATGAAAACAAGCAATTTGCTTTTCCCCTTTATGCAGGGATTGAATTGGAGAAGGTCAAGTTCTATAACAAGCTTCCTTTGATCTATTGACCTACACAATAGTCTTTTTCTAAATTAGAAATACAATAAGAAGGATTCATATGATGTTCTATGTGGAGTTTTTTTATAACGGTTTCTTTCTCTCTTGTTATGCATTTTTCTATAGATTTGATACACATGCTAGTCTATATTATGACTCATATACTAATCTTACATGCAGGAATTGTATAATTGACAAAAACGCAAGAATTGGAAACAATGTAATAATTGCAAACAACGAAGTGAGTACTGATTTAGTTGTCTATGATCTCTAATTTCTCCGGCCAGTTTCTGAAGTTCTTTTTTCTTTTTCCAAACTGGGGACAAATGGTTTCTTAAAATAGGTTTAGATTTCTTTACATTAAAGATCTTTGACTCTTTGAGAGAGAGCACTGTTTAACTATACCTCCACTAGTGTAGCATGTTACATGTCAATATGGCTCACAGGAGCTGCATATTTGTTCACACAGATAGCATGTTTGAATCAGCCGTTTTTTTTAGAATCAACTCTGATACCCTGAAGCTAGTCTCATAAATTCTCTCCAAAATTAATTCTAGCTCCGGAATCAATTCTGAAACCCTATATTATACATGTTAAGCAATTTTAATTACTATACTTTTTTTTTCCGAAAGATTAAATATATATATCAAAGAGGAATATACACCCTAGAGAAGCGGCCGACACCCAGAAACAGCCTCCTCAAACAACAAAGAGAGAGAGGACAAAGCCCGCGCCTCAGACCAACAGAGGGATTAACAAAATCCAACCAAACAACGCATCCCAAAAAAACAGAGGAAAAAACCCCAAAAAACAACAAAGACACAGAGAAGGGACCCTTCCTATGAGATTCTGCTTTCCATAATATGAGCCGCTATCTGCTTAACTGCCACCTCATCGGGACAGTCAAAAACCACGCCCACCTGCTTACCCACTGCAACGGCGCGCCTAACCCTCGTCAAAACCCCCGGGGGCACCAAAGACTCGGACGAAGGAAGAGAGAGTTGATGATCTCGGCAGCCTTCACCTCCCACCCCGATCTCCACCTGAGAGAGGTTGGCAAGGTTACTCAAGCTCCGGCAACTGACTTCCTTCCTGGGGCGACCCCGAGCCCTCTTCTCCCCATGCCCATGAGCCATGTCTGCCACGCCTGCTACTACTGAAAGATCACCTATATCCTCTAGTTCCTTGGGACGACCTCGTCTTCTAGAAAGCTGCGACACTAGTTTCTTGGGTCTCCCACGTCTTCTAGGGAGCTGAACCGCCACCCCCTCCTCAACACCGGCCTCCTCCGCCTCGAGGGGAACAACGCAACCATCAGAAGCTATACGAGAAGTATCCTCGGCAGAAAAAACCTTAGAAGCAAACGGACCCTCCTTCTCCGAAGAGACAAAACCTAGGGGATCTATTTCAGGATCTATTTCAGGAAAAAGACAAACAGATGGAACTCTTTCTCCATCAAAGAATCCCCTGTCGACACCCAGAACCAGAGCCACCTCATGAGCAACTGAGGCAGAAGGCTTTCCCACAAGAGCCTCCTTCCACGAAGGAAGACAACCACCACCACCACCACTCGAAGGCCGCGCCACACTCGAAGGCCGCGCCACAGAGTAATGCAGATTATCCCTGGGAAAATTTGCCGGCGCCACCGACAAAAACGATCCACCCACCTTGAGGCCATCCAGAGCACTAATGGCAGAAACAGCATGTTGCAAGGAGAGAAAACGGACAAAACCAAAGCGAAAGCGCCGCCCAAATTTGCGTTTCCGTTGGATGAACACACTCAATATCCTTCCAAAAAGAGAAAACAAACCTCGGATATGCCGATAACCAATCGCCTCTTCGATTCCGTCAACGAAAAGAGTGGCGAAGCCGCTGCGAGGAGGATCACAGGACGGAATTGACGCACCAGCCGGCGCCGCAAGAACCAGTTTGGCCGCTGGAACACCAGCTCTCACAGGGCGAGAAATCGGGCAACCCTCACCATCCGCCGCCTCTTCCTCATCCGCCTCACCCTCTTCGGCCGCCAGCCGAAGTCTGGTTCCACCACCTGTAGCCGCCGAGAGAGAAACCGAACCAGAACCAGGGGCTGCCATGACAGATCCGGCGAAGGGATAGAGCAACAGAGCGAGGTCGAGAAAACTGGAAATACGCGCACGAGAGAAGGGGTAAATACGCGCACGAACCGCCGCCGGCGAGGACGAGGGAAGAGGAGCGGCCACCGGCAAGGACGCCGCAGCCGCAGAGGAAGGAGGCAAGAACCCTAGCAGAAACACCAATCTCTACCAAAAGAAGTATTAGTTTTAAAATATTGTGTGGAATATTTGAAACATTAATTACTATACTTATATAAATGGGTGATTATTTGGTCCTTCAATAATTAGACTGAAATGCAAATGAGTTTTATACAATTGACACATCATAATTAAATTGAAGGACAAAAAAATATGCAAGATGATTGAACATCTGTGTAACTAATTAAATTTTAATAACTATATTTTTTCTTTTTATTTTGCAAAAAATGACAATTGAAATTGGGGTGCAGAATGTACAGGAGGCTGATAGACCCTCTGAGGGGTTTTATATTCGATCAGGGATCACAGTGGTGTTAAAAGACTCTGTAATAAGCAATGGTACAATAATTTAATCATGGGTGCTTAATGCTTATCAAGAATTGATGGAAAAACAGAGCAACAAAGGCACAAACAGAGAAGGGTATATTATATTATATACCAGCTTCAAACTTGTGATCTGAATTAGCTTCAAATTTTGAGTCTTCAATCATGAATGTCAAGAAAGTGCACATTCATTTGATGGAACATTTTTTGCTAGCTCATTCAACAGAGGACGCTACAAAATTGTGCAGGGGAGAAATTCTTTAATGGGTTTATTTGTATTGCTGTTATAAGCCAAAATGGTAAATAGTGACCTGAGTTAAGGTTTGTAATACAGTTGAAATGGACAACAACAACAAACTACTAGTACTCCAAAGTAAATCATAAGGACTATATAGCATCACATTTTCGTACTATAATAATGCAACCTTAAAAATCTATTACAGTGCAACCAGAAATTGAAACTCTATTTAAAACACCAAACTTAAAAAGAAAGAGAAATGAAATGAAATGAAATGGCAAGCATGAAGGGGGGAAAAATAGAAATCGAGCTATCAGCAGCTACCTGTTCAATGATTCTTTAAGCTCTTTTATCTTCCTCTTGCTTCTGTTCCTTTGCCGTTGCAATTGGGGCTCTTCCAACCTTCACTGAAAAACGCACAACAAAAATCAGAGATGAGAGGGAACGAGAAAGAGGATGAAAAAAGGAAGGAGAATAATCACGCGTCGTACAGAGAGAGTAAATGGAGAGTGGCCGCCGTCGAAGCAAGTTCAGGAGAAACAGAGGGGAGAGACGACGCCGTGCAGGGAAGGTCGATCGTTGTGGCCGCCGTGGAGAGGTCGTTGCCGCCGTAAGAATTGTGGGGTTGTGGCCGCCGTGGAGAGGACTTGCCGCCGCAGCAGGGCAACGGTGGAGACGCTGTCGACGGTGCAGAGATGGTGGGGTTGTGAGTGGGCGACGAAGGAGACGGTGGGAGTTGTAGGTTGTGGGGTTGTGGAGTTGAGGGGTTTTTGGGGGAAAAGAAAAGAAGGAGGGAAATAAAAAACCATTTCGCGGGTAAATTAAAAAAAAACACATTACCGGCGGTTATAACCGCCGTAAAGCATTTAAACACGTGCCGGCGGTTATAACCGCCGTAAAATAAGGACAACTGTAAATGAAGAATAAGTACCGGCGGTTTTAACCGCCGTAAAAACTGGAGAAACATACCGGCGGTTATAACCGCCGCTAATCAGCAAGAATTGCCGGCGGTTTTGGAAACCGCCGTGAAATAATCCTTGAAAATAAGAAGCGACGGCGGTTTATAGAACCGCCGCGAAATAGGCGCCGGAAAACAGCCTTTTTGGTGTAGTGTTAGTTATTGTGTCTACTTTGGTTTTATCAATTGAGAGATTTATTTATTTCGATATATCATGCGATCTTACTCATGTTTAAAAATGTTAGCATATGTCATATATTTTTTAGTTTTATAACATCAACTAAATAAATATCGCAAATTAAATATTAAAAACACCCGTGCATTGCACGGGTTACTTACTAGTTGGTATAACTCGTGGGTTGTAGGGGTGGCAATATGGGTTGGCGGGGCGGGCTCGACCCGACCCGTGATTAACCCGCCAAAATACGGGTTGGGTTGGGCTAACCCACTTTTAGCATTTGGGTTGAAAGTCCCAACCCAACCCATATTTTGGCGAGCTAGCGGGTTGGCGGGCTAGCATACTTTAAGAATTTAGTGGGAAAAAAAGAGGTCATGCAATGAGGAAAAAGCTAAAAATGTTGCTCTCATTTCTTTGTGCAATGAGAAAAAAGCCAAAATGTACAATTAGAAACACTACCACACTAACATTGAATTAAACAAGAAGATGTGGTTGCTCCCTAAATTTTTTTTATGTGAGTCTTGTTATTGAGTTTTGATTCATCTCAACTAGATAATAATAAACAATAAAAAAACTCAACGTAATTCCACACTAAGAATCAATTCCACAATTACACTAAAAATAAAAACCAGAAATTCATAACCAACTCACAAGTTGCAAAAATTCACAATCATCACAACTCATAAATGTCTTTTAAAACAACAAAAACAAAAATCAAAGTCCAACAATCTCACAATAACATATTCTTAGTTCAAAGCTTTTAAGTTCTGAAAGTCTTAGTTCGAAACATTAGATACTCTCTTGGAAGAAGATGCATCCTTTTTTCCATTACCACTACCATCATCAACTTTGAAATCTTCATCACCATTAGGGGCGTGAATATGGGTTGGCGGGACGGGGCGGGCCAACCCGCTATTAACCCGTCAAAATGTGGGTTGGGTTGGGCTGACCCACTTTTAATATTTGGATTGAAAGTCTCAACCCAACCCACCAAAAAAGGCGGGCCAAATAGGTTGACCCAGCGGGTCAAGCCTATTTTGCCACCTCTAGTGGGTTGCATGAGCATTATTTTATACTATTGGTATAACACGTGCGTTGCATGAGCATTATATTATAATAATGGTATAACACGTGTTGCATGAGCATTATATTATAATATTGGTATAACTCGTGCGGATAAGACTTTCGTATATTTTCCAGTTAAAGATAACGTTCCTATTTTGGCACTATTTGTCTCCGTTCTGCGTACAGCCATCGGTTTTTGTTTGGCCATTGTTTGTTTGCTTACCCAATCTCTATATAGTAATAGCATTATATTATTAAAACAGTGTACGTATCACGTTTAACAGAGGAGCTTGAAGCAAGTGATCACCCACCCTTGATTCGCCAGATTGAGAGAGTTGAATACACCAAGATAAGATTGAGAGAGATAAATACACCAAAATATTAGTATACTAAGAGATAAGATATGGATTTTATAAAATCCCACCCATTGAAAATGGGTGACATGGCTTGAGATTTTATTTTGGTGTCTTGACGGATTCCTCTTTTAAAGTGGAATCTTAAGTAAAATAATATTGTTTCTCTCTCATACAAATAACAATCAACCAACAGAAACCAACTTCAAGCAGACTTAGTTGAGCATATTTGAGAGCGTTTTGGGAATGAGAATAATGAAAATTAATTATTATGAAATATTATGTATTTTATTTAAAATGTATTGTGATTTATTTTTCAATAATATGTATTTTCTTTCATTTTCAATTAAATAATATTATGTTTAACTTTAGTTATGTATTTCCTATTTAATTGATATTTAATTATATTATATCTTTTTTAATTATTAATTATGTTTGTATAGATTATTACTTTAATTTAATTTAATATTAGGTAGAAATAAATAATATAAATATATTGTGTATTGTGGGTCCAACTAAAAGTAAAATAAAATCTCAACCACTAGTGCGAAATGTGCAGTGGGATCTTATGGGTGTCTTAAATACTATGTAGCAGTATGGACCCACCAGAAGTGTTTAAGACACCAAAATAAGATCCTACCACTTGAGATGGTCTAAGGCCCCGTTTGGAAGAGCTTATATGAGCTTAACTCATACTATAAGTGCTTATGCAAGCGTTTGGGAGAGCTTATGTAAATAGCTTATGACCTACCTATAAGCTGTTTTGAGCTTATTTTCATAAGCTATTCAGAGTAGCTTATGAAAAAGAGCTTATGCTTATATATAACTTATTTTCAATTCATTATAATAAATATCTTAAAAGAGCTTATTAATAAGCGCTTATGCCATAAGCGCTTATAGTCATAAGCGCTTAATTAAGCTGTTTTCCCAAACGGGGCCTAAGTACTCTAGATTTAGTAATTTTATATTTATCATATAAGATGTATAATATTGACACTATGTTTGTAACGTCTGTCTCACTAATTAAATCCCATCATATTAACTAAAAAAGATATAAATGAAACAGATATAAATTTACGTGATAGATTGTAATTGACATGTTCAAATTTCATTGGTAGGAAAAGAAAAAAAAAACACACTTTGTACTATATAATTTCACTCCTCCCAACTATTGCGGGGTCTTTAATTAATATGTCCTATTCACCATTATCACTTTACTCACTATTCCCTCCGTCCCAAAATATAGAGTTATGTTCAAACAATCACGCTTATTAAGAAAACATGTAATAACCTAATTAATATGTTGATTTTGTTATTTTTTATACAAATATACCCCTAAAGTTGGTCGGGAATATGAAGGAAGTAATTAGTAGAGTAGTAATTAATTAAAGTTTTGGAATTTAAAATATAATGAATGCAAGGGGTAAAAAAGGAAAACTTATTTTTTTTTACTGAAATCTAGAAGGGGTCTTATAATTTGAGACACTAAGTTTGTCTCTAAAGGGTCTTATAATTTGGGACGGAGGAAGTATTTTATAGTGCATACCTAATGTGATTGAATAAAATGACATGTTCAAGTATTTTAACCTAATATTAACCGTGTTAAATGCGAATGAGAAAAAGAATTCTTAGATGATATTAACGGATAGTATCTATTATACCTTAATATATTTATATCATATTATCACATGATTTCCACCACATTTATTATTTATTACGCTCTATTTTATAATTAAATAAAAGTTAAAGGGACACTCCTTAAGTACACACTACCTTTCCATCTTTATTTATCCCAAAGTTTTGCTAACTTGAGCGTTTAAGTTTCTTGCACATACCCATCTATGTCCACTTGATCGTCGGAAAGACAGAGTCATGGAGGAGCAACCCTACGAAGCACCCTTCTACATTGCTAAACGTCATTACACTACAGGAATAGTCTATTTTAGTGTCCAAAATTAGCGTTGCCCATGGCACCGATGCTAATATTGGCCAGTTTGCATCGGAAAAGCTGATGCAAGAGAGGAAAAAATAAAACACTCACTTTTTTTCCGTTGGTTAAGTAGAATTTAGATTCGACTAAGACGAATATCCTCGAGTGTACGACTCCTTTACTGGGGCTGACGCTAACAACCATAGATTTCTTCTTCGAGGCTTCATTATAAGCATCTTTAACATTATCAAAAACGTCATTAATTATCAACCTTCTTTCCCTTCTCCCACCCTGCTTCGCCGGCCTCCCCCTCCCCCTCCTTCGCCACCCATGCCCCTCCCCTTCCTTTGCCTTCCTTCTCCCCTCACCCTCGTCGCCGCTCCTCATCCTCACCTCCATCCAACGTCCCTCGCCCCTCACCATCCTTCCTCCCCTCTCCCTGCTCCGCCGACCTCCCCCTCACCTTCCTTCGTCGCCCCTCACCCTCGTTGTTGGCCCTCCCCCTCACCTTCATCTGACGTCCCTCGGCCCTCGTCATCCTCTATCGCCTCTCTCCCTGAACCACACCCTCGTTCACCGCCCCTCATCCTCCTCCGGCGCTATGAGTTGCCACCTTTCTCCACCTCTATCGTTGTCACCCTTAACTTCTTCCTTGGCTCCTCCTTCATCCTCTGCCACCTTGACCCTCTCTGTCTCCCTCAGTCACCAGATTTTCCACCCTTTACCTCCGCCACCTGATCTCACTACCACACCATCGTCTCATTGTCGCTTTACGCGAGCTGCACCCATCACTCCCGCTCCTTCGTGATCTGCATTCTTCACTGTCATTCGACTGCCGCGAGCCCCCGCCCCACTATTGTTCCACCGAGTGTCGCTATGCCGCTGCGAGCAGCCACCCTTCTTCACATTTCGGGGACCTTGGACAAGGCGTAAGTATGAAAGGTAAAGGCATACAACAATACGAATTCAAATCAAAACATCTCGTACCAACACATTGGCGCTCTTAAGCTCATCTCTGATCACGAGTATACCCCAGAGGGCAGACCAAGCATGTCATTACTTTGAAGCAAAGACTATCTCGGGTCTTGACATTCCGAGCATCCTAATACCTCAGATACTCAAACTAGAGAGAAACTATAACAGAATAAAATGATAGTCTCAAGTGTTTTGGCCTAATATTGACAGTGTCTTACGCGTATGAGAATAAGGATTGTTAATTAAACTAATATTCGATACAACCAGATAATATCTGTTATATCTGAATATATCTCTATCATATCTTCACATAATTCTTCCAGATTTGTTACACGTATGAATACATGTTAAGAAGACACTCTTTATGTACACACTACATTCAAACCTTAATTTTTATTTCTCTCTTAACTGTACTAATTTGAGTATTGGAGTTCCCTGTAGGTACGTACCCACTTAATCACTGGATAAAAGAAGACGATGTCCTTCCGCTAGAGGTGCAAGCCAACGAATTACTCATTCTACATTGTTAAACATTCTTACTCTAGTTCAGTAATCCTTACCAAAACAACAGTAAAAAAAATTCCTAGTAATTTAAGGAATATTGATATTTTGTACATATTTGACACATTTTCAACAAAAAGAAAAATTGAAAAACTAGTTAGACTAATTGAATTTCAATTACACGTGTTTTTTTTATTTGATCTTAGAAATGGTCATTGACCTGCCTCTTAGTCTGATCCTCACGAGACACAAATTGAGAAAGAAACTTCTCACCCCTACCCTTTATAAATACCTTACTTTTTCTCATGATGATACACATTACACACACACACACAAAGCAACCATGGTGCCTGGAATAGCAGATTCCATTGTAGCTCTTGTTACTAAAGTTCTGCATCATTACATCCATAAAGACTTCCATGATGCAGTGGCCAGGATGACCATCATAGACGCTTTTCTCTTCCTCGTAAAAATCATCATCATCCTTCATTAATTGTTACTTTAAATGATGTTTATCACTGTAGCTACTTACATGGTTGTTTTTTGCATGGCTTAATACACAGATTGTTCACTCCTTTGACAAGTTGGGGATATGGCACCGCTTGCCTGTTTTCATAGGCCTGTTGTACCTGGCCATTCGGCGCCACCTTCACCAGGAGTACAACCTCTACAACGTTGGGAAAACTCCGGTGGGGGTCAGGTTCAACCCGTCTGATTTTCCATTCAGAACTTCTGATGGAAAATTTAATGATCCATTCAATGAAGCTGCTGGCAGTCAAGGATCTTTCATTGGCAGAAATATTCTCCCCGTCGACCAGAAAAACAAGGTTCATGAAACCTCCAACTTAACCTATAGCATGTTTGGATCAACATTTTTTATATTCAAAATTAATTCTCATGTTCAGAAGTCAATTATCAATTCTGATATGAAAAATGAGTTAAGAAAGAAATAAAGGAAATCACTACTATATACATGTGGTTGACAGAATGTTTTGCTGCCACGATATCAACTGAGATTTAGTATCGCTTTGATTGGTAAAATTAGGATTTTATGCAAAGTATAATGTGTTGGAGTTGACGAGGGTGCATGTTTGGATTGATCTGAACAGCTGTTGAAGCCGGATCCAGCGGTGGTAGCTACCAAACTTCTGGCTCGGAGAACGTACAAGGATACAGGGAAGCAGTTCAATGTGATAGCAGCCTCTTGGATTCAATTTATGATTCATGACTGGATCGATCATCTCGAGGACACCAACCAGGTACATATATACATGTGCTGTGTTTTATCAATGAAAAAAGAATAATACCGGTTTGATACGATAGGAGATAAAAAATGCAGAGAAAAATAAAAAGAAAATCGTTAAAAATGAAATGGAAGAGAAGGTGGAGTGTGGATGAATTTTTGGATAATGCATAAACAGAATGATTTATTAGGAGAGTTCTGCTCACTTAATATAAACTTAGACTCGTGAAATTAATCTCATGATTGTCGGTAGTGCGATACGTTTTGAAAAAAAAATCACCAACTATTTAATATTTTATTAATTTAATTTGTTGATTGGACAACTTTTCGTTTCTTAAACCCAGCACAATAGTAAAAAACTAAAAACAGCTTGTATAGAATTTTGTCTAAAATTTGTCAACTAGCAACTACAAGTAATTTTTAAGCACTAGTATGTTTCTAAGGATAAATAAAATTTTAAACAAACTTGGTCCAAAATATTCGGTCTACCTTTTAGTATTCCGTAATTAATTACATCGGAATTTTTTTAAAACTACAAGTTGATGACACTCCATGAAATATGAGTCTAATGTGTAAAAAAACTTTACACAGATAACTAATCATAATTCCTAAATTTATTATATTATAATTTAATTTTATAATTAATTGAATAAATTTTAAAATTAATTATCTAATAACAAAAGTTTAAATTATTATTAATTGATTATGCAAAATTCTTTTACACAGTACATATTAAAGTATAGTGTAATACGCATCGCCTTTATCTGTTACCGAAGCAAAATGCAATTTTCTAAAACACAAATAGCTAGGAGCATATTTTAAATTATTCAATAGAATAAAATATAACTTAGTCACCGCTTTATATAATTATATTTTATAAATATATACCTTCAAACCCACACACTTTCTTAAGAGTTTTTTTTGCATGTTTGATTTATAATTCATGATATTAATCATTATAGCAAAAAGAAAAATAAAAGTGATGTTTTTTTTAACGAAATACTTATATTAAGAAGCAGAAACAGCCCATTCCTTTGTTGTACTTCGGTTATTCTTTTCTATATTAATATTTATGATTTTTTGGTTATGAGAACTAATTTCTTATTTTTTATGTTTGTTGATTTATCTCTCATATTTAATTATTTGTAATATGAAAATTAAAACTAAAAGAAATGCTATAAAAATAACAAATAAAATGAGCTATCCTTAGTTTAAAAAATTGTGATGATATTGATATATATGCAGATTGAACTCACCGCACCTAAAGAAGTTGCAAGTCAATGCCCCCTTAAATCTTTCAAGTTCTTCCAAACAAAGGAATTATCCACTGGCTTTCATGACATCAAGAACGGGACGTCAAACATTCGTACACCTTGGTGGTAAGATTTCTATTCTATATAAATTCTTTTTTCGTGGATATATATACCAAGCAATTAATGATATATATCAAGCACCTCTATAAAAAATATTAATTTCAACAACTTAATATTAGTTTTAATTTTGTTAAAATTAATCTTAATTATTTAGAGCAATTTAATATAAAAAAATATAAATATAAATATAAATAATTAATTCGTTATTAACTTTAGTTTCGGCCTTACTTGATAAGCTTTTATTAAAGAATAACGCATGCAATATTTTACTTGATACTTTGACGCACACCATATTTTCTATATTTATTTTTCTTTTGATATCACATCGTTCATTTATTACATTAATTATAGCTTTTATATCTTTTTTTTTTCTTTCTCATCTTAGTATAGGTGTCTCCACTAATATAAAAATGATGATACATTTTCTTTTAAGTGTACGTTTAGTGCACTAAAGAAAAATGGTCATTTATGATACATTTTCTTTTAAGTGTACGTTTGTTTGTGCACTAAAGAAAAATGCAAATATTAGTTATTTCACGAACTTTAAGGAATAAACGGAGAAGCAAAAGCTTTGCTACATTAACTTTAACATGGATTGACAATTGACATTAACATAAAATTAAGCATGAAACTAACCAGTATACTTTAGTACATAAGTGTCTTCTTCTTGTGAAAAAAAAAATTTAGCACACAAGTACTATAAATAACATGTATTAAATAATAGTTATAGGTCAGAATTGCCTATTAAAAATGTGTGACTAAATTTTAACTTTACAATTGGGATGCACCTACTGTTTTGCTTTATGATCCGGAATTATTTTAATCATATGACATAAAACACATGTACCTACTAACTAGAATTATAATAAGACCTTTAACTTGAAGTTGGACATGGATTATATGTATTGTAAACTGTAGGGATGGAAGCGTCATATATGGAAGCAATGAAGAAGTTTTGAAGAAAGTGAGGACTTTCAAAGATGGGAAGGTGAAGATATCGGAGGAGGGTCTCCTTCTCCAAAACGACAATGGAACAGCAATCGCAGGTGACATCCGCAATAGTTGGGCTGGTGTCTCAACCTTGCAATCCCTTTTCATTCAAGAGCACAATTCTGTTTGTGATGCTCTCAAGGTACATATATATACATTGACCCATTTAATTAACATACTTAACAAGGTGAGAGGAACTATTATAACATGTACCATACTTATGTGAGTGTAATAAGTCTCATATAACAAGACTAGTTGGTAAGTACTAGCTCTTATCAGAACGTGAATGTTGATGTTTTGAAAGTAACTAACTATATATCATCATCATCTAAATGTATTGAATCAGAAAAATTATCCAGACTTGAAAGATGATGAACTTTATCGCCATGCGAGATTGGTGACCTCAGCTGTGATTGCAAAGGTTCACACCATAGATTGGACTGTTGAGCTCCTCAAAACTGATACTTTACTTGCAGGCATGCGTGCCAATTGGTAAGTTTCCAAAGCTACAACACCACCACTATTCTCAAACCATTGTTGTTCTTAATAAAAAAAGATCTAATTTGCATTTCAGGTATGGATTATTGGGAAAGAAATTCAAGGACACATTTGGGCACGTTGGAGGAGCCATATTAGGAGGACTTGTTGGCATGAAGAGACCACAAAATCATGGTGTTGCGTATTCTCTAACTGAGGAATTCGTCAGCGTTTACAGAATGCACCCACTCCTACCTGACACCATCCAATTGAGAGACATATCTGCAACCCCAGGGCCTAACAAATCTCCACCATTGTCCGAAGAGTAAGATCATTATTTTTAATTCATTCCTATAATTAAAAGGTTAATTAACCAAAAATAAGAAATTAATATCTCTCTCTGATTTGGTATTTATAGAATTCCTATGAACGATTTGATTGGACTGAAAGGAGAAAAAACCCTGGCAAAGAAAGGAGTTCCAGCATATTTAGTATCAATGGGTCACCAAGCATGTGGGGCACTAGAGCTTTGGAACTATCCAGAGTTTCTCAGAGACCTGATAACACACAACATTGATGGCACAGAAAGGACTGATCATGTGGACTTAGCTACTCTTGACAGTAAGATGATCATTAATTACCCAATATTATCAACCCTTAATCTTGATTATTAACTAAGATCTTGGAGCTATAACAATTAATCCAATTAATAATATGATATATTTAATGATGCAGTTTATAGGGATAGAGAGAGGAGTGTAGCAAGGTACAACCAGTTTAGGAGGTCACTGTTGATGATACCTATCTCCAAGTGGGAAGATCTGACAGATGACAAGGAAGCAATTCAAGTATTGGAAGAGGTGTATGGTGATGATGTTGAAGAGCTTGATCTCCTGGTAGGTCTAATGGCAGAGAAGAAGATCAAAGGCTTCGCAATCAGTGAGACAGCTTTCACAATTTTCCTGCTCATGGCATCCAGGTAAAGAAAAAGAACTATAACACATTTTCTTTAACTGATGAAAACATTATATATGTTACATTACAACAACTAAACTAACAACAACAATAATAATAAATCTAACTTTGGATTTACCACCCCAACAGTGGCTAAAACCACTTTTTGGGTGGATTGAGTTCATTAACTTTTTTTTTCAACTCGTGGTGAGCCAATTCGAGTGAATCGTGCTGACTCATTTGACGTTTTGGTGATGTGGTTTTGTAAATGAAATTTGGATGATGGATTTGAAATTTCTTGCACTATACAGGAGGCTAGAGGCTGATAGGTTCTTCACAAGCAACTTCAACGAGGAGGCATACACGAAGAAAGGGCTAGAATGGGTGAACACGACGGAGAGCCTAAAGGATGTGATTGATCGTCACTACCCAGAAATGACACACAAGTGGTTGAACGCCTCTAGTGCTTTCTCTGTTTGGGATTCATCACCAAACGCTCACAATCACATTCCAATTTACCTTCGTGTTCCCCATTAATCCTCATTCCTTTTGGTTATTGAACCTATTTGTTTGTTTGTGTTGGTGTATTCATATATGGTTTTGTTTGGGTTGTTGTAAGTATTTGATAGGCCAGTTTCAAAAAAAAAAAAAAAAAGGTATTTGATAGGCCGAAAAGAAGTACCAATAAACTCAAATATCTAAAATATTATATCTAATTAATTTCAATTAATTTAGATATAATATTATTTGATTTATTTGGTTGACTGATTTCGTTTTTATTTCCCAGATTCAGTTTTTATTTAGTTTCCCTTATTTCTAGACATTTTCGATTTTCTGTTATCTTTTGTTATCTCGTTCCTAATTACTCTAGGATTTGTTGCTTTCTTTTCTATAAGTTTGTACTTTCTTTTCATGGAATAATATCAGAAAATTGAGCATAGCTCACAAAGATTGACTTGTCTCTAACAATTTCCCTAACCCTAACCTTGTTCGTAGATAGCCTCCTCCCCACACGCCTCTCCAAACGATGGAAAACATCCATGAAGTCACGGTTTCCAGCGACATGCTCCATTCCATGATCGAAGAGCTTACTTCCCTTTCCAAACGCCAATAACGCATGCAAGGTATCCTAGATACCTCCCACACTACACTCACTACGGCCCTACCTGATCAGGCTGACAAGGTCAGTTCCATCACTATCCAACAACCTGTCATACAGCCTCATCACTATACCCCTACACGCCCCCCTGAATTCGACCATCCCCCATATCGCTCCTCCTAGTCGAACCCCAACCATCAACCGCCCAGCCCTCGCCCTCCTAAATTCACCCTCCCCGCCGTTGAAGGCTCTGATATGTTGGAGTGGCTTTTTCTGGCCAATCAATATTTTCATGCGTATCAAACACCTTCTGAGTAGCGGCTCGAGTATATCCCTTCTACATGAAAGGGGAAGCACTTAGTTGGTTCAAGTGGATGCACAACAATCGTCAACTCACTTCTTGGGAGGCATTTGTAACACCTCAATTTTGGGTTGAGGGTTACATAGTAAAAATGCGGAAAATTAAAACCTCTCAGAAAACAACTCAATTTCCAAAAGGATTTCATCTCTCAAAATAATTAATCAATAATAATAATAATAACTACGCGGAAACAAAAACGAAGGAATATTATTACAAAAATAAACGCTCAACAAACGAGCCCAAAAATAAAACAAAACAGCGGAAGTTCTTTAACATTGTTCATCTTCTTCTGAATCTTCCACGCTTCCAATGCGCACTCTGATTCCGTCATATGCTTCTTCAAGAGTAAAATCATCGCTCTGTCTATCTCTGGCGTTAAGCGCCCAAACACAAACAGAAAGGGTTAACTCGAAAACACAAAAATAATACAAAGCGACATTTTTTATAACATAACCAATAAACAATCACGACAACACAATAATATTCACATCTCCTCATGATCAAAATCACAACCCATGCTTATGAGTCCTCAAATGCAACTATATGTTATGGCGCGATCACATGGGACTAAAACCCATCTCATCACCCTTAACCACGATCCCATGGGACTAAAACTCATCTCATCGCTCTCAGGCACGATCACATAGGACTAAAACCCATCTCATCGCCTCAGCCTCAAAAAAAATGCATATGCCATGCCAACATGTTCAACATCATCATGAATCAACAATTACCAATATAACATAATCAACTTCAACTCAACATCATCATTATCGGCATGTCTTAACATCAATTCCCCAATCCAAGCACATATCATCATAAACAAACAGAATAGTTTCCAACACAAAATCATAGGCAAAACACCACTGACTCGATCTAGAACTGAGTTACCCTTACCTCCTCTTCCTTTGTATGAACTTGTCCTCCGACCTTATTAAGAAAATTGATCAAGAAGGTATATGGCACGACCCTAGAACTCCAAGAATGCAAGGAACCTCGAGCTTGGTGGAAAACAAAGGTGGAAACAAGACTAGTTACACCATAGAAAGAACGAGAGGTTGACCACCAAAACTCAGAATTTAGAATAGCTTGATCACTTACCGATTGTAATAACAACAAGGATTCTTGAGGGAGGATTAGAGGATGAGTAAAGCACCACAAGAGGAAGAGAGAGTCGACCCAAGACAGCACCAAAATCCAGCAACACTCCAAAGGATTCAGCTCTAGAGTTCAAGGTTTCTTAGCAACTTTGTGTGAAAGAAGAACAAGGAAACAACCACCATGCTTCAAGGACAAATAGTTGCAAGGGGAAGGGTTTAGGAGCACGACCTAAGCCTCCTTCTTATTCAGACTTCACCCTCTTTATTTCTCATTTACTCATAGACCAAGCCATAAACTCACTTTACACCCCTTTATTAGCCATTTGTAACTCCCAACAAGCATTAAACTCTCTTAACACCACTTATTACCATTCAAATTCAGCTTATAACTCCTAACAACCTCATTTAACTCATTAATATCCTTGTCTCAACTTCAATTTCGAAATATTCAGCCACAACACTCAAAAACTGCATAAAATAAAAACCTACCCCACTAGGATTCAAATACAAGACATGCCAAACAAATGCTTATGCCTCAACCACTAAGCCACAATTCATCTTGTTAAAACTCCAACAAAACTATTCTTATAATCCTCAAAGCCAAACCATCATGTCCCCAATAGAAATCTGAATTCAAAACATCATTAAAAGCTCTTAATTAGTGAATTCCAATTCAGTTTTTGACTAGTCCAATGACTAAAACACAATTATCCAAACTTAGAGGACCAAAACCTAATTATAAAATATCCAAGGACCAAAGTATAAATACTCAAAACTTGAGGGTCTTACAGCATTCACCAGGGCTCTCACCACGCGCTTTGGGCCCTCCTCCTATGAGAATCATCAATATCTTTTATTCAAATTAAAGCAAACTACCATTGTCGCTAAATACCAAACCCGGTTTGAGAAATTTTCAAATCAGGTGGTGGGTCTATCCCCTGAGGTATTGCTGGATTGCTTTCTTTCTGGCTTGAGTACTGATAATAATCGGGAACTATCTATCTTTCGACCATATTCCATCTCCCATGCCATTAGTCTAGCCAAACTAATCGAATCCAAACTCTGGGATTCGAAACCCAAACCATTTTCTTTCAAACCCGGCACTCCCTCCAACCATCCTCCACTCTCCACCACCTACCCTACACCCCCTATGCCCACACCTCTTAAACAACCATCTCTTCCTGCCACCCCTTCCTCCCTGCAAGTCAAAAAACTCACTTTTGCCCAAATGCAAGAGCGTCGGGCGCAAGGCCTCTGTTACAATTGTGATGAGAAATATTATCAGGGTCACCGATGCAAATCCAAGCCATTCTTACTCTTATAGGTGGACAACCAGATTGTCTCTCCCACAGAGGATCTCTCTTACCACTTGAGTTATTCTTCGGGAATAAGAATGCCTTTAAAATTACGCAATATCCTTTCTTTCTTTCTCTAAATTAAGTTTGGTTAGAATTGGAGTTAATTAGATTTAATTTTGTGTTAGTGTTAGCAATTATGAGAGACAATTTTCAAACAGACCCTATTACACATCAGCCTCATTTAACACATAGGCGTGCCACATGGCTCTGGTGAGGCAACATCGCATGCTGGTCGGACCACTACCTCTACACAGGACCAAAACTGTGTAATTTCCCAAAAATTAGGGACTAAATCTAAATTTTACTCTAATGGGAGACAATTTTCAAATAGACCCTATTATACAATGACCAAAAGCTTAGTTAATCCTGTTTTAAATGTTTCAATTGGCGGTAAATATAGGGCTTTACAACCAAAGTCACTTTGTTCAAGAGATAAATCACTTATCAAACATCCTAGGCAGAGCTATTCTATAGTATAATCTTGCCCAGGAAGCATTGGGGGCTGCTCAAAACTTCATAATTGATTGAGTTCTAACTGGAGTTGAATGCCAAGGAAAATATCCCCGATGAAATGTTGTTCCACCCAAGTGTAGAAATTGATTTTCTATGATCAAATTTGTTTGTATTGGGTAATTTTAATTCCGCATTACATAACTTCTTTGTTAATATATTTGTTATTGTTGTGTAAATCCCTAGTGTTCGGTTGTTTCCTCCAATAAAAGTGAGACCTCTTAATATATCTTAAAAAAAACTAGTACAATATCCATAATTGAATTGACAAACTGTCCTAAAAATTGATGAAGATAAAGATTAAACGTCAATTCCTTGCAAATGATCTTCGAATGAGCTAGACCAATCTTTATCGGATTGTGTTTGTGTGTAACATGGGATAAATGGACTTTTAAACAATACTTTATAACTTTCATAAAAATAAATATACAACTCGCTTACACCAGTACGCAACATACCTAAAGAGAAAATATGAACATGATGAAAATTCATTCTCGTTCCATTCAATCGACATCACAGATTTCATTCTCTAGACGTAGCAGTTCAGTGTTCTAAAATGAAGTACAACTGCGTGGATTTTGTCGGACTTAATATTTTTCAATATTGGTCCATTTTAGTTTACAAGTATTGTATTGTTGATTTAGCTCCTCCAAAATGCTAAACGCAATTTAAACAAGAAAAAAACAAGTTGTAATTTTTAGTTGAAAATCAATTCTTGAAATCATGATTCTAATAGGTATTCAATATTTATACATCTAGAAATTTTGAAATACTTGCCCTTCTTAGGTTCCTGGTAATTTGAGGCTTGTGACGGAAAAGAATAGGAAATTCTACAAGGTCTATCACACATCTATGAAGTTGCATAAAATGGAATAACTAACACCTAGTGAAAATAAGGATATAATATATAGCCTAAAAAATAGCAGAGAAAGACATGCAGGAGAGCAACTTATGGACCACAGCAAATGGCTTGGGGAGTACCAGATTAGGACCATGGCCAAGAACTCAGAACTCAGAACTCAGAAGGACTGTCATCTACTGAAGTATTAACTGCACTTATAAGCCTACAAGGCCAGGACTTACAAATAGTGATGAAATATGAAACACTGAAGGCACCTCCTCCCCCCTTTACTTTTCCCAGAAATGATGGGGCTTTATGGGAAAAGTTGATCACACAATCTGTCCAGGAAGAATCCCTCTAAAACAACAACTGTTAATGTGTCTGCTCAGAGATTAAAAAAAGAAAAATAATGAGAACCTCTGGTAAAAATCATTACTCATATGCACTCTCATTAACTGTTATGCACTGGTGTAACTAGCATTACTCAGCGAATTCCCATAGGCAGCAAACACGCATTGCGTTTTTGCACTACTACTAGACATAGATGACCAGAGACAACTGCCAGGAGAAACTCTGAGAGCAAGGAAAGAGTCAAAGTACACTAAAATTTATGGACGCATCAAACTCAAATAGCTTTGAAAAGTAGAACCATTCAGGCCCAGCATGGTATGCAAACCTAATTCCCAGCCAGTCAATAAGAAAAACTGAATATAAGATCAGTCGCATCACATGAACTTGAAGAGGTCCAGCATGCCAGCAAGCACTTCTCAGATCAAGGTATCTAAAGTCTGTTAATGAAAACAAAATCATATATTACTATCTATACGACGCTGAAGTAATTAACAATACCAAACTGGAGCAAAAATAACAACTTCTAATATTCTAAAATCAGAATTAATCATAAATGATGAGTATGCATTTCACTGCAAATAAGTTTAAGCCACACCACATTGACAAAGGAAGCAATTTAATCACATCACTGCCCATCACTTATGAATGAAAGATAATAATTGAAATACTAAGTTACAAATCCCCCAATAATAATATTAAAGGATCTAAAAGAAGGTGGTTTGCTGCTTGCATTCCATAAGGTTAAGTTAGTCAACATGAAACGGGAAAATATGAAACTCTTATGCTACATAATGTTGATGACTTAATGAGGATATTAGCAACTCACACTATCTCAGCAACATGGGTGAAACCTAATGATTCCTTAACAACCTGATTACCTCAATTAAACAAGAGAGAATGAAAATCATAATGAAGAATCCCTAAAATGCTTTTGCTACCTTCAAACTGAGGTATGCCACCTTAGGGGGTAGACAACTACATTACTGTTGATTAATGATTAATCAAGCAAAAACATGCATGTGTATAATAACAAAGTCTAAAGTTGCTAAATTCTAGAAAAAGGGGCAGCGAAAAACAATTATCATAATTCAAATAACAGATCAATTAACTATAGAACAAAGTCTCCCAAAACATTCTGGAAACAAAAATCCCCAAATGTCAGAAGATGCAAAATACAATTCTCAAATTACACATCAACCCTAGAAACTGCAGGGCTAAAAAAGCACCTCACGATTCAGGAGCGGTGCCAAGCACGAACGAGAAGAGCTCGCGAACCGGAGAGAATTGAACGACGGCGACATCGACAGCATAACCAGAAACCGGCAATTTGAGGTCCCTCAACAGAGAAAAGGCCTCCGCCATCCTGGGTTTAGGAACCTGATGCGCGACGGAGCAGAACGGAATCCACGAACCGAGGGCGTACTCATCAGGAACATCAACACCTTCCTTCCGGATAGCATCACAGAGCTGCGACTGGAAGTGGAGGAGGGAGAGGGAAGGCGTAGGAGAGAGGAAGAGGGTGTTGTGGTCGGCGGGGAAGGCGCCAACGGAGGAGAAGGAGAGAGGGAAAGGGTCGTGCTTGGAGGAGAGGGTTTTGAGGAGAGGCTCGAGCTTGGAAGGTTCGAGAAAAGGGGTGGAGAAGAGGGTGATGTGAGGGCGTGACTCCATCTCGATGAGCTGGGTGCTGATCTGACGGCGTGCGAGGACGTTCCATGCTTTGAGAACCTGGTTCTCCAGTGCTGGGTCCATGTAGAGCTCGATCGCGTAACCCATCGGAAACAACAAACAAACCCAGATCTGATACTGATAGAACCAACCACCCGAATGGGGAATTTTGAACAAAGATTGGAAATTTATTGATTGGGGTAATGGTTGCTGGTTGCTGGAAGGGGAAGTGAAGAAGAAGAAGAAGATGAAGAAGAAGACCGATTCACTCAGTACAGAACATAGTACATAGGTTTCGGTTTCCTCTCGACTCTCCCAACCCTCAACAAACCCAGGTTGTGGCAAATATCATATCAGACAAAATAAGAATAACTTTTTTTCCTTACTTTAACATTAAAAAGTGTTCAAAATTAAAAATACCATGAAATACACGAAAAATGTTTTTCTGCCCGGCATAAAGCTAACATATGAGGGGTGAAGGGGTACACACTTCAATATATTTTTATTAATGGCTTATAATTTTCACTTGTTACCAATTCCATTGCAACTTTATATATTCACAACATTATTTCTTTATCATCTCATTTCACTCATTTTATTGTTCTATCTATTTTTTTTCTTTTTTCACCATATCTCTTATTTATCTTTTTTTCTATTTTTGTCTTTCTCTAATGTTTTATTTAGTTAGGAGAAAAAGAGATAAGATGAGTAAAGAGAAAAATGTGAAAAAAAAAAAAGTATATTTTATAAGTTATTTGGAATGATAGAAAGATAGAAGAAAGAGAAGCAAAGTAGTAATGATGTGAAAACTCTCTCATCTCGTTTGGTTGCGTAGAAAATAGAAAGAGAAAAAATTAATTTTGTATAGAAAAATATATTTACATTAAGTATATAAATATTTATAAATAATTATGATAATGATGGAGGGATATCAGTCTATTTTATTGCAATTTTTTAAAACTGTTCTCAAAAATAATTTTTAAAAACTGTTTTTTTAAAAGAAAAGATGAAAAAAATTATTTGAATGATATGTTTTTCAATATTAAAAAAATTGCAATTTGAAAACTAAAAATAAAAATAGAAAATTTAGGTGTTCTAATTTGTAAGTTTTAAATACTCAAAATAAAAACTTTTACAAAAACAGTTTTTGAAAATAGATTGTGTCAAACATATTTTTCAATTTTTAAAAACAGGAAATTGTAAGACTAAAAACAGTTTTTAAAAATTGTTTTAAAAACAGTTTTTAGAAACTATTTTTGAAAACTGTTTTCCAAAAGAAAAGTAGAAAAAAAACTGTTAAATGATATGTTTTCCAGCATTTAAAAAATTGAAATTTGAAAACTAAAAACAGAAACTGAAAACATCTTTTAGCTGTTCTGGTATTTTAGTTTTTAAAACTGAAAATAAGTACTGTTTTCAAAAACAGTTTTCAAAAACAGGTTGTACCAAGCAGGTTTTTAAATTTTTCAGTTTTTCAAAACAGAAAACAGTTTTTAAAAACTGTAATCAAACTAGCCCTAACTCTCCCGGCCGGAGTTTTTCCCCATAAATTGGTGTGAATAAAAAAAATTTCTTTGAGTATCCTTTCATGTCTTATTCAGGGGACAGATAATGGAGGAGTTCTTCCCAATTAGAGGCATACGACAGGGGACCTATTGAGCAGGAATCAATAGAGCAGTGGTTAAGAAGGAATGGAAGCTCATTAAACTTGCAAAAGATGGTCCAAGAATCTCTCACTTATTTTTTAGAGATGCTCTTCTTCTCTTTGGGGGAGGTCAGTGTTGTAAATGAATGCGTTCAATAGATGCTTGGATAAATTTTATGCTATGTCTTGTCAAATGGTGAGCAAAGAAGATTCGGTTGATGACATCAAATAATGTACATATTAATGTTTCCACACAACTAAACAAACCCAATCCACTCTTCTCATCATCTCATGCATAAAGCCAAACATCAATGGCATCTCTAAAATCAAAAGAGTCATGCTGAAGAGAAATGATAGTTGAGAACTACTTTCCACATTTCTTGCCACTTACTAATACCAACTCTTTTCAATGCAAAACTCAGAATCAATAGAAGTCAAGACAAATTTCAATGTGTGATGTAAAGTGAAAGTAAAAGAAAGATCATATATTAGCTAAAATTGAAACCATATGTTAGAAGTTAATGAATCATTTAATCTTAGAAGCTTTTCAAATTATATGGTTGAACTGCTATGAACACACAATAAGTTAACTTAAGTTCAACTGTATAAGCTATTATTGTGTGGTGGAATGATTATAGAATAAAGGTATTTTGGTTATTAAAAAGGGGAGAAAGGTCAAATAATAGTGGAAGTTGAAAAGTAATAACTTTCCATAGTTCAAAATTGTTTCTGTACTATGTAATATGAAATCAGAGTTGAACAAAAAATGGATGTCAACTCTGTCTCACTTTCATGTATAGACTACACCTGTAAAAATTACAACTACAATCCTAATTTAAATTAGGATAGTATGATTATTACTTATGATTACTATTACTGTATTATACTAATGAAAGAATGTAGATGCTTATAACTGTTATTATTGTTCACTGCTGTATATATAAATGAATTTATCTATACTTTGTGTCAAGTTTGAGGCTCAAGTTCAGAACTCATCCCAGCCTCCCTTTGAAGAACAGCCAGCAACAACTCATTCCACAAATCAACAGGACCAGGCAAACACCAATGAGTACAATCATTATAACCCCTCATCCATTTGTTACCCCAGTGTTCATTAGGGTGCCCATCTGGTCTCATCAGCATAGCCCTAGTAACATCCACAACTTCAAACCTTTTCCCTTTCTTCCTCCCTTCATCTCTTGCTCTCTCAAACTCTTCCATCTGAACATTCCTTGCTTTCCAATCAAAGCTTCCAAAATCAACCTCCCCTTCACTCACAGGACCTGTCCTGTTACAGTACCCTCCTGTGTCCCACATACCATTCTCAAAATGAGCAGGCGCGAACGTCCTCAGCAATGTGACCGTTTTCCTGCATTCCTTGCAGTCATTGATGTATTTGAATGCGGTTCGAAAAGACGATCGGAATATGGATTCTATGCCAAAATCTGTGACATTTGGTTGATTGCAGAACACACACCCTACTAATTTTCCTGCTTCGTGAAGGTACATCACTCGGAAAAACCAATGTCCATCTGAGATGATTGCATAGTCTAATTCAGGCAATTCTTTAGCCCAGTCGTCGTCTACCTTGTCTAGATGCATGTCGAAAATGCTGGATCCGGTGCCGTTTACCATTCTTTCTTCGCCTACTATGAGGAATCTGCTCCACAGCAACATGATAGTGAAGTCATGGTTAGGAAAATACCATTTCTGGAACTTTTCTTCTGTGCCCTTGTAAATATCCTTTGGACTTTCCTCCTGCACAATTTTAAACAAAATTGTCACATTCACTCCATCAAGGGAATTATTGTATACAGTCATTTAGTGTCATGTCCATGACCCAGATTGAGATCCTATGACATGAAATGGAATAATGATTCATTTATTGCCACCAAGTACAGGGCAAAATAATGCATGAGGTCAGTATCAACTATTGTCCCTTCTTACTTGCTCTGGTTCATTTCTTCCTTTATCAGTATCCAAACATGTCATGTGGGTAAAAAAATGAAGAGATAGAAGAATCCATGAAATTTCAATGATTAATATGATGGTACTGACATAAACATGGACATGACATCATAGTATACAACAATCCCAAATCAGATTCCAATCAGAATATTGTTGGACCACATGCTCTATAATTTTTTAATGGAGTGATGTAAAATTCTTATGCTATAGATTTCACCACTCTTATATTGCTGTACCTTCATGATCAGATAGCTACCAAAATGTGAACAAAGCTTGTTGCTACAATACTCTATTAGTTTTGTTCCCCTTTTCTTGTGATTATTTGCTATCTTTAAATATATCTTTCTTTTTTTCGGTTTAGGGGAGTGCCCACAAGAGGCAAAAGTGCCAAACGAGACACATGATATGAGGCATCACATTCAAGTTTTGTTTTTTTCCTTGCACTCCTTTTCACTTGGAGTGGAAGTGAATACAAGGAGAAACAGACAAAATTAGAGTTTTACTTCTTTACTTGAGTGATAACAATGAAAATACATGGATAAAGACAAATATGAGAAGCATGTGGTATCAAATTCAAGCTTCTTTCCTTACATTTTGTTTGCAAGAATCACATTCTCCTTACAAAGCAAGCAAAGAAATTCAATTCATCAAAAGCCAAAACTAAGGGTGTAACGTGTGAAAAGAACATGCACTTGAAGTGAAAACAAGGGAATTT
The DNA here is from genome assembly GCA_030819835.1 of Acmispon strigosus. Lineage (NCBI taxonomy): Eukaryota > Viridiplantae > Streptophyta > Magnoliopsida > Fabales > Fabaceae > Acmispon > Acmispon strigosus. Next base: position 51,851,544 of record JAUAMA010000001.1, read on the forward strand.
CTATAGACTTTAGAGTCCATACCATTTGACACTGACCTGTGACAAAATGCAGAGGAGGGAATCCATGTGGTTCGTGGCAACAGAATCACCAATGAATGCCATTTTCTTACCACGAACCATGTGGAGGAATGTTCTCGGGTCGAACCTCGGAAGCTCACATTGCTCAGGCTTCCATTTCCAATTGAGAAAATCACTGTCCTTTCTCCCATGCTTGAAACAGTTTTTGCTGTCAGGGATTGTAGTGCAGCTTGAATTGGTGTAATAGGATGATGATCCTCCTAATGATGGAACCCAATAACCCTTAAACAAGTCACATGATTCCTGCACTGAAAACAAAAACAAAAACAAAAAAGATACAAACTTAGTTAAAATTTATTGTTCCAAACTGATCAAAGGAAGAAACTTTGGAAATGGGTATGATCATTTTGGAACGTGTACATACCCTTGTGTGGTTTGGGTGATGGAAGCTTTGATGTCACGGCATGTTGTTGTTGTTTTTGTTGAGGATGGTTTTCAAACATGTCACGGTCTTGATCGGGCACGAGGGTCAAAGGGTTAGGAGCGAAGAGGAAGAAGTAACAGAAAATGGAGGCCATGGACAGAGAGGTCAAAACAAAAGGCATCCCCATTCCTATGTTCATGCATCTGTCCCTTTTGCCATGGCTATGATTGTGAAACTTGTCCTGAAAAAGCGTAGTAGAAGATGTCTTCATGGTCTTCTATTCTCAAGCACCACTCATACACAACACAAAAGAGAAACAGGGGAGGGTGGGGTTTATTGTGGTAGGAGAATCATGATGAGAGTGCAAATCATGATCATGATGATCAGAGGAAAAAATGGAAGTTTTTGAATGAGTAACGAGAAGTTTGGGGGATTATATAAAAGAGGAAAGGATATTGGGACATGAAAATTTTTAAATTGTTTTAACAAGGTCAAGGATGTGTAAGGGTAAGAAAAGGTGTGCCAAAATATTCTTTGTTTTTCCTTATTTAATCTTGAGTCACTCTAAACTCTTTTGAGTTTCATTGCATCCAGTAGTAGCGGAGGCTGGATTTAGATTTAGGAGTGACCATCACCAAAGTGCACAAAATTTTTAAGAATCTAAATTTTTACCTGCATAATTTGTGTAACAAATTTGATAAATAATTAACAATTCAATATATAAATTTATTAAGTATAATAGATATTAGCGAGCATATAAGCGTCATTCGACCAGCAATAAAATGTTATAAGAAATTAGAAAAATAGTAGCATCATCTAAAAAGAAGTACAAAAAAGAGATGAGTCAATAATTTACTTGTTAATCATCTTTCAACCTAGAAGAAATATATCAAAGTAGAAATTATATAAATTAACAAGTTTCAATCAAAAATTAGGGGAAAAAATTTGCACTCTAAATAGATTAACTTAATCCCTAATGTAACTACGTAGGTAGGTAGATGTAATGAAAAATTAACAAAATAGAACGACATCAAGTAAAAAAAAAGAGCACAAAGTGAAAGAAGAAACTTGTAAAAGAAGCCTATGTTTCAAGTAAATTTTTAATTGTAAAAAAATTATAATAAAGAAGTTGGAAGTGGTGAATTGATATAAGGGAAAGGAGAAATTGGGAAAGTAACAAGTCTTTGGACTTTTATCATTTTCCATGTATGTATCATATGACATATATGATCAAAAGTATTTAATAGCATTATCATATATACTATTATAATAATTGGGTGGTGCCATATAATTTTTTTCTTTAGTACTAGTGAAACAAAATAAAATTTTGGGAGTGAACACAGCATCCACTAGTCATCTCCTGTATCTGCCACTAGTCGCATCAAAAATTTATTTTTATTTTAATTAAAATTAAAAAGAAATGTAACTGTTAGATCTTAGTTAACGTAATATGATTAAATGTCCATATAAAACTTTTATACACTAACTAACAGTACATATCATTACTCATTAATGAAATTGATTATCATCATTGTATTAAAAATCAATAATAGCTTCAAATCATGATCAATTTTGTTTCACATTTTTACCATTTTCAGAGTTAATATTTGATTTGATGTCAACAGATAGGGTATGGATGTTTTCTGTTGGAAAAAAACTTGAGAGTGTTAAGTTGTTCCATCTAACAATTAATTTATGTGTATTTAATAATTAAAGAAGTGAGAGAAAATTAATCCAATTATTAGATGAAGCAACTTAATTGAAATGACATCGCTTCCCTTATCAATAATCGGATAGAAATCTTTTTCAAGAGGTAGAGATTATCAAAATATAACTTTGTATGTTCCAATCCAATAAACTTTTTGAAGTTCCAGTTCAAAAAAAATTTGAAGTTTGATTAATATACGTTTATAGTGTCCTTCATAAAAAAAAATATATACGTTTATAGTGTAAAGAGCTGTACACAGATGTTTTTTTAATATCATATATATCAATGTGTCAAAATAGTGTAACCTAATAAGACATTAGTATAACTTTTATATGCATCGTTGTCTTAAAAAAAAAACTTTGGAGAAAGATTTTCTAGTCCAAAAATCTCTAGCACTATTGTCGCTACTACAAACAAATGAAAATACAAAAGAATCAAAAGTTAAGACAAGGTCCCAGTAGTTCTGTAAACATGGGCGTATATAAGATTTTTCTGTTGGGGTCAGTATATAATAACAAAAAATCTAGTCAATGAATATTAAATACACTTTAAATAAAAAAATTATTTAAATACAACAAATCGTTATTTCATAGTACTTATTTTATTTATTATTGTGAACTTTTCAGCAACTTCCTTCTAAATATATACGGCTAATAAATTTTTAAGAAGGTTATCTTTCATCTTGTTGTAAAGCCGAGTCTTCACAAACTCAATTGCAGAAAAAGTTCACTTTCTAAATGTTGTTCAAACAAGAAGTGTTAGGACAAAACCTATCAATCTATCGATAAGTGAAAAAAAAAAATCACTTATTTTCAAGTTTAATTCAACTAACACTTGATGAAATCTGATGATGTTGTCATTTTTCTTAAATTGGGATCTCAGGGAATATTTGAATGAGAACACCTTACTTGAAACGGTAAACTCTTTTTTTCTAGCTCGGAAAAATTATCTACGTAAAATATCTCAACAAGCTTTTAAATTTTCTCATTATCAAATGATAAAAATTTATATAGGATCTAGAATTGAACTATGTATAAAAAGTTTTTCATGGCCTCTTCATGAAATATTCTATTGAATTAAGATAATTGCAAATTAATTGCAGAATAAAACATATTTATTATATAATTAGACAGATGAGGGCAACAATGAAGTGGGATTGTGTCTGGAGCGGGTGCTTATTCTTTGAAGTGGAATAAATTAGCATGCATTCATCACTTTGTGAAATGTGATTATCAAGCTTTTTGAAAAAGGAATAAATGATTTTGGTCATTTTAGATTTCACATTTCTGAAAATTAAAATTCAAATAAGCAAATATTATAATCAATATCTTAAAAAGTTCAATTGTTAAGCCAATTTCATCGACTTTTTTCATTGACTTAATACTAGTTAAAAACAATTTTATAAATGAAAGTGAAAAATGAGAAAGAAAGTTGTCATGTGCTAGAAATGTAAAGAGATTTTAATTAAGATATTTTGATTGAGTGGAGATGAGAAAAAGTAAAGTTAAAGAAAAAGTAATATTAATCTTAAGATTTATGTAAAGTTCTTACATTCATATTTCAAGCCCAAACGGACAATTGTGTAAGGAGCGTGTTAGAAATAAAAATATGAAATCATTTATGTGGTATTTACTAAACATCTTAACTTTTTAAAATAATTGACTATTTAACATTACTTATAAAAATCAATCAAGCACGTATCACTTGGACCGTAAAAAATTTATTTTTCTTTATTCAAGCATATGAGAGTTTATAATAAGTTTGGGATACGAAAAGAAATTAAAAATATTATAAATGAAGTAAAATTAAAAATGGTTTTTTAGGATGAGGCACCAGAAGCGTGCGATTTGACGCGTGGCAATCACGTGAGCAGTCCCATGAAGCCTGAGTTCACGGCGCAATCCCAATACACTTTTGTTTTGCACTTTTATGCAGAGCAGAGACAATGCAGACAACATTTGCAGTCTCTGTTTGTTTTTTCATAAAATAATGAGATCACCAAGCTAACTTAGCCGACATTCTTTTATATTTTGAAGGTTCAGACTTCAGAGTTCAGATGGTATCACATCAGAATTCAGAGGTCAAAAGCACTACCTATGACTACGTCGTACGAGGCACAATTTTAAAAGTAAAGATGAATCATTGGTTAGCTTCAAATTCAATTCTGCACGTATTCTTGTTAAGTTGGTCAGTAAGGCCATAATTTCATATTATCTTTTTCTTAATTCAGTAAAGACAAAGTGATCTATTAGACAAACAAATAACAAGATATTTATTTTTAGAATGGACCATTTACTCGCACCAAAATTTTGAATTAGTTTTAGAGAGATAAAAATGGAAGAAAATAGGGAGTAAAATATATTAGGATTTTGTGTTAAAATAGGTCAATACCAAAGAATATATAATAAAAATTTAACTAATGCAAGCAAATTATATATATAGTAATAATATTACACTATTAATAAATGTATATAAAATATATTGTTTTTACCTAACAATTTAATTATAGTTATTTATAACCTTGATATTGAACACTATAATTATATAATAAATTATTCTTATTTTTCATATATTTTTATATGTCGTTAGTCTAGACGTGATTAACAGCATTCTAAAAAAAATTGAACGGGTGTAAACTTGTACCTATGTGATCTTTGATAGCCAATGTTTTCAAAATTAGACCAATTTGAACCTGTTGAGACACCGTTGTTTGATGGTTGGATTATGGTTGAACCGCTGATAATTAAATAATTTATATAAATAAAGAAAATGACACACAAAATATAGGTTTTATCTGGAGACGTGCTTAATTACCACCTCCCAATCTTGTTGAAGAAGAATCCTTGCTTCCGCAAGGTAAGCTACGACGAGTGGGGAAAAAGTGAACCATTACGGGAGAGACCATTAACCACATCCAGGCAATCCAACTCAAAGACAAGCTTACGAGCACCAAGACACCAAGCCAACGTTAGACCGCGATAACTGGCAGAAGCTCAGCCAAGTAAACATCCCTTGAACCTTCAAAGCAAGAAAAGCCAAGAATCCAAGCTCTGCAGTGGTCACGCATAAGGCCTCCACACCCCATCAGGGAACTGCTACAATAAACACTGCCATCAGTGTTCAAAAAAATCCAACCAACCAAAGGCAGGCTCCAACCTCTATGATTCTGCACCGGCGAGATGTCATTTCCAAGGGAAGCATGGACTGAGATGCCGTTCAGAATATTTCGCTCAACAAATTGCAAACTGAAAACCTCATTACGCATCATCGTAATGTTCCTCCAACACCAAATCCACCATATATTATGAAGGAACCGGTCAACTTCAGGGTTATTAACCATAGCAGCATACCAATCTAGGACAATCAGCGTAAAAAACAAAGGGAAGAGAATACAACATGAGCCAAACCTCCTTAGAGTGAGGGAAATCCCGCAAACAGTGAAAAATATCTTCCTAAGGATGGGAGCAATGCGTACAAGCTGGGTTAGCTACCAGGCTATAGTGGAAGCGGTGGGCATTTGAAGTCAAAGCTCCATGCAACACAAGCCAAATAAGAAATTTGTATTTCTCTGGAATTGGAAGTTTCCACATGCGACTCCACAACGGGTGGCTAGTAGATTTACAATTCCTCTGATCCAGTCACTCATACGCAGACGCAGTAAAGAAGCAACCATCTGATGGCATGCTCCATCTCCAATCATCTTCATACTTTTGACCATTCGGCCCACGAACTCCAGCTACCATAGTTCTCACCTCCTAAGGAATAATAGTCCAAACTCCTTGCCAATTCCATCCATTATCCCACACGTCCTTCACCTGAAGTTCAGAGTTAGTGATATGAACAAAAGGCATAAAATTACAAAGGACACCAACACCCAGGCAGTTGTGATACCAAAAGGATGAGTTCCCTTGTTGAAGCATAAAAGACAACCCATCCCGCAACTGGTCCCTAGCACGGATAATGCTACACCAAATATAGGATACACTCCCTTGAATTTTATAATCAAATAACAGTGTCTACTCCAAGTAAATGCTCTAAAGGACCTGAACCCAGTGAGGATCGTGCAACATCCTCCGAACCAATTTTCCAAGAAGAGTTATGTTGCAGTTTCGCATTCCTCTAACACCTAAACCACCACATTTCTTCACATCTGTGACTTTATCCCAACTCAAAAGGTGCAAACCCTTTTTAGAAGGATCAAAACACCAACGAAAATTCCTACTAATTTGGTCAATCTGATTGCACACACTAGTTGGCAGCCACACCACCTGCATATCATAAACTGGTAAGGAAATCATAATAGATTTGACTAAGCACAACTTCCTCTCTTTATTGAGCATGTTCATTTTCCAAGAGGACAAGCAGCGCTCGAACACTCCATAATATGTTGAAACTGCGCCATCTTGCTCTTATCCATACCTAATTTAACTCCCAAATATTTCCCCAAACTGGATGTGCTCTTAATAGAAGATATGGTCGTGACGGCTTCCCTCCTAATTTTCGTAACCTTAGTTGAGCAAAGCATGCGGGACTTATCAAGGTTAACATGAAGACCTAAAGCTCCTCAAAGATCCACTAGTGCCTTAGAAATCAAACAAACTTGAGTTGAGGACGCATGAGCAAAGAGAATCATGTCATCAACAAAAAGGCCATGAGACAACCCTGGACACTTGCAAGCTAGATGAATCGGTTTCCACATACCTTTATCAACCACATCCAGTATATGAAGAGAGAGTTTCTCCATACAAAGCAAGAAAATGTATGGAGACATAGGATCCCCTTGCTCAAGGAACAAAACTAGAAAGAAGGCTACTATTCCACAAGATACTCAGCTTGGAGTTACTAACACACCACATAATCAAGTTTACATTACTAGTTGGGAAACCAAAATAAACCAGAGTTAGACGAAGAAAGTCCCAATTGACATTATCATAAACTTTCTCCAAGTTGATGTTCATGGCCAATACTCCCTTCTGAAGCTTAGTTTTCTATTTCTTTATAAAGTGCAAAGCTTCCTGACCAATAATGATGTTGTCAGTTGATCTCCTCCCTGAGATGAAACTGCCTTGTAAGGGCCCAATCAGGTCACCAAGGAAAGGTCGAAGCCTACTAATGAGAACCGAGATCAACAACACCTTATACAAAACACAGCACAAGCTCATGGGCCTGAAATCTTTGAGCCTAATTGGAACAACAATCTTTGGAATTAAGACTATGAGAGTGTCCAACAATCCAGGGTTAGAAAAACTACTAGAAAAAGCCTCCACCACGGTTCTCCAAACCTCATCCCCGACCAAGTACCAATACCTTTTGAAGAAGTAGGGTTGGAACCTATCTGATCCCTAGACTTTAAAGGGCTTCATACCAAAACTAGTCTTCCTCCTCCTTAGAAACCAGTGCCAAAAGAGCCTGAATACCATCCTATCATTGCAGCGACACAATCAGAGTAGGGAGCGCCGCTGGATCAACATGAACAGTAGAAGCAAAGAGATTGTGGAAGTATCTAAGAGCCTCATCACTCAACCTTTCCTGCTCTGTGGACCAAGAACCATCATCAAGAAATAAACCATGCTCCTTATTCCATGTCCTGTGCACCATTATTAATCTTGTATGAAGGTATTTCACGTTTGTATAGAATTATCTAAATTAGGGTAGATATGTTCAGATTTTCCTTATCATATTAAAATTTCAAGGGTTTTTTAAATAAAAAAAGTAACACCGAAGTGGTACTAGCACTGTCCATTATTATCCAACACGATTTGTCAATTTTGTGAATTATTAATTTCTCATTTTCGAGCATAAACTCTATAAGAGATCAATACGTTTGTGTATGATTTTTGAGTTTCATTCAATAAAAACACATGTTGTCAGGGACAAATACGAAAGTAAGTTTTCCCTTCGACCAAACCGCTACTTTAGGGTGCTAAAACATTGAAACAAACAGAGCCTATTGTGGTGGATTTGGAAAAATATTGGTGGACACCTGTATATACCTTATGTGGGAGAGGGAAAATAGGAAGAAGGGAGAGAAAAATGGAAATTTATAGATAAATAATAAATGAGGTGTGGAAGGTAAGATACACTGGAATGTTTAAAATTGGGAATCGATGAAGATATGTATGTCTAAGTTTTTTGTTCCAACATGCTTATGCTCAACTAATGGTTCTTGGAAATAGTCTAATGTATTTATAAGAACTGGTTTTATGAACTCTTGTTCTCTTTCCCCTCCCCTCTCTTCTAAAAACATTGAATTAAACAAGATAATTTTTTAAAAATCTCTCAACCTTTCTTCCTTTCATTCTCCTCAAACTAAACACACAGTTATAATTTTCTTGGTCTCACATCGTCTCTGCTATCCTATCTTATATCCCTCCATCAGGTCAACCCCTTCTTACTAATGCATCAACAGATCTTCTATACAAATATTTTCTTTTTTCGATATACTCCAACTCAATGAGATACTACAACTTAAAATCAAGTAAAAAATTTCAAAGAAGAGGAAATCTCAAATATGGTTTCACTAACGTGAGTCCACTCAATTTATAAGGTAAAGTGAGCATCAACTTTGATTGTAATTGCTTACTTTGAAAAAATTAATAAAATATCTCAAACAATGGTTGTGATGCCCACTTTACCCTATAAAGTGAGTCACTCACTTTAAATTTAGATGAGCCAAACCCCAAATATACCAACTATATTCTTAACACTAATTGATAGAAACCAATTAATTGAGAGAAAATAATCAGGAAGAAACATTATATTTATGCTTCTACAACGAGTTTGTACAAGTCTGCCAATAATGAGCATTTTGTTGATAAATGTCTTCCTAAGAGTAAATTATAGACCTTAATTACTCTCACCAACATAGGCCAAACCCTGTTCATTTCTGACCATTAAAACTAGTTTATTATATCAAGAACTCCGCAACGAGGATAAATGAATTATATTCTTGGATATAAGAAAATTTCTAGCTTCGAAAACGCTACAAATAGTAAAGACAAAGAATGCTGGGCTGTGCTGACATAGTACAACTCAAAAGACAAGAATAAACTACGCAAGAGACCAACTTGTTGCGAGATCGGTAGAAGTAAAATGCCAAACGTATTTTGTCACTTGAAATATTTCACAACACTGGCGCCTTCGTAAAATAGAAAGAATTCAACACACCAATTCCAGTTATGAAGGACATAATTAAGGGACATGGTGGCTAACCTGTGCATATATCAATAACCAGAATGTGATAAGTGACAAAATTCGGAAGTCAAGACTACAGCAATAACTATATATGTAACAAAAGTTGGAAAAAAAAATGATTTTAAAGAAGACAAACTGGCCTCAAGCCTAAGCCAGTTCATACATCCAATCCTCTCCTCCTTCCAAATGCTCGGAGAATGGATTGGGCTGTTGCATTGCAGAAAAGTCACAGTCAAACACTTGATGCCAATTTCTCCGATTCTAGGTGGCATTATCACACCTGCTGTTTCGGTTAGATATCTACACAGGAAAAAAAAACTCATCTTCAAGGGGCAATCTGTGGAAGCAGATTTATACAAAACCTCTGATCACTTCATCAAGTAGGAAACGAAGAGGCACATCAGCAGGTAGCTACTATCTCTGCTCGTATTCTTCATGGCTCAACACTCTATATCCCCAATTTTTCTCACATTTTCCATAAAAGCTGCATAGTGCCAAAGCAGTTAAAGTTTCAATACATTACAACCTTCAAACTGCACATGCTTCAAAAAGGAAGATGCAAAGCAGAAAACTTCAACGAACTGGTACAATACAGAGAGATATTTGAAGCATAAGAACAACATTTTTTACAAAAATAAATAACAAATCAAAGAGAAGCTTCCAACATACAAGATGATTGTCCATTTAGATATATGTTTGGTACATAGCAAAACCACGGACGAAACTACCAAACTAAAATTTAAAGTTTTAAAAGACAAGCAATCTAAATGTTTGAAATCAAGGTGTGAAAGGCTTATGAGGGTCAGAGAGCTTAAAAGGGGCTGACCTCTCCTCTAATGAATCTATGCTGAAGAGCCATGATCCTACTGCCATGAGGGATGTTTGTAACTGAATCTATCAGTTCCATCCCAACCACCATCAGGTTCCTTTCTTTTCAACGCACCTGCCAACTGAAACATCTTCAGTTGATCATCCATCAAGGCTTGTGAACTGGGAACAGACACTTGCCTCAATCCAGAAGGCAATCTATCATCTCTCCGCTCAGTATCTGCACCGCCAGGGCCTGAATTCAGATCCAGACTTTGACTACCCCATTTTCTGCTGTCAGGAATCACATTACTTGTACTGGCTGGAAGATTCATAACATAGGGACGGGGATATGTGGACGAGACAACACCACCAGGCCCAACTGGTTGTGAGGGCATCGTAGGAAAGCAAAGACCGCCCACATTTGATGAATCCACAAATGCTGTTGAACAACCAGAATAGGAGTTCGAAGATAATGGAAAATTGGTCTCAAATGGAAATCCTGGATATGGAAAGGGTGTAGTAGGAGGATAAGCAACGGCAGGAGAGGATGACAGCACTGGCCCCCTATAGATTTCAGGAGCAAAAGGTGTGCTACCTGTTGGACCTATGATCCGCTGTGACCCAGCACCAGCAACATAACTCTGCTCCCCTCGACCAGGCAGAAGTGGTGGAACAGTAATTGCGGAATAAGAATTGCCTTGAGGAAACCATGAATAGTTCCCAAATTCAACACTATTTGTCCTCATGCCATGAGCAGCAGTTGAAAATGGTACAGCACTTTTCATCTGCTGACTACGTGCTGGAACCTCAGTGCAAACTTCATCAAGGCCTGGCCCATTATTTAAATCAAAGTCTCTTGAGATACTTCCACCATTGGATAACCCACTGGACAATGAAGGTTTACTCGGTAAAGGAATATCCAGTTTGCTCATAGAGAAAGACCCAGCTTCAGGAGTCTCATCCACTCTGTTTAAATCAAGATCAAATCCCACAGTGCTACGATCATGGAGTCCAGATTCTAAAGAACCACGTGAAGCTACTACATCCTCAAAACTTCTTTCATCTGCAACATTTAAATCAAAATCTAAAGGAGGGCGACCTTGTTTGATTGAAGTGGGATCAACAGAAGGAACGTCACTAGTATTTGATGGTGTCTCAGCATTTTTCCTAGGTTCAGCTGGGCGGAATGCACTTGTAGCAGCTGACCCCTTCCATCCAAGTTCCCCCTTACTTCGCAATGGGTTTTCTGGTAGGACAACTGGACCTTTGGCGGCAGATGCCACTGTAATTGAAGCATGGAAACCCCCGGAGATAGATGAAATGGGAAAAGGCAACGGACAAGGAACATGAACTGCAGATGATGTGCTAGGTTCTTCTTGTCTAACAATCTCCCCTTGGCTTACATCTTCAACAGGAAAGCCTTCATTTAAATCAAAGTCCAGTCTAACTGCATCAGACCCAGTAACAGTAGAGGACGGATTAGCATTGTGTGCATGCCACTCTCCTGCAACCTCAGATTGATTTCCATCTAGGTTAGACTCACATGTCTTAGGCAATTCCTTCACTTTACCATGAATTGCTGGAAAATCTGAGTGAACTGTAGGGCCAGAACACTGACCAAGAACATCATTTCTGCCCAAATTCTCTTCAACACATTCACTAACACCATCTGAAACTAGAGAATCCAGACCAATTCGTTTTTCAACAGGCTGAATCTCAACTGACTTCATGTCTTCGGCATTTTCAACCCTGGATACCATCAAAGCATTACCAGAAGCAGGTGATGTAGCATCCTCCTTCTTCAAATCTATGGACTCACCGTTTTCTGCAACTGGAGAGCCTTTTTGCAATGATATACCAGTTGTACCCATCACTTTCTCTGCATTAACCTGGTTGTCACTAGGTACATCTGAAGATAGCTCAGGTGATTTTTTACCTAGTTCATTTTCAATCTTAACACTTGCAACAGCTTTTGAAACCAACATTTTCTCGTTCTCTGTGATTCCCTCATCCATGTGATCGATCTTCTGATCATCATCAAAAGAGGAAGTCCTTGACTTTAATTTAGAGTCTGGACTGCTGCAGCTTTTAGCCCATCGATTCACCAATTCCCTATGCTCCTGAAAATGTGCTGCTCCAGGTTCTGCATGAGTCTCCTTCTTAGCTGGCAATATAGTTTCAGGAGTATCTTCTTCCATTTCAGGCCGTAAGCATGAACCTTCAGCATTCTGTAACAAATCTGTTGAGAAGTTTATTTGCGTTCTGCCATCACCAGTTTTCTCTATACAACTGGATGCAATGGCTTCACCATCTCCTGAAAAGTAACATGTTAGTGTCATAACAGGTTGCATTTTATCAATTTTTAATTGCAAATGCTCAACAGTATTCAATGGATGCTCACCAGTAGCCGCACCATCAGACTGTCCAAGGTTGCGAGCAGCTGCTTCAAAAGAATCTTTTAACTTGCAATCGTTCGCTGAACTTGATTCATCAGCTGCAGAAGACTTCCTCTCAGGTGAAGATGGAGGTGAGACATTTTCAGATCTGGAAATTTCCCCTGCAGCCACAGTAGCAAGCAGATTCATCCCTTCATCTCCAGGGGACACAGAGGCACTTGCTTCAGAAAATTTCACACAGCTTTCAACTAATGCATTCATGGGGCTTAAAGAAGCATCATATGTCTGCCTTGATCTGGAAACATATCCAGATGAACTAGCTTGTTTTGACATCTCTGCCACTTTATCACCATCTTCATTAGTGCGGCACCGCTCATCAACCATTGGAGAACCCTTGGCTTCATCAACACCAGTCCTTTCATTACCATCACATGCATCATTTATCACATTAGATGCAGCATTAGTTTGCACACAATCACTTTTAGCTTTCATTCTTCTGTCCTGATTCTCATTCTTGTCAGCAGGAGGTGATGCTTTGCCAAACATCACAGCAGATTCTTCATAAGAGCCTCCACCAGCTCCCCTTGAAGGACTGCGACCAGTGTTCGGTAACCTGAGAATCAGTCGCTGATTATTCCCTTGATCGGTAAGAGACCGATCAGGTGATTTTTCATGGGATACTTGAGTAGGTGAAACCTTTTCGGAAGGTGAATTTCTAGTTGAATTTTTCGCAGAGCTATGCTCCTTCTGAACTACAGCAACACCAGCCCCGTGTAGACCATTACTCGACTTCCGAGTTCGAGACGCACTGCCAGGAATTTTGCTCATACTCATTGACACTGCGGTGGAGTTCTTTGTATCTTCTCTACAAGAACCAATAGCTTTTGCATCACTAGAGTAGGATATGCTGTTATTTTGAGATTGACTAGAACCACTGCTCTTCTCCTCCCTAATAGGTGTCAGAGGTAGATCTGACGTTGCAGCTCCAACCAAGACTTTAATGTTTTGATCTTTCAGGTTACTGCCCCCTGAAGCAGTCATTGGTTTTGTTGAGCCAGGAGATGACTTGGATAGTGCTTCTCCAGAACTAAGCTTAGTTTGGGAATTTTTAGATACTGAGGGTTGAACAACAGAGCTCTTTGCAACATTCTCAGAGAATCCACCACTTTTCCTATTTCCAAGGTGAGGAACCTCAGAAGCTGTTGGCTTTGCTGGCCAAGAAACAGTGCGGGTTGAACTAGGTTTTGAATCATTCATATTCATTTCAGCTTCAACACGTTTCTTCCAGGTGTCAACTAAACTCCTGGCTTTCCTCTGAATTTCAGAATTTTTGTGGGTGCGTAAATGATTGACAGACTTTCCAACATTACAAGTTTGTAGCGCATGAAGGTTCACAGGAAGTTTATCCAATGCACGAAGTAAAGCCAACAAAAATTCTTCAACAGACTTATCACTTTCTTTGGGCATATTACCATCACCAATTTTTCCCTTATGGACCTCTTGCAGCCATTCATCCAACACCGGCAAACCCCTGAGTTGTACAAACCAGCCAAGACAGTCATACCGGTCCGTAAGCGCTATTACATCAACAAGCATTATTCGCCCAGCCAAATCAAGTTTTTTATCAGCACTATCAGGCTGCATGAGATGTACCAGTCTTTCAACTCCTTCAAAGTCCACAAGTCCACCTTTATCAGTGATTTTAGCAATCTCAGACTTTAACATGCTCTCCGGACTAAATTGACCAGAATCTCCATCTTCTACTTTAAATAACCGCTCCTTTTTAGATGAATCAGATCCCTGATCACCACGATCTCTCTTTTTTCCCTTACCCTGTACACCTAAGGAAGAACTATTTTGAACGTTATCAGAACCAGATTTCAATGGCTGTGTTGATGTGGGACCATTCAAAGGTTTAGGAGAACGGCCTCCTGACTGCACAGCCCCATGCATTTCTAGTTTAGTCTTGTCTAATAGCTGCTCAACTTCTTCCTGCTGTTCCTGAATCCATTGAAAGTCACAGATCACAATCAATATAACATAAACACAATATTAAGTGACCAAAAATAAAAGATATATGAAGACTAACATTAATATGGTCCTTATCAGTTAGCCACCATAAACAGTTGTTCTCAATGTCATACACTCGTCTACACACAAATGCGGATATCCCTGAAGGAAGTTCAACACCTTGACGAAGAAATGCGACTTTACACGGATGGAGTAATGATGCAGCAGGTGTTTCATCCTTGTGAAAGGAGTAGAAAACTTCGTTTGGTGCAGCTTCCAGGACAATCCCTTTAGCTAGCTTCAAATCAGCAGGTCGGTAAAACCAATTCACTTCTAAACTTGGACGTTCTTCTTTATCAAAAGTCAACTTGCGAATTATTCCAATAAAAGGAGGGGAGTCCTCGGGTGGCTTGAAAAGTGCACAATCACCAACACGAATCTTGCGTCCATCCTGCAATGAGCACAGTCGCCGATTAAATAAATTTTCAAATATTCAGCCAGAAGACAAGGGGGGAAATAAGAGGGGGAATTAAAGTTTTGTAAAAAGAACATTAATTTAATAAGCAGAAAAAAATCAAATAAACAACGGTTATCGGAGAAGATAAAGAATGCAAATTGGAACCACTACAAACTGCAAATGCATTAAGAAAGGGAAATGGAGACAGTCATAAATAACTAGAAATTGAATAAGTTGCCAAAACAACAACAATAGCAAATATGTTATAAAATAAATTGAAGACCAAAAGGCAAAATCATCCTCTATATTTGGTCAAAAACCTGAATTAAAATGAAACTCACTCAAGAGATGAAGCAAACAATCAACCCAACCATCAGAATTCAGAATACAGTCATGATACAGTTCCAAATAACAACGAATAAGTAAGAAAAAAGAACTTCTGCCATATCAACAACAAACAATTTCATTCCAATACGGCAAGGAAGCCATTCTAGCTTTCTCTAAAAAATGTTGAGCATTAATTCACGCAAACACAAACGAAACCCAAAAAACATCCAGACAAACAGCACATCAGCAGGACCAAAAACCCCAAAACACGCAAGACATACATAGATGCCAGCCCCGTGGCCTAAAATCAAAATAATTAGACCAAAAATAGAAAGAAATATACAAACAAAAGCTCGCTTCTCACTCTCATCTAGATTAAGATCGACTAAAGTACTCGTCAGAATCCCCCACGCAAAAAGGGGTAAAACCAAAACCTACAAACGACAAAGGCCAGAAAAAATTTAGGTCACATGAAAAGCACAAACATTAGGAAAAACAAAAGTTTAGAGATTTCCGATTCTTTCAATTAATCTTTAGACTTTGTCATTAAAATTAACACAAAATCGAGCAGAAATTTCAGCGATGAAAAAAAGTAGTGAAAAGGGGGGAAATTTGAAGAGAGAAGAAAAAGGGCGAGGATTGTTAGATTTATATACTTTGCATATAAATTCAGACGGTGAAGAATCGGGGGCTACAGTGGTCGCGTTGGAAGGTACAGGCCACATGTGCCGGCTCTGTTTCCAGTCCTCACCACCGAACCCATGCATAATCCGCCATCTTCCGAGTCAATCCCAGCTTCGTCCCTGAAAAGAAACATCAATTCGAAATCGAATTCCCACAGCACGAAACCCTAGATTCGAAACAATCGCAAAAGGGGGAAACCCTAGATCAAGCACGCGATTGCAGATCTCCTCCTCGAATCCGCCATGAACAACAAGGGAAGCGATCGAAGGGGGAAAGGGGGCAAAAGTAAAGGGGCTTTTTTTAGGGCTTAGGTGGCAAAGGCGAAGAAGAAGAAGAAGAGTTACTCCGAATTGAAGGGTTCTTCTTCTAGTTCTATTCGTGTCATCGAGATCGATTGATCGCTCTGGAAATAGCGAAAATCCAGAGATTTTGTGCGAAGGAACCGCGACGATGAGAGAGAAAGAGGGGAAAGGTAGATAGAGAGAGAAAAGAGAAGGGGGCTATGCGCTTGGCTCACGCGAAACGGCGAGATTTTGAGAGAAAATTCTGTGAGAAAATTTTGGGGTTAAAGGATTTGATTGATTGCCACGATTTTCCACCCTAAAACGTGGGCCTGCTAAACGACACCGTTTGCTTCTTCCGTTACGGACTAACGTGGCTTCTCCCTTGTGCGTCCACTTTACTCACTCCTCCGTGCTATAGTAGAGATGCACAAAGCTTAAACCCCGTCCGTATAGACGGAACCTTGACCTCTTGTTTTTTTTGGTACAATTAGAACAAGAAAAAAAAACCTACCGCCTTAAGGCCGCGCAACCACACAACCAACAAAATCTACTCCGAGGAGATAATGAAAACCCATCGGAAGAGATTGGTGGAGCACCAACCCTTGAGCATATGACGACCTCAACTTCACAAGGAAGTGACAGTTTCAATGAGGCGTAGGCCTCACCAAAGGTAAGGGGCATGGAAATGTTTTCTTGAACCAGACAAAAATTGGTCATCGAGTGCAAAGGCAGAAGGGCTTGACTGTAAGATCCACCTGTAGAAGTGTTCCTCTCCCGGAGTGTCGCG
Organism: Acmispon strigosus; assembly: GCA_030819835.1. Classification (NCBI taxonomy): domain Eukaryota; kingdom Viridiplantae; phylum Streptophyta; class Magnoliopsida; order Fabales; family Fabaceae; genus Acmispon; species Acmispon strigosus. The sequence continues at coordinate 51,868,643 of JAUAMA010000001.1, forward strand.
GTAGTGTCACAGCTCAATAATAGCGCTCAAAATCGCGATGTTTCTTGTTTGCTTCGTGTAATAATATAATGCAATTATCACTTAAATATTTATATTACTTTTCATTATTTTCAAAATTAATTTAATTATAATATAGTCAAATAATAAAATGTAATTGGATGTACATTATTTACATTATCATTGTATAATTATCAATACTTTCTCATAGGTCGATGGCTCGAATCTTCCTGTATTTAGTAAAATTTCAGTTGGTGGGCAACTCTTCTTATAGAGATCATTTGACGGCTGACGCTCCTATCCAGGAGTAGGTCTTTACAAGTCTCTCAAGTATGTCACTAGCGCCCTGCCCGATAGTCTGAACGTGTTTTCTCTTTGTTCTTCCATTTTTTTTTAAATAAATTGTATAATTATTAATCACTTAATATTTTCTATTATAATTGTATTCTAATTTCAAGTCTTCAAAATTTAGAATATAAATTAACTTAAATTTTCTTGTTTTTGCATAACAGTTTACGCTTTTAGTATTGGAAAGTCAAACCTCATTTTCCAACACTAAAAATGTGAAAGTGATCCTGATGCTTCTTTTCCATAGCTAGACCAAACTTGAAACAAACAGAGCCTTAAAGTTCATTTGTTTTAGCATCCTATATCTTCAAATATGTGCGTAAATATAAAATCATGGAATTGGAGATTCATAGTAGACAATGGAGCAGAGGTGACGTGAATACAAACAGACCATTAGAAGTTACCATATTCTCTCCTAATAACAATATGGATCATGTCTTCCTAAAAACATGATACGGATCTTGTCTTTTAGGTTGAAAATATAATGTAGATACTTTTAAATGAATGTTGTAACTACTAATTGTATGAAATGCTTGTTTTAGAGTAGCAAATGATCATTCTCTTAAGTTAATTATCTCCATATGCAAGTTTGATAAAATGTTGTAAACAATATCTTATGTAAATGGTAATATTGGACTTTCCATTGATTTCTAAGAGACTATGATCAAATATTATAAATATTTTTTAAGACAAGTCAATTTCTTTATTAGATAGAACCAAATACAAGTCATACTTTTCTTAGAGTCCATAGTGCATAAAAATTAAAGGATCTTGAATTTCATAATTCTAACTTACATTTATAATCATAAGAACGAGACTAAGTAGAGACTTACCTGAATCTACTATTATGAGTATTTTATGAGAAAATGACGTTACATTAAATGTTAGTCATTTTCCCCCATTTGATTTATACCTACAATTCCAATTCTAGGGTGAAGAGATAAGAAGTATGCATTCATAACAATTTTTAAACCTATGTGATGGTTGTATTACATTTATGACCACCTTGTTTAGAGGAAACTGAGATGAATTTTATTACATTATTGACTCTACTTTCCTTTAAGGTTGATGATCATAAAACTGAACTCACTTTTACTAGAGACAGTCAAATAAGTTACACGGCCCATGACAAATTATTAAAATAGACTTATACAACACTTAATCGGTAGCTCGAGTTATCCCTACATGTATAGTGGCTTGTTTTTTACTCCTAAATAGCCTTTGTGATCATTTGCCTAATATGATTAGTAAGTTTGGGTGGAGAAGCCAGTAAGGAGGAAGAAGGGTCCATATTGTGATTTAGAACTTTATATACAAATAAAAATAATGTCATACACAATATTTAGAAGCTTTAATGCCTACAATGAATCTTTTCTACCAAAAACAAAGGGATAGATACTAATCTCTTTTCCCTCTTCACTTATGGTGTAGTGCTTAGAAATTAAGTATTTTCCATGTAACGATTTTCTCATGCCAAATAAGGTCATGCAACAAGCTATACATTGAAAAGTATCTATCGAGCACCTTGTGCCATAAAGTATGGTGGATGTTGGAAAATAGGTAATGAATAATGCATTACTAATACTTAGGGAGATAATCTTTTTCCCTCACAAAATTGGTCACCAAAATATGGAGGCATGATCGAAACTAGCAGAACATAACTAAATTGTCTCACCTTATTGTCCATTTGGGCACATAATCTGTTGTGTTTGCACATATGACCCATGTATAAAAATTCCTTAAAAATAATGGAATTGACATGTCATGCATAGATATAATTAGAAAGTATATAATTTGGAATTTTGAAGTTAATGTATTCTCCATAATTATATTGGTCATGTCTTTAGGGTTGAAAGTAAAATGTTTCTTCCTAGATACTTTCATAGCTAATTTTACATAAAAGGACATTGAGCTCTTGGTTTTATATCTCATCTTATGAACTATTGGATAAAATAACATTAAATTCCTAGTACATTAAAGTATAATGTTAGTATATTCTTGTGAGTTTTTTATGAGAAAATAGAAGTGCAATGAATTCTTGGTGATTTCTCTCATCTTTAGCTTCCTCCATCGTTATATTTTGATGGTGAAGAAAAGTATATGCTCATAGTTATTTTTGTTTGAAATATTTAACAATGACAATACAATATATTACATTTGGTCTGAAACTAAGGTTACAATATGAATCACAATAGCTTGGGTCGTATCACAAGACACTGTCCTCGAGAGTTTATTCGCTCGAGATGCGACAACTCCCCAGGATAAAGCAAACTCTTCAAACCAACTGGTTATGATGCATAATTGAGAAGAGGCACTGGAATATCAACCCAGGAGCACATAAATTTTTACTATTTTGTTTTTTTCTCTCTCAACTCGAAAATAACTTCCATTTGGCTACCTTCAAAATGATCAACAATACCACTGAAATGAACACTTGAAAATTTGTCTATATTCACCATATTTTCCACATATGTATACATATAAAAAACTAAAAAGCTAAATCCTTTTGCTAGCCATGGTAACTTCAATCAGAAACAACATTGATAAAATTTTAAATGCTAACGTTACAAGTAATGAACAAATATAATTATATCAATCATGGAATAAAAACAAATACAAATGGTAAAATTTCATTAACACAAGAGTTTTAATAAGAATAAAAAAATAAGATGTAATCGTGAAAGAATAATTGAGAGGTCTTTACAAGATTGTAAATGAAACTTAAATGCATTAATAATAGTTTAAAACTCTTGGAAACTTTTGGTAGTTTCATTCCATTTGTAACCACAATTTTAAAAGGAAAATAAGAGGAGACTTTTAAACCTCATTGACTCTATTTTCTTTAAAGTTAATGTCCATCCCACTCAACCCACTTTATTAATTAAGTGAAATATGTCACATAAGACACAACATCTTACTAAAATAATCTAACACCAACATAAAAGGGTGGAGGGAAAAGTGTTTGTCAAAAGCAAGTAAAGAAATTCTACTCAAATTGTCAGTTTCAGATATATTTATTCACACAATACATTACTTTCTACTCAAATGATGTTGATGCAATCAAAATGCTTAAGTGATGAAGATACAATAATGAAAACAACTAATCTATCCCCACACTTCGCATTGTGGATGGTCTCCACTGTGCACTACACAAAATAAAAATAAAGACATAAGAATTAAATACAAATATGAAATCTAAAAATGAAATTAAAATATATAAAAAAAGCTCCACTAAGAAAGAGGAGGTGGTGATGAGTGACCAAGTTGCGCCTGCATTTGTTGTAGACTAGCCAACATAGAAGCAGACTTTGCTCCTAAGTTAGCAGTCGCACCTTTGTGCTTTCCTCCAAAGTGGTAATTGTAAGACCAAAATTAATTAAATACATTTTAAAATTATAAGTATTAACATTATGGATGACGTGTGACGTTTGACATATATGATTAAATAAAATAATATTACGTACTAATATTATGTGGCATGAAGTTTGAATTTGTTACGTAAACGAAACAACGTCAAAAAATATATATGTATATATATAGATATTTAGCATTTTATACTCTACATATTGTATTATTGGGGTGGAAATGATTAAATTAATTAACTCGATATTTTTAGTGATGATATGCTTTAGTTATGTATGATGAAGTTAATCAAGATTAATTAGAAAGATTCTAGAATGTTTGGCCAAAGAGGACAAAGAAAGAGTATCCTATGTTGGACATTAAATGTCGAAAGCGACATTTTCACTAGTCAACTAGTTTTTACTAGGATTTAATTAGGATTAGAAAAAAGATTATGATCCCAATTAGCTATAAGATTAGAATTTCATTAGTAGTGGGTAAGTTAGGATTAGTTTCTTGATCAAAGCCTAAAATGAAGACAATGTGACATCATTAGTTGTAAGACTAGGTTTTGACTAGGAAGAAGACAATAGTAAAATTAAAGAGATAGTGACATACTAACATGTGCATAGTCAACTGGACAAAGATGATGAGATCATGGGAAAATAAGCAGTTTAATGCATGGGCAAGTAAGACATTTTAGAAGCAAAATTTCCCCTATATCTGCTAGTATTGGACGCACAACACCTTGTGTTGTGAGGGTTCCATTTGCTTCATCTTTTCTTGGGTGCTTGAGAGGTTCTTGAGTAAGATAAAGTGAGGGTTTGGAGAGAAAATCTTTCTCCTCTAAAAACAACACAAAATCGCCATCACCACACCTTTCCTACCTTCTTGTTGCTTTCTAGCTTCCATCTTCTACTTCAAGAGGTTAGTGCTTCTTAGAATAAAGATCTCTTGCATCATAATCATGTGTTTTCTTTGATCTTGCTTTGAGTTGTAATGTTGGGTTTTTTATGAAATTATTTTCATTAAAGTTGCTGATTATGTCTAGATCTTTCCAACCATGTATTTTATTTTCAAGGAAGTTGAGTTTTTGTTCAAGAAATGTTTTTCAAAAAGTGATTTTGGCTTAGTGCCTTTGAGAAAAGTTACTCACCATCTCTTGATCTACATGACCATGTAGTTAATGTTTGATCTACACCAGCGGGGAGTCATAGTCTTATACGGTGTATTATCCCGTTTTTGTCGTAGAGTTTTTTCTTTCAGACTTTGTATTTATTCTACTTGGTGTACAAGGCTTATATTGATAGTTAAAAGTATTATTTTACGACTTATACATTATTATTACTTCCTCTTTGCTTTAATGCCAAAAGTCATGTTGCTTTAAATTCAAAAAAATTACCCGCTCTTTTTACAACTGCGAACAATATTTTTTGTAAATTAATTCCACGCCTATTTCACTAAACGCGACGCCTCGTTGGTGTTTAAAAATGGGGTGTTACAGTGATGCCCGCTCGAATATCCCGCATCAAAGTGCCCAGCTAGGTAACTAGTGAAAAAATTCACAAGGTTGGAGGTAGATGCACCGATCTCCTCTTGGGTGTGTTCAGCATGCTGCATGCCCAACTCATCAGCTGCCCTTGGTCCTGTTAAGCTAGCTCCTCCTGCTTTTGTGCCTCCTCCTCTACTAGGGTGGCCGACATGTATGCACCCTGAATGTCTCTATGGTGGGCGCCATTACCTATAAGATGCATGAGCAATAGTCCGCTATCAAAATAGGCGAGTATCCATTGTGATGGGCCAATCGTGCAATAAAAGATCCAACTCGGATGTGGTCCTTGTTTCCCTTCCTGAACCGTCTCCCCTAGTCATAAAAGGTCCTCAAACATTCAACCAACATTGTATCAGTGTTTGTGAACTGATAAGGAAAATCGCAAGTGCACGATTGTCTATCGCGTAATATAAAAATATCGAACCCAAGGGATATGTGTTCTTATTATTAAAATATTTAGTACTTAAACAGAAATTTAAAAGATGAGAATATATGTTGATGTTTTTAGAACAAGAAATAACAAAAATGATAAGAGAAAAGATGATAAGAATTTAAGTTCTTGGGTTGGTTTACATAGTCTATAAAACATGCTAGAAATCTCCTACTTAATTTCTGAATTTTAAATCCAAAACCATGGTGCTATAGCCTAGAGTTTCTACATCCTAATAGCCTTAAGAAATGTAGACCTTTCTTTCCTAATTACTAACTCCATAGCCTTGGTTATTAGTTAATCAGAAAAGAAGATGAAGAAGGAATTCGGGCCAACACAAAGTTACGTACATCCTTATAGCCTTAAGAAATGCAAACTTATAACCTTTTTTATTTCCTATTTCCCTTACTACTTACCAAATGGCCTTATGACATAAGTAGAAAGCATGAAATCTTTTGTGCACTAAGATTAATGAAGAACAAGGGAATAAAACATGAATTGAAAGTATTATTCAGAAATGTAGAAGAAAACTAGTACATGAATCATAAACTAAAACAACCCAAAAACTTAAAAAGAATTTAGCCAAGCATGGCTAAAGGAGGCATTGAATTACCCTGGATAGGAGCTCAAATATGGCTTCCCACAAGTCCTAGGAACAATGCTCAAGAGGGAGAAAGAGAGAATACTTGTTGTATTCTATGAAGGTGTGTTTTACAAGTGCAAGTTGCCTCCCTATTTATAGCAAAAATCTGGCCTCAGCAATTAAATCCCACTTCCAGACCGAGGCCCAGCGCTTGAGCGCTGGGTTCCCAGCGCTGCGCTGGGTGCTGCTTCTTCAACTTCAAGCTTTTCTTCCTTCTTCATGGTAGTGGGTTTTGAATGTCATAAAAAGCCACTACTCAGCCCTTAATTAATTCTGAAACCTTCCTCCCACTAACATCAATTCCTTCAACATTATTTTCCATGTGCTAAATTAGAGAGTGATTCTTCATATTCTTCTTTTCCACTTTTGGTCCTCTATTGGTTAGCACTTCAATTCAAGCCCTCTTATTCTCTCAATCTTCACTTTAAGTCCTCCACTCTTGAACTTTTACAATTTGGTCCCTGACTTCCTGAAACTTTACACATTGGTCCCTGGACAAAAATGATAACTAAACCAGCTTTTTCTAAAAATACAAAATAACTAGAAAAATTCCTAAAAATATAAAATAAAGCTAGAAAATCTAATAAAATCTAATCTACATGCAAAATGCAAAATAAATATAAAATCTACATAAAAAAAATAAAAAACCTATATGTGACTCAAAAATAACAAAATAAAAAGACTAAAAACTACCTAAAAACATCATATAAAATCCACTCATCATGAACCATGCACCATAGGACAAAGAGGTTCGTGCAGTCGCTACGTTGTCACCCCCTTGATGACCATCAATCGAGCCATCCACCCATCTATTTAGTCCTCTGATGATGGGGTCTCAGATCCGGTTGGACTTCAACGAGCTAAAGTTGTAGTCAGGTGCCCCGGTAAGAGAGGTCCAAAGGGACCCTCTAAGTAGATGAAAGGAGGACTCTAGAGTGCTGTATCGTACGAGTAAGAACTGGATTCTCTATCTCAAACCCCATTAGTACATTAAATTATGCTAATGTCATCCTCCACCCTTCCCACTTGAGAAAGAACGATACTATATATTTTGGATGGGGGAGGAGAAGTAGTGTCATCTCCTCTAGGAGCATCCTCTATCCATTTCTTGTAGGATGCAAGGAACTGTAGTGTGGGCTGCTTATACATGAGCCCATCAATCTTCGCTGCTTTCTCCCATCCAATGGCCCAGAGCTGGTATTGGATATCCTCATAGATATGTATCTCACAAAGGACTAACATGTAAAAGTGTCTGGCCATGTGCACTCAAAAGTAAAGAGCAACTTATAACACAGCCTATACTACTCCAGAATAGCCTGAATGGACTACGCTGTGAGAGATTTGTAGCCCATATCAACCCTTGACCTCTTTTTATCCCCAAAACCATGCTGCTTGCGATCCATCTACAAATCAATTAATCATCAATTAAGACATTGTGCACAGGTAGGCCTACAATTGTATTCAAGAATCCGTGGTTGAGTTGAAGCACATCCATGTCATGTTGATCGAGTCGACGATCAAGCACAAAATTGGAAAAATTTCATAAACATGCACATACGCTGTTACGGTAAAATAACACGTGAAAGAGCAAGTGCAATTTATCACTCAAGTAATATAGGATGGTAAGTCCCAATTACCGAACCCAATGGACTAATCATTAGGTAAGTACATGGTTCTAATGGATGGGCTAGTGATTAGGCAATCAAAAGTTGGATGCGGTTGTGATCATGCAAGCAAGTAGACAAGTGAAGATACAAAAATTAAGAAAGCCTTGAGACTACAATGTAATTGGATCATTTCCACCCGTTATTATGTATGTTATCCTAATTATCTATTTGTTATAACTATACCCTCTTATAATGCTAGCTCACTTTTTAAGTTATTGCTAATTGTCCTACCAAACTGCACTAACTTGCAAACAAGCGTCATTACAAGGTGATCATTGAAAACATACATGAAGTGCATGAGGTGTCCTATGGGTATTTCACTACCTAGGTACGTAGGAAGTTGGAAACATACAATACTTAATTTTAAAGCCTCTGATTAGGAGTGAGTTATTATTAATCCTTCTATGTTCTTTCTCTCTTAAGGTTCCATAATTAATTCCTCTTATTAGGAGCTAACAATTTAATAAAGATATGGTTCATGACACCGTATAGATTAGAAAGCATACAAGAGAGAAACACAATAATCAATTATAAAACTGAATTCAAAGAGATAACATAAATAACAAATGGGGTTCATATCATATCCTTACATCGCAACCTCGAGAGAGAACGTTTAGCCAAGAATCATATACAATAAGCGCATTGAAATCCTGATCATGGGTATAACTCAGATAAAAGTGAGAAAATATAAACCAATAATGGGAAGACCCTCCTCTTGAATCTGCCTCTGAGGTGTTCCACATTGCTCTTTAGCCTCCACGACGCTGAGGTCTCTATAGCAGGTCTGGAGTGTACTTGTGGTCTGCTATGGTCTATTTTCCTGATATGAAGTGTTTGGGACTTGGAATCCTTTTATAGAGCTTGAAAACATGTTCTAGTGTTGGCTAGACGTAATTTTACGAGTTTTGGTGGAAACAAGGTCGTGCTTAAGAAGTGGTACGGGCCGTGGTCAAATTAATATTCAGCATCCAAAATGCAGGCAATATTCGCACATTTGTAGCTCCCCATTTTTGCTCGTTATCTTAGCATAAGAATTATTTTGACGACCCGACCAATAAAATTGAAGATCTAGAAGTGTAGAACAATGTATCCAAATTTGAGTGCGGTCCAACGGTGAACGAAGCCACACAGTCCATTCCATGACAAGTGTTCAGAGTATATAACATTGTAAAATCAGCACTTTTCCCCTCTTTTTACCTGATTTTCTTGCATATTTTGTGAAGAAGGTCTTGTCCTTGGACTCTGGCTGAGGTTTTGATGAAGACAAACACATCACAAAAAGAAGAAAAAGAAAGACTTCAAGAACCAGCTCAAAACGTCAAGAACAACTATTAAGGTTCTAGCTATTAGTAAGTCTTGTTAACTTAGTGTGCTATGCTTTATTAAGGTTATATTGCATTTGAAGTCTCATAAATAATCAACTAATTGAGTATAGTATGTTCTCACAAATAAAACTTAGTAGAAATACTCAATCAGGGCTTAAACTTTCATAAACTGAGTTCTGGACTAAGAGTAATCGATTACCAGAAGATAGTAATCGATTACCACAAGATAGTAATTGATTACCACATCCGTGTAATCGATTACATGTTTGAATTTGAAATTCAAACTGCAACGGGCAAATAGTGTAATCGATTACCAGAATGCTGTAATCGATTACCAAGTCGACAGATGTGTTGTTTCATGAACCAATTTGTCTCAAAACGCTTGGGAAGCCTTGTGATGGTTCATGGACGACCTCTAGTGCCTATAAATAGTCCAGTGACGCTCAGAAACATTTAACCACTTGGGTAAAAACTTTCATATTCATTAGAAACATTATTCTGAGTAATTGAGCTCTCATTTTCAGAAAGAACACTCATGTTGTTCAACATTTAAGAACTCAGAATAATTGAGTCTTCATTGTAATTGCCTGGAGCATACAAACTAAGACCAATCCAGTTAGACAAAAGGATTGCATCAGCCATAGCAAAAGCTTCTTCTTCATCTTGAATCGGTTTGATTCTTGATTCACCGTAGTGTTCGGTGGTTGTGGAAAAGGTCCTTTGAATCGGTTTGATTCAAAGTCCGCCGCAGTGTTCGGCGTCATCAGTTGGTGGTTTGCCTTCTGAGGTTTGACAGGAGTTCTTAAGGTCCTTGGTGTAAGTGCTTGTAAGAAATCTTGATCATAGTGGATAAATCCTCAAGGGTTCTTGAGGGACTGGATGTATCCTTCGGTGGTTGAAGGTGAACCAGGATAAAACCTGTGTGTGAATTCTCTTAACTCTCATCTTTTACTTTCAAGCAACGCTTTATTCCGCTGCATTCACAATCAACAATTGTGATTCTCATTATCTTGAAAGTAATCAGTTTTGTTAAGGTGAAAATTGAGATAACCTAATTCACCCCCCCTCTTAGGTTGCTATCTACACTAACATATTCAACTTTGTCCTAGTCTTGACCTGCTAATGCAAATACATAGTAAAATATATCAACTCTCATAGATATAATGCATATCAAGGTACAAAACCATATCAAAAGCAAGGTATAAATCATGTGTTTTAGATGTGCATCAGTCGTGCCAAACTTAAGCACGGGTGCACTCAAGGTCAAAAGACGTAAATGTTGAGAATTCAAGTGCGGATTTGGAGTCCCACATTGGTTAAATATGGGTGAGGTGAAGGCTTTATAGGAGTTGCGATCCATAAACCCAACACCCTAAGGTTATGGGTAAACATGTGGTGTTGAGCTCTCATAGTGTCTTGTTTCCTCGGCTAATGGGCTCCTCATGTCTCCCCAACAAGTGGTATCGAAGCCAATGGTTGGTGTGACCATGGTGACGGCTCCTTGTGCCGAAAGTCTTCCTAGCAGTGTGGTTAGGCGGTGAGTCCCGTTGACGCGGTGAAGTGAACGACGGTGCAAGTGTGGATAGCTTCCACGGAGGGGGAGCATGACAATGTGGTGGTGACTCGCACTTGAGGGGGGGGGGGATATTGAGAATTCAAGTGTGGAGTTGGAGTCCCGCATTGGTTAAATACGGGTGAGGTGAAGGTTTTATAAGAGATGTGACTCATAAACCCAACACTTAAGGTTTTGGTAAATATGTGGCGTCGAGTTCTCTTAGTGTCTTGTTTCCTCGGATCATGGGATACCCCTATCTCCCCTACAGTAAAGTATTCATGCACGACAATGTCAACCGAGGACACGAGCATGCTCAGTGTCACATAGTGTTGACCATCCGAAATCCAACTCTAAATTCTTACTCTAACAATCATAGCCATCATGCATTGTAATGAAACATGAAATTAAAGCACAAAATAAGGATTAGGACACAGTTACTTACTTGAAATGAAATGCAAGAAAAAATAGAATATTCAAAGAGTTAAAGAGGTTGGGAGAGTTGAGGGTGAAAGGGTGGTGGGGTGCACAACGGTTGTGTTCCCCATGTTATGTGTATCCACTTGGTGTACCCACCACGACTGTGTCAAAATTGTGCATGGTCGTGCATTTTTTTTATGTAAGATGTGATGCAGCACGACCATGTCAAACTTGACATGGACATATCAAAATGGCAACCCCTCAGGCGTGCATGCATGCCCATGCTTAACAAAGTTAGAGGGAATAAGGGGCGTTGGTGTATAAGGGGTGTTGGTGTGCTTTTGTGAATAAAAACTAAAATTGTCACATTTTCTCAATCTTATGTACACTACATGTTTGAAAAATGTGAAAAAAGAATAAGAAGAAAAATTAAAAAGAGAAAGATTGATAAAATAATGAGGATGAGAAGAGAAAAGGTTAAGTGAGTCTAAGTGACAAAGAAAAGGATGATAAGTAAATTGGTGAATAGAACAAAAGAAGTGAGCAAGGAATTATAAGTGTTGTAGTGTGAAATCTCATTTTTTCTCTCTTGATTTGAAAGTACTTTGAATATTCAGAAAAAGCAATTTATCTTTGAAAGCCACATTACAACACTAAAAATACCTTACTGATCTTGACTTACTATGTAGTGTTGATAGCTGATGAGATAGGTCACATGTTTAATTTGTTGCGATTTAATGGTTGACATGATTGAAACACTTACACTAAATTGGTTCCCATGGAATTTGTGTTGAATGATTAAAATTTCCCTTGATTGAAAAACATCTAATTGTGTGATCTTCCTAATGGACTCATGGTGGTTTTGCATTTATTGCACGGTTGTGAACATCATTTGTAGGCATCACATATCTTGATAGGGAAATTCAAGAAAGAAATTTTTGAAATCATGCAAAGTGGAAAGAGTTGTGAAATTTATAGTTTGTAGACCATACTTGTTGAATAAACATTATACATATCATTTTTTGATGATCAAGACCTTTTGTTTGAGGGAAAACAAAGTTCTAAGTTTGAGGGAGTTGATAAGTGTCAAATTTGCCTAGTTTTCCATATCAGTTTCGGCACTTATCTATATTAAAAGTGTGAAGTATTTCTCAAGTTAACCCTCAATTGAGTAGTTAGTAAATATCTAGGTTTAGGTTAAATTTTATGCTAAATTTAATAATAATCCCCAATATTGATGTAAGAATGAAGCTTGGAAGAAGGCAAGGGGATCCAACCACCAAAATATTCAAAAAATGGACAAATTCCACCTTGGAAGGAAAAGAGAAGGAAAAGAGCTCGCTTAAGCGAGGTAAAAGTAGTGGAAGAAAAGTTTGAATGATCAATTTCATTTGAGCTTGGCTTAAGCCATGGAAAAACAGAGATGAATGGTTTTAGATGGCTTGAAGGTTTCTTAATAGACAAAAAATCAGTGACGAAATGATTTATGGCTAAAAGAACTTGCTTGCGCGAGTAAGAAACAGAGGAGAAGAAAATTTGGAGTAGTTAATCTCGCTTAAGCAAGATGACGCTCGCTTATCATCTCGCTTAAGAGAGTGAGGATTCCTCAAAGTTAAGAAAGTCTCGCGTAATATTGAAAGTAATGAAACAACACAAGAAATGGGGGATTTGAATTGCGTGTGTGATTTTTAATAAACTTTGTCGTTCTAATCAAATATAATTTTTGAAAGTGTTTTCGAAAACTTGTGCAGCGGAAAATAAGCAGAGATGAAAAGTAAAACACACAGAGTTTATCCCGGTTCACCCCCTTAATCGACAGGGCTACGTCCAGTCCTTAGCTTCACCAAGATTTTAACTATTCGCACGAACAGTACAAGTGTTATGCAGGACTTCTCCCAGTATTCGTAGGACTTCTCCTTACAAGTATTATGCAGGACATCTCCTAATATTTGAAGGACTTCTCCTTACAAGTATTTTGCAGGACTTCTCCTTACAAGTATTAGACAGGACTTCTCCCAATTCTTTTACAAAGAATATTTGTTTTCTACAAAGATCTCTTCAACAAGAGTGGGGATAGAAAATGTTTAAGTACATATTACAGAGAGGATATGAATATGGGTTCTCTGCTTTGGAGTGTGAGAAGGATAAGAGTTTTCACTCTATGAGAATTTCACACAGGCAGACGACTGAATAGGTTTGAAAATTTGATTGCAATGAAAGACTTTGAATGCTTAAGATTTTGATCGTTGTAAGTCGCCACTGATTCCAGTATTCATGTCTTCTATTTATATCTTCAGTAGGATGAACGTTGGTGAAGATCGTGAAGTTCCGTTTGAATTTCTTCTTCTCTGAAGGTGCAACAGATACTTCTGGCAAGCTATCAGAAGCATTAAATGCAAACCTACTACGCATTAATTGTAGCATTTAATGCACTTGTGTCTGGTCTTTGCTGGTCTGTTTTCGTATATAGAGCTTGTTCATTTAATGTCGAGGGAAACAACAAAGCGTATCTTCTATTCTGAACGCAGAGATTTGATTTTGACCTTTAAGGTGATACGATGTTCAGAAAAATAGTGTCGTTGACTCTGAAAAAGTGTTTCTTGATTTACGGAATGTTCAGACACGACGGGCAGATATGAGGAATATAATATTGAATGTGTCCTTCCTTGAATCTGGTGCGATCAATGCTTTATTTAATAGCCAGACCTTTGTAAGTCTTCGTTGTTGGAAGCATTGAGGCAGACGTACTATTTTGAACGTAGTAAGACGATCTGCATGGTCATAGTAAGACGTTCTTCTTGAATGCAGTAAGACGTTCGTCTTGAATGTAGTAAGACGTTCTTCTTGAATGCAATAAGACGTTCGTCTTGAATGTAGTAAGATGTTCTTCTAGAGCATAATCAGACGTTCTTCTCCTTCGATACATTAAATGCGCTGCTTTTGAATTCTTCAAGATATGGCAGACTTTGCGTTTCTTCCTCTTGATAGCTACTTCCTGAAATATAAAATATTCAAAGTCTTAGGAAATCTTTATCTATCATAATTAAACATTGAGTAAAATTGTTATTATTCAAAACATAATGAACAGTTAAAAATTGTTTAAACTTAACAAGTATGACGTCGAAACTTTAAATTTAAGGCAAAAAACACATCAAACTTGGTTCTTCTTGAAACTTTAGAGACCAGAAACGGACTTGGGAACTTTAAGGAGCTGGATCCATCTTTGGGACATCATAGATCTTTTTCATTCTTCTAGTTTCCTTTTGAACTCATTATAAGCTTCCGTGGAAATGGAAAACTAATATATTTTTGTTTGGATTAGATGTAACCTTTCAACTTTGATGTATTATTCTTAATCTATATACAAATATATGTTTTTATGCAATTATTTCACTGTTATAATCTTGTTCTTAATGCAATATTATAGATTGATCACCTAGAACATGAACTTAGATTTGATATATTAGGTGAAGCTAATATTTGAATCTTGACATAAGTTATAGCATCTAATGAATCCAATTTCTAGGAATAAAAGTAGGATAATTAGTCAATATAACACCCGAACCTATTACTATGCTTTGTTAATCATTCAAGAAAAATGGTTAGGTTAGTGGATTGTTTTTTTCTCATTAGGGAATTAGTGACTTAAATAAGAACCGGATTTGATGAAATCAATCATAGGGCATAGTTTGTATGTTAAATCATAGAACATCGAAGAGTTGATCGGTAAAATCCAACCCCAACAGTTTTCTCGTACTATTTCAATCATTTTAATCTTTGTTTTATTTTAAATTTCGAACAGGTTACCAAACAATTATCAATCGATTGAAAATATAATTGCTTAAGTAAAGTAACTACTGAACAACTTTGTATTTGCCAATTTCCTTTGAACACGACAACATGATATACTGCTTACTACAATTGAATCTTGGTTTTATCGGAAAAGAGCAATATATGGGTCAATTTTTAAACCAATAGGCTCCCGGAGGTTTAATAGAGAAAGATGTCATGATATTTCCGTGGAAGAAATTTTGCAGTGTTTGTTGCTTTGTTAAAGTCGCATGCTACCCTCCTAAGCCACAGTTTCTCTTTTTCTTGAGTGATACTCCACCCTGAAGTTTTGGCTATTCTCCTTTTTCTTTTAACACGAATTGGACAATGCTACCCTTTTAAGCACCATTTTGGCAATATAAATGACATGAGAACCGTTTAATATGGATCTCAAATCACCCACATTGGATGTTTGACCATCTCAGCCTGCAAATTGTAGAACAAAAACTCTTTATTTTATCACCAACTATTTGTTTACACCTTAAGTATTTCCAAATCCATCTATTGAGTCAGTGGATAATTTATCAAAATCACTCTTTTTAGCATCTTTCGATCTGCTAATCTGCTATGATTCTTAAAAATCAATCAATAGAATATATACTTGGAATAATAAAAACAACAGTATTCAATACTATAGCATAATATACTGGAATACATATAAAAGACAATATATATATGACATGACAGTATGAATAAATAAATAAATAACTGAGTGACGGTTGTGAGATTCTTCTCTTCTCCATGTATAGAACAACATCCCACAAAATAAGTAAACCTGCATTTCACTTTTGGCCAAACAAAAAGCCTTCAAGAGAGCAGTGAAAACTTTTGTATACTGATTCCTCTGCAACAGATAGAGACCCGGTATATAGTTAATGACACACCTTTAACACACAAACCAAAACAACTATATTGTAGTACAATCAAACTCAATAAATGTCACAGCCATGGTCCACCACAGCATTTGGCATGGCCAGTGTCATGTTCGGTGATAGTGAAAACACATAAGGAACAAGCACCATGATGCACCCAATTTCAATTCTCAAACGCGCTTATATAATTTTTAGCTTAATTGGAACCATCATCAATCACCCTATACTCATGGTTTGTGTGACTTTGCGTCACTCATTGTGATCACACAATTTAGCAACGGTATTGTGTTGGGGAGATTTAGAGGGAAACCAATAATTACAAAGAAAACCGGATAGACACCATATTTTAACATAAAAAAATTTATGGCTCGTTTGGTAAGTCGTATTATACATGATAATATAAGCTTATACAATACACATTCTTTGGTGTTAACATTGTATTGTATAGATTTATCCGTCTATCCACCATTATACATTAAAATAATGGATTATTTAATTCATTATATAGATGATGGATAATGTCTTATAAGATTGTGATGTATAAGTTACTTGAAATTATTTAATCCACTGCCACAACCACCACCACCACCCTCCACCACTGTCATCGCCGGTGCCGCCATTGCCACCGCCACCTCCACCACCACCAACCAACTCCACCACCACCCACCACCACCACTACTCTTTGCCACTACTTGAATTCAGGTTAGACTTAACTCTACAAAAAAAAACTTAGAGGTGAGAGCTACTCTACCATTTATTGTTGAGGAGACAGGGGAAGCTCATGAGCCAAGGGAACAAGACACCAAGAAAACATGTCGCAACATCTTTACTCAAAATCTTAAGGCATTGCGTCTCTTATAAAGTCTTCACCTCACTCATATTTAACTAATGTAGGACCCAACTCACACTTAAATTCTCAATATTTATAAGGACTATATTGATTACATTTATAGTCAATGTTCGATTTCTAGCACACGCATCCGCACCCAGGGTTAAAGATCTCTATCTTAAACAAACAGATTTAAAATAAACTTTAATATTATATTAGAATTCAAGTTAGACCTAACTTTATCCTAAAAGTTAACTTATGAGATTGAGCTTAATCTCTCAAATTCTAATACTAACACATAGTTGAATTCTGAATATATTGCACACAATAGAGTGAAGGTTCTCACATGGTTTGTCATTTCCTTGTTTGGTGTATATGATATGTTTGAAAGGGTTGTTTGTGCAGTGAGGGTTTTGAGAAACCCCATAAGGAAGAGGAACCGTCCAAGCCCCACGGGTCTTGGATGTTGATGTGGGAAAGTGATTGATTATGTTGTTGTTTTCTTTGGAGGTGTTTAAATATGTTTTTCCAAAAGCGACCCCCTGAAAGCAACGTTTGGGAATTAACGTATCAAAAGTCATGTTCTCTATTTCTTCCCCCTGTTTTGATTAGGACATAATTGTTTTGTTAAACCCCATCCAAACTAAACATATTTTATTTATAGAAATAGAAATAGAAAGATAGATAGATGAAATTGTGGGATGCATGGTAGCTGGAGAGAGAGGAGTGGACAACCATTACCTCTTGTTCTTCATGAGGGATAATGGCCACATCCACATGTGAGATACCTGTTATGATTGTGACTCATGTAAATCATCTAAGACTAAGAGGGAACAAAATTATACCATTCCACCTATTTAATAAACAATTAAACTAACAGCCTAATATTTATTGTCAATTATCTTAATTAGGTTTGAATAACTTATCAACTCTTTTTTTTTTTTAATGCAGCACAAGTTTTTTCAATGGAAGATAATTATGCTTGAATCAAAAATATTCATCAGATAATTACACATGTATCACGTAAACTAATCACCGGTGGTAATTTTTTTATCTTAACTAAGTTATTATTATATTCATTAACTGTAAGATTATAATTCATTGTCGCATGGTCAGTGTAATAAGTAATAAAAAACTAATTAATAAATTTTTTCTTGCAATAAAAATTGAGAATTGAACTTCCGGCCACGAGTAGCAAGGGCTGAACCTATTGGTAATTTTTGAACTGATTGGTTAATCTTTCTTTTCATATTTTTTTTCCAAAAAGACAGTACTCTTATTTACTGTAGCATATTTTGATTGATTAATTTTCTAATCTATCTAACTTTTACTCTCTCGGGGTTAATTAAGTTAAAATCTGTAGCAGATTGCACACTTGTGTTTCAGCAGAGGCCTTGATAATTGTTTATGAAGTAATTAAAAGCAACACACAAATGCCTCCCTCTTTTTTTAATTGTTTTCGTGTGTTTCTTTCTCTCTTTTCGTTAAAAAAATATTTAAATCTTAAGACAATATCATTTTATTTGAAATTGATGTTCAGCCAAATGAAAGATCAAAATCTTTTCGGTGGGAGAAAATAATTTTTTTATTGGGATGTTTGGAGCACAACCTTAAAATTTTCGTCCAAGAAATCTTAAAAAAAAAATGCAAAATCCAACATCCTGCCTAAGGGACAGATTAATTAAGACAGAAAGTCTTGTCCGGACTATCTCCTAATTAAAAAAACAAAATTTATGTATACTTCAATATAAAAAATTAGTCTTAATTATGACTCACTAATATAATTTACTTATATTAAAATGTTATTCTTTGAGCTCTTTGTGAATCCGTCAGTGTCCTCTCTTTTTGCAATTTTCCCCTTAGATGGTTTAAGGTGTATATATCAATTGTCATTGTCATTTATCTTTTTCTAAAACTAAACTTATGGTACAATGCACCCTTCGGTCACAATCTACTAGTAATATTTGATGATGCATCATGGCCAGCATTTTCAGAATTTCAAAGTCTGATTAGATTAACCAACAATTCAACAAGACAAAAGGGAGAGATATAAAGTCTTGCTTCATATAAAATACATGTCTCTTTCTTTCTTTCTTTTGCTAGTATCTATTTGAAGAATTGCACATTCCACCCATGAGATTGAAAATAGTTGGTAGATAGTCGAACTTCTTAAGTATTTAATGGATAATTCGATCTCTGGCTGTGTATATGAAGAAGCATTTAGTGGATGATATCCGAGCATAAATGAGATTAATCTCATAATTGTTGGGTGTGAAATGCTTTTGTAAAAAAGAAAATTGCACGTTCCCGAAACGTATAGCGGCACTAATTCCTTGAGTCTATCTTTTTGCTAAAGAAAAAAACGTGAACATCACATATTTTATATATCCTTGAAATGGTGATCCTTGGGGTACATCAAATTCAGCTCTTGCTGGCTGAATCAGGTAATGACAATCAATCAATCAACAAGGTAGTAAAAATCAAATTGACCCAAAAGAAGATACAAAATTCTGGGTGCAGACTTAATAAAATGTTTCCTTAAGTATTAAGAGTCAAAGCATTATTTATAACCACAAGAATCATGTCTGCAAACGTAAGCATATAGGGGACATTTGAACATAAATTAAATGAATTATTCTTCCATCAACTGAATAACTAACCAATCTAAGCATAAGCATGCATCAATTCTAATTTATTGAATAGCTGCAAATTCCTGTGGTTGAATGTGAAAGTGTGTTAAATGAGATGATGAGTGATGACCTCAGGTTGAAGGGTGCGTGTTTGAGTTTACAAAGAATAGAGGAAAGTGGGGGTGGTGGGGATTGAAAACGAAAGATTTTGACCAGTTATAGCAAATGACAAATAATAGTAACAAATATTAATTAATTATTGTAGACACGGAACTGCTTTTGTTGCCTTTATCATTTAATATTAATATATTCATGCATGTCCCTTTCACCAACTTGGCTTTTCATTATTTTAGGGATGTTTCTCAAGTCAGTTCTTTGCCTCCTTTGGGAGCTTTGGACCTCATTGGTGGGCCAGGATAAGAGCCCACTGGGCCTCATGGTCTTCTCCTTCTACCCTTTTTTCTATTTATTTTACTTTTTCCCTTTCTCTTCCATAAACAATACATATTGCACAATCATGATAATGTTGGTTTTGTCACTTTTTAGATTGTGTCCCATATTTTACATTTAACAAATCTTGTATTGGATGCTTATTGTGGGACCTGAAAGTGGGTAAAGCCAGAAGGGTGATTGATTGAGACCATAACCATTATAATGCCCACTTTGCCATGGAACTTGATAGTGGTGACAAGATAAACACATGTGTCCACTATAACTCTTTATACGAGTAAAGAAGCACTGAGGAAAAAACTTTCCTTTGGGTGGAACATCTTTCAAGTTTCAAGGGGAGTACTCTTCAACACTGAAGGTTTTAATTGCTGAATAGGTGATGCCAGAGGCTTCTAACTTCAACTTTGCATGGTTGTGCTGTGCTGTGTTGTGCCTCTTCAGTCTTCATATTGTTGTTGAGGTTAGGTTTTCTTTCTTGAATGGTTATGGTTGTTATAGGCACCACAACATGACTTTTTTTTATTTGGTAAATCAATCTTGCTAACATTTAAGTTCAGATAACTTTCCAAGAGTCTATCATTCTAATCCATTTCAGGGGACACTAATTAATGCACTTCCCCAAAGTCCTACTTCAGTTTGGAGAAAAAGTCAACAAAGTTTTGTTTAATGCACACATTACTTTCACAGTTTGCTTGACTCTCCATGATATTCTGGTGCATTTGAAGGAACATGGCAATGAGCTTAGAGTCAGTAGCTGTCTGTACTATCTGCAGCACCACTGTTCCTGCTATTTTGTGTTTTTGGTTTTGAATTTGCTGATTTCAGTTTGGCTATTTATGAATCAATCTTTGAATGAATTTCATGTTTCAGCTTAGTATGTGTTTCTTGAGCATAGCAATGACCATAATTACCTTTGGCTCTCCTATGCAAGTTCCTGATCATATCTAGAATTTACCAGGTTATTGTATTTTCCAACAAGGTCTACACAAGCTCTTTAAGCATGCTTATCAAAAAAAAAAAAAAAAAAAAAAAAAGCTCTTTAAGCATCTAGTGCGAAGTTCGATCTCTGGGCGGTGTGTATGAAAAATAATTTATTGGGAGAGACATACCCACTTAACGTGATCTCATAGAACTCAAGGGATAAGTCTCATAGTTGTCAGACTGAAGTATAAAAAGTTTACTTTCACTAAGGAAGAATTGCAGCTATTATGCAGTGGGAGACAGTAATCTACATCCAGTTTGTGTTTGGTATGTAAGGGTACCTGCTCAAAATCAAGCAAAAGATCTGCAAGGATCTCCTTCTTTGTTCCATTGTAGTAGTGGTCTTGCAACAATGGAACAAGAACATTGTGGAACATGCTAATGTAGTACAGTAATTTTTATTCAATCAAAAGTCAAGCATGGAAAGCTTTGTTCATTGGGTATGCAACTACAATTGTACTTTATTCTCTGAATAGCAGCAGGTTCTGAACTTCTATTTCTAGCTTTGAACCCCTGACACATTTACCATGTCAGTAGTGGTCCTAGAGGAACAGCACTAGAATCTATGAAACTTTAGCCCAAGATGCACTTCTCTATGAAACTTTAAACAATTGTAACCGATCAATAAGTTAATGACATCATTCAGTTCAAGGCTTTTGCATTATTTTCATAACTGTGATAAGAACCATACAAAAAAGGCTCTACAGAGTGCAGAATGCATCATAAATAAAAATCCTTGAAGTTTGATTCCATTCAGTCAGATCATCCAAAATGATGTTTATGTTCTTGGAAGTCCAACATTAAGTTTCACTATATATCTAAATATCTTATAGCTATTGCTGTGATAATCAATATTTTTATCGCGTAGTGGTAATTGATAGAAGCCTTGAGATCTTAATACTGAGATCCATGGGGTCTGCAAAAATATTAAAATCTGAAGGTTCACTATAAAGCTACCTATTGTAACTGATGTCTACTTCTTACTATTTTCCAAAGCTAGGACAAACATCTCAATCTTTTACAATTGATTCAAGTACAACAATAATAAAAACATTGATTTTACCTCTAGCTGGGTTGGTTAAATGAGTCAAAAGACATGTTTAGTCAAAAATCAAATCTTCAGATAAGCCATTTGATTTAAATCATTTTTAGTGTTTAACCATAATCTGACCTAAGCAGAAACTGATTGGCTTAAAAATTATAATCATGAACTCCCTCAAATATGATACTCTTCGAAGATCCCAGGATTCACAAAACAGTCAAGGGAATAGAACCTAACCAGGGCATGGTGCCAGATGACCTTACTACCTTAATATTTCACAGCTTTCAAATTTCAGCTTTTTTATGTTGATACTATACCAAGTTATGGCTGTAAGAGAAGACAAAGAATATGTCTTTTTGTTGGCATATATAAACCAGTTAGCTTTGAGGAGAGCCAAATCAGGTCGAACAAGTTAAACCAAAATAAATTTGTCAATTTTATTGGTTCATTCCACTCATTTTATCAAGTTATTCAGTCAGCCATTTAGATAACTGTAATTACAGGTGCAAAAGCATCAAGTCTTGCACAATAACATGCTCACAGACCATAATTTATATAAATAATTCATTCATAATTTTGCTATACCTGTATATATATGCAATAAATAATCCTGTATATACATGTTGCAAAATTTGAGAGCTTCCATAATTATTTTCCAGTCCCTGTTGTTAAATATCCAGTTTCCAAATTTCTGTCCACATTATGCCAACAAGATTCTGTGCTATGCAACCAATTCCTTCACCGGGTTCCAAACGGCTTTAATAAAAGGTTCTTGAATATATTAATCCATTCTAGTTCAGGACAGGATTCAAGATTTACATGTTAACGAGGATAGACCTAAACAGATTACTAGTAAAAGACTAAACTGCTTATATAGTACAGGTAACATAGGCATTACGGCGCAGTTATGGGCTTTTCCGAAGAGCTAAAGCCAAAAGGAAGGAGAGAGCCGAATCAACCGATGATAATGCAACAATAAGCAGTGCAACAATAACAAGAGTCAGAGTCGCAGTCCTCAGCTGCAAATGATTCATAAAGATATAAGCATTCTATAAATTTTCATAGATTAAAAAGAAAGACATTATGAATGTAACGGGAACCTGTTAATTATATGAAAAACATCTTTCAGTATAGTACTTGAGATTATCTGAGGATTAGTTTCGTACTTCCTTATATTTCATGATTCATTTTCATATACGATTAGGATTAAGAGTTAAATAGGGACTAATATTTTATCTTTTGGTATATTTTCCAACACATCATATCATCTCAAGTAGATATCAATTTCAGTTTCTACTCTCACTTTTCCTTTCTCTATATCCAAAAAATAAAACATTATAATTTTAACAAAACCACTATGGAGTGTAACTATAAATAATAAACTAACGAGACATACTGTATCACTAAAGCTTGGCCACTCTACATACTTCAGCTGGCTAGGTTGCTCAATCAAAAATTCAAATAAAGATTTTAGCCCCCTGGAAAAGAACAGATAGTTATTAGTTAGTATGATCATATTTTTCACTAAAGTTAAATAAATAAATTTTAGTCTTTAATCACTGTAAAAATAGCATCAGTACATGATAAGAAACAGTAATTTATCATACTTCTGCACTTTAATGACAAATTGAAGTTTCAAAATACCAGAAGGCATCCTTGATCAATGTTAGCAAAAAAGGCTTTTGAGGCAAATCATCATAGCTTATCTGCCGGCCATTTCTGGCAGCTGACATCACAAATTTGGAGCAAATATGGTTCGCACATTTTCGTTTTATCTTCCTTCTACAAATCTGGAAACAAAACAAGTAATCTCAAATGATATATTACCACTAGAAACACATGGAAAGACCCATAAAGTGAAGGAGGCAATATGGTAGGAATAGAGAGGAGATAGGAAATAATTACCATTTGTGATGTTCGAGAAACATCTCTGTAATAATCAACCCTCACTGGAAACTTCGATGGCAGAAAGGGAGTACCTTGATGAAGGAAACCTACAACATATCAAGTCAACGAAATGAAACAGGAAGCAAAATAAGCAGTCATACGTCAAAACCAACATATGAGAAGAAAACCTGAATAGTTCACTGGCGACAGAGAAAGGATCTCCATTAGAGATTCAATTTTTCGCTAACCAATCATATACCCAATTCAATGCTGGAAACCTGCATAACCTGATTTGGTTATTGAAGGTTCATACATTATCAATTTGTCTCAAAACCAAAAACCTTTTCTCCTTATGTTTCTTGCGTTACAACCAAGAATATTAACAGTTGACAGAAAAGTAGCCATTGGGTACAAAATAAACAAAAAAACAGAAGCATATATCAACCAGATCAGAAAGAAAGAAAATAAAAAAAGCTTTGATGTGTTGAAAATATCAATAGCTCATGAAATAGACTATCATAAGTCAAACTGCCTTAAACATAAAACTTATTAAGAATTCAATTTATCCAGAAAAGTAATAAGTGTTCATTACACAAACCAAGAGTGGCACCCTAAGCTATAATAAAAACGTGGAAAATTCTGCCAAGTCTAAAAAAAGAAATGATTCAAGTGCTGAAAATGCTGGAAATTCAAACCTCAGACTCTTTAGTATTATTTCTATCGTTTAATTTTTCACAAACCTCAGGCTCTGCTGTATGAATGAAGAAATTTTGTAGGTTTTTAAACTACATTAAAAAGAGTATGCCTTTCAAAAACAAAAGAGTAAGAGTGAATCAAATTACAATGGTAAACAATAACATTGTAAAAACTATTCAACTACCTATATTAAATAATAACATTTATAAAATTATATATTAAGAAAAAAATCTGAAGAATTTTTTTTGAGACAACAAAAGTAACTTATAAACCAAAAAAGGACACAGATGAGAAGATGAGTAATGAAAATTTTCTCTCTGTTACAAACTCAACAAGAGTAACCAACCTCTATTCTTCTGACAGCAAGAGCAGACAAACTTGACAGAAGGAGTGGCGAGGAGAATCGATGATGGAAGAAGAAGAAGAGCAGAGAGCGATGTAGAGGTGAAGGGGTTCGGGAGTGAGGCTGGTGGTCGAAGGTGGCAGTGAGGGTGGTGAGGGGGAGAATGAGTGGCGGCGGCGGCTTGGGTGTTTGGGGAGAAGAGGGTTAGAGAGGGAGAGCAGATTTTGAGAGTGAGAAAAGATGAAGAGGGACGGCCAGGGATTTGGGGTGCTGTGAACGGTCAAAATCTAAAATCTAAAGAATAATAAAAATGCTCTTACTAATCTATATATTATACTCCCATTTTTACCCGATTATAAGTTAATATTGTAAAATTCACCCTTAAATGATAAAATATTGTACAATCTTTCATATTTACCATATTTAAGATCAAACTTTTTAATTATTATAGTATTGAAAAACCAATAAATGCAAGGATAAATATGGAAAGAGAAATTAGTTTTTGTTAAGTTAGCTTATATTTAGTGACATCTTCTTATAGGTGTCAATGTTAGCTTATAATTAGAGACGGAGGGAGTATAAAATATAGTTTAATCTCACCTACCCTAATATGTCCTACCCACTAAGATCCTACCGTAAATAATTATTTTTAGAATTATGTCCTAATTTGAAGAATTTTGATTTACCTTAATTTGGCTGCGCAGATAGAGAAAAACCTCTAAGTTGTCTTCTTTGTGTAAGAAGATCGTTGGCTAAAAACCCCGGAATAGCACTCAAGTGCTTTTTTTTATTTTGCCGAAACACTGAAGTTGTTTATCATTAGGCTTTGGTTGATGGTTAGAATAATTAAATTTATTTAAATTAAATTGTGAGCTTTTAACTGTCTGATGTACCAAAAAGAATTGTGGGCTTTGGCCCTAGCCCGGTAGCCCCAGTAGCGCAAAGCCCGCAACTAAGGGCCCAAAAAATTATGGTTACACAAATGGGGTCATTAAAAAACAAAAGGTGTATTCTGAGTGTCTTCGTTAGGAATGCTCTAGCTGGTCAACAACAGAAGCAGCTCAAACTCTAAGCAGTCATAGTAGATTTGTTTATGCCGTATCAATTATCGTTGCATTGGGTTGAAAGTTGGACAGCAAATTCGCAACCTCCCATTAAGTAAAATGCAAAGATTCTTTTTGTCTTGTTAAGACAAGCCTCAAATGAGGGGTGTTTGACTCACCTAGGCCACGTCAGCATCCTCGTTGGCACAAATCAACCTATTTTAACAAATATTTTTAAAGTTGTATTATTTGAACAAGTATTTTTTTTACATTATTTAAAAAAAAACCCTAAAAAGCATGCCATCTTAATTAAATAATTCTAGGTGTGTTCTCTAAGAATGCTCTAGCTGGTCAAGTACACAAGCACAGCTCTCACTAACAACATGGTGGGAGGGTGATGTCCGATGATTGGGAAGCATACAGTCTTAAAGTTTAGTGCTAAAATATTCAGTTCTCTTTCTTGCGTTAGACATGTGGCATGTTACCTTGTCGAAAATATAATCTAAGCAATGGTGAACTAGTGGTCATGTGGGTGGGCTATGTTTGAAGAAGGAGATAAGGTTCTTTTTGGATATATGCTTGATTAATACAATTTAGTTCTTAACTATGGCTGTGAAACCGCAGGGGGGGTGAGTAAATAGTAATCCAAATGCTGTGTCCAGAATAAATTGTTTTAACAACAAATGTTGTTGGATTTTGGACTTTTTTTATGTGGAGAAAAGCCCAATATTTACAAGTCCATTGTCTCATTTAACTGTGCGGAGAGGGTTCAGATTAGAGTAAGGAAGTGTGCTTATTTTGGCTATAGAGACAACAAAAAAGTGAGAGAGAAGAAAAGAGAAGTCATTCCAACTCAAACTCTGAGTAGCCGTTGTATATTTGTCCTTGCAGTTTCATTCACCGTTGCATCGGGCTCAAAATTGGACAGCAGATTCGCAACATCCAGTTCTTCAATCTGGATGGTTGGATATGTGAGAAATTATCTGAGGTGGGAGAGACGGGGCTCTGGCAGTAGCTGCGAATTCTGGTTGTCTTAGTTTCTATTTTAAGCTTGTTGCTTTGTCGTTTTCGCTAGTTGTTGAAAACACTTTTGTGCTGTGAAAGAGACTTTTGCATACCCTTATTTGGATCATAGTGGAACTTGATTGACTGACTTGTACCCGTGGTTTTTGCTTCTTACTTTGAAAAGGTCCACACTAATAAAATGGAGAAGACTACACCCGAGAAAGATAGTAGTTTGCCTGATATTGTTCCAATTGAGACGCATGTACATGATTAGGATACTTCTGAGAATAATGTTTAGCATTGTGAGCAACATGATTGTTGGTAATCAATTGATTTTTAGATGTTCCTATTGATGATGCTGAAGTGGAACATGAGATTTCATAAGATGAGAATCTTGGTGATGCTCTAATTAAAATCGAAAAAATTAATAGTTTCAATTACCTTAATGGTGCATTTGAGAAAACAAATTAATTAAGTGCTTATGACTTTATGGCCATTCAAGGTTATTGCGAATGTTAATGACAAACCCGTGATTGTTGTTAAGTATTAGGGTAAGGAGAAGCGTCTTTTTGCTGAGAAAATATCATCCACAAAGATGCAGGAGATTGCTGAGGCATATCTAGAGTCACCTGTCAAGAATGCAATTATTACTGTGCCTACTCTTTTCAATGTCTCTCAGCGCAAAGCCACCATAGATGTTGGTGTCTTACCTGGTCTCAATGTTAAGCGGATAATCAATGAACCTACCACCGCAGCTGCAGCTATTGCATATGGCCTTGACAAGAGAACTAAGATGCCTCAATGATGCTAAGATGGATATGCATGATGTTGTCCTTGTTGGTGGCTCTTCTACGATTCCCAAAGTGCAGCAGCTATTGCAGGAATTTACTATTGATGAAAATTGGATTCTAACTGTTTCAGCTAAGGATAGAACCAATGGCATTATGAATAAGATCACCATAAACAATAACAGAGGATGAGGAAAGCTTTGAAGAATGATTATATTAATTCACAGCTTTGCTCTGAAGAAAAGGACAAGATCAATTCTGCAATTAAAAAGGCCACAGATTTGCTTGATGGTGGTGACAATGAGCCAGATGAAACAGAGGTGCTTGAGGATTGTGTAAAGGAGCTTCGGAGCATTTACAACCCAAAACCTACAAATAGACAAGATTGACTTATTAGAGTTTTGCTTGTACTGATTACTCTAGTCATTCTTTTTGTCTTTGATAACCAAAACCTTTATTCTAAAATTGTTAGGAAGTACGTAGTTTAAGTTTATTTAAATATGCAGTGGACATGTTTAAATTGTTAGGAAGTACGTAGCTTTTTTGCCTAGATTCTATGTCATACTGAAGCAGGAAGGGATGCATGTAATGTATCTGATAAACCAATATTAATTAAAGGAAACTTATACCTGATCACCAGCATTATGCATTGAAGAGGATGGGGGAAGGGTCCAACTTGTATCTATCAAGTACCAACTTATAAACAAAATGGACCCCATAATTAATATCTACATAACTCACGGATGATTTAGGTCGGATATTATCTTAGAATTCAGGTTAGACCTAACTCTTCCCCAAACTCTAGCTTAGGGGTGATAGTTGTTCTACCATTTATAAACACTTGACTAAATCTCTAGACTTCTCAATATATAGTTATGTTCACAAACCACCGATCACCCACACCATTTCTGACATTAGCAAAGAAGGGGCAAATAATTAACAACATTCTGAAGTCATATAGTAGATTGCTAAACTGATTAGGAAAAGCCACTAGAAAGAACCCAAAAGAAGAAAAGAATTGGCAAATCCCAAGCCCTATATTGAATTTGTTTGGGTATGACAGTGCACATAACACTTTCAAGTAAAGATAAGTTTTTTTCCACAAAGCGAAGCTATTTTTTTGTGGCTTCATCATTTGTTTATTATTGTGGAGAAGCAGAAGGGAACAGGAGCTTGTCTACTTCCAAATCAGAATGCAAAAATCAAAAGGGTTGACACTTGACATAAACAGCTTCAATCAAAATTATGCAAAGTAAAGCCAAAAGAGCCTCTTTGAAAATTGATATTTCTAAAAGTGATTCTTTCAATAGCAACTTTTTCGCAAAATAAGATAATTAGAACAATGCCAAATGCAAGCTAAGATGCAAACTTTAACAAAAAGCTTCTAGCTCATACTAACCTTTATCAGCTACTTGTATCATGTGCATCATCCTTTCTCAGCTTCACTTCATCTGGGTTTGTCGGGACCTTGCCGCCGGCACTGTGAGTTTTCCGGTGAGCAGGGACACAGATTTTGTTTACCGTTTAGTGTTTGACGGCGTCAATGCGGTTTCAAATCTCTGCCACGCTCATTTGTCCATTCTGAAATGACCTTATTGCCCTCTCTTATAGGGTGCTTCATGCCAAATTGCCGATCTTTATTGGTAAGTTGCTAAGGTTGAAATGCTGAATGAAGGGTGGAGTAGTGGAATGTTCAAAAGTAAGAAAGTTGGGTACCATACAAAAGAAAATGAATAAAGTTTGTTATACTATTCCATCTTCTACCTCTTTATAATATAAAAGATAAAAAAAAGTGATCTGATATGATATGTAATGTGACTATAACAATTATTCCATTTGCAATATTTCTTGGTCTACAAGGCATCAGCCGAAGGAATCTTAAGACCATATGGTAGTTTGATTTTTTTTTTTTGTTTATAAAAATAACTTTATTACCCCTACATTTATTTCTTGAAAAATTGACTTCTTCCCACTTGATATTTCTATGAATTATTTTGAAAGAATAGAACCTTATCTTATCTTATTTTATTTTATTTTATTTTATTTTATTTTATTGCGAAGATATGAGATTTTTGGAGAAAATAATTATTTACAAATGAATGAAAATCTCCAAGGATAGTGCTAGTGAATGCTCCGAACCTGATGAATATATATCGGGGAGAACTCTATAAGATTTTGGTTGAAATAAGGGGGAGTTGAACTGCAAGTCTATTGTTTTCGTATATCATTATCTCGCAGGGTAGAAATAATGACTAGGAAGTACAACTTTTCTAATATGGATAGTTGTTCACAACTTATATATCCCAGTGGTGGTTAGCTGAGAAATATGAGGGGTGGTTTATTGCATGATGTTTTGGTGACACAATCCCTTATTACTATTTTTGGAGTAGGGGCAACCGGTGTTATTCATGCTGTTATGATGCCTGCGATATCCCAAAGTAAGCGAGATTCTGGGGCCAAATCATTACAATTGAATTGGAAGTGTGCGCTACTATTACTATTTGTACGACAATGATATTGGAGCCAAAATGTTGGCATATGCATTTCATGCACACTTTTACATCTTATTGTTATAACTGTTATCTGAGGTATTGTTGTATACTGATAATTGATGATTATGTGTAATGCTTGTATCGTTATAGTTCATTATTATATTCTGGTCTCTCACCTCCTTGTGTGGTTATATATTTCCAGGATAAGGACTAGGTTGGATTAGATTTAGTTGATCGTTTCATGTGTAAAAAAATTAAATTATGGTAGTCTTCGATGAAGTTAAGGTTTACAATTAGTTAGTTAATTTTAGGAATTTAGGATAAGACTAGAGTTATTTATTAAAACACAATGTAAAATTATAGTTTTACTCAATGTGTAAATTAGACCCAAAAGTTTTACCAAGTTCAATTTTTGATAGATTAAATAAATTATTACATTTTTCAGAGAAATAAATTAGAGCATCACAATGGTTGCAGTTGTGGTTGTGGTGGCAATTGGTCCACCTAGTCCATGTGATCGTCATTTTCATGGACTTCTTGTCGGGAATCGTGACGAGGAAGCTTTCTTGGGGGGGGGGGGGGTTAGTGTGGTTTCAATGTTGTCTTCTTGTGTTCGCAATGGTAGAGATGAACAAGAATACAATTTAACTTTCTCCACAAGCGGCATCAATGTTCTGGTAGTAGATTACCTAACATGAGTAAGGATGAATGCATGTAGTGAAGAGATGCTTCATTGGATCGCTCCTCCCGGGAAGGTTTCCATCTTCTCGCATTCCATCGATCATGTGTCCGTCGGAGGAGGGCACCTGCAAGGCACTGTGACGCTCAAGTCAACAGAGCCGAGGGAGAAAAAAGGGTTAAGGTTAGAAGGAAGTATGTACCTGGGTGCATCCCCTAATGTGTATTAATATACTCAGGGTGTACCAAACCTAGAAGGAATCACCTATGATATGATTGAGATATACAAAAATATTCATATAACATATGTTATCCGAAACTATAAGATATTAACTTGATTTAGAGTCATTATTCTTATATGCGTGACGTTGTCGATATTGAGCTAAAATACATTGGATCTATCATTTCATTTCGTAATAGTATCTAATTAAGAGTTATACGCAATTGAGTGGCTTGATTATTTTGAGACTTTCGATCAAATTGCAAAACCAACAACAATTAACTTTCTCTTAACTTTAGTAGCTGCTTAGAGTTGGCATCTTCATTAGCTTGATGTCAATAATGCATTTCTCCATGGTGACTTCACTTCATACTTGCGTGAAGATGTTTATATGTCCTTACCTCTTGTACTTTCTCCCTCTGAGCCTCATTTGGCTTATAAGCTCCAAAAATCTATAAATGAGTTATAGCATGTCAATCGTCAATGGAATTCTAAGCTTACCACCACCCTTATTTCTCTTGGATATGCTCAGAGTTCCACTAATCACTCGAATTAAGGATCACGGTCTTGTGTAAAAAAATTTCTTATACTTGTACTCATTTGTTATCACGACCGTATCATTCTTAATAAGAGAAAATAATTATCAGAAGATTGTTTTAGTAGTGATTTGAAAACAACTCATTATGGCTAATGTTTATTGAAAATACTAAAAAACTAATTAAAAAGTAAGAAGAACTAAAATATCTTTTGATGTAATAATTCATTGTTTTAAAGAGAAAAATGATTTCATTTGTATGAAAACTTAAAAATATGTGTCACAATATATAATTAAAAGCACATCTACATGAAAAGGAAATTGAAATATGTCCAAATTTACAGAGTGGATTTCATACACACATGTATATGTGATGTCTATTTGAAGTATAGCACATGGATCATGGGGATCTCATAATTACTTCCGATCATATATAATTAGGTTTATATTCATTAGATCATAATTGATTGAAAACCAAGTGACTTTACTAGCAATAGTAGTCTCAATCAGTTCTCTGTTCAGTAAACACTAGCTGTGATGGGAGTCAACACATCACATTATATAGATAGATCTAGGGGATGTCCTACTCCGGGGGGTTGATTCATTAGATCACATATATTAAACGAGTTTATTAGCAAATTATAAGTCTCAATCAATTCAAGAGGAGAAAAAAAAATTAAAGTGAGTTATTTTATTTCTGAGAATAAAATCAAAATATTAGATCGTAATCTTACAGGAAAATTGAAGTATCTAGAGTATCTATGGCGAATAGGCTAAGGCCAAGGAAAGAGACGAGTTAAATTATACATTAGATTGATGTGGACAGCCATAACCAGGGTAGCTCATCACATGGGGTTCCAGTGTTGTGATTCTATTTCACATGTGTATGCTGCTATCTCAACTCAACCACCAAGGCATGCAAATCCCCCTAAGATATGTACATTATGTGGCCACATTCTCTGTTTCTTTCATGTTACTGGGATCACGATTCTCTCATGTGAAATCTTTTTCATATAGTTTAACCTTATGATTTCGTGTTCGTCTCTCACTTCATATGTATTAAATAAATGAGATAATATTTGAATATTAGATATACATAATGTTTCGCGCAGCTGAATTTGAGTTATTGTGGGGTTCACTGGATGAAGCTGTTGTCGCTATGATACAAAACCACCGAACCAAGTAACAGTTGCAGGCCCAGTTGTTACAGTTTCTGATCATGTTTTTCAGTGAGGGGAAAATATTAATTGAGATCATCAAGTAGTGCCTCGAGTATACTTGCTTCAAATAAAGGTTTTGTTCTTCTTTGTCCCCTGAATCATGGGGCTTGTGTACTGATGTAACATCTTCAATTTGGATAAGAACTTCATCACTGTGCTGTGAAAATGGAGATTCAATTGAAGTAGTAGAAGTCAAACTGAAAACCGCACTTTTAGTTCTAGCTAGGTGTGTCGTTGTTGCGTGTCTTCAGCTATTTATTACAATGTATAGTTCGTTACCCATTGTTGTTGTTGTTTTAATGTGAAGCAATAAAATACAGGTAACTTTAAATGGACAAAGTGAGTGTGAAGCATTAAACACATCTGTTTGTGTGCGAGTGTGACAATGGACAAAGTGAATAAATTTATCGAAAACATATTGCTTAAGCCTGAATTCTTAGCCCCTCTGTTTTTGAGCTTTTTAATTATACACATCCTAACTTTAAATTTTAAGTAACCAGAATATTAAAATGAGGTTCTCTAAAATCGCTTTAGATTTACGTCGAGTAAAATCATCTTAAATTATGTGACCTAATAATATTTTGACATGTATGTTATAAAATTTTAGCTTATCACATATGCCAAAATATTATTGAACACATATAATTATAGTGATTTTACCCAATATTTACTTTGGTGATTTAGTACCTGTTATTCCCAGAGTAAAACTAGCAAGTTCTACTCAATCTCTGCGGCGGAGCACGGCCAAGAATGACTCTGAGTGCGTGGTGGTGTTGGTCCTTGGTGTAAAAGGGGTACTTGCATAAGATAATTCGACGCTCAAGTTAGTGAGAGAATACAAAGAAAACCATCGAGTCTTAGAAGAGCTCAAGAAATGCTAGAATGAATAGCATGTTATGTAAATGAAGGGTCACACTTGTATTTATAGGCTCGGGGTCTATGGTGATTGTCTCTGCAAATGTAAGGGAAGTCCTCATGTGGAGCTTTTGAGCACAGGGTCAGCTTCGGGCTGCCTTGCTTTGCGTATCGTAATTCGGCCTTCGTGTGGCCGCTCGTGCATCGGTTGGGATAGAACTTTCCTCCACTATGCCATTTGGTCCGCCCTTGTGACACTTACTTAAGAGCAAGCCATTTTGGTCAGTCGTGATGCTATTAGGCCTTTTGACTTAGGAGTCGACTAGAACGGAAGCCCCCCGCTTGGAATGTCAAGCTTAGACTCATGCCTTCTGCTTTGAAGTTGACTTCCTTTTGAGAACATGCTCTTTGTCGCTCGTTCAGTGGATATATTCCGTTTGACTTATCGCTTGCTTGTTTCATTTCCGATCGCTTTACAACACTTTGCCCCATTTCCCCAAAAAAATCTCTTGGTCATCCAATAAAGTCTTTATGTCCCTTTATTCCACTCGATTGGCAATGCAGGTGATGCATCACAATTAATGAAAATGAATCTTTCAAATGATTACGCATTTATAAAGCCATTTTCCATCGCTTCTTCCTTCATTTCAACCTTTCTCTTCAAACCTCGAAAATTCCTCAAGTCCTTCTCTCATCCTTCTTACTTGCGGAATTTTACCACTTTTTATCTATCTTCCAATTTTGACCTTCAAAACTTCTGTAAGTTTTGCCTTTTACTTTTTTTTATTGATCACTTTTTATTCTCAATTTCTACATATTTGTGTCTTATTGCTTACCAACCTCCTCTTCACATTTACCCTTTTTTTTCCTCTGGAACAAATCTCATACTGCCGGAAGCTAAAAGCATGGCCAACCTTATGAAATTGGAGAAGTTTTATGCTTTTGTGCATCTTGAAACTTCGGAGGACGAAGCTTCTCAGCAGGATGCCACTCTCCTGAAGGCTTCTACAAAGAAAGAGATTCCTCCTACGAACAAATATGGCTCATCCGTAAAGGATTCATCCACTGCCTCTCCTATACTTGATTCCACAATGAGTGTGTCTCCTCCACTGACTCAAGATTCAAGCCAAGATAAATACCCTTCTGAATCAATGACTTTTGGTGTTTTTGGGGCCGAGAAACTAACTACCATTCCGCTCTCATGAGTTATAAGAGAGGGAAGGATTGTTCTGAAGATTCTTCAAACAAGAGAGTCAGGGTTTTTGAAGCTGAGGACACTCACCCACTAGATGTGGAGAAATGAGAGTATGATCTCCTCCAAAACATGGCCAATTTCAATATTGTGGATATGATTTGCTCAGATAACCCTAACTTCCTGATCCTTTAAGATATTGACCCCACTTCAGCCTTAAATTTGATGGCGGAGCACGCGGGAAAAGCCATCACGACTGCACGCCTTATAAGGAATAAGCTTTTCCCTTGCTTTGAGTGAGACCTTTCTGAAAAGGATTCAAAATACCTTCAACATTCTAAATAAACGAAGAAGATCACTTTACGGACCAATGATTTTTAAGAGTTAAATAAAATGTTGTCCTCAAATATCGAGACTCTTCGTTCTGAGGTCACCCCTCTCAAATCTTCCGCAGACGAGGTGAAGTCCAAGTGCAATGTAGCCCAAGAAAAGACTACCAAAATTTCCAAATCTTCAAAGGAGAAAGAAACTATGATGTCTCATATGCAGCAAGAGAGAGATTCCAAGGTTAACGAGGCTTTCAACCTTTACACTAAAAACGAGAAAACCCTCTCCCTCCTTCAAACTGAGAAGAAGAAAAATGCCAAGCTTCAAGCTAACCTGGAAAGC
This sequence comes from Acmispon strigosus, assembly GCA_030819835.1. Classification (NCBI taxonomy): domain Eukaryota; kingdom Viridiplantae; phylum Streptophyta; class Magnoliopsida; order Fabales; family Fabaceae; genus Acmispon; species Acmispon strigosus. The sequence goes on from JAUAMA010000001.1 coordinate 51,904,177, forward strand.
TTAGGTAACAGAATATGCATTCTTGACAATGCTCTTGCTGACAACTTCACCATATCTTTTTAGAATGTTGTTGACCAACTTTCTATTTTAAATCCCGGCTTGAAGACCTAGGGGATTGCCAGCGACATGGTTGTTCGAGACGGAACGATCAACGAATTAAAGAATGGCTTGTTATTCCCTTTCCTCGATCTCCTTAAGAACCCATAATGTAATAGGGATTTTAATTATTCCTCGACTTTATTCAGCAATGTTCTTTCAGTCTTTCATATTTCATTTCTTACCATGTTTCACTTTATCATGAAAATTATTATTTTTGAATAGAAAAGTTTTGACCAATGGAGGTAATGAACATTTATTACATTCATTGATGAATTTAGCAGGAATACATGAGTTTATTTTTTGAAAAATAAATCTGATGCTTGTGATATGCTAAAAAAAAAATTTATGGCATACATTGAAAGGCGAAATGGTTATGCATTGAAAGCCTTAATAATTGATAGGGGAGTAGAGTATATTGTTTTTTGAGAAAGCAGAGAGTTAAACACCAATGACTGCTAGGTACGCTCCTCAGCAAAATGGAGTGATAGAAAAAAATTAGAAATATCATGGATATGGTGGGATGTATGCTACATTGTAAGAAATTGACTAAGAGTTATTGAGTCGAAGCAGTGGGAAAAAAGCTTGGAGTGGACAAAAGACAAATCTGAGTCACTTGAAAGTTCTTGGTTGTATTTCTTATGCTCATGATCCTGATGGCATGGAGAAATATATTACTTATTATGCATTATTTGCTTATTGTGATCCTATGGAATGAAGAAACAACCAATTGAGGATTGTCAGATTAAAGCAATGGATGAAGAAATTTATGCAATTGAGAAGAATGACACATGAGAGTTAACAAGACTTTCAGAAGGTGAGAATAAAATCACTGTCACATGGGCGTACAAAACACAACACAACCCAAATGGAGAGATAAATCAAATTAAAGGCACAATGAGTAGTAAAAAAGTACAAACAAAAACCCGAAATTTCTTATTTTAAAGTATTTTCTCCAATTGGTAGAATGGAGACGATACGCATGATTCTTTCTTGTACTGCCCAAAATCAGTGAAGATATTTCGAATGAGTGTGAAGTCTTTTTTCTTGAATAGTGTCTTGAAGAAGAAGCTTACATAAAACAACCACAATTTATCTATAACAAGGAGAGGCAGGTAAGGTCAACACATTGAAGCAAGCAGTCTATGAATTAAAATAAGCGCCTAGATTTTGGTACAAACATATTGACACATATTTTATCAATAATTGCTTTTATAAAGTCCATATGAGCATGCTTTTTAAAGCAAACAAGGTTGGAGATATCATTTTTATTTTCTTGTACGTGGACGGTGGATAATCTGATCTTAATCGAACAATCTCAACTTTTGTGCCGAATTCAAGGGGAGCATGTCCACATAATTTGAGAGGATAGGTATGGATCTAATGTCTTGTTTTCTAGGCATTGAAGCGAAGAGACAAATGAAGGATTTTCTTTATAGAAGAAATATGCAGCAGGCATTTTGAACAAGTTTAAGATGAATAATGCAAAACAATGTTGACTCCAGTGGAAGAATGATTGAAATTAGAAAGATCAAGTGGCAATTATCTTGTTAATTTAACTAATTTTAAAAGGTTACTGGAAAACCTCAGGTAGTTGACAACAATAAAACCCGATATAGTTTTTGGAGTTGGGCTCAGTAGCATATCCATGGATTCATCAAGATAATCTCATAGGCAAGCTGCAAAGAAAGTTTTTAGGTATGTTGAAGGTACAATTGACAAAGGCATCTTTTATTCAAGTTGTAGCAAATCAGAGTTGATTAGATACACAGACACTAGTTGAGCACGTAAAATTGAAACTCAAAAAGCACTTTAAGTTTTGCTTTTTATGTGGTACATGTGTGTTTCTTTTTGGTCCTTTAAGAAGCAAGAAGTAGTTGCTCTATCAAGTGCAACGATAAGGTATATCGCATCGCACCAATAAATTGTAGTTTGGTTGCGGAGAATATTAAGTGAATTGCATTAACAATGAGAGGATAGAACACTAAGATCTAAGTAGGAAAGCTAAAGAAAGCAAAGAAGAAGGAAAAAAATCTGAGAATAATACTCAATTTTGTGGGTAATATTTCATAGTAAAATGCTTACAATTTATACAAGACTCATACATAAAATCAAGGATTACCACACTTGAGCTGAATCCTATGAAAATGAATGTTCTATAACATTAAAGTAATCAACTCAAAACTAATATAGTTATTTAATAGTGAAAAGTTTTTTTTTTTTTTAAATTTGGTCAATAATATCTGAAAGTTTCTTACTTTATTTTAATTATCATTTGGGCCTTTTTGACTATATGTGTACTGGGCCAATTACTATTTGGTTGTTCTAAAATTATTCACCCTTCTCACCTAATAAAATGACACTATCTCGTGGTGATTTGAACACTGCATGCGCGTGATACCCTAAACGCTAAGACCACCGACACTCCCCGCGTGATACCAAACCATAGTCAGAAGACACCTTGTGGGACTACATTATCAATTATCAAATTAACATAAAGTAAGGTTAAACAACCAAAAAGAAAAGCTCCTTATGCGGGCTTTTATTCAAAATATGATAAAAGCAATACAACAACCAAACGTGCATTCCCCTCGGATTGCATTGACATTGCCTGCTTTTTCTTATCTCATGTTAGCACCGCTAGCAGAAATGACTAATTTTTTTATTGCGGACGCTCAACTAAATAGTAAACTACTGACTACAAAATGTAATATGATCCCATGTATGACACTTTCTGTTTGTATCAACATTCAACATCATCACAATTAAATCTAAATAAAATTAATTTTTATAAAATTAACTGTAGTAAATAGGGGTTGGCTAAATGACCCCATCACTAATTGGGGTCATTTAACCCCATGTCCACATGGACAAATAAGATTGTCCCATTTATTTTATTTATTTCCACATTATTTTTTAATTTTAATTATGGGACAATCTTACTGGTCCATGTGAACATGGGATTGAATAACCCCTATTAATCATTGGGTCATTTAGCCAACCCCTAGTAAATAAGAATGAGTTGAAAGTGAAATTATTTAGGGCAAATTGCAATAACATCCTTTAAGATTTATTATTATTGCACTGAATGCTCCTTCTATTATTTAATCAGACATTAATCACTCTTATTTTACTAGGGATATCACACTGACCTCCCATGGAGTTTATAATTATTGAAATAAGCTCCTCTAAAATTTATTATATATAAAACTTTACCTCCCTCAATTATTCTAAATAGTGCATGAAAAAGGAAAGTCAGTGCATTTTCATAATAAATGAAATATTTGTGCAATAAAAATAAATTTTATGGGAGATTAATGCAATTTTCCCAATTATTTATGCTCAGAAATATTTATAAGAAAAATTTGTTTGTAATATTGTGAAATTTAGTTATAAAATCATATCCATTCAACTCAAAAATTTTATTGTTTAAGGTTATGCACATAATTTAAGAGTACATTAATAAATGTTATAAATTGACTGAAACATCCCTATTTAAAGTTGAATTATATTAAAGAGACAATGATAGTTATTGGTTAAAAAATTTGTCAGAATTGTAATAGGTGAAAATAAGAGGTGGTAAGTGAGAGATATAATATTAAATTAAAGTATAAACGGAAGAAAATGTGATAAAAGGAGTATGTTTAAAGCAAAATATACATAATTGATTTGAGATTAAAATTAATTCTTTAATCTTTAATAAGAACTCCCACCACCGCCATCATGTTTTACTTTTGGGTAAAAGAGTCAAACACACATGGCTAATATATACGTGTATGTATGTGTGTAGCAGCGGTTTTGTTTGTGGATTCATAATTTCCAGATCCACCATATTTGGCTCTGTTGTTCTGCTGTCCAACTTTCCATGTAAAGCCTAAACAAAGTCAACGGTAGCTATACATGGAAATTAATCAAAATATATGGACCAAAATGAAAAAATAAAAGAAGAAACAAATTGAGTTGAGTTCATACTTCGTATCCGATATTGTCATCAACCCTTAAACACGGCATAAATGAAGGAACAAATTTTTGTCACCTAATGCCCACTACGATCTGCCTTGACTTTAATCACTTAAAAAAGTTTGAAATTTTTAGTGGTTTCCCCGTTTTATATTAATCTCCTAGCAACATAAACTACATAATTTCAGATACATTGCACACAAACTACATGGAATGTATAATTAAATGGTAGTATTCAAATTAAAATTTCAAATTATGGTTGAATATTGGGTCTAGTTTTTCAAAATATTCAAATATCAGCTTATACTTATAATGTGTGAAATTTACTCTGTTATAATTAATTAAGTAGTTCTGTTTGATTCAGATATCGTGTAATCATGCATGCTCAGATTAGAAGAAAAAAAAGATTAGAAAATCCAGATGCTGCTGGCCAAGTTTTTTGTTTTATTTTGGGTACATGCTGGCCAAGTTAGTATGTAATTCAATCATATAAAAATACATAATTGACTCAATTAAATTCAGACATGTTACCGCCGGACATGATGCTGAAGATTACACGTACGTACCTCTATGTATTATTGAAATTTAACTGTCACTTTTAGTGAATTAAAAAACTAAATACATTTAAATTATTATATATATAAGAAAATAGTATATGCATTGTCAGTACAAACTTCTTTTGCATATGCAGTTGATTTTCGGCACGTTAGAAATTTATTTTTTGTCTTAATTAAAATTCTTAAATTATTTAATATTTCTTTATTATATCATTAAATGTGTAAATTATTTAATAAAAACCAAAGAAGTACCTTCTTATTCGAATGACAAGATTGTTTATTAGGAAAAGGTTAAATCAACTCTTAAAACTTAATCATATCCAGTACAGGCAATTACTACATTTGTTGCAAAAAACAATGTTTTAACTCATGGTATGGGAATCAATTAATTAATTAAATGAAAGACTCATTGAATGCGAAGGCAAAATCACTGAAAAAGGTAAATGAAGTGTTGTTTTGTGTGTGTACCAACCAAAAAGGAAGGAAGGACAATTTGTGCATACAAAATCCAAATAAAAATATCTGAAATTATGGCAGAGGAAGAGGGAGAGAAAGAAGGTGGAGCGAACTTTCCATGCTGATTCATTTACTCGTTTAGCTTAGCAGACAACAAGCATTTCCCTTAGTTGGTATTGTTCTGCACTTTAGCTGTATCTTCCTGTCACCAGGGGAAAAAACTTTCTTGTGGGGCGCACACACAACTCTTTATGGTGTGCTTGCTTACGTGTCATGCAAACATTGGTCATCATGCCAGCCTGTTATTTCACACCTCAACTTGCTAATGACCTCATCAAAATCAAAATAAGGCATATCCAAAGAATCAATAGGATTGATTGGATTACCAAATTTTTGAGTTCCGATAAATAGTTTGTTAGGCTCCTTAACTATTTAATTGGGATTTGATTTTTAAGTGTTGCATATGTAAAAACGGATTAGGATCCTCTCGTGTGTTATATTCACATGACCATGTCATGTGAAAATTGAAACCTTTAAATTTTTTTTAATGAAATCTGGACCATTAATGGATATATAGAGAGAATATTAAAATTGTGCAAGAAATAATACTAACCATCAAATTTCATTACAAAAGTAATTAACGGTCCAGATCCTTCACATGACATGGTCGTGTGAGATTAACACATGAGAGGATCCAAATCCACGTAAAAACATTTGTTAACGTGATTTTTGAACCTTAACCGCTAATGTTTATTAGATACTTTAAAAATAAAGTTATTAATATTTAAGACTTTTAGATTTCATTAAGTGAGTATATATTATATAACTTCTACTAAATACTTTTCAATTTAAATCATGTAAATCAAACTTACAACTAAATACCGAAGAAGATCAACTATTTAGCGAGTAGATTTGGATGTACAATTGACTATGAATTTTTTTTTTTCAAGCCACGAGTAAATGACCCCATGATTAATTGGGGTCATTCAACCCCATGTCCACATGGACCAATAAGATTGTGCCATTTATTTTATTTATTTCCACATTATTTTTTAATTTTAATTATGAGACAATCTTATTGGTCCATGTGAACATGGGTTAAATGACCTCAATTAATCATGCGTCATTTAGTCAACCCCAGTAAAAATTATATTTTTAAGCTGGTCCTTAGTTCTTTACCTTGAAGCACTATTAATACCTACCTTAAGCATGTCAAAGTGATTCTCTGCTCTCTCTCTCTCTTTCTTTCTGTCTCTCACTCTTAAACTAGAGAGTGCTGAACTCATTCTCAGTGTCCCATCAGAATTTCTGGGATTTGCTTTGATTCACCTCTGAAAGCCAATAACACAGGAAAATCTCTCATGTGGGAGTGACCGTCTTGTTTTTTTGCTTCTTCTACCTTCATACATTCATGATGCTGAGGAAAAATCTCTGATTACCTCTTCTTACCATAAACCCACTTCGAAAAATTGAATCTTTTTCTTTCCTGTGAACTTGAATTCCTACTTCATAGGAGAAAAAGTGATGGCACCCAATTTGACAGGTGACAGGGCTAACGACTTCACCTTGGTACAAGTACACGACTCAGATTCTTCTTCTTCTCCCCTGTTTCCCGAGAAGCATAAACCTGCGAGTACCAAGCAATTTACATGGGTTCTTCTCCTCAAACTCCACAAAGTCCTAACATGCTTGTCGTGGTTGACCACAGGGCTCAAATCAACCTTTGCTCTAGTCAAAAAGCGAATTTCTTTGTCTGACATGAGTGATGAGGGTCCTAAGAACAGAGGAAGGTTGTACAGGTTTATCAAGGTGTTTCTCGCTCTTTCAATCGGTGGCTTGATTGTCGAAATCATTGCTCATTTCAATAAATGGAATTTGCACATGATTCATCCTTGGGAGGTTCAGGGTCTGCTTCAATGGTCCTATGTGGCTTGGCTTTCTTTCAGAGAAGACTATGTTGCTCCTCTGGTTCTGTTGGTTTCCAAGTTCTGCATTGTGCTCTTCATGATTCAGTCCCTGGATCGGCTTGTGCTCTGCCTTGGGTGCTTCTGGATCAAGTATAAGAAATTGAAGCCCACCATTGAAGCAGATGCGTATGATGTTGAAGATCCTTCTAGCTTCCCGATGGTTCTTGTTCAGATTCCCATGTGCAATGAGAGAGAGGTAATACAAACAATATTGCAACTTGCTCACTATGTAGATAACACGTTTGGATCAGCTTATTTTTATTTAAAATCAATTCGGCACCCAGAAGCTACTCACATAAGCTTCTCTCCTGAATTGAGTTTTGTCTTATAATCAATTGTGGAAGGATTTCCAAACATGCTAATACTCCACCCTGCCAATATATGATTATGATTTTGTTAAATTGGTTTGATTTTCTTACAGTAATTGGTCTTCCTAGGTCATTGCATAATTTAGAAATTTGAATTAGTCTTATGATTGGTAGCTTAGTTTAGACATGGACATAGTTTTCCAATTGTACATATAAAGCTGATTAATTTTTTTTTTTGAATTAAGGTTTATTCACAATCAATTGGTGCTGCTTGTCAACTTGATTGGCCAAAGGATAGAATATTGGTTCAGGTTCTCGATGATTCAGATGATGGGAATTTACAGATGCTCATCAATGATGAGGTTGCCTCTTGGAAAGAGAAAGGGGTGAACATTGTGTACAGGCACAGATTGATCAGAACTGGGTACAAAGCTGGAAATCTAAAGTCAGCTATGTCATGTGACTATGTCAAAGACTATGAATTTGTGGCAATTTTTGATGCAGATTTCCAGCCTAATCCTGATTTTCTCAAACAAACCGTTCCACATTTCAAGGTAATAGCATGTTTGGATCAACTTATTTTTCTGCAGAATCAATTCTGACACCAGAAGCTATTCACATAAGCTTCTCCGGAGAATTGATTTTGACTTTAGAATCAATTGTAGAAGGATTTCCCAACATACACTAATGTTTATTTGTGACTTTGCTTTACAGGGAAAACCTGACTTGGGTCTGGTTCAGGCTAGGTGGGCCTTTGTGAACAAGGATGAGAATCTACTCACAAGGCTCCAGAACATCAACTTGTGCTTTCACTTTGAGGTGGAACAACAAGTTAATGGTCATTTCCTAAACTTCTTTGGATTCAATGGAACAGCTGGTGTTTGGAGGATAAAGGCATTGGAGGAATCTGGTGGCTGGCTAGAGAGAACCACAGTTGAAGACATGGACATAGCGGTCCGCGCTCACTTGAATGGATGGAAGTTTATCTACCTTAATGATGTCAAAGCTCTTTGTGAATTGCCAGAGTCTTATGAAGCTTACAAGAAGCAACAACATCGCTGGCATTCTGGTCCAATGCAGCTTTTCCGGCTATGTATTCCTGCTATAATAACTTCCAAGGTCTTAACAATTTCCAGTTATTTTTCTTGCTACTTACATTAAATGCATATTTGGAAATTCTTTTACGATTGATTCTGAAGCCAACATCAATTCTGGAGAGAAGCTTATGTGAGAACCTTCTGGATCCCAGAATTGATTATGACTTATGAGGAAAGAGAAACTGATTCAAACATGCTATAAGTCGTTATACTCGGAGATGTGTATTAATTTTCTGAATTTTTATTTGATTTCGTGCAGATATCAATCTGGAAGAAGGCTAACTTGATATTTTTGTTCTTCCTATTGAGGAAACTTATACTTCCCTTCTACTCATTCACCTTGTTCTGCATCATACTACCTTTGACTATGTTCCTACCTGAGTCTGAACTACCCCTTTGGGTGATATGTTATGTCCCCATTGTCATGTCATTCTTGAACATTCTTCCATCCCCAAAATCTGTCCCTTTTCTTGTTCCATATCTTCTTTTTGAGAACACCATGTCGGTTACAAAGTTCAACGCCATGGTTTCGGGGTTGTTTCAGTTAGGAAGTGCTTATGAGTGGGTTGTCACAAAGAAGACAGGTAGATCTTCTGAGTCAGATTTACTAGCCTTGGTTGAGAGAGAATCAAAGTCTTCAAATGAAGAGAAAATCCTCAGGAGGCACTCAGAGTCTGGCTTGGAGTTATTAGGCAAACTTAAGGAAATAGAAGTCACTCCCAAGAAGAAGAGAAACAAGATCTATAGGAAAGAGTTAGCACTTGCATTTCTTTTACTCACAGCAGCTGCTAGAAGTCTTCTATCAGCACAAGGTCTTCATTTCTATTTTCTTCTCTTCCAAGGTTTGTCATTTCTTGTGATGGGTCTGGACTTAATTGGGGAGCAGGTGAGCTGAAAATAAGGCATGGAAACTAGTTTGCTTGTTTTTGATACCAATACTTGGTTCTGAGCCCAGATTTCAGTTGAAGTTCATCGAAGACAGAATCATTTGGAAGAACTATATCAGCTGGAAAGAAAAGACATACAGAGTAAAGTTGATTTGTACAATTATAAAATAAGATATTGAGGATCATAAGCATCGATCCATAGACAAAAGAATGTAATTGTTTTTTCTATTCCCATTTTTTTGCAGAATTCAAATTTGTCAAAGTTACGATTTATTGGATTTTTGTGGATTTTCACCTATGTAAAGCTTAGGACAAAATATTGTTGGAACATAATTGTATTTACTGTCTTTGAGAATAGTTTGTGAAACATTTATCGCTCCAATTGCTTTCGTGTTGTGGAGTGTGTTTGGTTTGGCGCTTAGGAGCCCCATAATTTTTTATTTCATGAATAAAAATGGTAGGAAGGAGGGCTATTATTGGGTGGCTACTACTACAAGTTGGTTCGCTGAGCCTAGCTACTCAACTAGTCCCGGAGCATAAGAGGATCTTTTTGAAGAGATTTGTCCATCAACACGGGATTTAAAGGGCGGATGGGAATCAAACCCACAACCCTTAGAAATGTGAGGCTCAACTCCAATTCCTATGACTAGTTGTGTTAACTATGTTGGCTAAGAGCCCCATAATCACTTCTATATAAAAGCTATAAAAAGTGGCTTATGAAGTTGTGTAATTTGGATTATGTGTATACTGCCAATTCAAACATGTGAGTAATAATATAATATGAGAATCCCTAATGTTTCACATGTCTTCACATTTCGTTCATGTATAGAAGAGTAAGCCAAGACACATCTATTCAAAAGCTACTGCAGTACAAAAACTAAGTAGTGTAAGTTCAGCTCCAATGTAATTTTGACTTGAGAAAGTGAGAGAGAAAATACCTTCAGGGTTCAAACTACTAAACACAAATTGGGATTTTACAGAATAGGGGAGTACGAACCCTCAACCTATTTTTTTTTGTCCTTAGACATGTTAAGATGTTTGGGAGTTCGAATCCTCTATCTATTTTTTTTGTGCTTACATGTGTTAACATGTTTGAGATACAGTGGCGGTCTCTCCTAATAAATGATTTTCCCAGAGTTCGATCTTGTGGTCTCATTCTAACGGGATCTAGCTTGTCTACACTAACCCATTGTTGGTCCCTATAAGTATTTACGGCTTATAAAAATATTTATTCGTAGGCTATAAATATCTTGTTTATCTTTTTTTTTTGTCAAAGTTTATCTCTTCAAATGAAACAAAAAAGAGAAGGTATGAATATCTTGTTTGATGAGGGCTTTGGAACAAGGACTAGCCCACTAGAAATTCAGACTAAAATGGGCCTTCTGGTGCGATTGCATGATCCATCTTTGTTTTCCCACGCATCTCATCTTTGTCATTTGATAGCGTCAGTTTCTGTCAAAGTTGCTTCCTCTACACGGTTCGAAACTTTAGGTTTTCAAATTTCAAACTGAGTTCTTCTTCTTCTTCTTCTTCATCTTCTTCTCATCACTGAGAACGAACGTGATTTTGTAACTGTGTAACGTACAATGATCGATGAACTTCAAATATTGAGTTTATTTTCTGTGAATGTTGTTGTCTCTCTCAACTAAGATCACCCCTTTTGTGCGTGCTTGCTTGCAGTGTTGCAATGGCTGCCGAGAAGGAGAAGGACGCTTTCTTCGTTGAAAAGAAGGGAGATGTTATTGGCGTCTACAATGGTCTCAAGGGAGTACGTTACTGCATTGCTGCTGCTGATGCTCAGGTTGTTCTTCCAAAAAAAATCTGAAAATTTCTTCGCATATGGGATCAATTTCACTTGTTGAATGTGTTCTTTTTGGTTCGTGTCATGACGCTCAATTGTGCCTCTTCTGTTTTAGATTCTGTTATATGATTGGTTTGAACGCATTCAAAGTTTAATTGCTAAAGATTAATTGGATATTGGGTGTTGAAAAAACTAGAGCTTTATGTTTCTACTTTTGGTCATCAGTTGTTTCGTTTTTCGGGACTTTGCTTCTATTGTTATGGTTGATTGCAATGCATAGGGTTCCTTTACAATTAGCATTATTTCTGAAAACTCTTAAACTTTTTGTTTGGTAGATGACTAACTTCAAAGCTTTAGCTTATGCCATTTGTGACTCTGGCAAGTTAGCAACTGAAAAAGGTTTAACTTCAAGAAGAGATTGATTTTCTTTCAGGGACCATATTCTTCAAGAGCTTTCGACGGGAACTCCTCATCAAAGAGCTTGCAAGGTGCCAAGCAATTTAATACTAGTGTAAGTTATCAACATGGACATATCTCTACCAGGAAATTGCGCCTTAATATCGCCAAGAAATGCTATTCATTTATGTGAAACGCACATTTGGAGCTCTTGTATGATCTTCACATGTTAAATAACATGTTCCTGACGTGCACCGGTATCCACCTTTAGTCCACGTATTTTGGGGCAGGGCTGGTCTTCCATTGTCTATTGAAGTTAGTAGGGATATCAGCGGGTCCATTCATAACTTTTCAATGGGTCCAAATTAGTAATGTTAGCGCTGTGGTTTTCGGGTCGAGTGGCCTACTACTAGTGTAAGTTGGTTTATTTTTATTATACATTGCTAATATCATCATATACCCTACAGCATAGTTATCTTAGTGCTTGCATAGTTATTATTTAATATATTTACAACTGCCCCCCATAATTTGCAGTTCACTTAATATTGTGTTATGCAGTTGGTGACTGTCCAAGCTCCTTTTCTATTGCCTGATTTTCTTTATCAGTATGCACTATTCTATTGCCTGATTCTGGCATCATAAAATTCAAATCCACTACAAAGTTTTGGCTGGCAATATTAACTCTAGTTTAGACATTTCCTTGATGATTTTCTGCTATAAGGATGGGTGTGTGACGGTGTGGTGCTTGTTCATTCATTGTTAAGTTATTGCTGATGCAAATCTTAAAATCCAAGCATCCTATTCTAGTGTTAATAATACATGGATGTGTGCAAGCAATGGTTCATGTTGCTGAAGACTGGTGGCTGCACCATCAAGCCATAGATTAAATTGTTCTTGGGGCCATTTAGCCAATGCAACAGTCAAAACAGATATTCTGATGGAGACTAAAGTCTACTGTTCTGCTGTGTATTATCTTCCTGTGCTGATTGATTCAACTGGGTCTCATTTGTTGTTCAAAATGTTTGGAAAAAATAATGAATTTTTATGGCATTTTATAAACAGAGAATAATTTATTTCCCTGTTAACTTTGATATGTGGCAGCACATATGTTGGGTTGCAGGGCTTTTAAACTGGATGGAACATTTCAGAAATTTTCTTTGAAATCAATCAATGCATTTGAGCTTCAGATTTGTTTTGGTTACAGATTTCTTTGCGTATGATTGCATGCTGAACTTTCTTTGTTGATTCTCCACCTCTCTTCTTAGCTGGATTATTTGGCATACTTACATCAACCAAATCTGACTTGCAGCTTTCTTGTATCCTTGAGTTTGATGGTGCTTCCAAAGGAAATCCTGGACCTGCTGGTGCAGGAGCTGTGCTGCGTGCTGAAGATGGGAGCAAGGTGTCTACTGTATGTTCATTTTGTTATTATGTTCTTTAATGAATGTAGCTAACTCTTAGGTTTTTTTTATAGGTCTATCGGCTGCGTGAAGGAGTTGGCACTCAAACAAATAATTTTGCTGAATATCGAGGTTTAATTTTAGGATTGAAACATGCCATCAAGAATGGATACAAGCACATTCATGTCAAAGGAGACTCCATGCTTGTTTGCAACCAGGTTTGTTAACTTTTCAGTTTATGCATTATTCTTATTAGGTTTCAATAGTGAGTTGAGATTCACCAACGATTACTCTTCAGTTTTTACATTTTTTTTACTAACCAGTTTACCATCTGGTGTGACTGCTTTTGCAACAGGTTCACGGTTTATGGAAAATCAAAAACCAGAATATTGCTTCCTTGTGTAATGAAGCGAAGGAGCTGATGAATAAGTTTCTGTCATTCAAGATCGATCATGTTCCTAGGGTACCTACTTACTCATTTGGTCTAAATTTTATATTTATTCACAAAATGAAGAAAATTTTGGCTAAGTTGCCCCCTTCACCCTTATGGGCTATGACAGAGTAATGCTCAGTGGACAACTCTAGATAAACAAATGATGAATAGTTGATATTAGAATTTGGAAGGCCTAATCTAAGCCCAAAAGTTAGCTCAATTGTTAAGGATCGTCTACCCATATATAAGGACTTATTCAGCCATATCTTTAGTCAATATGAGACTTCTCAACACACACCCTCACCCCTAGGGCTGGACATCTGAAGCGTGGGATATGCAGGAATGAACATATGCGGGTGCCCCATATACGGGCGATCTCCACTAAACAGATATAGGATAGACTCTGATACCATATTAGAGTTTGGGAGACCTAACTCAACCCAGAAGCTAGCTCAAGAGTTAAGAATTGTCTACCGATGTACAAAGACTTATTTAGTCATTTCTCTAGTAACAGTTGAAAATAATTTCACCAGCATTTGGCAATCATTTATGTTTCATATTGTTTCTCATGTTTTTTTAATTCTCATGCCTACCTTTAAATGAGGTTATGTGATCCAAATGCTTGAGCGCCTAAATTATCTATAATTAAAAATCCTGGTTCCAGATTTAACTAGACAGATCAGTATTTACCAATTTTGCTTAAGCAATGTGTACGATTCTCAGAGTTTGTGTGGAGTTAAGATCACTAGTGAGCACCAATATATATTTACATGCTTTACTATTTTTATCCTTTTTTTTAGATGACAACTACCTTATTTTTTGCCCTTTTTTTATCATGTTCTAGGAATATAATTCTGAAGCAGATCTTCAAGCAAATCTGGGCATAAATCTCCGAGGTAAGACCCCAAGGATTTCCCCATATGGTTAACTTCTTTATTTTCCTGATTAATGAGAATCCATTAAGCAAGATGATTTGCAACTAAGGCTGCTCTGAAACCTAAAAGCTGTTGTGGTTTGTATTTGGGTATAATTTTCAATTGATATGTTTTCATTTTTTAACTACAATAATGCTACCTTTTCTCCTTACAAAAAAATATAGGAAGAAAATGGTGTTAAAGTAAACAACGTCTTAGCTTTCCATAGGTTTTAATTTCATATCTATTTTTGGAAGGGGAAAATAAATTTGTTGGATCCTAAACTTTTGCAGCTGGTCAAGTTGAAGAAGATCGTGAGATTCCTTAATGCATGACTGGCAGTATCAAGCGTGGCATTCCCCTTTTGCTTTCAGCAAGTGTAAATTCGGTTGCTGTAACAAAGAAGCCATTTGAACTTCTAACTGCATACTTTATGTGACTTTTTTTTTTGTATAGGCAGTGCCTAAGGTTCGTCATGACTTGATATGCCGTGGCAATTTAGCTATTTTAACCATTTTGTCTGTGAACTCTGAATATGCCATGCAGTGTAGATGCCCATCATGAGCTTTGAGACTACAAATTGTGCTGCTGTAATGTTTGGATGTCATTGCCTTAGCTAATGCAAGACCTTATTGTAAATAAGTATATGTGCATGTTTCTAAATGTCTTTTTTCTGTCTTCATTCACTTGTTTTTCTTTTTCTAACAAAAAAGGCGTCATCTCTTGATATTTTTGTAAAAATTTAATGATTTAGTGCATGTTTGGATACATAGTAGATAATCACAGTTTGCCAAAATCATCCTAGACGGAAGCAACTTTTCTTAGCTTTTGCATCAGTCCATCATAATTTTAGTTTCACCGTGGTTTTCCACCATGAATTCAAATCACGCATTTAATATTTATTGAGTTTTACGAATTTACTTAATAATACCTCCATGGCTTTCTTCTACCTCTAGTTTTTTTTATTTGTTGTCCATTGTCACCATGTCTTCTTCCCAAGCTCAAGGCCCATCCCTCTTTAGGAGTGACAGAGTTTCTTCTTTTTTTTGTCAAAGGTTATGGGATTGACACCTAAAAGATTTCCCGACGGCATTTACATCATGTGTGAACATAAGCCCCAAGGAGTGTCGTGCAATACAGAAAGCTAAGAAAATTAAAAACAGAGCATAAAAACCCTCAAGGATACAACTAACCCAGAACATAACTACATATTGCTTTACACACATCCCCCTTAATTGTTTCCCATTGTTTCTGATAGAAAAGACCATTCAAGCCATCAGGACCAATTGCTATTAAGTCCCCACACTAAACACAACACTTTTAGCTTCAGCTTCAGAGAATGAGCCTGTTAGGATATCATTAATTTCAGAGGTAACCAGGTTGGCAATGTGGTTTAAGTAGTCATCCAAATTTCGAATGTGGTTTATACACTATATAGATTTCTTTTGTTGTGGTAAAAAACAGCTCCATTGATCTTTCTCTTGTCCTTCAATCCAATCCCCCTAGCTATTCTTGATTGTGACAATCCTGTTTTTGTCCCTCCTTTAGTGGAAAGCATGGAAAAATTTAGTATTTTTGTCACCCGTTTCAACCACTCACCATTGATCTTTGATTCCAATATTTGTTTGTTCTTGGACTCTCTTGATATCTTCCCAGTTTATTGCGTCATTCTCTACATTTTGTAGGAGCTGGGATTTTTTTCTTTAGGTTGAATATTTCCTGGTCAACCTCTGGAATCTCTCTTTATTCCATTTTTTATAGTATGACAAATATCTATAAAAGGTATGTGTGTATGTCCATGAGAAATATTTTAGGCTTAATTGCAATTTTAGTCCCTCATGTATCACGTTTGTGCGATTTGAGTCCCCCGTTTTTTAATTGCGCGATTTTAGTCCTTCAATTTTTAATTTGTGCAAATTAGATCCATCCGTCAAGGATCCGTTAAATTGTTAACAGAAAATGATGAGTTGGTATTTTTATTAATATTTAAACAATATTTTCTACTTAAGCATTTATTTTTTATTTTTTACAAAAATATAGTTTCCATGTCAAGACTTCTACTTCCATCTGAACCATACTCACATCAGTGTCCACCTTTAGCCGCCAAGAGCCACCGTAACCTCCACCTCCGGCCGCCAAGAGCCACCGCACCAACATCCAAATCCAAAAATGCAATATCACCCTTTCGTTCTCCTCCCTCATCTCCAAACTCCAATCACCCCATACCTCTTTCGTTCCCCTCCGCCACGCTGCAATCTCCCTCCTTAGGCTCCCTGCACCACCCATCTCCGCAACCCAAAACCCAATCCCTGTAATACCTATCACCGGTGGCTATGCTATGAGCTTCAACAGGGGTGTGGTTAACACAAACAAGGGCAGCTGAAAAATCGAAGATGGTGCTGCTGGTTCATCAAATCCCTCCCTAGGGAGTGTTGGCGGTTCATCAAATCACCTTAGGGGTTCTGTTGCGAAGGGCGAGGGGAGCATGATGGTGCTGCTGGTTTCTTCAAAGGGCTCGCGAGGTCACCGGAAAAGAGGAGAGAAGGTGGCGGCCGTGGTTCTTCCAAACGCTGACGAAGAAGACGATGGTGATGGTGGTTCGAACATCATAGGGGGGAGACGATGGTGCTGGTTCTAGCCATGGAAGTGGTGCTGGTCGATTCAGCCCGCGGAGAGAAGAAGAAAACCGCGACGGAGAGGGAGAATGAAGAAAGGAGCAGAACGTGAGAGAGAAGAGTGAAGTGAGGAATGGAGTGTGGGTGGCCGTGAGGTTGAAAGAGGGGGAGGGAGCGGCCGTGGGAGAGAAAGGGAATTAGGGTTTGTGAGGCTGCTGTGAATAGTGGTTCCTAGTGGGTGCAGATTTCGAGGTAGGGAGGGACTTATAGTGTTAATAAATATTAATAAAAATGCCAACTCATCATTTTTTGTTAACAATTTAACGGATCCTTGACGGATGGATCTAATTTGCACAAATTAAAAATTGAAGGACTAAAATCGCGCAATTAAAAAATGGGGGACCCAAATCGCACAAACGTGATACATGAGAGACTAAAATTGCAATTAAGCCAATATTTTAACTATTTTTTAAATAATATAACATAACATAAGCTCATTTTTTAGGACTTATTTTCTCAAAAATTAATACAATACATAAAAAAAAAATTCACACTGAGATGGGCCTTCTTGTGCAATTGCGTGATCCATCTCTGTTTTCCCACGCAGTAACACAGTGGCGCTCCAGTCTTGTCCTCTCACAGCATCGTCACTTTCTGTCAATGTTGCTTCTTCTTCTTCTTCCACCCTCACTCACACACACCGTTCGAAACTTCAGGTTTTCATAATTCAAACTGGGTTCATCTTTCTCATCACTGAGAACGTGATTTTGTAACTGGGTTTGTGCACTGTGTAATGTAACCTACAATGATGAACTTCAAATTTTGAGTTATTTCATGTTAATTTTGCTGTCGCTCTCAACCGTCATCACCCCTTTTGTGCTGGCAGTGTTGCAATGGCTGAGGAGAAGGACGCTTTTTTCGTTGTAAAGAAAGGAGATGTCATTGGCGTCTACAAGTCTTTCAGTGACATCCAACCTCTGCTAGCATCTTCTGTATGTCTTATTTCAACCTCCTGATGCAAAGTTTTTGTCTTTTGTTTTTTTCTTTATCTGGGTGTGTGCTCTTTGTGATGTTGAACCTCTTAATGGTGTTCCTATACTGCTAAATTTACGTCAAAGTTGTGGGGTTGGCTTTTGCTTTCTGGAAATGACCATGTCTTCTTCATCGTTTTGGTTAAATGGAAGTTGATTTTCAGCATATTCCAAGCAGGTATCTGGTGACTCTGTAAGTGTTTACAAAGGGTACTCTTTACCTCAGAAAACTGAGGAGTACCTTGTCTCAAATGGGCTCAAGGGAGCCCGTTACTCTATTGGTGTTGCTGATGTACATGAAGGCCTTTTTGGAAGGCTTGTTTCTTGTCCTTTTCAGGTTCGAGAGACGCCCTTCTTTATTTATGTTTTGTTATCCCAATGATTCTGATTTTTTTTATTTTTTTTTGCATATGGAAACAATGTCACTTTTTCTGTCTAAAAGCTTGATATTGTTAACTTGAGCTTTATGTTTCTACTTTTGGTTATCAGTTTAAATTGTTTTTTTTTGGCACTTCACTTCTAGGGTTATGGTTGATTGCAATGCATAGGGTTCATTTGCAATTAGCATTATTTCTTAAAACTTCTTGAACTATTTTTTTAAACTTCAAAGCTTAAGCTAGCAACTGAAAAAAGTTTAACTTCAAGAAGAGATCAACTTTCTTTCAGGAACCATATTCTCATGTAGGAACAGTTTCGGCCGTGAATTCCTCATCAAAGGGCTTGCAAGGTGCCAAGCAATCTAGTGTAAGTTATCAACTTTGACATATCTCGACCAGGAAATTGCACCTTAATATTGCCAAATTGTCACTCAGGCAAGTTAGCAACTGAAAAAAGTTTAACTTCAAGAAGAGATCAATTTTCTTTCAGGAACCACATGCTTATGTTGGAACATTTTCGGTCGTGAATTCCTCATCAAAGAGCTTCCAAGGTGCCAATAAATTTAATGCTAGTGTAAGTTATCAACATTAACATATCTCAACCAGGAAATTGCACCTTAATTTTTCCAAAGAAGTGCTATTTATTTATTTATGTGAAATGGAAATTTGGGGCTTTAGTGTGACCTTCACCGGTTCCTGAGGTCCCATATTTTTGGGCAGGGCTGGTCTTCTGTTGTCTATTGAAGGTCCATTTTTAACTTTTCATTATTTATTGTTTGGTTTGTTTTACCTCTTTCTTTCTTGAGCAGGTGGCAGGGTCATCGACATTTTCAAATTTACCGGAGTGCCACATAGGCGGTAGTGGATTTCATGTCGAGCGGTCTACTTGTGTAAGTTGGTTTGTTTTTATTATACATTGCTAATATCATTATATACACTCCAGCATAGTTTTCTAAGTGCTTGCATAGTTATTTAATATATGTAAAACTGCCCCCATATTTGCAGTTCTTTTATTTATGCAGTTGGTGACTGTCCAAACTCTTAATCAATTGCCTGATGTTCTTTGTCTGTCTGCACTCATCAGAAATTGGTCTACTTGAGCTTTTAAACTGGATGGAACTGTTTCAGAAAATTTTCTTTGAAATCAATCAATACATTTGGCCTTCGGGTTTGTTTTGGTTAAAGGTTTCATTGCATATGATCGTATGCTGATTTTTCTTGGTCGATTCTCCACCTCTCTTCTTTACTGGATTACTTGGAATACTTACAATAACAAAACCTTACTTGCAGCTCTCTTGTATCCTTGAGTTTGATGGTGCTTCCAAAGGAAATCCTGGACCGGCTGGTGCCGGAGCTGTGCTGCGTGCTGAAGATGGGAGCAAGGTGTCTATTGTATGCAACCATTCCTCTTGTTATTATGTTCTTTAATGAATGTAGCTAACTCTTAGGTTTCTTTATAGGTCTATCGACTGCGTGAAGGAGTTGGCACTCAAACAAATAATTTTGCTGAATATCGAGGTTTAATTTTAGGATTGAAACATGCCATCAAGAAAGGATACAAGCACATCCAAGTCAAAGGAGACTCCATGCTTGTTTGCAACCAGGTTTGGCATCTTTTCAGTTTATGCATTATTCTTAATAGGTTTCAATATTGTGAGTTGAGATTTACCAACTATTACTCTTCAGTCCTATATACATTTTTTTCTAACTGGTTTACAATCTGATGTGATTGCTTTTGTAACAGGTTCAAGGTTTATGGAAAATAAAAAACCAGAATATAGCTTCCTTGTGTAATGAAGCGAAGGAGCTGAAAAATAAGTTTCTGTCATTCAAGATCAGTCATGTTCTTAGGGTACCAACTTACTCATTTTGTCTAAGTTTTATTTTTATTTACAAAATAATGAAAATTTTGGCTAAGTCGCCCCCTTCACCCTTATGGGTTATGCTAAGTGTACAATCATTTATATGTCATAGTGTTTCTCATGGCTTTCTAATTCTCATGCCTACTTATAAATGAGGCCATGTGATCCAAATGCTTGAGTAGCTAAATTATCTAAAATTGAAAGTCCTGGTTCCAGTAATAACTAGACTTTGATCAGTGTCCTACCAATATTGGTTAAGCTGCCTGTATGCTTCCTCAGAGTTTTCTGTGTGGAGTTAAGATCACTAGCAGCACCTACAGTTTATTTGAATATTTACGTGCAGTTCTTACTAGTCTTATCTTTTTTTAGATGACAACTACCTTATTTTTTGCCTCTCTTTTTTGTGATGTTCAAGGAATATAACTCCGAAGCTGACGTTCAAGCAAACTTGGGCATAAATCTCCAAGGTAAGACCTCAAGGATTTCTAGGTTCCCTATAGGGTTAATTTTGCTTTTCTGTTAATTGAGAATCCATTAAGTAAAATGATTTGCAGCCAAAGCTGCTCTGAAACCTTGAAGCTGCTGTGGTTTGCATTTGGTTTTCATTTTCAAGTGACATGTTTTTATTTTTTAATTTCACTAACGCTACCTTTTCTGTTTACAAAAATTTTAGTAGAACAAATAGTGTATAGATAGGTTTTAATTTCGTATCTGTTTTTGGAAGGGGAAAATAATTTTTGTTGGGTCCTAAACTTTTGCAGCTGGTCAAGTTGAAGAAGTTTGTCAGATTCCTTAATGCATGACTGTCAGTATCAAGTATGGCATGACCCTTTTGCTTTCAAATAGTTGAAATTCGGGTGCTATAAAGAAGAAGCCAGTTAAATTTCTAAGTATATATTTTGTGAATTGGCCATTTTGTCTGTTTGGCTATGCATATCGTGTAGATGCTCACCATTAGCTTAAGGACTAGAAATAGTGCTGCTGTAATGTTTGGATGGCATTGCCTCAGCTAAAGCAAAACCTTATTGTAAGTATATGTTGAATCGGTTCCCTCGTTTTGAATTGAGACTTAAGACTCAAGCTATTTAGCATAATTGATATCAAAAAGTGATTCAAAGGTCTATTTTTTTAACGATATGAAATAGGATTATCACAGAATTATAATATTAAATTGTTCCTGAGGATGAGCGGGAAAATGTCGACATTGCTTGAGGGAGCACCATTAGATGGATTGCTTATTTTTAGTTTTACGAAGTTTTCAAAAGGTCTTGAGAACAGAAAACTTACGAAATCAACGGATGCAAATGGTGGAAGAAATATGGCTACTGATCTATCTCGTACATAATTTTTGGGAATAAGCCCTTAATGATGTAACCACACAACAATCACAGATTCACAGTATATGTGTTGATAGATTAGCGGATGCATCAGTTTTAACTGCATATTCTGTGTTTCTCAGTTTTGCAGTTTTGCTTAAGGCATACTAATTTTGCTTTTGCTCTTTGACTCTGGTTCGGTTTTTGTTCATGTTCTGTTTATGCCACAAATTGGGCTGTGTTGGTAGTTGTTACATTAATAAGTGCCTATTCATACATTTGTAGTTATTATGTATTCTGGTTTATTTTGTCGGATTACTTATAGCATACTTAATTTTGCTTGTCAAATTATGCACTGAGATTTATGATAGCTAGGATCTATCAATTTTATCTCTAGTATCATGTTTAAGTGTCGAGCAGTGTTTTGGTTGTGTACATACAGTTTCAGATTTTATATTTCAGTAATTAAATTCCATATTATTCACCTTGCACTGAAAGCTTAGTTCCTTCTAAAATTGTGCAAAAAGTCCAAGGCCTGAGTAAATCCAGAACACTGTCGTGAAAAAGAGATAACGCCTCACTAGAATGTCTCAAAATGCCGCGTAGCATAAACAACAAAGCAAAATACACGAACCCAAACCCTATTTATAGGTGAAGGCTGCAAGAACATCAAGCATTGCATCATTGTGAATTCAAGACCACATGGCATACAAGGCGTCACCATCAATCCCAAGGAAGCACGCGTAGTCAAGAAGCATCACCATTTAATACGTGTACTTGCCCCTACTTGCCCGCTTCTTTTCAAATTCAAACCAAGGAGAATTTGAACTGAAACCACGATAGAGCCCTTACGAGCCACACTCGTTGCGTCTCTCAGCAAGCCTCCCAGAGTCAATGCAAGTCTTCGTGCAGTCGAATCGCCGCTCCGAGCAGATGAAGGACCTCAATACCTATCGATATCCGTCAACACGCATACCTAGAGCTGGGGGTACAATTACGGTGGTTGGGAAGCACCTGTCGGCATTCGCCAACAAGTATACCTAGAGTTGGCGGCTACTATTCTAGTAGTCGGTAAACATCCTCAACATAGCAAGCCTTCCCGGTCGATGAACAACTCCAAGACCCCCTATGTTCATGTCGAACTGCTAACGTCAGGCGTCTCATCCCACTAGATGCTTATAGGCCAATGTATGGTTCTGGTTCCCCTCATCTTTCGACTGTGGCTATAGAAGACCGATTATGTTTTGACTCCAGTGTCTCTTGACCACGGCTGTATAGACCGATTGTGTTGCGACACACCATCGTCTGGAAGGCAAAGTGCTCAAGGCTTAGGGTCTGTTTGGTTTGACCATGTTCTGTTTACATTTTCAATAAAAATAGAAAATAGAGTGGAAAACATGTTTACTTGACTTTTTGAAAATGTTTTTCAAGAAAATATTCTCTGAAAAATTGAAAATGAAAAATTATCATTTTCTTTGTTTGTTCAAAGTTCAAAGTATGAGAAAATGAAAAAAATTGTGAAAACACGGTGGTAATCATGTTATTAAGTGGATTTTTAACTCAAACTGTTTAGGCTTTCACGCACCTTTCCATCACGAGTTTGATTCTCGCTAATAGCAATTGTATGTTCTTTTACAGTATAATAAAATTCAACATTTATTTTGAATTGATATAGGCATACTGGACTTCATTATGAATGGATAATATAGATATTTTAAATCATAAATCAATAATATTGATAACCAAATTTATTATCGTATATGTTAACTTGTGATAAGAAAATATATTAATTAACATATATGGTTTTAACGCTGTAGGTTGGACATGGTCAAGGCTTTCATCTTGAATGATTAAGGGAATGACACTTGTTGAAGGTCACAAAAGCAAAATGTTCTTGATAGAAAATAACATCTCTTGAAGTGTAAATCCGTTTTGTCCCGAGGTCATATATTTTGTAACCTTTCTTTCCCATTGGAATTGGATTACCAATAAAGACACATCATGTGAGCGTGGTGCAGCAAATTTATCCTTAGGCTTAGCACTGACCAAGGAAATGTACAAATAAGCCCCCATTTTTTGAGATAACAAGTGATGAAATTGACAATTTGAGCTGCAATAGCCAATAGGAGAGAGTAAGAGGATTCTACCTTTCTCCCATTGAGGCACTTCCCTCTCTTGTGCAATTGTCCTTCCTTTTATATGACTCGGAAGAAAAATCTATATATTTGCTTATACACTATTTAAAATTTAATTTATCATGAAATTCATTTAAATTTTCATACACTCGCACTTTGGTGATATAACGTTAAGAAAATATGTGTTACATATATATATATTTTTGAAACTAACTGTTTTATAAGAGCATTGTGAATTTAAATTATATTAATCTTGTAAAATTATTTGATAATTTCAGAAGAAAATATTTGGATAATTTCGATTGAAAACATTTGTGGATGAGTAGATACTTAAAACATATGAATTATTTATGGGTTAAATATGTTTTTAGTTATTATAAAATCTGGGTGAATTGGATTTGATGTCTATCTAAAAAAATTCATAGTTTTTAGTTTATAATATTAATGAAATGGGTGAAATTAGTTTTGTTTTTGTGACGGTTTAAAACACCATCAAAACAAAAAATAAATAAATTGTAGCAGTTAAAAATCGTCACTCATACAAAAAAGCCACCATGTAAAGTACGACAGAAACTAGTTTCACCTATTTCAATAATGTTAAAGACTAAAAGCTATATATTTTTTTTAGAAAGACCATATTCAATTCATCCTAATTTTACAATGACTAAAAACATATTTAACTCATTATTTATTAACTCAACCACTTGAATCATGTGACAGTATAACATTTTTTCAGTAAAAAAAAGAGAGCTATTTTACATATGCCAATGCCATTGTTTATATTTTTGTCTACACATATGGCATTTCAATTTTCAACAGACAATCACATTATCAAAAAAAATTCAAGAGACAATTTCTTCTAGTTAAAAAAACAGCTCTTTCACCAACAATAATTGGTAAGGTAAATTCAGAACTTCGGGGATTAGTCTTATAACTGTCGGTTGTTGGGAAACAAAAAAAACAGCTCTTTATTGTGCCAAAAATGAGCCTGTTGGGCCAAAAAGATTACAGGTAAGCTTGTTAACTAGAAACATGTACCAAAAAAAAAAAACTTGGTATGCGAACGAGAGTACAAAATCATGTTTTGGTGCGGATAAGGGTGATACAAAATCACTGTGTTCGAAAATGGCCACACTGTTTTCATCTCCATCTCTGCATTCCATTCGTCTCTCTTCTCCTCCTTCTTCTACAGCTTCTTCTCCTTCCCTCGCGTTTTGCAGCTTCCCCTTCCACCCTCGCAGTTCTCCTTTGAAGGCATGGCCAATCAACAACCGTCGCTTTCGTGTGGCCAAGGCGGTTGAAGGAGAAACCCAGCAGCCAGAAGAAGTTAGCACCACGTCGGAGCAGCAACCAGTTGTGGTTCCCATTTCCCCATCTGATACTCTCACTATGTTCTTTCAGGTACACCACTAGTTTTGCTTTGATGCCTGGTAAGTGCTTGTTGCAATGCCCGTGTGAAAAGTTTGGAGCTTTGGAACTTGTATGTGACGAACTAGTATTGTGGGTGCACATTTAAATCCAACTTGTGTTGGAATTTTGCAGGCCTACCCAAGTTGTAACTTTTGTTATTTGTTTGACATTTTGAACCAGTCATGATCTTTTCCTGCAATTGGGGTCCTAAATTATGCAGGGATTGTATGAAAATTAGAATTCTGATAAAATAGGGTTACTCGTTGAAGGCATGGTGGTGTTGACCGAATGACAGAAAAGATATTTGCATTCCTGATCACAACTTGACTACAGAGTGAACCTAGCTAAATAAATTGGACTAAACACCCAAATTAGTATCTTAAAGAATAAAGCTTTAATCATATAAGTCTTTGAAAGATCAAATTGCCATCTAAATCCCTTAAATATGAATTCCCTCGTTCAAATTAGCCTTAGAGTTAAATGGTGTCATTGGCTAGTCTGACTGATAAAATGCATGTTTTAGGGACCTTTGTGATCATCTTCATCTTTCTGATATTAATTATCGACATTCTATTTTTTTGGGAATCAATTGAGAATTTACTCAATGAATTAGCCGTAACTGTCCCCATATCATGGGGGCTAAAGACCTATTCTATTATCCTCACTGATCAATATTGCTTGTCTGACCCCTAAACGGATGGTTAACTTATTGAATGGGCCTTGAGTCACTGATTATACACTTACAGAATTATTTTATTTTATTTTTAAAAATGTGCAACTGGGGCTTGACCTAGACTTGTTCTAATTGGATCACTTTTTTTGGGGACTAACTGTCTACTTTGGCAAATTTGAAGGCAGAGGGAGTATTGAACGAAACAGCTATTCCAGCTTTAACAAAAGCTCTAGAGGTAGCTCTATGAACTTTCATTAATTATTATTTTTGTTCAATTATTTCAATGTGAATGTAAATTTGATGCAGGATGTCTTTTTTTTCATCTGTTTATCTTCATATTTCCTCCCATGTTGTTATTATGCTCTGAGTTCCTTGTTGAACCTAGCAACCATGACACTGCTATGATTAGGTTCTTATTTTTTTAGATCACCATTTATTGCTTTCTTCCAAAAAGTACATGAATGATTCTTGTTGGCTGGCTGCGTTTAACTCAATGGCGGTGCAGGCAGTTAGAGTAAGATATCAAATGTCTGTGATTTTTATCAATACTGAATCCTGTCCATCTTGAATTCTGATGCGGACCCAATTGCTAGTAATAGGTACCTATCAAATTCCAAATGTAATTTAAAAGAAGACAATTGATACTATATTTGGGAAACCAAAGTTTTTGAATGGGGGAAGAAGCTCAAAGGATGGTGATGAAGGAGAGTAAGTTCCATTTCATATTGGCTTGGCCTGAGACCCAGAACTCCTATTTTTGTTGGACCAGGTCTCTCGCCTAACTTATAGTAGGATCTCTTGTACACAATTGGATAAAAATATAAAATGACATGGTATTTTTTGTAATATGTCAGAGCATTCTTCCCTTCTTAAAACCAAACTCAGTAGCAAATTCTTCTTTCTCAATGAAGGTGAAGTGAGGGGGAGTGTGTTTCTTTGTCTGCAGTAAGAGCAATAGATTAATCTAGTTATGAGCGTGTGTCTTATTTATATACCCTGCTGTAAGTATTTATAAAGAGAATTAATTCCATTTCTGTAAAATAATTTTCTCGTTATCCTTTTGATTGTCTTCTTTGTTTATACTTCTGTCATGTTGTCATTGTCTTTGTAATTTTTGGGGCTTATTACCTTAACACTTACTTATTAACGTTCCATTATGTTTATCTTTGCAGGAGACAGAAGGTGTTGCCAATTTGAGGGTTCAGCTTTTTGAAGGACTCGCAAGTTTAGAGGTATACTTTAGTACGATTTCCATATGCCAAAGAGGCTTACTGCTTTCAATAATGAGCTCTAAATTATTCATTTTCAATGATTGTCCGACAGAAATTAAACTATTTTTGCTGCATCCTTATGGGATTGAAATATCATCTTAATAATTAATTCATTATTTCGTAATTTAAGTGTTGATAATACACATTATAACCTTGATTCTTTATAAAGAATAGAATTTAATACTTTTGCTATTGTTTAGTTTTTTATGTAAGGAATCGAGTGCTCATGAGCCCCTAGTAGAAAATTTAAGATGTGGCTTTTTATTAGGTAAACATTACACAATGAGTTTAATTTTACTTTAATATCAATAATGACTTTTGTGCTCTTGTTCAGTTGGAAAAACAGACAACAGTCCAAGCTACAGGAGTGGCTTCTAGTCTGGTAGAAACCATACAAGGTTTAGGCTTTAAATTACAGACATTAAATTTGAGCTTTGACGATGCAGAAGTTGCAGCTGCCTAGACTTAATGTGCTGTTGTAAGACCACTGGAGTTTGAGGAAGGAACAAAAAAAAAAAAGAACAATTCATAGAAGTGGCATTCATGCTTTTCTGACTAATGCCTACTGCAGTCATTTTTGGTTTGTATAGGCTTTGATTAAGGGTGTTGGCTATCTTTTTTGTATTTGGAGGGTGTTGCTCAAATTTCTATATTTGTTGTTATTATTTCTTGGAAAAATTGTAAGGTAAGAGTATGTGATGATAAAAGGCTTCAATTGATACAGCTCTTTGATGATAAAAGGCTTCATCTGTTTTTTTATCTTAATTTTGTATTTATTTTAATAGACATGCTCGACCAAGTTGAGAAACACCATTGACATAAAAAAATAAGGTAATATTAAAGAAAATGACAACGATGTGAGGTAGATGGAATGCTGCCAAAGATTGGACAGTTGCTGCCTTGGGGAAGAAAGTTCTCGTTGGCGGAGTAGGGTGGTTAGTTGTCCGATTGGGTGGTGGCTGCAAAAGATGGGAATTGCAGTGAGAGAGAAGAAAAATAGAGTGATGATACTTTTATAATTTCGTATGTAATTGTCACATATTGATGCTAATTTTGTCATTGATTCACGTTAGTTCATCTTTAACTGCCCACCATAGACAAAACTTTGAAAGAGTATGTTATCTTTGGTTTTCAGGTAGAAAAACACACATCACAGCACATATACGGGGGAAGTAAAAGTAGAGTGTCACGTTGACTTCAACTAAATTGATGTTGAGTTTAATGAAAATGCAAATATTGTCCTAAAAATCACAATTGCATATTCTTTTTCATTTTTTTTTGGAAATTTCTTATTAAGGTCCAATCTCGTACCTCTTCGGTTCGACAACTAACTAGGGGTAAAAGTAATCTTTCACCTCCCAAGTGAAGGAAAATGCAACTTATTCACACCTCACAACCCGCATTGCGCCACCTTTAGGAAGTCGCACAAAATCAATCCTTACCGGTCGAAATGCCACATGCGTTCACTTACTCCCATCAATGATCAAAATGTGACAAGACACACCTCTTCCTATCTAGGGGGACCTCGAACACGAGGTCTATATATAAGGTAAAGCTTGGCAGTATAAACTCGGCCAATATCATTCCATACGCATGCCTCAGAAGCTTTCAAGCTCATCATAAATCATGAGTACACCACAGAAAGTAGTCCAAACATCTCTTTGCTTCCAACCATAGATTATCTTGGATCTTGACTTTTCAAATATCCTATTGCCTTAGAGAGTCTGACTGGGGGCAACTGTTACGAAATAAAATGATAGACTCAATACTTTGGTCCAATATTGACTAAGTTCTACGCATATCGCATATGAGAACAATGATTCTTAATTAAGGTAATATATATCTAATTATAAGATAATGTATGTTGTTCAGTGATATCTCTTTCAGGTTTCTCAACAACCTTACGCATATATAAATATTAAGCGGACAATACTCCTTATGTATACAATATATGTTCGATCCTAATTCTTATTTCTCCTTAATTTTACTGACTTAAATATCGAAGTGTCTTACAAATATTTATCTATGTAATCGCTGGAAAAAAAATGAAGTTATTCTATGGAGAATTATTCGAACAAAATATCCTTACCACTTTACTATATCCTATACTAAGATTCTATATTAAGATTCTATATTCCCTTATCTCAACAATATCATACAAGTAGGTGGATGTTTTTCATTTTTTTAATTGGTCTCTTAGTCATTTTCAATGTATTAAGCTACTTGTATGAGGTCATTATCCTTAGATTCATGTCTATAGGTTGGAGTTACCCATATACTTTCTATATCTTATATTTTCCGTTTTATGAAAAACTTAAAACAAACTATTTTTACCAGGAAAGAGAATTTATTAAATGTGTGTGTGGAAAAGATAATTCAACCCATATATGAAAAGAGTAAAAAGAAAGAAAAAAAACCATACATAAAAAAGAGCCCTATTAAAGACAAATCCTTATAAAAAATGTTTCGCCATTGTGTGTATGTTTGGAAGAACTAGTTTGAAACCACGTTTAGGTTGGAACCGTTTTCAGAAGTAAGAAATAGTTACTTTTAGATTTTTGATTCCATATTTGACCTCTTCAAACGTGAATCCAAACACACTAGGATAAAAACACCGACTTGTAATAGAATAAACACCACCACCACACTTTTGAAGAAATCTAAGACCAGGAATGGACTTTAATGAAATCCAACGTCCTTAGAAGATTCATTCTTAAATACCACCTAATTTCTTGCTTTGCTATCAATTAGAAATTAATAAGAACTATACAGAGATAATAGCATTACTCAGTTTGTGTGTGATTTTACTTGGATCACATTAGATGCTCTCCAATGATAGAGAGAATAAGAGGAAACGCAAGAGTACAAATTGGACGCAAATATCAAGACTCCATGTCTATATAATTGCGATCTCTGCAACCCATCTGAAGCTGTTTCCGCATCATAAAGTTGACTTGAAATAAGAGAAAGAAAAAATGAGTGTTGTACGGTGAGTCGGTGACAGCCATTGTTTGGCCCTTTTGGTCACCTTATGAGCTGTGTACAGATCAGGTTTTGGGTCTCCCCCTCACTCGCAATTCAAATCAATTTTTTCATCTGATTTTTTATTGTATTCTGCTGTAATTTACCAGACATTACAATTTTATATGTTAGAAAGAAAATTACAAGAAAGGCTAATGTGGTGAAGTAAACTGTGTTATTTGAAAGAAATCAAAGGAAGCGAGAAATCCTTGTTAATGCTTTATATCTTTGTTATTGTCAAATGCGTAGATTAACTTACATAAAATTGATTTAGTTTTGATAGAGTTCTTCAATTAAGTCCTTGGGAATGTTTTCAATTTTAATGGGGAAGTTTATCTCCCGTAATACTCCTACTTAACTTGAACTTAATTACTTCTAGAAATCATGGAGGGTAGTGAGAGATAACCACCTCTTATTATGTTTTGAAGAGCTCGTCTAAATCATCAAAGTTAAATATTAAATAAAATCGGTTCAATATTAGATAAAATTACCTTAAAATAAGTCTTGAGGGATTTACACAAGCTTATTTTATTATTTTTGGTTCTCGAATCTATGACATCACATTAAGTGGATAGATCTTTACCAACAAATCATTCTCTATACGCATCGCCTAGAGATTGAATCTTGAAATAAATGTTTAAGAGGCTCAACTATTTACCAACTATGCTTAGAGGTTGTTAATCACAACCTTGTTTTGTATAGCGAGTTTTGATATTTACCTTTAGTTTATGATTTTAATGGCAATATTTATGCGTTAAACATATTCATAATATGTTTGACTACAAGCTCAAATGCTCTAAAATTACTTATAGCTATAGTTAAAAGCTAGGAGTCTTAGTTTTTATCACTCATTTTTTTTTCATTTATTCTTATATTTTTCTAAAGGTGGACAGATTGAAGATAACTTCAACATAAATGTGTAATTGCATAATTATTTCCAAGATTGGAACAGAATTTAAGACATGAAAGTTATCATAACATGTAAGAGAAACATGAATATAAACATATCAAACTTCCTTAATTAAACTTAAAACTTAGTAAATGTTTTAAACTAAATAAATTGAACCAAATGGTGCCATTCTACTTTGACTATTTGTGTTTGTCAAACCGAGGTGTCATGAGAAGATATGTCATGAATTCTGACATGCATCTAAAGCATTGCTCAGTTTAAAATTCCCAAAGACAGGCCTTGTGTTCAGTAGCGTAGATTAGTGGCAATACCACACACTCTCACGAGAGCTAGATATGCTAGTTTACTATGCACAATGTTAGAGTCACGTGGTTTGGAAGCTGTATGAGCCAGTTCAGGAGACAGTACTCAGGTATTCAATTAATTTTCACCAGCTACCAACCCCTGCCCTTCTAACTTTTTCTTACCTCTCCCCCAACCCAACCTTGACCTCTATATAACTATAACAACACAACATCTAGCTAGAGTAGAGCCCTTCACTTCTCAACTCCATTCTTTGTGGTTCTTCTTCCTGCAGAAATGCCTTCCAAACCCATTCTTCTTCTCAGCATTTTTCTTGTGGTTGCCACTAAGGTATAACTTAGTTTCACTCTGCTTATCACTCATCGTTTGCACAGATACACTGATGTGATAACTGATCACAAAGTAATTACTTTCTTGATCCAAGTGTTTTAACTTGAATAGTGAATATCCTATCTTTATTTTTAACATCTTCATGTGCAGGTTTTTTCTCATGATGAAGATCTCAAGATAGTGGTATGTTTGATTTCCCTTTTAGTATCTAAACATCCTTATAAAGAAAACTTCATTTCATAAATTATATGACTATCTTTTTCTTTTCTTTTTTATTATTGAGAGTGATCTAATGTAGCTTATCTTGCACTTTTTAAAAGAGGTTATTAATTGCAATTCTTTTATTAAAAAACAAATCAACTACTCTGGTTTTCTAGTCCTGTTAATAGTCCACTCAGTTAGCACTCATTTAATATTGTTTGTTACTCTGCTTTGAATAAAAGTTGATTTTCCCCAACCTTCACTCCTCTCTTTTTTTTTGTTCTTTTTAGTTAAATCTTATTTTCCCCAAAATTTCCACACCCTTGATAACAAGAAGAATCTCTCACTTGACATAGATATAGAAAGATAAGTCATATGCTAAATTCATACACAGACAAATGTAAAAACTATGAGTGCATAAGAGTTTAGAACTCAATATTTTTCCATGCTAAAAGGATAGAAACCTGGAATTTGATACAGGTGAACTATGCAAGTCCTTCAGTTCCTGCTCCCTCCTCACCAGTAAAACCACCAACTCCACCATCACCACCAGTGAAGGCACCACCATCTCCACCAGTGAAGGCACCACCATCTCCACCAGTGAAGGCTCCAACTCCACCATCACCTCCAGTGAAGGTACCAACTCCACCATCACCTCCAGTGAAGGCACCTTCACCTCCCATTGTGAAATCACCTCCTTACTCTCCACCACCAGTGAAGGCACCTTCTCCTCCCATAGTGAAATCACCTCCTTACTCTCCACCACCAGTGAAGGCACCTTCTCCTCCCATTGTGAAATCACCTCCTTATGCACCACCACAGAAGGCTCCTCCTCCTCCCCAAGTGAAAACACCACCAGTGAAGCCACCAACTCCAACACCTCCTGTCAAGGTACCTCCTCCTCAGCCCCCTGTAGTCAAGCCCCCTGTTGCTCCAGCTCCACCAACTCCCATAGTCAAATCAAAGAAGGGTAAGTGGCTTTCTTCAATCTCTAATTGAAAATGATTCTTTCACATTTTTTGTGCTAATTTGTGCATAATGTTCATAAGGGTTCTTGATTAATTAATTCTTAATGTGTGCTAATTACTTTCAAGTGTTACTAGGATCTGATGAATTAATCATGGTTCATTTTTCATGGGCAGATTGCATTCCACGATGTGATTATAGGTGCCAATTACACTCAAGGAAGAGATTGTGCATGAGAGCATGCATGACATGCTGTGACCGCTGCAAATGTGTCCCTCCAGGAACATATGGTAACAGGGAAAAGTGTGGCAAGTGCTACACTGATATGTTAACTCATGGCAACAGAAGCAAATGCCCATAGATATATCATAGGTGCTATCTAATGCCTATGCTTTTGTAATAGTAGTAATTGCATTTGAATTATAATGTGGTTTAAAGTTCTGTAGTATATTTATTGCAGAGTTATCAGCATTAAATTATATATCTAAAGTTATGGTGTTAGTCAATTCCTAGTGCAAAAAGCAGATTGTAGCTAGTGTCAATGGGATGCAAATATATACATAGGGTGGCAATGGGCTGACGCGCCAAAACGTGGGTTAGGTTGGGCTGACCTATTTTTAGCATTTGGGTTAAAAATCTCAATCCAACTCATACTTTGGTGGATTAGCGCGTTGATGGCTAACTCACTTTAAGAATTTAGTGTAAAAAAGGAGGTTATGCAATGAGCAAAAAGCTAAAAATGTTGCACTCATTTCTTTGTGCAATGAGAAAAAAGCCAAAAGGTACAATTAGCAACACTAACACACTAACATTGAATTAAACAAGAAGTTGTCCTTGCTCCCTATTTCTTTGTTTTATCTCAGCTTTGCTATTGAGTTTTGATTCGTCTCAAAATCGCAATGGAATTCCACACTAAGAATCAATTTCACAATTATACTAAGAATAAAACCCCAAATTCCTAACCAACTCACAAGTTACAAAAATTCATAATTATCACAACTCATAAATGTCTTTTAAAACAACAAAAACACAAATCAAAGTCTAATAATCTCACAATAAGAAAGTCTTAGTTTAAATCTTTTAAGTTCTAACGCTTCGAAACATTAGATATTCTTTCGAAAGAAGATGCACGCGCTTTTCTATTACTACTACCATCAACTTTGAAATATTCATCATCATTAGGGGAGCAAATATGAGTTGGTAAGGCGGGACGAGCCAATCAGCCATTGACCCGGGGTTGAGTTAGGCTAACCCACTTTTAATATTTGAGTTCAAAATCTCAACCGAACCCGTTAAAAAAAGTGGGCCAAAAGGGCTAACCCAGCGGTCAAGCCATTTTGTCACCCCTAAATATACATATAGTCCTGGAAGGAGTTCATATTCTTATGATCAATACTACATGAAAATATTTGCTATCGAAATTCAGGAGTGCAATTAATATGAACATGACATCGATAAATTTGATTCCTTTATGGGCACATCTTTTTTAGATTTTATGAGATATCTTTGCTTTGTCCTTTTGTTGACATAGATTGAAGTATGGGGTCGCATTTTAAACCATGCCATCTACCTCTGTCAGAATCCCTTCACTAAATTGAAGTGTACCCAAACATAAATAAAGCATATAAGGCATTACTCACAGTGCTGCCAGCTGATAACCATCCTTGCCAATGACACTAGTTGTTACTCCCTAGTCCCTACGCACATTTTCTCTTGAAATTTTAGTCATTTTGAATTATTTACTATTTAAACAAATAAAAGGGAATAATAATTTAATTGTTTTTCTTATAAATCTCTTTTTTTTTTGGTACAATCTAATAAATCTCTTAAATGGAATAAAAATAGTAGTTTTTTGAAAGGAAAAATAATAGTTGTTGAATAGAACAAGAAAAGTTTAGGAGTATGCAAAACTAATTTGATGAATGAAGAAATTTTGAAACCTAATCTAAAGAGTGGTTCTTGTCTAAATCATTTAAACAAACAGGCATGATGACTTTGGGAAGTCATCCAATAACACATCAATGTTGTGTGAAACTTACGTGTGCTTGGATGGAGATGAGAGAAGAAAGGGAAGTAGGGGTGACAATATGGGCTCGCGGGCCGGGTCGGACCCAACCCGCCAAAAACCCGCCAAAATGCGGGTTGGGTTGGCCCACTTTTGGTATATGGGTTGAAAGTCTCAACCCAACCCACATTTTGGCGGGCTAGCCCGCCAAATTGTAATGTAGTGGAAAAAAATAGTCTTAGTTTAAAATTCTAACTTTCTAAGTTCTAACGTTCAAAGGAATATTCAAAGAAAAATAGTTAAAGATGCTGGTGGTGTAGCCATGATCCTTAATTCCTTTTGAAGCTGGGTTAGCCACCCAAGAATATATAAATTCAAGTGCGGTGGACTGGAGGAGAGCGCGGTGGACTGGAGGAGAGAGTCAGAGAGGAGATCGCGGCGGACTGGAGGAGAGCGCGGTGGAGGAGAGAGTCAGAGAGGAGATCGCGGCGGACTGGAGGAGAGCGCGGTGGAGGAGAGAGTTAGAGAGGAGATCGCGGCGGACTGAAGGAGAGCGCGGTGGAGGAGAGAGTTAGAGAGGAGATCGCGGCGGACTGAAGGAGAGCGCGGTGGAGGAGAGAGTCAAAGAGGAGAGTGCGGCGGACTGGAGGAGAGCGCGGTGGAGGAGGGAGTCAGAGAGGAGAGCGCGGTGGCCCGCTAAAACAGAAAGTTAGAAACCCTCACAGTCGCAGAGGCTCACACACACACTGAAGTCTGAAGAATAGTATTCCCTAATGAATCCTTACTTCATTTTCCAGTTTTCTTTAATACTGCTGTAGATCCACAAAAAAATAAAATAATGCAGGCTCGGCGGGCTGGCCTGACCCAACCCGCCAAAACCCGCTAAAAAAATGGGTTAATAAAGTGGGACAAAAGTGGGTTAGTGGGCTGAATTTTCCAACCCAACCCGCCAAAAATAGCGGGCCAAACGGGCTGGCCCAACGGGTCTAGCCCATATTGCCACCCCTAAAGGGAAGTTTTCATTCATTGACAGTGTTAGAAAATTAAGAATCGAAATGACCGAGAAACTTACGTGCTTGGATGGAGATGAGGGAGGAAAGGGAAGTTTTCATTCATTGACCGTGTTAGAAAATTGAGAATTGAAATGACCGAGTATGTTAATTTGCTCTTATAATTTCAATCCGAGTGTGATGAAGACTAAAAGTCTTCCAGAAAGTGCGGCTCATAGGAATATATATTAATTACTAAAGTATTTAATTCATAATTAATAATTAAGCAAGTGGTTGGGGTAGGGGTGGGAGGGGTGGGAATAGGCTAGGCCAGACTTTATGTAAATAGGTCTGGCCTATTTAAAAAATTTAAGGTATAAGCCTGGTCTGTGGCCTATCATAAACTTTTTATTTTGCTTGGGCCTGAAATTTTTAAAAGTCTGGCCTGACCTGAAGCCTATTTATAGGCCTATTTTAGAATAATGCATTTAAATAGGCCAACAAGCCTACATCTAAACAGACTAACACCTAAGTAGGCCAATAAGCCTACATCTAAATAGGCCAACCATGTTTGTCAATTGATAAGTTTCAAAAAGGTAAAATTAAATTTTCTACAAAACTGGTGACAGGTTGGATGGATGTAAATTGAATTTAATATTTTGATTTGTTTTTATATTTTATTAAATTAATATATTAAATTAAGATGTTAATAAACAGATCGGTCTGATAGGCTTAACATGTTTTTTTATAAGTCTAAGCCTAATCTATTTAGCTAAATAGACTTTTTAAAAAGCCTGACCCTAGCCTTTATGTTAAATAGGCCAGGCAAGCCAGACTTTAAACAGGCCAGGCCATAGGCCCCTGTCGGCGGCATGACCTATTCCCACCCCTAGTTGGGGGTTCGGATCTCAACTTTTGTGAATGGAAAAAACTCATTGACCAACCCCTACCACTTCGTGTGCTGACTGTGGGACGAATGATTAGTCTCACGACAACCGGCAACCAGCTGTGGAGATACCTTGGTCAAGAAAAAAAATATAATAATTAAGTTACATTACATCATTCAATTACTATATCCGTAAACTTTTACTAAGAATTTGTTACAGGTTATTTTAAAGGTGTAATTTTTTTTTAATTATGTATCAATTATTCTCAAAATAATTTCAAGTTTATTTTAATGTTCTAGAAATTTTATCAGATGAAATTAAAAAAATTAATAGAAATAAAAGGGGTGATCAAATGTTAGGTTCGAGCCCAAAATTCCAATCTAAACCAAATAAAAAATTGGAAATCTAGATTGTTGGAGTTATGCAGCGGAACACGAGATTCTTGCGAATTTGGGTTGAAAATTCACAGGAAACTGATTTCTTGCCTATTTTATGATGTGAATTCCTAATATCCAGCTAATACCTTCGTGGATAATGACTGCTGCGATTTTTGAAAATCGCAAAAAGTTTCCTGTGAATTTTGAGCAAATTTCGCAACAAACTATGAAGTAAATGTCACAAGAAATTTCACAGTAGAATTTTCAAAGGTAAAGTCACAGGTAATAGCCGCAGATAATTTCGCAGCAAATACATTCGCAACTAATTTCATAGCAAAATTAGTAGGTAAATGCACAGGAAATTTATTCAAATGCATTCCTCAAATTTTCACATGAAAATATGGGATCATTTTGTTCTTTTGATTTAGTTAATCCCACCTTCATCAATCAAAAAGAATTGTGGCACGTACTATACAATGAATTATAGCACAAAAAAGCATCTCAATAGATAAAAAGTAGCACTTAAACATAATTTTCACTAAAACATAATTATCTGAAAAAGAAAATGGTAAGTTAGCTAAACACCGGCTAAAATATACCAATTTGGCAAATTCACTAAAACATAATTATTCTAAATGAATTGCTCATGTGTATACAAAAGAGTAGCAATCCACTGCCATAGTTGATTTACAAAGACAATCCTGGCAAAAAGTACAAATAGAAAAGTGATAATGGAACATTGTATAAGTTAAACACTTCCAACCAGTTGACGTAGTGGTTCAGCACTTTGTCCCTTAAGCAAGTGGTTGGGGTTCGAATCCCAACTCTTGTGAATGGAAAAAACTAATTGGCCAGCCCCCTACCGCTTCGTGCGCTGACCGTGGGGCGAAGGATTAGTCTCACGGCAACCGGCTGTGGGAATACTATAGTCAAGACAAAAAAAAACACTTCCAACAGGGAGTAAAGGCTTAATCATACTAACAGGAACTAATAATTGTGCATGAAACAAAGAAAATAGGGGTTCGATGACAAAAAACCTTCTCTAATTCTCTGATTGCTTTGGCATATCCTTTGGTGTGTTGGGCCCCAGAGGTTTCTATAACCTTTGATTGTGGTCCTATTTTTTTTGCTTTTAGAGCTCTTCTCCCCCTCTATCTAAATCCATGTTATGCATATAAAAAGTACCTTTAATGTTCAACAGAATTGCATATTAAACTTCAGTATGTGTAAATCAACAAAGAATGCTGTCAAATAGCAGAATTGCATATTTTAACTTTCATGACATTCAAGAACAAATTGTTTCTAAGAGTTATCATTTCAAGATGAATAGCCTCTTTTTATAACTTCGCCAGACAAAAAATTTCCAAAGAAAACACATATGTTCAACAAAAGAGGCTTCAATCAACACTCGTAAATATAATCGTTCTGGATATGATGGTTACAACCAGCAACACAACAATGAATATTGTCAATAGTCCCATTAACAAAGGTTCCTGAAACAAAGATTGGAAATAATCAAAAAGTTTAGAAAAAGACAAAATAAATAAGATTGAATAGTAATATGAGAACAAAAAACACTATAAGCAATATGATTCGGAAAACCATAATATTTATACATAAGTAAATGGCATCATATTTTTATAGCATTTGATGCCCCTGCTAAATTCAAAGGCTCCTTGTTTGAAACATTGTATATATGCTCATTTTTCAAACATCACCAAAAATATAATCTAAGATGACATTCCATAGGATTTATATCAGTAACACAAAAACTAAACTATACTACCAATTCAGCGGTCCTTATTACTCCATCCGTTCCTTTATTTGTGTCTTAATTTTAAGAGAATTATTTTTCCTATTTATTTGTCATTTTTTAAATTTTAAAGAGCTTATCAATTATAATTTTAATTTAAAATAAGTTTTAATAGTAATCGAAAAAATGATGAGTCAAAATTAATAAGAGAGATAAATGTTTTTTTTTCACATCTAACAAAAAAGAGATATTATATTAGAAAATTAGTTAGTAATTTTAATAAAATTGAAAACATTAAAATTATTTCTTAACATTTGCGCAAAGAACTTAAAGTGAAAGATAGAAAGAGAAGTTGTCTAA
Organism: Acmispon strigosus; assembly: GCA_030819835.1. Taxonomy (NCBI): domain Eukaryota; kingdom Viridiplantae; phylum Streptophyta; class Magnoliopsida; order Fabales; family Fabaceae; genus Acmispon; species Acmispon strigosus. Next base: position 51,943,241 of record JAUAMA010000001.1, read on the forward strand.
CTCAATCATAGGTGAATCAATGATATTTAAGATAAGTGAAATAGAAATTTTATAATTTATTTTTTTATTTTTTATAAATATAACTCTATTGGTTGGGTTAAGTTTGATAATTCCATAAAAAAGGGAGTATAAGGACTGAATACTACTACTACCTCACATCCATTAAGAAATATGGTTAATGTACCAACATTAATTTGTCACCACCAATTTATATTAACGTTTTAAAACTACCCATAAACCACTTATTTCAAGAATGGAAAATGAGAGCCTTTCAAAAAAAAAAAAGAATGGGAAAAGAGAGAGTCTAATTAATGTGATACATTTAATACTACCTACGTTTTACTCCCTCCGTCCCAAAATATAGGGTCATGTTCAGACAATCACGCTTATTAACAAAACATGTAATAAGTTAATTAATATGTTGGTTTTGTTATTTTCTATACAAATATTCCAAATTTACCTCTATTTAAAGTTAGTTGGGAATATGAAAGAAGTAATTAGTAAATGTAGTAATTAAAGTTTTGAAATTTAAAATATAATGAATGCAAGGGGTAAAAAAGGAAAAACTTATTTTTTTTTCCTGAAATCTAGAAGGGGGTCTTATAATTTGGGACACCAAATTTGTCTCTAAAGGGTCTTATAATTTGAGACGGAGGGAGTAGAAAGTTTATTGTTTTAGACTCTCTTAATTTTTTTTCTAAATGTTTGTTGTTTTAGAAAAACAAGACATTTTTAATTTTTTTTTATTTATACTCCATTTAATGAATTATGTCTCACTTATCACATTTGATACTAATCAACCACAGCTCTTCTCTATCCAATATAATCCTCTCCGCCGAAGGTAGAATTTTTTTTTGTTACTAGAAATTAGATTTAATAGTTGCATATAGTACCACCAACAATAAATGTATTTTAGTCAAACGGAAATATCAACAATTATCATTTTAAGCTTTTTGTCAAAACCTTAAACAAACTTTTTGGAGCAGATGTAGTAGAGTATTGAATAACTAAATGAGAGCATTGTTGTTAAAAAATAACAATTATCCACAATTCAAGTTGATTATTATAAAAACATAAATTTGAATCATAGATTCTCTACAACTCCCTCCTACGTCATTACAAGCCATTGATTTTTTAACCAACAATTAGGATTAATCTAAATAAAAGATAACATATTAAATTAAAGAGTTTATTATGATTTATCGGCTACAAAGCCATATACGACATGTTAATGAGGTAAATCGACAAAAAAAACTAGCAAATTAATAATTTCTCGTAATAAGGTGTAAGAATAAATTACAACAAAACAGTAATAATTATATATATGTTTGGATTTATGGTTTGGTTCATTTTTTTTCTCAAACCTAAAATCTGAACCGACCTCATTAGACTTCTCCTTCCTAAACGTAATCTAACCCATGAGTCCAATCAACATGTTTTTTTGGCTTCGGATCAATTTGGGTCGAACGAGTTGATCGTGTCGATCCGGCCGCTTGCACCCTTAATTCAAATAGAACGAAGATATAGCTCCAATTTATTCCTATAGCAAGCAGCAGAGGTACTATTAAGTATGGGCTTGTTTGATTTTTGTTTTTGAAAACAGTTTTCTGTTTTATAAAATTAAAAAACAAAAAAACTTGTTTGGTCAAGATGTTTTCTTAAAATTAATTTAAAAACAGTTTCCTGTTTTTTTGTTTTTAAAACAGAAAAACCAAAACAGAAAAAAGTTGTTTTTGTTTTTTATTTTCATCTTTGTTTCATTAATGACATTACTGTAATTAAAAAAATTAGAAAGTAAAGGTTTTTTATTTTTTTATTTTCAAAAATATTTTTAAAATCATATTACCAAACAAGTTTTTTTCTTTTATTGTTCTAAAAAGTAGTTCTTAAAAACTATTTTAGAAAACAATTTTGAAAACAAAAAAATCGAAAACACAATCAAACACACCCTATATTTCTCTTAACTTTACTTTAATGTGATGTAAGATGTTGACCTCGTTATTTCTAGAGTAATTTCAGCATCGACTGAAACCACCGAATTATTGTTGTTAACACTGAAAATTATGGTATAGAAAAAGGTTGACGCGTCTGTTTGACCTGTTTTCCTTCCTTCGTGGCAATGGTTTCCATCTTTTCCTCTCACTTTCAGAGTGAATTTCCTATGGCTGTGGCAGAGACTTTTCAGTTTCACTCACTATTTATCAACGCCTTGGCATTTGATCTTCCTTAACCTTCACCCTCATCAAGTTTTTTCTTATTCACTAAGCACACCATGAGCCAATCTCAACTGTATGTGATCAATCAAGTGTTCTTCCTCATCCTCTTTCTTATTCTACTCATTTATTTATTTTCTTTGTTGGGTTTTGGGTTATGTAGCTGGGAAACAACATAATAAAATAACATGACATATAATGTATGCTGATTCTTATGGTATTATCTATCTGGTGTTGGATTTTGTGTGGTTGCAGATTTAGCAGTGGAGTCTCGCTCGCACCTTTTGTGACAAGCTCTGGTCTTCTCCCAAGATCATGGGATGTTATCTCCTCTAATCATCATGAAGGCATAGTTTCAAATGTGGGAGTGGGGCTGTCATGGAAAGTTTACAGAGAACCGGATACCGATGTGGTGATTATAGCGTTTGAGGCCACCCCAGAATATTCTTCCAATCTTCAACCCGATTTGGTTTCATCTTCTGAGCTCAGGGAGAAGAATTTCCTTCACTTTGACTTTCTGTGTACCAACAAGTTCCCACTTTTCTATGTTAACAGAACTGCAGTTTCACTCTACTATGAAAATCATCAAAGGCTTGATCATTTGAAGTCCGAGGTAAATGTCCTCCTTTCCCTTGTCATTATATTGTTCTGAGCTTCTTCTGATTTTTATTTGGAAAAACTATTGGATTGTGTGTGGATCATGGTTGTCAAACTCGCGAGTCAACTCGTTGACTCGTACGAGTCAATGAGTCTACCTACCAAAAACGCATCGACTCGCTGAGTGACTCGTTTTTGGAGTAGACTCGGTCAGACTCGGCTGACTCGCGAGCCCAAGTCCGAGTCAGCGAGTCATGGTTTTTTTCCCCTTTCCTCGCAATTCGCTGCACCGCGCCCTCTTCCCTCTTCGCGCAACCTCTGCCTTCTTCTCTAAGCCGCGCCGCCGCCTCATTCCGACGCCTAGAACTGTCGCGCCACCGCTGCAGTCCGTCGCGTCGCGTCGCGAGAGGCATAGCGGCACCGATAGCCGTCGCGATGGCTGCGCGAGAAAGAGACTAGAATCGCAGCCATGGCAGCGCGATTCACAGCAGCACAGGGATAAGGGATTAGGGTTGGAACAATGGGGAAGAAGGATCCAGAAAGTCCAAATAACTCTCGGAATTAGTGGGGGTTATTTTTGGTTTTTCAGATCTATTAGTGGAGGTTACTTTTGGTTTTTCATATCTATTAATGATAGTGGGGGCATTTATGGTTTTCCAAATCTATTAGTGGAGGTATTTATGGTTTTTTGGGTTCTTATAACCCTAAAGAGACACTAATACTTGATTAAGATTTGTGCTGCCTCCCTCGGGCCGCCGAGAGAGCTCTACCAGCCACCGATGAGCCTCCCCCGCTGCCACCAAGCCTCTGACATTCTCCCTCCTTCCTCCTCCTCCTCCTCCTCCTCCTCCTTCCTCATTTTTTCTCCTTCTTCCTCCTCCTTCCTCATTTTTTCTCCTTCCCCCTCCTTCCTCATTTTTTCTCCTTCCTCCTCCTTCCTCTTCTTTTTCATTTTTGGTAGACTCTTACGAGTCTACGAGTCAACTCGACAAGTCGAGTCTACCTACCGAAAACGAGTCTATGTAGACTCACGAGTCTGACAACCTTGGTGTGGATGAATCATGAATGTGTCAATACCACCCTACACAAATTCATAAGTAATTCTAGTGGTGCAGAAATGAGGTGTGAATTTTTTGTTTCTTAAATTTTGTTATTTATAGCATTGCCCCTGCTACAATATATTCTATCATGCAAATTTAGTTCTCTATCTTATAACCAATGAGCATGACAAAGAGTGACGAGTTAGATTGATAGTTATGCATGGATTCATCTAGTTAATTTAGTTTATAAAATTAATGAATGAACTGGTGATGGATATGAAGAATGACTTTCCACATTCTTACATACAGAAAGAAGTGATTTGTAATGTGCATATTGGCATATTTCTACTTTGACAGCACTTTTCTTCACTCAATTCTTTAACCACTTGTACAGTTCTTGAGAAGAGATTTTAAGGGATTACTGCCTGCAAACTTCATGGTGTTTGGGACAAAAGTTGGGTGAACTTTGTCCTGAGAAAATGGATCTTGTACATGATTCTCATCATATGTTGTTCATCTTCTTTAAACCTAATGACAATGCTAATGCAGATCAATAGCTCCCCTCAATTGATTGTTACTGGACTTGCTCTTGGAGGAACAGTTGCTTCTCTCTTCACTTTATCACTGTTAGATAGCATTGGTCCAGGAAAGAAAAGCCCTCTGTGCATCACCTTTGGTTCTCCCCTTGTTGGTGACAAAAAATTCCAAGAAGCCGTATCGCGTAGTTCTACATGGAATTCTTGCTTTCTACATGTTGTCTCTTACAAGGACCCACTTCCCAGGAGGTTTATCACAAACCACACTGCTCCGGCTGCTGCATTGAGTCCTCACACCAGTGCTTACACGCCTTTCGGGACATTTCTCTTGTGTTCTGATGTATACTCTACATGTTTTGAGAACCCTGACTCTATTTTGGCACTTCTTGAGGGCTCAATCCATGATCAGAGTCAAGCTTTTCAGTCCATATATTATGGATTTATAGTAGAAAATCTCCGTCGGAAAGCAATTTGCAGCGACTTAACAGCTCAGGCCGAAGACTTGACGAATTCTAATTCAATTCAAGCAAGTATCAGTTTGCAGTTGTGGGCACTAGGATTGACACCACATATGCAGGTAGGTGAATATTTCTTAGTCCTTAAAGACCTTGCATTCTATGTGAAACTTATTGGACTTATTATGTTCAATTAGGCTACCATTTGATAAAACCAACTTTTTCTGACCTCTTTTCTAAAATTGATTTGGCAGCTAAAGCAACAGCAGGCTATAGACATCAAAATTGCCCTGGAAAAAAATATTATCCAGAAGAGGGAAACATTTGATCCAGCCAGGAAATTGAATTGGGTGAAGATAGACATGGCCAAATTTGAATGGTACAAGAAGTGTTCTAAAAATCAAAATATAGGATACTATGACAGCTACAAGAAGATGTACTTTACAACTGACCAAGATGTTATTAAGTTCCATAAAAACCTCACAATCTACTGGGAAAAGATGGTTGGAGAGGCAGAGATGAAGCCTCAGAGAGAAGGTGCAGCTTTTCGTACCCGTTGGCTCTATGCCGGGACTAATTACAGGAGAATGGTTGAACCGTTAGACATTGCTCAATACTATAGAGAAGGGGGTAAAGACTACATGGGTAAAGCAAGGCCTAAACATTATAAGCAGTTGGAGGATTGGCTGAATGAAGGGACAACAGGCACAAGCAGTTCAAACAGTGTAAACAGACAGAATGTGGCATCAATTTTAACCATTGATTCTTGCTTCTGGGCACATGTTGAAGAGGCTCTCCTTTCATGCAAACGGTTGAAGGATGTGCAATCTAGTGTCACTGAGAAGGAAGATGCAACTAGGAAATTGCTTGAATTTGAGGAGTATGTTTATGTGGGGCTGACAAAGTATGCAGTGTCACCAGAGATTTTCCTGAAGGAAAGCAGCTACATGACATGGTGGAATCAGTATAAGGCAATTAAGGATGCTTCATATAGTTCAAAACTTGCACGCTTCATGAGCAATGCTTACAATTATAATGTGCAGTATATTGAAGGAACTTATAATTTCGACTGAATTATAGTCAACATTCGTGTGGTTTAGCAATGTACAAATGAATCAGGATTTTGATGGGCTCTCATCAGCTGGAATTATTAGGCCCAAGTGGATGGACAAATTTAGCGCTAGTCACTTTATTTCTACGTTTAGCTGTCATATTCTATTCTAGGATGTTGTAAGTAATAAGAAGATCTCACTTGTATGACTCTCTTTAGTTTAAGGGTTCTACCCCTAACTATAAGTTGTAATGTTTGCTCTTAATTGAAGATACTAAGAAAATTGAGCATTAATCTTAAGATTATATTTTCTTTAACTTTTCTGCTTAGATCAATGTTCTGATTTGATAGGGAAATAATTTTCTATCAATTAGTGCTTTCATTTTCCTACTCATGTCGGGAAATATTTTTGTTATCAATTATGTTCTGATTCCAAGCAACCTGGCAACTTTGATTAGTCGGCCTGAAGAACTCACGAAACAAACTAGCACAAGGATTAAAATCAGAACAACCCTTATTAAGCAGATCAATTGCTAACTGAGAATCAGCCTCGATGATAATCTTAGAGAAGCCTTTGGAAATAGCAATTCTAAGACCATGGACAATGCCCCACAATTCAGCTAGCAAGATGGGACAATCACCCATTTTAACAGAGAAACCACAAAGAATCTTGCCCTCATGATCCCAGAGCACACCCCCACACGCAGCTAAATTCCTCTTAGGAACAAAGGAGCCATCAGAATTCATCTTCACCCAAGAGGAAGGAGGAGGGTGCCACTTCAACATAAAAGCTTTATTCATCCTACTAACATGATGAGTAGAAGAAGCAGAAGCAGAAGCATGGTCAAGATCCTTTAAAACAACCAGAGTTTTACTCATAATAGCAATCACTGAATGACCAATACTCTCAAAGATAAGCTCATTTCTAGCTTTCCAAAGATAGTCAACAGTAATACCAAAAACAAGGCACCAAGGAGAACCATAAAGCCTAGTGCAATCAGATAAATTCTGCAACAACCATAGATCCCTATCCAAAAGGAAGACATCAGGCCCAAAGCTAGGAGGGAGTAAATGCGACCAAACATCTGTAGCAAAGGGGCAATCCCTCAGAACATGGAGAGTGGATTCAGTTAAGGAAACACATCTAGGACAGTCACTATTGTCAGCCATATGTCTATACATTCTAACCTCATTAGTAAGGAGAATGTTGCTAGCAGCTTTCCAAAGAAAGAGATGAACTCTTTGAGGACCCTTCCACTTCCAAACAGCTTGAAACAAAATAGAAGGATCACCCTGATTGGCCATAGATAGGAAAGCATAGAATAGAAAAGAGACCACCAGAAGTCAATTTCCAAACTAAAACATCCTCACAGTCATCGGGACAGGGGGGTTTCATGACCAAAATTGAGCTCACAACCTGAGGAAGCAGAAACTGAGCCAAGAGAGCAAGATCCCAACCACCGGATTGACTAACAAAGCTACAACAAGACTTTAAGAGATCCTCCTCAGGGAGGGGGCCAGTAGCAACATCGCAAAGGATCTCAGCACCAGGAAGCCAATTATTTGTCCAAAATTCCACTTTCCTGCCATAACCAATCCTCCAAATCACATTCTGACCCATCAAATCCGAGCTAGCACAAATACCCTTCCTAATATTAGAACAACTTCTTGGTTTCTTGAAAGAAGGGATGGGGTCCTCACCACATTTATACTTAGCTTTCAGAACTCTCACCCACATAGCATTCGACTTCGAGCAAACTCCCCAATTCAGCTTCATCATAAAAGCAAGATTGGTCTTCCTAGAGAACCTTAGGCCAAGACCACCCTGAGACGTATGGGAACAAACTCTATTCCAAGAGGCAAGGTGAATTTTCCTGCTATGGAGATCATCCCCCCAGAGAAAGTCTCTACACTTCCTATCCATTGCATCACAAACTGACAAGGGAAGCAAATTAGGTTGCATAACATAACTAGGAAGGGCAGCAAGAACAGATTTGGTAAGAGTCAATATGCCAGCCAGAGAAAGATTCCTAGCTTTCCAATTAGGTAGCCTTTGATTAGCCTTCTCCATAGCATACTAAAACGTATGTTTATCAATCCTTTTATGATGAAGAGGGACCCCAAGATACTTCCCCAGATCATTTGTCCTCAAAAGGCCAAACTGCTCACTAATCGAACACCTAAAATTATGATGAGTATTATTAGAAAAGTAAATTCTAGTCTTTCCCTTATTCAACTTTTTCCCAGAACTCCCACAAAAGGTGTCAACAACTGACTTAATCACCTCCACCTGCTCAAGAGAAGCTTCAGCAAAGAGGACAAGGTCATCAGCAAAGGAAATGAGAGACAAAACAGGACCTCCTCTGCCCAAATGAATAGGCTTCCAATTTTTCTGTTCCACAGAAAGATCAATAAGGTGGGAAAGTCTCTCCATGCATAAAACAAAAAGGTAGGGGGAGATTGGATCGCCCTGCCTAATACCTCTAGAAGGGAGAAACTCCTGAAGAGTTTCCCCATTCAGAAGGACCCTCATCTTCACTGTAGAAATACAAGCATGGATAAGAGAAACAAAAGATTCAAGAAACTGAGTATCTCTCAAGGTTTCCAGAAGAAAATCCCAACAAACTCTATCATAGGCTTTCTCAAAATCAATTTGATAGCCAGAAATTGAAACCATTTGCAACAGAAGGGAAGGAAAGGCTCCTTCACAGTATAGAGAGATTGAAAAAAGGACGTAGCCAGAAATTCAAGAGTGGTAGCATGGAAGTATCTAGAATTTTTATCCCCAAATTGTAACTAATTGCATCTAGATTTTTGATACCAAAGCACCTCCTCTTGAAAGAGAACATCCTGATATTCTTGCCACAGAGAAGCTTGAAGATCTTCTAGAAAAGGATTACTGCCTCTTCCAAGGCATCTAGCAATACCATTGAGCCTATTAATAAGTCTTATTTTCCTGTTAAAAACATTACCAAAGACCTCTTTATTCCAAACACAACTTATCTTGAAAGAGACCAAGAGCACCATTCCAATTGTCCATTGACCTCCAAACAGATTTAACAAACTAAGGGAATTGGCCATATGAGAGCCAAGCAGCTTGGAACCTTAACGGCCTCCTTCTTCTGTCTTGTCTCAAAACAGGGTTAGTTTTAAGGAGAAGGGGAGAGTGATCAGATTTTAAACAATGAAGATGGTAAACAGTACCATTAGGGAATCTCAGTCTCCATTGCAAATTACACAGCACCCTGTCAAGTCTTTCTTGGATATCCCCCCTCTTCCAAGTATAGGGATTGCCAACAAAACCAACATTAATCAAACCACATCTGCTAACAGTATTTCTTAAAGTCTGAGAACCTCTAGGAGCAGGGATATTGCTGCCAGTTCTTTCATGATCCAGTAGAGTAGAGTTAAAGTCCCCTAACAAACACCAAGGTTCTTCAATGTCAGCAAATAAATTCTCAATTTGAGTCCAAAGGTCCCTACGAGACAAAGGGTTAGGACTACCATATACAGCAGAACAGAGCCATCTTTCCTCATTCCTCACTTTCACATACATATTCAGAAGTTGACTATAGGAAGAGATCACATCAATAGAGCAAAACTAAGAGTTCCATAAACACCAAATCCCACCAAATTGCCCAGCAGAATCAACAATTTCAAATTTGTCAAAACCAAGCTTGCTAGCTATTCTCCTAGCAGACACACCACTCGCATGGGTCTTAAGAAGAATCAGAATCTCAACTTTATTCAGCTTAACCATATGCCTGACCAATTGGAAAAAGCCTCTACTATTAGTACCTTTACAATTCCGGGACACTATCATTAAAAGAAGTGAGAGGGGAGGGAGGAACCCAAGGGTTTAGATCAAAGGAATAATTCCTTCAGCACCTGGCTTCTCAGACAGGCCTGGGGAATCAGCCACTTCCAGCATCAAGCTAGCATCAAGAACTGACAAAGCTTCAGGGGTTAAGTTCTCCATATTATCGGCATTATGAAAGGAGAAAGAGGAAATCACAAGATCAGGGGGCCATTGAATAAGAAATTGTTGGATCTTGGAATTATTGCAGATATATCTATGTTAACATCTGATAACTATTCTACATGTTATATTGGAGATTCAACATTGAGTTACCAAAGCCTTGTTATATTTCCTAGCACCTAAGTTTAAGGATGCAATACCTCATTTTCATGGCTTGATTATAATATCTTTTGATCCTAGAATTACTGATGAAATTTCTATGTTAGTATATGGTGACTTATCTCAATGTGCTTATGGAGATTCGAACTTGAATTACCTAGATTCTATTATATTGGCCTCTATTGTTCATCCTGCTGGTTGGATCAACATTCACACCTGATTGTTGATTGGCATATTACGAGTTCCCTCATGATAATTCAGAGGTTCATCGACCTCATTGGTGTCTCATTATGTCCGTCAGCAATTTACCAATAGTTTTTGAAATCCGTTGGTAAAAACTAATGACGAGCCTAATGTCAACAAATTTTTGGTTATCACTAAGCAGTTAGTAAATTTGCTTTATCGATGATTTTAGATGATTGCATACAATTTTCAGCTACCGGAAATCTTCGTTTTTCTTGTAGTGCACCCTAATGAAGTCTTTGTTATAAAGGCTGCTAACACATTCTCAGATCTCTCCCTCTCATTTATATCATCAATCTTCCTTTAAAGTCTAGTAATCACTTTCTTCTCCCTTGTATTCACCTTGTGGTCATACCAATAGAAGAAGTTGCAACCTTCACTCTCTTCTCTCACCTTCACTTGAAAAAAATAGAATGCCATCATCAAGTCAGTCATACAATGAAAAACAAAAAAAAAATGTAGCCATTATTACCTCAAATCATCCACAACTAAAATAACGCATGCTCCTCATTTCCATGATGTAACAAAGGGAGTTTTAACCCCACAATAAAACATATTATGGATAGGACATGATATTGTAATCTATTGTTTGGGCCAGCAATATATCTTCTCTATCATGTGTAAATGTTATCATGAGCTGGGTTAGAACTTATAGGATAACAGTTATATATTATTTTTCATTATCCTAATATCAAATTAATTTATTTCAATATTTATATGTTATATAATTTATAATAATATTAATTAATAAATATAGAAATATTAATTTTAATAATTGGTTATTATCAATTATTAGTTGTTATTGCTAATTAAAAATGTAATTAATTTATTATGAAAATATTGTATTTACTCATGTAAAATTATAAAATTTTCATTATCACTTTCCACTACTTAGCTAACACTATTTTCAGTATTTATATTAAAATAAAAATAAATAAAGTATTTATTCATTAACAGTGAAGTAGACTACTCACTTATAAATATTAATTTATTAATAGTAAATATAGACTAATTTTCTATTATCATCTCCTATTATTTAAAATTATTTCTCTACTTATATAATAATTTATAATTTAAATATTAAGTACTTTTGAAAAAATATAATTTTAATAATATTTTTGTAATTTAATTAACTTTTATTCTTTATCATTGTCAAGACTAAGTTAAAACCAATTGGTTAACTACATAATTTTAGTTAAGATAGGATCCCTTCAAAAAATATAATAGGCTAATTAATATAAATTAATTTATTTTTAGTTATTTCAAAACATAAACTCATTTATAAAAATATAAAAAATTAAAATTAATAAAATAATCACTTTTAAAAAAAATTAATTTAAAAATTAATTTTTAAAAAGAATTTTGTACTTTTTATTCAAAGGAAAAAAATTTATTGTATTTTTCTTATTTTATATCATATCATGTCATTATCTTGTGCACCTCAAACACATGATAGGATAAAAGTTTATGATGCTCTTATCATATTATGTCCTTATTCAAATCTCTATCGTATTCTGTTTTTATCTTATACTAACCACACAAAATGGGTCCAACTCAACCCACTGTGTTCGATTAGTTTGGACCAAGAAACACGTTGACTGAAAAAGTTTCTATTCCGTTAAAAATATTTGAGAGTTTGATTTCATGTGTATGGGAAAAAAAATGTTATGTGAAAGGATATTGTAAAAAATTATCGGATGAGATATTTATAGTTTTAAATGACTTGGTGTTAATATTTATATTACTTTTGCTACTTTATTAAATATCTATTAACAAGTGGGAAATAAAATGAAAAGGCAGATCTAAATGTAAATTTAAAACAAAAAATCGTAGACTTGAAGAGGAATTTTTATGGTACCACGCGGTTTCCGAAACACCCAAGAAGATGCACTGTGTTTTCCTAAACTCTCAGACTAAAACCACCAATGGTAAAGTTTCGTCGTGCTCTCCCAAATAACAGTGATCAAGGAAGAGAAACGGAGGATCATATTATACTCTCTTTTTACTTTTCTTATTATAACAAACAGGTACATCTTAGTCATTTTTAATTAATTTATATGTGATGCATTAACTAGTTTTTAACAAGAATGCATGGATTTAATTGGACTTTTTTTTCTCCCTTTTCACTTCCATAAGCATAAATGATTTATAAAAATTAATAGTACAATTTGACTAAAATAATCTTATTGGAAAGGCTAGTGGTATCAAATGCAATTATTGTATCTACTTCCTTCATTCTTATATATCTGCTAAAAAAAATTGTTTCTATATATTTGTCCACTAAAGTATAAAGAGAGAATTAATTGATATTTTTCCGAATAATGCACTTGTAAGAACAATAAATGGGGTGAAATAAACTACATTTAAAAAGTAAAATAAGAAAACAGATAATAACTTTTTGAAAATTAATAAAATTAATTGCGCTTCATAATATACGTGTTTATTCTCTTTCTAGACAATTAATATGGAGCGGAGATAGTAATTTATAATAATAAGAAGTAGCTGTGGTTGGTTAATGTAAAAGGTGATAGATGAGACAAAATTAATTAAATGGGGGTACAGATGGAAAAAATTATAAAATATGTCTTGGTTTTCTAATACAACAAGTATTTTGCGAAAAATGAAGAGAGGCTAAAACAACAAAATTTCTCGAATAGAGGTAGTAAGAAAAGTAAGTTTTGAAATTTGATACTTTTTGGTTACAATGAGAATGAAACAGAAATCAAGCAACTATACTACACATAGAAGTGGAATAACATGAGAGGAAGGAGCTCTCCTAACACGCATCAAGCCACTTGTCCGAGAGACGTGCATAACAAAGGCGTCCACAATGCAATTCTGATCCCGACTAATATAAACGAGCTTCACATTCCATTTCCAAGCTAACATGTCCCGAATAGAGAGAATCGTATCACGATTCTAATAACCACAAACGTTTTGAGACCGCATCAGCAGCTTGATCATCTCCCTACGGTCCGAATTAAAAATCAGTCTGAAACGCATTGCCCCCCATATGCACGGGAAAACCAGAACCCGCCATCCTACACCATCAAAGATAAATTGAGAACAACTCTAATAAAATTAAAAATATTAACTAAACATTTTTCCTCTAATTATTCATCTAACCAACCACCCAAGTCGCTGTCTCATAACCGCGAATCTCTCTCCATTTTATGATTAAAAAAAGAAGACACCGTGTGTTGACTTCACATATTTCAAAGACTTAGAGCTCTTTATTAGTAAACCCCATAGGCTCTCTCTTCTCCATAACCATCATCTCATTGATTCCTTCAAATTTTCTTAGTGCCATGACACAACCTATACTGTATGTGATCAATTAAACATAACTCCTTTGGGTTTTTTTTTTACTCATAAATCAAATTAACATGATTTTTTGGTTGCAGATTTAGCAGCGGAATCCAGCTTTCACCTTTGGTCACAAGCTCTGGTCTTCTCCAAAGATCATGGGATGTTATCGCATCTCGTCATGAAGGCATCGATTCCGACGAGGGAGTGGGACTGTCCTGGAAAGTTTACAGAGAACCGGACACGCATGTGGTGATTCTAGCGTTTGAGGCCAAATCAGATTCTTCTTCCAATCTTCAACCTGATTTGGTTCCATCTTCTGATTTGCTTCTCTCTACTGAAAACATTTCAATTTTATCTGTTAACAAAACTGCAGTTTCCCTCTTACAAGAAAATCATCAGAAGCTTGATAAGCTGAAAGATCAGTTGATAACTGAGGTAATTAAGAATCTTCTGAGTTCGATTGTGGATATTTCTCATTAACTTAAGTTGGATTTGAATTCAATTTTGAGCTGCATGAACAATTTACTTTCTATATTGGCTGCAAGTTAGAGCGAAATATCAAATTGAGATCGTGAAATTGAGCTGGTTGACTTCCCCATTTTTGGTCTTGATCCCCAAAATATCGTATTGGTGACTTTGTCTTTGGATACCCATTAGCGTTAGTGCTAACAACCGTTAACACTCACTTTGAGAAAAAGAAAATTGAACGAAACCCTTCTTATAGTTATAGATTGGTATGACAGTATTTTCACAGCAGATATACGAACACACACTTATATACAAGTTAAATCAAAAGTGAAATCACTTATTCTCAATCCATAGAGGGAGATCCGTTCTTTTTTTTTGTCTCGAAGTGAGTACTAACGTTTGTTTGCACTTGTGTCAACATATATGGAAAATATAGCCTTAGGAATGAATAGTATTTCCGGGTGTCGACTTAGTCATTTTTGATGAATTTATTAGTGACTTCAAATATGCATACTTATGTCTTTATATTGTTAAAGCACTTCCCCATTAACTTTCTTCACTCTTTCTAGTCTTTTCTGCAAAGCAGTTCATGCGAAGAACTTTAGCTGAAAGTTAAAACCTGCAAATTTCAGGGTGTTTGTGATAAAATTATGGGGATAGTTTTCTTTTATTCTTTTAACAACAGTGGGCGAAATTTCATCTTACAGTACATCTTCTGCATGTCTCTAGGCATATATAGGTCTTCCCAGCACAGCAATCCCTTATATAATTAACAATCTTAATGCAGATTGATGCCAAATCATCCACCACCAAATTGATTGTTACTGGACGTGCTCTTGGAGGATTAGTTGCTTCTCTGTTTACTGTATCACTACTAGAAAGCATTGGTTCAGGAGAGAAGCGCCCACTCTGCGTCACCTTTGGCTCACCCCTTGTTGGTGACAAGAAATTGCAACAAGCCATATCCCGTAGTTCTAAATGGAGTTCTTGCTTTCTACATGTCGTATCACACAAAGACCCGCTTCCAAGGCTCTTCAATTCAAAGAGTGGCTACATGCCTTTTGGAACTTTTCTCTTCTTTTCTGATACAAGCTCTACTTGTTTTGAGAACCCTGACTCTATTTTGGAAACTCTGGTGGCATTGGGCTCAATCAATGCTCAAAATCAAGGATTTCAATCTTCTGAATATGGAAATATAGTGGAGAATCTTAAACCAGTGTGCAGTGATTTTACTACTCAGGCTGAAGATACATTTCATTCAGAATCATTACTTAAAAGTTGTATCAGTTTGCAGTTGCAGGCACTAGGATTTACACCACATATGCAGGTACGTGAATATCTTCTCTTGCTTGAAATACTAGAATTGTCCGAATGAGTCTTATGCAGACTAATTTTTTTGCAATGTGACTAGTATTTTGTTACCTTAAATCCAAATTTTCACCACATTTTTTATTGGCAGGAGCAAAAACAGATCATTGATTTCAATACTCTGGAAACAAATGAAAAAAAACTTATTATGAAGAGGAGGATAAATTTTGATCCACCGAAGAAATTGAATGAAATGAAGGGGTACCTGGCCCAACTTGAATGGTACAAGAAGGTAACTAAGGATCAGGGCATAGGGTACTATGACAGCTACAAGAACATGTACGATCGAAGGGACATTGATGTTATTCAGTTCCACAAAAAGCTGACAATTTACTGGGAAAAGGTGGTTGAAGAAGCAAGATTGAAGCCTCCCAAAGAAGGTTCGGCTTTTCGTACCCGTTATCTCTATGGTGGGACTACTTACAGGAGAATGGTTGAACCCTTAGCTATTTCTCAGTACTATAAAGATGGGCGTAAAGATGAGAGTGAAGACTATAAGAGCAAAAGGTCTAAGCACTTTGAACTGTTGGAGCAGTGGCTGAAGGATGCGAGCGAAAAGGACAAAAAGAATTTGGAGAGTACAAGTAAGCAGGGTGTGAAAGCTATTTTAACCATGGATTCACTCTTTTGGGCACATGTAGAAGAGGCTCTAATTTCATGCAGAGAGTTGAATGCTGCCAAAGAGAAAGAAAAGGCATTGAAGAAACTGGATGAATTTGAGAAGTATGTTTATGGGCAGCTTAAGGATTATGCAGTATCCCCTGAGATATTCTTGGAAAAAAGCAGCTTCATGCGTTGGTGGATTGAGTATAAACGAATTAAGGGACCTTCATATAATTCACCACTCGCCAGCTTCATGAATGATGTTGACAAGCGTAACAAATATGCTTTGGGAGCTTATGATTTCCCCTGAAGTAGAAGAACTAAATAATGAAGTGTGTATCTTAGTATAATATATTTCTAAGTAATAAAAGCGTGTCTCTTTGTGTAATAGATTAGGGTTGAATTCTGAAGCTAATAGCTCATGTATTTGAAAGCCTTAATATTCGAAGTTGTTTTGTGTTTTTTCAATTGTTAATGTTTCAGCACAGCTTTTACATGTGATTGGCAAATCTTACAATTGATGTACAAGAATTACAAGTTACAACATGTAGTCCAATAGCGTGTTGGAGTTGTTGCTGGTTAGCGGCAGTAAGGAAATAGATATCAAGCAACTGGCGAGCATCAACAGATGAATAAACAAAAGGAGAAATAGCCAATTAGTGCCACTAAATATACGATTGGAGGGTGTAACATATGATTAGTTTGATACCTTGACACATACGAGACTAATGAGATCATCTATGTTAGCATGGGGTGAATTTTCTCAGATGTTCAAGGACTATTTCCTTCCGAAGAGTGTCAGAGATGGTTTGTGTCATGAGTTTAAGTTTTTGGAATAAACTGAAGCTGATGATATGATTGTATAGGTTACAATGCTTGTTTTACAGGGCTTTTTAGGAATGCTTCCTGCCCTATTATAGAGGAAATGTGTGTAAGAGGTTTAAGAGAGGATTCAGGGAGTATTTGTTTAGATCTGTGTTGGATTAAATTGTTCTATTTTTGTTGAGGTTGAGTTTAGGTTGAGTTTGACCATTCGTATTGAGTAGTGGAGACCTCTGTGGTACGGTACTGGTACCGGGAATAATACGAGTACTGGGTACGTGATTCTTAAAAAAAATACGGGTATGTTTATATATAATATAAATATTTATATAAAAACACACATAAGGAGATAATATTTTCAACATAGTAGCTAAATATCTTTACAATAAAAAAGCCTATGACATAAATTATTGTAAAAAGCTAAGATATTAAAAATTTGTACACATTGCAAGAAAGGAAATATGAATTTAGTAATTTATATACCATCAACTAATGCAGGGGAGCATTGGTTAGGAAAAAATGAGATAATGAAGTGCTCAACAAGTACCCACGAGTACCGGTACCGGGTACGTATCCGGTACAGGTACGAATGCCAAAATGGAGTACCCATGCTCCATAGGTGGAGACGCAGTAATGTACAAGCTTCTCGTAAGAAACATTTACTTGAAAAGTAAGAAAGTAGTCACCCCATATATGATACCCCCACGATTTTGTGGGTATGGTACCTTCATGACATGTTCAAATAGTAAAATGACATGTGTAATATTTTTTTTTTTCATTTCTCCATTTCTATATGTCATATTTAAATGGAAATTAAATTCTGTTTTAAATTTCATCAAGGTTTTGTTTGCAAATGTGTGAAAGTAAATCTGATAAGGTTGGGTTTTACCATGAGTGAGATTGAGTTTGAAGTATTTAGGGCTTTAAATGAGACATCTATTGGGAGAGACCTACTCACTTAGGTTATGTTTGGCACGCATAGCTGATAAGCTAGCTAAAAGCAGAAAAAACTATATAATTTAGTTTAAATTATTTATCATCTTAAAAGTATAATATTATTTTTTATTAAATTAAATAGAACCAAACAAATAAATTGATAAGATGGGTAAAGATGAAATTTTAATAAAATTATAAAGATAAAAATAAGAATAAATTTAATAAGCTTTAAACTATAAGCTAGCTTAGGTAGCTTGTTATAAACATTTTAAGCTACTAAAATAAATTTGTTGGCACCTAAAAATCCGTAACAGCTAGCTAGGAGCCGAAGGGCCACTCGAGTCGATTGGGGGACATTGTCGACCAGAATAGTAGCCGATTCGAGTGGGTCTAGCCGATTGGTAGCACAAGTCATCGACCGAAGCGAATCGAGTGTACAAGAAGATTCAGGGAAGATGCAGAAACGTATACTTCAAGTAGGATGAGTAACTAGGTTTGTAGAAGCTTTCCACGTACAAAAGAAGTTAGTGGGCTCGCTCCCACGGAAATAGGAGAAAGTGATTGCTAGCTAGTCGATGCAATGGTTGAACGAATAAAACAAAGCCTTTAGGTTGACAAGGAAAGAGGGAACGATGATACCCCACGATTTTGTAAGCACTTGTAATGATCGGAGAACGTGGGGTGTCGCATGTTCCTTCCAACTGCCAAGTAGTTAATCGATTTGCCTCTATAAATAGAGGAAGGGTCATTTGTACAAAGACACACAATCAATCAATCAAAATCTACCAATTTCCCGCATTTTATCTTTATTTTACTTTTCACCACTTTACTTTTCAATCATTTAAATTCTTTATCGCTTTCTGTAATTTATCTTTCAGCTGATTTACGGCTTTCAGCCTTTATTTTCTTTATTGCTTTTTAGCCCTTTACATTCCTTGGGAGTAGACCTTAGTTCGTAGCCAAAGTCCTATTTCAGCATCCTTCAATAGCGAGGCACTAAGAGCTTTTTGGAGTATCTTAGGAATCCATATTGAGGAACATAGTTCCTTCCTCGAGCAATCGCTTGATTAGGGAACCATAGTTGGTTTTCCAACCGACCGCACGGCTTTCGGATTGACATAATCCATTTCCTAATCGACCAAATCTATTTGTGAACCAACAAAACTCTTTTACCAAACATTTCTAAAGAGTTTTTAAGCTAGTAAAATAAGTTTTAAGCTAGTCAAATAAGCTTAAAGCTAGCTAAAATGTCATGCAAAAATAATTTTAATGTGATCTCCGAATCTCGAGAAAATTAATATATGAGGATACCTTAGTAATAAAAAGAGGTGATGGGGTAACTCACTAGGTTGAGCTAAGGGTGATGGAAAGTGAAGGGCCAGGGTTGAAACCCTGGAAAAGAAATATTTATAATTTATTAACAACTACTCCCTCCGTTTCAAAATGGTTGAAGTTTTAGCTTTTGCTAGATTTTTCAAAATAGTTGTAGTTTTGCAACTCTAATGCATTTTATTCTATTTTACCCTTTATACCCTTACTGGTTAATTAATTCAAAAGTTCACCGATAAATTACCACTCACCCATCACTTACTAAAATTCCATAGACTAATAAATTACCACCCACCCATTAACCTACCACAATTATCTCTATTGCTTTCTCAGTCCACCTTCTTTTTCTTTTACTTTGAATTCTCTCTTATAATCTCAATGGTCACATAAGAAAGAGAACTACACATTAAATTCACTCACAATATATACTTACTCCACACGAAATAGTACATGCTGGAATTAATGAGTGGAAAATTGTAAAAGAATAAATACTAGTATGGATAAAAATAAATAGGGGTACTTCAGAAAAAATATTTATGTAATAATTACCTCTACAATAGATAAAACTACAACCATTTTGCAATTGAGGGAGTAATAATTAACATTCGTGTATCAACCGTGTTGTCTTAAAACCGCGAATATCTCTCTCCATTTTATCATTAAATAAAGTAGAATCGGTGTGTTGACTTTAACAAATACAATTTTCTTTGCAATTTCAAAGACTTTGATCTGTACATATAAATCTCATAGCTCGTCTCCTCCATAACCATCATCTCAGTTATATGCTAAGAACTCACTGAGTCCTTCTTCTACTCTTCCAAGAACCATGACACAATCTATACTGTATGTTAAGTTAATGTAATCAGTGTTTGGGTTTTAGTTTTACTCATATTCATTCATATATAAATCAAACTACATTGCTGTTTTTGGTTGCAGATTCAGCAGTGGGCTCCAGCTTGCACCTTTTGTGATAAGCTCTGGTCTTCTTCGTAGATCATGGGATGTTATCTCATCTCAACATGTTTCAAATGAGGGAGTGGGAG
This sequence comes from Acmispon strigosus, assembly GCA_030819835.1. Taxonomy (NCBI): domain Eukaryota; kingdom Viridiplantae; phylum Streptophyta; class Magnoliopsida; order Fabales; family Fabaceae; genus Acmispon; species Acmispon strigosus. Next base: position 51,963,392 of record JAUAMA010000001.1, read on the forward strand.
GGCTGTCCTGGAAAGTTTACAAAGAACCTGATACTGATGTGGCCATTATAGCGTTTGAGGCCACATCAGATTCTTCTAATCTTCAACCGGATTTGATTTCATCTTCTCATCTCAGGGACAAGAACAATTTCCCTCACTTTGATTTTCTATTTACCAAGAACATACCACTTTTCCATGTTAACAGCTCTGCAGTTTCACTCTTCTCTGAAAATTATCACAAGATTATTGATCACTACAAATCTGAGGTACATACATCTCCTTTTCATTATTCCAAGGTGGGAAATCATTGACTTAATTTTGATTTGATTGAATTTTGAACAACTAATTAAGGGTTTGACTTTTATGTGTGGAATGTTCAAGCTTATTAACACTCTTGAATTGAATTGAGCTGTTTGACTTGCCAATTATAGCATGTTTAGAAATCTATCTACAATCAATTCTAGAGGCCATAATTGATTATGGGATAAAAGTAATTTGGGGGATGAATTAAGAACAGGTCTGAAATAGGAGTGTGAAATTTTTGTTCCAGATATAATTAACAATCTTAATTAATGCAGATTATTTCCAACTCATCCACTTCCAAGTTAATTGTTACTGGACATAGTCTTGGAGGATCAGTTGCTTCCCTCTTCACTATATCACTACTAAACAGCATTGGATCAGGAAATAATCGCCCACTCTGCATCACCTTTGGTTCACCCCTAGTTGGTGACCAGAAATTGCAACAAGCCATATCTCGTAGTTCTAATTGGAAATCTTGCTTTCTACATGTTGTGTCACACAAAGACCTGCTTCCAAGGCTCTTCATTCCAAATTCAACCAGTGCCTACAAGCCTTTCGGAACATTTCTCCTGTGTTCTGATGCAAGTTCTACTTGTTTTGAGAACCCTGACTCTACTTTGGAATTTCTCATGGCATTTAGCTCAATTCAAGCTCAAAATGAAGGATTTCAATCTGCTGAATATGGAAACATAGTGAAAAATCTCAACCTTAAAGCACTTCACACGGATTTTACTACAAAGTCTGAAGACTTGACTTCTCCAGCAGAATCACTAGCAAGTTGTATCAGTTTGCAGTTACAGGCACTAGGATTGACACCCCATATGCAGGTAGCTCAATATCTTCTCTTCCTTGATTAGCCTTTTTTTAGTCTCATAATGTGCAATCTGACTCCTATTTTGTAACCGATAATCCATTTTTTTAAAACCTCATTTTTACAATTGATTTGGCTGCAGCAACTAGAGGACAATGATTTCAATAATCTGGAAACAAGTATGAAGCAGCAAGAAGAAGGATTTATTAAGAAGAGAAGGACAGCATTTGATCCATCCAGGAAACTGAATCAGATAAAGGAAAATATGGCCCAACTTGAATGGTACAAGAAAGAGACTAAAAATCAGGGAATTGGGTACTATGACAGCTACAAGAACATGAACTCACCATGGGACAATGATGTTGTCCAGTTCCATAAAAGGCTAAAAAATTACTGGGAAAAGATGGTTGAAGAAGTAGAGACGAAGACTCAGACAGAAGGAGCGGCTTTTCGTAAAGGCTGGCTCTTTGGTGGGACTAGTTACAGGAGAATGGTTGAACCCTTAGCTATTGCCCAATACTATAGAGATGGGGGTGAAGACTATGTGACAAAGGAAAGGTCAAAACACTTTAAAAAGTTGGAGGAGTGGTTGAAGGAAGACGCTAAGGAGAAAAAGAAGTTGGAGAGTACAAGTAAGAAGAATGTGGAAGCTATATTAACCGTAGACTCATGCTTTTGGGCACATGTTGAAGAAGCTCTCCGTTCTTGCAAAGAGTTGATAGTTGCTAAAGAAAAAGAAGAGACATTGAAGAAATTGGTTGAATTTGAGGAGTATGTTAATGACTTGCTCAAGAAGTATGCAGTATCCCCAGAGATATTCTTGGAGAAAAGTAGCTTTATGCGTTGGTGGAATGAGTACAAAGGAATTAGAGGAACTTCATATAGTTCACCACTCACCAGCTTCATGAACGATGCTAGAAACCGTAAGCAGTATGCTTTGGGAGCTTATGATTTTCCTTGAAGTACAATAAATGGAAGATGTTACTAAATGAAGCATATCTCGGGTGAATTTACTGTAAAAGTGTCTAAAAAACAAAGTTGATGGATAATATAGCTTCTGTCTCATAAGTGTATTATGATTTCATTGTGAAGCTAGTAACTCTTGTATTTGGAAGTCTTGTTATTAAACTTTTCTATTCTAAGTGGAAGTCTTTTTTATGTAATGTTTTTCACAAGATTACTTTTTCCCTCTATCACAACTGATCTCACACTATCCTAAAGAAACCCCAAAAAGTACTGCAAGAATAGTTTTCAGCTACAATGGAAGCCATTTCTTTTTCTTCTGGTACAGCGAAAATGAAGAGAGGAGAAACAAAAGAAGCACATCCTTGCTACTATATTTTGTCTATTTCCCATTTTGCTGATGATTAAACAGCTATATGTTTGAGACACTGGGATTAAGCAAAGCTACTCTGAGGAAGTCCATATCATTTTCCAAGATAGTTATATGTTTCTCTGCCATTGTCACCCATGCCTCAATTCCCTCATCAGTTTCCATCAACACTACTGTGTTTGGAATAGTTTCCTTAGTACCTCCACTTTGAGCCAGCCATATAGGTTTCCCCCAACCAAAGTTCAATTCTCTGAATCCCATATTAGCCCAGCTTGTGAACACAAATGAAATTGGGTTTTTGGTGGCCGCCCCTTCAAGCATTAAATCCGCACACTCATCACTCCACAAAAAACCAGGATCATTCTGCAGTTTAAGAAACAATTCCTTAGTGAGCTTTCCAATTCCTTGTTTCAAAATCATAACCAAATCTCTAATATTAGTGTTCTTATCAGGATTATCATAAAGCACCACTGCAGGCCACAACAAGTTCCCAATAGAATGCTGTGAGAATGGCTCTCCCATCCTTTTCCTCATGTCCACAACATGTAACACAACCACTGGCATTGTTCTGTCACAAAGTTCCTTCATCCATGCTACAATCATGTGTTTACATATGAATGAAGACACCACCTCGTAACGTGTAGGCTTCTTGCAGATTCCATCATTTTCAAACATGGCTTTGAGGTCATTGATGGATTTGGCATCAAACAAGAATCTTCTTGTGGTGCACTTTACTTCTATCTCTGAGCCTTTATTCATATTCAACACACCAGCGCGTACACCAAAGGTGTTTCTCGGAGGGAAGGAAGAAGAAGCAGAAGAAAAATCTGGCCATGATATTTCATCCCTTGATCCTCTATACATAGCAGACCAAGTTTTTAGAAAGGCACTGCATGAACATGCATCTAGGATGGTGTGGAGATTGCACAAACCAATAGCTATCCCTCCACACTTGAAAATGTTCACTTGGACTAGTAGTTGGGGCAAGACTTGTTGGTAGGGGTGCACCTTGTTTGACTCACATGGAAGAAATTTGTTTACCAATTCTAATTTTGGTGGTTTGAGGAACTCTTCCATGGTGATGTTTATTGAGGATTCCGTGTAAATTGCACCTTCATCATTGCAATTGATGGAGGAGGAATCACTTCTTCTACCTGCAAGAGGGTAGAAAATGGTTAGTGTCTCGGACAGTGATTTTTGTAATTGAGCTGAAACCTCTGAGAATCCTTGCATGTCATTGGTTTTGCGGTAAAATAGGATTATTGGGAAATAGGTGTTGAGTTGAAACACATCAAACAAACATAGTTTGTAGGTTTGACATTCATTGGAAGTTGGCAATGAAGGTTTAATGATTCTTCTTGATGTAAAGTTGATTTCCATTCTTAACTATAATACAATCTTGTTTTCCAGGTATGAAGAAGAGAGATCTTATAACAATTGTGTTCACATCCATTTATGTTTGTATCTGATAAACGCTAAACACGTTAGTTAGAAGAATAGAAGTTATCAATTACCATTAAAACATACTTGATGTTATGATTTTCATATAGGAAACTCTAATTTGAAGAAACTCCTACACTAATGCTTATTACTCCGTTAGATGTAGTTATTAATAGTGGATAATTACAAAAATTAACCAACAATTTAAACATCTAACCTATTTTATTTTTTGAAATAAAACAACATAGTTGAATATGAGTAGTGAATAATAGTTGAACACAGTACAACAATGAGTATGAGTATGAATAGTGAATACAGTCGACGCAGACACCACGTATAACAAAGTCATGAATCACACATATTTTCCACTGGGATGAAGGTTTGTTCTGGGAACAAGGAACTAGAAATTAGGTTTAGAAAAGAGTCCATTTTACAATAGAAAATCATCTTATTTATAGGTGAGGGGAGAAAACCTAGCTATGTCTCTCTAATGGGCTTTTGGGCCTCAAAATGCTCGGCCCAACAACCTTAAATCTATGTCTCCCTGGTCTCCTAGCTCGCCATATGCCAGTCCTCGTTCTGGTCGCCTGGTCGCCCTCTACTGGACGAAGTGCTCACCATGTCCACAAGCCCACAAGATAGTATAAAAGTGAAGTGTGTCTTCATAAGTCTTCATGGCTCGCCACCAAGGAAAGTAGTCACCAAGTCCAAACTTGGCAAAGATACATATAGTTTTTAAATGAAGGCTTTAAGAAATGTCCACGTGAACATAACTTTTCATTAAAGTTGGAGGAAGAAGGGAATACTTATTGTCAATTAATTGAGTTTGGAATGACTAATCTTGATTTGATGCATTATCTAGATCACATAGAAGTAATGTAATAAACTAATGAATATTTTATTTCTTAAAAGAAGTATGTTCTAGAGCTCTTATATACAAGTTTCAAATGTAGGGTTGCAATCATGTAAGAACTCTAATCGAGTACGGTTTGAAGCTGAACAAAGATCGTAAAGGAAAGGAGGTATACAACACACTCTTCAAACAAAATATGGGTAGCTTGATGTACTTAACTACAACAAGTCTTTTGACAAAAAAAAACTACAGCAAGTCTAGAAATAATGTATTTTGTCAACTTAATAAGCAAATACATGGAAAGTCTAACTAGACACATCTCTTAGATGTTAAAAGAATCTTTTGTAATTTGAAGGGAATTAAAATATTTGTTTATATTTTAAGAAATGTGAAAAGTGAAAGTTAATTAGTTCTTTTTTTTTTTTACATTAAAGCTGTAGGGAGTCTTCCCATTAACCTTTCTCATTTGTTATTACACTCACTAGAAGGAGAGTCCTAGTAAAACCATTAAAATAAAATAAAAAGCGAAAAATATTTTTATAATTTCTAAAAAATGAATGCTTAATTTTAGTTTCTCATGTTAAAAATGTCTCATTGTGCTTTCTCATTTCTCATGTTGTCTTGTTTTGGTAAGAAACAAGTAAGGTATCTCAATTCTCAATGTTGCCCAACAAGCCTCCACACTCTATTCCTCTTTCCTTCAACCTCTGAATCCCCCATTCCTCTTCGTCACCAAAACACCACCGTCCTCCTTCACCACCAAACCTTCGATCTCTCCTTCCACACCACCACCCCCCCGATTCTCTCCGCTGCTGAACCATCACCACCGATGGCTCTTTCCAGTGTGGCCTGAAGCGCCGACACCACCGTTCATCCTGACCACTGCTGCTGCTTGCCATCGAACACCCACTCCACTGAACCGCCACCACCGCTGAGTCCATTTCTTTTTTTTTAAGAAATGGAGAAATAGTCTGAATATTTATAAAAGATGGGAGAGGCATTAATCATTTTTAAGTAATTAATTCAAAAATTCTAAAATAAATTAAATAATTTAAAATTAATTATATTTGAAATATTTTTAAAATATACTGAATATTTATATTATAACTAAAAAACCATTTTAAATTAAGTTCTGCAATATGGAATTTAAAATCCTTAGGGATATTAATTCTAAAAAATCCGAATTTGAAATGTAAAGATAATATGTTTCCTTCCAACAATTTCACAATTTTAAATATGTAATTCAAAATTAATGTTATAAATAAATTGTAATCAAGTTTATTAATTAATTGTCATAAATAAATGATATAATTAATAAAGAGTTGATCTTCTTTCCATATGTAAATAAAAAAATAAAGAGTTGATCATTTTTAAATATAAAATGAAATTCTATCAATTTAAATTTTTTTAAATCATTACACGTGTCAACATATAATGAAGTCCTTTTTTAAGAGTGGCTGATTCACAAATAGTACATACATTAATAGATATCAACTATACAAATGTCATGAGATTTGACTGTTGCAGTATTTGTGTAATTTGATATCATTATAGGTGTTGTTGATGTTTTCCTGGCACAATTGAGTGGAAAAGAATTTGAAGAAAACGGATTGATAAAGGAGGAGTTGTTGATAAAGCAGAAAAAACTATATAACTTAGTTCAAATTATTTATCATCTTAAAAGTATAATATTAATTTTTATTATATTAAATAGAACCAAACAAATAAATTGATAAAATGGGTAAAGATGAAATTTTAATAAAATTATAAAGATAAAAATAAGAATAAATTTAATAAGCTTTAAGCTATAAGCTACCTTAGGTAGCTTATTATAAACATTTTAAGCTACTAAAATAAACTTGTTGGCACCTAAAAATCCGTAACAGCTAGTTAGGAGCCGAATGACAACTCTAGTCGATTGGGGGACATTGTCGATCAGAATAGTAGCCGATTCGAGTGAGTCTATTCGATTGGTAGCACAAGTGATCGACCAAAGTGAATCGAGTGTACAAGGACAAGATTCAGGGAAGATGCAGAAGCTTAGACTTCAAGTAGGATAAGTAACCAGGTTTGTAGAAGCTTTCCACGTACAAAAGCAGTTAGTGGGCTCGCTCTCACGGAAATAGGAGAAAGTGATTGCTAGCTAGTCGATGCAATGGTTGAACGAATAAAACAAAGCCTCTAGGCTGACAAGGAAAGAGGGAACGATGATACCCCACGATTTTGTAAGCACTTGTAATGATCGGAGAATGTGGGGTGTCGCATGTTCCTTCCAACTGCTAAGTAATTAATCGATTTGTCTCTATAAATAGAGGAATGGTCATTTGTACAAAGACACACAATCAATCAATCAAAATCTACAAATTTTCTGCATTTTATCTTTATTTTACTTTTCACCACTTTACTTTTCAGTCATTTAAATTGTTTATCACTTTCTGCAATTTATCTTTCAGCCGATTTACGGCTTTCAACCTTTATTTTCTTTACTGCTTTTCAGCCCTTTACATTCCTTAGGAGTAGACCTTAGATCGTAGCCAAAGCTCTATTTCAGCATCCTTCAATAGCGAGGCACTTAGAGCTTTTTGGAGTATCTTAGGAATCCATATTGAGGAACATAGTCTCTTCCTCGAGCAATCGCTTGATTAGGGAACCATAGTTGGTTTTCCAACCGACCGCACGGCTTTCAGATTGACATAATCTATTTCCTAATCGACCAAATCTATTTGTGGACCAACAAAACTCTTTTACCAAACATTTCTAAAGTGTTTTTAAGCTAGTGAAATAAGTTTTAAGCTAGTAAAATAAGCTTAAAGCTAGCTGAAATGTCATGCAAAAATAACTTTAATGTGATCTCCGAATCTCGAGAGAATTAATATATGAGAATACCTTAGTAATAAAAAGGGGTGGTGGGGTAGCTCACTTGGTTGAGCTAAGGGTGGTGAAAGGTGAAGGGACAAGATTGAAACCCTGGAAAAGAAATATTTGTAATTTAATAATAACAACTCCCTCTGTTTCAAAATGGTTGTAGTTTTAGCTTTTGCTAGATTTTTTAAAATGGTTGAAGTTTTGCAACTCTAATGCATTTTATTCTATTTTTCCCTTTATACGCTTACTTAGTGATTAATTAATTCAAAAGTTCACCAATAAATTACCACTCACCCATCACTTACTAAAATTCCATAGACTAATAAATTACCACCCACGCATTAACCTACCACAATTATCTCTATTACTTTCTCAGTCCACCTTCTTTTTCTTTTACTTTGAATTCTCTCTTATATTCACAATGGTCACATAGGAAAGAGAACTAGACATTAAATTCACTCACAATATATACTTACTCCACACGAAATAGTACATGCTGGAATTAATGAGTGGAAAATTATTATTTTTTGAATAAATGAGTGGAAAATTGTAAAAGAATAAATGCCAGTATGGATAAAAATAAATAGGGTATTTCAGAAAAAATATTTATGTAATAATTAGCTCTACAATAGATAAAACTACAACCATTTTGCAATTGAGGGAGTAATAATTGACATTCGTGTATCAACCGTGTTGTCTTAAAACCGCGAATATCTCTCTCCATTTTATCATTAAATAAAGTAGAATCTGGTGTGTTGACTTTAACAAATACAATTTTCTTTGCAATTTCAAAGACTTTGATCTGTACATATAAATCTCATAGCTCTTCTCCTCCATAACCATCATCTCAGTTATATGCTAAGAACTCACTGAGTCCTTCTTCTACTCTTCCAAGAACCATGACACAATCTATACTGTATGTTAAGTTAATGTAATCAGTGTTTGGGTTTTAGTTTTACTCATATTCATTCATATATAAATCAAACTACATTGCTGTTTTTGGTTGCAGATTCAGCAGTGGGCTCCAGCTTGCACCTTTTGTGATAAGCTCTGGTCTTCTTCGTAGATCATGGGATGTTATCTCATCTCAACATGTTTCAAATGAGGGAGTGGGAGGGCTGTCCTGGAAAGTTTACAAAGAACCTGATACTGATGTGGCCATTATAGCGTTTGAGGCCACATCAGATTCTTCTAATCTTCAATCGGATTTGATTTCATCTTCTCATCTCAGGGACAAGAACAATTTCCCTCACTTTGATTTTCTGTTGACCAAGAACATACCACTTTTCCAAGTTAACAGCTCTGCAGTTTCACTCTTCTCTGAAAATTATCACAAGATTATTGATCACTTCAAATCTGAGGTACATACATCTCCTTTTCATTATTCCAAGGTGGGAAATCATTGACTTAATTTTGATTTGATTGAATTTTGAACAACTAATTAAGGGTTTGACTTTTATGTGTGGAATGTTCAAGCTTATTAACACTCTTGAATTGAATTGAGCTGTTTGACTTGCCAATTATAGCATGTTTAGAAATCTATCTACAATCAATTCTAGAGGCCATAATTGATTATGGGATAAAAGTAATTTGGGGGATGAATTAAGAACAGGTCTGAAATAGGAGTGTGAAATTTTTGTTCCAGATATAATTAACAATCTTAATTAATGCAGATTATTTCCAACTCATCCACTACCAAGTTAATTGTTACTGGACATAGTCTTGGAGGATCAGTTGCTTCCCTCTTCACTATATCACTACTAAACAGCATTGGATCAGGAAATAATCGCCCACTCTGCATCACCTTTGGTTCACCCCTAGTTGGTGACCAGAAATTGCAACAAGCCATATCTCGTAGTTCTAATTGGAAATCTTGCTTTCTACATGTTGTGTCACACAAAGACCTGCTTCCAAGGCTCTTCATTCCAAATTCAACCAGTGCCTACAAGCCTTTCGGAACATTTCTCCTGTGTTCGGATGCAGGTTCTACTTGTTTTGAGAACCCTGACTCTACTTTGGAACTTCTCACGGCATTTAGCTCAATTCAAGCTCTAAATGAAGGACTTCAATCTGCTGAATATGGAAACATAGTGAAAAATCTCAACCTTAAAGCACTTCACAAGGATTTTACTACAAGGTCTGAAGACTTGACTTCTCCAGCAGAATCACTAGCAAGTTGTATCAGTTTGCAGTTACAGGCACTAGGATTGACACCCCATATGCAGGTAGCTCAATATCTTCTCTTCCTTGATTAGCCTTTTTTTAGTCTCATAATGTGCAATCTGACTCCTATTTTGTAACCGATAATCGATTTTTTTAAAACCTCATTTTTACAATTGATATGGCTGCAGCAACTAGAGGACATTGATTTCGATAATCTGGAAACAAGTATGAAGGAGCAAGAAGAAGAATTTATTAAGAAGAGAAGGACTGCATTTGATCCATCCTGGAAACTGAATCAGATAAAGGGAAATATGGCCCAACTTGAATGGTACAAGAAGGAAACTAAAAATAAGGGAATTGGGTACTATGACTGCTACAAGAACATGAACTCGCCATGGGACAATGATGTTGTCGAGTTCCAAAGAAAGCTAACATATTACTGGGAAAAGATGGTTGAAGAAGTAGAGACGAAGCCTCAGACAGAAGGAGCGGCTTTTCGTAGACGCTGGCTCTTTGGTGGGACTAATTACAGGAGAATGGTTGAACCCTTAGCTATTGCCCAATACTATAAAGATGGGGGTGAAGACTATGTGACAAAGGAAAGGTCAAAACACTTTAAAAAGTTGGAGGAGTGGTTGAAGGAAGACGCTAAGGAGAAAAAGAAGTCGGAGAGTACAAGTAAGAAGAATGTGGAAGCTATATTAACCGAAGATTCATGCTTTTGGGCACATGTTGAAGAAGCTCTCCGTTCTTGCAAAGAGTTGATAGTTGCCAAAGAAAAAGAAGAGACATTGAAGAAATTGGTTGAATTTGAGGAGTATGTTAATGACTTGCTCAAGAATTATGCAGTATCCCCAGAGATATTCTTGGAGAAAAGTAGCTTTATGCGTTGGTGGAATGAGTACAAAGGAATTAGAGGAACTTCATATAGTTCACCACTCACCAGCTTCATGAACGATGCTAGAAACCGTAAGCAGTATGCTTTGGGAGCTTATGATTTTCCTTGAAGTACAATAAATGGAAGATGTTACTAAATGAAGCATATCTCGGGTGAATTTACTGTAAAAGTGTCTAAAAAACAAAGTTGATGGATAATATAGCTTCTGTCTCATAAGTGTATTATGATTTCATTGTGAAGCTAGTAACTCTTGTATTTGGAAGTCTTGTTATTAAACTTTTCTATTCTAAGTGGAAGTCTTTTTTATGTAATGTTTTTCACAAGATTACTTTTTCCCTCTATCACAACTGATCTCACACTATCCTAAAGAAACCCCAAAAAGTACTGCAAGAATAGTTTTCAGCTACAATGGAAGCCATTTCTTTTTCTTCTGGTACAGCGAAAATGAAGAGAGGAGAAACAAAAGAAGCGCATCCTTGCTACTATATTTTGTCTATTTCCCATTTTGCTGATGATTAAACAGCTATATGTTTGAGACACTAGGATTAAGCATGTCATTGGTTTTGCGGTAAAATAGGATTATTGGGAAATAGGTGTTGAGTTGAAACACATCAAACAAACATAGTTTGTAGGTTTGACATTCATTGGAAGTTGGCAATGAAGGTTTAATGATTCTTCTTGATGTAAAGTTGATTTCCATTCTTAACTATAATACAATCTTTTTTTCCAGGTATGAAGAAGAGAGATCTTATAACAATTGTGTTCACATCCATTTATGTTTGTATCTGATAAACGCTAAACACGTTAGTTAGAAGAATAGAAGTTATCAATTACCATTAAAACATACTTGATGTTATGATTTTCATATAGGAAACTCTAATTTGAAGAAACTCCTACACTAATGCTTATTACTCCGTTAGATGTAGTTATTAATAGTGGATAATTACAAAAATTAACCAACAATTTAAACATCTAACCTATTTTATTTTTTGAAATAAAACAACATAGTTGAATATGAGTAGTGAATAATAGTTGAACACAGTACAACAACGAGTATGAGTATGAATAGTGAATACAGTCGACGCAGACACCACATATAACAAAGTCATGAATCACACATATTTTCCATTGGGATGAAGGTTTGTTCTAGGAACAAGGAACTAGAAATTAGGTTTAAAAAAGAGTCCCTTTTACAATAGAAAATCATCTTATTTATAGGTGAGGGGAGAAAATCTAGCTATGTCTCTCTAATGGGCTTTTAGGCCTCAAAACGCTCGGCCCAACAACCTTAAATCTATGTCTCCCTGGTCTCCTAGCTCGCCATATGTCAGTCCTCGTTTTGGTCGCCTGGTCGCCCTCTGCTGGACGAAGTGCTCACCATGTCCACAAGCCCACAAGATAGTATAAAAGTGAAGTGTGTCTTCATAAGTCTTTATGGCTCGCCACTAGGGAAAGTAGTCACCCAGTCCAAACTTGGCAAAGATACATATAGTTTTTAAATGAAGGCTTTAAGAAATGTCCACATGAACATAACTTTTCATTAAAGTTGGAGGAAGTAGGGAATACTTATTGTCAATTAATTGAGTTTGGAATGACTAATCTTGGATTGATGCATTATCTGGATCACATAGAAGTAATGTAATAAACTAATGAATATTTTATTTCTTAAAAGAAGTATGTCTTATATACAAGTTTCAAATGTAGGGTTGCAATCATGTAAGTACTCTAATCGAGTACGGTTTGAAGCTGAACAAAGATCGTAAAGGAAAGGAGGTATACAACACACTCTTCAAACAAAATATGGGTAGCTTGATGTACTTAACTACAACAAGTCTTTTGACAAAAAAAAAACTACAACAAGTCTAGAAATAATGTATTTTGTCAACTTAATAAGCAAATACATGGAAAGTCTAACTAGACACATCTTTAGATGTTAAAAGAATCTTTTGTAATTTGAAGGGAATTAAAATATTTGTTTATTTTTTAAGAAATGTGAAAAGGGAAAGTTAATTAGTTCTTTTTTTTTTTTTACATTAATCAAAGACTCGCTGAGTTCTTTGATTGTAATTTTGTTGAGAATCAGAATAGTAGGTGTAAGGAGTCTTCCCATTAACCTTTCTCATTTGTTATTACACTCACTAGAAGGAGAGTCCTAGTAAAACCATTAAAATAAAATAAAAAGGGAAAAATATTTTTATAATTTCTAAAAAATGAATGCTTAATTTTAGTTTCTCATGTGAAAAAATGTCTCATCGTGCTTTCTCATTTCTCATGTTGTCTTGTTTTGGTAAGAAACAAGTAAGGTATCTCAATTCTCAATGTTGCCCAACAAGCCTCCACACTCTATTCCTCTTTCCTTCAACCTCTGAATCCCCCATTCCTCTTCGTCACCAAAACACCACCGTCCTCCTTCACCACCAAACCTTCGATCTCTCCGCTGCTGAACCATCACCACCGATGGCTCTTTCCAGCGTGGCCTGAAGCGCCGACACCACCGTTCATCCTGACCACCGCTGCTGCTTGCCGTCGAACACCCACTCCACTGAATCCTCCATCGGGTCCACCCAGCTGCGCCGCCGTTCAAGAGCCCAGCACCGCCGCCGTTTGTGTCGCTCAGAGCCGATCCAAAGCCTCCTCTTCGTCGCGGCTGAGACGTTGCCGCGCCGTGTTCCGCCTCTAGCCTCGCACACTCTCCCCTGGGTATTTCAAACTGCTTCTTCGTTTTTTTTTGCTGAGTTTTGCCTTGTAAATTATCTTCTTCATTATTATCTTCTTCTGGATCTGTTCCTGATGCTGGTCTGTGTGAATATGTTTATTTGATGTTGCTGCTATGAATTTTGCTATTGTCACTGATATACCCCAATTTGTTTCTCGGGATTATCGTGCATGGAATCTCCCTTCTTTTTTTTCCTAATGCACTTCTGCTCTCATTGTTATCCTTGTTTAGCAATTGATTATCTGACCTCCATTGAAAATGGTTTCTTGATAGGTTTTTCAGCCTCTAAGCATTGATTGAAATAATTTTAACCGATCTTGATGCCAATCCCGTCTAGGTTCGTTTCTTTTTGCGCTAATGCGCACAAAATTAATCGCGTAGTTCACTCTTGGGGGTTAGATTTCTTCCCCTAACAACTCATTTATGTCCCTCATCTCATAGGGTAAGAAATTTAACACCCTTCACTCTTTTCCTTAAATACCTAAACATTTTCACCTTTTCTTTTCGCGCTTTTGCCCTTTTTCTATAATAATTAAAATAATAAAAATCAAATCTAAAATATCCAAAAAAATCCAATCCTTTTAAAGGAAATAAAACATTTTAAAAAATTAAAAAAAATATTAACCAATTAATCAACTTGAACCTAGCCTTGATTTCTCTTTAGAGATACGTAGGACTAGACAACAACTCCACCAGACACCATTTTTTAAATCACTTTACTCCAATAGAGGTACGTAGGAGCGGGAACATTCTCGTCAGGCAACCCCATAAAAAACTCTAAAAAACAAAGAAAATCTTTTCAAAATTAAAAAACATTACAAAACAAATCAATCTAAACCTTTAGAACTACGTAGCCTCGATATTCCTATTGAAAGGAAGTATGTAGGACTAGGTTCACACCTATCAAGCTAAATAAAATAAAATAAACATTTTTGTTTTTTTAAATAATTTCCTTTTCTTTGTAAATAAAAAATCTTAAAAAATAATAATAAAATCTTCTTTTTAATTAAAATAAATCTTTTAATAATTTTTGCACAATCAATTGAAAGGTACCCTTCTAACGGGCGCTATGAGTGCTAACACCTTCCTAGGCTTTTTTTTTCCAGGTTTTCTAGTTCTTCCCTTTAAAAAATATTAGTGGCGACTCTGTTTGTATGTTATAATTTTGTTAGCGTCGTCCCGTCGCGACCCCGGTTGCGACACTAACGATATCATAAATCATCAAGGTACGAGGTATGCTCCCTCCACTCATTCTCTTCATCCACAGATGACAGATCTCTCTCGACCCATGTTTCGAATCGGACAGAATGTCTTGAACTTCCTGAGTACAATGTAGTCCAATTCATTGCATGTCTAGCTAAATCAATTTTTTTGACTTTCTACAGTAGTTCTCCTTCCGTGCAGCTTCATTTTCCTTGTTTCCTCCGTTTTCTGGAAAAATGGATCCATCAGCATTGCTCTATAGCCAGCTCAAGGTGCGTGATTTCTCTCAGATCATGAGTTTCTGGGCTATGAATTTTTGTGGGTCATGGTAATTTTTCTGTTTTTGTAATTTTGTTTCTCTGATGGGTTGTTTTTCTTTCAATTTCACCAGGCTGCAGAACCATTCTTCCTGCTAGCGGGTCCTAATGTGATTGAATCAGAGGAGCACATTCTGCGTATGGCTAAGCACATCAAGACTATTGCATCTAAGTATGTTACTTATCTCTATTCAGCTCTAATACTTTTCATTAAAATGGAAATCCGTTATGGAATTGTGATGTAGGAAGGTTAAGTTGTCAAACTTTTGTCTGTTGTTGATTTTACAAAAAAACGTTTGGAAATCAGTTGAAATATAATCAGCATGCAGTAAATGTTTTACAACTCATTTAGGCATTGGTAGTTGTGAAAAATAAAAAGATGAGTACCTGTGTAAAACCAACGAATTTCGATCTTCTCTAGCCAACTTGTTTCCATTCTCTCTCCATCCAAGATATGAGACGTTGATTTTATGTCTAACAGTCTATAAACCAAGTTACACCTTGTGGTCGAGCTCGTGGTATGAATTCCAAGCATTTTTAGATGGTAATATATAAAATCAACGGCTCAGATCTTCGATGGAGAGATGATGTAGACAAGTTGCTTGAGAGTATCCAAATGTAGATTCAATTTTGAACCACTGTCTTGGTAAAGGCTTTTTACACTATCATCATTCAAAAGTATATGATAACTACTTGAGAAGTAACTGTTTAACATGAAAAATATATGGTTGCATGATAGTGTAAAAGCTTTTAGATTGAGGATCAGAGATTAACATGTAAAGTAAAATGTCTAGTAGACATGATATTGGGTCTTATATTTGTTGATAGCTAACATGACCTTGCGTATATATTTGTCTTTCAGAGTTGGAATTCCACTGGTTTTCAAGTCAAGCTTTGACAAAGCTAACCGAACATCGTCAAAATCATTTCGTGGCCCAGGGATGGTTGAGGGATTGAAGGTCCGAATTTCATAATATCACTTTGTAGCTTGCATCTTGAGAAATTTAATTGTTATTATTGTCCGATAACTGTGACTGTGTCTGCACTAGTTTTCTATAAAGTCCTCACTACTTCTGTTATACGTATAATATAAAATTGTCCCATCTCATCCTAGCACAACCCCAAGGACTGGCTTGAAGGGATTGCCCAAATTTCCCCTCAAATTTCCTTGACATTATTTCTAGCTCCATTTATCCCTAGATATTTTGGAATTAAATGTTATTGGAGGTAGCATCTGTACTTGTGGCAGGACCCTGAGAAATCTCATCCAGGTCCTTTATAATGATTTGCAAGGTTATGCAATAGTAGTGGTTCTATGAGTTTTTATGAACCAAATAACCTTTAATAGCTGTTAGCACAAGGGTTGGTGTGGAAAGAGACATTCAGTATGTTTGACATGTATGATGCTTCATAACAATGTTAAACGATATTTATTGCAGAATTGTGTACTGGATATATCTATTTTAATTCCTTCTTTAATTTTGTGTTTTCTTTCTTAGATACTTGAGAAGGTTAAAATAGCCTACGATATCCCTATAGTGACAGATGTGCATGAGGCTGTCCAGGTAAAATATTTACCTTTTCAATAAGCATCTTTTTTGTGTTTGTTCTCACAATCTCATCTGTTTGACCATGTTGTATAGAGTTCATATTTCATAGCCTTGTTGCCTTGGTCAAAAGAGCTTATACGTAGAGAAACTTATTGAAATGAGCTCAAAAGAGCTTATATGTAGGTATAAGCGCTTATTTATAAGCTAATATGAAAAACTCATCAAAATAAGCTCAAAAGAGTTTATAAGTAGGTCATGAGCAGCTATTATCATAACTTTATCCAAACATCTATCAAATGCGTATGCCATGCATTATTTACAACATATATCTTGTTAGTCCTAGCTTAATTATCTTATCATGCTCATATTTTCCTTAACAAATGGCTTTTACTCATTAACATCTGAAAATCAGAGTGATTAGAAGTTTTTCTTATTGATAATGTCATAATATACGATCATATTAAGTGATTGGATTGATACTTCCAACATATACATGCAAGGGGAGCGTGGTACTAATATTTCAGATTCTGACTATCTGCCTCTGATGCATATTGTTTTTTTCAACAGTGTGAAGCAGTTGGCAGAGTTGCAGATATCATTCAGATTCCAGCATTCTTGTGTCGCCAAGTAAATAGTTATTACATGTAATTTCAATATCCATTATAATTGGCTGGCTATTAAATTTGATAAATGTGCCAACATTGATTTGTTTCATTTATTTTGCTTCTAATGACAGACAGATCTTCTAGTTGCAGCAGCCAAAACTGGAAAAATAATCAACATCAAGAAGGGACAGTTTTGTGCTCCTTCTGTTAGTATACTATCCAAAATTGAGTTCTGATTTTATTAACAATGACTTAAGCTTCAGAACGAAAGTCTGAGTTGTTTAGCATTTTTCATATATTTCTTTCTTTTCACATACATAGGTCATGACAAATTCTGCTGAAAAGGTTCGGTTAGCTGGAAATCCTAATGTGATGGTTTGTGAGAGAGGAACCATGTTTGGCTACAGTGAGTTAGTAACTTCTATTTTGAAGGTTTCTGCATGTTCATAATGATTTTTAATCTTGCAAGAACCATTCAAAATCGGTAATTGCTGTACGTGGAATCAATATAAATTACAGGTTTCTCTTTTATTTAATTCGTTGATTTCTAAAGCACTTTGCAGTATTGCAAGATGCGATTTAGCTTAAAAAATCCATATCAAGTGATGCTAGTTATTTCTATCTGTGCACTTGCTGTTGTAGTATTGCATTCTTTTAGCTTATCTAATTTAAAAGTTAAATGTATCTGTTGAGCACCCTCTTGGCCTTTCTTTTAATAAAAAATTTTAATGTGTGTCTGAGGTTTATCTTTGCCTTAAAAAGTTGGCATTGAGATCAATTGCCCTTTGTGTTTTTGATTGATTAAATTATTTTCCTTTTTTTGTAGATGATTTGATTGTTGATCCACGTAATCTGGAGTGGATGAGAGAAGCCAATTGTCCTGTTGTAAGTAAATGTTTCTTTTATTGTATGCTTCTCTTTTAGATAGAAATGTTTGAACCTTTTATCCATTCTTATTGATTAGAAGGATAAATTGGAGAAGGGCGCTTTCTTCCTGCACATCTTCTTGATAGCATTGTATGCTAACCTTTTATTTCATGAAAGTATTGCAGTTGATTAAATGGGATGAACGCTTATGAACAAACTAACCTGATAGACCCCTTTTAATATAGTAAAAGTTGCTTTGATTGCTTACTCTATGAGGCATTTTTTTCTCAAATGTTCGCATCTCTCCCTTCTCTGTAGTCTGTAGTAGAAGGCTGATTCCGTAGTCCCTGAATTTTTTCTTGAGCTGGATTACTACCTAATTGTTAATGTACAGATGACTCTTATCAACAATCTTTTGTAATGTCCCCAGTAGGCTAAAACAAAGTATATTTTACTAAGTTTGATATACAATGAATTAATTGTTGTGTGCTTCAGAGGACCTATATTATTTTTCTAGATCTTTTATAACACTTTTTCTCCCTGTGATCCCAAATTAATTTAATAATTTACTCAGTTTATAAATTATTTAACCAGACTGCATTCATTTATTTGCTTATTTATAAGAGTGATTGAACTTCATTCTTTACTATGCCCTTATTGTATGGAACTATTCTTCTAAGTGACTTTTTGGCAATGATCCGCTTGTGTTGAAGTTTCTTGCCACTATCTGTGTATACTGTTTATTTTCTGGAAAACTCAAATATTTGTTTATGGTGTTTTGCCTCAGGTAGCTGATATAACACACTCACTACAACAGCCTGCTGGAAAGAAGGTATGTTGATATTGTTAATTCCCAAATTTCTTCTAAGTGGTTTTGCAAGCTTTTTATGTTCTGAACTGTATTTCATGTGACATTATTTTAGTGTGGGATGCTCTTGAAAATCATTAAAGAGTAGAATAAAGTAAGGTAGTCAATCGCGGATCGCGGCCTGTCGCGGATGACCCCCAGAATTGAAATCCCATACATGTAAAACCGGAATTTGGCCGCTATTGGCCGTGATTTGGCCGCGATCGCGCCCTGAATCCCGTAGCGGCAGGCCTCCGCTCCGCGACGGCACTATAGCGCCGCTATCGCGCGCTATTGATAACTATGGAATAAACTTCTGTTGCTGAAGTATCACTGTTGACAATATCTATTAGAATATATGGATTCTTAGTTTTATGAATCTTTTCGTGCGAATAGTCTTATATTAGTGGTTTGTGTTTTACGACAAAACACAAAGTTCTTATATCGACCATTAACCATTCTCTTTCTGTCTTTCCCTTTGGTATATTTTCCCCTTTATTTCATCAATTTTATTTTTTTTATTTTCATTGGGCATGTTAGTATGTGAATATATTATAGGAACACATGTCACTGGTTTAATTTCACTGGGGAAATTACAGATCATAGTAGTCAATCCCGGATCGCGGCGCATAGCGGCCGACCCCGAAAGCGGGATAGCGGGATAGCGGATAGCGGGATGGCTGCTATTTTGATTTTTTTTTATATATTTTTATATAATTAATAGTCTAATACTATATACATATTATAAATACTAAAAAAGACAAATATTACCTAATATTCATAACATTCATAATAGCAATAAAAGTCATAAGTCTTGAACAATAACACACAACTCAAAACAACTCAAAGTCAAGATTAAAAACTAAAATCATCAATCATCATTCACCATTCACCATTCATCATCTTCTAGCTCGGGCTCCTCCTCTTCCTTTTCGCTTTCACTTGTGTCAAAGTTGTAGATCTCTTCCTCAACCTCCTCTTCAGTTTCCTCTTCACTTGTTTCTTCATCAACTTCTTCTATCATCACTCCCTTGCCTCTCCTTTTTCCCCTCCCTCTAGAGTTTGAAGGACTAGAAGAAGATGCAGTGGCAGCATGGTTCCCACCTCTTGTTTTCCTCCTAGTATATGCCAAGGGCTCATCAACACCTCCAGCACATGAGACATCTCCCCAAGTTAAGTCATCACCTTCAAAAACCAAATCATTTGCAGCATCATCGTCATCTTCACCCATTTGTCCCACCATCCACTCATTAGTCTCATCAACACTATCCAGGACAATGGGGTCAATGGCATCACAACAATCATATCTCTCCTTAAGAGCTTGGTTATATTTGACATAGACCAAGTCTTGCAACTTTTGATGGTCAAGACGACTCTTCTTCTTTGAGTGAATCTATATTATAATATAAAATAAATATTAGTTTCATAATTATTTTATGAAACTCTATAAAAATAAATAAATTAATAAGTATTAACTTACATGCTCAAAGATACTCTAGTTTCGCTCACAACCTGATAAACTACACGTCAAGCTAAGCACTTTAATAGCAAGTGTCATCAAATTCGGAGTACTTTGTCCAAATGCCTTCCACCACTCAGCTACAAAGATCATGTAACACAAGTTATTCCATGATACTTTAATATTTAATTTAAATTAGGAGAAGTTTCTCACTTACCAGGAGTCATTGCAGACCTTTGTCTTCTGGCTTGTTTCCTCCCAAAGAAGCCTCCAACCATCTTATAAACAAACAGATCATGTGTGATTTCATCAGCCAATTCCTTAGTCTCACTAAGCGTGTCAATTGTATTGTAGACACCTCCCATGATTTCCTCATTATAATCCATATTAGGATTAACATAATAGTATTCCGGATTCAGAAAATGCCCCGCTGCATGCAATGAGTGGTGAAGTTGGCATTCCCATCTATTATCAATTATTTCCCAAACCTCATTGTACTTGCTTTCATTATCCGTAAAACCACTTTTAATGGCCTCCTTAGCCCTCTCCATTGCTTCATATATGTAACTTATTGCCGGCTTCCTTTCATTATCAACAAGGCGAAGGACACGCACAAGTGGCCCCATAGCCCTAAGGCAATAAGCAACATCACTCCAAAAGGTGTGCATGAGTACAACATTAGCAGCCCCTTTCCCCTTACGATCTTTAGCTATGTTAGACTTTGTCCAATCTCATCTAAAGTGAACATCCTTCTAAGGTTGTTTCTTTGAGTGTACAACCTTTGCAAAGTCAGAAAAGTGGTGGCAAATCTTGTAACTCCATGTCTCACCAATTCTGATTTTTTTGTGAACTTTCTCATAGTGTTCAATGCCAAAATATGATTGTAGACAAACCCAACAAGACTTATGCCCCTTTTGATGTTCTTTTGAACTCTTTTAAGCTTGCCAATGTCTTCCAATATCAAATCTATACAGTGGGCAGCACATGGAGTCCAAAATAAGTTATTCCTCTTAGCTTCTAGAAGCTTACCTAAGACCCAGATAAACAACTTTAAATGAGCAACGCACTATTAAATATTAATAATAATAACAAAGTAAGTAACTAAGTAATAGTTAATGTTACTTACCAGCCAATTTATAATTGCTTCTGTTGTCGGTCACCACTTGCACCACATTCTTCTCTCCAATCTCCTCAACAATGTTGTCCAAGAGGTGGAACAATTTTTCTCCGGTCTTCATGTGTGAAGAACCATCAACACTCTTGATAAACATAGATCCGGACGGGCTATTCACCAGAAAATTTATCAAAGTCCTTTACTTCCTATCTGTCCAAGCATCGGACATAATTGAGCAACCATGCCTTGCCCTCTTTTCCACATTAGATTTCATCAAATTTTGGGTGTATGCCACCTCCTTTTTAAGGAGTGGAACTCTCATCTCATGATAGGTTGGAGCTTTCAAATGAGGGTCATAGTTTCCAATAGCCTCTATCATCAACTTGAAGCTCTTTGTCCGCACAACATTAAAATTAATGTCATTCCTGCAAAAGCATCTAGCAATATATTGGATTGTTCTTGCTCTTGCTTCTTTGTCACATGCTTCATTCATGCTTGTTTGTCTCTTAGCTTTTGCCAGCTTCAAACTTGTCTCGGGATCTCTCATAAGAAGTTAATCCATTGGGCCTTTAACATTTGGCTTCTTAGGAATAGAGGATGCACTTCTTGAGCTTGTAGGCCTTTTCCCGCTTCTAATGGCCACAATCTCTTGCAGTTCATCTTCCTCATATTTGCACTCAATTCTGTTCATCTAGCCCTTTTTTCTTAGCAAGAGCTTCCTTCAACAACAGCACCAGCTCATCTTGAACTTTCCTACATTGATTACAATCCCCAACTGTTTTCATTTGATGACGTTTGGCCCTAGTTATTCCTCCTGAGGTTGTCACCCCTCAGAAATCACATGTGACTCTCTTCCTATCATTTGGGTTCTTTAAGCTGTTCCACTGCCATGCTATATCGATGTTGTCCCCAATAGGCTTGAACAATCCATTCTCTGTACGCTTGAAATTGCTGGAAGTTGCTGCATTGCAATTTGGTTCACCTGGAGTGGCGGATGCCATTGCTGTTATTGGAACATAACAGTAACCATGGTAAGAAATGGAAGAAGAAAAACAGAGGGAAAAAAAAAACAGGCAGAAATGGAAGAAGAAAAACAGAGGCAGAAATAGAAGAAGAAAAACAGAGGGGAAAGAGAAAAAAACAGAGGCAGAAATGGAAGAAGAAAAACTTAGGGAAAAGAGAAAAACAGAGACTGAAATGGAAGAAGAAAAACAGAGGGGAAAGAGAAAAAACAGAGGAAGAAATGGAAGAAGATAGACAGAGCAAGTTACCTTGAGGTGGTCGCCGGACGTGGAGGCGGTCGCCGGAGTGGAGGCGGTCGCTGGAGTGCAGGAGCAGTGAGGGGTTGAAGAGAAGAATGAGAGGGAGAGTGAAAGTGAGAAGCGGCTCTTATGAGGAGAAAAAGGAGAGTGGAGGCTTGACCTAATTTTTTTTGCCTGGAAATTCAAATTTACCCTTAAAATCCCCACCCAGCTGTTTCAATTAAGGGGTTTTTTGAAATTTCCCCTGGAGCCCGCGACAAACCACGATTTCCCGCGATTTGCGCCGCGACGGCCGCGACTCTGATGCGCAACGCGATTTGGAAGCAATCGCGGGGAGGGGCCGCGACGAGATGCCGTTATAGCGGCGCTATCGCGCGCGATCGACTACCCTGCTACAGATAATAGTTTTCTTTCAAGATTTGTGATGTTAAAAGTTCATGTGTGGCTTCTATGTTTTGCTGAATCATGAAGATCATTTAGAATCTTCAAGTATTGCTTTTTACGCCCTTTCTTAAGTGTTTTGTGTAAAGCTGCTTCTGTGATATGCTCCATTCTTAACATTGAACCCAACTATAACTATAAGATCTGACTTCTATAAATAATTTGTCATAATCTTACTCCATGGTCAAAATTATGCTTTCATGTATAGTTGGATGGGGGAGGTGTTGCAAGTGGAGGTCTTCGAGAACTAATACCTTGCATTGCAAGAACAGCAGTTGCTGTTGGAGTGGATGGGATCTTCATGGAGGTACAGAGAATCTCTCATTCCAGTTATGATTTACTAGTAGTGTTATAAAATAAAGTAGTTGAAATAAAATTCCGGGATATATTTACCATACTTGGAATTTCAAGATCCGCTTTTTACACAGTAACTTTATCTAATTAATTTCTCTATCAGTGATCTTCTAAAATCTTTCTTTGGCTTTCAGGTGCATGATGATCCATTGAGTGCACCTGTTGATGGTCCAACCCAGTGGGTGAGTTGTTACTTATCATAGTTATTCAGATTTAGTAACACCAATTCTTATACATTCATTTTCTTTTTGATGCGTGTCAAATAAAGCATTTAATGAACTATGTTCAAAATCCCCTTTTTTGACAGCCTCTGCGCCACTTGGAGGAGCTACTAGAAGAGCTTGTAGCTATTTCTGTAAGTTGTTTCTTAAAATTTATGGTTCTATGTTGCATAATATATCTCAATAAGCTCACTGAACTAGTCTTGGTCAAATGAGTGCTCTGGTGTGTCAAAACGGTTAGGTTCTTGCTAGCTTCCCTGGTCAATGTTGAGTCTCTATTGAAAAGTAGACAGTTTGAATGCTCTGTTTTGCTTTGTAGTTTTGAACCTATATTTGATGCCCAGTTCGATATATTGTAGAGGGTAAGCAAAGGGAAGCAACAATTCAACATTGATCTCACGCCATTTCGTGAATAAAAAGAATGGTAATTAATTCTCATTTTTCTCTTTATATTTATGTTGTTTTTTGTTGCTCCAGCTAGTTAACGAATCCTTTATGTTGGTAATTGACTAAAATTATGACCAATTTACTATTAGAAAGCATCTGATAGTTTCTTAAAACCATTTAAAGGATGTAAAAGCAAAGATTTTATAAACAACATGAAATATCGTTCAAAAGAAAGTGTAATCGAGAAACATCCACCGATAAAGACTTTGTTAGGACCCAATCGCAAGGTAAGAGAATTGAGTTCCACATTGAAATTATGAGATTCTGATGGCGAGGTTTATAAGGCCTTGGGCTCTCAAACAACAATGACTAGATTTTGTGGTATGGTTCTCCCAAGGTTCTTATTAGTTGGTATCAGAGCCTTCCACCATGTCTATCGGCTACAAACAAGCGGCACAGGTGGTGACACTGGCATTGCAATGTTCGCTCAGAACCCGACAAAGGGCTTGTGCACTCAAATTTTTGAGCATTAAAGTCAATCATTATCTTACTTACAAATTGCTTAGAAAGGCATATAAGTAACTGAAGAAGTTAAATGCTAACAGACATGAAACTAAAAACTAACTTTGGAAACTACCAGCCAGCATGCTAACTGACTTTTGCAATTTTCATCCTATATTGGATCCCACTCTGATTTAAGTGAAATAAGAAGTTCAATACCTCTTTTAAAGCATAATTCCTCAAACTTATGTTTTAATATAAATTTTGTTTGCAGGTGATGGTTTTTAGTTTTTCATATAATTCCCTGAGCATTGGTCTTTGGAGATTCTTCTCCAGTTCTTCGCACAAGTTCAAGTGCCTTGTGTTTTGATGATCCATGCTTGTTTCTGTGTAGCCTTATTCATCATGTCAGTTACTAAAGTTGAGGCAATTTATTGAACATACATTATAAGTAGGTTATTGATTAATCTATCGTTAGTTAATTTAACTTATTAATTTGTACGAACTAAATTGGAAAGCTTCTTTTAAGGCAACTTTGTTTCATTTTTCCCACTTTGGTTTTTAGAACTTTTTTTAGGGGTAATTTTCAAGCCATTTTTTTATGAATAAAACTTATACATAGTTTTATACATGCTGCTTCTACTATTGTCCAATTATAATAAAATTATCGTATAAAATATTAATAAAGTGAGTGACTGCCAGTTTTGGATAAACAGCACAAACAATACTTATGGTGATGTAAGGTAAGTTTTGTCTTTTATTTTCCGAGTAACAAAAAAAAATATGTTTTGTCTTTTTATTTTATCTCTTCTTTATTGGTCAGAGCATTTTTTTAATTCAAAACCCCAACTATAAGTTTCCCCAATCCTACCCAGTTTTATAAAAACTAAAAAGTACACCTCATTCCTAGCTCCAGTATCAATTCCCTTTCTTCATATCCATTTCCTGCCCTCCTCCCTCCTCTTCAACGCTGCACCACAACCTTCCCATTCCCTTTTTCCTTCCCTCGCACTGTTGCACATCATTCTACACCCGCTTCTTGTCATCGGGCCGCCACACCTCACTTTGCCGGTGAAGATAAAACCTGTTTGTAATTCTTGGATTTAAAACTCAGAAAGTTAAATTCATATCCGGTTTTCATGTTCCTGGAATTGAAGCAATTTACCTTTCGGAAATTAAAAACCTGAAATACATAAACCTTATTACCTTTCAGGGTTTTAAAACATGGAACATAGATCACTGCTTGCAATTCCGGGATTTAAATTCTAGAACGTTATAATTCTGTTTGGTTCACAAATAGATTTGGTCGATCAGGAAATTGATTCGGTCGATCAACTCGAGGAAGAGACTTTGTTCCTCAATATGGATTCCTAAGATACTCCAAAAAGCTCCTAGTGCCTCGCTATTGGAGGATGTTGAAATATGATTTTATCTATGAACTAAGGTCTAATCCTAAGGAAAGTAAAGGGTTAAAAAGCGGTAAAGAAAATAAAGGCTGAAAGCTGCAAAACGGCTAAAAGATAAATTGCAGAAAGCGATAAAAAAATTAAATGACTGAAAAGTCAAATGTTGAAAAGTAAAGGTAAAGATAAAATGTGGGAAATTTCTAGATTTGATTGATTGATTATGTGTGTTTGTACAAATGATTCTTCCTCTATTTATAGAGGCAAATCGGCTAACTACTTGGCAATTGGAAGGAACATATGACACCTCCACGTTCTCCAATCATTATAAGTGCTTACAAAATCGTGAGGTATCGTCGTTCCTTCTCTCCTAGTCAGCCTAGAGGCTTTGTTTCAGTCGTTCCCCATTACATCGGCTAGCTCGCAACCACTTTCTCCTATTTTCGTGGGAGCAAGCCCACTAACTACTTTTGCACGTGGAAAGCTTCTAGAAACCGGATGACTCATCCTACTTGAATCATAAGTTTCTGCATCTTCCTTGAATCTTGTCCTTGTAATCTCGATTCCCCTTGGTCGATCACTTGTGCTATGAAATTGATTTCTCCCTCCCGGACCTAGCTCATTGTCTCTGACTCCATGTTGTCTTCAAGCGATTCCCAGAATCTCGAACATTCCTATGGAGGCGAGCAATCGTCTTCTGAGTCACAACTAGACACCTTCTCTATCATGAGCTCCCCACTTCATCAACCTGTCGTTTTCGTCAGAGCGGACCCTATTATTAGCCCTTTGCTCTCTATTTCCCCAAACTCGCGGTGATGCGTCCTTGGACCTCGCAACGTGGATCCAGAGGCATATCCCTCACACTAGCTATTTTCCTGTCTCCGGACGACTTCAAACTTCCCATCACTTATGACTGGTTCAGCCTTAACGGTTGCCCTAAAACCTTCAGGGGTTGGTCAACGACAGCATCCGAATACACCCCTTGGATGACCAGAGTCGAGGGAGCCTATGGCAAACTTGGAAAGTATGGGGCATTTATGATGCCATCAAAATATCAAGCATCGACATCTCCCACTACCCCCAATTGATTTATGGGTTCCTCAGCTATTGGTCAAAATCGGTCAATGGCTTCATCTTCCCCTCGGGCATGATTTCTCCTACCCTAGGTTTTTAGAATTGGGAATTTTTGGTCCTGCAGCTTCTGAGTGTCTCACGTGCCTATCAGGTGAGACCATTCTCTCTCCAATATCAATGCCACATCATTATTGACTATCCACATAAGCAAGTTCCGTTAGTAAAATAGATGGAAGACCAAAGTTGCTAACGGAAGCCTTCGTAGGAACCAAAATTGTGTTTTTTTTTGTTAGGGATCAAAATCGTGAAAAATGTGTAAATGGAAGACCAAAGTTACAATTAAGGCTTTAGATTGGCTTAATTTTTTGAAAGGAAAAAAGAACTAATATACAAGCAGGGATAACATATATTTTATAAATTTGTTTTGATAATAACATGGTTATTGATTAATTTTGATCTTGATTTAGCAAGTAAGGAGGCTGGCCGTGGATGCTGCCAATCCATATCCAGTAACGTGCCAGCCCACACCCACACCACCCCTAGCTAGCAACCTTGTCCCCACTCCCTCCATCCCATTCCAACTCCACAGAATCAAAGCACGCATCCCGTGATCAACGCACCAGATCCTGCCGCGTGTCCTCTTTCTTCCACAAAAACCCACCTTCTTCCTCTTAACTCTTCTCATTCCCACACACACTCACACCCATCTTCAACAATGGCGTCACTCTTCACCTTCTTCTTTCTCTCATTGTTCGTTACTTTCTCACACGCGCGCCTCACACTGGACTTCTACAAGCACACGTGCCCGCAGTTCAGCCAGATCATCCGCGACACCGTCACCAACAAGCAGATCACCACCCCCACCACTGGCCCTGCCACCCTCCGCCTCTTCCTCCACGACTGCCTCCTCCCCAACGGCTGCGACGCCTCCATCCTCCTCTCCTCCACCTCCTTCAACAAAGCCGAGCGCGACGCCGACATCAACCTCTCCCTCCCCGGTGACGCCTTCGACCTCGTCGTCCGCGCCAAGACCGCCCTCGAGCTCGCCTGCCCCAACACCGTCTCCTGCGCCGACATCCTCACCGCCGCCACCTCCGACCTCCTCACCATGCTCGGCGGCCCCCACTTCCCCGTCTTCCTCGGCCGCCGCGACGGCCGCTCCTCGCTATCCTCCTCCGTCGAAGGCCACCTCCCAAGACCCACCATGCCCATGTCCCAAATCGTCGAGATCTTCACCCAGCGCGGCTTCTCCGTCGAGGAAATGGTCGCACTCTCCGGGGCCCACACCGTCGGATTCTCCCATTGCAAAGAGTTTATAAACTCCACCTCCTCCTCCCAGTACAACCCTCGTTACGCTCAAGGGTTACAAAAGGCATGCGCTAATTACCGAAATGACCCCACCTTGTCCGTGTTCAATGACATCATGACCCCTAACAAGTTCGACAATGTCTACTTCCAGAACCTTCCTAAAGGATTGGGGCTTTTGAAATCCGACCAAGGGTTGTTCAGCGACGCCGCCACGCAACCCTACGTGACGAGTTTCGCGGCGGATCCGGACCGGTTCTTCCAGGTGTTTTCTCGGGCAATGCAGAAGCTCAGCCTCTTGGGAGTGAAAACAGGGAGGAGAGGAGAGATCAGACGCCGGTGCGATCAGGTTAATTGATCGATTGTTGAGAATTCAAGTCTGAGTTGGAGTTCCACATTGAATTTGTGAATTTTGGGTTTGGTTAATTTCCGGGTTCAAAAATTCTTTTTCTTGTTAGTGAGGTTAATTTAATTATGATTAAAAGTTAAAACTTGGTCTGTGAATGATAAATTTGATGTTTTTAAGGTCGATTATATACATACATAGTGTACTCTACTCTACTCTGTGTGAAGCTGATAAAGGGGTTTGTTTTCGAGTGTTACTTATGTTGTAAAATTTAATAAAAGCCCTGATCTTATACATGCTGCGGTTTGTGTTGATTTTGTGAGCTGAATCAGTAGTTTATTCCTTGGAAGTGTACTCCATAGATGTAGATTTGTCGTGGAAGTGTGTACTTTTTGGTAACACGATATAAACTGGGTTTTAAATGAACTAGTACCAATAATAATACGATGGATGGTTAATTAAGTTAAGGTCTGTGCTTAAAATGTAAAAAAACGAAGGAGGGGAATTTATCAGGACAATATTAAAATGCAGGAGATGCCTTTTGATTTTGAAAACTCGTTTTTGTCTGAAGCGTAGGTTCAGTTTTGTCCCTTACAGCTCTTGGAAATAGCTGGTTTGAAGGAAGCTGCATGTGGGATTACAGTTGTGGTGTTCTTAATGCAACTACCACCGGCGCCGAATCACTATAATAATAACTCAAACTCTAGATTTGTTTTTTTATTTTCTTATTTGTGGTTGGACGGTTGGGTGATTTCAAGACTCCAATGAATGAAATTCAGGGCAAATCGATTTTTCTTCTTAAAATTTTTGGGTTTAATCATAGGAAAAAGTGGTGTGACGTAAGTAAGATAACTAACTTATTTTGACTTAAAAGTTAGTAGTAGTATTTGACTATTTGTGGTGTTCTTCACACTAGCAATATTCTCTTTTTAATAAATCTCATCTCACATGTATGTATGTATTTCAATGAATCAAGGGACATGTAAAAAAACTCGAAGCGGAATTAGCGGTGGTAGAGAGAGAGAGAGAGAGAGAGAGAGGAGTGTGCATGGTGAATTGTTGAGTGTGGTACCAGGCTGGATAGATTGATCATGTTAATGGCGTGGGACCTAGTATCATGCTTTCTTTTGCGTACTCCACGCGCACTGTTGTTACCCATTTTAAGGATTTTTTACATCTTTATTAATTAGTTATTATCATCACCCAAAAGCGGAAACATTTTTTGGTCACTTGATGTTTGATGCTCTCACTTTGGGTTGCAGGCCAATACACTTTACTTTCTCCCACTCTCAAAATTAAATAAAAATATTAAAGTAAATTATTAGGTGAGACTAATCTTTCACTTTACTATTAGTACATTAAAGGCTAATAGGCTGACCGATGAAGAGACGAACTACTGCTGAACTACTAAGTTAACCCATTGGTTAGTAAGTTTTTAGTTGAATAAAAAGTGATGAACTACTCACATATTGGAAAAGGTATATATTTAATAATGGGTTTTCTTTGTCAATAATTGCAGTAGTTATTCTTGTGTATTTTATAAAGCAAAGTGGCCCATTTCACCGGGACATTCTGTGATTCATTTTGGTCTCCATATGGTTGAGATCTCTGATAAGCCTTTTTTTGGGCCGGGGGTTTTAATGTGATAGGCCTCTTCTACCAGATATCTTGGGCCGGTAGACCAGATTAAATCTTATCTTGGATGCATCAAATTTTCCAAGTGTAACCAAAAAAATCTTGGATGCATCAATTAGTATTTACTTTTTACACACTCATTTTTACTATTTACACACCTATTTATTTTATAATTTTAAAAAGAAAAAAAGGTGTTAGGGTGTGTAAAAAACAAAAGATGGATGTGTAAAAACATATTAGAGTTTGAGAGACTTAACACAACCACAAAAGCTA
The DNA here is from genome assembly GCA_030819835.1 of Acmispon strigosus. Classification (NCBI taxonomy): domain Eukaryota; kingdom Viridiplantae; phylum Streptophyta; class Magnoliopsida; order Fabales; family Fabaceae; genus Acmispon; species Acmispon strigosus. Next base: position 51,993,917 of record JAUAMA010000001.1, read on the forward strand.
GCTTGAGAGTTGAGGATTGTTTTAATATAAAGGTTATCTATGTCATATCTTTAGCCAATGAGGGACTTCTAAACACCCCTTCACGGCCAGGGTTTGACATCTAGGGACATCTGGAGCATGGAATATGCAAGACCGGACATCTAAGTAACACAGATACTGGAGGTTTACACCAACTAACGGATCTAGGATAGGCTCTGATATCATATTAGAATTTGGGAGGCCTAACTCAACCATAAAAGCTAGCTTGAGAGATGAGGGTTGTTATACCTTATAAAAGCTATCTGTGTCATATCTCTAACTAATGTGAGACTTCTAACAAACCAATTCTCTTTTTATAGCAAAATGGGGTCAAGGGCCCGACGTTAATAAGTAGGGTAACTTAAGTTATTTGACCAAAAACCTTAGATCAAAAAAGGATTAAATTCTTAAAATAATGACCATAGTAATTTTATAGTTTATGTAATGTAGCATACAAGGTGATCATTAAAGTTCTTGTGAACAGATTCGGACTGTTGTTGGCAGATTTGGTAGGACCGCTACAGGGAAGTTTCATCTTGGGCCATGGCTCAAAGGATAATATGTTTTTGGCATAGGAGGTGATGCATACTATTCATACCCATAGGAAAGGTGGAGTATTAGTGACGTTGAAGATTGATTTGAAGAAGGTATATGATAGAGTTAGTTGGGACTTCCTTCGGGTTTCTTTGGTTGACTTTGGATTCCCTTCATCTATGATTGAGTTAATCATGTGGGGTGTTCAACCAGCAAGTATATCAATGCTTTGGAATGGATCGAAATTGCCTTTGTTTTCACTTCAGCGACGACTCCGCAAGAGTGACCCCCTCTCCCCCTATCTCTTTGTGTTGTGTATGGAGAGAATTGCTATCTTGGTTCATAATCTAGTTGTGGAGGGCCAGTGGCATCCCATACGGATCTCTAGAGAAGGTATTGGCGTTTCACACCCATTTTTTGTGGATGATGTGCTTTTATTTTGTCAGCAAAACAAGGAGCAGATGCAGCTGGTATCTAAGACTTTAAATGGCTTCTGTAGAGCTTCAGGGATGAGGGTTAATCTTGAAAAATCTAGAATGTTCTGTTCGAAGAATTTTAATCACAATAGATAATAGGAGTTATCAAATATTCTTGGTATTTGTAAGGTGAGTAATTTGAGAAAATATCTTGGAATTCCGTTACTCAAAGGTCGTGCGAAGAGGGATGATTTTGCTCCAATTATGGATAAAAACACTACTGGTTGGCTTCTTGGAAAAATTATCTGTTGAATAAGGCAGACCGTTTGTGTTTGGTTAATTCAATCCTACCATGCCTCCTAGTTTACTCCATGCAGGCGTTATGGCTCCTTGAATCAGTTTGTGACTATGTTGATAAAGTGCTCCATAGGTGCCTCTAGGCGAGAAGTGGTCAAAGTTGGGGATGGAATTCGATGGCGTGCGATGTTGTTACCATGGCCAAGGCTGAGGGTGGATTAGTGATTCGGAGTACCCATTCGAATAATATTGCTATGCTTCAGAAGTTGGTGGATAGTCTCCTTAATGACAAGGAGAAAGTTTGGGTGAAGAAACTTGGCGAAGGAGACTCTAGGTCAAGGGTTCGGTGTGCATTAGGGTTGGGGAAATCTTCATTGTGGTATGATGATTGGTTAGGTACAAGGAGGCTTTGTGATCGTGTACCAGTTGTTAATATCTCAGATACGTCCCTCAGATTGTGATATTTATGGGGGAATGAGAATTGGAATATGGACTTGTTTATACTATACTCCCTCATCCTCTCAATGATGAAATTCAGAGCATTTCAATTCGGGAATCGTGTATTGATATTGATCTCATTAGGTGGAGAGGCTCGAACAATGGTAGGTATAGTACTTCCACGACTTATGTGTCTCTTACAAATACCAAGTAGCAAGGTGATAGGCTATGGGAATGCATTTGGATAAGGTTTGCATCGGAAAAGGTGAGATTTTTCCTTTGGTGTTTTCGCAAGGATGCTTTGCCAACAAATTCCAAACGTCTTCATAATCATCTTGTGGCTATAGCAGTGTGCACGCGTTGTGGGGTGAATGTGTAAGATTTGAATCATATGTTTTGTGTATGCCCGATGTCAAGAGCTATTTGGGTGAACTTTGATGCAATGCTACCTAGACATCATGACATGCCCTTCTAAGACTGGTTTGCATTTCAAGCTCAAAAGAAAAATGTGAATCTTTATATTGTTGTTCTTTGGTGGGTGTGGAAGGTAAGGAATGAGAAAAGTGAGATACTATCCTGCGTGTTCGGGCCATGATTGGTTGGGATTGAAAAGTGACTCTCATAACTACTCCCAGAATGCAGAATATAGTTGCTTATACTCTAGCTCGAGATGCAACAACGGTGGGATTTTCTCTTCGGATTTGGAGACTTGTTCCTTATAGTGTGATTGCGTATTTGTGTTGAGATGTCTTTTGTTCTGTTGTTTCTTTCTGCATGTAACAAAAAAATGATGGAAACAAATAAGCTTTATTGCAATTTTAGTATATTTAGTTTCCACTATGTATGACTTAGTCCCCTTATTTTTTGAGCTAATCGAGTTTTTTACTTTTAAAATTAAGTAAATGTAGTTTTTTTTTCTTTCTCAATTTTGATATGCACAAATCATTAAATCATAATGTTCTTTTCAAAATATTTTAGAATTTTGTACGTGTATCGGATATATGACACAATTTAAAAACTTAGAAGTAAAAAAAAAAGAATTTTTGATTAACATTGTAGGTAAGGTTAAGTTTTATGATGAGGAAATTGAGATTTTTTATTTCTTTTTTGTTAAAAGTTAATATTTTACACAACGAGTATTGATAGGAAAAACGCCAGCAATGGTTAAATTAATTCAATTTGTGAAGATTTTTCTTAGAAAATGAAAATTTAAGAGTTTTAAGTAGAATAATATTGATCGAATGACTTGATTGCAATAATTAAAAAAAGGTGAGACTAAATTTGCTCTGAAAAATATTAGGGGAATGAAATCACGCCGTCCAAACTAAAGGGACCAAAAGTCCAATTAAACAAAACAAATATTAAAATGACTATTTAATATTGGCTTAAATATGTTCGGGGTCCCTAACATTTGAAAGAGAATAAAATTGGGTCCCTAAAAAAGTAATTTGCAAAATTTCATCCCTAACAAATGTTTTTTAATCAAATTAAGGACAAATCTCAATTTTAAGCTGATTAGTCATCAAAATATCACAATCATCATTTCCACGTGACTTACTCATTTTTTTAATTTCACGTCATATTAAAAAAATTAAAAATCCTTCCAGAAATTAAAAATTAAAAATCACCACCAAAAAACCTATAGATTCCAATCCCATGCCTCAAACCCTACCTATACTGCCCACGATACCTGCTTCCTCTTGCCCATGTATCAACACCATATCCATTATACTCTCCATTAACGCAATCACCCTCGTACCTCCCACTCATGTGATAATGATAAACCCCGGTCCCTGATCACTTCCCTTTGTGGAATTCACCCTAATACACATCCCCATTGCTATAAACATGCACCCAAGATCCATAATTTAACCCTTTCAATTGCTCAGGCTTCGACCCAATAGACCACAACACAGGCCGATAAGAGTTTGAGGAGGCTAAAGAGGAAGAAAGCTTTGCAGACAACGATTGAGCGAGGAATAAGCGAATCGAGGGTAAACGAGGGAGTGCCAAATTGAAAGAAATCAAGAGCGCTGTTGAGAAAGAGAGCACGAAGAGGAAATCCAAAAGGCTAGGGCTTGAAACGAGAAAATAGAGAGAAGGAAGGGGGAGGAAGATGAGGAAACGGAAAATGGTGAGAAGCTTCAAAGTTAGAAACTTTGAGCCAAAGGGTGTCGTCGATAACCGAGGGCGGGTTCTCTTGTTAGGTGAGGAGAGTGGAAGAACTCGAGATGGTGATGATGGGTTATTGGAGAAGCGTTCATGGTGACAGATACTTGGTGGTGGGTTTGAATTTGATGATGGTGGTGGGTGGTGTGAAGAGGAAGAAGAAAAGGGTGGAACTTGGACTGAGAAATCAAAATGGGCTTGTGTTTGGTTGTGGTTTGAAGAGAAGGTAGACGAAGAGGATTTTCTGAATTTTTAATTTTTAATTTCTGGAAAGATTTTTAATTTTTTTTAATACGATGTGGAATTAAAAAAATGAGTAAAAGCCATGTGGAAATGATTACTGTGATAATTAGGTGACTAATCAGCTTAAAATTGGAATTTGTCCTTAATTTGATTAAAAAACATTTGTTAGGATGAAATTTTGTAAATTGTTTTTTCAGGGACTCAATTTGATTCCCTTTCAAATATTAGATACTCCGAAGGTTTTAATATTTATAATTGAAAAAGCTCGTTAAGGTGTAAACTTTCATAAAAATACATGAACTACTCCACATGTCTCTATGTAACATTAGGGTTAAATCTAATCATACCCACACATAAAGATCAAAGACCCAGATTATGGTATGGTTATGTGAAACAATTGTCCACGTTGCCTATTCAGTTGGAAAAAGTCGGGAAAAGAAGTATAATAATGTGAACATGTATTATCTTAAGATACCAAAGTTTGGTTGCAAAAAGATAGAATAAAAGAGAATGCAAAACTCAAAAAGGAAACATAACCAACTGTAATCTGAAGTGAAAGAAGGAATAAAGTGGTTGCATAAGCATATGCACCACCAATCCCTCAACACTTTTAACTCCAAAATTCTTATGTTCTCTTCAATTATTCCATCAGTAACAGCATCACTATTCTTTATTTCCCCAGCTACATGATGAGACTAATCACAGTTAATTCTCACATCCTCATTTTCATCCCTGTAATTGTAAATCCACAACAAGGAGTCAAAGAAAAGTAGCAGTATATTTCCATTTCCCAATTCTCTATCCAACTTCAAAACCAAAAAACAATGGAAAATATAAAAACAAAGCAACATGAGAACCCGGTGAACTTGATTTTCCCACAAAATCCAATAATTACATAAAGAAAAAGGAAAATTTTCAACTGTACTCAGAACTCAGCCGAGTTGGCAGTGGACTCATCGAACTCACTCCCGAATCGACTCCGAGTTCGAGAACCCAACCCCGAGTCAAGTAGCTCCTCCCAATCCACATCCTCCTCCTCTGGCTCTTTAGCCCTCATCATCTCCAATATTCTCCTCACCTTCTCTTTAGCCCTTTCACTACCCAACTTCTCCACCTTTTGCAACACCTCCACCACCCCGGCCGCCTTGGCCACCGCCTTAAACCTCAACCCGCCGTGACTCAGTGCATAAATCACCGCGACACAGCTCTCCCGAGTCGACCCGGACACCAACTCGGTTCCACTCAACAACCCCACCATGCACTCCACCACACCCGCATCCAACATTGCAGCCCGCCCGTCCGACCCGGAACCCAAATTGCCCAAAATCAATAAAACCCGACCCATCATATGACCCGACTTGACCATGCTCAAAAGAACCGGCACCGACCCGAGCTTCACCATCTTGGCCCGATTGCTCCTTACCAGGGAAAGATGATACAGCGCCAACGCCGAGTCGTGGCGAGTCCGCTCGCTCTCGGATCGGAGCGCGTGCAGCAACGGCGGCAGAGCACCGAGGACCCCGACGGCGGTTTTGTTGTCGTCGTCGAGCGCCAAGCTGAAGAGCGCGCCGGAAGCGTGCTCCTGCGCTTCCGGTGCTCCGTACTTCAGCGCCTCAATCAACGGTGGAACGATCCCTGACCGCACGATCCTCACCTTGTTCGTCTTCTCCAGAGAGAGGTTCACCAAGGAGGCGAGAGCGTTCACCTGAACGTTGCTGTATTTCGACACGATGAGGGAGCGGAGAGCAGAGAGCAACCGTGGGGTGCAGAGGTGGACCCTCGATTCTTCCCTCGTTCTCGTGAGCTTTCTGAGAGAAGCTAGCGCCTCTTCGACGGTGAAGACTTGTGGGTTTCGCAATTTGGACACGATTTCTTCTTCTTCGGGGGTGGTTGCTGGTTCGATTTCAGAGGAAGAAGGGGAAGAGTAGCAGCAGCTGGGTCGGGTTGTGAGCTGAAGCGGCGGGGTTGATGAAGTAGCGGTGGCTATGGATTCTTCTGAGCTTGAGTAGAGGTGGGTTGGTCGCAGAGGAACTTGGGTTTCTGCGCGGGTGAAGAGATTCACCGGTGGGTCTTTTGGTTTTGTCTCTGCGACTTCTACTATGGCGTTTGGTTGTTGTAGTGGGGGCTTGGAAGCCATTATTGTGCGAACGAGGTTCTCTGTGGTGGTGGTGGTGGTTTGGGGTTGGGTTTGGCACCATTTGAGAATGGAGGATTTGAGGGCGAGGTTGGGGATGACGGCGGAGAAATCAGGGGTGTTGCCGTCGGGGAGTTGAGGGGTAAAATTGAGATCTTTACAAGCTTGGACGGAGCTCCGGTCGAAGGAGTGGCCGGAGGAGACGATGACAGGGTCTGCCATGATGGAACCCGAAATGGGACAGAGGAACTCTTCTGGGGGGTTTTGGATCTTGTTGCTGTTGTTGTTGTTGGGTTTTGAAGGGTTGATGCTGTTGAAGAAGAGCTTCTTCCATTTCAGCCGTGGGGTGGTGATTGGTTCTGGGAATTTCTCTGATTCCTTTGCTCCTTTGGGTGAACCCCATTTCTTGTGGACTGTAAGCTTCACCCTTTGCTGAATCTCCATGAAATGGTTCAGCGTCGCTCAGTAAAGTTTGTTGCTTTTCCTGAAGTTCTTCAGAGAGCTGAGGATGAGGGGCGAAGATTCCATGGTTTGAACTTTCGGAAATCAGAGCTTATTCAAAGGGTCCAATCCAATGACATTGGGTTCTGTGAATTTATGTTGACGAGACGAGAATCCTGAGACGCAGGGATAACTTGATTGGGAGCTGGGAGATGCAGAAGACGTGAGGAGGCACATGGAGTTGTGACGACAGTGATGATTTGGTGTTGTTGCAAATGCAGGAAGGGAGTGGTGATTGTCTGTAGAGTTCTGATTCCTTTGCTTTTGGAAAATCAACCCAATATTGGAAAGGAAAAGGAGAGCTAAGGTGAGTGATGATGCTCAAAAGAAACAAACTTTTAAGCTAATGAGCATTACATTGCTCACTATAACCACTAATAGCATCTCCATCCCTGCTCCTCTATAAGAGAGCTTAAACACCTCTTTGGTATTCCCGAGGTGTCACGTAGGATTAAGCTCTTTCTTAAGAAACTTAAACAAATTTTGCTCCAACCACAGTTCATTATTTTACTTTTTGTTGGGTCTCACAGTATCACATTAATTAATAATTTTTATTTCCACCTACTTTTGTTTTAAATTTAAATATTAATTCAACATTCTAATTTAAATATTAACTTAATTAATATTAATAGCAATAACCAAAAAAATGTGTTTAAATTTTTTTTATTTCCACAGCACCATTTCTATTTTAAACAAAAAAAAAAAGCCAATCCAGTGACCTGCCAGAAAAAAAGAAATCAAAATTCAAAAGTGACCTGCTGGGCCGGTCGAATCAGGCCCAACGACCACAAACCGGCTCCAGTCGGTCGAAGAGGCATTGGAACCTCAAAGGAAATCGGCCGAGACGGTCACCCTATATATATTTGTTTATGTTTTTCCCCCCTCATTTGCCTCATCTCTTCTTCTTCATTCTCTCTTCAAACCCTACCTCTTCAAACCCTACCGCCGTCACCACCTATTCTTCCTCTCAGCCGCCGCCACCTCTCTTCTTCCTCACGCTGTCGCCGTCACTGCTCTTCTTCCTCCACCGCCGTCACCGTCCCCTCGCCCCGTCACCGTCTCGGCTCTTCCTCACCGCCTCATCGCCGCCGCACCCCGTCACCGTCACCGTCGTTGCTCTTCTTCCTCCACCGCCGTCCGTCAGCCACCGGATGGGAGAGATCCAGGACACATGCAAGACGGATCGGATGAGAGATGATGATCCACAACAACTTTTCTTTGTAATCTCTGTAATTTTTTGTTAATTTAATTGTTCAATTTTTTTTATTGTTGCTATGCTTTTGTTTCCTAGTTCTGGTTGTGTATATTGTTCTGTTCTTGCTCCTTCTTCTCCCTCTAATTTTAACAGCAATATGGTTGATGATGAATGAGAGAGATGATGAATGAGAGAGAAAGAATTATTTTTTAATTTAAGGACTCAAAAAGCAGAGTTCCTTGTGCAAGGAACTCTAGCCCAAAATTAAGGACTTGCTCTTCCACCTCATTCTTCTCCATCCCTGCTCAAGAATAAGGAACGGAGCTTCTGGTTTAAGGACAGGGCGTTGGAGATGCTCTAATGGTATTATTATAATAATGTCAAGTTTTAAGTTTCTATTTCTCTCCCTAAACTGACCGTGTCTACATGATTTTCTCTCTTAATTTTATTTATGCGTTTCTATTTTGATTGGTGATTGAATTTGTGTTAATAACCTAGGGTTGTTTTTCATTAATACAAACGCAAATGTGATTTCATGTATGTTAATTTACTAATGTTTGCCAACATTTCCTATACCTACAAACCCATTGAGGGGCCTCGGACACAACTATCATTTCCTTTTGGATCTTACGGGGAGCTACATTTTGTTCAAGTGAAGCCGATAGAGAGCTAGGATTCTCGGACGACTTGACATCCTTGTCTTCCTTTACTTCCCTTCTTCAACCCCTCAATAGGCGATTGATCTTGCTTCTTCCTCTCTAAAGTTGATTTCTTGCCCTTAACAACAGTAAGATCTAGCTGATTGACTAAGACTTCACCGGTTGGGGGCGGGGCATAAGGAGGGAATGACGATCCTCCCAACCTCTCAAGTTGGTGGAGCCACAACTTTTCCATACTTGATATATAATACTCAGGAATTTTTTTTTACCGATGGCTATGGTCGCTTGTAAGTGGTGGGAAGGTTTAGGTGGCAGCAACATTTGGCATGAAAGATAACGGAAGACCTTACTCGGCTGTCATGGTCGTCGGTAAAGGCACCAACCATTTTCTTCATTTTTGGTCATTGGTAAATTGGTCAGCCAAAACATTTAGGACACCGCTCATTTACCGACGGTCAAAACCATCGATAATTTGATCCATTTATAGTAAAATAAGCAGATAATGAGGATTCACCAGAAACTCAAAGTACTGTGGACGAAAAAAACGTCAGAGAAGAAGGCGGAAACACCTGTGGAAATGGCAGTGGAGAAACGCTGCTAAGAAAATTTCCTGAAGAATGGAGTAAAAGCTGAGGGGAAAACAAGCTTGTTTGAAGAAAAATGCAACTTTAAAGATACATGCATCGTGCCCATTCCCATGTTCAACAAGATCAATCTTCAACGTTAACGGAATTATCTGCATTTAAATTCATTTAATTCTAATGATTGGTTTTCATGTTGGGAAATGTAAAGGACAGGTACCAGAGTGGAAAATGGAGAGACGGAAAGATTTGACACTTGATATGTGGTCAGGAGAATGCAAGTGTATTGGTGTGACAAGTTTAAAGACACCTCGCCTCAATTAGTCTTGCTGTCTTGCGGGTTTGTCGAATGGGAATGAATATCTAAGAGGTAAGATATAAGAAACTTGAAGACACGCTACACTTCAAACTCTTAATTCTTGGTATCTTGGGGACTTGTGAACTAGTATGGAAGATTGAGATCGTGCTGAGTCGTCAAAATTTAGACAAGGGGCGAAATGATGGATTTATTCCTTTAGAAGATTGACTTGATTACATGAAAATATATCCGACTTAAATACTTGGTTAACCTAATTAATTACATGCTTTGACCGTGCAAGGATGAGCCGACTGACTTGGGCACACTGTTGATTATCTCGTCATCTATTTTCAAAAGAGTTAAAGCACATAATAGGTTGACCAACATGATAAGTCGATCAGAAGTCCTACTTCTAGAAGGTTGCGACTTGGCCCCCAAGTTTTTTCACGGATATTTGGAGGGTTGAATATGTCAAAATTGTTTTATTGATATTAATCCATGTAATTACGCATAAGGGTGGACATTTAATGGGCTAGGTCAGTTTTTGATGCATAAAAGGCAAAGAATATAGGATATGCTCAAGAGTTAGAGTTTAAATTCTGATTCAGACTTGTCATTAGGCTTTACCCCGTAACACTTTCTAAATAGAGGTCATTATTTAAAATTTGAATACTTAAACCTTAAAGACACAATTAAAGTTCATAGTAATGTCTCACGGGAATGAATTACTGTAGCGGTGCGTTTGTTGACCTATGGTAAATTGGTAATAATATTTTCACAGCAAATGTTATTGTGAGTTTTGATTCATTTCCATTTTATATTCTCTTTCATCTCATTTTCATTCATTTCTTTTTTTATCTCTATCTTTTCCACCTATCACATTATACATCATATCTTTTATTTATCTATTTTTTCTTCACATCTCTTCTAAGTGTAAGTGTTTTTGAGGTGTAAACACATCTTTTTCCATACTGCTGTGTAGGGGTGTTCATGGGACGGGTTGGGACGGGTTCGTCTTGACTTTTACCCGGCCCTAAATATTGATAGGGTCAATTTCTAAACCCGAACCCGTCCCTAGACCCAGAGAGACCCGATGAGGTGCGGGTTTAACATAGACCTGACCGCAAAAGGACGGGTCCGGGTTGGCCCGAATGACAAATTGAATATCAATTTCAAATCTCACCAAAGAATTATATATACATATCATTTTGTAAAAAGACTAATTTCTATCCTATCAATGAATTATGGAAGAAACTATATAGAATTGAAGTTTTTCATAACAATATACTTAATTAGAGAAAAGAATACAAATTACATTCACTTGAAACTAGACTATAAATGAAGATATACAAAGCCATGTTTTGAAGTTAGTGTATAAATGGTTTTTGTGGGACGGGTTGGGACGGGTTGAACTTGACTTTCACCCGGCCCTAATTATTGACCGGGTTCAATTTTTAAACCCGAACCCGTCCCTAAACCCAAAGAAACCCGAAGAGATGCGGGTTTCAAGGACATGGGCCGGGACGGGTCAAGGGACAGGGCCGGGTCCTGTACACCCCTACTGCTGTGTACATGTTAAGGGAATATATATGGGAAAAAGAAAAGGTGGAAATTAAAAAGACACCACCATACAACAAATGTGGCTTCCATCTGGGTCGTTTCTTTTTACAGATTTTCTTCTAATTTGGTCCATCATCTGATGTAAACGTACAGAACAAATACGTACAAGGCTAAAGAAAATGACTCCTTGGAACGTTACCTGTTTATTAGGTTAAAACACCTTCACCCGTTTACGCAATTTTGAGCAATAAGAGTGAACGGATAAAGCCGCTCAATCACTCGAGGAGGGTGTTTATTGAGAAGGGTACGGTGCTTCCTGTGGTGGTAGTAGGCTGGACAATTGTCGTGCTCCGCCTTGGTGAACGTCCCAGAGGGATCCTGCGAAGACACTCTGATGCCAAAGTCAATAGTTATGCAAGGGGGAGGTCTTAGTGAGATTAGAATCATGTACCTTAGTGAGGTGAGATGTCTGGTTCTTTATAGAGAGGGCCCTAGCACCTATCCTTATCAAATCCTTTGACCAAGGATTGCATCAGCATGACTGACAACATGACAAGGGAGAGTGTCAGGTGGTTGGTGAGTCCTTGCAAAAGCTTCTCTTGAAGTGTTTAGATGCTGACCGTCTTACCACACCGTCTATCGCGGTCGGCCGGGCGGTGCCAACCGTCCCTAATATCCCCTAGGAACACAGAGAAATATTGCCTGCATCATTTATAATACGAAATTGCCAATAATCAGAATTTTCATATAATACCTTGACGTTTGCTTTGAGTAACAACTTACAACCGTTTGATTACAAGAACTTATGGCAAACTCTCTAATTTCTCTTGTTAGGATCGTTATTAATGAGCATGCTTTGATTCTCTGTTGTACCAAACGGAAGAGAACTGGAAACTCATTATTGATTTCGAAGAAACCCAACTTTTACTTGTTTTTAAGTGGCAGAGGCATTGATTCAATTATGGCCAAATAGCCGTAGGTATTACTTTGGGGAGGAAGCTCCTGGTACTGAGGCACTATGTGTGAGGACAATGCCACATATTCGGATTTGAGTCCCTCTATTCACTAATCTCCTACACTCACGCATTTATGAAATTTGAGCTATATGATCAAATCAGATTATATTTTTCACCCAAATCAAACGATAAAGATATTTTATAATTTAAGTTGTCCGATCGTTTCGTTGATTACTTGAATTTAGGGAATTGGCAAGTCAATCCAAATTCCACATATTCCATTGAGGCAAACCCATAATCTGCACCTAAAGTTAAAATAAAGTGTGTTTCCTCTCTGTCTTCCATAGACCCTACCTTCACTTTACGACTATAGTTTTTTTTGTTTTGGACATAAACGCTAAATGGTATCTTAGCACATAATGCTTTTGCATGGAGAAATTAGTTTCCCAAGTTCCAACTAAATGACGATATTTTGGTAATCTTAATAGCTAAGTCTATGTAGCACTTGGCACACTGAAATAGACCTTTACGAGTGTTCTAGGCTGGACATGTCTTAATCCCTTTGCTAAAAGTGATTGATTCCTTTTGCGTTTTGCTGGCCCACCCCCTTTCATGTCCACAGACCATAACGCGTTCTTTCCTTTCTCTTTAAATCCTTAAATTTCAATAAAGAGACAATTATCGAGCTTTGAATTCTTCCGTAATTAACTAGGTTCATCATTATTGTGTTCCAAATTACCTTAAACTTATGTCTTACGTAACAACATAACAACATCGTGTGGATATCTACTCACAAGTCACGAACGTGTTAACCCCAAGAGTCCATATTTCCTCTAGAGCAAGGGTAGGAGCCCGTGACCGTGTGGGTTTTGGAAAACACTCTCTTTCTCTCCTTGTTTTAACATTCAAAACTGGAAATAGTGGACACTCTCTTCTCCTTCTATAAAACAAACATTTTCAATTTTAGCTTTTTGTTTTAATTGTGTAGATTAACTAAAGATAGGTCAAACGCCAATTATAATCATTAAAGGGAACTAAATTTCCAAATAAGCAATACAACTGTGCAACAACATATCGACACCGAAAGCACAAGCATACTTGATCAAAAATTCGCCAAAACAACTATTACTATAAATTTTAGTTAGGAATTGTTGGCACCTGAAAATTCGTAACGACTAGTTAGGAGTTGAAGGGTCACTCGAATCGATTGGAGAACATGGTCGAGCAGAATAGTAGCCGATTCAAGTGTGTCTAGCCGATTGGAAGCACAAGTGATCGACCAAAGCAAATCGAGTGTACAATGACAAGATTCAAGGAAAATGCAGAGACTTAGACTTCAAGTAGGATGAGTCACCAGGTCTCTAGAAGCTTTCCACGTGCAAAAGTAGTTGGTAGGCTTGCTCCCGTGAAACTAGAAGAAGGTGGTTGCGAGCTAGCCGATGCAAGGCTGACTAGGAAAGAGGAAACGACGATACCCCACGATTTTGTGAACACTTCGGAGAACGTGGGGTGTCGCATGTTCCTTACAACTGCCAAGTAGTTGCCTCTATAAATAGAGGAAGGTCATTCGTACAAACACATACAATCAATCAATCAAAATCTACAAATTTCCAGCACTTTACTTTTTATCCATTTAAATTCTTTATCGCTTTCTACAATTTATCTTTCAGTCTTTATTTTCTTTACCGCTTTTCAGTCATTTACATTCCTTAAGGGTAGACCTTAGTTCATAACCAAAGTCATATTTCAACCTCCTTTAATAGCAAGACACTAAGAGTTTTTTGGAGTATCTTAGGAATCCATATTGAGGAACAGAGTCCCTTCCTCGAGTAGTCGCTCGATTAGGGAATCATAGTTGGTTTTCTAGCCGACCACACGGCTTTCAGATCAACCGAATCCATTTCATAATCGACCAAATCTATTTGTGAACCACTACTCTAAACAAGCACTACAAAAAATTGTGAAAGTTGTGGGGGTTTTTGTGCTGTGATTCTGTAAAACCACCTTTATATGTATAAAAGGGCATTTTCCTACCCGCCACAGTGCCAAAAAAAACTGAAACCGAAATAACCACTAATGTATAAAATTCGGTTAAAATTGCCGTAATTTGCAAAAAAAGAAAAAAAGAATCACCACACTTTTCATGTTTTTAGTAGTGAAGGCTTAGTTTGATACTCTAACAAAGAAAACAAATCCAGCAAGACAAATGTCATAAAGTCCACAAGTCTTGCTAACTTTTGACCCTTTTTTCCCCTTTTTTTAATCATTGATGCAACTCTTAATTATAAACTCAACGGACTTCATCGATGTTGTAATCTGTGCAGCTTCCAAAGTGGCTGACAATGGTAGAACATGTAACCTCAATTGCACTGAAGAAATATGAGGGCAACTAGTTGGTAGAATTATAATGCATTATAAAGCAATCTACAAAGAGGAAAATAGGCAACTGAGGTTAATCCTTGTCCAGAATAAGGTTTTAAAGATAAAAGAATCCAGAAGCGATTACAGCAGAACATACCGAAGCATTGTTTTCCTCATTGACACCAAGATACTCAATCAAGCCATCTCTTACAAAATCATCAAATGTAATCACTCCATCCTGGAAGATCAGAAAAATTGAATTCTCATAAACCGCTTTCCTTAAATGACAAGAAAGGAATCTGGTGCATGTTATGCTCTTCTCCAGAGAAAAATGCCATGTCTTGAACACCCAAACAATAGCACTGTCCCAGAAATAATATAACACAACAAAATGTAGAACACCTAGAGTAAACAAAAACTTGAATGGAGACCTTGTGTATCTTACATCTATATCTAAGAACCCCAAAGGGTAGTGATAAACAGTTAAACACAATCAAACTCCAATAATCACATAAATAGAAAGATAAAAATGCAAGTGATGAGCAAGAAAGCCCATGATTGGCCCTTGCATGCACAAAGAATGAACCTGAGCTGCATAAAAATCCCTCTACACAACCACTCATGGCAAAAGAATACAAATCTTTAGTTTAAAAGAACTCCTGGTATCAATCAAATTTAAAGCTGCTCTTACCCCTAGGGCCAGTGGCATGTATGTGCAATACAATTTTCCAGGAAATAAAAAAAGAAGATACATCCTGGTAACAAATACTGTAGCAACCCAATAATTCTTTTAATACAATTAAGTCCAATATCAAATTGATGAACACTAAAAAGAATAGGCTCTCCTACCTGGCTGCAAATTTCAAGCAAACTATCTGAACTATTTTTGCTAGGAACTTAATGAATCATGATAAACTAGTTAGGGGCCAGTTACGGTAAAGGATTTGGATCCTCTCATGTGAAATTTCTCTCATGTGTCATTATGTGAGAGTTTTGTGTCTATCTCTCTCGTCACATATATGCATTAAATAGATATAATGAGACCCTTTAAATGTTTAAGAAGATAGATAGACACAAAACTCTTACATGATGACACATTCCAAATCCTAAAAAAAAAAATAACAAAATTTGTTTTGGTGCAGCCTTCTCCCAAGTCCTAACAGCTGATTATATTGGTCGGTCAACCCAGTTATTGATTTAGCTCTAGATTCCTGATAACCAAATGCTCATGAGTTCAGTCCTCAATGCTACATGGTCATTAAACTAAATTGAATAATTGCACTAGCTGGGATTGGCTCCATGGACTAAAACGTGTCATAATCAGCACGTTTGGATACAGGCTTATTGGAGCTTATTAGAGCTTATCAACTAGAAAAATGCACTAAATAAGCTCCAATAAGTACTATTTGGTTTCCATCCAAACAGGTAGAATGTCTAATTGTGAATCATGTCTGCTTGTAAGATGTTCAATTAATGTTTACAACCACATCCGCAAATCATTACAAGTCTGTAGCAGCTCATAACAGCAAATCATACTAATCAACAATTAAAGGAAATTTCATCATCCAGCAAAACATACCAGAGATTTTAAGGGGGCCTCCTCTTCATCAGTAGTAACATGAGTCATCAAAGCCAGGTTCTTTACTAGTCCACAAGCTTCACCTTCAGGAGTATCACAAGGACAAAGCATGCCCCACTATATCAAATGGAACAAATCAGCAAACGTATCATGAATCCATAAATAGATATGATTCTATAAATTTAGAATAAGAAATGCCTAAGCAACATAAGAAAACAGAATGGGAAACAATATACAACCTGTGTCATTCCTTTCCTTTCCATCGTTCGAACGAGTCACTCTTGGTTTGGATGGCGGCGCTGCGAGCGATGGGAGTCGGAGTCGGAGGCGGAGGCTGTTTACCTTTAGGCTATGTTTGGTCGGGAAAGAAAGTAAGAGGAAAGAAAATGGAAGGAAAGACAGAAAAAGGAAAGAAAGAGAAGGGAAAGAAAGATGATTTTTTAAATTGTTTGGTACGATGAAATGTGGAAAGAAAAGTGATGGATATTACTATTTTACCTTTTGGTTTCAATCTTTAAAAATAATTTATATTTATATATCACATTTAGATCTATATTAAAGATTATACGGTATGTTTTATAATAATAATGTATATGCTACATTTAAATTTTTTTATTATTGTCAAAACTTGGAGTAATATAATTTAAGTTAAATCAAATGAAAAAACATACAAAATATACGTTATTTATACAAAAAGTCATATAGGTAGAATAATCAAAAGTGTTAGGGGCACAATTATCTTTTACACAAAAACTTAGTATTCCCACCATTTTCACTCCAATCTTGGCAGAAAGCTTTTTTGGTGGGACCCACAAAAATTTATTCTTTCCTTTCTTCTGTTCTTCGTACCAAACACGGGAAGGTGCATTGATTTTTGTGCTTTCTTTCCACATCCAATCTTTTCTTCCCCTCTCCCTCAAACCAAACACAACATTAGGGAAATTACCAAGGTTGACCTTTTAACTTTTACCTTTGCTTCGTTATTTGATGAATGTGGCAAGTATGCGAGGTTATACCTTTCGTCGTCGTTTAGGCAAGTCTCTCTCCATATTGGTTTGTTAGGCCTTTATCCAGTGTACACGTTCTCAGTTAAGCAACTAAGAAACTTGTTCATTAAAAAATGCTTAGCATTCAAAATCCAAAAACAATTTAATAACTTAAATAAAGATCGAAAAAGATAACTGGAAAGATAAGGACAAAATGCAATAAATAGCCAAACCTATGAAATTCTAAGATACTGTCGTTTGAAACTGGTTGAAACCATTTAGGTGGCACCACCCTTCAGATGAGAATCTTCGGATTTCGCAACTTATTGTAATTTTGTTCCCCTAAAACGCCAAGCATGTGAAATTCTAACGTGTTGTCATCTAAAGCTACTTACAGCTATCTGTGGTACCATCCTTCAAATGAGAATCCTTGGCTTGCACAGCTTCCTGATATTGTGCTCCATTTTTACCAGAAAGTGAGTGTCAACTCATGGCGTATCGTCTGCATTCGCAGAAATAAGACTTTAATTAGGGTCTTGCAAATGTTCGCGCTGTAGACTTTTGAAGTGGCCTCATATGCCTGCTCAACTCTAACGAGATGTATGCTTCTACTGTGTGTATTATCTTGTGAGGAACTCTTGCAATAACCAGATAGTAAACCCCAATAGAAAAGGGGAGTCGACTTTGTTGTTCGCTTGCTATTTGCTTTGTGGACACTCTGAGATCGTCATAGATCAAATGAGATAGTTCTAAACAAATCTGGTAACACCTTATAGAGGCGAAGTGCTTAAGATAAAGACCTCTTGGTGGGGGCCTTTAAAAGCTTGCCATTCGCTTGTTATTTGGTAGCAAGGTGAATTGTGGATGGAACCCTTTGTTTAGGCTCTAGGTAGTTCGACTCATTTTGGACAAGAGCAGGGGCGTATCCAGAATTTTATTTCTAGGGGCCGAAATAAAATGCTAAGAAAATTATGACTAATATTATATATACTTTAAATAATAATAAAATTATTCAAATACAACTCTCCGTTCTTCTATGGTACTAAATTTATCTAATTTTTTTATTCATCGGTGACATAAAATTATCTATTATTGTATCAACATTGATCTTTTCAGCAATTTCTCTCCCTCCATATACAATTGATAAATTTCTTAGAAGGTCATCTTCAATCTAGTTTCAAAATCTAGTCTTAACAAAAATTTAATTTTTGCTACAAAATCTATAAAAAACTTAATATCAAAATAAGATAACTTTTATTCTTACCCAAAATCTTATCTTTTATTTGACCAAGTTTTTATCTTATTTAATTTATCTGATCGCTATTTCCTATTTTAAATTAAAGATAAATTTGAAGAATATTTTGTTTATATAAAAAATATTTAATTGACTTTTAATTTTATTAAGATAAGATTTATCTCAAAAAAAAAAAAAAAAACCAGTTATCTTTCGACGTTAAATAAAAGAAATCACGTACAAAATTAGGAAGGAAAAACTTATCTTATGGTGTAGCCGGCCAATTGGAATTCAGAAATTGGCAAGTGCAGCTAGAATGTTCTGTTTGGTTTGGAACGTGTCCCACGCGTAACCCACGCCAAAAGCTGTCTTAAGCCCCAAGCCATGACCAAACCTATAAATATACACGCTTCTTTTCATTCTCTTCCCGTTCTCATCACTTTTTAATTGTTCTTTCACAAACCAATCTATCAAAATCAAAATCACAATCTTATTCTAATTAACCATGGCATCAGGGGGGACAGAAGCTTTTCCAGATTTGGGTAAACACTGCCAACACCATGATTGCCACCAGCTCGATTTCCTTCCTTTCACATGCGACGGTTGCAACCAGGTAGTATTTTATTTTTATTTATTTATATTTCATCTCTCCTCCTTTTGCTTTCCTTCTCATCAAACTTCCAATTCAACTATTCAATGCATCTAGACCAAATCTCTAACTTTACACTTAATTTGTTTTATATTTAAAACACATCTAACATGAAACAGAGTGATTAACATGTTTTGCAATGGCAGGTATTTTGTGTGGAACATAGATCCCACAAGTCTCATGCGTGCCCGAAACCTGACCACAACAGCAGGAAGGTTGTTGTCTGCGAAACATGTTCCATGTCCATTGAGACCACAGGCCAAGTGGGACAAGAGGGAGAGGAAGCAATCTTGAAGAAGCACCTCAGTTCTGGGAACTGTGATCCCAACAAGAAGAAGAAACCCATTTGCCCCGTGAAGCGCTGCAAGGAGGTTTTGACGTTTTCTAATGCCAGCACCTGTAAAACTTGCCAGGTGAAGGTGTGCCTCAAGCACCGTTTCCCTGCTGACCATGCTTGTAGCAGGGGAGCTTCAGCTTCTGCATCATCTTCTGCTGCTGTTAATGGACGGTGGAGTAATAGGTTCTTGGATGCTCTTGCTTCGAGGATTAATGGACAAGCCTGCACCAAGAGTGCTGAACCTCGTTCTAAATCTCCACCTAGTACTCCTTCTGTTAAGGCTTACTGATTCATAATTGATTAATGTGTAAAAACCATGTGATTGTTGAATGGTTTGATGACAGTGAATGATATGTTGCAATTTGAATGTTATATTTTACAATACATCCAGAATGCTATTGTATTGGGATTTGCTTTGGTTTAGTGCAGATGTTGTATTCCTAGCTGTCAATGTTCCCATATATAGTTAATGCATCAATAGATGACCCTAGCAATGTACATTTTTGTTTATAGAAGATACAATCCCAGAAATATAATGCACATCTTTTGTTCTTTGGTTTTGTCTCCCAGAAATATAATGCACATCTTTTGTTCTTTGGTTTTGTCCCTCTTTACTTATGGGGGTTGTGGTTTAGTTTTCCTAACCAGAGTGTGTAAAGATTTGAAAATGATTAATATAGAGCTGAATTTTGCTTCATGGCTAAAACATGAAGTGAAGAAATGAATGAGATTTGTAATGCAGGTATAAGGTAGGGTGTTACAAGTGATTTTGTGAATACAAGTAACTTTCCTACATATCATTGCACCTTTCTTTCCCATTATCTTTCAAAACATACAGGCTGTAACAACTAATAAGTAACTTAATACACAATTATCTGTTTTACATATTTGCTGTTGTTTCTCTAATTTCATCCAAGGTGATAGCCTGCAAGGAAAGAAAAAATTGCATTTAGCTCGAGTAAAATACACTTCAATTATGTTCTAATAAAAGAACCTACGAGCCAAGTCATGGAGCAAAACCAACAAGGCATTCAGTAAATGGGGACCAAAACCAAATGTAGACAAATTGAATTAATATATTACCTGTTCCTTGCCGGCAAAATCGTTCTCAGGAGTGAGAAAGAGCATGCAGTGGCACTCCTTCCTGCCAAGCAAAATCATGATGTTAAAAAAAAATACCTAGAGGGGAAATCTGTGGCTTAACTTAAGTTTCATTAAATAATATTTAATACACATTTCTGGTCCAACAACAAAAACACAAAATAAGGGATTTCATTGATAACTATACGCAGTAAATATCAGAACACTATAGTACTACTGAACAAAAGTAAAGACAGCTAAAGCTACTATAATGCCTCAGCGCCTCAGAACAAAATATAAACTAAGAAAACCAGTCAGCTTTGAAACCTGATAACTAGAATGTCTCAACAACGGCTTTTGGCCGAGTTTATTATGATCTAGCTCTTAAGGACTTGAACAAATGGGTATTAACAAGATACATGAGATTATGTCTATAAATCACCATATAGAAGGAGGTTAAACAGAAATTTCATACAGGAAAAAGTCATTAAGACAAACTCCAAGAACATAAATGCCTAGTGGTGGCCATTATGCATACTTCTCTTCAAGGGTAAAGACATGTCTCTAAACTATCATAAATTCATAACCACAAATGATATATAAGTTATTTTCTAAACTATCAATACAATCCTAAAAATAACTGATATAAACAAATTCCTGCAACAAAACTTGATCCTTGCAAATGAAGTAGCTTCAAACTGAATATATTATTATCACAGAAGGCACATATTTCTGACCTAGAAATAAAGATATGCCTACCTCTCTCTCATTGGAACACAAGGGCAATTCCAATATCCCTGTTGAGCCTCAGCAGGTTTATCGTCATAATGCCTAAAGTACAATGATTTGGGGCAAAAAAAAGTTAGAAGACACCAGCACTGATCAAACTATGCAAAAGCACTACCAGAACTATAGTATAAAGACAAGAAATTATGCTTGATAACAAGCTAAAAGAACAAGTATCTACCGGCAAGGGCACAGTGGTGCACCCAATGAATCTTTATGGTCAGCCAACCCCTGTTCAAAATAGAAATAATAGAAGGAAGAAACATTAATAACTGAAGAAAATAACTGCTTACAATGTCTGCACATGTGCCAATCTTTAGGTAAGTTTATTTTTAAGTGCCATTTCCTGAATTGAATTTTGTGTTACTACAACAATATCGGTCTGTCTTCAGACATCATGATAAGACATTATAATATCGTTTCAACCCAGCTAGCAGGAAAAAGCTCTGGTTCTTGTTATTGCTATCACTGGAAGTGGAATATAATATTGCCCATCAAATCACAATCTGGGAAACTTATTTCCAGGCTTTAACACTTCGTACAATTTCATTCTAACATGCCAATCTTGGTGATTCAAATAACACTTGGTGTTTGGTTAAAATCTTCCTAAATGTGTTTTTGGTATTAATATCAAGTTGCAGTTATAGTGTTCATTTATCATCATCAATTTAGTAAGGTGTTATGATATTATCATAGTTTCTGAAACCAAATTAGCGAACCAAATTCCAAGAGAAGATATGAAAGGTAAATGCAGCTTGAAGACCAGAGAGAAGGTGACATTGATTAACAGAAACTAAATAGCTACCCTCAGAGGCTTAAGACTTAGCTATAACATCAACCGATTTCTCTCCTTTAATGTAATTTTCTTCTTTCTCAGCACAAATTCTTTCATTCAAAAGTACAAAATTCACTAAGCTTGTATCTTGGCATTCACCATTCAAAAGTCTAAATTAGGTGCAACCATCATTTCAATCCTTGGTACTCTTACAAGATTCCAAAAGCCCCCCTAGAAAGATACTACAGCAGAAAAACCTAACATTTGTAACCAGTCCTTGGCTTATAATACAAGCTAAGCCTCTACATCCTAAAATGTTTTGAACTGGAAGGGAGGGGGTGGGAACTATTTATGGATTCAAATACCTCAACAAGAAAACCAAATATTATTACCAACCTATGGCTTCTAAATAGCTTAAAACGAGGGCCTCCCCAACAGGAGTTCCCAGCTTTCAAATTGAATAGGTGGCAGTCATAGTGAAAAATTACAGCCATTTGATAAGAATAACACTGTAACGTGAAGAAATGAATTACTTAAGAAAGTAAAGAAATTTGGGAAAAAGGCTAACAACGGGAGGAATATATTTCACACAATTTGGAGCACTATAAATGAGTTGAAAATTCAATCTTATACAAGTAATGCAGGCGGCTCCTAGTATTGATCCCACAAGGAAAGCTTAAATTCATTTAGAGATAAGCCCCTTTTAAATTTCTAATGGTTATTTTTAATTCACCTTGAAATGCAACAACTGAACAACAGATTTCCCATGACTCTCAATTCTTACAGAACTGCATGACAGGGCAGGACTTACTAGCCCAAGATTCATATTATCAACTACAGGGTACGAAATCATGAGATTTATATTTGACATTGCCCTCTACTCCAACAAAGAGGGAAAACATCTATTAAAATTAAAATTCATATGTTATAAGCCGAAGATAGAGCATGTACCTTGATAACAACAGAAGTGACACTCTTGTCAACACAAAAGTATGTTCCTGATTTACGGGCATATTGCTCTGAGAACTTCCTCATAATTTCAATAGATTTCTCTGATGGTTCCACTGAAAGAACCAGGAAATTATTACCATAGAGAGACAACACTAACAAATTACCAAAATTGAAAGCACAAACTATTACTTATGAAAAGAAGTAGATAAACTAATTTTATTTTTATATACCTCCACACACCACAAACACACTGCTTGTGCAGCTGACAACCTATTCTACTTGTTCGAAGTTCAGTCAAAACCCAAAAAGCTTTCAAATTTGACAAACGCGGAGCTTGCCATAAAAACCCAATTCACGACTTGCAAAGTTAATTGCGGAAAAGAAGAAGAAAACTCAGAATATCAAAATTGAGTCAGAGAACATTTCCACAAACAGCTTCGGGATGACACAGTGATGAAACTATAAACACACACACACAAAAGAGAAGCACAAACAACACTTAATACTTAAAGCATTGATTCGAAATACACAATAAAAACCAATCGGGGTGTGAGAATCGAAATCAGAATCGATTAGGAAACAAGAAAAAGGAGTATGATAAACCTCAGAGCATTGGAAAGTGAACCTCACCTTGGGCTCGGACAACGGAGAGATTGCGGTGGCGCCGGAGAGGGGACGCGACGGAAGGAACGGTGACGGCGAAGGTGCAAGCTTGGGAGGTCATGGCCGGTGATTTTCTTCTGCAACAGAAGGGAAATAGCTTATATGTGGTTCCTGTGAAAACGACCAAAGTAAATATCGCTGTGCTCTGCGTTTTATATATGTTTTTGTTAATTTGTGTTGATCTGGTGTGAAGAAATGGTAGTATAAAGTTCGGATTATTTGATAAATAGCTGATATACGGACAAACATTTTGTTAACTTGATGCTAAAACGTGAAAGATTAATCTCATAGCTAACGTGAAAGATTAGTCACATAACTATCTAGTATTGGTTTTTTCTCCTATAATTATGGAATAATACAATACTAATAATAATGATAAAAGTTTCAGTACGTGGGAGCCACTCGTTGTAGAAATATCTAGCTGCGTGGCGTGGTTATCATCATCGCCTAAGCATCTACCATATGAGAATTGACATTGAAGTTTGGAGTTTCAAGTTTCAACCAACCATTATTCTTTGGGCTCTTGGCTCTCTTCATCTTCTTATCCACATCCAATCCATTAGTAGTCCCATGATTTGGAATTTTGGATGACTCAGTTTAAATGCAAGTGAAATCACAGAAAGAACAAATTCATACATATTTCCTTGTTGCTCATCATGTTGTTTTTTAGATGGAAGTATAATGAATTTACCTTAGCAATGAGCCATGTCAATTAATATAGTATGTGATTTAAAGGTTAAACTTGACTTAAAAAAAAAAGGTTAAACTTGTATGATTAGATTAATTTTAAAATGAAATCTGAGTAGTTAGATGTTTTTGCACAATTTTCAGTGATCTAAATGGCAGCCCAACTACATCCAATAGAAAATGTTGGTAATTTAGGTGTTTTTAACCGATTAATTCATGTCAGTGACAATCCAAATGGTAGGGATAAAAAAATAAATTATACTCCCTCCGTCCCAAATTATAAAACCCTTTAGAGGCAAATTCGGTGTCCCAAATTATAAGACCCCTTTTAGATTTCAGGAAAAAAAAAAGCTATTCATTTTTTACCCCTTGCGTTTATTATATTTTAAATTCCAAAACTTTAATTACCACCTCTACTAATTACTTTTTTCATATTCCCAACCAACTTTCGGTATATTCAATACTTATATTAACAATTTCAAGATTTTTTTAAATAGGGGTATATTTGGAAGATTTGTATAAAAAATAACAAAACCAACATATTAATTAGCTAATTACATGTTTTCTTAATAGGCGTGATTGTTTGAAAAGGACCCTATAATTTGGGACGGAGGGAGTACTCTCTTTGTCTCTATTTATAAGCTAATTTTTAAGAATTTTTTATATTTTTAAATATAAGTCACTTTATAATATTAATAAATATTTAATAATTTTTGTCAATATTACCCTCATACTTTTTAAAATGCATATTACTCTCATCTATCTACCATATATATATAAAAAGTTTAGATCCACCGTACTCTTCACCATGCCTTAATTAAAAGAAGGTTATATATAAATTTAATATTTTCTTAAGCAAATATATATATATATATATATATATATAGGGAGCGTATCAAGTGAGAGCGATGTTTATTATGAGAGATGAGAGCGTTCAATCTTAGCCATTAGATCTACCATGAAGGGTCAAGATTAAAATAAAATGGCATGTGACTTTTTTAAAAAGTCATGTGACCACTAAACTATTTTTAATCTCAACCACTCATGAATGGTTGTACGGCCATGATTTAACGCTCTCATCTCTCATAATAAACATCGCTCTCACTAGATACGCCCCCTATATATATATATATATTTGTTTTTATCCATATAAAAAATGAAGAAAAAAAATTAAATTTATGTCAACAGCCATTCAAAATTGAAATTAAATAACAAAGTTAAAATTCAATATATATATATATATATTTGTTTTTATTGTTTAGGATTGTAAGTGTTAGTGTGTTGTAGTTGATCTCAATATTTCACTATTTTTATTTTGCCTAGCATGGATGGATATAGGGACCCTCTACATATAATGCATGCACGTCCAGTTTGTCATTTCTTTTTGATGAATTTTACACTACAATACACTTTTTTTTGAGTAAAGTTGTCTCTTTTCATATTAATAATGGAATTATTGTTGGATTATATATATTATTTTTATTTCCCTATTCCAACTGACTGACTCTTTAGTGGTGGGAGTTGTATTTATATGAGTATAAGTTTCAACAAAACTATATGCTTGATGTTTTCTATTTCTCTCTTTAGTGGGTTATATGCTATGTTTTTTTATCAATTTTTTATTTTATATGATACCATGTCAGGGTGGAAGGGGAAGCTCACTTGGTTGAGCTAAGGGTAAGGGTCAGGGTTCAAACCTTGAGGAAGAGCATTTGTAACCACTAATATTACAGATTTAAGATAACGTGTGGGATGACAAATCTTTTTCAAAGCAATTTTACAGTGGAGCTGGCCTCTTGGGTGGAGGGATCGTAGATAAGTTTATTTGTGATTGGCGAGTAAAGTTGGTTTTTTATTTTGTGAGGGGAGGGTTTAAATTATGAAGATTATGTCTTCGTAGGCTTGAGGAACTGGTGGCCGGAGATCAAGCAGCTCAAGGGTGTCTGCTTGCTAATGTTGGGTTTCATTTTGTTTTAACAATATTGCGTAACCTTTTATGAAGTTACAATATATTGTTCTGAACTTTATGTATCTTTAAAAAAAACTTTCTCTATGTTGTTGCGCTCAATAAACGAAAAAATATAGTTCTCTACCTTGAGGTCATTTATATCTTTTTGCAATTAGATGTGTAAGATGTTACAAAAATATATCAATACACACGCTTTAGCTTAGATTTATCAAAAGTTATCCGTACATTACACGGGTTAATCCACTAGTATTTAATATGAAAAAGATAGTGTGATTTTGAAAAAAGATTAACTTGAAGAGAGAAATTTATGGATAATCTAGAAAAAATAATTAAATTTTTACAAAATTAATGTTAGTAACTGTTTTTCTTAATCCTAAAAATTATGTAATAGTGACTTTTAAATAGGGATGAAGGGAGTTTGAGTTGGAATGACAAATCTAACAATTTAACTTGTGCAGCAACACATATATTATAGGTTTCCGTAATATATGATTACATACAAATTGGCCTCAATAAATATTTTACATTGTTTTTTATCGCTCAATTTTTATTTATTTAAAATAAGAACAAGTGAGGTTATAGTGCTTGCATCATGAGCCCGCGTACTTGGTCAAGTCAAATGAAAGGAGTTCATATGAACTTTTCATATTTATTTTTATCATTAAAAAAATCATCAATTGTGACCCTCTTCTTCCTTTCTTGTTCCTCCTCCCACCTCTCTCCACAGTTGTTTTTGGCGAATCACCAACTCAAAACCCACGGCTCCTCCACTCACCCTAAAACTAACACCCCCAATCCACAAACATCCACTCCTCCCCAGCCACCAGAAACCAAAACTCCACCCTGTAACCACCGCCCAATTAACCTCATGTATTGTCTAACTTACCTCGTAGGATTATTTAAACTCATTTGAGTGGATCAATATGTTTTTTTTATAAAAAATTAATAAATTAAAGATTTATTAAATTCCAAACATATTTATCTTAAACATCATTTTTTTAAGGAAAGCTCATAATATAATAAGATGAAAAAGCAGTATCTACAAAGAAAGCATGAACTACACATCTAAGTGGATCATCCCACCACAAGTTTGAAGGGAAACTAAAAGCCATTGAAGCTAGGATGTGTGCCACTTCATTGGCATGGCGCCTAACATGCACAAAAGAAATACAAGAAAGCTAAGAGTTAGCATTTTACTATCTCGAGTTAGAGCCTCAACATCAGAAGCGTATGAATTAGAATTCATTGCTCTACACATCTCTATTTTCTATTATCACGTCTCCATTTTATTTTGAATTTAATTTATATGCACTAACAATTTAAAGTATTTTACATATACATCCAATCAAGTTTTTTCATTTTAAATTTAAATTTAAATTTAATTATGTCATAACAAATTAATGAGTTTGAATTGAATGATTGTATATAGTAATTAAACTCTTTTCTATTTATAACACTCACATTTACACAAGGATAAATGTGGTGTAACATAAATTAGTTTGAAAACTCATCTTCTAAAACAACAGCAGATGTGCGTGGCCAAGTTGCCGGTGCGTCGTGGCATGATAGCGTCCGCTGTGGTGAAGCTGCAGTTCATGTTCTGATTGATGGTAGCTGGAATCCTACCGTGAAGAGGATGGGATATGGTGTTGTTATGAAGGACAACACGGGTCATTGGATGTCTAACATATCATGAAGTTACGGGTGTCCAAGTTGCCCCGAGCCGACCGAACCCTTCTAAACTGAGATGGTTTTTTGCTAAATCGGGTGGTTCAGTTCTCAGGTGAAACGGTTGAAAAAATCGATTATGGGTGGGTTGGTTCAGTCGAAATCAGTTTTAGCTGTCAACCGACCGAACCAGGTTTGAGAAGAAAAAAAACTGCACTAAAGGGCCTGGCCCAGCATGTGAGTGAGAGAGGGAGGTAGAAAAAAACCACTAAAGGGCCTGGCCCATTAGATCACTTCACTCTCCCTTCTGTTTCTTGTGGATCTGTATTCTGCTCTCTCCCCTTCACAGTTCACAGCGTTGTCTCCCCTTCCCACATCAAATGCATTATTGAAAAAAAGTTGATTTATAAGTGAAAAGATTGTTTATGGAAGCACGCGTTTTTGTGGCAAATGCAGTTTGATGCATAATTAAACTGCAATGGGACACCCTAAGAACAATACGATATTTGTCGTGGAAAGAAATTAACTAATTTATCAATTTATATGTTAAGCACATTAATTTTTTTATGTACATACCCTCTTTGATGTTCTGAGTGGCTTTCCTTATGGTAAAATTTAATCAATGAGATAAGAAAATAAGACAAAATTTGGGGAAAGAAGATCTCCATCCCCCACTCTCACCTATCAAAATTCCTTAATTCAAATAAACACATATTGACATACCAGTTCTATGCATATTATTTAGCTAAAACAACATGCAATTTTGAATAAGAAGATTCCAGATACTAGTTTATGAATCCCATCATCTGAACAAAATTGTGCTTTGTTTGTTCCCCGTCCCAAAATCACGCTGCGGCTACAAAAATTAGGCTAAATTGGTTGACTTATAAAAACTGATTTTATAAGAATAAAATTGATTATGATTTTAAAAATTAGGCTAAATTAATTTTAAAAAATTTAAACATGATATTTTCCTACTAGGGACGGATTTTTGGTAGAAAATCATTTATATTTATACTTCAAAAGTAATGATTGTAATGTAAAAATATGTAAGAATTATATTTATTCTTAACTTTTGCAACAACTGAATCCTACTCTAGCTGAAGCAGTGTTTTAGGTGAGCCATTCAATTATGTTTGGATGTTGGATTTACAATTGTTATCTTTGAAACTGATTGTCTTACACTTCCACAATTCCACACCACCTATCACGGAACGCTCTTTGAGACGGATTGTCTTGCTGAGATTTGGCACTCTCATGATCGCTTTTCTTCTTATGTTGATGCCGTTATGGATGATTGTAGATTATGCACCGATTTGTTCATGCTAAAAGAACCTGTAATATGAGTATATGACCGCTGATTATATGTTTAAATATGCTTTTTCTTTGATGAGGGTCCTATTGCTCTAGCATCCATCTTGTTATATCACTGTACTTTCCCCTTAGTTTCAGGTTAATGATAGTTCCAGCTTCAACGTTAAAAAAAATTTAAATTCATTTTTTAATATTAACAAATCAAATATTTCAATATTTTTTACTTAACATAAGAATCAACCCACCACTTCACCCCCTTTAAAAATCTAATTAATTTAGTTAATTGCATTAAAGTTGTTTTAAAATATTATCTACTTTCCAAAACAAATCATAAGCCACTTTCTTAATTTCTATGTATCAATGTTTGTGAGAGTGGAAAGAGAGAGAAAATTCAATTAAATAAATGTAGTATTATCAAAAAGTAATTAATACATCATAAACTTCAAGTCGGTTCTTATAAAAAGACCAATTATACCTCCAATTTGACTCATAAAGCGGTTCTCTAAATGACCATAGAAAAAGTTTGGATTAAATCACCTACTACTGAGTGAACCAATGATATTTAAGATAAATAAATAAATATGAAATTTCTAATCCATTTATCAATAAAGCTTAAAGTATTATATATCATGATAGATCTAAGGAAACCCTTTACAAAACTTATATAAAGGCCATGAGGTAGTAACATTTAAAACAAACGAACAAAACTTTTAGTTTTTTTTTTTTTTAATCACCATGAGTGCCAAGGAAGAAAACAACGAAGAAAAAGTTTTCCCATTAAAAAAGAAAACAACGACGAAAAGTTGCAATATATGTAAGAAAAGATTGATGTGGCAAAACTAATTATGTTACATCCTAACCAAGCAACTACTTGCCCCTAAAAAAATCTAGTTAATTTAATTAATTGTTCTCAAATTTTTATCAACTTTTTAAAATTACTCATAAGCCAACCACTTTCTTAGTATGTATTATTAATGTTTGTGATGTGAAAAAATAGAGAAAATTTAATTAAATAATGCATTACAAACTCCAAATTAATTCTTATAAAAAATAATTATGTTATACCTCAAATTTTTATATTAAGGGTATTGTCGTACGGTAACTTTTCATATTTTTCAGAAGAAAATCATGAGAAATCATTCTAGGTATAGATGTAGATCTCATTATGTCCTATAGTATTCTGATACATTAATTGTGAAGCCATATACATAAATAAATTCAGTATCGAAATTAAAGAAGATCAAAGAAAACGTCCATCAAACGATTATTCTCGCTTTTTCTGCGTATATACCGGTCAAACCTTTATGCAGTGCATTGATCAAGACCTTTTGACCCATAGTTTGATTTGCATGCACAGGTTTAGTTCCACAAGTTAAATCCTTTCAGAAATGATTATACATATATAGATCGATAAAGAAAACCTGATAAGGGAGAAGAAAGCATGACCAAACATACCAGAAACAAAACTGTAAACATACTTTTCCTGCAGAGCAGATTTGAAGTTTTAATCAAACGCACACTCAAAGTTGCGAGAGACAAACAAAACAAACTTGATGAAAAGGAAAAAAAAAAAAAAAAAAACCCATTTGTTCAGTGTGAGAACTCTTTCAAAACAAATGGGTTTTACCTCTTTAATTAGGACCTCTAAGAACATACAATAATACAGATTCAACATCATTCTACATGTCCATATATACAATAATATATCTTGTAGTCATAACTAGGATTTGCCAGAACAATAGAACAATAGGTATGTATTCACACTCCAATCTCAATCTCACCTCCACCGCATCCACCAGGAGAGATAAATTAAATGAATAAATCTGAGAGAATAAATGATGTGATAAAGAAAAAATGAAAAAGAATATGAGTGGAAATTAAATAAGATGAAAGAGGGAGTTAAGTGTGAATGATTCAAAAAAATTTCCGGAAAGTCATGTCATGCATGTAAAAAGTGAAATATTTCAAGGCCATGACATAGATCTAACAGAAAATTCAATTAATCTTCTCCTTTTAACTTGATGGGATCAACAAATCCACAAATACATATGTAAAAGAGAGTAATTTCATTACAAGGAAAATTAAACAAGAATACTAGCTAGCTACCATAGCTCAAACACGCAATAACATATAACAAGCTTGCAAAAGTTTTCACTTTTGACATACAAAAACCCTAGATGTGTAGATTCAAGAACTTTACCTGAGAGGAAAAGGAAGAACCCACATCAAGAAAAAGTTTGCAAAAAAGAAAGAACACTGCTAGAAAGCTATTATAAAGTTGATTCAAATTAACTTGCTTGATCGATGTAGCAAATTAAATTGAGATCAATCGGACCACGATGCTTGATTCCCCAGAAAGAGAGAGTTTGAAAGGCGCCTGAGCTGAGAGAATGAATGAAGAAAGAGACAGTACTGAGTACTCACCCTTGTTCTTCAGTCAGAGAGAAACTAGGAACAAACACATGTTTGTTGCAGAGAAGAAAGGTGGTGGTGTTGGAGTGTAGTGGTAGCTTTATTCTCTTGAAGCAACACATGATCGATGTCTCTAAAATGGAGGGTTGAGATTTTGCCTTGTTTTTCTTTGTGATGAGAAGAAGAAGTGGTGGTAATGATGGTGCCTTTAGGTTTGTGGGGGTGGTAGAGTGGTAAAGCGAGGATGATGATGTGGGAACAATGATGGCGATAGAGAACATAGCAGAGAGACATGATGATGATTCTGGCGTTGAAAATGAGGCACAACCCACAACACAAGAGATTGTAGATTAATTCAACGATTTTGTGCGCGCACACACTTTCTTTATCTCTCTCTCTCTCTCTGACATGCTGAGTGGAGAGAGATGAGAGCACTGGATCCATTTATGAAACCTAAGCTAAGCTGGTCTATACCCTCTATACTACTGCTCAGCCTCTCGGTCTGAATAAAATATGAGTTTGGGTTTAATTATTCATACTATATTTTTTCTACTATCTCGTTTTTATATATAATTTTTTTTATTCTTATTACATTATATATCATATTTTTTATTTCTCTCTTATCTCATCTCTTATATAGAGATGGAGTTGGAGTGTGAAGATAATTTTTTTATAAAATATATACATGGCTATTTAACTTGTCTCTTTACTAAAGTTGGTCAGGGATAGTTAATTGTTTTTAACTTTTTTTAAATATTCACACCTTTTTGTTCAATGTTGTTTTTTTTTAAATGGAGGTATTAATCTATTTTTTTCCTACTTAATCTCCCCAATAACCCATACCAATTTTGGGGGGTTCCACTCGATTGACAAATAAATTCTCGCTACAAGTTGTCAATATGACTCGGTCGCTGATGTTGGCATTCTTGTCATGACTGAGAACACTAGAAAACATAGTCTCTATTCGTATACTATTTCGAACAAAGGTTATCGTATCTGCACCGAGCATCCAGGAGGTTTCTTCATGTGAACTTTTGTGCTTTTTTGAATTTGGACTTAGAATTTCACTCACTGAATTTAAGTGCCACATCCTCAGACCTCTTTGCATTGCTACTTTCCAACTTCATCCAACCTCGTGGAGCCTTGTTAAAGGATTCCAAACCCTTTGTGGTGTTCTCGGAATCACATTCTCACCTTCCCTATTCTTTCATAACTTCCAACTCAACCGGACAACCAATCAAGTGAAGAAAGGGGTTGTTTGCTTTAAGAGCTTGAATTTCAAGAAGATATTGGAACATGTCCCATGGACATATATGGTTTAAAGAGGAGTTCATCTTTATTAAAATCAACTCCAACATAGCTCTGTACATTCCACTTTTTGGAGTGAGAAAGACGGAATAGATGTCTTTCCTCAGAGTTGGAGTTCCGAACATTACCAGTTCAATGTTAGTGATTTGATCGTTGAAGGCGGTCTCAACCCCAAAGAGTGCGTTTGACTCCGAGTTGCTCTTGAAGTTTGTCCAGGAGACGAAGAGGTATTTTCCTTGTTAGATGTTGCTCCAAATTTCTCTTAACGAACTTACTCGTTTCTTATGTTAGTTTTTATTTCAATGAATAGCTTTCTTTCTTTTGTCAATTTTTTTGCTAACACAAGATCGTGTTGATTGGCAGGTCAAATTGGTTTAGATACCACTACAAAAATGTGTTGGTTTAGTGTCGGCCACGACTCCGACGCTAAATTAGGCACGTTTGCGTCAGCCTAACCGATGCAACGCCAATGCAAACAAAGGGAAAAAACTTACTTAAATTTTGCGGTGACATCGGACAACTTAGAGTCCGGCCTGGGACAATTACCGACAGATGACTCCAACGCTGTAATGCCCCAATTTTCACGAGGGTTATTATCGTAAATATCAACAAATAAATTACATTGCCAAAAGCAGCGGAAATTAAAACCGAAATGAAACTGATATAATAACTGCCACAGGGCAAAGATTTTTCAAGAAAAGAGTACATGACTGAAAAATAAACTAAAGTCAACACAACCGAGAACCACATGCAGGTAGATCCTTCAAAAGTGAGATACTAAGAACATAAAACTAAGACATAAAACTCCGGGAAACCCTACGTCGTGCCACCAAACGCTCCATCCTCTCACGCTCATGCAACAAGTCTCTCCTACGCCACTGAGCCAAATGAGCAGTAGTCACCATCGACGGTAGGTCATCCTCCGAAGAAAACAGCACGCGCCTGTCGATAGGCAGATCCTCTGGCCGTCGACACAGACTATATCGTTGAAAGAACTAATAGCGTCTAAGATACGTCACGGAGGAACAGTAATGCAGATAGTCCCTTGGTGATAACGAACAGTCTCATCGTGTAGTCCTAATCCATCTGGTATACGTAGCGGTACGATAGATACGACTATAACTCCACGTGTCTCCAACATACTGATCGAGCAACTGGATCTCATCGTGTCTCAGATACGATACTTGATGAAACAGGTACTCTGCCATCTGGCGATAAGCGCCCACACGACAAGCATTCAAACAAGAAAGGGTCAACTCAAGCAAACAAGACCCCAAATATAATCATGTGCATAGATATCAAGGTAATTAAATCATCCGGCATTTAATTAATCAATTATGAAAGTCCAATTATGAAAATGTGTCTTTAGGGTTGGTCTAGGATGCATCTAAAACTAAATAATCACGATAAGTTTTTACGGCAACACTGGGAAGACGGGACGACCACAACCTCCTCCGAGCTTGAGGGAAACAACAACAACAACAAAATAGCCATTTGCACGGTACACCACTTATCAGGAACCACAACTGACAACTACCGAGCGAACCAAAATACAATAACCATCCATAGTTGGACAAAAACGACTGGGTGAACCAAAGCAAGGGAACAACAACAGGGAAAAGTCGTGTCCAAGGAACTAACCGACAAAGTCGTGCGAACCCAAACTATACATATGAGTTAGTCAAAACATCTTAAACCAAACCACCCAACAATAAGGGCAAAATCCTAATCTCAAGTTAATAATAAACATTATCAGCAATCATAGATATATTCCGAAAATAAATAAATCACACAGACACATATTCAACATATAATGCAAACACATATAAACAAGACTAAGACCAAATGCTCTTAGTCAACATACAAGCAACATATATCCATCATATAGAGCATATAATCACTTAAGCATATATTCATCATCATAATCAACATAATGCGTATATCCAACATATAACATATATTCAATAAACACCATATAATCAAGCACATAGCACACCACATATGCAGACTTTTCTAAGACTGAGTGCCCTTACCTTGACTTAATCCAAGCGTATAGCCAAAATCCAAAACAGGGTCCTCCGAAGGAGAGGAAAATCCTTCAAACAATAATATAACTTACACGTAATAATCCTACGTGAAACTTATGCATGCATGCCCATGAAAAACCTAATATACCTTAACTTGATTTTAATATAATCCTCAACCATATAAAATAAACCTTCAATCATATATTTATTCTCTTATTAATTCTCAACCTATGATCATATGATAATACAACAAATACTACCAACAAGGTTATATTCCTTTTTATTTCAAGAAAAACTCATTCTTACTTATATATTTATATATATATACATATTTTTATTCAAACTATTAATTATTATCCCAATAAATTAAAATAACTATTTCCTAACAAAATAACATCAGTTATTAAGCTTTTTAAAAAAAATAAAATATCTCCTTAAATTATTTTATGGTTCACGGTCTATATATATCTATAATATTTTTTTCCAATTTTTCTAACTACCAAAATAATACTTAACTCATAATTAATTTTAAGTACTAACATAATATCTCATCAAAAATTAAATTTGAAAATCTACTCATAAAACAAGGTGAAAATTTCGAGTATCATAAAATTATGAGCAAATCTCTATTTTTTTCAAATAAAATCATAACCACATGCATTTCTAGTAAATATTCAAATTTAAAAAATTAATAACATATCTAATAATTCAAAAATACCAATCCTAACCACATAATATCTAAGATATGTACTTAAAATTCTATCCTCATGCATATAATAATTTTCGAGCTATACATATAATATTTAACAAAATCTAATTTTTTTCCCAACAACCAAATCTAATCTAAAACAATAATATATCAAAATTAAATCTAATCATATTTTAATCACAAAAATTGATTATATTCAGATTTTAATTTCAAAATTCAAATTTTCTAAAAAGATAATTATCTATGATTGATAAAATAACCAATTAATCACAAAATATCTATCATAAAACCAACAAGATAAAAGACAACTAAAATCCTAAAATTTTACTATAGTGTCACGGCTAACAACACCATGGGGAAGAATTTTTTTAACTTTTTAGATCAAACTCATATTTTATTCTAACCTCTTTAATTTTTTCATGAAGAACAAACGATGAACAAAAACAGCAAAACTTCAACGTTTATGAAAACAAGATCTAAACCCCAAAACCCTCATGAACTTGATGATTCTAACATGATCACTACATGCAAACTAAGAATTAGTCTTAGGAACAAAATCACCAAACTTGATCACAAGAAGAAAAGAAGAACTCCTCCAACAACGAAGAAATTCGAACAAAAAAGGGAAAGAAGGCTATGAGCAATTCTAGCAACTAAAAATGAAAAGAGAACTCTCTTAATGTGAAGAGAACTCGAATTGCTCTCTAGAGTGAGGGGAAGGATTTTCTGCTTTAAGAAGAATAAGAAACTAAAAGGTTTTGCAGTCTATTTGCCTGCTCGGTGAGGCTTTATAATTCTGTTGTGCATTATTCCTCTCTGCAGAATAGCTTATTTTGGATGTTGGAGTGTGACACTAATCAGGGGACCTAGACCAAAGACTTTGAAGGAGTCTCACACCTAGCAGGATTCTAACCAATCAATCTGTGATGGGAAAGTGGAATAGATGGGACTCGAAACTTCATGAGTGCAAGTCAATTTTAATTCATGTAGTGTAGCTACATAATTATTCTCTCTGTTATTTCTTAGAGAAGATCTTGTTAAAATGGGCTCACAAGGATTGCTTAAACGAGTCATGTGATTCTCCAAATCTTTGCTCTGCGTTGGGTATTTCAGTTGCTGTAGATTAATTCTTTTTTGGTTGATAGTCTGCGACTTGGAAATGGACGATGGGAGATGAAGTTTCGAGGACTCTGGAGGAATGAAAGTAAACACCCAATTCAGTTCATTATAGTCTAATTATAATTGTCCTGCTTTTGAGTGCTAATTACTTTCCATGCGATATTTGGAAACTGGGTGCCTAGAAGCAATACTGATTGTTGGAGCTTTATTCGTGTAAGCTAATTTTCGCTGGAATGTGCTCATGGAGGAATGGGGTTCATGTGTTATTTGGTGTTAAAATGTAGTAGTATGACAGATTTGATTTTTATGAGACCTGGGTCAGTATCTGTAGCTGGTAAGGATTAATGTAAATCAATATTCTTAGTAGTGGGGTGTTCTGGTGCTGTAATTCTTCTTTGCTTATTTTTATTTTTTCTTTATATTATAGGTTGGAGTACCCCTTATATTCCTTACTAATATATTTATGGCTTATAAAAAAAAAGTAACCTTAGTATTATCTTTAACCAAAATCTATTAATATAAGATAAAATCTGAATTGATAACCACAGATACCAAGGAATATTCTTTCTTTAGAAGCTTCTTAATTCTAACTCTTAATCGGGCAAAAATCCACAGAAAGATAGACTTAAACACAAAATAGCTACGGCTTCCTCATAATAATATGCTAATATTATATTTTTTTTTTCATCTCATGTATTTACATAATATCACATAATAAAACAAGAAATATTTCCCTTAGGAAAATATAGCATAAAAATCGCACCACATAAAATAAAAAGGAAAATATTTTCCTTTTACCTTATTTATACAAATAAGAGCCAATATCATGAATAATATTCATAAAAATATCCAATAATATTAATAATAATAATACGATTATTATCCAATAATATTTAATTTATAAAAAAAGACTAAAATACCCTTAGACTATTTTCTAGGGTCTTACAGACGCTAACTCGGCGTATGGATCAATCAGACCCTTAGAATAAAATACAGACGCTAACTTTAGCGTCACTCTTTGTCTCCGCTCATCTTTCCTTATAAGTTTCTCTCAGCCAAAAGGCTCACAAACCCTACATTCTTTATTCTCTTCCTCCGCCCTCTCCTCCTCTGCCACGCCTCACCATCACCATCACCCCCACTCCTCCCCCAAACCCTCCTCCGCCCTCTCCTCCTCTATCGCGCCTCACCGTCACCCCTACCCTTATCTCCACCCCTCCCCCAAACC
Source organism: Acmispon strigosus (assembly GCA_030819835.1). NCBI lineage: Eukaryota > Viridiplantae > Streptophyta > Magnoliopsida > Fabales > Fabaceae > Acmispon > Acmispon strigosus. Next base: position 52,031,758 of record JAUAMA010000001.1, read on the forward strand.
CTCCTCCACCCTCTTCTTCTCTGTCACGTCACACCATCACCCACACCCTTACCGCCACCCTTCCCCCAAACCCTCCTCCACCCTTTCCTCCTTTGTTGTGCCTCACCATCACCATCACCCTCACCCTCACCCTCACCCTCACCATCACCCTTCCCCTAAACCCTCTCCCGTTCTTTCCTCCTCTGTTGCGCCTCATCATCTCCCTCACCCTTACCACTGCCCTTCACCAAGCCCTCACCTCCACGCCTGACTGTCACCCCCACCCTTACTACCTCCCCTCCCCCAATCCCTCCTTTATGATTCCTCACATCACCCCCACCCTTGCTGCCATTCCCCCAAACCCTCTTCTGTCGCGCCGAGCCTCACCATCACCCCCACCTTCTATTGAAATTTATTTTATTTATATTTATGAGTTTTATATTTTTTTAATAATAAATGATACTTTTTAGAAAATTCTATTATACAATTATTTTTAATTGTGTACGAAGCTCATTATCCACTAAACCCACTCATCACATTTGGTGGGATATTCTTTTTTATTTTATTGTGAAATATATATTATATATGAATTTATTTAAGTTTCAAACTTATAATGTTTCTGTAACAAAAAAAAAAACTTATAATGTTTCATTTTAAACAAAGTTCAAAAAAAAAAAGTTTCATTTTAAACATATTTAATTCGGTTTTTAAAATTTAAAATAAAGAAATTATTTTCGTCGAAATCTATTTTAATTAGTTTATATTTATAAGATTAAATTTTATAAGTCTTAATTTATAGAGTTTCCTAAAATATGTAATTCTAATTTTTTCAAAACATTTGATTGAGTTTTAATTTTATAGATTTTATAAATATTTAACTGATAGAGTTTCTAGAAAATTATATTCTGCACTTGATACTTGATAGTGATTGTGAACCAAATTCATTATTCACTAAATCCACTCGCACAAATAGTTGAATATCTTTTCTGATTTTAATGTAGAATATAAACTATTTTTTTATAAACTATAAATGGAATATAAACTATTTTTTTATAAACTATAAATGAATTTGCTTCAGTTTAAAAAAAAATTTGGTACAAATAGTTTTAATTAAGCCTATAACTTCAGTTTTTAAAAATTTAAATATCGAATATAATTTTTCCATTGAAATATACTTTATTTTATTTATATTTATGAGTTCTATATTTTTATTTTTATTTTGAAACAACTGCATTCATTAAGTAAAAGAAGACACTCAAGTCATTACATCATTATGGACATTAACTCCTTCCATCTAGACCCTAAAACTAGTAGAAAAAGCAAATTTAGGCAAGCTATCAGCCATAGAGTTTCCGTTACGATGGACAAAATAAATAAAACAGCAACATCAAAGCGAGAAGCTAAAAACGACAATCATGAATAACAGAGGCACGGTAGGAGGTCTTCTCATAGAAATGACTCTAAGCCTCACACAGCTGAAGACAATCTCAAAATAAATCGAGCAAAAATTCAATTATGCATTTGGTTTTAATTATATACCAAGATCATTATCCATTAAACCCAGTCACCATATTTTGTGGAATACTTTTCTGATTTTCTTATGGAATATATATTATAAATGATTTTTTTTTTAATTTCAAACATATAATGTTTACTTTTTTTTTCCTGACTGATAATAGTTATGAACGTTTTTTTGGTTACATGACGGAGCAAAACCCCCAATAGTTATGAATATTGAGATTTATAGAAAGAACATAAGGAAGTTTTGTAGAGTATAATGTTTACTTTCAAACATATTTAAATTAAATTTAAATATCAAAGAAATTATTTTTTTTGAATTATATTTTTATTAATTTATATTTAAGAGTGTAAAATTTTATGAATTGTATTTGAAAGAGTTTCCTCAAATATATATAATTTAAATTTATTTCAATTTTTTTGAATGAGTTTTAATAAACTGATTGAGATTTTACGATTTTATAAATTTATAAACATTTTAAGCGATGGAGTTTCTTAAAAATTCTATTCCGCTCTTGGTAATAATTGTGTAAAAAATTGATTATCCACTAGATCCACTCAATACATTTAGGGGAATATCCTTTCTGATTTTAATGGAGAATATATATTATATATTATAAATGAATTTAATGTGCTTTGGGGACGTTGCCCCTCACATTTTTATTGATCAATTTGACTATTTACTCTCGCAAACCCTTTTTGCAAAGCCAGAGTTTTGAAGAACCCTTTCATCCACAGAAGTTAGCAAATATGGTAGATAGGATTAGCAGTTTGCCTGATGAACTCCTCTGTCACATTCTCTCCTTTCTTCCAACTCAACAAGCACTTGCCATTTGTGTATCCATTATCTGGTTATTATCTGATGCTTGACCACTAGATGTGAGGGAGTTCATTCAACTTGTCTCATACAATGTCTGCCAATTCACCTAAGAGCTTGAGCAACTATATAGGACTTAAAAAATGGGTTGGATCATCTTAGCTTCTACCATACCTTTGAAATGATTAACAAAGATTAGATAAACTCAAATACAATCAACTGATCAAGCAATCCAAAAGTTTAGCAATGGGACTCCAAATGAATTGATAATGAAGCTTCGATAGCATTTCGGATACCCACTGATCCACGGAACTTCCTTATGTTCTTTCTATAAATCTCAATATTCATAACTATTTTCTGTCAACTGGTACGGTAGCTCCTTATTTCATCTTAACATCCATTGCTATTACACTGCAAAGCTTAATCTTGCAATCTTAGGTGCAGCAAAAGGGACGTATCTTGCAGAAGAATACAACCCTTATTTTTATTACTAGATCTGGTAGAATGGGAATAAAAAAACGAACCATATGATTAATTTCATTAACTTATGAAGAATGCAGGTGGTTAGAATCTCGACATTTCTTACCGTATAGTAACTGATCATATGTAATCTAATCAGTCACCCCAAACAGGTATTAGTGATTCTGGAACCAGTGATCGCCTCAGTGGTTGTCTTTATGAACTTAGCTCTTCTTTAGGTTCTCCTCCTCCGCTGAGTGTTTTCTAAGTCATAGTACTCCTTCCTGGTCATGACGGAACTTCGGGCTCATCTCGCCCATATGTCGCGGACCCACCGGGAGTGGTACCTACGAAGAGACTATGACACCCAAGTTAGTGTATGAAGGGGATGGAGTGGGAATATATTAAAACTAGAGAAGTTACCTTCGACTGTTGAGAGACCGTCTTATTTATAGAGGAAGCTTGCAGAGTGGTTGGGTTGAGGCGTGGTCATCTCCTTTTCGCTTGGTGGTTGTGGACCATCAGATCTCTTAGATGAGTCGGTGATCGTATGACTGAGGCAGGTTGTAGCAGCGGAACAGTAGGCTTTTGAAGAGGTTGGGTCAAGGGTGGTCTGGCCGCATATCTTCTTTGTCGGGGGAGGTTGAGGTTAGGTCGCTTTCACACTGCGCTCTTTTGCGCGCATCACGCTCCTTCGTTGGATCCATGCTTAGGCCTCAAGATGTTGTGATGGAGGGTGGAGATTACCCCTGGTGTCACGGGACTCTGTCAACGCTCAGATTTTGTCCTTACATACTTGAACTTGAGGGTTTTTCATTAGAGTTGTCAATTTTCTCAAGTTTACGATCTCACCACTTGTCCTAAACCGCTAGAATTCGTCAATATGTGGTAAGTCGTCCATCAATCTATGGTAAGTCGTCACCCTTTGTTATTTCATATCTCAGCCGAGTTTTCCGGGTCAAAGCTTGAGTGGTCATTAAGTCGTTTGACTCGTCAATGGTGGGAATTCCATGGTTGTGCTGTCTCTTAGGTCATGAGGCTTTGAGAAAGGTCGTCCCCTTTCTCCGAAACAGCAGTCCCCTCACTCATCATGCTCCTTGAGGAGCGTGTCAAGATAAATGTGCGCGACCTCCAAAATAGTAGTCCCCTAACTCTGGTCGTTGCTAAAGTGATGGTCGAGCTATCTGATGTCACGGTGATGATGATCGCTATGCCAACCTCCGGAACAGTAACTAACTTCAACAAGTTGCCAATTAAATCAAACTAATTGAACAGACTTGACTGACCATTACTACAAAAAATTTACTGTACTATTTATGCAAAAATTGGCTTGCAGAGAGAAGAACATCAAATGGCATTTCTTAGTTATAATTCAAGTACAAGAAACAAAGATTATAAAATTTGTATTAAGCTTCTAATTAAGATAACATACAATTTTCGAGTACACAAATCACTCCTTCGGAAGTCTCTTTGTCTTCCATGTCAAAGTAAGGGATGTAAAGTACAGCTTCGTGTTTCACAAATCAAAGGAAGCCACTAACCGTTTGATCTTTGAGTGATTCACCCAAATAATTCAAGTGGAATCAGATGACAACACACCACTAAACAGCAGGTTCAAGCAAAGAAGTTGCTATTTCAGCCTTTGGAATTCTGTAAAATGCTTAGTCTCCCATGAAAATTTGTATATTCAACAAAATCTTGGCTTAGTAATTAGTATATTGATGATTTTATGGTGCAATGATATTTTTTCTTAAAGAATGGTGCAATGAATTAAAACCACAAATATAGGAATTATACATTGGTTGAAAAACTTCCTTACAGTAGTATTAAGTTCACCTTCCTAGTACCACTGATCTCATTTGAGTCAAATATAGTTTCTGAGGATTGATGCCCGTAAGATTCCCGGAGAGAAAGTCTCCATTCCTAATACACTCAACCACATATAATTTATTTAACAATGGAAATCTAAAGTTGTAAATTCCAGTTATTGGTGGCAAATTTGACTTTTGCCAAATGCAGGGTATCGAAAGAAAACCGAATAAATTCGGTGAAATGAAGGGCCACATCACCACTATGTCAAAAAGATCTCAAAAGGCGAAATGATAACATCAAAAGCCGAAGGAACAAACTAGGTAGAAGAAGAACCAGTGGAATGAATTTGTCGATAACAGACTAAGCGACTAAATACAATTAAGTGTTAGCATTGGAGAAGTTCGCACCGGTATGAAGAGTTCAAGCCAGATAACAGACGACAATTGACAAGATGGAGAGAATACAACCAGCAAAGTCTATTCGACAGAGTTTTAGAAATCAAGAATCAGAAAATCACAATGCCAATACAAAAATCAAGGCCAGCATCAATGAATGGCGTGAAGAAAGGACTTAGGTTTTTATAAAACGACAAACTTCATTTTGACAAAAAAAAAAAGATAAAATTTCCTTTTTTCCCATAATTTTCTATTTATTCAAAGAAACACAACATTAATATTCTTTCCTGTTCTCGCTTTTCTAATATTATAATTCTGCAACTGAATACCTATCCTTCCAATCTGATTCAGCATATTCAAACATGACCGCGGGTATGCTTGATCCGTGAGTGCTGAGGAAGTTTAAGGAAACAAGGCGCTTTGAAGGGGAGTGAGAGGAGTAACTGGGACCCCACTCTTATATATTTGCATGGGACATGTAAGTTTATGTCCCAAAAGGAAGAAAGAGAGAAGGCACTTAAGGACTGAAGAACGCCTTCAAGATTAGTTGAGGCTATTTTTCATTTCTTTTATTTTTTCTGTTTGGTGTTCTCCTTCCCACTGCAAACATACATCTCTTTGAGACCCTAAAAAAAATTTCAATATCTATCGTCAACTATCACAAATTCTTCTTATGGTATATGTCGAGGAGTGCTACTAATACTCATTTTGACACTCTTACCAACACTCTTTTATTGGTCTAAATCAATGTTGAGCCCACTAAATATATGGACCCCACTCTTAATTTGGTGGGACCAACATAAAATTTAACCAATAAAAAAGAGTATTGAAAAGCGTGTTAAGATGAGTGTTTGGGTGCATTTCTTATCTTCCGTTTGTTACTGGCTTACTGCAACCCACATTCTATTCTGATTGCTTCCAACAGTTCAGGAGACACAGTGACCTTTGCCCCTCTCTCTGTACCCATTTCATTATCACTTTTTGCAGTGCCAGGTTTCTCTCCTGCACCCCAACCCCTGTAAAGTATTACTTTGCTAGGCTCCTGAGAGACTAGAACGGCACCTGTTGCTTGCTGCAAGAATAATAGGTTAAACAAATTTCAGGATTTGGATAATGTTTACTGCCCAAGACAAGAAAGAATAATTCACCGAGGAAGATACTTAAAAAGGGAAAGGAGTTTCAGCAGGTTCACCTCTAGCTCGAATACAACCTCCTGAACAGAGGTCCCTTTTGCCCTTCCTTTGACATTAACTATGGCAAGAGAATGTTTCCGGAAATGATCCTTGATTGCTTTGGCAACACCAGTCACAGCATTGCTCTTTCCTTGAGAAGAAAATATGGGCATAGAACAAAAAAGAAAAAAGATCATGAGATTCCTTCCCATTTCAGGAAAATACAAATGAAATATAAGAGAAGGTGGCAAGGCAGGAAAAAGCAGTCCCAGAGACATCTGGAAAGAATGTACTTACAACATCCAGAACGATTTTTTTTGAAGATGTTGACATCAATTGAAGATTTACACTAACAATAAGTGAGACAAAAAAAGCTAAGAGATTTGTCCACTTTTTTGAACCAAGGATCCGAACCCAGAGCATTAGTTAGATATCTTTACTCAGCTATAACAAGCTATTGTTTCTCTGACTAATGCAGAAATTCAATAAATAAATAAAAAAGGAAATGACACTACATGCTACAAAACAAAAACTCTTAGGGTCTGTTTGGTAACTTTGGTTCAAAGGAGGGAAGTGAGGAGGGGTTTTAATGGAGGGGATGGGACGCAAGGGAAGAGGGGAAAGATTTTAATTCTTATCATGTTTGGTTAAGAGGAGACGAGGGGAGAGGTAGGGAGGGAAAATAAACCCTTACTTGTTTGGTTCACGAGGGAAGAATTTTCAACAAAATTACTTTTATTCCCTTTACTTTTGAAATATAATTGAGTTTTAAAACATGAGAAAAGATATTTTTGCCATAAAAATTGTTTTCCCTTCAAACCCCCCACTTGAGGGGAACAAAATTGAGTTGGGAGCGGTACTGGCCCCCTCCATTCCTTTCCTGTCCCGTCCAAAAGTTAGAACCAAACGAGATAGATTTAAAAAAAATCCCTCCCCTCCTCTCCAATCAAACACTATTAGCAAGATCACATAACTTAGAAGATAGGATTGCCATAAAGAAATTAAAGATGAAAACAATACCTATAGCAAGGACAGGTCGCTTTTTCATCTGTAAGGCCTGCTTTCGAAGAAGTAGTCTCTCTCTGTTGGAAAGAGATACAGAACTGGAAGGAAAATCATTCGAACTCCTATTTATCACTGAAGCTGATGATGATTCAGGATCACTTTTTGAAGACGTGATTGATGATTCCATCCTTTCTTTTTTATTCGAGACACAGTGCCCAGTATCAACCACAGAATCACGTGGTACGTCCAACTGAAATGCATGTTAATTTTATCATATCAATATTTAGAAGAGAAGCAAGAACCCAAAAACATGTCAAAGAAAACTCTGACATAACCAGATGATAATCCAAGATAGGATCGAGGTCAATGCTTCAATTTTCATCAGTCAAAGGCTCAAAGCCATAATTAGCTTGCCTGTGTTTCTTTATGAATTGAAGTAGCCCAGGATTCTAGTTCACCTGGACGATCTCCACCACCATCAATCAGCTCAACCTGCTGCTCCTGTATTGCTTGTTGATTGTCAAGAGAAGCTTCTTCTGGAGAATTGCAACTTATAGAATTCGTACAAGCTCCATGTTTGTCGGTAACCTAGAATCATGCCAAAAACTATTTCAGATGTCATCATTTAGGGAACCATACTACCAGTTACTGTAATTGGGATTATAACTCTTAATAAATTTCTGTTATTAAAATATTCATTTTAAATTTTCATATAGCCCATTGTCATTACTACAATGTAAGAAACTCTTTTAAATCACGTGCTTCAGTCATGGCAAAATATGTAATTAACACGAGGATAAAATTAGGTCACGTCTGTAGCACCTGGACCTGAACCATTTTTACATTTCATTAGACACCTACGCCTAGGCAACAATACTATAGTTAGCTACTCTTATTTTGAATTAATCACTTCACATGTAATCAGGGACCTTGGTCATTAGACAAAAGAAAGTGAATCTAGAAGTACCATAAGAAAAATAAGCAGAGGATCTCATACATGGATGTCAAATATGCCCTACAATGTGAGAGGCAGATTTCTGCATAATGTACCGAGGTTCTTTTTCACAAAAGGGCAAACTTTCCATCATTAAAATCTAGCAGAAAAACAATTAAAAAGGAAACTATCTTACGTATGCTGAGTTCAAATATAAATGTTCACATACCCATGTAGCATAATAAATAATAAATAGATACAAATATTAGATACTTTGAATGTGTCCTTGTTGAAAAGGAAAAAGCAAAGAAATTTAAGTTCAGCTGTTAAATCTAAACAGTAAACATTTCTAATGGATTGCCTAGCCTTCATCCTCTTTGGCCTGTTGTACCAAAAATGCTAATCTCATATTAGTAACATGGAAAGGAGATCATAGAGTTAAAGAAGCAACATGAGATAGCTCACCAAGTCAGATCTCAACGTTTCAGCCATCTGCTTACTATCAGCCTTATCTTTAACCTGGTTAGGTGAATAATCAATATTTTTTAATTGAAATTAAGGGGGAAAGTATTTCAGGAACATAATAAAAATAAGGAACACTCACCATTTGAAGTTTCAAGTCGTTTATGTTTTTATCTAGATTCAAAACATGAAGCTTCAATGACTGCAAGAAATGAGGAGAATGGAATATATCATATAAGATTAGCAGTCAATCCCTTTGCAAGTAAATAAATAAATAAATAAATGATAAAGGTTGAAGATCCATGACAATGCAGTAGTCACTTGTCAGGTCAGGCACCACTACTAACATAAAATTAACTCCACCTGTCTACTGTACGAACATTGGATGATGTGCCCTTTTCCATTTTTTTTTTAAATAATTGAGAGCTTTATTGTATTTAAAGACTTTTTTTATTTTCTTAAAAAAAGACTAAAAGAAGTATAAAAGATATTTCTTATTAAGCTAAAAGTTGTTTCTAAACAAAGATCTTTTTTTACAAAATTAAAAAAACAGCTCAAAAATTAAATGAAGTACTTCTCAAATTAAATTTAAACGTATAATCTCCTTACCTTTTTTCAAAGATCTTTTGAAAAAGCATATATAAAAAAGATCTTTTTTAAGCTTAGGTAAACCAGCCTATATGCAAATAAATCTCTCCCACCTTACCCTTGTTTTTTGCTTTTTCACAAAGGATATGTCGAAAACAAATTAGCTGACACTCCTCACGAATATAAGTTGATGAAGGCAATTTTACCTCATAGCGCTGTGCCTCTATAGAACGCTTCATTGCAAGCTTTTTATTTAAGAGTGTTTGAGGCCTCAAACTAGCAGGCCTACTGTAATTCTTTCCACGATACACAATGATTGCATAGCCCTTGCTCACTCTCTCTACTGCAACTAATATTCCACCACTTTCTGCCTCTAAGGTCTGAGCTATCTGATGGGCATCTTCCAGGCTTCCCGCTTTACATATTACCTTCACAAGTTCCCGATACTTCCAATGAAGATGCATGTTTTCCACTGTTCCATCAAAAACCCCTCGTCTACCTGAGAATGAAGAGAGGATTATCAGGAATAGATTTGATATATAAGTCAAATATTTCAAAAAGCTTTAAAGGTCTCATTTATTTACTTCCAATTTTAGACCAGTTAACTATCTGTGACTGAGCTTCAAACATCATACTCTAGAGTTACCTAATAAAAGGAAGGGCTGCATCTTCAAGCCAATCTTCCGCAGCATGTATCTCTCTTCTTCAGTAATACCCTCTTTATCTATATCTTGTTCTTGGGGGCTCTCTGCATTTTCCAACTCTGCTAGAAGTTTTTCAGCCTTCGCTTTCTTCTCTAATGCCTGTATGTGAAAGCTATACCGTGAGTAACTCCTAAAAGACATGTGAAAAACAGAAAATTGGAGCTTGTTAATGAAACCATACCACCGACAATTTGATGCTAGTCCTTTTAAATTTAATAGCATCCTTAGCTTTAGTTAGCAATCCTTCTTTGGAGACTTCTGTATTTTTCTGAAAGGTCACACCATTTCCTTCAGAATCTGGAGTGACTATAACAGAAGAACTATTTTCTGCCTTCAGTTTATATACTCCAATATTCCTCCGCTGTTCAATTGCTGAAGACACTGCAGCTGGCAAGAAGTCTTTTCCTCTATAAAAGACAATAAACTCTCTATCCCGAGCAAGGAGAGATCCTCCAGTCAGATGCTGCAGAAAAGTAGACTTTTTATTAAGCTGAGGAAGAGGTATAATAGTATTATATTTATAGCACTGCTTTAAGAACAAGGTTCAGTCTGACTAAAGTTCTCTCACAAGAACTATCTCAACTATTACTTATGTGATGTGTTTACAAGACCAGTAAGGCGATTAATTTAAAACTTGTTAGGACCTCGAATCGGTTACAGGCTGAGAAGGGAGAGTGGGTTCAGCAATTATCTCATGGGCCTAAGATTTGGAGAGTCTACTCAAGGAGAGGTGCTAAGAAAGATGAGGTGGCAGTGAGAGAAGTGAGAGAAGAGTTAGTTATGGAATGAGGCGAGGGAGGGATGTGTCCATGTAAGGGATTTGCTAGAGGGGAGAGGGCATCTTTTGGGGAAATTTACTTTCTGTTAGAATGAATAGAGAGCTGTGACTCTCTATAGGAGCTCTTCCTCTGGGCAGTAGTGGATTTTCCCTACTGAGTCTTTCTGTTCCTAATAATAGAATCACAGTTCTTATTCTTCATTTGCTCTATTTCATTGTGAATTTACCTTGGTTAGATTCAGTTTGCATCAAAACTGATGGTGGATTTTTGTGTTCAGTTGTATATATGTAAACAGTATGGAAATTATTTGAATCACATCTTCCTTGGTTATCTTCCAAAACACAGGAATTTGTAATACCTTTTGCATTAGAACCCACTAAAAACAAGGCCAGTATACGAAAATTGGTGTGCCAAAGGGAAGGAAAACCTAAACTGGTCCAACAGCAACTTCAGTAATCTCAGCCAGTGGTTAGTACTGAAAATACTAATCCTCCTCTCTGTGGCTCTCATATTCCTAATGTGATTCTGTCCCCAATGGCTTATCCATTGCTTTAAGGAAAAGGATAAAATCTTGTACAAAGTGCCCAGTGACTTGATCAGAATTTCATTTCAGCCATTGACTTGATCAAAATCTCAATATTGGTACAAGAGGCATTAGAAGATAAGAATTGGGTTCAAGCCATGAATGAGGAAATGAAAGCACAAGAAAAGAAGGGATCATGGGAGATCGCTGAAAGCCTAGGAGACAAAAGACTGGTAGGGTACAGATAGATATACAATGTCAAGTATAGATCATATCATCATACAATACTCTTACTCTTGATCTGAACAAAGCAAGATTAGTGGAAAAAGGATACATCCAGATGTATGGTGTTAGAAATAATATAAATAGAGTAATTAGGAATTGATTAGGTGTTGTATATTAGTGTCATTATGGTAATAAGGATAACTGTAAATCCTTGTATTAGTATATCATTGTCCTCCACTATCCTATTGACAATTTGACATACACAGATTCCATCATACCTCTCATTTCTTCTCTCTCAACATAGTACCTAGATCCTGGAAAATATTACTTTAATAGAGTGAATCAGAGGTTATTTAATGATGTGAATGAGAGATTATTTTCCTTAAGAACAGTGTTCAAGGTACTTCAGCCACCAGCATGAACATAAGAACATAATAATGGCAACAAATATGTGAATTTTATTACCACCCAAGGTCAAATATCCATACAACTCATGTTCACAAACAATTTACAAATGATGTTGGTGAAAAATAGTAGTTAAGTGCAGTAATCTTATTCATACACAATATATGGCACCCAAAAGAGCAGGTGTATGCTATGACAGGCACTTCTATTTATCATAATATTGAACCACAACCACAAGTGCTAAATTTCATTAAATTTGAAAATTGCTAGCAAAAAAATGAATAAATAAATAACAGACCTTTATCTCTTCAGCCATCATCTCACTGTTAGTATTCTGCACACCTCTCTTAACAGCAATCTTGACAATCTCACATCTTTCCCAAAGCTTAATAATTGCAGCAGCCAATCCTTGAAGTTTCTTGTTTCTACCTGTAAAACAAGAACAAAAACCAATTGAACTAAATTTTGGTCAGAATTACATATAAGAAAAAGTATGACGAACTCACCTAATGCGAAATGGGCTGGTATAGGTCTGCTAAGTCTCCTCAAAGTTGTCATTTCATCATCCGTCAGTTTAGGCTTCACACCATATGGAAGTAGGCGAAAAGGCTGCCTATATCCAGGAACAACAGCAGGTAGAAGATCAGCATCAACAGGCAGAGGGTCATACCCCCACCAATCAGTAAATCGTGGCCCAAGCCCCACTAATAAGCTGTCTGCATCTTCTGCAAGCTCTGCCTCACCTGGCAGTTGAAATCGTACTTTAGTTGGAGCACCAACACCTTGTATCAAAGCTGGTTTTGATGATTTGGGGTTTGAACTATGGCCAGCATATATTTCTGAGTTTGTTTCAGATGAGTGGCTCTCTCTTTCATCACAATATGTACCATCGCGATCCATATATTGCTCAGCATCACCAATGTGTTCATCCGTCGAAACCTTATCTGAGAGGAAGTAAGGATACTTATAATCAGTCCCTCTGTACAATATTATCTTACTTCCCGATCTCCAAACAACAAGTCCTCCGGTTTTTCTCTGATAACCACAAAGTGTTATAAGCTATAGTCAGATAATTATATGTAGGGCACCCTAATCATATTGCAGGAAAGAATAGGCCAAAATGCACATAACCCCTTCCAACTATTGGTTGATAGAAGAAATCTTCCTGTGGTTGAAAACTTAGGCGGTACTTGATATATTTTCTGTTTTTGTATTCAGTTGATACGCTTTCACTAATAGTTATAAAAAGAGGTAAAACAACAAAATCTTGTTTCTGCCGTTTCTTACATATGTTGTGTTTGTTAAAGAAGAAAATGGCAAGACATAGAGGCGAGACAAAGAGTTAGCCAAAAGAGAGCTCATCACCCTTTTTTTGGTATGTGTGTGTGTGAGAGAGAGAGAGAGAGATGACATTTCATATAAAAGTAATCTTCATCTCTTTTCATTCTCTACTCAACCATTCAAAATGAGAGAACGGACACCTCATTCTTTCTCTTCTCTTTCTTCTCTATTTCTATTATACCAAACAACCTATAAAAAATCTCTTCTTTTCTCACCACTTTCTCTCTTCTCCCTTTCTCTCCTAAACCGAACAAAGCAATAATATCTTGGAAACAAGAAAGCATGCAAAAATAAGGATGCTTGATAGTAATTTATAAATGGAAACAGATAAAATCAAAAATCAAATGTCAATCTAATCCCCATACAAAGTAGTGTCAATCTAATCCCTTGACCATGGATAGAAAACTCATTCATAAAGAATCAGCATGCATAATTTAGTAACTATAGAGTTTAGACTTTAGAGAGAGCTGCAAAACTTTGTACTGCATGGGGTTTTCTAAAATTATTCACAGTTTTGAAGGACATCTCTAGGATTTTTAGCACAATAAAAAAATATAAAGAGTAACACTTTCATAATATATGTCCGCTTACAAAGCATTAACATAACAAGAGACATGAATACAACACAAAGCGATCACACGAGTATAATGCAAAATATTAAAATAATAGGACAAAACATGATTATAATAAAACACAAATAAAATAAAAGCACAAATATTATGCAGAAGAGAGAATCAATATTTTTAAAGCTAACTTTAGTCATCATAGATATAATACACTGTTATCATTGATCTCATTATTGTGATACTTTTGTCAATACATTGGTATAAAGCTCAAAAATCAGAAGCAAAACAAAAAATTGCAGCATTCATCAATACACTGGTATATAATACATTGTTATCATATATAAGTGTCCTACATTGATCAGTACAAGACTATTATTTGGAATTGGGAGTGTCTGAGCTTTCTTGTTGTGCACTTAAGTTGGTTCCCTTTCTCACAGTAACAACCCAATTTCATTGATTAGTATCCATCCAATCCAAACAAGAAATAATTTGATAAAATTTCTATTTTTGTTTGTTTTACCTCCAACAAGTCATGAGTCCTTTTCATGTTAACTCTGCAAAGATCATCACAAACTATCCTGACGACCTCGGAACGCCTCCACCGCTCGTGAATCCCGTTGACGATCCCTTCGGTGATCCCCGCCTTCCCAACCTTGACCTTCTGCTTCATCTGAAACCCTAGCGTCGTCAACCTCATTATCTCTGAGTCCGTCAGGCTCAGCTCGGCCAGCGTCGGCACTCTTCCCTCTTTCTTCTTCTCCCTCTCCCTCTCCCTCTCCTTCCGCTGCTTCTCCAACTCATTTGCGCTCAAATGGGCGATTCCCGTACCCGGAAGCGGGACCGGATTCTCGGGCGTGCTCCAGCTAGGGTCGAGGGTGTGGCCCACGCGCTGCTTCGGGAGGTGGTGCGGTAGCGGGACGAAGATTTCACCGGCGGCGGAGGGGGCGGAGGCCGGGGCGGGGGGTTGGTCGGTGATGCCGAGGGAGCGGAGCTTGTCAGCGATTCGTTGGATGGCGGAGTGCGGTAGAGTTCGGGTTTGGGTGTCGGAGGCGGAGCTCCGAATGACGAAATTGGTGGGTGCAAGGGTTTTTGATTTGGGGAATTGAACAGGGAACAAGAGCAATGAAGAAGAAGAAGAAGAAGCAAAGGTGTGGAAGTGAGTAGTTGCGGGAAGCAACATTGAACCTGAGTTCATAGATGGATAGCGAGACTCCACACACAACTTGCAGTATGCAAATAAATTTGCAACGGATATTTTATTTTGTGCACTATTCTTGGTAACTTGGTAAAGATATGTTTTTGGCACATGTACAGATAAAATTTAAAATCTATTTTCGGAAAATTGCAAAACAACTAAAACCCAATGAGTCTCTTAACAGAAGTGGCTCTAACTCACAAAAGAACATCGAGAATATGAACACTCAGAAGTGGAGAACGCACCCCAAACTTAGTCATGCAATTTGCCACCGCATTACACTCACGAGGGATGCAACAGAGAGACACTAACCAAGTCTTAGCTAACATATTCTTCAAATCTTTTATCGCCAAGAAGAGACGCAAGCTATCAAGATCCTCCAAAGTGACTAAAAGCTTCTCACAATCCACCTCACGCACAACTTTTCTATAACCACAGCTCCAATCTCATCCAAAGCTCTCACGAATGGGGACACTCACGAAGACAATGAAGCACATCTTCCACCGGGCCGAGCACCTAGAGAAAGCCGGCGAGCGTGTCAAATGACATTTAAATCTATTCACATTAGTTTGTATTGCATCATGCAGACGAATTTTTCTAGCACCTCAAGCTTCCACACACACTTCCAATTCATAAGTTGTGTTTCTTTATAGCTTCTTCCATTCGACCACGCATACGCATCCCTCACTGTATAACAACCCTTGCTGTTATTGACCCAGATCCATGCATTCATACTGTTAAAATCAGTATTATGAATAAGGAGCATTTTTTAATTTTGTGAGAAAATTTATAGTAAGAAACAGATTTCTAAAAAACTTGTACATTTTAATTTTAACTTCGTGGGAAAGGTAATGAAGAGTGGTCTTGTTTCCCTAGCTCTCTTTTTCTTTTCTGAAACTTCCCTAGCTCTCTAATTAAGAGGCAAGCGATAATAATAGACATGTCTCTTCCTCCTTCCCTCAAACAGTGTTTCATGAAATTTTACAGTTAGATTAAAATTTATTTAAGTTATTATTTGAGTAACTTAAAGGTTATTATAGTAGTGTTCGGTAAAGGTGTTTATTTCAACTGCTTATACAAATATCATATAGGTATATTTTTATGTTATTTTATAATTTTCAACTATTATAATTGCTAGTTTTACCAGCAATTTCTATTTAGTCAACCAACTTTTTAGATTTGAGCTTGTATTAATTTTCAATTGTCAGCTATTTATCAACTTTCAACTAGGTTATAACTAGATTTTGCCAAAGCCAAAGAGACTCAAACTTGGGTTAGAGTAACGAGTAAAACGGATGGTAAATGTATAATTTTTAACGGCTAGAGACTTGCATTTTGTGAAGCTCCAAATGTGAATTTAGATGAGTAGCCTTCTATGAAATTACAAAACTAAATTAAGTAACATTAGCTAAAATAATGGAAGATGCCATGTGATGGAAATTTAAAAAAGATGGCACTGATCTAGTTTTTATACAGTAAATAACTATTTAAGTCATTAAAATATACGAGGTTGATCATTTTAGTTACTGAAATGTATAAATCATTATTTTGATCCTGAAAGATGTGATTTTCAACTTTAGTCCAAAAAATTAGTAATTTTCCTACCTGAAAGATATAAAAAAAATTCAACTTAGTCATTAACACAGAAAGTATGATTAGTTTAGTCCATGAAAAAGAACCTTGAATGGATTCAGATGAATGTTATTTTCTCTTATCGTTGTAGAAGCACCCTCTTGTGTTACAATGAATGTTGTTTCCTCTGCAAAATTGTGGTTATTGACAATTATACATGCTTTGCAACATTTCATTCAAACATGCAGCTGTCAATATTTGAGCACATATCGCCATAGGTACATTCATCACAATCACAATCACAATTCTATACAAATAGTATGCTTTGCATTTTATTTACAAATAGCACATGACAGGAGTATCAATCAGAAGAGCAAACCCAAAATAAAGCTCTTCCAGTTTTTACTCTGGTTTAAGCTGGATCCTCTTCCAGAGGGCAAGGGCATCATACCTACAAATAAAAGACACTCTTCCCACTATCAACATAGTATTGAGCTATAGAGGAAGATAAGAAAGGATCAAACTATATCTACTACCTAGAGATATAGATTATACAATTTTAGGTGGTCGTATTCCCCATTGAGTTGGGGATATTGTACCTTGAGCTTCGTTATCAGGATAATGCATTTTGGAGATTTTCTCATGATTATGAGTCACATAAGCATATGAGATTTTTTGTAGGAATTATGAGTGCGTATTTGGATTTTCGTTGAACTCCACCAATCCACATTAAATTTAACGCTACAAAACAAAATCATGTTTCTCCATTTATGCGTTGGCATGTGACCCTTGTTGGGCCATGAGACCCTTCTAGAGCAAAAGCCAAGTTCTATCATCATTTCATCATGTATAAATGATAGGATTGAGTTGAGAAGCATACATGAATTAACCAAAGGTCCTCTTTTATTTTTGAATGACAAGATCTGATTATACTTGAGGGAGGAAGACAATTATATTTTTAATATAACTGGTAAATTTTATAACAAATCATGGTTTGTATTTGTATGATAGAAGTATTACCTTTTTATTTCCAACAAAGCTGTTATTTAAGAGCAAGAAAAAATTCAAATCCTAACAAAAACATGTAAATGATAAGTTGAGAAGTGATAATAGTTTCATTAATTTCCGGAACTTTTGGCAATACAAGTGGTTTTACCCCCAAGGGGTGTTATCTATGTCAATGCCATTTCCAGCTTACTATTATTGGTGTACACTTACATGTTGGGATGTAGGTACTGTTCTACTGTGAGAGGTTTTGGGCCACCAAACCAATCAATTAAAAATATATTTTCAATTTCCAACTTGAAGAATTGAAAGTCGTGATCTTGAGGCCAGCCTGTTAAACATTATAAGAGGGGAAGAAAAGAAAGGAACAAATCAAATTCTAGCAACCGATATACATATAATGAGAAAGACGGTAATTGAATTTGAAAGTTCGCAAAGAGTGGCATGGGAAATGAAAGAATAAGTGCTTCTAATTCAACATTTTTTGAGCAATTATAGTATGGTTTGATTCATATAGCCAATCTTACTAGTGTAAGACAAGGTCTGGTTATTGGTGTACCTTTCATCTCCGGATGCTTGGAAAACAAGGCATTTTTAGCAAATTCAGCTTCCTTGGACTTTTCATCAACCAATTTCAGCTGAAACACAAAGAGTCGTCAAATCCCAAGGTTAAGAGAAAAGCAGGAGCAGTTTCTGTATTATTTTCCTTTATCTTAAAGTAAAAGGTATTCTGCAGAACTAACAGATCAATAAATAATGGACTTCTCATTCTCTAAAGTTTGAATTGGGTCAAAACTTTTTCTGATAAGGTTATGGAGTTACTTTCTCTAGAAAATCACACCTATATGAAGGAGATATTTATGGTATGATCTACACAGGTTTAGAAAAGTGCTTCATAATTCTATACCTGATTTCTTTTTGTGATGAACTTGTCAATTATAAATTGAAAATTGTGAGACAATCAGCAACACAGTATATAAGTGAAAAGGAAGCATTTATATTATAACATTCTTTGTCCTTCTCGTTTGAGAAATCCTCCATAGGCAGGGGATTCAGGGACAACTTGAGACAGAACCTTCTGAGTGGCACTATAAAACTATAACACCATGTATGGACTAATAAATGCAGTGAAAGTGTTAGGATACCATATACCAAGCCAAAAGGCCAAAGAGCAAATCTTGTAAAGAAGAAGGTAATTTTAACAGCAGGATACAGGAAATACATTGTGATCACACATACAGATTCAGTAGAATTCAATTATTCACTCACCTTTCCCGTTAAAGTAATTTTTGAGCAAGTAGGGTTCTCCGGGTCTGTCTTACCACAGGTCCCAAGGGGGTACTCACTCACTGTGAATGAAGCTCTTTGATCTTTCAATGCATTTCTTGCAGTTGGATCTAGAGCTGTCAAGTAAAAGTATGGGATGCCGCCGCCTTTTTTAGGCAACCCATCACTAAATGATACTACATTCCTGCATATATTATAGATAAATATAACATTACTATTTTTGGAAATAAAGAAAATATAATAGATTACTAAACTTTTTTATTTATCCAAGATTAAAACCATGTACAATAAGAAGATTGCAAAAAAATTATAGAATTTTATGTAAAGGATAAAATACAGAAGAATGGCTTCACTGAAACTTGAAGGAATAACAGAAGAGAAGAATAAGTAATCATGACTGATTCAGTTTGAAGAGAGCTGTATTTTGATTCAGCATGAAAACACTTAGAAGGCTAAAGATATCAAATAATAAAAGTAGGAAATGCTTACCCAAAGGGTGCTCCTCCCAAATCAATGGAGATAGTACTGCAATGAAATAAAGAAAATAAGACTTGAGCTACATGGTCTGAGTTCCCCAAACAGAGAAATCAAATAAAAGAGAATTGAATATAGATACAAATTATAATAAAAGGAGTTGGCATTAGTTTCTTTCTGAAACAAGTGAAGAATTCTGAAATACAATTAAGAACTTTATGACTTCCTGACTTACATTTGCATCTACATTGCGAAAATGATGAAAAATTCACAAGTTAGCGAGTCATTCAGTTATTGATTAGCATGTTTAATTAGAATGGAAATAGCCAATTAAAACAAGTACAGGAAAAGCTTTATTATTTTACTATTATCAGTTACAGGCATGGAATAACCTACCAAACAAGTTGAATGAAACCAATAAACTCACATCACAGTCACAGGCATGAAGGAAACACCATCGTGATGAATTAACCTATAAAACTAAGAGAGAGAGAGAGTATATACTTCAAGACACCCCAGGAATTGTGAGAGACCAACCAACGAGCGGTGGCGGCAGCATCGTTTGGATCGGGTTTTGTTGGAAGAGACAGCAATCTGGCGTGTACAACCACAGAACCTAGGGAACTCAGCAAGTAGAAGAAGAAGACCAAAGGGACAATAACATTAACATACGAGACCTTGATGATGCCCATATTTGAATTGAGTCTCCACGAGGTGTCAAGATGAACTTGGTGTGTATAGATTACGACTATTTATCCAGAAAGATGCCATAATGATTGCCCTGGAAAAATATTTTCTAATTATTATTATATCATAGATTTAATATTTAGATATTAAACTTATTTTTTAACGTATTATTACTTATTGATTGCTTATACGTTTCTCCTTCACCATTTGTTTTACTCCCATCCTATTAATTTTAATGTCATGTTGTATTTTTAAAACTCAAAAATATAAGTGCAAAATAGAGGTTGGATGTTGAAAAAAATAATGAAATTCATGCAATTATTAAATGCAAATATAAAACGCAATTAATAAGTGCTAACGGAAAACACATCTAGGTAAGGAATGAAAATTATTTTTAAAAATATTTAGATAATATACTACTTCTTCTGTTCCTAATTATAAGTTTATTGACATTTATATGGTGTCACTAAATATAAGCTAACTTAATAAAAGTTAATTTCTATTTCCATATTTGCTCTTGTATTTATTGGTAGTGGAGCACTATTAATACTATAATGAATGAAAAGTTTGATATTAAATAGGGGTAAATAGGAAATATTGTACAATTTTTTTCAAAACCAATGCATTAATTACCTTTATCATTTATTTTTTTAATAAGTGTGAGTTTTACGGTGTTAGCTTATAATCAAGTATGCATTAAAAGTAACGTGATTTCTCCTACTTTTCCCTTTTTTATTTCTTTATTATCCGATACATTTCCCTTTTCCTTTCGTTTCGCAACAAGTTTCCCACTTCATTGAGAGAGTGCCAAACACTTGCTTTTAATTTTTTTGGTTCCATTTTGAATTTATAATCGCTATACATAGCATGAATTATACATTTGCAACCCAGAAAATGGAAACTCTGGACAGGTGGTGGAACATCCTAATGCAATTGCTTCTCCTGTAATTTTCTCAACCCTGCATTTTTAGATTTTTTTTTTCTTTATTAAATAAGTTAGCAATTGCCAACACATAATTTGACTTTTATTTTCTTGTCAATTTATCATCAATTTACATAAAGTTAATAATTCCATCTATGAAATTAATATTTGGTCTCAACAAATGTGCACCTTGTATCACCATCCAATAAGGTTATTTTAATTTTTTTGTCTGTAAATTTTATGAATCATTGATTGCTTATACGATTCCGCTTCTTTTCCCTTTTCCTTTCTTTATTACTTTACTCACATATATTTTCCCTTCTCCTTTCATCTCCCAATACGTTTCCCACTTCATAAGGGGTGTGCAAAAGATTTTTTTTTTCCTTTAAATTATGAACTTTAATACAATAGGAATCTCACTTATAGGAACCTACATTCTCAGATCTGGCATCATTTGTACCAAATGGAAGCAACCCACTATGCCCCTAGGTCCAACTATGATGAATTATATTTTGAAACTTTCCAATTTTTAGAACTTAAACACATTTTATCTGGGTTCCAAGTGTCACATTTGATTGAGCTCTTTTATAAGGTGTTTAGACAGATTTTACTCCAACCATAATTCTTTATTTTACTTTTAGTTAGGTAACAATACCACATATATTTATAATTTTTATTTTCACCTACTTTGATTTAAATTTTAATATTAATTTAACACTCCAATTTAAATATTGGAAACAGAGACAAAAACGGGCTGCAATGCCAAAAATAGCCCAAATGGTAAAAAAAACCCGCACAAGCCTATCAACAAGGGCCTTGATCTTCCAATTGAAATGGCGATACGTAGGACAAGGTAACAACCCCGGCATACACCGCTTTTTAAATCAATTTAAACACCTATCAGGAGAGGTGATTTAGGTGAAGGCTTTGCAAAAGGCAAGTCCCACTGAATAGCTTTGGATGAGTAGTAGTTTTATGGATTTAAGATGCAAAGTCAGCTTTCCTTGTAAGTTCCACTGAATAGCTTCTTTTTTTTCAGATGGAGAAAACTGTAGATATCAATGAGAGCAGTCAATTCTTGGAAGATCTAGAGATGCTGAGTGGTGTACAAGATGAACCTTTAGCAAGTTTCACGGAGGAGTCGAGCCCAGATCGTCCTCCAAACGGGTTGGGTTCTTTCAAATGATAAACTAGTAGTAATCCATTAGAACACCTAGGGGTTGTACATGAAGGGTGATGATGATGAAGAAGAAGAACCGCCTGAGAATGAATCAGGGCCAACAAATGATGTAGAAGAAGGAGAAATTTGATTAATTATATATTTATATGGAAATAGGAACAATCTCCACATTTCTATTTTCTTGTCTCCCTTTAGCATCCTTTGTAAATACGTGGTAAGCACATGTTCATACGTTGTAAGCTTAGTAGACATACCTAGTGAGTGGTGAGACAAAAACTTCCCGGACAAACCGCATGGGGCATTGAATTGTAAGAGCATATTTGCAAGTGAAAATCTATTTACCTAATCATTACTCTAGGTTCCGAGCATACAGACCGCACCTTCAAATAAAAATATGAAATTGAACTAGATTTTTGTGATCATACCTCAGTCAGTCTAGCCTTATTGTAAATATCACATTATCAGATGTTTCCATTAGTATATATTGGTGAATTATGATTCCCTTAAACAAAACAATGATGTAAATTGAAACTTCTTTACATGGTTCATAATCATCGAGTCTTCGAACTGATCATCCAAATTAGCTATGAAATTAGCTGCGAAATAGCTTGGAATTAGCTGTTAAGTCATTGCTAACCAGCTTCGAATTAGCTGCGAAATAACTGCAACTAACTGCGAGTTAGCTATGAAATTTGGCTACTGACTTAGCTGTGAAATTGCTACGAAGAATTAGCTACGAAATTTAGCTGCGAAAGTGTGCTGGCGAATTAGCTGTCAAATTTAGCTAGAAATTAGCTGCAAACGAACTGCCGAATTACTATGAAACTTGGCTACAAATTTAGCTGTGAAATTGCGACAAAGAATTTAGCTGCGAAAGTGTGCTCTGAACAAGGCGAATTAGCTGTCAAATTAGCTGCGATTTTAGCTGCCAAAAGGCTGCGGTTTTAGCTGTGAGTTTGCTGTGAATTTCGTAGCTAATGTCCATGAGCGAGAGACCCACCGCGTGTCACACGCAACCATCGTGAATACGATCAGCTAACCGACACCCATTCTCACCAGGACAGAACAGACTTGGTGCAACACCATGCTTCTTCTTCGCACCCACCGAGATAGCCGCCGTCCGCCGCCACCTTCTCCCACCACCTCGATCTCCATTTCGCCTCAATTTCCTCTGGATCCATCTCTTGGCTTTGGCTCTGAATCTCACTCTTGCATTTGGTGAGCTTTATTTTCTTCGATCAATTTTAGTTTATCTATGCTTTCAATCTCGTTCTGTTTTTTATTTATTTTCAGATTCCATTGTTGAATTTTCAATCTCGTTTTCTTCTTCTCTTTGATCTTCTAGTCAGTGATGATGAGAATTCAACTTTTCTATTGGTGTCTGTTTTACCATTGTAAACAAGTGATTATGAGAATTCAACTTTTCATATCATAACAATTTTACATGACTTTGGAGTGATTGTTGTTTCTGGTTATTTTTGCAGGAGCTCAACTTGGCTGAGTTCAGTTTCTTGCAGCATTTCTAGTTACTTACTTGTGCTTACACAAGCATTTTTTTTTATTATCGTCATGCTTATATGAACTTCACAAGGTGTTGGCATTCAAATCTAGTTTGAGCGACAAGGTGCTTCCTTCTTAACAAGTTTGCGTGTGTCATTTGTGTGTGTTGAGTAAACTAATTTCAACATCTAAAGCAGAGCAGTCCATGGGTGTTGTTGAGAAAACAAGTTTTGAGCTAATTTTTATAAGTTGTTCAGAATAACTTA
This sequence comes from Acmispon strigosus, assembly GCA_030819835.1. NCBI lineage: Eukaryota > Viridiplantae > Streptophyta > Magnoliopsida > Fabales > Fabaceae > Acmispon > Acmispon strigosus. The sequence continues at coordinate 52,055,530 of JAUAMA010000001.1, forward strand.
TGAATAAAAGTTTCTGCTTTTTTATAACTTATTTCAATAAATTTCTTAAATTAGCTTATGTATAAGTGCTTATTATCAAACACTTATGACCATGAATGCTTAATTAAGCTATTTTTCCAAACGCAGTCTAATAGTTCTCGTGAAGCTACAATAGTTGACATTTTATTTTTACATTCATCACATTCTTATTTTTGCCATCTCAACAATAACTTGATAGTTAGCTTTTCTTTCTAAGTCTATGAAAAGGATAAAAATCAAGCATAAGAAGGAATATTTCATGTTGGGCTGGCAGGTGTGTTGGAAGTTTGAAGGAAGGAAATATGATATTGCTAGATGGCTTCAAATACCTGTAGTCAACCATCGCTGGATCGAAGATCGCATAAGGGAAGGAAAGCGCCTCCCCATAGATTCTTACATCTCGCAAAGGTAAATTTGTTGTTTATTTCTTTCTTTCGGTTACTTTTTTCTTTTTCCTTTTTGAATTGAGAATTTTGTTTTCCAGACATCATATTAAATCCCTACTAATCTGATTCGAGGTCACAGGGCCCATTAAAAATTACACAGCTCTATGAGTATTGGTTTTTTTTCATTCATAAGAGTCAACTTTTTCATTGCAGAGTTATGCCAGAATGCATTGGGTTTTAAAAACTTATGGTTTTCTGAAAGAAAAAAGAAAAAAAGATGAGAACTTTCCTTCTTATGAATTAGAATGACTGTTGAAAAATGCTTAAATTTGATCAATTTGATCCTGCAAGTTTTGCTCTAAGCTGTGTTGTGGCTTAACTCGAAATTTACTGTACATAACCGGTATCAGTGGTGACTGATGAGTAAGAGAGATTGAAGTGTAATCTGAACTGAATGATAACTGGATTGCATTTTAAGATGACTATGAGCACACTTTTTTAGCTGATGTATGATATAACAGAAAGCTTAACAGAATAACAACCTACTATCCAAGTTTAAGCTTCTGCAACTAACTACTAACTACATTGACTAATTTCCCTTCAGGTCTGGATCTAATATTTTGAACTTTTTTGTTGTTGATGTGGTGTTTGTGCTACAGCTTTTGACTTTTGGGAAAGTTGGTTCTTGGCAGTTTTGATGTCCAATATGCTGGATATCTCATGTTATGTGATGGCTTCTTTGCTGTGGGCTCTCAATTTTGTTTTGTTGTTTCTCAAGTTTGGCCCCCTTGATCTTTTAATGTATGTTATAACAAGATTGTTTTGTTTGGAAAATTCTGGGGTGCAGACGCAGTCACTTGGTTATGTAGGGTTTCAGGTTACTAGTTACATCCCTTCCCTATAATCTGCGATGCTGATGCAGTAAAATTTGGAGAACACTTGTTCTTATCATCACGTATTAGTATTGTTGTTATTTTCAGTGGACATGAAATCGGGCCTTTGTCACTGGAAGTTCCGTCGCAAATTTTCACGATTTTGTGACAGGTAAATTCCGTCGCAAATTTTGATGATTTTGTGACGGACAAATTCCGTCGCTAAGCTCCATGATTTTGTGACGGACAAATTCCGTCGCTGAATTCCATAATTTTGTGACGGACAAATTTCGTCGCTGAATTGAATGATTTTGTGATGGATATATTCCGTCGCTAAGCTCCATGATTTTGTGACGGACAAATTCCGTCGCTGAATTCCATAATTTTGTGACGGACAAATTCCGTCGCTGAATTGAATGATTTTGTGACGGATATATTCCGTCGCAAATTTCGATAATTTTGTGACGGATAAAATCTGTCGCTAAATTCAATTATTTTGTGACGGACGTATTCCGTCGCTAAGTTCAATGGTTTTGTGACGGATAGTTTCCGTCGCAAACTCGCTGTCAAGAATTTTGTAACGAATATAGGGAAATTTCTTCTCCTTCTTCCCCCTTCGCATTCTCAATTCCTTCTCTTCTCTCCGAATCCACATTCAAACCCCCTTCTCCCACCAAATGGTCTTCCGAATCACATTCAAACCACCAAGTGGTTCATGTTTTGTAACTCGCTGTCAATCTATTCCCCCTTCGCATTCTCACTCTCAATTCCTTCTCTTCTCTCCGAATCACATTCAATCCCCCTTCTCCCACCAAATGGAGGACTCCTTACCACCACCACCCGCCTATCACGACGGCGACTTGTTTGATCCACTTCCCTCTCGCACCGATAACTACAAACCCCCAACGCCATTGACAGAGTTGTTCACCGCTTGCGGAAATTAGGCGCGGCTTCCCACCGCGACGAAGACGAACCGCCTCCTCCGCGTGATGGTTTTTTGCGGCGAGAATGGGTTCGCCCTGATGCTCCGTTGGCGGCGGACACGGTGCTGCCGTGGGAGAACGATGAGGAGGAGCAGCAGCGGGAGCATGAAGAAGAGGAAGAGGGAGGAAAAGGGTTGAGGAAGAAAACGGTAAAGGCTCCATCTTTGGCGGAATTGGCACTTGGGGTGGACGAGGTGAAGCGGTTGCGGAGAGTGAGAATGCTTGTCAAGGATCCGTGTCCCCAAAGCTGGCCTTACGCAGGCTGTGCTCCACAAGATTCATCATCACTGGAGGAACTGTGAGGTGTGGTCAGGCTCAAGTTTCATGAGCTCCTTGCTCAGAATATGAAGTTGGCTCAACCAATTGTTGAGGTTCCTTCCTTTTCTTTTCCTTTCACTTTACATCATATCATTTTACCGTGACTAATAAACTTCAGTGTGTGGTGTGGTTCATGTTTTGCTCAATTTCAGTCACAAACAACATAACTGTATTGTAATGTTGGTTATGTTTTGTGATTGTCACACTAAGCAAATGTTGTAACAGACACGACTGCTAACTGAATTGTGATTTGGTAAGTTGTATCAGTAAGTTATTTCTGTTCTTCCACCAGTTCCCTTTCTTCTGTGAAACACAGATTTCACACTTGTTTTTTCTTGTGTCAGGGATTGGTTATAATGACAAGCTACCCTGGGCCAAGGTTGGTATTTAAGGGAGGAGTTGAGTTTTCAGTATCATTTAAAAATTCTCATTGAGAAATCTCTTTAAATGTTTCAGAAATCTAGGACTGGGAATCCTTTGGAGACTAAGTACCCGTAAGTGTTTTGCTTTCATAAATTACATTAACAATGCTTTGATGCATTCTCATCTGCCCTGAATCTTTTGTGACTTAATAATGTTCCTGCTGAAGTCATTGTATCTTTCATTAAACAAGACCTCATTGTGATGCTTTTGTTTTGTCTATTTTAGTAATGTTTGTCATGCGGAAGTAAATGCTATTCTTAACACGAATCACGCCTCTGCTGATGGACAAGTGAGTTCCTCTGCACTCTCTAGTTAACTGTCTCACTTGATTCAGAATATTGCAGCTTCAGGGGACTATTTTTACTTATGGTTTATTTATTATTTTCCTCTCATAACTTCCACCTCAACTTTTATCATTCCCACGAACAACTGAAACCACTTGCTCCACTTAGCATATACAAGAAAATTCATTGAGGTTCCTTAAAACAGTTTCTTCCCCCTTTACCACCTGATACTAAGAGATTCCTATTTGTTCCTTTTCTGTTTCCTTTGTTTAATCCATGCAGCGGCTATATGTGACCATGTTTCCTTGCAATGAATGTGCTAAGATCATAATCCAGGTTAGTAGCATTGTTCTGCATGATGCATAATATGTTTTGATTCTCCGTTTTGCAGGTGAGATTTGGACTTCTTAACCCAACCATAGGATTTGTGTTTATGAAATAGAATAAATCACTTCATATATGCGAGTTTCTCCTATGAGATCTATCATTCATGCTGAATCAGTTTTCATTTACAACTGTTCCATTTTGCATTGCTCAATACTACTGTAGTCGAATTGTAACATTAATATTAGTTCTTTTTAGTGATAAGTTAATAGAAGTTTTTGCTGGAAGGATCTATGGCATATCACCACTTGCACATGCTGTGGTGCATCTTTATGTTGTCCAATCTTTAGAAGAGGTGGATTATATTTCTCAATTCTGTCTTGCATTCAGGAGTTTCTGAAGTCATTTACTTTGTGGAGAAGAGATTAGAAAATTCAGATATTGCATATATTGCCTCTCACAAGCTACTTTCTTTGGCTGGTGGTAAGGTAACCTTTTCAAAATTTTCAGGACGTATATTATTTCACTGAATTCAATTGGCTTAGTGATAGTTTCTTTTGTTTTTGTTTTTGATAAGCAATTAGCTTAGTGTTAGTGATACTTACTGATATTCATTCAATATCATTAACTTCTTCTACATATGTCAGTTTCTTATATTTTTGTTTCATATCTCTGGCCAAACTCTTGAATGTAACATTGATGTAAATCTTTCCTTAATATGCAGGTCAGGAAACATCAACCACAGATGAATCTGAAATTTGAGGAGCACTAGATTTTGAATCTTGGCATGAATTTTCGGTCTTTGTAGTCCGTGAATGGGGAAAAGTGGGGAAGATGAAGTCACAAAGAAAATTGGGTGAGAATGCGAAATTCATTTGTGAGTGAAAATTTGTTGTTTTTCTGGGTTCCTGGCTTTAAGTAATGGAGGAAACGATGGAGCAGAAAGAGTAAGAAGAAGATGGTGTGAGGGGAAGGACTAAATGAGAATTTTGGGAAATTTCCGTGGTACCCAATTTTTTTTTTAGGCATGGTACCGCATTAAGTAATCCAATTGATTATTATCATGTTTTTTTAAGGTAAATGCTACATCTTCATAATTTACGTTACTCGTCAATTAATTTCATCCCACAAAATTCATTTTTTAATAAAAAATAACGAGTGGTGGAGATGGTGATGGAGATGCGCGTAAAATGATCATGGTTGACGGTTGAATAATGCCAAAAAAACACAACTAAAAAATCCCGCGTCCTTAAAAGTGGAACGCTGCAGTACTCCATTAGACCAAAATCAACCTTTTAACCAATACATGAGTCTTTATTACTGAAACAACTCACTTTGGGTACCACACCTTAATCTAGTTTAAGGTACCACAGCAAAACCATTAATTTTTTTTATAGAGGCTATAATTAACGTGCAAAATCCACGTGGTTACCCTTATGTTGATTGGGTTTGCCACGTGCGTAGTTGACTGACTAAAATTAATGAATTAGATCTATTGTAAATAAAAAAAATTTAGGGATTGAATTTTTTTTTTATAAAAATCCAATTAGTTTCTCTTTTTTTAAATTGATAGGGACTAAAAACTTATTTAAACATATTTATACGCATTTTTGAAAATTAAAAATTTTAAAATTGGTACAGCATTTGTGTAAATAAATAGAGAAGTCCTCGTGGGGTTTAGCTTCCGAAATTCAAAATTTTTACATTTCCCGGCAAACGCTCTCTGCACTCTGACGGCTGCCATGGAAGTAGAAGAAGAACAAGCAGATCACACACTTCCTCAACCTCCTCAATCTTACGGTCTCTCTCTCTCTCTCACTCACTCACTCATTAGGGTGCCGATTCGTTTACTTACCTGCCGACAAAATGTTCATAATTTGTTTTTTCCACTTATCATTTTACGAATCGAAAGGAAAACCTTTGTGCTAGGGTTCCGTTCATTACGATTTCTGCTAATTTTAGCTCCGATTTATCCCCAATTCTCACAATTGACGCCGTTTTTTTATTCTTCTGAATTTACAGATTGTCCGATTCAAGGTATGGAGCGGGTTGTGGCAACGGTCACTGGCTACCATGGCTTGGAGCGGTTTAATCTCATCAAGCTGATTAACTATTCCGGTGGCAGCTACATCGGGTCCATGTCGAAATTAATAACGCACCTCGTGAGTTTCTCAGTGAAGAATTGAACTAGCTTATGGTTCTGCTGAATAAATCGTTTGAGAATGAAGGAAATGAAAATTCTCTTCGAGTGTAATGGAATAACACTGCCTCTGTACCAACCACATTTGGATCTAACAAACTGTAAACTAACTGTAACCGACTTACTGTATTTCTTTCTAACTAGAATAGTGAACTAACTAGTTTGGCATGAATATTCATGTGATTGCATCTGTGTCTTCATTCTGTGTATGATCCAAAATATTTAATGTTGGGCTGGCAGGTGTGTTGGAAGTTTGAAGGAAGGAAATATGATATTGCTAGAAGGCTTCAAATACCTGTAGTCAACCATCGCTGGATCGAAGATTGCATAAGGGAAGGAAAGCGCCTCCCAATAGATTCTTACATCTCGCAAAGGTGAATTTGTTGTTTATTTCTTTCTTTCTGTTACTATTTTCTTTTTGAATTGAGAATTTTGTTTTCCAGACATCATATTAAACCCCTACTAATCTGATTCGAGGTCACAGGGCCCATTAAAAATTACACAGCTCTATGAGTATTGGTTTTTTTCATTCATAAGAGTCAACTTTTTCATTGCAGAGTTATGCCAGAATGCATTGGGTTTTAAAAACTTATGGTTTTCTGAAAGAAAAAAGAAGAAAAGATGAGAACTTTTCTTCTTATGAATTAGAATGACTGTTGAAAAATGCTTAAATTTGATCAATTTGATCCCGCAAGTTTTGCTCTAAGCTGTGTTGTGGCTTAACTGAAATTTACTGTACACAACCGGTATCAGTGGTGACTGATGAGTAAGAGAGATTGAAGTGTAATCTGAACTGAATGATAACTGAATTGTATTTTAAGATGACTATGAGCACACTTTTTTAGCTGATGTATGATGGTAGGATTCAAACAGAATTAGTATTATTGAATAAAGCAGAATTACAGAATTATTGAAGGAGATAGTAGGATTCTGATTCCCAATGAATCAGTTTCTGATTCCCTATGAATCAGTTCCACCAAACCACTTTACTTCCCAATAACTGCCTAATGAGACTAAACTGTCTCTTATTTATAGAAAAGCCTAACTGCTCACATGCAGTTAGTTATTCTTATTTCTTCTAAACTGCTTCCTAACATACACCTGCTTAATAGCAGGTCTAATTACAGTATTAACCCTATCATATGATATAACAGAAAGCTTAACAGAATAACAACCTACTATCCAAGTTTAAGCTTCTGCAACTAACTACTAACTACATTGACTAATTTCCCTTCAGGTCTGGATCTAATATTTTGAACTTTTTTGTTGTTGATGTGGTGTTTGTGCTACAGCTTTTGACTTTTGGGAAAGTTGGTTCTTGGCAGTTTTGATGTCCAATATGCTGGATATGTCATGTTATGTGATGGCTTCTTTGCTGTGGACTCTCAATTTTGTTTTGTTGTTTCTCAAGTTTGGCCCCATTGATCTTTTAATGTATTAACCGATAACAAGATTGTTTTGTTGTCACTTGGTTATGTAGGGTTTCAGGTTACTAGTTACATCCCTTCCCTATAATCTGCGATGCAGTAAAATTTGGAGAACACTTGTTCTTATCATCACGTATTAGTATTGTTGTTATTTTCAGTGGACATGAAGTCGGGCCTTTGTCACTGGAAGTTCCAGCCACCTTTGGACCGAGCAGCTGGATAAAGAATAGAGTGGTTAGTGATGTGTCATGTGATATTGAGTCTGAAAGGCAAAATACAGACTTCAGTTTTGGAGCTCCCAGTTATGTTATGGAAGATTCTGATTTCATGAAAAAGGTAACAATAGGCCCTTTGCTCTCTCTGTTCTCCTCTTGCTCGTTTTCAATCTTTATGATGTACATTGTCTTTGTTCGCCTGCTTTGATTCATAAACACATTGAATCATTTTCTGAGTGGGCTGCAACTATCATATATTAATAGTTGATTCTTAATCATTAACTCAAATTGTTATTTACGCGCCATTAGTGTTCCATTCGAATCTAATGTTTTCTCATGGTACCATGTATGGTTCTGTGGCAGAGTGAGAGGATTTTTTTTTCCCTTGATTGCTTTAGTTGATTGTTGAAGTTGCATAAACTTTGTGGCTTTTCTGATGTTTTGGCATAAAGGGTTTATTTTAAAATTTGTTGCCAATATCACTTGCATGTCTCTACAAAAATAGATCTGTCTGTTTGCTGTATGCATGATTGCTTTTCTCACAAATACTTTACCATTTAAAGTTTTCCCCTTGAAGTGCTCAACTAAAGAAAAAGTATACGTCATATGCTTGCCATAAGTATGGAGTTAGAGATTACTTTTAAGCAGCTAATGCAACATACTGAACAATATAAACTAGCTGTTTATCTGAAAGAGCTCTTTTGACAATCTTCAAATCCTTTTCCTCATTCCAGGTGCTTTAAAGTACTTGCAAGTACTATATTTTTTGTAATAGCATTATGTTTAAATACATTGCATGTGTGTTTTAGGTACAATTACGCAGTCGAAAGTGAATTTTTTTGTAAACCTATCCATATAGGGGGGCTTAAAATCCTTTTGATGCAATATGTTTTATTGACACACCAAGTAAATTTATCATGAAGTAAGTTGCTGTTTTTATGGAATTTTTGTTATTCTTACTTTATCCTAATTTTCCATCTTTAAGTACGAAGAGAGAAGTTTGAATTCATCTAGACGGTTGAAGAAGGTAAAAAGAAATATTAGCTGTGCTAATGGAGTTAGTACACTGGCTGAACATTCTCGCAAAGAAAGAAGGCTTGAGAAAAAGGTTGTGGATGAAGTGGAGTTGGATCCTTTAATTTTGGATGTAAGCCCAGATGACTTCCTCTGTAGAATGGATAGAGATAGACTACACCCTGAAGCTGCTGCTTCCTCTAGCCTTTCTGGTGGTGTCAATGTTAACAATCTTCAAGAAAATGGCACAGGACCTGATGCTGGATTATGCAATCAAAATAGTGCATTGAATGGAGGTTCAGAAGGCATCGAACAGATCAATTATTCAAATTTAAGAGAAGATCCCCAACCTGTGGAACAAACATCAAAAGATTCATGTTCCAGTGATGGAAAGTTCATAGATGGTGATCAGGTTGATAATGTTAATGGTTCACCCGATTCAAATGAGTGGTCATGTGTTATATGTTTCACAGATTTCAGCTCAACGTTGGGGATTTTGCCATGTGAACATGATTTTTGTTTTACATGCATCCAGAGTTGGGTTGCTCAAATGGTATGCCTTTTTTTTTTCCTTTTCCTATTCTTTTATTTGCCATTCTAGTTCTAGATAAAAATCTATTCATCGATTAATGATTAGTATAGTAGTCTCTTTTGCTTACCATTTCCTTTTGAATAGATTTCAAAGTTGGGTTCTAGAGTGTTTTAAATTCTGTCCTTAAATTTAAGAAGCAACCTAATTGACATTGTTGGCTGTAGCACCTTATTCTTTTTTTAATTCATCTAATGTGCAAGTGTACATATATATGTACATCTAATACTTTTTTTGAAATAAGAGTATTATTTTTTGTGTTGACAATTTTGTAGTATGAATAAATAAAAATGGTAAGTAGACACTGATTAGAAGTCTTGTGGTTATAAAAATAAAACATGGGCTTCTCATTCTATTATATCTTCAACTCTGAAAGGATGTTGTTACATTTTTCTTTATTTTTATGTTTATTTCGCCCACCTAGTGGTAAAAGGTTTTTGCCTTTTGTGTTGTTGTAGACTTGTAGTATTTACTATTGTTTTAATTTTCTCATGCAATAGCTCGTGGTTTTCATGTGGAATGTTGACTGGATTTTGTTGAACTTGTTTGTCCTGTATAGCTTCACTCTGTAATTGTCATTCAAATGTTTCTTTCATTTTCATAATTGGTTTTCAATATTTATAGACCTCGATGGGAAAAATACCAACCTGCCCTCTGTGCAAGGCAAGTTTTGGGACGATCAAGAAAGTTAAGCAAGCAGCCACCAGTGATAAAAACTCATACTCCCAGACAATCCCATGTGACAATTTGGCCTCAGTTACTTTTATCCCCATGGACCAAGAATTACGAGATAATAACTTTGAGGTATGCTTTCCATTTAATACATTCATCGGTGTGCTATGTAGGTCTTGTTTTCTTTCTATTTTCATATTAGTTGAAATCAAAATAGTAGCATCCTGCTTAGACCTTGGAGTAATTTGTTGAAGGAAATTATGTTTGAAACTCTTCAAGAGACCAGAAAAGGAAAGAAAAAAATAGGAAAGAGGAAAGGATAGCTAGAGATGGGAATGAATCCTCTCAATTGGAAAAAAAACTTGACAATGTCAAGTTGCACCATCTAACAATTGATTTAGTTTTGTCTCACTTCTTCAATTATTAAATACACAAAAATCAATAGTTAGATGGTGCAACTTGACATGGTCAAGTTTTTTTTTCCAATTGAGAGGATCCACTCCCGCTAGGGATAGACACAGGGGCAGACCATGTATGGATCGGAATTCTCTTATTTGGAAACTCTCTCATGTTCTCCGATGTTGAAATTTTGGGTCTATCTCTCTATCACATATATTAAATAGGCTGGCCCCTTTGAATATTTATGAAGAAAGATATCGATACATTGTTTAACTTGACAATGTCATGTCACATGAGAGGATCCTAATCCGACAATGTATGGTTTAGAATGAGAAGCTGCCTTATGTGCAACTGAGGTTGCTAGCTCTGTGACTATAAAATACAGTATAGAGTTTTATATTTTGGCATTTTTATATTCCTGACAAATTGATTACTATAAAAATATTTAGTGATATGTCATTGTGCTTCTGAATTACCGAAAGTGATCTTGAGGAATTGAACATGACTCTCATATGCTTTTTTGCTTAACTTGGACGGCTCATATGTCTTGCAGTTTGATTGATTGCAACTACAATTAGTTGGAAATGAAGGAAATCTTTCTGCCTGAAAATTATAATGATTCATGAGCTGCAACTTCTGTTTTACTGAAAGGAATTTTTTTGTTTGTGATTTGCCTTGCCTGTTCTGAGCACTTGTTTGTGTATTAAATCGATATTATCAGTAGCAGCCTTATCATATCATATTATCATGTAGTTTATGATCCCCATGATCCTTGAAGCTATTACTTGTATATTGAAATTTAATGGGTTATTGAATATGTTGATAATGCACCAATATTTAAGAATCCGGAGAAAGCTATCTGAAAAGAGATGGCTGTTTACTTTTATTGTTGTGAATGGCCAATCTTTCTGATATTAACACATTGTTTGTGTTTTGCTTTTACAATCGTCACAGGATGGCGCTTGTGTAGTTTGTCGTACTCGGGGCCCTGATGATCTCATTGAGAGTTGCAATGTTTGTTTTTCTCGAAGAATCCATTCCTATTGCATGGATCCCCCTACATATCCTTGGACATGCACGCACTGCAAGGAACTTCGGAGGCTTTATCGTAATCACTCATATTAGTACGAATGATCTTTTTATCCTTTACAGCAACTCATGCAACAACTCCTAAGCATGTTCAAGTCAAATGACGTTTTCAGAACATTTGCTGCTCTACATGTTCGAAGTCAAAATGCTGCTCCTAAGCTTTTTTAAATTTTAAGTGACTTAAAAACTCTACATTTGTTGCTTCAATTTAATTTGGACGGCCATTTTGGAGTAATCCAGCCTTGAGATTTAGGATGACATGAGTTGAAAGATTTCAACGGAGTTTCACTTTTAAAATTCTATTAAGAATTAAATTCATTTGCAAGTACATGACTATGAAGCACCAGGAAAAAATATATCCTAAGCGATAGAACAAATTTTATTGAGAAAAAACTCGTCAATCATCAAACCTATATAAAGCATCTACAGGAAAGAGCGGAAAGCAGCAAGACGGTAATATTAAACAGACATGACTTCATCCATAAACCTTATAATCGTATGTTTGGATGCAAATTTTCTAGTTTACTTAGCTCAAGAACCTTGTGGAGGTCAATATGTGTTGGACAAAGGACTTTATCTGATAAATTTTTTCTTTTCATTTGAGCAAAAAAAATTTGTAGAGGTGAAATCATTAGTTTTCAGTTAAGAAAAATTTATTCTATGCCAGATTCTTAAAATATAACTATATTTATAAAGTAATTTTTTTACCACTCAAATGAAAACAGATTCCTCATCTCTTTTGATATGGAGCACTTAATATTCCCAAAAATATAATTTATCTTTCAAAGTCATATCCGGCGGCGCTATCCTTGCTCATCAAGTCTTGCTGCTGTCCAAAAAAGAAATGTTACAGATCAGGCAAAAGCAATTAAGCAGCCGAATTTGAAAACAACATCAAATTGCACTCTAGAGTAGATCTTCTTAGTCTTGTCCTTGCTGTTCAAGTAAACATTGTCTATTTTCCCGAGTACAGCACATGCACTATAAAATGGATTTAAGCCTTCACCACCTAAGACACATGAAGTGATACCCAATAGCTAAAATGGATTTACTCCTCCTAAACACCACTATTGTTGCACTCTTATCTCTAATTCCCTTGTTCTTCTTTCTCATTCATCGCTCCAAAACAGGTCATGCCAAACCGGCTCCAAGAGTTCCCGGTGCATGGCCTGTACTCGGTCACCTCCCTCTATTAAGAGATTCAAAAAACCCCCACAAAACCTTAGGCGCCTTGGCCGACAAACACGGACCCTTATTCACCATCAAGCTTGGAACCAAACGCGCTTTAGTAATCAGCAACTGGGAAACCGCCAAGGAATGCTTCACCACAAACGACACCGTCGTTTCATCTCGGCCCAATCTTGTCGCGGTCGAGCTCATGTCGTATAACCGAGCCTTCATCGGTTGGGCGCCGTACGGGTCTTACTGGCGTGAGCTCCGCAAGGTTGTTACCACGGTTTTCCTCTCCAACCGCCGAATTGAGCAAATGAGCCACGTTCGTGTCTCCGAGATTCGAACTTCGATTAAGGAACTCGTTGATGTTTTGCGGTCCAACCGCGAAAACAACGAGTCGTCCGAGTATGTGTTGGTGGAGCTGAAGCAGTGGTTTGCGCAGTTGACGCTGAACATGATTCTCAGGATGCTGGTTGGGGAGAGGTATTTCGGAGCTGCGGGTAGTGCGGCTGGCGAGGTTAAAGCGGAGAGGTGTTTGCGGAATGTGAGGGAGTTCATGCGGCTAATAGGGACTTTCACGGTGGCGGACGCGGTTCCGTGGCTGAGGTGGTTGGATATTGGTGGCTATGAGAAAGCTATGAAGGAGACTGCTGAGGAATTTGACAAGATGTTGAGTGAATGGTTAGCAGAGCATCGCCAGAGGAGGGGTTCAGGGGAGAAGGGTGTTAATGACAGAGATTTCATGGATGTGATGCTTTCTGTGCTCAATGATAGACAGATTGAAGGGTTTGATGCTGATACCATATACAAAGCCACAACTTTGGTATGTATAAGTTATGTTTTATAACATCTCTTTATAATCTGTACCGAACAGCTAACATGGTCCAACACAGTTGGTAAATAACTGAACTTGTTAATATGTATGATAAATGATTTGTTGAGATTAACATACTCACTTAATGTGCTCTCAATTTTTCGAGAGGATTACTTACGGCCGTTCGGTACACTTTGATGCACACGAAAAAGAATTGATAACAAACATTAGATGTAATGTCTGTATTTCTTGTTTGAGATAATTGAAGCATTCTTCCTTATAGAAGTTGAACTTATATTTGCAGGAACTGATTTTGGGAGGAAGTGACACAACCGCAGGTACCCTTACATGGGCTATGAGTTTACTATTGAGAAATCCTCATACATTGGAAAAGGCAAAAGAAGAACTTGACATGCAAATTGGGAAGGAAAAATGTGTAACTGAGTCAGATATAAATAAGCTGGTATATCTTCAAGCCATAGTCAAAGAGACACTGAGATTGTATCCACCAGCTCCTTTCTCATCACCTCGTGAATTCACAGAGGATTGCACTATTGGTGGCTACCATGTCAGAAAGGGAACTCGACTAATGCCAAACCTATGGAAGATCCACAGAGACCCTAGTGTTTGGCCAGATCCATTGGAGTTCAAACCTGAAAGGTTCCTCACAACTCACAAAGAGGTTGATGTTAAGGGTCATCACTTTGAGTTGCTACCATTTGGAAGTGGGAGAAGGATCTGTGCTGGAATGTCGCTTGGGCTAAACATGGTTCATTTCACTCTGGCTAATTTCTTGCATTCCTTTGAAATACTCAATCCATCTTCTGAACCAATTGATATGACTGAAATCTCTGAATTTACCAACACCAAAGCTACTCCACTTGAGATTTTGGTTAAACCACGTTTGCCACCAAACTGTTATGAAACTATGTGATCCTTGTTATGTTCTTGTCCTTAATTATTCTTGCTTATTAAACGGTGGGGTCTATTTTAAATCTTCTAATTCTATTCTAGTTTTTCTTTGAAAAATGTACGATGAAGCCATGTCATACTCATGTGGTTTCTGTGATCAATCAATGAAAACATGAAGTCTGTTATATGTTATTTTCGTTAGGAACACATTTGTGTCATTAATCATTTTTCATCACTCATCGTATCTTTTATTCCTATCGTTATCCCTTTCACATGAGTGAAATGTGTGTAAACTCATCATTTTTCAAATAAAAAAAACTTCAATTAATAAAGTTTATTTAAAGCGACTCAAAATAAAAGTTTAATTATATTATAATCCATATAATCCATTGTATGATAAAAATATATAATTGTGTATTATTTATAGTTATTCTATTTTTAAAAATTACAAAGGAAAGGTATAAAATGGCGGAAAATATGTTGTACTTTTATTAAATAACAAATGGTAAAAGACCTTAAGAATATTTTTGCGACTAATGTATTTGATTGGGGCATTTTGTCTCTTTGCTATTGCTATTATATACAAAAGAAAGATCCCCTCTCTCTTTTCTTTTTACGGAAAGATCCCTTCAATCATTCATTTGATAAGAAATAAAATTTGTTCACGGGTCACCATCTAAAATATAGAAATAGAATTTCTTGGCGCAGGAAGAGGTTCTCTGCTTGTTTGAGAGATGGAATACAAGAAAGTGGCTTGAGACTCCAACGGATGTCGTATATCATGAGTACTGACAATAATACTAATAATAGCCAATATTATTTTCAGGATAAAGGAAATGAGCAACTAGCAGCGGTTTTTTTGCAGCGGTTTGGGTGAAACAGCCTACTGTTTCATTTAGGCAGCGGTTAATGAGATTTTTCTCTTTTCTTGTTTTTGTTTATTACTTTTTCTTCTGCCGCAAAAGTAAAATTTGATTCTGATTTTCCCCTAAAAATTTCATTCCCTCTCAATTTCAACCTCTCATTTTCGTTTTCCCTCGCCGGTTCCTTATTTTCATTTTCCCAAATTTCTAATTCCTTCCCAATGCCCTAGCATCTCTCCCTACCAAATACAATTTTTTTCTCTTCAACCTTTTTTTCTTTCTCCAAGCCCAAGCTTCATTTGCAAACCCCAATGAAAACACAAATAAAATGAAAATTTAAGGTAAATGAGCAAGACAGTTTTATCATTCTTGCATGTAAATGAGCAAGGCAGTTTTATCTCCTCTATGGTGTTTAAGGTAACTTCCAAGTTCATCTGAAGGCCCTGCTCATCCAACAATTTAAAATTAACTCCTTTAATCAATTAATTGGAATAAGTAGTTAAACATAAAGGTGAAAACTATAACTTAAATGAAGAAAATAGGCAAATAAGAGTGAAAGAAATAATGAACGTAATAAATTTTAAGTAGCGGGTTGAAGTGCAGAGTAAATCAAAGTCAAAGAACGATATTAAGTAAAAATGAAAACCATAAGAAGAAACAATGTACAAATAGGATCCAACTAATAATCAAAGAAATAGTGAAATTAAGACAAATTTTATGAACAAAAACTCATACCACACAAATATACTATGCACAAATACCCAACTAATTTAAGCATCTAATAATAAAAGATAGAGTCCAAGTAAGACAATTATTCTCGTAATATATTTAAAAGCCAGAACCACCTCCTATAACTAATAGGAGTGTAAACTCCAACAAAAGCTCCATGCAAATAAAGAGACCTTATTACTAATTCGGATGAATTGATGAGATTTGAGTTTTCTTAGTGATTGGTCAATATGATGTAGTAGATATGATGATATATGAGGTTTATTAAGTTACTCCAACTTATTTTTCAAAATGAGTAAGTTAATAACAACCTTAGAAAAAGTGTTTGATGGATATATGCGAGTGTGACACTTTTGGGATATACAAATTTATGACACTTTTTAATCGCCACAATTTATATGTATTTAAAAAACAGTAAAACATATCTTGCGACAGTTAATACCGTCACAAATCTATATGTTTCAAAAGGTGTCACACATTTTAGAATGTCCATGTAATGTGACTGTACTAAAAAAGTAGTTACAATAAACAAGTGGGAGCAGGTGAGTAACACTATCGAAATTAATAACTTACTCCCACTTATTGTTTTAAAAAATTATAAGTTAGTAATTTGCACCTTTGGGTGTATGCTACAAATTTAGAGTTATAACTTATTAATTAATTTACTCCTAAAAAACACAAGTGAAATCAAGTTAGTAAATTCTTACATATGTGCGTGTGCGTTGAGTTTTGATATTTTCACACTCTCATCTAGTGTGTGCAGAGTCAGGATGCAGGAAACACAATCTAATGTGTGAAGAGAGGAATTGAGGGCGGTACGGTGGAACCCTGGTTGTCCATGGCGGCTAGGGTTTTGTGCTTCTCGAAATCTCTAGAACCAAAGCATGATGAAGACGAACTGACGAAGGACTTGGAGAATTCTCAGAATAGAGACTAGAGAGTATAGAGTAGAAACGATAAAGACTGAATAGTGAATAGGGTTAAAAGTTAAAACTTGAAATTAACAAACATGGCCATGAATATTTTTCATTTTTTTGGGAGGTACTGGGCCCGCCTGGTATAATATTATATTATTATATTAGATTTCATATAAGATTGGGATAAGGTGAGGACCTGGTTGAGTGGCTAGGAAGCCTCCACCCCAAATATGGATAATGCCGCAGACCTGCTATCAATTTAAATATATTGGTTCATGCATCAACTCGGTTCGGTTTGGGTCTCGATGGAAGAGAAATCCATCACTGATTTTGACCGCTCCTAAACGTTTCCAGCCGCCTGTTCACTCCGACTACAACTGTGACCCAACCCAACCCAACCCAACCGTGGGCTTGATTTTCCATGCGGTTACCGTGGTTTTGGGTCGGGTGGGCTTTTCCTGCTCACCCCAACTCATTACCACTAATTTTCTCTTCCTTTCTACCCTTTATACATGTCTCACATTTTCTCTCTTCAACTTCTAGCTATATCTCATTTGTGATTAAAGTTTGTGTGGATTATTTTCTGTGTGTGGTATATATGGTCATGTGAAACTTATAATAAATGATATCCTACATATTTAAAAAAAGAAGATATAATACATAAAATTACAAAATAACTTAACCAAGAGCTGATCCTTGTCAAACTTGATGAATAATAGAGCTATCTAGAATTTAGACGTGGTGTATCATAGATAGGAATTCTCATTTGACGAAATTGGTTTGTATAAGTGTAAAATCATATTAAATTTAGACAATACAACAATATTTTAGTACGTGTTATGAGATGAATTTTTTTAAAATACATGTTAAAATATTAATAAAATACTTATAGTTAGAGTGATTTCAACCAAAATTATCTTGGAGTGATTTACACAATCAATATCTCATTTTTACATAATTGTTGACAAAAGTTCATTCATGCAAGTTATACTTTTACTGTAACATTTTATAAGAGATAGACATAGCTAAAAGGAAATGAAAGGTGTAATAAATAAGATCGAAGAGAAGTGAAGCATGAATAAATCACACCTCTCAGTAAAATTATAAAGATTTCGTAAAGAAATTGAATATCTATAATTGCACGTGTCTTGAGCCGCCCAGCAATAATTAATACACAACCTCTGAATTACCTTGCTAGCTACAAAAGATGGAGTTAGTTCCAAGTTCCCTAATCAACGCCAATGCAATTGGACTCCTTTCTGTAATAATCTTGTTGTTCTTATTCCTTCACTATCATTATCGTCCATCCAACTCCAAAGAGCCTACACTAGCCGCAGGTGCATGGCCAATACTCGGTCACCTGATCTCACTATTCGCCGCTAATTCACAAACACCACCGCATAGAACCTTAGGTGCCTTGGCCGATCGATATGGCCCCTTGTTCACCATCAAGATCGGCACCACACGCGCCTTGGTACTCAGCAACGGGCAAATGGCCAAAGAATGCTTCACCACAAACGACATTGCCGTTTCATCTCGCCCGAAGCTCAGCGCAATTGAGCACATGTCGTACAACGGAGCCATGTTCGGCTTCGCACCTTACGGTCCTTACTGGCGCGAACTCCGTAAAATCGTAACTCTAGAGATCCTTTCCAACCGCCGCGTTGAGCAACTCCGCCGTATTCATTTCTCCGAAGCTCAAACCTCAATCAAAGAGTTATACCGTGTTTGGCGTGGTAGCCAAAAGAACGAGTCTGGTTATGTGTTAGTGGAGTTGAAACAGTGGTTTACTGAGGTGACGTTTAACAGGGTTCTTCGGATGGCCGTTGGGAAGCGATACTTCGGTGCTGCTGGGGAGGTGGACGAGCGAGAAGCGGAGCGTTGTGTAAGTGCTTTGAGGGAGTTTATGCGTTTGATGGGGGTGTTTACGGTGGGAGATGCGGTTCCTTGGTTGAGATGGTTTGATTTTGGTGGCCATATCAAGGAAATGAAAAAAACTGCGAAGGAGTTAGACAGAGTTTTAGGGGAGTGGTTAGAGGAGCACCAGCAGAGGAAGAAGAAGAAGGTTGATCGTGATGATGATCAGGATCAGGACTTCATGGATGTCATGATTTCGTTGCTGGATGGAACAATAATTGATGGGTTTGATGCTGATGACATAATCAAAGCCACAGTACTGGTATGTAAATACCTTGTAGTATATAGTCTTAGTTATGTTAGAACCAATATGAACTAATATTCTTATGGAATAATTAATTTGCAGATGATAATAGTAGGAGGAACTGACACAACCACGGTTACCCTTACATGGGCAATATGCTTGCTATTGAGAAATCCTGTTATATTGAAAAAAGCAAAAGAAGAAATCAACACCCAAGTTGGTAAAGAGAGATGCATAAGTGAGTCAGATATAAGCAAGTTGGTATATCTTCAAGCCATTGTCAAAGAAACACTAAGACTCTATCCACCGGCCCCTCTCTCAGTACCTCGTGAGTTTTCAGAGGATTGCACTTTAGGAGGCTACCATGACAAAAAGGGCACCCGACTCATAGTAAATCTTTGGAAGATCAACACAGATCCTAGTGTTTGGCCAGATCCATTGGAGTTCAAACCAGAAAGGTTCCTTACCACTCACAAAGATGTTGATGTTAGAGGTCATCATTTTGAGTTGTTGCCATTTGGATGTGGTAGGAGAATTTGTCCTGGAATATCATTTGGCCTGCAAATGGTTCATTTAACTCTTGCTAGTTTTTTGCATTCCTTTGAAATCTTGAATCCATCCACTGATGATCTTGTTGACATGACTGAATCCTTTGGATTGACCAACACCAAAGCTACCCCACTTGAGGTTCTTGTCAAACCAAGTTTGTCTCCCAGTTGTTATGAATATCATGTTTGATTGCATGTTGCCCTATATATAATCACTTCTGATTAGTAAGTCTTAATTAGTTCTCGAGTAAAAATGTTTTAAATTCTATATAAATTATGAAGCCAAACATGCATGAAATCATGTGATCTGTATTAGTAGGGTTTTTTCATGTATTGTAGATGATGATTACCTATATGTGGTCCTTTTTGGGATTAAATTACGTTTGTCTTCTGTACTATTATGAAATCATGTAATTCTTGTGATCTTTGTGTTATTTGGGTGATCCTTTGTGTATTGCGGATGGTTGCCTAGCTAAATATGGTCCATTTTGGTTAAATTGTGTTGGTCTCTCATAATCTTATGAAATTATATAACTCTAGTTATATTGTGATCTCCTTTGAATTATTATGAAGGTTGAAAATATGATAATTTGAAGATTGTTTGTTTCTGATTTTTATGTATATATAGAATATGGACTAAGGTCGAAATTGTTGAATTCAACCCCAATTCATTTCTATATATATATATATACACTGATTTTCTATGATTAAGATGATGTTCTTTTATAGTGATAGGAGAAAGAATGATAAAGATTGGTGTACATCCTTTGAGTATAGACCATTAGAGAGATAAAAAGAGATGAGAGATAAGTGGTAGATGTGATATATGAGAGTGATTCATGAATCATAACCCGAGAAAGAATGTTAAAGCTTGTCCTGATGTTGAGTGTTTGACATGTAGGTTAGTGAGTTAGTAGCATATATGTAGTTTTTTTTTGGTACCCGCCAAGGAGTTCGATCACGCGCCGCTTGCCTCGCAAGACAATTCGCAGTGTTGTTTTCCTCCCTTGCGACCTTGATAACGGTTACATTCCAATCCCAGCTAAGCATATCCCTCACTTTTGGTTTAATAATGATGCTTGCCATTATCTCACTAAAGTAAATTATTTAATTGATTAATATATTTTTCGAATCAAGATATCACTAATGTCGCGCAGTTGGATAATAGCTCTATTTTTTTTTTGTTACATAAGGAAATTAAAAGAAATACAAAACAAAGAAAACAACTAGGCTACTGCATTTTTGCATAAAAGCGGAATCACAGAGGACGGAGGCTCCTTCCAAATACTCATCAGACACCCTGAGTGAGAAGCTTGTCCGCCAACGCATCTGCCACCGCATTTCTCTCACGCGACTGATAAGTGCCAATTTGTTATTAGTTCTGATAAGTGCCAATTTGTTATTAGTTTAGCATGATTTTAGTGGCACTTAGCATGGGTTTTCATTGTAAAACACCCTAGTTTTATAAGGTTTTTGGTTTGATGAAAGAACAAGACAATCCTAAGCTTTAAAACATGTTTCTTGTTGCTTTTGATGTGTTTTCGCATGTTTCAGGACTTAAAAGATGCAAAGATTTGAAGAAAAGCTGAGGAGATCCAATTCTGGGCGCTAAGCGCCGCTACAGGGCGCTAAGCGCCCAAAACTTGAGGAAATGGCGCTGAGCGCCCCTTTAAATTGCTGAGCGGCCAGAACAGGTTTTTCTGGGCGCTAAGCGCCAAGCGGTGGCGCTAAGCGCCCTTCAACGCCCAAAAGCTATAAAAACTCAAGTTTCTTCACGTTTTAGGGACTGAACAACCCTAGCCACCTTGAAACAGAACAAGGATGAGAGAGAGAGAGAGAGAGAGTGTGTGTGTGAGAAGAAGAAGAGGAGAACCACCAACGGAACCTCAGAACCTCGCCGGAGTCGTGGGTTACACCCCGCGGCGTCGCCGTCATCCCTGTTATCATTGATTCTCCTTGTGAGCTAGCTAGTATCCATTCTATGGATAACTAAGCTCTCTCATTAGTTGGATTTTCGGCGTAGTACTTCGTCTTGAAGGGATTATGATTGATTCTATGTCTATTTTCTATCTTTGATTGCAATTAAACGGTTTTGTTCTTAACGCTTGTGTTAGTTTGATCGCCTATCACTTGATTTAAGGTTAATCTTATATGTGGAAGCTACTCTGTTAACCTAACATAAACCGTTTCATCTAGGCGAACCTAATTTGCTAGGAATAACGTTAGATCATCTAGCCACTTAACACCGGCGTGTTTACAGTTTGCTTTGATTAATTGCCTGTGGAAGCAACAATTAGGAAAGTAAATGAATCAATTTCTCATACTAGGAATAGGTGAGTTAGTTAAGAACTGGTGGGGGTGAATCACAAGTTTTAAGTGATTGTATGCAAGGAACAAGAATAATCCAGGATAGCGAAGTGCGAAACCATAATCCAACTGCTTTCTTAATCTGTTAAACACTTCAACCTTTGCTATTTAATTTTATGCTTTTCACCACAAAGTTTCTAAACAAACACCTTCAATTGTCTTGTTGCTTAACTGATTGACTAAAGAATGGCACTCGCACACACTTTGCTCTCTGTGGATCGATTATACCCGTGCTATACTGCAATCGAATCTTAAAAGAGGTTTGAGCGCAGCGCAAGTATCGGTTTTTATTAAAAGACGTAAAAACCCTTTTAACAGCAAAACATATGAAAATTGAATCTTCCAATTCCCAACCACCATAGCTCGAATAGAAGTAATAGTGTCCTGTTGCAAAAATGTTCGGGTGTCCCTGTTCAGGCTAAGAATCTCCACAATCTCCTTACAATCCATATAACAAACTATTTCACGGAAGGATAATAGCTCTATTATTTTACAATTATCCGTTAAAAATTATTTATTATATCTACCACATTGATTATGGTTCTCATCAAGGTTATGGTGTATAATGAGAAACCTTAGTCACTATTACAATGACCTCAGTGGTTACAAGTGAACATCCGTCCCCCTATCTTCCTAATCACCTTTTATCCTATCTATTGGGCTTTTCTTCTTCGGCCTAGTTGTCCTACTTCTTTGTCTTGGAGTGGCATCGTCTTTTTCTTCCTTTGAGCCTGTGGGCCGCCAGGCGGTGTGTCCTTGATTCATACGTACAATTTGTCTTCTTCATCCCATGATTTCCTACTTCACATTGTTCATGGCTCCTATGTTTTCGAGATAATTAAGTTCCTTCTTTAACTGTTGCATGTGGTCCCGTGTAGTTTTCATTGGTCACGTGAAAGGATGAGTTACATAGCCACGGAAGATGAATCTACGGCTACCTGTTAGCTCACGATGCCAAGGATGAAACCTAAAAGGATATCTATTATTAAAGTATTTAGCTGCATGATGCAAAGCTTTGATACACTCCTACTAAGAAACCATGTTTGTCTTTGTACGATGCATGCACTAAACTTGAACATTTTTTCTGCCTAAGGAGGTTAGTGCCCTTTGCAAATAATAGGAGTGTAAACTCCAACAAAAGCTCTCATGCAAATAAAGAGACCTTATGACTAATTCTGATGAATTGATGAGATTTGAGTTTTCTTAGTGATTGGTCAATAAGATGTAGTAGATATGATGATATATGAGGTTTATTAAGTTACTCCAACTTATTTTTCAAAATGAGTAAGTTAATAACAACCTTAGAAAAAGTGTTTGATGGACATATGCGAGTGGCTAACACTCTTGGGGTATACAAATTTATGACACTTTTTAATCGCCGCAATTTATATGTATTTAAAAAACAGTAAAACATATCTTGCGACGGTTAATACCGTCACAAATCTATATGTTTCAAAAGGTGTCACACCTTTAAGAATGTCCATGTAATGTGACTGTACTAAAAAAGTAGTTACAGCAAACAAGTGGGAGCAGGTGAGTAACACTATCGAAATTAATAACTTACTCCCACTTATTGTTTTAAAAAATTATAAGTTAGTAATTTGCACCTTAGGGTGTATGCTACAAATTTAGAGTTATAACTTATTAATTAATTTACTCCTAAAAAACACAAGTGAAATCAAGTTAGTAAATTCTTACATATGTGCGTGTGCGTTGAGTTTTGATATTTTCACACTCTCATCTAGTGTGTGCAGAGTCAGGATGCAGGAAACACAATCTGATGTGTGAAGAGAGGAATTGAGGGCGGCACGGTGGAACCCTAGTTGTCCATGGCAGCTAGGGTTTTGTGCTTCTCGAAATCTCTAGAACCAGAGCATGATGAAGACGAACTGACGAAGGACTTGGAGAATTCTCAGAATAGAGACTAGAGGGTAGAGAGTAGAAACGATAATGACTGAATAGTGAATAGGGTTAAAAGTTAAAACTTGAAATTAACAAACATGGCCATGAATATTTTTCATTGTTTTGGGAGGTACTGGGCCCGCCCGGTATAATATTATATTATTATATCAGATTTCATATAAGATTGAGATAAGGTGAGAGCCTGGTTGAGTGGCTAGGAAGCCTCCACCCCAAATATGGATAATGCCACATACCTGCTATCAATTTAAATATATTGGTTCATGCATCAACTCAGTTCGGTTTGAGTCTCGACGGAAGAGAAAATCATCACTGATTTTGACCGCTCCAACTGTGACCCAACCCAACCGTGGGCTTGATTTTCCATGCGGTTACAATGGTTTCGGGTCAGGTGGGCTTTTCCTGCTCACCCCTACTCATTACCACTAATTTTCTCTTCCTTTCTCCCCTTTATACATGTCTCACATTTTCTCTCTTCAACTCCTAGCTATATCTCATTTGTAATTAAAGTTTGTGTGGATCATTTTCTGTGTGTGGTATATATGGTCATGTGAAATTATAATAAATGATATCCTACATATTTAAAAAAAAAGGAGATATAATACATAAAATTACAAAATAACTTAACCAAGAGCTGATCCTTGTCAAACTTGACGATGAGTAATAGAGCTATCTAGAATTTGGACGTGGTGTATCATAGATAGGAATTCTCATTTGACGAAATTGGTTTGTATAAATAAAGTTAAGTAAATATTTAGTTAGAGTAACTTCAACCAATATTTAGTTTAAAAAAAAAAAAACTTCAACTGATATTTATTTACTTGAAGTGATTTATTAATCAATATCTCATTTTTACATAATGGTAGATAAAAGTTCATTCATACAAGTTATACTTTTATCGTTACACTTTTATAAGAGATAGACATAAATAAAAGAAAATAAAAGATATAAATAAATAATATGATAAAAAACACACATAAATAAAATTGAGATTGACGAAAAATGAACTAAGAATAAATCACAACTCTGAATATATATATATATATATATATATATATAAATATAAAGATTTCGTAACGAAATTGAATATCTACTACTTTTCATCCTCAAGACTAGTAAAAAAACGTTATATAATTGCACGTCTCTTCAGCCGCCCAGCAATAATTACTACACAACCTCTCAATTACCTTGCTGCTACAAAAGATGGAGTTAGTTCCAAGTTCCCTAATCAACGCCACTGCAATTGGACTCCTTTCTGTATTAATCTTGTTGTTCTTATTCCTTCACTATCATTATCGTCCATCCAACTCCAAAGAGCCTCCTCTAGCAGCAGGTGCGTGGCCAATACTCGGTCACCTGATCCCACTATTCGCCGCTAATTCACAAACACCGCACAGAACCTTAGGTGCCTTGGCCGATCGATATGGCCCCTTGTTCACCATTAAGATCGGCACCACACGCGCCTTAGTACTCAGCAACTGGCAAATGGCCAAAGAATGCTTCACCACAAACGACATCGCCGTTTCATCTCGCCCGAAGCTCGGCGCAATTGAGCACATGTCGTACAACGGAGCCATGTTTGGCTTGGCACCTTATGGTCCTTACTGGCGCGAACTCCGTAAAATCGTAACTCTAGAGGTCCTTTCCAACCGCCGCGTCGAGCAACTCCGCCGTGTTCATTTCTCCGAAGCTCAAACCTCAATCAAAGAGCTATACCGTGTTTGGCGTGGTAGCCAAAAGAACGAGTCTGGTTATGTGTTGGTGGAGTTGAAACAGTGGTTTACTGAGGTGACTTTCAACATGGTTCTTCGGATGGCCGTTGGGAAGCGGTACTTCGGTGCTGCTGGGGCGGTGGAGGAGCGAGAAGCGGAGCGTTGTGTAAGTGCTTTGAGGGAGTTTATGCGTTTGATGGGGGTGTTTACGGTGGGAGATGCGGTTCCTTGGTTGAGATGGTTTGATTTTGGTGGCCATGTAAAGGAGATGAAGGAAACTTTTAAGAAGCTGGACAGAGTTTTAGGGGAATGGTTAGAGGAGCACCAGCAGAGGAAGAAGAAGAAGGTTGATCGTGATGATGATCAGGATCAGGACTTCATGGATGTCATGATTTCGTTGCTGGATGGAACAATAGTTGATGGGTTTGATGCTGATGACATAATCAAAGCCACAGTACTGGTATGTAAATACCTTGTAGTATATATTTATTATATAGTCTTAGCTATGGTAGAACCAATATGAACTAATATTCTTATGGAATTAATTTGCAGACTATAATAGTAGGAGGAACTGACACAACCACGGTTATCCTTACATGGGCAATATGCTTGCTATTGAGAAATCCTGTTATATTGAAAAAAGCAAAAGAAGAAATCAACACCCAAGTTGGTAAAGAGAGATGCATAAGTGAGTCAGATATAAGCAAGTTGGTATATCTTCAAGCCATTGTCAAAGAAACACTAAGACTGTACCCAGCAGGCCCTCTCTCAGCACCTCGTGAGTTTTCAGAGGATTGCACTTTAGGAGGCTACCATGTCAAAAAGGGAACCCGACTCATAGTAAATCTTTGGAAGATCAACACAGATCCTAGTGTTTGGCCAGATCCATTGGAGTTCAAACCAGAAAGATTCCTTACCACTCACAAAGATGTTGATGTTAGAGGTCATCATTTTGAGTTGCTACCATTTGGATGTGGTAGGAGGATTTGTCCTGGAATATCTTTTGGCCTGCAAATGGTTCATTTAACTCTTGCTAGTTTTTTGCATTCCTTTGAAATCTTGAATCCATCCACTGATGATCTTGTTGACATGACTGAATCCTTTGGATTGACCAACACCAAAGCTACCCCACTTGAGGTTCTTGTCAAACCAAGTTTGTCTCCCAGTTGTTATGAAGATCATGTTTGATTGCATGGTGCCCTATATATAATCACTTCTGATTAGTAAGTCTTAATTAGTTCTCGAGTAAAAATGTTTTAAATTCTATATAAATTATGAAGCCAAATATGCATGAAATCATGTGATCTTTGTATTAGTAGGGTTCTTTCGTGTATTGTCGATGATGATTATCTATATGTGGTCCTTTTTGGGATTAAATTAGGTTTGTCTTTATGAATTCATGTAATTCTTGTGATCTTTGTGTTAGTTGTGGGTGATCCTTTGTGTATTGCAGATGGTTACCTAGCTAAATATGGTCCATTTTGGTTAAATTGTGGTTGTCTCTCACAATCTTATGAAATTATATAACTCTAGTTATATTGTGATCTCCTTTGAACTATTATGAAGGTTGAAAAGATGATGATAATTTGAAGATTGTTTGTTGCTGATTTTTATGTATATATAGAATATGGACTAAGGTTGAAATTGTTGAATTCTACCCCAATTCATTTCTATATATATATACACACTGATTTTCTATGATTAAGATGATGTTCTTTTATAGTGATAGGAGAAAGAATGCTAAAACTTGTCCTGATGTTGAGTGCTTGACGTGTAGATTAGTGAGTTAGTAGCATATATGTAGTTTTTTTTTGGTTACAAGCATATATGTAGTTTAATAATGATGCTTGCCATTATCCCACTAAAGTAAATTATTTAATTGATCAATATATTTTTCGAATCAAGATATCACGGTGAAGTTGGAGAAAAACTTGGTGTCCCAAATTATAAAACCCCTTCTAGATTTCAGAAAAATAATAATAAGCTTTTCCTTTTTTACCCATTGCATTCATTATATTTTCAATTCCAAAACTTCAATTATCACATTTATTAATTACTTATCTTTCATGCTTTAAATAGGGGCATATATGGAAGATTAATACAAAAAATAACAAAACTAAGATATTAATTAGTTTATTACATGTTTTCTTAATAAGTGTAATTGTCTGAATAGGTCCTTATAATTTGGGACGAAGAGAGTATTTATTATATCTACCACATTGATTATGTTCTCATTAAGGTTATGGTGTATAATGAGAAACCTTAGTCACTATTACAATGACCTCAGTGGTTACAAGTGAACATCCGTCCTCTTATCCTCCTAATCACCTTTTATCCTATCTATTGGGCTTTTCTTCTTCGGCCTAGTTGTCCTACTTCTTTGTCTTAAAGTGGCATCGTCTTTTTCTTCCTTTGAGCCTATGGGCCGCCAGGCGGTGTGTCCTTGATTCATACGTACCATTTTGTCTTCTTCATCCCATGAATTCCTACTTCACTTTGTTCATGGCTCCTATGTTTTCGAGATAATTAAGTTCCTTCTTTAACTGTTGCATGTGGTCCCGTGTAGTTTTCATTGGTCACGTGAAAGGATGAGTAACATAGCCACGGAAGATGAATCTACGGCTACCTGTTAGCTCACGATGCCAAGGATGAAACCTAAAAGAATATCTATTATTTAAGTAGTCAGTTGCATGATGCAAAGCTTTAATACACTCCTACTAAGAAACTATGTTTGTCTTTGTACGATGCATGCACTAAACTTGAACCTTTTTGCTACCTAAGGAGGTTAGTGCCTTTTGCAAAATCAACATTAATAAATACCTCCTTTACGGGCCTGTTTGGAGAGGAAGGTTAATGAAATGAGCAATTAAATTGAATGTCTTCGCATTGAACTATACTCCATTACGGGCTGCAAAAGGGAAAGGAATAGTCAATTTCCTAGCCAAGCATCCCATGCTAAAGGAAAATGATTCATGGAAAGAAGCTCAAGCATATGTGCATCTTGAGTCGTGGACGTTAGCTTTTGATGGCTCCAAAACTAACTCTGGGGCAAGAGCTGGTGTAGTTATCAAAAGACTAGGACGGCAATGGATTTAGCCTTAAAATGCTTTAACGCCACTGTAATTATTACTACATCCTATCTCTAATCTTCTTCTACTTCTTTCTATATCATTCCTCTAAACCCGCTCATCATCCCAAAGAGCCTCCCACCCACGTCCTTAGGCGCATGGCCAATACTCGGTTACCTCCCTCTACTAAGAGGCTCAAAAACACCCCATAGAACCTTAGGCACCATGGACGACAAGCGCGGTTCCTCTCACCCGATCCTCGTCTCAACAATGCAGCACATGTCGTACAACAGAGCCATGTTCAACTTCGCGCCTCACGGCTCTTACTGACCTGACGCTGCTTCCACAAGATCAGTTGCAGGCGGTGTTCACAGTTGCACATGTTGTTCCTTGTTTGACATGGTTTGATTTTGGTGGGCATGAGAAGGAAATAAATGGAGAAAATTGCTAAGGAGTGGGACCAAATTTTAAGTGAGTGGTTAGAGACCAAAAGAAGAGGGCTTTGGGCGGAAAGTATGATGGCGGCTACGAAGACTTCCTGGATGTGAGGCTTTTGGTGGTTGATGACACAACGACTAAGGGGATTGATGCTAACACCACTATCAAAGCCACAACATTGGTATGTTGCAAAGTGATACGTTATTTCCAGTAAATTATGTTTTTACTCTCCTTAGAATTGTTAATATTTGATTAAAAAATTTAATAACACTCACTCTAATACTTTTTATTCAACTTTTTTTTCATTGATTTATTGAAATTCACGTGGGGCTACTAAATATGAGTCTCACTTTCAATGAAACGAGATTCAAATGAATTTTAATTAATGAATGGAAAAATGTTGAAAAAATGACACTCATGATATACAATTGACTGAAAATGTTATCAACACTCACTTTTAATACTTTCTTTCCAACACTCATTTATCGATAGATTGAAATTGATGTGAATTCACTAAAAATATGGGCTTCATTTCTAATTTAGTGATAGCAACATGAATTTGAACCAATTAAAATGAGTGTTGCTGGCTCCCCTCATCTTTCATTGATTAATTTTTAAAATTCACAATTTTTTTATCTTTGATGAGTGCCTCCACTAGTTTGAAAAACTGTAATTGTCCTTCCCCACCAATAACGTTCTCCATATTCAAAGTTGTGTTTAAAATACTTACAAAGCACGTTTTAGTGCTCATTATTTGAAATAGTATCATTTCATTATTAATGTTTTAGTGTAAATGGAATATATTCTTCTTAAAACAACTTGATTAGTTGAACAATATCTTTGCAGACATTATTTACAGGAGGAATTGACACAGCTCTATTACTCTGTCATGGGCAATATATTTGCTATTGAGAAACCTTGCTACATTGAAGAAAGCAAAAGAGATGCGTGAGTGAGTCAGACTTAAGCAAATTAGAGTATCTTCAAGCCATAGTTAAAGAGACACTGAGATTATATCACATTGATAGAATTGCAGTTTAGGCGGCTACCATGTAAAAAACAGGAACTCGAGTCATCACAAATATTTGGAATAAAAAGGAAATTCCGTTGCCGGGACTTGAACCCGGGTCTTTCGGGTGAGAGCCGAATATCCTGACCAACTAGACTACAACGGAAGCTGACATATCACTGATATTATCCATTTATAAAGTTAATCATGAGAAATTAAAGACATTGGGCTTTCATTTCTATAATATCTACCTTTGAGTTTGAGGCCCAAACGATGGAAATATCTCGTGGGTGGGGGCCATGTGGAATAATATCATCACATGGCTATTCGAACCTTCCAAAACAACCACCAATACCAGATCTCCACATACCTCGGAACGTCACATTCTCCACGCGACATCACAGCTCAGCATCGGATCTTGAGACACACACGTGGCACCCCACCATGGCGTTGTCGGTTGTAGGTCGTTGAAGCACCTCACTTTAATTTATTTTTCTTCCAAGTTATAAATCTTTCTCTTCACATACCGCTTAAAAATTGAATCTGGACAAAAGGTTAAAAAATTTATCTATCTATCAGCTATGTAAACCTTGTTATAAAACCACGTTAAGTGACAAATATTTTTTCATATACACTTATACACTGTGTAGGGTAGAGTGTCGACCTACCTTGCTGGTAGCACCACAGTATATTAAAGCAAGATACATCATTCCTGCTCCTCACATCGTAACCGCCCCCTGTTGCTGAGGAAAAAAGGACAGCTTCTCATGTTAGTAATTAGTTGCTCTTTCCGCCACTCTTCTTGTTCAAACCATCTCTTTTTTTTTCTATTTTCTATTCTTCTATTTCTGGCATGCTATTTTATTTTTGTAAATTGCTTCGATTTCTGGTTCTGAAGTCACTGTCGTTTGTTTAAAAAAAGAATAAACTTCACTCTATTCTTTTTATATAACAATTTATGTGGTGCGTTGAATTTTAGCATTCCGAACTCGTGGTGAGTGTGTTCCTTCCACCTACCGCGACGGAAGATGGAGAAGCTGCAATGCTCTCGCCCGGTCGAGTGGTGGCAGAGCATGATGTACCCGGTTCGAAGGGTCTGGTTCCGCGTCGCCATTCGCTTCGGAATTCGCAAAACTGGTAATGTTTTGTAGCTTTGCTCACCATGTGTTTGATTTATTGTTTCATGAGAACATGGTCTCTGTCTTTGTTCTGTATTAATTTTGTTTGAGAATTACGAGTTTTGTTGGATGAATTGAGAGGGAGAAGAAACGGGGCGGCTCTATGAATAATGTTTTCTCAATCTGGAGATTGTTTAGGCTAATGATTTGAATTAGCATTTTGATTTGGTTTAGTTTTAAGATTGGGGAACAGGGTTCGAGTGGAATTTGGATTCCCTGTGGTAAGGGAATTCCTGAATTCACGCAGTCAGGAAATTTGACTCGTTCAATCAGATCAGACAAACAGCTCAGATTCGTTGGCTGCGTGAATGTAGGATTGCTCTGACCGCAGTCGAGGAACCAAATCCGTTTGAGTGGTATTAGAGTTTATACAAGTGGATGATTGTTCTGTTAGTGTTGTGATGCTGAAATTAGAGGTTGTGTTTGGGAAATGTGCAGGGCTGCTGAAGCTGCGGCATGATGTGAGGGCTTGTGAATATGAGGACATTCGTGTGATGTGGGAGATGCTGAACGGAAATGAATCAGAGTTTGTTCATCCTCAGTCTCCTGGGAAAAGCAAGAAGCAGTATTGGAAGTTGTTCAGGTGGGCTAGGTGTGCTCAATACATTCCTGATCATGATGTGTGAGTCAATTTCTCCTCGAAGAAAATCGACATGCTTTGTTCGAATGGTTTTTGCTTCAATCAGGAATAATGGGTACAGAGGGTTTCTAAGTAGGACATTGCTTCCTCTCCTCTGAATCAACTCAATCTTCGTAATTCTGTACATATTGACTGCATCTCCTCAGCTAGATGCTGCCATCCATGTTTGTAGTCTGTGCTGTGCTTCTTCTTATCTTCTTGGTATGTTCAACTTCAACTAGACCTTTCATGTATTTCTTTTGGAAACCCATGAATAGTGTCTTCTACTTCAGCTTTACCTTGTATCTCATGATTTTGCTTTTATATATATGTAGCTAATTAAATAAATATACCATCAATGCTTTTGGGTGTGATCTCAAATCTTGGGAACTTCACTGTAACTCACTCCTGTCCTAATTGTTTCATGTCTTGAACGATTAACTTCTGCATTCTCATCTGATTCATCGCCTCTAGAACAATTTTAATTACTAGCTCCTGAGTGGTGAATATATCATTTCAAGAAAGAATTGAAACATATCAAATAATCTGGAAAAGTAATCAAGTTGGACTTAATTTGGAGAGGATACTTTATTGTTACATAGTTGAGACTGAACTTTCATGCATGATAAATTTCTGCGATGAAGTTACACACTAGTCGTACATGTTTGGATTAGCTTCTATTTTCTCAGAATCAAATCCGGTATCCAGAAGCTATTCACATAAGCTTCTACCCGACTTTTTTTTTTGTTCCTATTACATTATTAGTGTGGCCGTGGGACACACTTATTCTTTTTGGCAAGGCATATGAATATGTTACTTTATCCAAAGGGGTAAGAGAATAGAATATTTTTGTGAAGCATAGGTTAACTTTGGACCTTTGGTACATTAATGAAGCTGAACGAAACAGCCTTCTATGACTATTCTCTTTCACTTTCACTTTTTTAAGAAAATTGAAATGTTGCTTTTGCTTTTTACTTTATGCTTTGTTCCGTTAAAGAACAGATTTTGTAACAGGTATTTTAGGGAGCCAAACTTTGAGCTAGTTTGAATTTCAAAACCTGTTTTGCTACTAGGCCAATATGTTACTGGCGACAATGATTTCGATTAACCTTAATTAGACACCATCCCTATTGAAACTGGTGGATCAGAGAAGGAGCCATTCACAATGAGTGCAGCAAGCCACTGGTTTGCTGCTTCAGAGTAATTAATTAATGGACCATGTATAAGTGGTGTGAAATGACCTTGATTCCTTGCATTTTCTATTAATTCATTATTGGCTGAGTAGACATCAACATAGATTAACTTTGCAGTACGTAACTTTTCCTCTAGCTCAAAAACATGGTCCTTAAGCTGCCTGTTAAACTCCTGAGCAATCTCATTTTCTGAATTTTTACAACCAGCAGAATCCAAGTCTTCAGGATTTGGCTTGTACTGCTGGTTTGCTCGTAGCAAACATCCAATTGGGCCTGTGTTATGTATCCAGAAGAGTGTAGCCCCTCCATAGTATAGTTTCTTAAGCAAAACAAAAGACAAATGTTAGATGAAGGGTGACCAAAAAAAGAAAGGTGCACTTAGAATAATTGTATGTACAAATATCTAAGGACTTGTAGTTGAGAAAAGCAAACTGATAAGGAATTCTAAATAGGTACTTATTGATCGATGGACATGTATGAAAGAGTTAAAATGAAGAAAACAAAGCTTTTTTTATGCAAGTATGTGCAATGCAGTCATGAATTAGTTTACATGGTACAAAACTATAGATCAACCAAAAATTTGTGGAAGTGTGTTGTAAAGCTTGGTTTTCTCCTACTAATGAAATCTATTGATAAGATGGCCATCACAATTCCTTTTAGGGAGATTTCCAGGGAAGCTTTCACCATGAGGGTGATAATTATAAACCATTGTAAATGCTGCGGCAAAGGTTCCTGTGTCTGAATTTGAGCCCCCAAACGTTTTCACCCCTCACTCCCTGAACAAACCTATCAATCCAAAGACAAAACCCCCAACCAAGTAACTCTCACACGTTTAATAAATTCCATGGCGGATTAAACACCAATAAAACTCCTATTTTTAGACCCTTTCTGTCAATCTTTTGATTCTTTGTGTTTCTCTTTTAAAATTCATGAAATGTACATGGTATATTACATTTGTTGCGGTTTATTTCCTAAGGCCTAGATTGTTCTAGTTATGCGGTATTAGATATTTAAGTTTAAACTTATAATCTCATATAAATTACTTAATTTACTCACTCGAATGGCTTCTAAAGCTTCTATATATGTTGCACCAATGCAACATTTTAAGTTTCAAATTTTGAAAAAGCAATGCTATTCCCTTTTTCTCTGTGCTAAATTTTTGTATGAAACTTATTAAAAATGATATGGCCAATCATGTCTATAATCATGTGTATGTTATTTTTGTTTTTTGGGTACAAAGGGCTAGTTAAAAAGAAAAAAGAAAAGGATTACAAACGAAGAGTTAAAAATCCCATATAATCAGAATAAGAGGCAAAAGCCCCACGGAGGGTTTCGGAAACAAACCATCTTCTGTATAAGTAGTTATATATTGTAAAGATATCAAGAAATCGAAGCTATGGTTTCCAGTTGATAGTCTTACTTTTACATACCTAAGGAAATAGTTATTGCAATGAATAACTCACTGATTACATTGAACTAAAAAGAATATCCTTTATGGAAATGAGGAGTTATTAACAACTGGACAAATGTTTGAAATAGTGAACTGAATGGTTCAAGCAGTGTAATTCATTGAAACACAGTTAGAGCCAAGTAGTACAAGTTACTAAGAGACCTAGACATCACATCTCTGACTAAAAAGTGAGTCTCTTCTATTATCTTGCCTTCAGCAAGTCCATACTTAACTACTGTGTAACTGCAAACACACTTACATTTACAACAATTCAGTTGCTCAGTTATTTGCTAAGAAGATATGATACTGTTTGTCAGAGAACTCAAAATTATAACCATTACCTTTCTCTTTGGTCTCATTAATCTTAGACTCTCCACATCACCATTTACAATGTCTTATGTCTGTGGCTACTAGCTATTAAATACTTCACATGGCCTAATGGAAAACCATGTTTATGATAATATACTTCCACTACATTACTTTTCTAGCAAGCTACCCCCCTTGTTTGAACTTCTGTTGCTTAAACCTCTTCCTGCTGAAGGAATTCCTCTACCTTTTCCCACAAGTTTGAGGGAGTTTGCTGGCAACTAGTGACTGCATTATGACTTGCATTAGAGCATACACTTGCTACAACTTTGAAACTCGAATCATATCTCCATGTGAGAACCTTTGTGTCTATCCACACATCTAGTGTATTCTCCATATAATCAACAATTTCAGCAATTGTAGATGCTACTGAATTCAAGATCCATTAATGTATGAAGCTGATGCATCTTTCCCAGGCCTCATAACTAGGTTCCCAGCACTAGAATACTACAATCAAGGAAATGAATCTTATTCTTCAAGATCATTGCTCTTTTACTTCTCAAAATTGTCTTCTACTCCTTTTCCCAGTTTTCACTATTAGGGAAAAAAGGAAAAACATTATACAATTACTGTTACCAATACCAGTCAAGTAGCTCAACAAACTTGGAAAGTTGAGACAAAACAACACTTCAAAATCAATTTTCACTGTCTGAATCACTCCTATAGTGGTAAAATTTACACAACAACACATACAATAGCAAGCTCCCTCCACTTAACCATGCTAAAAGCCAATAGTAATTGTCCAGGCGAGCTTCAACCATATCATCAGAGAACCAACTTGGTACTCCTTTTGAACTAGTGTACAGCTCAACCAGTGTAATCAAAAGTGCACTCACAAAGCTTCCAACCCCAAAAACACTAGTGTACAAGGCAATTCCCATTGTTCTCATTGTCTTTGGAACTTCACCATAAAAGAACTCCTGCATGCCAACAACTGTGAAAATGTCTGAAATGCCAAGAAGAATGTACTGTGGCAGCAACCAGAAAATGCTTAGAGGCACTGTTTCTGATTGTGATCCGGAGATTCTCATTTCCCTACCAATTTCAAGCCTTCTCATTTCAACTAGAGCTGCTATAACCATGGCTATGATTGACAGGACCATTCCTATTCCCATCCTTTGCATTACACTTATACCTTTGTCCTGACGAGTGATCATCTGAGCAATTGGTATGAAAATTCTATCATATAATGGCATCAGTAGTATGATGGATAAAGTTATGGTACTTTGGAGTGTGGCTGGTGGGATTTTGAAATCTGCACCAATGTTCCTTTTCATTGTCATGCCTTGTTTTGTGAAAAATGTGGCTGGTTGTTGGAAAATCACTGCAAACATAAGAAGCATTGTCCATATTGGAAGAAGCCGCACCATAACCTTGACTTGTTCCACCAGATGCATGCAAGCTTTAGGATTCTTATTCAAATCCTTAAGACTTTCTTGACAAAGGGGTCTCTCTTGAAGCCTATCATAAGGAAAAAAAAAACACTTTTGTAAGTACTTCACTACTTTGCATAAGCTACATATGAGCTCGTTTGGGTACACTGATCGGAAAGTATGAAAACGGAAAATTGCCACATCATAAAAAAATGTGTTAATTTTTCATTTTCATACTTTCTGATTGGTATTCAAACAGGCTCATAGAGTTAGAAAGAATTTTCTATGAGTGAAAGTGGAACTTACTCCAACTCCTCTACTTCAGACTCGTCATTTGGGAGGGTAATTTCGCAATGGAAGCACTTCAATGCAGATGATTTTATAGCATGAAATATGTTCATGAAAGGCTTCTTTTTTTGAAGGTCATCGTCATGTTCTTTATACAAATATATAGGACTTCCACATGTGAAGATGAAAATGGAAATAACCATTGCAATTGCCGGGATGGTGAAACCTAATACCCAGCCAAAAGTGTCTTGGATGTAGGACATGACTGTGACACCCATTAGGCTTCCACTGCAAACACCAAAATACCACCACTGAAAGAATAAAGTTTTCTTGTTGGAACTTTTGTCATTTTTGTTACAAGGCAATTCATCGTCGTCACCAAGTTGATCTGCTCCAAAGGCTTGCAGAGATGGGTTGTATCCACCTTGGCCTAATGAAACTAAATA
Organism: Acmispon strigosus; assembly: GCA_030819835.1. Lineage (NCBI taxonomy): Eukaryota > Viridiplantae > Streptophyta > Magnoliopsida > Fabales > Fabaceae > Acmispon > Acmispon strigosus. Next base: position 52,092,287 of record JAUAMA010000001.1, read on the forward strand.
GAGAGACAACGAAAGAAATGAAGAAGACATTGTTCTGTTTCTATGATGCCATGACCTTGCCAATGCTGTTGCAGTTAATGCTGCAAGCCCCTAAGAACAAAGCACAAAAGAAAATAAGGTTAACTTGCAAAGAAAACGTTCGAAATTCAAATAGACTAACAGAAGCACCTATATAGTGCTACCTACTGCAATGCACAAGTGCATAACAAGACCTCATACCAATAAAATGAAAATTTTCTCACTAAGCACTTCATTGATATTGCTCTGTGACTCTATAATTGGTAAATAGTTTACCAGATCATGCAGACCTCAGAATCATGCTACACTGACTGTAATAGGCAAATTAACTTCAGTTCACTTTACTGAGGAATTTTTTCAATAATAATCTCCTTTTAGCATGTGATGAATTAGTGCTTAATTTAATTACTTAAAAAACGAGACGTGGCATTTTTTTTATCAAAAGTAAAGTAAGACATGGTTTTTAATAATCAGACAGAGATCATTGCCTTCTGTTAATAGTGTTGTGTAGGCTGTGACAACTTTCACTTGAATTACTTCCATGAAGCTTCATTTCATCCATCCAATTTTTTCTTGCCATAACAGTTTTATTCAGAAATTGGACTCCGCCAAGAGGTTTCTATTTCAAAGTAAAGGTGGAAAAAAATCTAAAATATGAAAAATGAATATAGCAGAGGACATAAACAATGATGACCATGTAATTGAGCACACAACAAAATTTTGCATGTGCATCAATTTTACAAGTGTATCAATGTTTAGTTAGTACTTGTAAGGTGAATTGGATTCATGAGACACTAATTAGTTTGTTACAGTTAGTTCCACTTATGCCAGGTGACAATTTGGTACTGCTGTTGTAAAAGAAAAATCCCATTGTCAAAAAACAAAACTAGAAGAAAAGAATCTGGTCTCACTAAATATGGTACAATCTCAGCTTAGGATTTGAATAGATGTAGTGAAGTGAAATGAATATTATCAATTTTCTCTCTTAATCAAAGTTTGGTTTTGGATAGATATTCTGGTGGAGTGTAGAATCTGACTTGGAAAGGTAGGAAAACATTCTGGGACCCTCCAATTGGTTCAAAAGACTCTAGATGATATTAGCCACATATATATCCTTATATAAGAAGAGTGATTATGACTCAGACTCCAACAACCTTAATGGATCCCCTAATAATTTTATATTATACATTACTATACGCAAAGTTGGCGGCTGAATTCCCATCAACATGGGTGACTCACTTCTAAATTCTGAAGTGGGCAACAAAGTTAAGAAGAAAAGGAACCAAAAGAGGTGTGGTGAATGTTCCAATACATAACAATTATTTAATTTTTTATGTAAAATTAAAGTGACTCACCATTACATAGAGGAAAGAAGAGGTCATTATGGTGGAATATTGGTGCCAATAGGCAATAGCAATGGGTGCCACTAGCAATGGCATTATGGAGGTGAATCCTACCCAGCTATTCACCATCTTAGCTGCTGAGGAATTGCTTAATCCCACAACATCTGTCAGGTAGGTCACCAAATTGGATGCAACCCCTTTGAATGCAAACCTCTCTATACCTGCAATGGCTGTCAAAGTGCACCACAAACAAGTAAAAGTTAAATTTTTTACCCCTAAAAATGGCATAATAGAATATCAGAAGGGCAAGAACATTAGAATTTAGAATCTGGTTGGATCTTGAATCTGGCTCTTCTCTACCATCAAAAGATGCTAGGGTGAGGCCTGCTTTCTTATCTTTTTAAAATGAATTCAGCTCCAATTGGATTTGATGAAAGCCCATTTGTGTTTAAGGGATTTTTTTTTTCCTTTTCACATGTTGTCTCTTAAAGATTGTAATTAGGACAAACATACTTAGAATTTGACAAAAATTGAACATTCATGGAATTATTTTATTAGTTCCTTTTCTCATCCAAGCATGCTTCACTACAACAATGGCTCAATTTTGAGAAAATTCATGTGCTAAATATATGCTTGCATGCTTACCTATGAGGAGAATGCATGACTTGTTGAGCCTCTGGGTAGCCATAACTGAGATAACCAAATGCACCTAGAGAATGAAGCAACCTACCAATCCAAACCTGCAACTCTGAAGTTTACTAAATGAGCCACAAGTTAGAGGGCATAAAAATTGCAAAGCAAAGTGGGTTCTGCTTCCTCATGATCATGTTTTGGTCTTTTCAATCAACACCAGCAACTGTTAATTCACCCACACCCCACTAAACGTGTAAAGGATCACTTTTCTTCCCTGTTTCAGCTCTCAAGGCTTAGCTCTTACGGGTTTTGGGGATTGTAGTATTGTACAATGCATATATAGCAGTGAAGGGTTTGTCTTTAGCTCCTTAATGGGACACTAGGCTTTCACTTTGTACACCAAAAAGCATCCCCAAAAACGTTACTTGCTAAATTGCTTTGCTTCTTGCTCTCTACTATTAACTTTGTCACAAGAAAAAAATGAAAAAAGTTAGAACCCACTTTCATTTTGAGAAATGGTTTTATATTTGCGTTACAAAGGATTCATGCCACATTGACACGTAACTGTGGCATGCTTGACACCAATGGCGGATCTATGTTAGAGCTTGTGGGGGCAAATACTTTTGCTTATATATTGGAAAAGGATGTTTAATAAAACTATAAAACTATTTTAGTATTTTTGTTAAGAGTAAAAAATAACGGCTGAGTATCAAAGAATTGCTTCTGATACCATGTAAGTGATTGTCAGGGTCGTCTGATATTTCCATTGAACATGATCAGAATATATACAAGTATAGTTGCATGATATTAGGAGAAGATTAAGCTAGATTACTACAAACTAGGCAACTATATTTTCTATTTTAATTGACATTCCTAAATCTGATATTTGAAGCTATATATAATAATTAATAATTATATTATATTATTGACCGTATAATACTCTAATAATTTTTATATTGATCCACATGTTTAATAAGAAAGTTTAATATACCCAAAAATATGTATGATTCAAGTTTAGTACTAAATTTTCAATAACGGGGGGTATATTTATAACTTTAGTCGTACTAAATTCTAGTTTTATTATTATTATTATACATGTGTATGATTTGACACGTCCATATCCAGTGCTTGTCCACGTATTCCAATGAATTATACTGCGAAGCATAGAGGTGTCGACATGATGGTAATATGAGTGACTGGATTATTCAGACACCAAAATGAATCAAAATAGTATGCTACTCATGCAGAGTTATGCTACCTACTCATGCAGAGTTAACGAATACAAAAATGACAAGTAGGCACCCAATTTGATGAAAACAATTAGTACAGTGAGATAGGTTGAGAATAAAAACGTTAGATACAGCAAATGATGTGATACCATAGAAATAAAGATGTCCAAAGAAAAATTAAGTGCATGATGGATGTGGCTACTGTATGAGTGCTAAATGACTCTAAGAATTCTGACTAATTGAGGTTATTCAACCTCATGTTCACATAGATCAATAAGATTGTGTCATTTATTTTATTTATTTTTACATTATTTTTTAATTTTAATTATGGGACAATCTTATTAGTCCATGTGGACATGGGGTTAAATGACCCAACTAATAATGACGTTATTTAGCAACCGCTAGGGTCGGCTAAATGACCCCATGATTAATTGCGTTCATTCAACTCTATGTTCACATGGACCAATTAGATCGTGTCATTTATTTTTTTTATTTTAATTATGAAATAATCTTATTGATCCATGTAAACATAGGTTAAATGATCTCAATTAATTATGAGATCATTTAGCCAACTCCATTAAATTTATTTGTTAATCAACAGTTACATATTACTGTCGTCACAGTTGCAAGTCATGGACAAACTACTTTTATTTATGGAACCTTTTGTATCAGATTCTGCTAGAGTAATTGGCTTTTTGTAACTTTACAAACTTATGAATCACTTGGTTAAAATTGACTCAATATTATCGAAAAATAATATAAAAAATCTAAATAAGCTAATTTAAAAATAATTTGAAAGTAACTAATGTTTGCCCCCTCTGTTACGAGTCAAATTGTACGTAAGTTAGATCCCATAAAAATAAAAATATATGTTCGAATTTTGATAAAAGACATTTTTTTATCCTACGGATGAAAATTATAGTCTCAGTGCTACTAGTACCTTTTACAGTTGCAATGTACTTTCATTGAAGCAAGGGAACCCTTGGCACATCTCAAGGTCTAATTAAAAAGTACGCCCTCCATCTTAAATAATTATCCACATATAAAAATTTTTAAATTAATATTAATTGATGTTTTTTATATAATATCTTTATAACAATAATAAATGAGGAAAGATAAAAATACAATTTAAAAATTAAAATAGTAAAATAATTTAAATATTTTAAAAACTTAATAATATTAATTGCATTTCTTAGTATGCGTATTTTTTTTCCTTTTTAAACACATATTTTATTACCGAGGAAGTATTTAAAACCACCGATTACTTTCAGTTTAAACAACTAATCTAATTTACATCGCATCTCTTGAACTCACTAAGCATTGGGGCTTGCTATTACTATATATTTGTCAACATAGGCTAGGAGAAGGACTAAGCTTCCTCCTGAACTCATGCTAAATAATGATTAATCAGGGGTAGATTGTTGAGAAGCAGAAGCTGAGAGAGCTTACGAAAAATTATGGAACCAAAGCCTTTGCTTAAGGCTATAGTGAGACTTAATTCAAGGTCCCCATGAAATGGGGGTCGTTTGGTTTTGGTCCCTACACTTTTTTTTTTAAATTGTTTTAAATTGCGAATAAATAAGGTAGTTTTAGTTCATACCGTTAGTACATGTTATAAAAAATGTGAATCAATATGGGTGTCATGGATATTTGACACATCATCAATTACGCTCTAGTGGCGTCCTACATGCTATATTAGTCTATCATGTGGCATCAATTTCACTTTTTAATGGGACTAAATCCTAAATCATTACTGTGTGCCCTAATTTTCCTTATGCTTCATGGGTGAAGAACAAAGCAACCGAGACTGATTGAGGAAGAACGAAGGGAGATGGACATGAGGCGCAATGAAAGGGATTGATCCATCTTACCTAGACAAGAGAACGACATTCATGAAATGCTCTTCATCTTCATCATTGTCTCCATGCTTCGGTGTGTGCACTGTAGAGAGATATTACTGTTGTTGACATCCGAAACCTACAAAAATTCAAGTAGGCGTTTTTGGAGGTTCCCTAGTTGGAATGTGAGCTTGTCAATTGTTTTTGATATTTATGACTTTTCCTTAAAGCCCCATTGTTCTTGTCTCTTTATTCTCATCCATTTTCTTTATGGGGATTTTGGAAGGCTCAAAAAGAAGATTGAAAGGCTTAAAGAGAAGTTGGCAGCTGAGAGAATGTCTTTCTAAACTCAAGTTCAATGTGTTTCCTCGACTTTCCCTTCTAAATTCCGTTGAATAAGACAACAATAAGTTGTACGGTTTGGTTATATCACCCTTCCACTCCTCCTTAGCCATTTTTCTTGCCCCTGAAATCTCTCCACTGTGTGATTCCAGCATCATTATTTACTCTCACATGCACCATCCACGATCTCAATGAGTTTCACATTTGAGGTTGTCCTATGCTTCTCAACAACCACTTTGGATACGCACCTTGAGTTAGCTCTCTTGTTGTTTAAAACCCTTTCACATTTATGCTGAGGCTCACATGTTTTTATCCTATATGCTTGGCTTCCCCAACCTTGCTAATAAATATAATAAATCCACAATCCTTTTTGCACAACACCTTGAACCTCAGTTAATCATATCTCCCTACCATTCAAAATTGAGTGCTGAGTTTGAAGTCCCTCAAAGATTTCAACTCCAGCCCCACCTGAACTTAAATGTCTTGCACATTCTAACTTCAACTTCTTAAGGTCTTTCCATGTTCATCTTCCACCACATGGCCAACCCCTCCTACCATAGCCTAAGGTCTTTAAACAATCCAAAACTGTGAAGTAGGACAGAATATCAGGGTCCATGCCATGGAACACATGAACCTCACCACCCTCGTTCCCCCATGATGAAATGCAACAGAGAAACCCGCGGCCATTACTACAATAAAGACAAAAATGACCGGTTAAGATAAAGGGTTATCCAGTGTTTTAAAACTCAGCCGAGGTATTGGGTCAATGGTTACTGGTCAGACCGAGGGGTCGCTGGTCGGACCGGTTGATTTGGTGTATATTAAAAAATATAAAAAAATCCAATGTTATATGGATTTAAAATATAAATAATAAAAGACGTGACTAATCACTAAAACGTTGTGGTGCAGTGGTAATAGTGTTGCTCTTCTACTTCTAGGTCCTGTGATCGACTCCCTCTTACTCGTTGGTTCAACAAAAAATCAGCCGAATCACCGATTTGGTCATTAAACCGGTCAAACCATACCAAGCCAATCCGGATTTAATGCAGAATCGATCCAACAACTGACTCAGACCGATCAAGTAACCGAGTCCTGATCGGACCAGTTCAACCGGCCGGTCCGAGCCAAGTCTTAGAATAGTGGGGTTATCAAATATTTTCTACACATCAAAAATCTTAAAAGGAAATGGTCCCCTCTAGCACCCCCACCCACCATATTCAATACAATCTCTCAGCATTATTATACAACATGCCCCCACTTTCAAAACAATAGACGTAAAAGGTATAAATGGAAGGGTTTTACCTTACTTTCTCCTCAAATGATCGCCTAGCAGCAACAGTGGTGTGGTTCTCACCTCTCAATCGATGTCTCCTCTTGATTACTTTACAACCGATAAAGTGAATGTGAATGTGAATGTGAATTTAAGGTTTAGTCCTTCAAATGAAAGTGAATTTGGGAATATAATATTTAGGTTTTTAATTTTACTATTTAGAGAGTGAAATTGATGCCACATATACTTTTTATTTTTTATAAGCTAAATGAATTAATGGGGAGTTCGCAACCCATTACAAAGCTAAAAGAATGCCACGTATACTCATATAGCCATGCAAGATGCCCCTAGGGCAAAATTGATGATGTGTCCTACGTCCACGTCACTCTTAAGCCCATGACCACGTATACTTGCAGTTATAGCTTGGATTACTTGACATTATTATTATTATATCCTCTAAAAAAATCCTTTTTGCCTTTGTGAAACTATATTTAAACATTTTCTACACTGTCGTCATCATGCTGAAAATAAATAAATGTTTCTTATACGGTGTGTCTTTCATATTGATTGTCTAATATCATCTTTATATATGTTTAGCCATTTTTATCACTCTAGTAAGTAGCCTTTCCAACCTTAAAATTTTCCTTATTATAATAAGGAATCAAAGTTGGTAGTTGACTAGTCACAAACATCATCAGAAGTTCATTGTGCGCTCAATGAAATGCCATGAACAAACATGTTGAGATTGAGGCAACCACGCAGCCGCACACAATTTCCACAAGCAAGCACGGGAGAAACGGATAGAGATGAGTGTCTCTTTGGATATTTCTGTTAAATTCAACGTGATGTACACGTTGAAGTCAACGTATTAAAATCTTACTCTTTCAATTACTTAAACTTAATATGGTAAATTTTTACTTGTGTTGGTGTGTTGAAAGTGCATGAATTCACGTTTGCGTTTGCTCTAACACCAAATCAAATATGCAACACAGAGAGATGGTGAGTGTGTTGAAAAAGAATGATATTTTGCTAAAACTACCCAATAAACAGACATAAGATAACATCGTCAGTCATCTTTTTTCCTGGCTTCTAGTGCTGGTGCTTCAGTGAGATGGACACCACTTTGTTTAATTATGATTATGATGATAACTCCAACCTAAAGTGGTGAATTAGGAATATGTGTGTGTAAACCAGCCACGTGTAAGTTATGGGTTCATTAAATGCATTTTCATGTGGACATTATATACTATTGTGTTCACGCATTTACTTTGTGAACCCCACAGCTGAGATTTATTTGATTTTCCTAAAGTTCTATTGCATTAGTTTATATATTACTTTCTTTTTACCTCAGGAAAATATTATATTTTATAAGGGTATCCCAATGTCAGGTATCCCAATGTCGATAGTTGTGAGATTAATTCTTTGTCCTACTGCTAGCGCATTAAATGGAGCTTGATTAAAGAATTTCTCTATTCACAAGATTTGAGAATCGAGACTCAACCACTTCTTTAAAGGACGAGGTGCTGAATCATTACTCCAACTCACTTAGTTAGAAATACATCAATAACCAATAAAGTCAATTATCCTATTAGAGTTAATGTTCACCTTTAATTGGAAAAGTTTAGTATTAGTTAAAGAATGTAACAAAAATTATTTTTCAAATGTAAACAGAAAAAGAATGTAGCAAAAACAAAGAAAGTTAAAGTTACAATTTATTTAATTGAATAATTAAATATTAAGTATAATTGATTTAATTTAATAGAGAAATTCTATGTACGAGCCTATAACAGATATTTTTTTATATTAAATTACTCTTATAATTCTGCAGTGTGATAAATGTTAAAATCTTCTAAAAAATACGACTTTTAAGAAATAAATACCCGATCTAGAGGTTCAAATGACCATTTTTATAACTACTATCGACATCCATTCAATTGTGACAGATGACTTTATGATAATAAATTTCTGATATGGTTTTATGGAAATTTAAAAATAAAAATCAAATGTAATATATAAAGGTGGACAATCTGATATTGTATAAGAAGACATATAAATTATTTGGAAATTAAAGTATGAGTAGAAAAGTGTAACAATTCATGACTCCCACTCAATTTGTGGGTCTCACTAAATAGAAATTGTGATAGAAATTATTTGAATATAATTCACACAAATTCCACCCAATTATAAAAGTTACACTAGAAAAGCACATTAAAGAATATCCACTAACACGTCAAAAAAAAATATCCACTAAACTCATTGTTTGTTTAGATTTTTTTTCGGTAAGCAAGCTTGTTAGATTTTTATTACAAGCATTGCTAATATATAAATTTAAACAAACACTTAGTTCCTTTGGGAACTTTAAAGTCAGTTCTCATTGAGTAAAATTATTTTTTAATGACAATATATTAGTGCTTTGGAATCTTAGTACAATTTATTACGAAATTAAAATTAATTATGGTGAGAAGCTAGTGTGGTAGCTTGTAGCTATTAGAATTGATTGAAATGAAAAAAAAAATTAATACAGTCATACTAATTTATGTTTGCGAATTATTTTAGAGAATCCATTTGGGTTCCAAATTCTATTCTACGTAAAAACAAGAGGGAGTGGTTTCCCCTTAAACTTAATGAATTTTAAGATTTTATAATTGGATTTTTTACCATAATCCAACAAAAATCACATTTTTCATAAATAAATTCAAACATAAATTATTTCATTTTCAATTTACTTTAACCAAGATCAATTTTATCAAAATCAATCCAAAAGACTAATGTTTCTCAATTTACTCAACTTGCTATTACTCATTCTGTTCATTTTTGTAAGCACTTTTAACTAATTCATACATATTAAAAAAATTAATTAGAGTTAATTATTAGTCTCAAATTTATAAAAAAAAAGGTTTTCTAAATTATCTTTTATTGGAAAACTAAAAGAGTTTATTCCCAATTTTTAGAAAATAAGGAGCATTAAAAAAGGTAAACTTTGAAAAATTATTTAACGTTTCATTGATACTTTAAAGTTACTTATATTAAACCATGTGGAGTTTTTTTAAATGTGCTTTATAAATAGAAAAAAAAAGTATAATTAATCGTTGAGTGCTTTATTTTTGCCAGTTATTTTTGCATACATATTTTTTTTCAAATGCATTTTACCGACTGCAACTATGAAATTAATCTCATAAAATTCTAAAATCACATTAAATAGGTAAAATTTTCTCAATAAATCTTTTTCTATACGCACGACACAAATATCAAATTATCTTGATTAAATGCTTATGGAGCCCTAGACCTTGTTATCATATTAATATCTACATTTTCTTTGTAGATATTAATTAATATCTGCATTTTCTTTTTATGCTACCTGACCCCAATAGCACTCCACTATCCTATTAGGTCAAATTTGACTGTCACTCACAACATCGTGACTGCTACTGTTGTTCCAGCCCAGAAATTCCTCAGTTGACACAGCATGGCCAATTTCAGTGCGCTTGCGTACTCAAAAATTGTAACTCACCATTCCTTAACTTAACATGGACCATACCACTTTATTAATTTTAAATATTTATGTGTATTTAGATACCAGTTGAATTAATGTGAAATCACTTCTCTAATCCATAACAAGATAGAAGAGTTTGGTTCACTTTTATCCTTAAAGTGAGTGTTACTACTAACGCCCGTGCCCGTTAGCACCGGTGTCAACTGATATCTAAAAAATTAACGTCGTCAAATTGTAAACAACACGTGAAATCACATACTTCTGTATTTATATCCTAATTCAAATAACTTCTAAGCTCTTTCAATTATTTCCACGCTATCTGCTCTCTATCCACCCCCACATGTTTAACCTTTTTCTTTGTTTATAGCAAAAAATTAAATTATCTGAGTGTATCAACAACACACGTAAGTTGCAATTCTGTGTTGATTAATTGCATTCTACTAGTAACTAACATTATCATCGTTTTCTTTCATGTCACTATGCCACTTCTGGTCCTGCCTCACTCAACCCAATCACATGATCATCTTCATCTGTAACTAACATTACGTAACAGCTCCATTGCGTCTTTAATTTCCACAAAGTAAAAGGTGTTTTCAAAACAAAAGAAAAAAAGCTAACACAAGCAAATACTACTTTATTTGTCAATCTCTAATAGCAGTGTTATCCACACACAAAAAGAGAGAAAAAGGAAAACATTCAATCAAAGAAAGAAACAACACTAGAAATCAACATATATGCAATTGAAATCATCAAATCAAACACAAACTATGCATATTTCGTGAGAGAATGGAATTGCTAAGCCAAGCAAAGCACGAAAGCAATTGATAATGTTGTGATGATGAGGTAATGAAAACAGAACAACAAGCATGGAGTGAGTAATGGGAAGGCTTTAGAGTACAGAAAGTGAGATTTTTATCAAATAATTGTGAAAGGCATTATCAAGATATAAATGTTCCTAAAGGGATTCTTAGCTAGACAAGCTTTAATTTCCACTAAACAAGGGTGCAGGATCCGTGTTTGACATTTTTGCTTCACATATTTAGATTCTTTTAAAAGGGGAGAGGAATCAGGATCCGTAAACTGATTCTCCATCTTTGTGGGATTCAATCTCAGCATTGACCCTTAAACTTTTGGTCCACATGACTGTGTTTACATTAATCCTTAATAACAAGGCACAAGACTTTATCTTTCTACATTATTATTATTATCTCAGAAAAAAAGAATGAAAATTGAACCAAATTATGACCCTGTTTTGTTGTTTATAGTACTAGTGTTGCTCATTACATGATCAAATTATGATGGTCTTCATGTGGGGTAGTATATTTAATTATTTATAAGGTGTGGAATTTGGAAACATGGACATGTAATATAAAAAAAAATTGTGTAACTCAACAACTAAAGCAAGTAATGATGATTATTTTGAGTTAAATGAGAATATTCTTACCTCTATAGAGTTCTTGGAAGAGCATGCTCCGTTTGAATCCACAAAATTAAGTTTGCATCAGAGATGTTGACAAATCATGATCCATTGCATAGCACCTCTCTGGTTTCTGGCACAAAAATGATTCAGACAACAACAAATTTGAAGTATGCAACAGAGAACTTTGTTTTAACTTGATGGGATAAAAGTATATTTGTGTTAACTGGAACGGTGATTGTGATAAAGGGAGTTTTATAGTTGCTAAAATGTCTCCTAGGAATGCTGAACTTAGTTGGAATAGTTCCAACTTCAGATATCTGATTTTAATTTCCTTTTTTGTTGTTTGATTAATGCTATAGCATAAAGAAAAAGAATTGACAAAATTTAGAAATTCTTGTTGTCTGGTGTTTAATTTATTTATATTTTTGTACAAAAATAGAAGTGTCTCGGCTATCCTGATTAAATTGGACACGTAGTATATAAACTATTTATTGTCGGCATTATATTAATTATATTTGGACATAAGAAAGGGGAGAAAAAATCTGATCCCTTCGTAAATTTAAATGAGTTCTGCTATATCTTAGGACAAAAATATGTTCAAACCTAAATTTCACTTCCACCTTGGAGATAGAAAAAAAAAATAGAGGGAAGTAAAACATACAATAAGTGTAATAAAAAAAAGAAAAAGGATTTATTGTGTGGGAACTCTAATGCATGATTCGTCGTCACATTAGAAAATAATTTTTTAATTTAATTAAAGTATAAAAGAATGTAACTAGTTTTAAATATACGACATTAAATTTGGGATGTCAATATAAAGAAGTTGTACATTGATAGTAAATCAAAGTTAAATTTAAAGAAAAACATAAAAAATAGGTAAAAATGAGATAATAAAGAAAATCGAAGTGGATATATAAAAATAGTTTGATTTTCGTGCACGTTTTTACATCCACATTTAATTGCTTCATACCACATCAGCTTAAACGGTTACAAGGTTTATTATTTTAATTAAAAATTTTGATGTGGCAAATAACCACCAGTTGTCTCTGTAAAAAAAAATTATGCCGATGGTGTATATATATTTTTTGTTGACCATAGGTGTTCAGGATAAATACCCAAAAGTTTGTTCACGACACTTACAACTTGTGAAAATAAATCTCAAAGAGCGATATCGCAATGCAGAAACATAAATAATTTAAGTATAAGCATGTACACTCAAGCAAGTAAGCTATACATCCAACTGAAGTTATGATGTATAAGCCCTAAAGGTCATACAAAAACCCCTAAAATCCCCAAATTAATAGAGAGGCCAATTGATTTCTAAGCGAAAAATCTTTTATCTTCCTTTTTAATTTTTACAACTCATTCGACTCTACCGGAGTTGCAAACTGTGTGGCAATTAGGGAAGCCCAAATCGTGTCTCAAGCGACACCAATAGGGGAAAATCCAAAAGCTTTGAGAATAAGGAAAGAAGAAGAAAGATTTTGTAGATTCTAATAGAGAAGCACCAGAAGCAGAGATAGGGTGGAAATAGTAGGGACAACGACAGGAGCGGTGACCGTGAGCGAAGTCAAGCAGTGGAGGGGGAAACCATGGCAAGAGCAGTAGCCTGGCCTGTAGCTGGTGGTTGATACTTGCCACCGCGGATGGTGGAGCAAAGGACGAGGGAAGGCATGCAAGGAACTCCATAATCGACCTAACCCTTCTTCCTCTCCATATCAAAACAAAGTAAAGCCCGTCCTTTCAACCTAGAACTCTGCCATAAAGAGACGATGGGGATCATTGGCTCACGCTTGGGTTACGGTAGTGCTCACGTCGCCAACGATGAAGCTCGAGTCGCTGCTAGGTCATAGAGACTTAACTAGTTGGCTAGGTGGTGGCCGCGCCATAGAAACATTGGATCTATGACATGGCTCTTGGTGCCAGGGGCGGAGGACAGTGGTTGCCAAGGTAACACTTCAAGAAAAAGAGTTATTACCTGCGATAAAAAAATCATGGGTAACAACAAAAAACTATCGGTAATGAGAAATTACTGACGATCAAAAAGTCGTGGGCATTGGAATCCTCGCTTATTATTATCAATGGATTTTGAAATCAATTGGTAATTTCCCGAGGGCCTAAAATCGTCGCTTGATTACCTACGTCTTTCGTTGTCAGTAAGTTACCGATGACTTTAGACTATCGCTAATATGTCGGATAGTTATCATTGTCAGTAATATGAGTATATTTTTAACTAAATAAAAATGACTTTGTTTATAATGAATGATATGTTAGTTTACAGAAATTATCACATGTATGGCAATAAAAAAACACTTTTAAGAATATGATCAAATTTATTTGTAGAAACACAAACCTTGATGAACTAGTTTACCAACAAAGCCTCATGTTCCACTGGCTTTCGTTCATCCTGAAATACTCAACCCAAGTCTTGGATAAAGAATTTCAAGTCCTCAAATTTTTCATCCAATACTTAGATGAAGCATTTCATGATGAATGAAAGTACAGTAGAACTGAGGCTTTCTTAGCAACTTGGTTGTTAAGATTTCTATTCCCTGAATAAATTTGATCACACAATTATAAGCATTTTTCCTATTTCTATGCATGCATACTACTTCAATAAATTAAGATATCATCATCAATATAAGAAGTCATTTTTATCCAACAAAAAATATACATTTTAAAATTTAATTCCTCGCTGTACAAGTCATATATTAACAATGTTATTTTTAATTTTTAGTTACAATTAGAACATATATTGACAATGTTCTCAACTAAAATAATTCTATTAAAGTGTACTGGCTTCTGCCCTGTTCTTTAATTAATATATTTATTCAGTTTAAAAAAAAAGTGTAACCAAACAATATCAGTGATAGTAACAATGTTTTAAACTTATACATGCTCACATATTATATATAATGATGTATATAATAAACACACATTATTAACCTCTTTGATGTTGTTTAAAAAAAAAAAAACCTCCTTGATGTTGAAGATCGTGTACAAAAGCTTCGTCACAAGCTCACATATATTATATATATACTAAAAAAATTAGAAACTAGTTACAAAAGGAAAACTTATAAAAAAACAAAAAACAAAAAATAATAATAACACAAAAGAAGGGAGTAGAAGAGACTGGGAGGAGAGTGAAGTGGGATGTGTTGAAAGTGACGGGCAGATTCCCTCTATGTAGATTACCGATAGCTCCAGCAGTCGGCAATACCGTTGGAAACCTATAAAAAAAAGTTTATTGGTGACTTTTTCGGTCGGTAGTTGGGCAGTGCAATAAATGCATTTATTGAACAAGGTAGTGACGGCTTTCACCATCGGTAAATCCGTCGCCACCTACCGACGGAAAGGGTCAGTGAAGAAAATCATTGGTGCATGTTTCTGCTAAATGTTCTTGCCACTTACGCCTCTTTGCCAACCTTTCTCACCAATTACCGATGACTTTATCCATTGCAATATTATTTAATTATCATTATCAATAATAACGAACATTACCGGTAGTTGTATGACTCTCGGCCAGCCAATATTCTTGTAGTGGAAGGGGAGAAAACCTGGACAAAGCCGAGAGAAAAAAAAAATCACTCGTTTAGGTAATAGGTCCACCAAATGCAAAAGAGAATTCATCTATTGTGAGGAGAAATTAAGTATCAACCAAGCAGGTGCATGCACTCTATATCAATCACACTAAGATCGAAGGTTTTCTAAGCTATACTTTCTGAAGAATGGGCTTTTTAGATTTCAATTTTACCTACTAAGCTCTACTTATATTCAGCGAAGAGTTGTTCCATCCGTGGGCCAAATTTTACATCTATAAATATATATCTTGCTCAAGCAATTGAGTAATTGTTCGTCCCAACTTTTTTTTTTAAGTGATTGGCTTGTTTACGGGTTAGGCGTGCTACTTAAGTAATTACGGTCCCCGAATGATAGCTCAAGTAATAAGAGCTTGAAAATATAGGTTGGAGAGGAGAAGGTCGAGGGATCAATCACAGGAAGGGGAATTTAAGTTTTTCGGATGTAAAAAAAATTAAGTAATTACTAAAAAAAAATAGCTATTAGATTAGATGGGACAAAAAACGCACTCACAATTGTTTTTTCAATCAATTGAATGGTTTAAAATCTAAAAGAACTTTTGACAAAAAATAAAAATAAAAACTAAAACATATTGTTCACATGTCACGATTAAAAATTAATGTTTTAAAAATTGGACCACTCGTTAAATTGGTGGAGTTATTAGTGGTGAATTCATTTATTCAACTGTAACTATTAATTAAATTAGGGTCGAACAGGTTATTATTAAGTTATTTAGTATTATAAATTAATAAATAAAATATTAATAAATTAAGTTGAAATAAATTTGAAATTAACTTAAAATAATTATATTATATGTTTTATAAGATAAAAAATAATAGTCCATATATATGTGTCATTCTAATTTGGTATTAGACATTTGTTTGAGTAAAAAAATTATTAAATAATATTTTGAAAGTATGAAATGTGATTCAAACGGGAGAAAATCAAATGTTACATGCTTAATTCTCTTAGGGTCTGATTGGTTCAAAGGAGAGAAGGGGAGGGGAGGGGAGGGGAAGGGAGGGGAGAGATTTTAATACAAAACATGTTTGGTTCATAGGAGGGGAGGGAAGGGAAAATAACTCTTTTTTGTTTGGTTCACAAGGGGAGAGGAGAGATTTTATAATTAAATTACTTTTCTACCCCTTACTATTTTAAAAACAAATTTTAAAAATAGAAAACATTACCAACCGCAATGAAATACTAGCAAACAAGAAGTTAACTATGAAAATGGGTAGAAATAAGACAAGAAAGACAAAGATACATATAAACAGAGCCTAGACTATTAAACCCCCCAAATGAATAAGCTTAGCTTTCAATATTCTTCCAATTGTAAGCGGTGGCCTAGACAACACTTTACCATATTGCCACGCAGAAATGAGGGTGGCCCCTTCCAGTGCAGTGAGTGCAAGCACACCAAGGATCACAGCAACACATATAAGTAATAGTATGTTCAATTTCATTCAAGTTAAATACTACTTCTGTCAAGGATAGCAAGAAAAGCCAGAAAAGGAAAGACCGTTCAAATCCAACAAAACAAACTCAGCAACACTTTCAATCTATTATGTAATCCAACAAAACAAACTCAGCAACACATAAAACAAGTCAAAAAGAAATCCAACAAAACAAAATCTGCAACACAGCAAAGTGGAAAAAGAGAAAAATGGAAAAGAGGAGACAAGATGGAAACCTGGGGCTATGTGTGAGAAGCAGCGGCAGGGGGGGCGGACGACCAGCAGCAGAGTCTGGCGGCGGACGGCGGACGGGCGGCGGACAGCGGACTGCAGGGATGGCAGAGAAGCAGGAAGGACGATGGAATTGCAGTATGAGAAAGATAATGAGAAGTTTCAGCAATTTAGGTTTATTCAATTTGGGAATTACAAAATTTAGGTAAGGGTATTTTTGTCACAAAATCTATTTCCCTCCCAATCCCCCACAATTGGAGGGAATAAAAAATTGAGTGAGGAGGGGTTCAAAACCCCTCCATTCCCCTCCCTTCCCCTTCAAAATTTTGAACCAAACACAAATTAATTTTTAAAATCCCTCCCCTCCCCTCCCCTCCCCTCCCCTTCATTCCCCTTGAACCAAACACTACCTTAAGTAAGATCTTAAGTTCAAGTCTTGTGAATAGAAAAAATCTTCACCGGGAGAATTAACCTTATCATAATGTGAATGTTTCTGACTCGAACAGAATTACCTCCCGTGTGTGCATGATACATGTAAGAAAAAAAAATCGGAGAAAAAATTGTCAGTTTTATCTGATTTTTATTGACATTGATTTGGTTCGCTGAATTTTTATAGGTTCTAATATGATTCGATTTTTGAGCTAAATGAACCAGTGACCTAACGAGATCGATTGATCCAATAAATATTTTTTGGCTATATGGAGGGGCTACGGCCCAATCCAATCAAATTTTGATAACTATGATAATAATGTAAGTTTAAATTCATTCTTTTTTGTACGGGAACTATCAATTTAAAAAATAGTCACAACATTTTTCAATTATTCTTATAAGAATTTAATTGCTTTAGAATGAAATGTATCTATCTACCCAAAAAAGAGAATGAAAATTTTCTCCTTTAGTACACTTCATAAAATAAAATACAATAAAAAACAAGTAATTAAAATGTGGATAAAAGACATACATTTTTTTAATAAATTATTATACAAGTCTTAAAATCTCAATGATTTTATTTCTAAACCAATTCCAACCCACCTCTCTTGCACAACCCAAAAGGTTTTTAAACTCAATACTGCGGATCGAATGATCCACAATTAATGGGCTCCATATTGACTAGTCGAAACAGCCAAAAACAAGTTTATCACATCCAACAAGCAATAGAATAGACTTAAGTCAACACATTACGAGACAATAACATGGTTACTTGTCATCATCTCCAAAGCCTTATGTACAAGCTTTATTAAGGCTCAACGCTTGGAATATGACTTATATCATACTTATAAATACATGTATGATTGCTCGTTTACATTAAATTACTCATTTTGCTATTCTATTGTTCTTCTGTGATTTTGAGTTTATCTCTCAACGCTCTCATACAGATTTAAGCATCACAATGTTTTTATAGGTACCTTTTATTTCGTGTCAACATCTCACCACTGCACCAGAAGATCTCCAGAAGTGTGCACCACAACAACAAAATTATTGTCCCTTTAACCTTAATTAAATAAAAATGCTTACTTCTATATAAACACTTACTAAATCAAATAGTTTCGAACAGAAACAAATATTTATTTATTTACTTTTTGTTTTAGATAAACCATTTTTGTATTTACTTATTTATAGGGGAATTCTACTCACTTCCCTTATATTTTTATAATATTGCATTTATTACCTTTCTTATTTTCAACACTACAATTAGTACCAGTTTTTTATTAAGAGTTAGATTTTCCACCTCATTACCAAATTCTACACCTTCTTTAATGTAATAATTTCTTAAAATGTCTCATGCTTTATTGCTTTTCCGGTTTTTAAAATTCTGGTAGTATATTTTCAACATATCAAAATTTAAAACTCAATAGTGTGCGTGCATTTTTTCTAACGCACAAGATTTTTTAAAATGCTATTAGAGCGTCCACATATGATTTAAGACACTCATAAGATTCCACTGTACATTTGGCTCCAGTGGTTGGGATCTTATTTTACTTTTAGTTGGACCCGCAATATGTAATATATTTATATTATTTATTTTCACCTAATATTAAATTAAATTAAACTAATAATTCTATATAAACACATAATTAATAATTAAAAAAATATAATATAATTAAATATCAATTAGATAGAAAATACATAATTAAAGTTCAACAAGATATTATTTAATTGAAAATGAAAGGAAATACATATTATTAAAAAATAAATGACAATACATTTTAAATATACCATTGGAGAGAGAAACAATAGTATTTTATTTAAGATTCCACCTTAAAAGAGGAACCAACTAAGACACTAAAATAAGATCCGAAGTCATGTCAACCAACTAAGACACTATATCTAGATCTTCTTTTTAATATCTCACTTTTAAATCTTAGTTGGAGATGCTCTTAGTGGGCAGATTCAAGTGACTCAGACTCATATATAGGAACATAGGGATAAGTGTTTGATTCAACTAAACTTCAAGGGCGCAACTGCAATTTTCCCTTTATTAGCATATACTAGGTATCTGCTCTGAATGTTGTAAGTCCAAACAGTGGGAAGCCAAGGGACCCAGAATCCAACGAACGTTGAAACCAGTAGTCTAGTCTCTCAATTGAGTAAAACTGAATCGAGGCTCAAATCCCACAATTCAATCAACCATTGTCCACTGACAAGTTTGGTTTTTGAGCTTCAAGATCTGTGATTTGGTCATGGAGAGCTCGGAGAAGGTGGTTGCTGTGATTATGGTGGGTGGACCCACTAAAGGTATTTGTAGTTTTTGCTTGTTTTCTGATCAAAATTTGAGTCTTTTTCGCGTTTGGGATTCTGGGGTTCCTTAATTTTTATATGCCTTTTGTTCAATTGCTTCTGCAGGGACCAGATTTCGTCCTCTTTCCTTCAATACTCCCAAACCCCTTTTCCCTCTGGCTGGCCAGCCAATGGTGCGTCATCCTATTAATGCTTGTAAAAGGGTATGCTTCTTATTTTTCCTATCTACCCTTCACATTGTTTCTCACCAACTTGAGAAAACTAGAAGGAACTTTCAATTCACATTAGTCTAAAATTCAAATTGAACCTCAGCTTAGAAATTGATGAAGGGGAGAGGTGGTGATTTAGCTTGAAAGATTTGTAGTGTTTTACTTGCTTGCTTTGTCTTTTATAGATACCCAATTTGGCTCAAATATATCTTATTGGATTCCATGAGGAGCGAGAATTCGCTTTATATGTCTCTTCAATTTCAAATGAGCTGAAATTGCCAGTAAGGTGACTACTACATTTATTATGCATCTTTAATAGGAATACAAAAATCATGTCTTGAAGCCCTGATCAATGCTTGACCTGACTTGAGTGTGTTCCTAATATCAATCTAGATATTTGAAGGAGGATAAACCGCACGGTTCAGCTGGTGGCCTTTACTACTTTAAAGATATTATCATGGAAGACAGTCCGGTTAGAAACACTGCTCGAATGACTGCTTTTACATTATATTGTAATGAATTTTAGAATGCTTAAATGTCTATGTTCTAACAGGTAGGCTACATTTTGATTGCAGTCACATATCTTTCTGCTAAACGATGATGTTTGCTGCAGTTTTCCACTACCATCCATGCTTGGTAAGAGTGTTGCTCTTAAGTCATTGTAGTACTTTAGAAGTATGGTGATAATGAAATATTTCTTGTTTTCTTTTGCAGATGCCCATAAAAGATATGGTGGGATGGGGACAATGTTGGTAATCAAGGTTGGTACATAAAAAAGAAAATTTGTGTTTATATTCCTCTGCATGTAAAAAATACATACAGATGGTACACGTCTCTGTACTAATGCATCCTTGTATTTCGATGCAAAACCATTTTGTCATTCTCCTTCTGGTGTTGTGGATATCTTGTGTAGGTTTCAGCTGAATCTGCTAACCAATTTGGTGAGTTGGTTGCTGATCCAACCACTCATGAATTGCTGCATTATACAGAGAAACCTGAGACTTTTGTGAGTAAAACAATCTAATGTTAGAGCTTGATTGATATAAGCTATACTTCTTTTGTTTATGACTATGCCTGGAAAAGATTAACCATTTAATGTACGCAGGTTAGTGATTTGATAAATTGTGGTGTCTACATTTTCACTCCCGATATTTTTACTGCCATCGAAGATGTATCTACGAACCGAGAAGGGAGAGGTTTGTCTACTTCAATCACATTTTAAAGAGCGTCTATCATAAAAGGGTGTGTTTCATGAATGGGTTCTGTGACATGCAATATTTAACTTGGCGACGTCAACCTTTAGTATTCTTTTAAACAAATAAGTATTGCACAAAACATGTATGGTTTCATCCTTGTTTTACTGCAGCTTCACATCTTCCAGAGCACAAAGTCAGAAATAAGCACACCTTCGTGCACATGATAATGCATGCTTTTACCTGCTTCTGCTCCTTATTCTTTCTTTTACTAGATATCATTAATAAAACAAAGGGTTTACAAAATATTTATATTTTATGTTCTTTGTTATCTCTGTTTTAAATCTTTTATCTGTTCTGAAATAAATTTGGTGTTTCTCTTGTATTTGCTTAAGTGGCCATAAACAATTTTCCTATGAAATTCCAAGCATCCAAATCAATTATATTTGTTGGCTCTCTAGGGGCCTATTATCCTATAGATTGCAAAATGGAGAATGGCTTTATCTCTTTTGTTTATGTGAAAAACAATTATTTGCTAGCCCAACTAGTGCATTTGCCAAGTAGACATGTTGACTGTTGTCTTATCAACATAGCAATACTGGTTATAATTGAGGTTAAAACAAACTTTGCTTGGAAAAAATATGGACCTAGCCCTTCTCTGGTTTAACAATGATTTCTTTATGGTTAACCAGGGAAGTATATGCATGATGTTTAGTATTTTAATATGACAGTAAGCTTCTCTGCATAGTAAAGCAGTCAAATAGTTATTTTCTAAACACTGCTGCATTATATTTGATGTATATAGAACATGATATATTTTCCATGTATCTGTGACATTTTTATGTCTGATGATAAGAAAATCTGTGTGCTTTTGCTTTCACGATTTTCACTATATCGAGGTTTAGTTAATTTTGTTTGCTATTCACCATATACTTGAACCATTTGAAATTGACTTAATTTTATTGACTGCATTGCAGGTAATCTACGACGTCTTTCCAGCTTTGAAGCTCTCCAATCTGCCACAAGGTTGATTAAATACCTTCGATTTTTGTTTCAATTTTTTTAGCAAAATTCAAAACAATTTTTTTTAATGGGATATATGGATATGCATCCCGTACATTTTGGTAATGTTGTTCAGTCTTTGGTATTAAAAGTAATGGTGTTCAGTATAATACAAATATCTATCCCCATTGCTTCTCATTCCTCTAATTCCTGATGTCTCAATGATAGTCTAGACATGTCACGTTGATTCCAAAGTAGTCATCCTTTCCATTGCAATTTTTTCTCCTTTGAAAAATGCAATATCTTCAAGGGCTCATAAAGATATGTTTCCTTCAGGACTCTTCCTAAAGATTTTGTGAGACTGGATCAAGATATACTATCACCTCTAGCTGGAAAGAAGCAACTGTATACATTTGAGACAAAGGATTTTTGGGAGCAAATCAAAACTCCAGGGTATGGTTGCATGACGTCTTATACTGCCTTAAGCATTAATGCTGGACCGTTATTGGGTTTTACTTACAATAACTTGACATGAACAGAATGTCTTTGAAATGCTCGGAGTTGTATCTTGCTCAATTCCGGCATACTTCACCCCATCTTTTGGCCAGTGGAAATGGTAAAACAAATGCTACAATTGTCGGTGATGTATACATCCATCCATCTGCAAAAGTTCATCCATCGGCGAAGGTAGTTCTATTCTTTCCACCCACACAAGATTATAAATCCTTTTCCTTTTTTAGACAAACTAAAATAGTGGTAATTCATTGAATCATTTTATGCTGTTAAGTGCTAACTGCCAACGACTGAACAGTAATAACCTGCAGGAGTGCTAAGGCCTGCGGGCTAAGATTACACAGATTTGTGCTCAAAAGGAAAGGTCTTAACTAAAACTATACAATATTTCCAAATAATCATTTTATTGGTGCATTAATGCCATTATACAAGTCCAGGAATCTACTTGTTAGAGAGGACTGTTTCATGGACATGGATAAATGACGACGCCATGATTTTCATTAAGATGTTCAGTCCAAAGTTTCGATGAACAGTGCATATTGCATTTATAAATATTGACTCTTAGTAAAACCAAACAGAACTGTGGAAAAAAACAAAATTTCTTATTATATGGATCTGAGTGCTTTGCATGAATTATAAAATAAGCTTTTCTTTCTTGAAACAGATTGGTCCCAACGTTTCTATCTCAGCAAATGTTCGTGTAGGTTATGGCACCCGGTTAATCAGTTGTATCATCTTAGATGATGTTGAAATTAAGGTAAGGAACTGGATACCTAAGATGTGTGATGTTTCCAATGTATGAATAATATGGCTTTTCTCCTGACAGGAAAATGCTGTGGTTATAAATTCAATTGTTGGATGGAAGTCATCGCTCGGAAGATGGTCACGTGTGCAGGCAAGTTCAAGACACTCTCAAACAAGTGCTAAATATGATGAGACAAAATAGAGAAAATTTTGGACAGTCAGTCTATGAGAGATTTCCAAATTTAATTGGCCATGAAAAAAATGTTTGACTCTTTGTGGTTGATCTTAGAATTCGGGTTAGGTCTAACTCTATTCTAAAAGCTAGCTTCGGGTGATGATTGCACTAGGATTATTTAGCCATATTTCTTGTCAATTTGAGACCTTTAATAGTAGAGCTTGCTGCTGTAACTGACCAGTGGTGAATTGAATGGTTTCAGGCCGAAGGTGACTACAATGCAAAGCTTGGCATAACCATCCTAGGTAAACGTCCCTGCCCGCGAAGTTTCCTTTTTATGTTTCATATCACTTGTTCTCAAAATGTGTGTCCTGTTGCAATTTTAGTACTGACTTTAGTTCCTTTTTTTCCCCTTATAATAATTATTTAGGAGAAGCTGTGACAGTTGAAGATGAGATTGTCGTGATCAACAGCATTGTTCTTCCCCATAAGACTCTTAATATCAGTGTGCAAGATGAAATAATCTTATAATGCTTGAGTGAATTGTGCTAGTTACGCATCAAAAGAAGAGGCTTGAAGCATATTGGTTTTTCCATTTCTATCTCAAATTTGTGTTAAGTTAGTGTTCATGACCAGGAAAATGGAAATATTCATTTAAGTGCCACTTCATAAAGGAAGTACTACTTCATAGAAGAAGTTCCTGGAATTTTGGCTTATATATGTACACTTCAATATATATTTTTCCTGTCCTTCCAATTTTATTCAATGTCTGTGAATGGACCAATAAAATCAATTATGAAAGTGTAAATCAAACTTTTGATTGGAGCATAGTACGAGCAGGCAAGAACATGTACAATGCCTATATTGTTACTTTTATCTTGTCAAGATTAGACCAGACCAAATGATGTGACCAATTGGACTATAAATCGAATGGTCCAACCAAATCTAACTATGAACCAAATACTTAACTGGTTATGCTGTTATAATGTGATACACATTTTTCATATCGCCCATCATTTATTCCTTTAAAAATGATTTTACACAGAAAATGTCCTACCAACCGACAATGAAATTTGGAAGGAAAAAAAATCCTCTCACATTGTTGCATATGATTGATTTAAATCTGTTGAAATGGATGATCTTGAACTAGTAGTCTCACGAATTTACAATGACTAATAAAAGTATAAAACAACAACAATTGTCATAAAACAATAACAGTAGGTTCGATGTTTAATTTTTTTGGTAAAAAGGGAAAGCAAATACCAACAGAAAGCATCAAAAGAAGACCACAAATGAAAACTACAAAAACTGCAACAAAGGAGGATGATCCCAGATCTTCATGTGAATGGACTCCCAGTTTTGCTAATGCATCAGCAACTAAGTTACTCAACTCACATGTCTGAAGAAACTTCCCAAGGATAAAGCAGGAGTTACCTTACCTTCACATTAAACCTCGCACAAGAGTGCAAGTTACCACGACAGACACACAATGCATCACTTTCCTGGCTGGCATTTGGTCATTTCCAGTGTTACAGGGCTCATGAACATTTAAACTTTAAAGTCAAGTTTGCAAATTTTAGTTTTCGTAATTGAGAAGAATGGCAAGTATTATTTTTGGAAATTGCTGAGCTCACATCCAAAGAAAAGTACACTCCGTTGCACAAATAGAGATATTAAATCTGTACATGGATCTCTAGCCTCTAATAGACATGTTTACACAATATAACATGTAAATCAGTAAAACAAAACTCTTTTGACTGTAGTCCATGAAAACGTAAACAAAAGCTACATCAGCATCAGCATACTAAACAAACAAGGAGCCACAGATGCTACAGTCTCATCTCATCCATGTTCTTTATAACAGCAATCTACAAAAATCCTGTATCACATTTCCTCAATCAAGGTAACACCTCTTTCGCATGGACATTTCCTCACATTCTCTTCTCTTACCTGCATCACCTTAAACTCAGTGTTTATATGAGAAACCAGTCCAAGAATAATTCATCCCTACCATTAATGGGGCAGTGAAAAAAACTTGCTTCCCTGTGGTTCAGCTTAAATCAGCAGTAACAACTCGATAACGAGTACTTTATTATTGCGCCTGCAACTCCAACTTGTACGCCTGTATTTCCATTGGATTTATGGTAACATGACCCTCTTGTGCAGCATCTCCAAACTGCTCTGTGAATCCCATGGCTTCTGGGTCTTCATGCAAAAGATTCAATGATGTTGCTTTAGCCTTCAAGACCGTAAGATCCTTGAACATGCCAAACAGATTCACCGGATTGTCCGCCAGATTAGTGCACTGTGATCTGCCCTTCCGACAGTAAGAAGAATCCCAATGCCTCCTGTGTAAAATCAGACCGAATCTCGGACCTTCAGGTGGTTGCAGCAAAAATTTCGAAGGCTTGGGAACCTTGAAGTTCACTATGTGCAAATCACATGGCAATGGAGCAGCAAGGGGAGAAAAGGATCTAGGCGGTGGCTTCACAGACGAATCCTGCAGCTTCTTGGAAAGGAATGCATGTAATGGATAGTTCAAGTGAGAACCAACACGGTGAGATAAAAGAGAAGGGCTGTGAGGGAAAGAGCTTGAAACCAAATTTGATGTGGCGGAAATATTGGTTTCCACTGTTAAGTGGAAGACAACATTCATTACACGGTTATCCATCACTCCCTGGCCGAGACCCCGACCGTCATCTCTCACCAAACGCCGGTCAAGCATGATCTCCAGCCATCCATTTTTAAGGCTTGCCACACCCAATGATTGCCTGGAATGGACTGAAAAGCGCCGGCCGTTGGATCCTTGTAAGAATGCAAGTGAGGGCATTGGGTAGTAATTGCCTTGCAGAGGAATCTTATCATAAGTTTCCCTTCGGCTCATCTGAAATCCATTTAAATCAGAATAAAAAACCTTTTTGTTATCAATATCAGTTTGATATCTAACTATCAACTCCTTATCATTGAAATCATGGTCAAGAAGCTCCACATGATATTCCTTTTCAACGACAAACCCTTGGACTGTGGTGTCACCGTTATATATACGGGTGCTATGAGAAATCGGGGATTTCTCCCAAGCTGTCCTTGGATAAGAGTATACTTCCTGCATCAAAGGACCCTCCGAGATCAGCATCTGCCCACCTCCTTCAACTACAGGCTGGGCATCACCACTAGGCTTAAACAAGTATGCCCCACTACCTGAACTTGAATACATACCGATTTCCTCATTTATAATAGTCGGAGGACTATCTTTAAAGGTTATCTTCTGCAACAAACCATAACTTACATCAAAAGTTAGCTTTTGATGCTGATTCTCGATCTCAGCCACATCAGCTTCTATTTTTGCACAAGAATACGGTTTAGGACAGTCAACTGAACTAGATTTAGAGAAAATTTTCAACTTCGCAGGCTTAGCCTTTTCACAACCAACAAAACCATTGGTGATATAATATGGTTCCAACCCCATTGCAGGAATAGAAACTTCCCAGTAAAGCCGGTGCTTCCCAGTAAAGATCTTGCTACTATGATACTGCAGCTCAGGAAAAATTTGACTTTGAACACAACTCCAGTTAGAGTCAACAACAGTAATGTCAGGGCTGTCGACAACAACCATCACAACTTCTTCTCTAGTTTGCTCCAAGGGATTAAAAAAGACCACTGATTGGTACGCACCATTGCGAATACTAATCACTTTATGCAATGGTTGAGCATCATATTTAGATCTCACTATTGCTGGCTCAAACTGGGAAGGACTTTGATCTAATTTATCATAGCGGATCCCAAGAAGTGCCTCAATTGCCTTGGACATAAAAATCTGCAGGTCCTGTAATGAAGTATGCATTCGAGTTCCATAGTCCATAACCACGTGATCTTTTGCAGTACCGGTTACCCCATCGTGATGCTGAAAAAGAGCCAAGTTCCTTCGAGCAGCAGTCAATTTAAAAGAAAACGCCATTGAAAGCTTCTCACAATGTGATCTCCGACAGCACCCAAGTATTAGAGCTACCATCATTTCTGTCGCACGAAGTGTCTGCTCTAATACCCTGTCAACAGCCTTAAAGAAGGGCCGTGAAACATAATAACCACTCCAGTAATCTTGTTGCCGGTCAGCATAAGTAAAAAAATCACCAGAAAGGGAAGGAAAACCTTCAACTAGACCAGATCCTATTTGACCAGGAGATGTGTAATTGATTCTTTCTGCTTCCTCACGCAGGGTTTGGAAGTAGTCTTCCAAAGTACCGAACTTGGCCTCTGTATTCAAACTGGGGTTTGAATTGATATAATCAAACAACATTTGGTAATTTCTGAACTGGGCTTCTGCTTCTTCGACATTAATGTAGCGAAAATCATCTCCAAGGGGAACAAGAAGAGTATTTGTTCGGTACAGAGTAGATTTTTTCCTGTATTGATCCAATAATTTAAGTGCCCTTTCCTGAACATTTTCCTGAGTGGTCTCCTCAGGATATTGTCCCCACGGGCATTGTTCATAAGCAAAACCCTGCATGCGTGCAAAGTCAAACTGACAACAAATAGCAGGCTCTGGGCCACATGTATGAGGTATATCATATGAATAAAAGGGCATCATATGCACAAATATATCAGTAGTTTCCTCTGCATCCCAGCTTTGACGCCATATGTATTCTAAGTTCTTATGCCACGCAAGTTCCTTCTTCAGCTCATAATGGGTCCTTTGGATTAGCATGTTGTCAAAACCCATACGGCGCAGAAGATATGCCATAGTAGATGAGTAACCAAATGGATCTATGGCCCAAGAATTTCTAGGAACAAACCCAATGGTGTCATTCAACCACATATTTCCTTCTGCCATCTGAAACATAATTGACCTAAGATTAAGCACCATCACGAAATTATATAAAAATCTCTAGTGCAAAAGATTGTATCTTACATGAACTTGAAATCACATGACATGATAGGTTCAAAAATGGAAACATGATTAGCTATTCAATTGAATTATCACTGAGTGCACTACTGCATAAACAAACTTAATAGAGAATGTTTTCCGCTGAAATTAAGTTCAGTTATCTTGAGAAGAGTTATGTTGTCTAGAAGTTTACTTGACCTATTTACTGAGTACCATTTTTATGTGGGGGTTGAAACTTATTTGGTATTACTGCTCGCAACAGAACTATTTCAGAGATGACAATTAGAATGATTACATAAATTAAAACAATAAAGCACGGAACGTAGAATATTACACAAAAAAAAGATATAAATAACACCTAAAAAGCTTAGATTATAACTTGATAGTAAGAAAAGAAAAATATGTAGAAGCATCCAGGAAAAGTTTTTATTTGGTTGAAAAAACATCACAACTCAAACTTTTGTTGTGCATCAATCTACTTATCACTAACCTTATTAAGTTATCTTAAAAAAAGATAAGAAAAAATAAAAGATAAAAAAAAGGATAACATAATGATTTTAAATTTTAATCATCGCCAGTATTATCAGATAAATAATAAAATGTGTCTCAACTGGCGAACTAAAAGTCATAACTTCAAAGTAATATTGTCACAAAACTCTAATATTATCTATAACTAGCACTTCCCAGTATTTACCAACAAATTAATACAATAACTGATCACCTTTAAGACACAGAGTAGGTCACATTATTATGTTATACAATGAGCCATTCCCTCAGTAATTTTACTGAATAGCTAAAAAAAGTATGGAAGTGATCATATCCGTCGGCATGCCAGCCAAATATCATGCATAACGATGCAACTCATGCAAGATATTAGGAAATCTAAACATAATTAGACTCTCCCTATTACTGAATTAATGAAGAGCTTATAAGATGGTAGGAAAACAGATAAAAATAAATAAAAACAATTATGCAATTGCAAGGATGGACGAAGCTTTCAATATACCTGTTCAATGATAGCATAATAATGGGAATTGGCCTGCATCAAAGACAAAACAATTTAAAAGTCAAATTGCCATAAAATAAACTGGAGAGTCCACCACTACTCAGCTTCATTTGATAAGGTTCTCATTAAATTAGACATAATTATTCCACAGATGTATGTTTCACAAGCAAGCATTTCATTAAAAGGAGAGATAATCGGAACCTCCTTAAATTTAAAAATCTAAGTTGTAAAATAATTATGATAAAAAGTATCCCAGAACCTACTTTACACAAACTCTTAATATAATTACTTCAACAGCGATGAAGCTACATATGGAGCTATAGAATAAATAGGCAAAAGCTAATGCTGTAAACAAGATACGAGTCATAAGATCAACATCACATTACCTCATCATTCATCACCCAGCCGCCTCCAACAATTTCTAACTGCCCATTTTTTACCAAATTGATAAACGATTCCTTCATGATATCTGTGGTACTGGTATCCCTCCACCATCTCTCTAAGTATGACATCTCTTCCCATATGAACTTTCGGCGAGGATCCTAATTATCACAGTTAGATAGTTAAAATCATAATTCAGGTTGATCTCAATCTTATGACTGAAAAGAGGTAACAACAAAAGGAGCTAACTAGGCCTATAATCAACATTTTCTACATTTCAGTGAGGCTTCTTTCTCTCCTATAATCTAATATTTAAATATTGTGAAATAAACAAAACAGAATTTGCTCTTAGGATGTAGTGGTGTGCCACTTTTGTTATCACATGCAGTGCCCCAGTATATATTTTGCTGCTTTGATGCGGCAAGTTAACTAGTTCAATCATGAAATTTACTCTTTACCATTTTTCACTCACAATTTAATCCAGCAACATATATTTACTCAATCACTCCAATTTGTTCAGTAAAACAGAATAATGCTAGACGTTCAGACCCTTCACATCACTTCCCACAAACCAAATATGAAACTTATTTAACCAACAATTTATTTATCTATAACCATAGTGTTTGTGGCAAGAACTTTTATCAAGTATCCATAGTAAAATAGTTGATGGTGGTAACATGACTAGTTAAGTAAGCATAATATTTGGTCAATTAAAGTGATGTAAAGTGACATGTATGTCATATTCACAAAATCATGTCATAAATTAAATCAAGGAATAAGCAAAGCAACCATAAACGAAGAAAAAAAAAAAACCCCATAACCCAGAAGAGGAGAGATCATATTTCACCTTGTTTAGTGTTTCAACAATGGTATCAAGTATATGGCGAGATTGCCTATCATAGTATTCCTCAACAGTGAGCTTCCAACCAGGGTCATTATGTGAGTGTGGCACCACAAAGACCTTCAACTTCTCAGTATCCCACTCGTTCCCTCTGTAAGTGACACTCCAACCCTGCTTCCAAGCACCACCATCCACATCTAAAAACTCAATCTTATCATACAAGCCCTTGGTGGTGATGTCAACAGTGGCACCCAACAAGGTGCCGTTTCCACTCTCACCAGAAAGAAAGGGTTTCCTGGAGAGGGGTTTTCTGTAGCGAGAGGAACGGGTCCTGAAGTGGGTTGTGATGGGTTTGGGGACCCCAAATCGGAAAAGAATAAGGAGGAACAACAAAAGGCAGAGCAAGAGGCCAATGATGAAGAAATTAGCAAAGATGAAATCTTTGACCAAGGTGCGCCTCCTTGGCTTTCTGGGTACCTTAGATTTCGGATTTGAGGATGGAAGGATCGATTGGGACCAGTTTGCTCCACGCCTGGATGAGAAGGCCATTTGGGATGAAAAAGATTGATCTTTTTCTTTACCCTTTTCAGGCGAAGTGGTGGGGGATCTACTGTGAGGGAAGAAGAAGGAGAAAATTGGAACCCATTTGGGGAACTGGTGAGGGTAGCGTGATGAAGTCTTCAAAATCAAGTCTTGATGGTGGAATGGATCATGGGGGTGTTAGGAGGAGATTCAAAGACTTCAGTGTGTTGTGTTGTGTAGCATCTTCTCTCAACTGATGGAATTGGTGGGATTTTTTTGGGGCACTTTGGAATTGTCAATGCACTTGGAAGCTATGTTCTGTAGGGGAAATTCTTTTCTTTCCAAAGGTAAATTTTTCAAAGAAGTTGAGATATTTACTTAAACTATTAAGTGTTTAGTGGTAGCCATATTGTAACTATAAACATGTCTATTTTCACCTATTTTTTTCTAATATTATTATTAATCTATTAGTACTACTTTTCACTATTTCGGCTATCTTTGCATTGATAAAACAGGTGTTGTCTAAGGTAAGCCATAACTTGTGTGGTGTATAGGTAAACCACCTATATTCACCGTCGGATATATTATTAGTTTATTCCAAGGGTGTAGCTCTTTTACCAAGGGTGTAGCTCTTTTACCACTATATATTAGTTTATTCCAAGGGTGTAGCTCTTTTACCACTTACCTATAGCTTCATGAAATGAACAAATTGAATTTGGGTCCTTATAAAAGAATAAGTGTTTATTCATATTTAAACAAAGAATGAAAGAAAATGAGTGATATAATAAGTGATGTGATAGAAACTTTAAAGAGACAAGAAGAAAAATGGAGTGGAAATTATAAGAGAAGTGGAGTGTGAACATATCATAACTTCTTATAAAAACCATTTGTATTACATCCACGTAGGGATGTCAATAGGTACGAGTAGGCATGAATGGTATATATTAACCGTTCGCTCCGCAAGTTAAAACTTGTACCTGTACCAGCTCCATAGCCATGTGGATATTCATTAAGTGAGTTTCAAACGGATTTTAGAATATATGAGGATATCCATTAACATCCATGGACATATATGGATTCACAAATATTTATTCAAATTAACAAAATATTAAAAAAATAAATTAAAAATAAATTCAAAATTATTAGACTCACAGCTCAAAGCTAATGCGTGAAAGCAAATATTTCTTTTTACCATTACTATTATACAAGTTTGCCCGTAACAGGTTTTTATCTGCAGCTATCCATGGACATGGACTATGGACTGAGTAATTTTGACATCCTTATCCAGCCACAGTGCCACCACGGCATCACCAACGCAACCTAGAAGCCACCACACTTCCCTCCTGAAGAAGTAAAACAACAGCAACATCGTGATTGTGAGAAGACAATATTTCATTCCGAGGGAAGAGCGGCAGAGCCTCAACCTCACCACCACAAAGCTTCCCTATCTATTCCCATTCAAACAACACTGCATCCAACCAACGCATAGGAAAGTGGAGTGGTGTTTCTTACATAATTACTCCAAACCTCAAACTCTAGAAACAAGCTAAGTCAGGTGGTTTGTGAGGCACCAAGATTAGGATAATGAGTTAACTCTAGTAAGTGAGAGTGAAGAATGAAGGGAAAATCAAGATAATTTTGAAAGCTTCCTAGATTTCTGAACCTCTGCATTGAGGATCCACTAATTGTAGCTTAAGGGAATTTTGTGTGAGCAATTCTTTTTGAATCTTTTAGTTGTTGGAAATATGTAAATGTTGTTAACACGTCTCATTCTCTTACCAACTTCGACACTTCAAAATTTAGATTAATTGAAAATATAGTAGTTTGTTCATAATACTCATTCTCTTACTCAACTCAAGCTTAGAAAATAAGATAATGAAGTGAGTGGAGGATATGTTAATGTTGTTAGCATGTTTTTTTCAAAAAACATTATTAGCTTATATATTACCCTTCTTTAAAGAGTGAAAACTCAATGATAGAATTTAAAGAAATTTCAAAAACTTAACTTTATTCCCAAAATGATCACAATATATCAAACTCACCTTAGGTTCCCCAAGTCACACTCAACTCACTTTTACTTAAAACCTTCACTCCCACATTAATCAGCTCAAATCATGCATTTAAAGTTCACAAGCAGTTCATCAAACAGAGAGTAACATAATTAAAGTATCATCACTAAATAGGGATATGCATTCTAAAAGTTGAAAGTGAAAATTCTAACTCCGTGTGTGAGAATGTGCATTAACTCCCCTTGCAAATATATTATTCATGTAATGAGAGTGAAATTTAACTCCCCTTGCATTGTCTCAATTTTATTTTGAGAGTGCCCATAGTGAAGGCCTCTCCACGTGGGATAAAGTGACATAATAGCCATAAAGGAATAAGGTGCTTGACACAATTGTTTGATCTTCTCACCAATCGATTAAAACATGGGTCTTTTACATCGCATGAGGAAGCAGAGAAAGCGTTTACAGAATTAGAAGTACTAATTACTACTCCGGTTCTGATCTTTTTAGACTTCAAGGAACCCTTTGATGTGGAAAGTTATGCCTTATTCGGGGTTTTCGTTAGAGCAGTTTTGTATCAACATGGTCATCTCATAGCCTTTTCGATAAGCACTTTAAGCATGGAGACAATATCTAATAATTGGTTCTACATTCAACATTTTCACGGATCAACAAAGCTTAAAGCATCTCATGACCCAATAAGTTCAATTTCCTAAATAGAGAAAGTGAGCATCTAAACTATTGAGTTTTCATTATAATGTATATTACAAACTAGTTCTAAGAGCACGATTGCACATGTCTTATCTAGATGTCACTCTGATCTTCCCTTGTTGGTTTCCTTGTCATCTCTAGTTCTGTCAATTCTGGATCAGCTCCACCAATATTACAATACCTTGGAGGGAAAAGAAATCACAAGTCAGAAGCTAGAAGAGAAAGGGTTTCATCAACATCAGGGTCTTCTATTTCTATACATAAAGGTGGTTTATTTTTACTTTATTTACACGTATTTTACCACATCATTCTATCTCAATATCATGCTTCTCAAACTACAGACATTAGGGCCTTAAATCCACCCTTGCCTGCCTCATTACTTTGTTTAATTGGCTAGGGATGTATACAAACGCCAAGAACTACATCAACTACCAATTTAACAAGTACATTACATCTTAGAGGTTAGGGTGCTTTCAAGTTGCAACCGCTGCCTTTCTCTTCTCAAGTATAGGAAGAAATCACAATGGACTTCACAACAGGTTTACCTCCTTCACATGGACATTCCGTTATTTGGGTTGTTATTGACTACTTGTCCAAGTATGGCCGTTTTGTGGATTTAACGTTGAAGTTCAGTGCACCAACTTTGGCTACACGATTTTCAAGTGAGATATATCGATTACACAACATCCATGGCTCCACCATTTCAGACAGAGATTATATTTTTCATCCTTAGATGCTTCTGCCGCAAACTATTCAGAGTTTATGGCACCAGGTTTAGATATATTTTTACCTACCATCAAAAAACAGATGGTCAAGCAAAAGTCGTAAGTAGAAGTTTATAAACATATCTTTATTGTTTTTCTAGTGAGAAAAATCATTCTTGGGTTTGTTATTTTGATATTTATATCCAAGCTCTAGCATAAAAGATTACTTCACGTTTTCTCCCTAGAAGTCTCCGCTAGGGTTTGTGGTTTATGTGCGCTATCACTCCCCCTAGGGGCTTCTTCCCTTTTGGGACCCCTCCTCCTCCATTAGCGAGGCTCTCCTCCTTCTTAATTAGGTGTTTCTCCCATAATATATGAGTTTCTACCACATTAGGTGGTCTTTTACCTAAATAAGTGAGTTGTTTTTTGTTCCTCCGCCATTTTGGCCTCCACCACCGTCTTCCTCCACACTGTTGGTCACCACCATCGTCCACCTCAATATCTCCATTTCCGCCATCTTCAAATCTGCTGCCACTACTAGAGCTTGTCGTCAGAAGCCAAGCAAACAGGTACCAACCACCACAATTAATCATATGTGCGCGTATCTTGAGCGTTTAGCTGGCTCCTACTCTCACGCGCTTCTTTGTTCCCTGCTTCAACACGAACATTTGGATCATGACACTCAACCTAAATTTCATGCGTCCATTTCCAAAGGGGAGTTATATTTCCCACCCCATATACACAATTTGGAACCCCAGTCCTGTGTAGTAATTGTCCTAATTACCCCTAGCATCATGTACATTCCGGGTTTTAAAATCCCGGAAAACTATTTGATGCACGTTCCAGGTTTTGTAATCCCGGAAGGGATACTAAATGTTGTAAACCGGATTATAAATCCCGGTATGCATATAAAAATATCTTCTGGGAATTTAAGTCCCGGAATGATATTTATTCAATATAAACAAGTTCCGGGAATTATAATCCCGGTGTGTATATACATACCCGATTTTCAGATCCAGGAATACACACTAAAATGTCAACTGGGATTTTAAATCCCGGAATGATAATCAGATTCCGGGTTATCTATCCTGGAGTGTAACAGGGAAAAATTAAAAACTACGTTAAAGTGGATCCCCACTGTATAGCTTCCGGATTTTGAAATCCTGGAACTCATATTCAAATATATTCCGGGATTATAACTCCCGGAATTCATTTTCCAAGTGCTCCGAGAATAATATCCCGGAAGTGATAACTTGAATGTTTTCGGATTATATATTCCGGAAGTTAACTCAAATGGAAATGTGTGTTCGGGGTTCTAAATCCCGGAATTCATGTAGGCAAAAGCTATAGAGAATGTCAAATTAGTTGACGTTACACCAACCATTTCTACTAGAGGAGTTCTGTAGTTGTTGGTTTGTACGTGCTATCAATCACGACTACACCAGGAAACGTGTAAAAAAGGCTAATAGCATCAGGATGCGTCTAGAAAATATCTCTAAAGATGTTTGTACCATCTTGAAGCCTATGCTAGTGCACATATCTGTCAAGCGTCAACAACTTCATCAAATGTTGCATCTTTGTTAGTGGACCCCTCTTAGAGCTACGAATCTTTTTACGGATACTGTAGACCTGTGAAATGGTTGTCAAGTTGGCAGGATTGTGTTCCTTCAGCGAAAGAAGCATGTTCCTTGGAGGAACCATATTGTTTGCCATGCTTTCAACCATAGTCTTTTCATCAGTTGTTAATCGACCCACATAAGCGTGCCCAACTAAAGTCTCGGCTAGTTCATGGTTGTGTATGTCACACATCACTTTCAACTACCACCCTCCTTCTACCTTCCTCGATCTTCCTTTAAGTCTAAATGGACACTGTAATTTTCTTGTACCAGTGGTTTTGTATTTGAACAATTTAGGCTCTTTATACGGCTTGTATATTCCACTCTTTTGGCACCCAGAGTGACAAATGCCTTTTTGTTCAGACCTCCAATATCAGACCTAGTGATCACAACAACAAAGCCATTCTGCCTCCCGACCCCTCGAGCCCATGCACAGAGATCATCACGAGTTTCAAAAATCTGCCATTGTAATCAAAATTATGTATTTAGTGAACTTGGAAAAATCTGTCATTGTAATCAAAATCTGTCATTGTCATCACATAGGTTATTACCTGATTGGTGGTGAACATGTCTGTGCAGTCAACATTTACACAAGGAACCACACTGCTACCATTGTCATTTTCGTCGTGTGCATCATCCTTTTGACCATAATGTGGGTCATCTTCTGGAACTATAACGTACGAAAACATATCTACCTCCTCCGACATACGATCTTCCACCTCTGCTACAATAATATCCTCTTAAGGAACAAATATACTAACTGGCAGTCTTTCAGGATTTATATCCCAGAATGCTTTTTGCCCTTCCGGGTTTTAGAATCCGGAAATAACTAGGATTACATATGCTTTTTGGCCTTTCGGGTTTTAGAATTCGGAAATAACTAGGATTACATATGCATTTTGGCATTCCGGGTTCTAAATCCTGGAAATATATCACCTTCCGAGATATACATTTCGGAAATCAATTTATGACAATACAGACTAAATAAGCCGGAAGCAAGAAAGTTCAAGATACGTACCGAGAAGTAGGATCCAGAAAATTGCAGGGCTTCGACGATGACGAAATTGGAAACCAGCAGATTCCAGGGAGGACTGGTGATGAAGATGGTGGTAAGGAGTTGGGGTGATGAATGGTGGTTACAGTGAGCACATGAGTGGGTAGTGATGGTGCAGAATAGTGATTAAGAGTGGTGGGTACGAGTGGGGGTGTAGATGGGTGCAGGTACGAGAGGGGGAAGAATGAAGATGAAGTGAATGGAAAACAGAATGAAGATGAATTGAATGTATATATACTACATTTAGACTTCTGAATTCAATAACCCGGAACGCTACGACAACACCTTAGTATACTGGTTTATATATCCCGAAATTATACTGCCAATTTGGTACTCCGGGATATATATCCCGGAATGATGTTGACTATTTTACGTATTGGGTTCTATATCGCGGAAGGATAAGTCTACGAAATAGTCTACCAAGTTCTATATCCCGGTAGTATACTGCTAATTTGGACTACCGAGTTATACAAACCGGTCTGCGAGATGTAATGTAACGGGGTGGGGTGTTGGATTATACTCCCTCCGTCCCCAATTATAAGACCCTTTAGAGACAAAATTAGTGTCCCAAATTATAAGACCCCTTCTAGATTTCAGAAAAAAAAAAATAGTTTTTCCTTTTTTACCCTTTGCATTCATTATATTTTCAATTCCAAAACTTTAATTATCATCTCTACTAGGACTAGGATTGTTAGATTTTTTAAAGCATCAAATGCAACATAACATTTTATATAGGATTGTTTTGTAAAATGGGAATATTGCCTGAAATTTGATTTTTGAATTTATGTTGTAAGAAAAATATTTTGGCTAAAGATAATTTATAGAGGCAATAATGTAAATTTATTGGAGTCTTGTACTCAGATATGTCAAAACTTCTTACAAAGTATTTCATTGTTGGAGGGAAAGTTTCCGGTATCGGTACATAATATCCCCACCATTGATGAAACTAATAAGAAAATCTATATTGGACAAGTTTTTAAATATATTAACCAAGAATGTCGACTAATTGTGATTTTAAGCTAGAGCCCATGTGTTCATACATGTAAATAATCTCAATAATCATGTTTAATGAGTTTAGTTTCGGAAATTTTTATTTGAAGTAAATAATTTTTAGATTTATTTTTTAACAATTTAGATTTTTTTCATAATCTGAATGTAACGCCTCGATTTTCACGAGAGTTATTATCGTAAATATCAACAAATAAAAGACATAGCAAAATGCAGCGGAAATTAAAATCGAAATAAAACTGATATATTAATTGCCTCAAGGCAAAGATGATTCATTAAAAGATACATGGTTGAAAAGAAACTAAAGTCAACACAACCGAGAACTACACGCAGGTAAATCCTTCAAAAGTGAGACAGAAGACTAAGACATAGAACCCCGGGAAACCCTACGTTGAGCCACCAGACGCTCCAGCCCATTACGCCCACGCAGCAAGTCTCTCCTACGCCACTGAGCCAAACGAGCAGTAGTCGCCTCCAACGGTAGGTCATCCTCCGAAGAAAACGTCACGCGCATGTTGATAGGCAGATCCTCTGGCCGTCGCCCACAGACTATATCGTCGAAAGAACTAATAGCGTCTAAGATACGTCGCGGTGGAACAGTAAAGCAGATAGTCCCTCAGTGATAACGAACATCCACGGCCAAACCATCATGGTCTCGTCGCGTAGTCCTAATCCATTCGGTATACATAGCAGTACGACAGATGCGGCTATAACTCCACGTGTACTCATCCATCTAGCGATAAGCGCCCACACAACAAGCTTTCAAACAAGCAAGTGCCAACTCAAAGCAAACAAGACCCTAAATATAATCATATATCAAGGTATAAATCATCCAACATTTGATTAATCAATTATGAAATTCCAAATATGAAAACGCGTCCCTAGGGTTAGTCTAGGATGAAACTACAACTAAATAATTGCGATAAGATTTTACGTCAACACTGGGAAGACGAGATGACCACGACATCCTCCGAGCATGAGGGAAACAACAACAAAACTATTAGCTGTTTGTACGGTACGCCACTTTACAGGAACCACGGCTGACAACTACCGGGCGAACCAAAAACAGGGACCATCCACATTCGGACAACAACGACTGGGTGAACCAAAACAAGGGAACAACAATGGGGAAAGTCGTGTCTAGGGAACCAACTGACAAAGTCGTGCGAACCCCAACTATGCATATGAGTTAATCGAAATATCTTAAACCAAACCACCCAACAATAAGGTCAAAACAGTAATCTCAGTTAATAATCAACATTATCAACAACACAGATATATTTCGACAATTAATCTTCACATCATATCTTATCTTTTGCATAGTTCCCTCATG
Source organism: Acmispon strigosus (assembly GCA_030819835.1). Lineage (NCBI taxonomy): Eukaryota > Viridiplantae > Streptophyta > Magnoliopsida > Fabales > Fabaceae > Acmispon > Acmispon strigosus. The sequence continues at coordinate 52,131,776 of JAUAMA010000001.1, forward strand.
AAAAAGATCATCAACTCACCACTCTAATCACCAATTCCTTGAGTAATTAAGAAATCAAGTTGCATTAGTCTTAGATGTTGCTTGACTAATGAACTAGCCATATTCCTAGACCTTAGATTCACTAGATGACAGTATCTAGCTAAGATTCAAACGGTTAGTTTTCACTATTCTATCAAATTTAAGTTCAAGTTCTAGTTTATATAAATCCAAAAGAAGCATTCAGAACAAAATAAATCTTTGAAAACACCACATAGAAACATGAATTTATACATAGAAATCAATGGGAATGCATTAAATCCAAGATGTTACATCCAATCCCAACAAAAATGTTAGTATAGATAGCAACCTGAGAGGGGGGGGGGGTGATTCAGGTTTACCCTATTTTCGCCTTAATATCTTCTTACTTTCAAGATAAATGTAAATGCAAACAATTGCAGTGGAAATAAGCGTTGCTTGAAAGTAAAGATGAAGGGTAGAAGAATTCACACACGGAATTTTATCCTGGTTCACCTTCTATCCACCGAAGGCTACGTCCAGTCCCTCAAGAAAATCCCTTGAGGATTTTTCCACTATTGATAAAAATCTCTTACAAGTTCTTACACCAAGGACCCTAAGAATTTCTATCAATTTCCTGTGAAAGTATACCACTTTCAACAGCCCCTGAAAGTATACCACTTTCAGTTCCTGAAGGCAAACCACCTTCAGACCTTGAAGGCTAGACCACCTTCAATCAACACCCTGAAAGTACACCACTTTCAGTAACAACAACCCTTCACCGAGATCCACGGTGAATACTCAATCTATCAGAAAGAGATGAAGAAGAGTTTACAATTGGCTGTATCAATCCTTTAACATACAAGTGGATTGATCATGAGAATTTATGCTTTAAGACTCTTAAGCATAACAAGATTCTGAGTTCCTCAAGATATGAACAACTAGAGTGTTCTTTTAATCGTGAAGATCATGAACTCAGAATTTAGGCTCTATGAAAGTATAAGTTCTAAAAGACTTAATGAATGAACTATTTTGGCAAAGCTTTGGCCTAATGATGTATTCTCATGTGTTATTATGTTCTGGATTCAAATGGACTTTATATAGGCAAGGGGAAACGTCCTTGAACCAATGCAATCCTTCCCAAAAGGTTTGAGACACAATGGTTCATGAAAAGATGCAACTTTTCGTGTGTGTAATCGACTACATCACTTAGGTAATCGATTACACTAAGAGCCGTTACAGTTTTAATTTCAAATTCAAACATGTCATCGATTACAAGCAAGAAGTAATCGATTACTTGCTTAGGTGTAATCGATTACCAGAAGGCTGAAATCGATTACACTAAAGTCCAACTTCCAGAAACTTGAACTTTTAAGATCGGCTTAAGTTTTTCTACTTCTTTTAAGTTATGAAAACATTAAGCTTGATTAGTTTAGATGTTTTAAAGAGCCTTTATGCTTTGAGAAGCCTTTAGAAGCATAACTCACCTAAACTAAGACTTCTAGGTAAATGATGAACTTTATAGCGTTGTTTCCTCTAAGTCTTCTTTTCTTCTTTTTGCCGATGAGTTTGTCGTCATCAAAACCTCAGCCAGAGTCAGGAGCAAGACCTTCTTCACAAAAAAGAGCTTAGAAACCCATTTCCATGGATGCTCTAAAGCTTACAAGAAGAAAAAAAAGATGGTGGTGATGATCATGGCATTTGTCGAGTGTTCCTAGCTCGTTTGATGGTCCAAGAACCCTAAACTTCACTTCTCTACTTGTATCCCTTGAGTTATGATTCCCAATCCTTCTAAAAACATGACATTTATAAAATAAAAAAATAGCAAGTCTGGCGCTCAGTTCCATTTTATGGGTGCTCAACTCCCTGCTTTCTTCAAGGGAGAGTTTCTTTTTCACATCCTGGGCGTTGAGCACTTTAGACCACATCCAAATCTGCCCAAAAAGGGCTAAGCGCCCTAAATTGTTGCTGAGCACTTTTCAACCTTCAAAAACTTTATTTTCTCACCAAATCCTGCATTTTTCTTTGGATCTTCAATTCTACAACACAATTTGAGATTGGAAGCACAATTTAAACACATTCTAACTATAATTCACATATATACAAGTTCTCATAAAAAAAGAGTGAATTTGATAAATATTTCTCATAAATCACAAACATAAGTGCCTAAATAACTATTAAAAACTAAGTAAATTCAACACTTACCAAGAATCTAAAGAATGAGGAACAACTTCATAAGATATTCTAAAATGACTTATATGAAGGAACATGAAAAGCGTCTAAAATATGACTTAAAATTGGATACTTGTGTGGTATATTTTACTTGTAGTTTGTAATAAGTACATGTTTATGTTTTTTTAGTTAAATATTAACCATCACTCTTATTGTAATTATGGATGTAATATACATATTTTGATTGACATACCACATACAGAAATCATTTTTTTTTCCAATTTTCTCTGAAAAATTACAATACAACAAATATTATCTTTAGCACAATTTTATAGTGATAATAATGTTATTATCAATAATTATTTATTAAATTACCTTTTTTTAGAAATTAAACATTTTTTAATAATAAACTAAAGTACGCCAAAAATTAATGAAAAATGGTTTTTGAAAAGTCATAAACCACTCCGGTGCGAATACACTTTCGCTTCCCTCTATTTTTTTCTTTCAAATTTTAAATTCCCCCCTAAAACCCTTCATTTTCATCCTTAAATCCCTCGTTAAGAAAAGTATATATACACGATTACCTATTGTGTGAATCATCAGACTCCTGCAACCTAACAGAGCCGGTGGCTGAGACAGGTTACAACAGCAGTGTGGTGATCGGTTCTGGCAGCTCATCACCAACAGAGGTCGTCTTGCCGACAAGGAAAGAATCATCTCCCGCCCGTAAGCGAAAGGTTTGCCATTCACCCAACATTTCTAGATTGTTTGTCTGCGAGTATTCATGGGGGCTTTGGTTTGGTACAAATCTACTTTTGTAACAATGTTTTTTGTGGGCTAAAGGAGATGATCGATCCGAATGCAAAAACATTTAATTTTAAACGATTTTGGAGATTAGATCTCCTCTTATTTTCAATTCGTATTTGATTTTTTTTCCTTTTTTTCTTAATTTAATTTAAGGGTGATATGAATCTATACAACGCCTATGCAAATAAATTTTGGCACCCTCGATTCTTCTCCCTTTGAGTGACATATAATCAGTGACAGATCTACTTAGAACATGTTGGGGGCAATTGCTCCCAAACACACAAAAGTCCTAATATTATATATATCATGTGTGATAATTGCCCTTAATTGCCCCATGAAAAGTATATACTTTAATGTTATATGCCTTTGTATATATGTTCCTTACAATATGAAATTTCTGGATCCGCCATGGCATATAATGAATTGTTGAAATAAATCCGTTTAAAATTAGTTCTAGTTAAATTAATATTTGTCATGAATCTTGTGATCAACATCATAGGCTGATTTCAAATTTCTTTTGTGCATAATCTAAGATCGGTTCATCCAACCATGGATTGCAACATTACTGGATTTAAACGGCAAAGGAGCTCAGAGGAGAACAGTTTTCCCCTCGGAAAACGCCAATCAAATGAAATTCCTTACATGAACAGAGCATTGCTGGTGGATGAAGTATCTGCATCCAGGTTCTCAATGAAATCAATGCTAGAATCACTGGGCATTGAAACACTCGCTTTGAGTAGTGCTCGAGATGCAAAACAAACAGTGCTGGCTTATCCTGGAATATTTGACTTCATATTCATTGATCTTGATTCGTTTAGCATTGGAGTTGAGGTCTCAATAATTATTTATTTAAGTTTATCTTTCCTTTGTCACATTTAACACCATTTAAGGGTTCTTCTAACAAGTATCCTTTGCCACATTAATTAATATCTGTCAGAAATTGAATAGTGCTTGCGTTTTTGTTTAGTTAGTGAAGCAGATACGTTCGGTGGCGGAACAGAGCAAGATCTTGGGTCTGTACAGTAATGACAACACAGAGAGGAAGAGCATGTTTTATGATGCAGAAGTTTATCTTTGTATCAGGAAGCCTATTACCAAGGATGTTTTAAGCGAAATCATTGGACATCTTCGCAACATGTGAAGATAATTGAAGTTCTTATGATATTGTCTCTTACTATGAATAATGATGCAGTTTCTTTGGTTTAGTTTTGTGCGAGTGTCAGTAAAGTTTTTCATGAGAGGTCTAGACTCCTTTGGTTCAAGTGTCAAATAAAGTTCTAATGTATGGGGAGGAAAAATGTTTGTTTTGCTTGTGACTATGAGAAATATATGTTTATGTTTTCTCAAAGGCTTTAATTTCACCTTAAGAATGTTGGTTGGAGCGGTTAAAAATGATTTACTAAATATTTAGATTGAAAGTTTGATATTTAGAAAAGAAACTTTTCACATTTACAACATGTGGGCCGAAATTGCGTTAACAGTTTATTTTTTCATTTAAAAAAAACTAACTTGTCATTTGTTATTATAATATGGATTAAGTGTGATTTTAGTTTACAATTTTTAGTAGATTTGGTATCTCAAATATCAATCTCTATTTTTTCTAAACAAAATTAACAAAATAATATTATTAAAAATGAGTAGAAGATGTATGCAAAAGGTATACATAAGTGATCATAGATGTCGAAAAAATAAATAAATTATAATAAAATACCAACATCATACTCACTAAAAGATGTACCCAAATCAATCACTAATATTCTAGTTTAAACTCACAGATTCTCGCCATCTAAAAAAACTTCACAAGTTCAATTAATTTAACCATTGTATTTGTAGATGTTCTTGCTAACAAATCTCATTAATCAAATTATTAAGTTTCAACAAAAAATTAAAAGATTTGGATATTCCATCTTTAAGTCATAATTTCGTATCCACAAATATTAACAAAATTGTGCTGATTTCTTTTTACTTTTAAACTTTAATAATTTAATAATACATCTAATCCATCAATATCCCTAAAGTATTTAATAAAAATAAGATTTAATGATTTTATGCATATTACAATTAAGGAAAAAAAATCAAAATTAATTATTTTTAAAAGTAAAGAGACTTAATTATCTTAAAAAACAAAGTTAAGTATCCATGCATTTTGCCACTCGTTAGAGACAAGTTTGTTTTTCGTCACTCTGTTTAAAGTTAGTTTTAATCCTCGTCTGAGGTGGAGCTCTGATGACTTTGTTTACGTGTTCGGCCAGAGCTTATGTGGCCTCTATCATGTCATGGGCAAGATGATGTGGCATATTACACAAGTACTGTCGTGTCAGCTGAGAGACTAAAATTAAATTTTACTAATATTTTAGGGACTAAATAGAAAAATTACAAAAAAAAAACCATTAATCTCTCTCTCAATCACCCAAAAGCATAAGTGTTCTTCATCCCTTCCTCACCCAAACCCAAAAATCCCAACCTCTGCAAATGATTCAACCTAGAAACTCATCACCCACCTCACCCAAATCTTGACTATTCATCAATGTTAATCAGTGTTTTTAAATGTTTATCTTCATCAAACATTCATCACCCACCCATTACCTTCAAACCTTGATTATCGCCCTCATGAAAAATAAAAAACCAGAAAATCCAACCTTCAACCAACAACTCCTTTATGCACATCACGTTCACCACCCAACCTTCAACTACTAACTCTTGAATCGACCTAAAATCACGCAAACCCAAAATTGCAAAGTCGCACCAACAGAGGGTGAAGTTCTCGTATAGAGGTCATCCACGAAACCTAAGCCCCAAATTGAACCGGCACACCCTAACCTCCATTCCACCCAAACACAGCTAATGAACCAGGCTACACCGACAACCTCCATTCCACCAAGCCAGCCAAGCTCCGCCAAAACGCAACACTCATTGCGGTTTTGCTCCTCGGACCATTGAACATACACTATTGTGAACCACATCTCCTCCATCTCCTCTGCGAGTTCCACCTCGCTTCGACCACACACCCCATTGTCCATCACCGCGGTCTTCTCGTTGCCAGTGTCCAAATAGGTCACACCCAATTTCCTCGCTCCCTCGAGCCACCATGAGGGTCATTGCATCGCAGATGAACTCACCTGAGATGACAAAGAGGATCAACCTCTACCTCCTCTCCGTCACCTTTGTCACCCCCTTCTCAATCTCATTCTCTCTCCTTCTTGTGATCTATCTTTCGCTCTCTGAGACGACTTAACGTTTGTTTGGTTGAATGATGTATTGCTCTCTAATTGGAGTAGGGGTGAAATGAGGAAAGGTACAAGGGTTCACCGGCATTGGAGCTATGAGGGAGATACGAAAATGAATGTTGAAGCTATAAAGGTTTTGTGTTTAAATTTAAGGACTTGGTGTGGTGGAAATTTTGTTACATGTGGGTGGTTATGGATATGATCGAGGATGATGAGAAGATGATGAAGGTGAGTGGTTATGGAGGGGGTTGATGAGGATAAAGATAATGAAAGAATAATGAAGATTCTAGGAATAAGACGAGAGATTAGAGGTTAGTAATTTTTTTCTTTTTTCTTTTTAGTGTTTCAAAAATTAGAAAAAAAATAGTTTTTGTTCTTCAACCGATGCGCAAACACTTGTGTCATATGCCACGTCAACTTGTCTGCTCCGCATTAGATGATGACTAAAATAATCTTTTCTCTAAATGGAGGGGTGAAATACAATTTTTATTTATCTAGCAAGCATGAAAACTATTGCTCACTCATTTTACAAGAACTAAGCACTTGTTTTACCGAAAAAAACTTCTTGACACATATCTTTGTGTCTGTATGTATCTTGAACTGAAATTGAAATTGTTATTTGGACTTGGCGAGCACTTCATCCAGTGGGCGACTGGCAAGGAGACGACCTCTGAGCAGACAACCAAGGACACTAAGGCAAGAGGCTTAGAATGTTGTAGGGGTTGTTGGACCAAATGTTGTGAGGCTCAAGAGCCCATTAAAACATTTAGGATTTTTATCTTATTTCTTTTATAAATAGTGATGAGTGTTCATGTAAAACAGACTAAAATCTAACTGTTCTGCGATGCCAGAAAACTATTTTAAGTCAAATAAGGCAGCATAATTACTCCTATGAGTTCGCATTTTGGGATTGATTGATGAGAAACAATCACCAGTACTGATACGATTATGAGGAAGGACGTGTTGAGAGAAGAGTTCAAATTAAACAGGATATTTAATTTGTGGCGTTAGGCCTAAGCTACCATGAATATAGTCCACTTTCTAGTTTTATGGTGTTTCGTATTGGAACAGGGACCTACTTTTGATGCATATCTAATTCTTATTTCCTTTCAGTGTCATTTTCGTTCTTGTACTTCTTTTGGCGTAGTCATTGTAGTCCTTCAAAATATGTTGGCTTTCAGAATCATGATACTCAAGTTGGTAAAATATTTTTATAGACTAAGTATATTTTTAGTTTCTATAAAATATGTTGTTTTTATTTTTTATTCCTGAATTTTTTTTCTTCTTTTTTGATTCCCAAAAATTATATATTTTATTTTTAATATGTTATTTTTCATCCAATTCAGATAAAAATGAGGAGATTAGATTCATTAATTAATTCATACAAACGTTAGGGACACATTGTAATCTTGATTTCTTGCTTGGTCGACGTTTAACCAAACAGGTCGACCAATCAATTACTGCTGCACAAACAACAAAATATACTACATGACAAGATCGACTGAAAGTTTGCCTAGACTCCTAAAAACCGTGAATTTGATTCACACATTTTTTTAGATGAATTCTTTAGATCCTTTCTATATAAATCATGATTGTGATAGGACACATTAACACAATGAGGTATTGATTAGTTTAGGAGAGATAAAGAGAATACGGAGAAGATGACTAGTGATCAGAAATGAATTTGGATGTAAAAATATAAGTTGAATAGTAAAACAATTGATTATTCTCTCACTTCAAATTAATCATGACCTTTAAATATAAATATAAAAGGGTGAGATTTTGTTGCGCAGTGTTGCAAGGAACATTTACGGGAGATGATCCTTATTCTTCTAAAAGGTAAAAAATTGAGTAGATTTTATAAATTCTTTTGATATAATAGAAAAATTAAAAATAAGAGAAAGAGGGAATAGAAAAAGTTACCTTTTCTAAAAATAATTTTACACAATATAGAAACTTTTTTGGCGGTTAAAGAGGATAACTGTCAGACGATGAATAAAGTATGCAAAGCCGAAAAATTAAAAAATAAGCATAAATAATTTTTTCTCCAATTTGGATAGACCATGAGAAGTGGTGGATCCACCCACATTCTCTCTTCACCCTTGTCTCAATGTCTAGCGGTGGCAATATGGGCTCGTGGGGCAGGTCAGGCCCAACCCGCTATAAATTCGTCAAAATGCGGGTTTGGTTGACCTAATTTTAGTATATGAATTGAAAGTCTTAACTCAACCTGACGGGTTGGCGGGCTAGCCCGCCAAAATGTAATGTAGTGGAAAAAAAAGTAATTTCTGTTTGCTAGTTTATTTTCATCTCAGTTTAATTATGATTTTAACGTTTTTGGAATTATTGGTTAAGATATATTGATTTCATAAAAATGTGGTGAACAAAATAAAAATGAGGAAGCACTCTGATTGTGGAGATTGTTTTGATGAAAATTTCCCAATTACTGCTTGTTGTGTTGCGAATGTTGTTCTACCGTAACTCTTCACTTGAGAATAATTATGAGAAGCAAGTACAAACCAACAAAGTTCTACATTTTTACAAGTTGTAAAAATACATAAATAACACAAGTCACAACTCATAATTGTCTTTTAAAACAACAAAAGCAAGCACAAACTAACATGGTTCTATATTCTCACAATAACAAAGTTAAAATTAAAATTTAAGTAAAAAAAAAGGTGTTCCGTTAACAAACGGGCTGGCCCAACGGGCCTAGCCCATATTGCCACCCCTATCAATGTCATACCAAATAAAGGGGATTGCCCTCTTTTAAAATTAAAATTTAAGTAAAAAAAAATGTTTCGTTAACAAACGGACCTAACCCATATTGTCACCCCTATCAATGTCATACCAAATAAAGGGGTTGCCCTCTCTCTCTCAATGAATTCCATTTTTTTAGTTTTGGAAGGAGTTATTTCATTAAGTATTTTCTCTAAGGGATATATCTTGCACATGGACATATTTGAGTCAAGAACATTCTTATAATGATGTGGTTAGTTTTTCTAGTGGAAAATTTTCCATACACAAAATTTGAACTCAAGATATTTCTTAAATAAACAAAAACATATACTACTTAAAGTAACTACCCATCATATATAACGAAACGTTATTATTATTGAATTCTTCCATATGGCTTTGGGTTTGGTCACTAACAGAGATAAAGGTTGTGATTTGGATGAGAAAGGGAGGAGGAGAGGGAGAAGGTTTAGATGCAGTGGCTAACGGTGGCGGCATGATAGGTGGGTCACAGTGACTTGTTGAAAACAATGGTGGGAAGAAGCGATGGTGGATGGGAGAAGGAAGAGGAAGACAAGGGAAAATGAGGAAATACCAAATATAATGATAGAAAATTTGGATGGATCAAAGGTAATGTGAAAGGTTCACGTAAATAATCCACATCTGACTAAAATTACCACATGAGCTAAGGCAAGTGTTATAACATCATATATCCTTATTTCAACTAAATCTTTTTTGTCGGACCAATTTTTTTTCTTTCAAAGACAATTTAAATTCAGTTCTATATAAATCGATGACTAAATACATTTTTAATCGAAAAACTAATAATTAGGTGAATTTATTTTAGTGTTTGGTTGGTTGTGTTATGTTAGACCCGGTTGAACCGTTGGGTGAATGAATCTAGAATCTAGCAAGTGCAAGACAAGATTACTTACTACTCCTCCACAAACCACAGCGTTGGTAGCGCAATTAGCAAAGGCTAAGGCTGAGGTTGGAACAGGTGCCACACTCCTTCCTTCCAATTCCAATTCCAATTCCAATTCCATGGCAGCACTCTCATGGCGACCCTTCATCCTCTCACGCCTCTCACCCAACCCTCTCCACCCACCCAAGCCTCCGCCCCTCTTCCTCCGCCGCCGTCGCTGCTTCCTCACCTCCTGCTACGCCGACGGCTTCTCCTCATCCTCATCCTCATCCTCCTCTGACGACGTCGTCTCCACCCGCAAGTCCACCTTTGACCGCGGCTTCACCGTCATCGCCAACATGCTCCGCCGCATCGAACCCCTCGATAACTCCGTCATCTCAAAGGGTGTCTCCGACGCCGCCAAAGACTCCATGAAGCAAACCATCTCCACCATGCTCGGTTTGCTTCCCTCCGATCACTTCTCCGTCACCGTCACCGTTTCCATGCACCCCCTCCGCCGCCTTCTCGTCTCTTCCATCATCACCGGGTCGGTATCAAACTTCACAATTTTCACTGCTTAATTTTCTAGTTTTTTTTTATTGGGTGCAAATTTGGATTAGAGTTGAGGTTTTTCTTCTGATGGGTTGGTTTTTGTTTTGTTTTGTTAGGTACACTCTGTGGAATGCGGAGTACAGGATGTCCCTGATGAGGAATCTGGATATAGCATCGCCTTGTGGGGCACGAGATTCGGATTGTGAAACGCGTTCGGAGATTTTGGAGGTGAAAGGTGGAGGAGAGGTTGATGGGGAATTTGAGGTTGCTTCTGATTTGGGGCTCAAGGATTTGGAAAGTTGCAGCAGTAGCAGCCCGAGAGTGTTTGGAGATTTACCTCCTCAAGCTCTCAATTACATTCAGCAATTGCAGTCTGAGTTGACAAACGTGAAGGAGGTAACCCCTTTTTTTCAGTTTGCTTTTTTCTGGCTCCAATGTTTGTGGAATAGTTGCTGCAGTTTTAAGAGAATCTGCAAAGCTTGATTACGATGGAGAGGTGCCTTAATTGAATTGAGTTCTTGTAAAATTGAGTCCGTGTATTGGAATTTGGACCAAGATCGTACCTGATTAGGAATTTGGTATTGTGGCAAAGATGGTAGAGTGTGGACATGTGTGTTGAAGTAGACCTATATAAGCTCCAGAAAGGAGAGTAGTTTAGACTTTAGATGAAGAGTAGTATGGTATTATTGGAAGAGAGAAGACCAACAAAAACTATATATGCCAAACCGTTATGAAGGATTTAGATATAAATGATTTGTCATTAGACATGATTTACGATTCAGCATTACAACATTGTTTGGTCCATTTAGCCTAGTGGTACAATTTTTTCATTGTTGATTAAATGAAGGTTACCTGATAAATTGAAAATCTCATTGCAATTTTCTCATTTTTTAAAATTTCTCAAACGAGGGTAATGAAATTCAATCTCCTCATTCCATTCCTCTTCAAACTCCTCGATCCAAACATATAGATAATGAAATTCTTGAAAGTGATTAAGGGAAACAAGGCATAGGAGATTTCTTTCTGCAAGGGTGAGAAGGAATGCCTCCTTTGGCTTCTCAAGGCTTAATGTCGCAGTATTGAATATTGATGTGCCTTGCGATGGCCCAATGGTAAAGAGGCACCACTCCTGTTTTGTAGTACAGAAATTGACTTTATTTTCAACCCCTGTATTGTGTGCTCCCAAAGAAGTGGTTTTACTACTCTTAGGAAATCATTTAAAAGGCAAGCTCAAGAGTCAAAATTAACTTGAGAATGTTGCTTTTCTTTCAGGAGCTGAATGCCCGGAAGCAAGAAATGATGCAATTAGAATACGACAGGGGAAACAGGAATAATTTGTTGGAATATCTTCGGTCTTTGGATCCTGAAATGGTAATTCCTCACTATGTCTCTTTAATTAGTATTCCCTTGTGATTGAAAGTTGTGGTTTTTAAATTAGATTGCAAAAAGTTCCGCCTTCCTCCCCCTCTCATCTATTTTCACTCACTCAGGTCCTTAGTCTTGTTTTACATTGTGAATCTTCTCATGTGTAACTTGTCTTGACAGGTGACTGAACTGTCTCGACCTTCATCAGTAGAAGTGGAGGATATAATTCACCAACTTGTTCAAAACATATTAAGTAGATTCTTTGTAGATGATGCTAGTGGTAGTTTTATGGGACAATCAGTAGAAGGAAACATAGACAATCACCCGGACAACAGTGATGAGTTTAGTGATACAGTAGGCACATCTCGTGATTACCTTGCAAAGCTGCTTTTCTGGTTAGTAAATGACAATGTCATTACCCTTCAAATTTGTTTGCTTAATTCTGAGGCTCATATCTTCAAATTAATTATATACATGACCCTGTTAGCCAATTTTGTCCTCAATTGTGTCTAATCATGCTTCATGTTTTCTTTCCACTGACAGGTGTATGTTATTGGGTCATCACTTAAGAGGATTGGAAAATAGATTGCATCTTAGCTGCGTCGTTGGACTCTTGTAGATAAGATGGTGGAAGGCTTGTATATTCTTTTCTTCCTCTTTTTCTTTTCATTCGTCCCCCCTCCCCATAAATTTTTTCTTAAAACAATAGTAATACTGAAAAGTATGGAATAATCAGGCGTATGCCATGCTTATAGCGTATTTTATTTTTCTAATTCATCACTCCAAGCCTTAAAGCATACCACGTACACGTAGAAGTAAGGTAATGTTTCATCTGCTTGCATGAATAGTGTGGCTACGCAAACTCCTCATTCTATTCAAGATGTTGGGCAAGGTACTATGAATCATTAAGAACTTTGTGTGTGTTTATGGAAGGACTGTATACGGTGAGAGGAATTAATCTTGATAATTAAATTTTACATGGATGGTTAATATTACATTCAAGTAAAATTCGATCATATCTATCCATGTAAAATGGAATGGTCAAGATTAGGTTTTATCTCATGCTCTCACGTGATACGTTACCTACAAACACAAGCTATTAAACCTATGTTCGGATATCCGTTGACACCAGTGTAAACTGATTTTGGCACGCATTTCATGGCAAAAGTGAACGAATCACTTATAGATTGGAAAGAAAGACTATTCACGTTGCACTCAATTGGTATTCAATCAAACACACTAGGAAATCTCCAGTTCATACTGAGAGTCTGTGCTATGATGTGAGCCGCTTGCAATCCCGCTCCCCTTTGTTTCGGTTTTGGTGAGTGGCTGTATGAATAGCAGGGGCTGAAGGCTTGGAGTTATTAGTGATGCAATGCTACACATTGCTGAACCATCAATGTTGCAGCTGAGCTAGGTATGAAGAAGAGTTCCTTCTGCAAAATAAAATGTGGTAAAATATTGACTTTTGTCAAAGCTGAGCTAGGTATGCATGCAGATGAAATGGAAGATAGTAACATTCGTAGCTCAATATTGACTTTCCAATATTGAGATGAATTTCAATAATGCGTTGAGGTTGGAGCATTAGCCCTCAGTTGAATCAGTCCAACTCGAAGTGCAGCTGTAAAAGCCTGATGAACAAAATAAACTAATTGGGTTTTATATCAGGGTTAATACTAATTGGGATAAACAAATAGTGGTTGCAAAAAATCAATTATAGTTGTCATCTTTAGAGGTGGAATTCTTTGTTGACCTAAAAAAGACAGTAGAATTCTTTGGAGCATCATCATAGTATGGCTTTTCCTAAATGACTGAGTTGACGTAATTGTTCAGTATTTCATTATTTAAGCAAGTAGTTGATGGTTTGATTCTCAACTTTTGTAAATGGAAAAATCTCTGCTTAGTGCGACTGTAGGTAAACAATTAGTTTCACACTACCAAATGTTACGATACCTTGATAAAGACTTTTATGAGAAGAATATGTCTTTTCCAGTATGCAAGTTTATACTTAGAGTGCTATTTACTTTGATGTAGAAAAAAGTGCTGTAATAAATAAACTATATATTTATCTTAATATATGCACTAACACATGAGCTTAAGCATGTTTCATGCCACGAGTCTAGAATCTTCATCGCATTAGTCTTTGCTTTTTTATTGGTTTGCGTGGAAACTTAACCAAGCTATCACATAGATCACTTGTGAAGCTATCACAAGGATCACTTGTGTAATATAAAATGAGAGTGCATCCTTTCATATTGAAATTCGATCATATTGTATTAAAACTTTGTGTCTATTTAACTCTATAAATATTCACTGATTTTGTACAGTTCTAGTCTAATTGGAATGCCAAACAATGTAGAGGCTGGTTATTCAGTGGAGAAAATCAGCTACTACTACTGAAGATGTATCAACAAACAGTACAAAAAAATGTTTTGATTGTTCTGTCTATACACTCATTACAAGAATCATGTTCATTACAAATGAATCAGAAGAATTAACCAATATAAAATCTCTAGTTTCCTAAAATGATGAATCTCTATGTTCATCTGATATGTAGAGATCATAAGGTTGCCACAGAAAATCAACTGAGCAAGGATTCCTTGCATCAAGCCTTGTCCATGGCTTCCCTTTACCACTCCAATGAAGCAAACTCACTGGACCAGGATGCAAAGTCCTGCAACTATTCACAACATTGTCCCCTCCAAGTCCATGTTGGTTCCATCTATGTTCTATAGGCTCAACATCTCCGCCAAACACCATCAAAAACGGCGGAAGCGAACCGAGCTCGTAAATCCTCCTCTCCTTCTGAATCTCCATCCATTTCTCAATCTTCTTGGTGTAATCACCTTCCCTCCATTTCACCAAGTCCATTACCATGACCCCGGTGTTGAAATAGCAAGGTCTTTTTCTTCCTGCAAAGGCCTCAGAAAACTCAGAACTCGACCAGAACTCATAGGAAAAATATCTGGTAAAATTCGCGTCACAATATTCAGGAGCACCAATGACTCTTGAACCGGACAATGAAACCTTCCATAGAGATTGAACATCGTCAACAACAATAACATCGGAATCCAAATATATAACTCGCTCAACGCAAAGGTCTAACAAATCTGCGAGGTAGCTTCTTGCATAGTTCAAGGGGCTCTCAAGCGCTTGGCGGATCGAAGGAGAAATGAGATTCTCGACTAGGCTTTCCCTGAAGACATTAACTTTGAATCTTAAAGAAGGAAAGGAAGTTTCAACAATCCTGCAAAAATCCTCCTTGTTCTGCAATCTTGCATCAGATGCAATGAAGTGGAAGAAGAGATTCTGAGGGCAGGAAGAGTGTTTGAGAACAGAATGAACAGCAGCTACAGATCCTCTCAAATATTCCCAGTCAATGTTGATTGCAATATGAACAAGTGATGGATCACACACATTGTTTGTGTCAATTACAGTGCATCTCTGCTGGTTTCTGTATTCTGGGGCCTCTCTGAATAGCAGAAAGGAATCATCTTTAGCAAATTCAGTTTCATCTCTGATCTTGTTTGGAAGAGATCGAATAGCATTGGATGGAGATGGAAAGAGAAGAACAGAAATCATCACAAAAAGCATTGATCTTGAAAGAAACATCACTATTACTGGTACCTTTGTATTAAGATGAAAAGAGAGAAATTTGGATTGAGAAGACAAGGGATGAGTCTAAGTGTAAGAGTGTTTATAAATGGAAGAAGGAAACGTTAACGCGTTTGTTAGATGTGGTGTCTAGAAGCAAAGGAAACTTCTGATGTGGTTCTACCTTGCCTCCTTTTGTTGAAAAGGTTAAGAAAAATGTACGTTTAACCTTGGATGCTCAAAAGATGCGACTTTGGGTTGAGTTAATACTTAATACTACATTCAAGACACGTATACCATTGTGACCACGTGCTTTGGATTTTCAAATTAAATAGTCTTTGGCTGGCTACACGCTTCAAACTCGTCTAAGTTCAATGTTTTCTTAAATAATAAATGCCATTTCTTTGGCTAATTTCTTTAAAGGTATGTATTTCACCGTCGGTAACTATAAGACTTATTTCTTAAGGTTTTGAGAACACATTATGTTGGTAGAACTCTCCCAATAAATTCTTTTTTATATGCACCGTTCAGAAGTTGAATTATGGACTATATGTTCTTAAAATTTAAGAAATTCAGATTTCGATATATTTAAATTAATGCTTTAGCATTTTTCTTATGTTACCGTGCTTCTATCTGTCACAACTTTACTACTCCCCATCCCAAATTATAAGTTAACATTGACATCTATATGATGTCACTAAATATAAGATGACTTAATAAATGTTAATTTCTCTTTCCATATTTGCTCATGCATTTATTGATAGTGGAACACTATTAATACTATAATAATTAAAAAGTTTTATCTTGAATAGGGGCAAATATGGAAGATTGTACAATTTTTTAAAACTAATGCATCAACTAACTTTATTATTTTTTTTTTAATAAGCATGAATTTTACAATATTAGTTTATAATTAGGGACGGAGGGAGTAACACGAAGTAAAATATTTGAATGAATTCAATGAATATGTAGTTAATTTTGTGTGGAAAGTTAAACACGATATTGGTGGTTTATAAGTTATGAATGGTTTTGACTTTTAACCGAACTATCCAACTAATTTTTTAGTGTTATCTAACCTAAGATATCCTACCGTGGATGGGTGAGATTAATCATCGTATTACTATTAATGTAATGAATAAGTTATTTTTATTCACAATAATAATTGTAAATTAAACTCTCTATCACTTATTTAAAAAGTGGAGTGCTGAACACTACGTCAAAATTCCTTATTTTCAGAATTTAAGTCGTTAAATTATCTTACAACTTTGGTTCATGTTACTTTAAAAAAAAACTTTGGTTCATGTTGAAATGAAAACATATATACCATACAAGCAGTCTGAGTTGTCTATAAATAAAATATTGATGATATTTGACATAAATTGACAGCAATGAAGTACTTTTGAATTCCTAGCCCATGGAATGTTTTATATGGTTAGAGGCATTATAATTATATTATGGTTGTCTGTGCATTTTTTATTAGACTTGTTTGATGCAGAAATATTGTATTATATATCCTCCCTTGTCTCTCTCCGCGTCTTTTCTAATCAAGAGACTAGAAAAAGCGTCTAAAGTCATCATAGTACTACAGTAAACTATGTACAAACCTTAATTATATTTTATATACACACACAATAGAATAGAATAGAACGAACAGAAAACCACAAAAATGCTAAATACCAATCACATGTACAAGGATAGTGTAGAGATAAATAAAAGGGTAACTGTGCATGAGAAACGTGTAGCATCATATACTTTAGATAATTCTAGTCACTGTGGAGTTTAATTTATACACTCAAGAGTATATTTTTTTAACCAATCAGATTTTGAAGATATTGAGGATACCATTTTTTTTATATTTCGATTCATTGATATGACAATTTTTTTATACTGTTGGTGCATGTACAATTTTCTCATATTCCATTCTTAACTAACACTAGCACTATCACTGACCGGGTATTTTCATGACTTGAAATAAATATTTAAAATTTTACAGAAATAATGTAGTTATTAGAAAACTAATACAATAATTTATACATTATTTCGACATTAATTGATTGCGTAAAATTTAAAACTGATCAAAGAAATTAAGAGAAATGATAATACTGATTAAGTGAATAACTATTTAGAAAGATAATTCATATTAATTTGATTTTAATTTAAATGGTGGATTGTTATATTGTGGCTGAGAAAAAGGGTATAATGTTGCCTTTTGATATTTATTTATTTTTTATTGAGAGCGCAAAGCCAAGAAAATAAAAGGGAACTACATTAAGGTAAACCGCAGGTAAGACACACTCATACAATCAAAGAAAAGGGGATTTTTATGGCTAGGAGGAGGATCCTCAAAAATATGTATACCAAAATCAAGAGCATGAGTCATATTGGTAAGACAATCAGCCACTCGATTTGCTTCCCGCAAAATATAAACACACTTAACTTTCCAAATTTTGACCATCCAATAACTAATCTGCAAAATCCTTGAAGTATAAGGATGAGAGACATCACAACCTTTAATGATAAACTTAAAAGAAAATCACTCTCAACTATGATTCCTGAAGAACTCGTTTATCATATACATATGTAAATGTTTGACAAAATTGTAATTGAGGTGTGAAATTTTGGTCTAAAGTTGTGGTTTTCTGTAGAAGTTAAAAAATAAAGTTGCTTTGTAAATATCTGGTCTCAAGCTATGATTTGTTAACTATAACCTATACACACGTATAATGAATTTTAATATATAGTTTGATATTGTATAATATAGAGATAGAATAGTCTACCTTGTGTTGAATCTAAAGTGAAGTTATTACCGGTGTTTAGAATTGATATATAACCCAACCAATTATAGAACCATAGTATCAGCAAATCTTGATGCATTTTTTAATCAACATTGACAGAATAGATTTCGAGTGGTAAAAGTGAGTTAAAAGTAAAATAATTTATGCTTAGATACATATGACAAAAATGATTTCTTCACGGTAATACTGTGAAAATTTCACAGTTAATTATGTTCAGGGCAAAAGGTAGAATTTATAGCTCCATACCAAAATTAACATTAGAGTTAGAATTAGTTGTAGAAGGAAATATCTCAACATCCAAAGATTGATTCAGACTACAGAGAATCAATTCTAACAATTATAAACCTGGGAACCAAAGATTGCAGAATGGACATTGTCGATATATGGTGATTAACATTGATGAATGCATGTAAAATGCATCCAATTTGATTAGGGGCTATTTCTGCATGTCAACACGATAGTAAAGATAATCTAGTCATGTTATGCAAAATAAACAGCTGCTCTTATACAACATGATACAATATGGATACAAGAATGAGGAAATTTCCAAAAAGTGTATGATTCAAGTTCAACACCAGTAAAATACAAATAACATAAAAAATATATTCCAAAGATATTGATAGAATACAAATACTAATACTGCATGAGAAACTATATTTTGAATGCAAGACTATAAATTAAAATAAAGAAACCAATGTTTCAAAAGTCAGCACAAATTATTGTAGACACAATAAAAGAGTATCATTTATCCAAGTCGCATGATATTCAACCTGCATTGGCACCAAAACTCAATTACAAAAATTCAAGATACACACTGGACTAATCATAATGAGTCTTAGTCATGGATACTGCTGGTATAGCAGCCATTTTAAAGTGTGCTAGCTTCCATGCATGATTGGAGGTTTAGAATCAGATACAAATAACTAATAGCATGTTTGGATCAGCTTCTTTTTCCTCAGAGTCAATTCTGAAACCCAAAAGTAACTCAATGAAGCTTCTCTCCAGAATTGATTCTGGCTTTAGAATCAATTTTAACAGATTTTCTCAACATGCACTAGTACATTCAAAATCAACATATCAATAAATGCAGTTGGGCACCATCTTACCCAATACATATTCAGACATCTCATTATTAAACCAAGGAATGAGGGCTAGGAAGCATAAGATATTTCATGAATCAAAGAGCAAATAACTTCAGGAAGTAGAGCAACCTCTACAACCAAATAAGATTTTTTATTCAAATTTCAATCTTCAAATTATTTGATGTACTCACAGTAACATTGTTCAGTTTCCTGCATTAGCATATGACTAAAACCATGGTAATGCAAATCAAACTTATCAAAGATTGTCTTTTGAATTTAGAAAGAGGAAAGGATTAAGTGATAAGAGAAACAGAAAACATTTACATGATTCCAAAAACGAATTCAGCCGTCTAGGACCTACCACCCTGCACCCATTCGGCATGATTGCGTGATACGGAAAGCTTTGGCTCCTATATTGAATCCAACATTCCCATCTACATGATCATATAGTTTTCTGCAGCTCGGACATCTCCCATCTGCCTCGAGAATCTTTTTGTGACAAAAAAGGCACAGATGAAATCCACACGAGCAAGGAAGAAAGCTGGAGTCCGTCACGTCTAAATCCTCATAACATATGGGGCATTGGGAAGGTTGGGAAATGATTGTTTTCCATGCCCAAGGTACAGTTTTGTGGTTACCGCGCCAGTTTGAATTTAATGGAGAATTATGTTGCTTGGAGAGGTTAGGCAAACACCTAGGACGAAGAGCGTCATCAGATTTCCATGCTCGACGCTTCGGATTTGACTCAGGAACTTCTGACTTGAAATCTGTTTTTGAGAAATCCACACTATGATTCTTATCATCCTCCAGAACAGCACAGTGGCACCGCGTCTCGTCCCCTGCAGGAGACTCTGAAACCACAGAATACGAATTATCTTTTGCGTATAGAGCATCAGCAACAGCCTCCCAGTCATCAAGGCATCCGTCATCATCTTCCTCCTCACTGTGATTCCCAGAGCAACAAGTACTCATGCCGCTGCTGCTGCTGCTACCAGAGAAATCCTTCCCTGACTCATCATGACTACAAGTACTTCCAACAGGGCTGTTTATCATGGATCCGGAATCATTGTCCTGGATGCAAGCACCTTCAATATCCTCTCCTTTCCTCGTCATTTCTTTGTACAGTGATCGATTCTCCTCACTGGCAGTGTGCTTAGATGATGGACAATTATTCATCCTTCCATTTGAGCCAACATTGCATCCTTTTTTGACTAAAACACAACAATGTAATCAACAATGAACAAATAAGTAAAAAAATAAAAATTAAGCAACTTTAAAAGGGTTCTGAAACAATTCAAAATAATGTCTATACCATGTTTTAGTTAAACAGAAGAAAATATGAATATTTATTACATTCCCATGATAAAAAGAAACTGGCCTTATCTTACCATTTAAAAAGAAATATAGCTTTACTTCACTTTGAATGTTATTTAATATTTTTCTATAGTGAAACATACAAAATTGGAATCAGTGATAAAACATGATCAAATGATGCTTCCAACATGATAAGATGAGAAGCCCTTCCCTGCCAACACGAATTATGTCATCATTGAAGATCATCTTAGTGCATGTTTGGATACAAGTGGAAATCACGGTGAAGAAGCCAAAATCATGGTGGACAATCCCAAAAGCTAAGGGAAGTTGCTTATTTCCACCGTGATTTTGGCTCACCGTAGTTTTCCACCGTATATCCAGACATACACTTAGTTGAAGTTTGCATCATTACAATTTGTAAGTTCACAAAGGGAAGATGTAACGTGTGTTGATTTCTATTTAAGCCATCATAATTTTGCAGCTGGGCAGTGCAAGGAATCAAATCAAGCAAAAAATAATGACAGCAATAACATCAAAGGAACAATAAATGTCATTACTAGAGAATTAACAAATAAAAGGAAACTCCAAACCAAATACTTAAATGGTATTAAGATTTAAGACATTCAACATTCATGGTTTGGTCATAAAAAAAGAAAACAAAAACGTTTATCATTGATTGATTAAACGAAGAACATAAAAACTTCATCAATAGGTCAGCTATTTCCAGGTGATAATGAAGATTATAGAACTACCTCGAGAGAGCCATTGCTCACGCCTAACGTCAAGCTTGATTTGCTTCAGTTTCGCCGAGCCATTCGTCTGAGAACATTCACAATGCAATAATCCAATAAGAACGAAAAAATAATAAAAATCACAAAACCATGACAAAAAATGAAAATTTCAAAACAGCAAAATTGAAGGAAAAGTTGCTACCCTTTGATACCATTTGTCTGAATATTATGCACGACGCCATAAGCCAACAGAAAGGGGAAAATGCAAATCACAGAACCATGAAAAAAAAAAATTGAAGATTCCTAAAACGAGAAAAAAAATTACAGAGAAGGAAATTGGTACCCTTTGATGCCCAAGAAAAGAAAATGTAATGCAATTGCGTATGGGTTGAAAAAAAATCACATCTTTAGCTGAATGGGTTGAAAATTATGAGAAAACAAAACCAAAACATGATTGAAGAAGCAAAAGAGAAAATAAGAGAGGTAGATGGTTAATTACCCTCTTCTTCTTGGAGAGAGGAGGATCAGAAATGAAACCAGAAGCCATTGGAACGATAGAGAATGTGAACAGAGAGAGAAAGAGAGAGGAGGATAGGGAGGGAGTGGATGTTACAAATTGCAGGTTTGATTTCTCTTCTTCCTATTCTCTCTGTTTGTTTTCATCAAAACACCTCAACCCCCTACGTGGCTCTGTTGTTACCATAATGAATTCCATATTATGCACATTTTTTTAACAAGTTTTTTTTTATATTTTCTTTAATGCCATTGTTACTTTTTTTAATACGATTGTCTAGCATAGTTGGTAGATAATTTGGCTTTTTAAAGATTTGATTTATGAGCAGTGTGTTTGGAGAAAGTTTTGTTGGGAGATGCATTCTTACTTCATGTGATTTCCAACATTTAATTAATTAGTCTCATCATTGCCAGCTATTTATATTTTGAATTTTTTTTGTTTTATTTAATAAATTTTTATAAACTATGAATGAAATTCAACCATTGTATTAAGAGTTTGAGTATATAAAATTTTAGCTTCATTTGATACTTCATAAAAACTTCAATTTAATTGATAATATACATTTTAAAATATAAGTAAAAAAATTAACTATAAGATTATGTATTCATAAATGTCCGATTTAATTAAAATTTAATACACATAATCATCATGTTAATATCACATAATTCAACAAATAAATTTGTTAAATTCACATTTTATAAAAACTAGTATTATACCCGTGCAATACACGGGGAAATATGTTATATACGATATGGTCTGCGCGTTGCGTGGACTTACATTAATATAACAATTTTTTTAATTAAATGATGTTTATTTTAAAATATTAAATGCAATTAAATAAAAGAATAACTTAAGAGGTTGAAGTTTTAACTTTTGTGATATTTTTTAACTAAAGAAATAAGATAGCAACTTGAAAGGTTAATGTTTTAATTTTGTTAAATTAATAGTATTTGATAATAATTAAAAGATTAAATAAAAATAACTAATAATAAATCATAAAATTAGCGTAACTACTCATACTAAATAAATATCAATTATGGTAAAAAAAATTAATTTATTAATATTAATTTTCAGAAATGAGATATTTAATTTAACTTTTGTATTATTAATTTTGAAAGAAATATATGAACAAAAAATATGCATTTAATAAAATGTTAAGTAAATTTTATATTTTTATGTAGATAAAAACATTTTTTTTGGGTAAGCAAAAATATTATTAAAGAACAACTTGATACCAAAAGCCTCAAGAAGAGAGAAACAAACAATCACAACACCAAAAAAAAAAAACCAAAACAATAGAAGATCCCGCAAACAATATAAAATTTGAAAATATATATATATATATAGTAAACATGTATTATAGGCTTATTTTATAGACATGCATTATATGTTTGTTATGTAAACATGCATTATATGTTTGTTGAATATAAAAAATTAGACTCTATAGAATAATATAGAAGTGTCTAAAAATATTTTGAATTTCTATTTATAAGTAAAAAGGTGTCCTGAGGTGCATGAACTATTTAGTGGTTTGTAAATCACTAGTAAGTAGTCCGTGCAATGCACGTGTATTTTTAATATTTAATTTGCAATATTTTTTTTAGTTGATGTTATAAAGCTAATAAATATATGACATATGTCAACATTTTTAAATATTCGTAAGATCACATGATATATCGAAGTACATAAATCTCTCAATTGATAAAACCAAAGTAGACGCAATGACTAATATTAAAATTGTTCATATAAAGTTTATGTCATACCAAAACCAAACAATGTAATTTAGTTTTGATAACAGAAATAGAATAACATCCATAAAATATTTATGAAGCAATAGTCCCAACACAATGAAGATCTTATTTCACTTTTCTATCTTGACACATTTTAACTCTATTAAATCGCAACAATTTAAGGATGAAATTTTGAATTGTCTTTCAAATTGCAACAATTAAGGGCAGAGGTTTGAATTGCAAGATTAATAGTAATTTTGGCTATTAAGGGAAGGGATTTTGAATTGCAAGATAAGAGTGATTTTAGCAAGAGGCTGGGAGCGATAACTTTGGTACTTAATGTGGAATTGTCTTTCAAATTACAACAATCAAGGGAAGGGATTTGAATTCCAGATTAATAGCGATTTTGGCAATTAAGGGAAGAGATTTTGATTTGATAAAGTGACACGTGTCAATGAGGGAGTCTTTTTTTCCAAGAGTGTCTGAGGTTTGAGATTGAGAACTCAACTTTAGTAGATACAATGTGGATTGCCACAAATAAATGGTATAATTAATAAAGAGTTGATATTCTTTCCATATGTATACAAAAAATAAAATAAAGAGTTGATCATTTTTAAATATATAATGAAATTATATCAATTTAAAAACTTTTAAATCATTCTTATGAGTGACACGTGTCAACATATGAAAGAGTCTTTTTCTTTTCAAGAGTTGCTGAAGTTAGGGGTGGTAATATGGGTTGGCGGGGCGTGCTCTGCCCGACCCGCCAAAATACAGCTTGGGTTGGGCTGACCCACTTTTAGCATTTGTTTTGAAAGTCCCAACCCAACCCATATTTTGGCGGGCTAGCCCACTTTAAGAATTTAGTGGGAAAAAAAGAGGTTATGCAATGAGGAAAAAGCTAAAAATATTGCTCTCATTTCATTGTGCAATGAGAAAAAAGCCAAAATGTACAATTAGCAACACTACCACACTAACATTAAATTAAACAAGAAGATGTGGTTGCTCCTTATTTCTTTGTTTTATGTTGGTCTTGTCATTGAGTTTTGACTCATCTCAACTTGATAATAATAAACAATAAAAAACTCAACGTAATTCCACACTAAGAATCAATTCCACAATTACACTAAGAATAAAAACCAGAAATTCATAACCAACTCACAAGTTGCAAAAATTCACAATCATCACAACTCATAAATGTCTTTTAAAACAACAAAAACACAAATCAAAGTCCAAAAATCTCACAATAACATAGTCTTAGTTCAAAGCTTTTAAGTTCTGAAGGTCTTAGTTCGAAACATTAGATACTTTCTTGGTAGAAGATGCATCCTTTTTTCCATTACCACTACCATCATCAACTTTGAAATCTTCATCACCATTAGGGCGGGAATATGGGTTGGCGGGGCAGGATGGGCCAACCCGCTATTAACCCGTCAAAATGCATTGCGGGTTGGGTTGGCCTGACCCACTTTTAATATTTGGGTTGAAAGTCTCAACCCAACCCACCAAAAAAGGCGGGCCAAATAGGTTGACCCAGCGAGTCAAGCCCAAATTAGGAGATTATGGACCAAAATCGAGCGTTTAGAATATCATGGACCCAAATCGCACAAACATGATAGATAAGGGACTAAAATTGCAATTAAGCCTTATTTGTTAAAGTCATGAAAAAATACACTCTCTAGAGGAAAGACTTTAACCCGCTAGGATAACTATCTATTGAGACTTTGAGAACTTTTAGATAAAAGGCTTCATTAAAGTTTTAAAGCAATAAATGGTTATTAATAAGTTAATTTAAGAAAGTTATTGAACTAAACTTAAACTAGGTTATATGTATGTATAACCCCAAATTCATAAGCTAATCTTACCGTATATCAAAAAATAACTCAAATTAGCTTATAGATAAGTCGTAAATTATTCACATAAATAACCATAGGATAAGCATGTGCAAAAAAAAATATCACTTCATTGAAACAAACTTAAAACTGGACCAAACCATTGTTAGAGAGTCCAATCCATTTAAAGAGTTTCAAATTGGTCCATTTTACAATAAGAAAGCTAAATTGGGTATTTATTGGTCTAGTCAGGTTCAGATAATAGTTTTAATCAAAAGTCTTTATAAATTGACCTAGTCTTGAGTCGCGTCCAATTGACCTAGTCTTGAGTCGCGTCCAATTGTCCTGTCTCTTAGAGCCTCTCTTAATTCCCCGAGCTCTCTCTTTGACAATTTGACCTCACCTTCTTTCCATGAGAATCAAAACCCTAATCCCCAAATCGTGAAACTCAAATGTTCGTCCAGTAATTCTAGTCTCAAGTGTGAGTCCCATCTCCTTTTAAACTCAAAACCGAACCTAATGAAGACTCGTACTCTCAAATTTGAACCTTATCGCAACTTGCTCTTGTCCTTTGCCAGTTACTCAGATCTATTCATCTCCTTCATCTTGGTCAAAATACTATGTGTAACGAAGCATTGTCTTCATCTCATTGTGAATTGCGATTATGGGTGCGCGAAGCTGTGACTTGTAACCCTTGTTTTTGTGTTCATGCAGGTAAAGTAGCTTACTCTGTTGGACCAGCTCAGTCGATTGCTCATGTTGATTCATGTTTGAAGGTTTGATTTGTTTATTTTTCAGATCTTATATTTTGATTTATCTATTTTTCAGATCTTATATTTTGATTTGTCTATTGCTCCATTCATTTAACAAAATAGGAAAACATCCTTTTTTTTTTATGGGGTATATTGTTTCACATACACCGTATGTCACTTAGTCCACTATAGGCTCTCACTTAATCACGATGGATCTTTAGATTCTACTGGTTTTCCTTCACTAATTCTTTCTACAAATCTATTAATTTACTGAGGTTGATTTAGTTTTTAAGGCTGGTTGACGTGCTTTTAGAAATGGTTAGTTATGTGTAAGTGATTATCATTAAAGCCCATAATTAAATGATGATTATGAGAAAATTATTAGGTGTATTCTTGCAACCATAAATGGTAGCATGCTATTTGAGTGTATCATTGTTTCATAGAGTATTGCACAAATTGAAACTATTTGACTTCGAGTGTAGGAGAAATTTGCAGATCTTAATTTGTTTGGCCTGACAATAAAAAATACCTTTAGGTTTGGTGTTTGCTAACCAAGGTTGTATTCAATTCTTTGATTTAGTATTGATGAGGCTATAGAGAATGCTGGAGAACTGAGTTACATTGGCATTTTTTATGACAAGGCTTCAAGATTTTGGTGGTGGTAGATTTTCTAACATAGTGTTTGGTTAGAGGGGAATAGATGAGAGGGGAGGACTTTTTTTAGAATTATTATGTTTGGTTCAATTTTTAAGAGGGGAATGGAGGGAGACTTTTCGTAACTTAATTTTATCTCCCCTTTAAAAGTGGAGGGAATTAGAGGAAAAATATTTTGTTGGACAAAATGTCCCTCTTCTTATTTAGTTGTTCAAAAGAAGTAAGTGCCATAAAATTAAAGATGTTTTGAAATATCTATCCTCCGACCCCTCATGAACCAAACAATAAATGAGCTATTTCCCCTTTTTTATCTTTCTCTTAATCAAACATGAAAAAATTTAAAACCCGTGTCATCCATTAAATTTCCTCTCCTCCCTTCTCCTTTCAGCCAAACACATATGCTTCAGGAGTATATATAATATGTGTATTCTTCAAAAATAGTGCAAGATGTAAATATTGTTGTTTAAATGATATGGTTCGTTTATATTGTAAATTACTATTTTTTATTTAATCATAAGTTGATCTTAGTTATTCATTTGATGTAGTGGTAACTACTAGCCAAGAGACACAACAACAACTGTTTTTATTAGTGATTTTTTTTAAATGACTTTCATTAGTGTAAAAAATACGGTAATTGAATTTGTCTATCAATATTAAGCAACTATATATTTCATTTATCTCTGTGACGAAGCTATGAAAGTCTTGTAAATCAATATATTTTCTGAAATACTTTCAAAATATATATTGATTTAAGATACTTTCATATGTTTGTCACAAAGACAAATTACAGATAAATTCAATTACCATAATTTTCCACGGCAATGAGAGCTGATATGTCTATTCACTAGCAGTTAGCACGACATCAAGTGAATAACAAAAACTAACCCACAATTAAATAAAATAAAAAAATTCAAAATAGAAATGAACCATATCGTTTAAACAAAAATATTTACATCTTGCACTATTTTTTAGGAATACACAGATTGTATAGTCTTCTGTAGCAGAAGAGAAGCTACCAATTGCCAAGTCTTGAACAACATCAGCTTTGTCACCAACAATACCAATGTAACTTGCTTCTCCAACATTATATTCTCCACAACCTGATCAATACTAAAGGCTTAAAATTCAACCTTAGTTAGCAAACACCAAATCTAAAAATATTATTTATTGTTAGACCAGAGAAATTAAGATCTGAAAAATCTCTATTCTACTCTAAGTCCAATTAGTTTTCATTTGTGCAATGTTCTATGAAGCAACGATATACTCAAATAGCAAGCTACTATTTATGGTTTCAAGAACACGCTTAACAACTTTCTCATAATCATTGACTTTAATGAAAATTACTACAAATGAAATAATTAAACATTTCTAAATGCACTTCAACCACCCTTAAAAAAATAAATTAACCTCAATGAATTAATAAATTTGCAGAAAGAATTAGTGATGACAAACTAGTAGCATTCGCATATTCATCATTCTAAATAATAGGTAAAATGACCTGTTGATTAAAAAAATAAAAAAACAAGATTACAAAATTATCTTCTTATTTTCTCTCTCTTATTGCAGAATTGCATTATTTGCATTCATCGCAACCTTCAGTGGGATACCTTAGTTATCCCTAAAACCACTAGTCACGGTGTTGACAACAGATGCACATTTTGTTTTCCACCATGACTGAAGAGGAAGTCATAGCTGTTAGCAAAGTTAAGCTGGACAAGGAGTATTCTAGTAAGTAATTTGATACTTGTTCTTTACCCGTTATTGGTAATTATTCTAGTCTCTCATGTTTAAATGATTATTTTTC
Organism: Acmispon strigosus; assembly: GCA_030819835.1. Classification (NCBI taxonomy): domain Eukaryota; kingdom Viridiplantae; phylum Streptophyta; class Magnoliopsida; order Fabales; family Fabaceae; genus Acmispon; species Acmispon strigosus. The sequence continues at coordinate 52,160,335 of JAUAMA010000001.1, forward strand.
TGATGATATATGAATTAGAGACTTAGGGGCTTCATATTATATGACACTTCATTCCTCATATTTTTCATCATACACAACTTTACATAGTGATCTAGTATACACTAAATCCAATCCGAGTCAAGGAACTTGGCCGAGGACGATGATTGCCGGGTTGAGGTGGCTAGATGTGCAGGAGGTTCTGATCGCCACGCTCCTCCGATTGTACCTGCGAGGACACTTTGATACTTAAGTTAGTGAGCGTTGGATGAGAGAGCACTTCAAAATACTAGAGTCAGAGAACTTACTTTATGTGAGGAGTTGCTTCCTCTATTTATAGTGGAGTGGTATGAGGGTGGTTGGGTTGTGCTTCGGAGCCTGCTTGTCGCCACATGATCGCGTCCCGTTCAAGCACTGTTGCCTACATATGATCCAACGGTAGCTGGGTGTGTGGTCAGGCGAACATTTAGGCTTTTGACAAGTCGCAAAGTCAACTAAACCTACTTTTGTCAGGGGAATGGAGAAGACGTCGCTTTCACCTACATCCTCTGGCGCATCTAACGCCCTACCGTTGGATCGTGAAGGCCGTGGTGGGTCTGGGTGGACGCCGGTTGGCCATCTCACCTCTGTCGGTCCTGATCATCTCATTCGTTCCTACCTTGAAGTCGGTATGAAGGACATGAAGTCGACCGAGGCGTTCATCTCGACCGACAATCATAACTCATAGTAAATTAATTATTTCATATTAGATGTGATAACGTTCAACTCCAACCTTCACTTCCCTTAAATAATGTGCTTCATGTTCCCGACCTCACAAATAATCTTTGGTTCATCCATAAACTAATCAAATATTCAAAATTTGTTGTAAAAAATTTTCCACACTCATTGTGTACTCCAGGATCTTACCACGCGAAAGGCGATTGAAATCGTTAAGAAATATGAAGGTTTATATTAACTGCAACATGAAGATAGTAATGGCAGTGCTAAGAAAAACTATTTACTTTCACTTGTCAATCAAGTTCAAGTTATTGCAAAACGTCTCAGGTATGACTTCAATATCAATGTCTTGGGCATCCTCCTTCTAGTCTCCCCACTTGTTTATAAATGTATTTTTTGAGTCATTTTACCGTGATGTGTATCATCTTTACAAACTTAGTCGAGCAACTTATTCTCAATTTAGTTAAAAAAAATAATGAATTTTCCCCAAAATAAGATTTTTTCTTTACAAAATTAAAAACTAGTGTCACTATTATCATCTTAAAGTCGCTAGGGTGTTGCTCTCTCAAATGTCGATCTTCTTATTCTCATTTTTTCTTATTCAATCAACAGGTTTCCTACTAATATTTTAGGAGGAGTTAGTCCTATACAGTTCATGATCAACCTTCATATAGTCACATTTTTGGGTGTTTTGTTTTTGTCCAAGTTAAATTCTTAGTCAGTTAAATGTATCTGCACAGGGAACACTCCTTATAAAAAAGGGTTCAAGTGACCAAGATATTTAACTAATGAAAAACAAGATCAATTAATTAGGTAAACAATATTCTACAAATATATATAATGAAAAACAAACTATTTACAAAGGAGAGGCACCAACGCATGTGAGATAATAAACATATTACAGACTCCCATCTACACTTCCCTCCTCCACTTTGATGTGAAAAATTCAAGTACATTATGAAAATAAAAAAAATTAAAATTGCGAACCAAAGGGTTCCTAAGTTACTACATCAAGACTCTTTATAAACATATGAGTAAATGTATTGTGAGTCTCTTCAGCTGTTTTAATAGATGTCAGAAAACTGTTGATCATGATTGAAGATACAGTTTCATCAAGAGGAAACCAACAATCTGCGGTATCTTTCTTCTCTGTCCCTCCGAGACCGGGAACTTGTGGTTGCTGATGATGTTGTTCGTCTTTTCGTCCGCGGCCGGAAGAAAAAATCTTGTGTGTCAAGAACATAAGAAATCTGCCATATGAAACCGGTTAATAAGAGCCCTCATACCAGTATGGCAGCAAACAAACCAAAAAACATTGCTAAGAAACTAGAACAATTAAACTAAATATTCATAATTTACAGAGTCAATGTCATTGAATAAGAAAATTATCGAAAATTGTATAAAAGTTATTAAGAAACATATTATAAAAATTTAACATGCGTAATATCAATCTTTTTAAGATATAGTGAAAAAATATCAAAGGAATACATATAAATAAAGTAAATGTGTGGCAGTATTTTTTTCAAAAATAAACAAAGAAAAAGAAAAACAGTAAAGGTTTAAAAATATGAATTTTAATAGCAACAAAACTGCAACCCCACTGTAATATCTATATCACTAGAGAGAAAGAGAGAGAAGACTGAACATAAAAAAAGGAAAGATTCTACATACGTCTAATAAATAAAGCAGTAACCTGCAAAAATGGAGAACCAACGAGTATGAAATAGCAGACTATACCTTGGATGAGTTGCAAGCAATTTTACATTCCAATCCATTGATTACTTTAACACCTTCCATGGCCGAGCATATTGCAGAGAGCTCATCTAACTTTCCATATTTGCGCATGTTTCTGAGTAAATCAAATAAAAAGAAGAAACTTATGGTTTACCTATTTCAAATTTGAAAATGATTGGCAATATATACATACATGTAGCTCAAAGCCTCAATTAGCAAGAAAAAAAAAAGTTGTGATAAAAGTTCTTTTCTTTTAAATAATAATATAATGATATTTGAACCTAAGATGCTTTCATCCATTGGTAACATCCATCCTTCTTGTCATCAACAGACAAAGAGAATAAGTACGAAACAAAAAAAGATTAATCTTGCAGAATCTGTACCTTTGCAGTAAAATGCCATGGGGTTCCTTTTTGCCAGGAAGGACAGACAGAAAATCATTGTGCAGATAAAATGAAAAATTTGGGTCAATAGAAACGGCAGACAACTCAGGCTTTTCATTCATATAGTCCATGAGCTGGATAGATAGTTGAGAGGGGGTAGAGGACTGCAATAAGATGACAATGGAAAATAACATTAACCACAGTTAACAGTAAGAATTTATGAAATCAAGTTGCATATCTGATTTTTTTTTTAAAGACTTGGGGAGGAGGATCACAAAGGACTTACACATTGAAAACGATATATATTCTCCTCATGAAGGATGACATGCGCATTTGCATGATATACTGAATCATTTAACTTCCCAGGTTTCCGAGACTTTTCATACTCATATAATTGGAGAAGCTTATTGTCTTCATCATCAGTTGCAACAGCTTGAAGCTGCAGAGGGTAAACATTTAGAACCATGATAGGAAAGTGTGTCATCAGTAACTAGAAAATAAGACAGCTAAATAAAGGAATGTACCTGTCTGATTAATTTATAAATCAATTTATCCAATGTGAATAAGACATACGACTGGTTCCCAATAATTGCTCGGCACTCATCTTCAAACTTTGAATTCTCAGCAGATCCATCAAGCAAGTTGTACAATGCATTCATAAATCTAAAGAAGTACATAGGTGATCAATCCAGAAGTGTCATAAGCACTCAAGAAGAGTTGGTATAAGTTGTGAAAAACTGTAAATGTACCTTGAATAAGGATCAGGGGAACTAGCATCTTTTGCTTTCCACTTCATTTCAGCACTCATAGAATTTGTTTTCGCTGATAATATCCTCTCATAAAGAATCTGGCAAGTTCAAAAAAAAAGTGTCCGACAACCACACCAAGAAAGAAATCTTAATATATATAACAAGTAACAACACTATCCTTACTTGATGAAGCCTAATAAGCACATAAAAATCATCATTCCCATAAAACACCCTTGAATCCTTCATTTCTTCAGCAAATGAAACTGCTGATACATGCTTTGTGAGAGGTTTCACAGAGGAAAGGAACCTCTCTGACAAAGGCAAAGATGAGCCATCGCCTCCACCTTGGCCATCACACATCCCCTCAGCTTCACCTTCACTCTCAGCCTTACCATCAACATCATCATGTTCTATATCTTCCTCCTCCTCGTGATCTTCCCGGAAGCATTCATCACCAGCAGACTCACTGCCTGAGACATCTTCCCCAGCTTCAGAAACATTTTCACTGTCCTCATCATCAGCATCTGCATCATTATCACCTCCAGCCTCTGGACCACATTCTTCCTCTCTATCTCTTGACTGATATTTCCTTCTTTCAATATTGTGCTTGGACTTGGCCATTGACTGGACATTTGAATCTCCATAGGCAACAAAGTTATCTTCATCAGAGTCACCATTTGGTGATAATTCACCCTCTTCTTTTTCGATTTTGCCAGGCCCAGAAGATTCTTCATGGCTTTTTACTTTACTGTTCTCAACTAACACCCCATTTGCCACTGGTACTGGAGCTGCAGTATCACATCCCTGAAACACAGATTAGCAGAGACGAACTGTTATCAATTGGAAACAAAGTAGAAAAATAAAATCCCATGGTTTCTGAGACTTCCGAAAGAAAAAAACACAAATGAGAAAGCAATGATGTCTAAACTAATAAAGTACTTTAACTAAAATAAAATAGGTGAAAGTTCAAATTTTCCACAATTAACAACTTATACCTCCACCAAAGGTAAATTAACACTCTGAGACTTCGCTACAGAGTCATCAGCGTCACTAGGTCGAGATGGAGTAGATACACAGCCTTGAAATAAAAACAAAACTTAGTATTCTGACAAGAACACAATTAATTCAAACAGAAGCAAAAAAGAATTGAATTGAATAAACATAAACAGATAAAACTAAAATCATTAAGGACAACAGTTTTGCAGCTATGTTGTCTACAGACCTGGAGACACATCTAAGTTGGCTCGGTTCAAGCTGTTTTCTCGAATTGCAATAGATGAATTGTTTTTAACTCCTTGCTCATCAGAGGCAAACTGTTTACTAAACCCAGAGGCTTTATCACTGCATTCTATTTTTTTCAGCCCCTTATCCATTAATGGATCACCTCTACAAACAGGTTCACCACCAACAGACCCATTTTCTTTATCATTGGCTGCTACATTAGTCCGGTGAATATTCTTCACTTCAGTTACTCTACCTTCAACCTCATTCTTGTCTGATTTTGGTATCCTTGAATTTGTTGAAATAGAGTCTCTGTGTGGGCTTCCATCACCTCCTACATTTGGTGCACCAACATTGCGAATACTTTGCCCTGCTTTCCTGTCCTCGACCCTTTCTGTCCCATGAGACTGGGAAGTAACACCAAGCATCGGCTCCAAGAAGGTACTCCAGAGCCTCATAATCTTATTTAATAATTCTTTACTTGAGAATACCTCCTCACATGAATACTGAACAAGTTTATACAGGTCTTCATGAATCCCAGCATCAGAATATTCAAATTTCAGATGTGGAATTAAAGGCTGTTTATTTCCCGCGGCAACAGACTGAATAATGTCATCCTCTTTCTGCTGCTTCTCTTTGATTTCTTTAATCTCAGCCACTAAAGCTGTGTTATCAAACATGGAATATCAGAACAAATTAAAAGGATGATATAACTGAAACTTGCAACAAAGTACAATACTGACAATACAATCTTAAGCTTTTACAAGATTGTCGCTAATAATTATTTTTTAGCTTAAATGCTTATCAGGAACTATAATGAAAAAAGTGCCTTATAGAGCCATGTAACTTCCAGTATGATATACTTCATGACTACTACCCTGCCTTATTGATGCATGTATATGGAGTTCATGGCAAGTCCAAGTAATCAAATCTACATGAAGTATGAAAATAAATGATAGCTAATAACCTTACATCATAACTATTTAAGCTCAACTTACATTTTGTGCTCAAGTTCTTTGAGTCTTGTTGCTTGAAATAGAAGCTACGGTGATCAAGTGACTTGTAGTGATTTTTAGCATAAATTTCAGCCCAAACTTTATTGAAATCTGAACGACACCTACTCCACTCCTCTTGCTTCTGCTTCAATCGAGTCAATATTACAGGCAGGGAATGAGCCGGGTTTTTGCGCAGTATGTCTATAACGTCAAGACCATGGTCACCATATAGACGTTCAATGCACCTTAAGTTTAAAACTGCAGCATGTAGCCACAGACAAATCAATTCATAATGCTCTCATAATGGAAGCAATAACACAGAGGTTAACCTTCTAGATTGAGATTTTTTTATAACATACCAGTAAAATGATCTTCAATGCGGCTCAAAGCCTCCACACCGATTTTATTTTCATTAATGTTGTTATACAACTCCTCGGCACGTTTAGAAGCTGAACTCACAGACTCTAATAACAAGTCCAGCTCAAATCTACATCAGAAATAACAATATCATCACCTCATATTACATATTAAAACATTATATCTTTGACAATATTATGACTCCAAAATGAACATTGTGTCCCGGAGGCAGGACAGACAATGTAATCAAAGAAAAACTGTATGATCCATGAAAAGAAGGGTAACAAAACTTAAAAGCAAAACAATAAACTAATCAAGATAAAAGGGAAGGAAAAAAAACAGCTCAAGTTTTACCTGTCATCTTCACATCTGAAAAGGCTTTCTTCATATTGATTCTTGCGCATATGTTTGAAAGAGTAATCTTCACTTCCTGAAGTCACAGACACCCAGTGATCATTCAATACTTGAGCACCAAGATCAGATCGCTGACTAGCCGTAGGAATTGGATACTGCAATAAATAAACAAACAAATAAATAAATAAATAAAGCACCAAGGAGTTCTACAAGAACAACATATTTTGACAATACCAACAAGAAAAGAAAGAAAATAGGAGTTATATACATCTGCGGGGAGAAGCCGGTAGCTAGGAGTACACCGTTTACAGTCACTAAGGTCAAGTTCTTGGATGGATTTTCCCATGTATTTCTCCTTGTATCTATCCTTCTCTTTAGCTCCATCCATCTCACGCTTCTGATCTTTGTCTTTGTCCTCCAACTTTGATGATCTTGATAAATGAGCATCAGTAGACAGTGACTCTGAAATCAAGATGTTCAAAAGAAGATTCCATTTAAAAAACTTGACAGAATTCAACAACATAATCTAAATAAATCCTTAAAAGAAGTAAACTGCAATGCATTCCCACATATCTGACTGCCCTCCTCCCCAAAATAAGAAAAGAATAAAATGAAAAGAAAAGCATAAGCATAAGAAGGTCGAATGATAGGTATTCTATGTTAACATACTTTTACTCATGACACCAGCAAGGAAGCCATCTGCAAAAACAAATATGCAAGACAAAACCTAAAGGCATGAGGAATCACAACAACAACAACAACAACAAATAGAAATAATAATAAGTCACTGAAACAATTACCGATATTTTCACAGCGCTCCAAGAAATCATTAAACTCATCCATAAGGTCAGAATGTTTTCCAAGTAAATCAGTTACCTGAAATGTAAATTTTGCAATGATATAAATTAAACCATCAGACAAAGCATTAAGTAGTCAATAATGCGATGCATTAATTTTTCAATGTCAGCAAGAATATCCAAAAATAATGTATAGGAGTAAAAGCAGATAGATGCCTTCTCGCACGACTTTATGTGTGACTCATAGAAGTAGGCACATACCAAATTTTGCAAATCGTTCCTTTTTATTATTCCATTGCTGAAAATATGAAGGCACTTCAAGAATGTCTGGTAGTCATCAGAACTGCTCAACTTCTCCTTGACTTTCTCACAGAAACTGAATGCTTGACTGTACATGTCTGGCATGAATACAAAACAAGTCAAAAATCATAAAGGTCAAAATGATGCTCCCGTCCTATTCCTTCCTAATATTTATTTAAATAGAAAACAGAAAAACTAGTGATCAAGAAAGATACTAACAGGACAAAGAAATGCCAATAAAGGAGCTGTAAGAACCCCAGACAACTGAAGGTGATTGCATTTAATCATATGCATATTTTTTTAACTCATTACAGCATTCAATACATTGGTCCTGGCAGTAAGATCTACATATCTAAAAGTCAAAAACAAAAAAGATCTGCGTTTCTCTCAAAGCTTAAAAAAAGGGCAAAAAATATGAAAGTTAGATATATCAAAAGCCACATTTTACAGTTCTGTAGCAAATGATTTATGTACAAACTCTCGTTCTCCCACATATTTCTCCTGTTTAACAAATTTCAACAACTGCAGTGTTTTACTCTGTTTCTACAAGTTTGAGTGTTTGAGACAGAAGAAGTAATAGTAGTTTCCTTTTCTCTTAATTTTCTTAGGAGGTGGTTTGCATCATCAGTGCCACATTGCCAATAATTACACTAATCTATGACAATGGAAACAGATAAAGATTTACAGGCAATAAAGTGCATATTGAATCATCCTACTAGAAAACTAAAAGAACTATGAATCTGAAACACAACAAACATGAATTGTGTTCAAGCAATGTGTACATAAAAAGGAGAGCATGATGGCTTACTCTTTACGGTTTCTTTGTCATCATATGAGGTAAAGTCAGTGGCTAACCCATAACCTTCAGCCTTCTTGACAGTTTTCTTTTTGTCAGGAAATCGTTGTGAGGTCAAATCCCTGCTGTTATCAAGATCAGGATCTCTCTCATCCTGATCACGTCTTCTATCACGTTTCCTTTGCTCCTTGTGCATGTTCATCATTGTTTTGTCATCATCCATCTCAGGGTGTTCAACACTCAGATCACGGTCACGATCACGATCATGAGAAGGAAGTCTGTCTCGTCGATAACGTTGCTGTAAAAATTAAGTTTGTAAGCCAATCATTAAGAGATAGTTTACAAAATTCATATAAAGGGGGAGAGGAACACTTTATTGCCTTGTCTACTTGCATTTGCCGCATCATGGGTGTCATAGAATTCCTCTCATTGAAGCGCTGCATTGAATTTCTACCAAATGGAGCATGCTGTGTAGAAGGTGCTGCAGAAGTATCTGGTAAGAATCTAGTGAACTCCTCAAGCAAATCTCGATGGTCCTTAAAAAGGGCAGCAACCTAGAGAATATTTATTTAGAAAGGAAATTATTTTTTTGGCAACCTAGAGAATAATTTTTTTTGGAAAGAAAGAGTGATAATTTCAGATAAAAAGTCCACTTTTTAAAAGATAACAATAAGTTAAGAGGGAGTGCCATACCTCACTGTAAACCTCACCAATGTCCTTATGCTCTTTGCGGTACATATTCAAAATGTCCAAGAATGATTTGTAGACATGCTCATCACTTTGGAATCGTTTCTGCATAGGCAAACCCTACCAATTACGGCTAGGAATCAATAATCTCAGTAAACTAACACGCTGAATGAAATGCACATTCACCTTTATCTTGTTGACAAAACTAATAGCTTCATCAAATTCAACAGTTTTCTTCGGAGGAGCCTCATCCTCATCAAGTGTTATCTCATATCCCTTTGGCAGGAAAGTGTTAAACCCAAAAATCAAATTGTTGTGCCCTTTGAATAGCTCCTTCACCCTTGCTATGACACCAGCAGTGTCAGTCCTGGAGAGCTCCAAAAAAAATTTGACATCCAATGACTATTTAGGCACAACATTCCACTTTTGAAAATCAACAAATACTGTAAAAGGGGTTAAAAGTCTACCTTTGGGCCTTGAAATCTTTCATGACCTCAAGGAACAAGTCATATTTTTCTCTTTGATCCTGAAACATGTCTTTCACTTCCTTCAAATAGGATAAGGCATCATTGGTAGTCAGTTTCTGGGAAGTAGTTGCTCCCCCACATCCTCCCCCGCCAACGCCACCTCCACCTCCATTGCCGCCAACTCCACCTCCACCTCCTCCTCCAACAGGGACTTGGGATTGGCCATAGCTTCATAAGCATAATATAATCATCATTTCAGATATCCAGAATATTAACAATTATATCATGCTAATCTCTACAATATATATAACTAGGATGATACCTGTGCGATGCACGGGGCCTTAATTATTTTTTGAATTAAAAATTTATATTATTATGTTGCAAATTAAAAGATATTAAATTAACATGAATGTTTAACCAATCATAATTGATAGGGAAATTAAATGATTTTTTCATACATCATAAAAAAAATTAATGTTCATTACAGGTGAGAAATAGATCATCAAAATGAGTTGAAGTTCAGTAAACGATAATAACAAGAGTAACAATGGGTAGTTGATTATATATGTGCGAATCATATTTAACTTCACATGTATTTTCTGTGCTTTTGACAAAATGGTTGACAGCATGAGTTTTTTTTTTACGAAATGTACGAGGGTGTACGAGAACATATACGTAATTAATGAACATGTGAATAGACGCTAATATTAATGGTTTGTCGGTTACTATCATCAAAGACCGGATAAGATGCAAGCGATGCAGTATCGGGATTCCGAACACTAGATTCTCTACAATATATATAATGCTCGACTTGTTCAATGTCCAAACTACCTAAATTTAGAATATCATCAGGTTAAAAAATTAGAGTCTATAAACAGACGCACACAGCACTTGTATGATGTATCCATCTTCTAAGTCAATCAATGGAGTAATTTACAACATCACACATATTTAACTGCCTGGAAAGATTCATACATACTACTCAAGCAAATCAACAAGTTATGGCCATATCCAACCACATCCATTCCTTTTAAACAATGATCCCACCAGGGAACACGTTCCACACTCAGTTTAAGCTAAATTAAGCATAACCCTAACGAAATTTAACACCACGGGTGAAACACACACACATAAAAAGGCAAGAAATTGATACGAAAATAGGGCACAGAAGCAATTCCAGAGAGCGAAAAACATAAAATTGACACAGAAAAAATTAACAATTAGAATTAGAAACATACGAATCACCGCGCGAGGAAGCAAAAGGGCGTTTGAATTGAGAAGCAGAGGCAGAGTAAATATCATCCCTTGCCCTCTTCATCCCTGCGAAAATAAAAAAGCACAACCAAACCAATCCATTGAATCAAAATACCAACATGAATGATCACAACAACATGAAGAAGAAAACATCGAATTGAAGGCATGCGAAGAAGAAGACCCAGAAACTGAAAATTGAATTACACTTTACCGGTTGTCCAGATTTTCCTTCCCCAGGAAAATTTGGTTGGAAACAAGGCTTTTAGATCTTCGAGGGAATCAAAAAGTGAAGGGTTTGATCGGAGAGAAGAACAAGTAAGGTTAAAAAAAAATGGGGTTTTTTCTTTCTCTCTCTCTTACGTTAGAAGAAGGGGATTGAGATAAAAGCGAGATTTGCACAGAGAGAGAGATAAAGAGAGTTATAGGGTGGGAAGAAGAGAAGCGGTGGTACGTGCGAGTCTGAAACTCAAAAATTTGGAGTGAGAGAGAAGAAGAAGAAGAAGAAGGAGGAGAAGAAAGGCTTTATTTTTATTTATGTGGAGAATGGTGATTTATGTGAAGAAGGAACGATGAAAATTTGCTTATAAACTTGTGTTTGTTGTGTTCGATAGAGGGAGGGTTACTTTCTCTTCGAGTTAACATGACATTGTTCTTTAGCTTGTGGGTCGGGTCGGGTAGGGTCGGGCTGAATCTAGATCAAAACACACACATGATCCATACCAAATTCCTATTTTTAATTCTATATATTTTATCCTATTTGTTACCACTAGTTTTTAGTTTTAGTTTTTCTATTAATTTTCCATCAAGTATCTTACTTTTTAGTTAGTCCAGATAATAACAAAAAACAAACCACTTTAGTTTCGATTAAATTAAATTAAATGTGATTTTGTTCCTCTTTTTTAAATTAAGTAAATTTGTTAATTTTTTCAAATTTTACGTGTGTAAAATCATTAAATTTTAATTTTCTTTTCAAATATTTTAGGATTTGTGAAGGATTTGATATGTACAATTTTAATAGGTAAGAAATAGTGAAATTTTGTTAAATTTTGAAGGATATGAGATTAGGGTTTAATGAGGTGAAAATTTGAAATTTTTTATTTCTAATTAATATTTGATATTTTCTACTTATGGGTTTTGATGGGAATAACGTCTACAATAATTAAATTAATTTAATTTATGAAGGATTTTCTTAAAAAATAAGAATTTTAGATTTTTAAGTAATTTAATTTACAACTATTAAAAAGTTGAATGAATAGATCTTTTAAAATTTTATAAAGGGACTATAAAATCACTTATGGTAGAACTAGGGGAATGAAAAGTGTAATTAAGTCAAAAATGTATCAATTCATGCTACATAGCATGACAGCAAGTAATATTTTTTTTAAAATAACGATCAGCCAATTAAATTTATCAACATTTAAAAAAAAGAAACAATAAATGAAGAAAGAATAAATCGTGCACATTCATTCTTTTAGGATAGATCATCATTTAAATCATTATTTATCCTAATTTTTATATCAAAGAGATTTTATACATTGTTAAATTAGGATTTAAAGAGAAAGAAGTTTTGGGATTTTTGTTCTGGACAAAATTCAATATTTTATTGCTAAATTTCAAATGAAAGTTTTCAAGGATTCAATAGAATTAATTAGTAAGAGATTCATAAATGACATTTTAGTTATTTTTTTCGAAATTTTGGTGAAAGACTTTGTTTATAACAGTTAAAATATCAAATATTAAATTCATGTAAAAAACCATGAAACATTCAAAATTATAAACCTGCCTAGCTCGTGGTTTCTTTTACATTTTTATTTGGGATTATCAAGTAACTGGTCCCTGTGTTTGTACCCGTATCTGACCTAGGTCCCTCCCTGGAAAAATCTTTGCATATGGTCCCTGTGTTTGCTAAATGTCTGAACTAGGTCCTCACCGGTGACCGGAGCTCAGACCAGTGATTATGTGGCATGCTGACAAGATAAATGAGAAACACGTGGAAGCGACACGTCACAAAATAAAAAATTTAAAATAATTAAATAAATTGAAATTACTAACATGACCCCAAATGTTAACACAAGGCAAAATCAAAATCCCTAAATCCCCAAATGTTAAAACATTGTTTCTTTCAAATCCCTAAATTCTCCCTTTTCTGGAAATCGATTCTTCTGCTTCCCCTCTTCAGATGCTGCGTTTCGTCTTCCCCCAAGCAACGAGTCTTCTCCTTCGCGTATCGAGCTTGTTGTTTCTGCGTTTCGGCTACTGCATCGCGAGGTTCTTCTGCGATTCCTCTTCTCCGATTCGTCTTCTCCGTTCTTCTGCTGCGTTTCGTTTTTTTGTTTCTGCGTTTTCTCTTCCTGCATCTGTTTGTCATCTTCGTGCTTCGTCTTCTCCTTGCAGGTTTTGATTGCCTGCATCTGTTCCTCATCTTCGTTCGTGATTCTGTTCGCAGGAGAGGAAGAGGAAACGAATATGGAGAAATGAAATTCGAAGATGGTGAAACGCAAATCGAAGATGGAGAAGTGGGGACGCAGAAGGAGAAACGCAAATCGCAGAAGAAGATGAGATGCAGTTCGATGAAGATGAAGAGGAAACGAAGATGGCTTTCCAGTTTCCACAATTGAAGATGATGAACGCAGCAGTAAGAGCACGAAAGGAATGAAGATGGATTTGGGGATTTTGGGGGTTTAGGGTTTGTTTTTTTAGTGGGGTTATTATTGTAACTTCAAATGTTTTAGTAATTTAATTTATTTTAATTTCTGAGTTGTAAATTCCACATATGCATCACTTATATTGTCAGCATGCCACGTAATCAGTGGCCTGAGCTCCGGTCACCGGCGAGGACCCACTTAAAACTAATTACAAACACAGGGACCTTTTGCTAAGATTTTTCCGATGAGGGACCTAGATCAAATCCGGGCACAAACACAGGGACCACTTACTTGATAATCCCTTTTTATTTTGATGAGTCTAATATTCATATACTGTTAGTATAAAAGAATTTTACATAAATAATCAATAAAAATTCAAATTTTTGTCACATTAAAAAATTAATTTTAAAATTTATTCAATTAATTATGAAATTAAATTATGATGTAACAAATTTATGAATTTTTACACTTAGTGTGCATGCGTATTAAAACTCTTTTCACTTTTAAGTTTTAACTAGGGTTTTGCGTTTGAGTAGTTGTGTTATTTAATATCTGTTTCTCTATCTTAAAATCTTTTTAGAATTTACTTTTATTCTATGTTTGGGGCCGTGGTTTTCAAATCACTACTCTCCGTTGTTTCCTCTTTTGGATTCCATATTTGTGATGATCTCCAATAGCAAAAACATAAAAAAAAAAATAGCAAGTAAATTGGATACAAATAGTTTGATAGTTTGACAAAAACACATCCAATCCAAGAGGACATTCCTTTAAGCAAACACTATATGGGTTACTAGGGACTAATTTGGACATAAACTCTGCAATTGCATTACCACTACGCTTAACATGATTCAAACGGATAGCCTCAAAGAAAATATATAAAGCTTTACAATTCTTAATAATCATGTGAAGATACGATCCATGAGGCAACGTTAAAATTCACGTGTGTAATAATCAAGAGCAATATGTGGGGATACCGTTTTGGGATACACTCTCTCGGACCTACCCAAAAGAAATGACCACGAAACCTCTCGAACTTATCCCTGGGCACTTGATATCAAGTGTTTAGGTTGGGGGCTATTGTTCTGGGAGAAACCCTCGTCGTGCGGAAACGGGGCAGTTCAAGTCATTTCTAAAATCTCTGAACGAGATGGAAAGTCTTAGAATGTCGTAAGGAACTCGTCCATGGGATAAACCCATTTTGTATAAATAATGATTTTGAGTCGGAAGCTACCAAAATCTCGACGAAACTTATTTTCGGATATTTTTTACGATCAACGCCCGAGTTTGACGAGCATCGGAGCCAAGATGAGCATAAGATCAATGATGACATATTATATGGTATGAGAACTAGCATGGTATTACAAGCTTGATAACATGTTTACTGTAGGCCTTTAACATGTATGCTTGTGTGTTGCTCTTGATAGTAGTTCATGGCGAGGCTAGTGGCTGGTGAAGCTAGAGGACCAGGTCCTAGGTGTTAAGATGGGAAAGACCACGCAATCCGTGAGGACCCCGAACTCGCAATTAAGCGGTTTCAATTAACTTGATTAAAGTGGCTAATCTTGTTTACATGCGCCTGACTAAAGTCTGTTAATCTTGGTACTATGCTTGGTTAAACATGTCAATCTTAGTTGCATGCTTGATTATTATAGTTATTCTTGCTCGTTACCTTGCTATTGATAGAGGTTCAATGATGTACGGTTATGTTTGACTATTGTAGTTACCTTTGCTGGTTATATTGTTGTTGATAGAAATGCAATGCATCTTGATATGATAGTGTGCTTCCATATGAGTACTTGTCGATCATTACCGGATGCAGAGTATGGGTTTCCGACGAGGGGAGGATCTTGCAGCGCTCTATGAGTATGGCGATTCTGACCACCCTAGGGAAAGGATGGCGGACCAGACCACCAAACGGACGAGATGGCGGGTGGAACCGTCGACACGTGAAACGGGAACGAAACCAACGAACTCGAAGTGCGGGAAAGACTTAACCTGGCACCGGTGTATCGGGTGTCGATATTGCGACCCCGTACATTGGTACGACATGGATTTGAACCTCATGCCTTGGTTGTTATAAGAACGTGCTGATGTTACTCTACGATACTGTTAGATATTCCCTATGGGTGTTTTCTGTTTATCATTGTCTTATGTATATAAATGGGTATTTTGTGATATTGTTGTTATTTAAATTTGACCCTTGCACCTGTTTGCTTGTTGTTTGTGTGTGGGCGATCCTTCACCGGTAGGATAGCTCCAACCGAAGAGCAACCGGAAGATGCCGAGTCGAAGGGAGTTCGGAGGAGAGCAAGACGGGTAGCTGACCGCTTAAAGACTATGGATAGCTTATTGATTATTAAGTCTATATTTCAGCATGACTAGGGACAGGGTAGAGTTCCAAGACTATATGCCTTTATGTGGTCGCCCTGTGTGGGATCGTAGGAGGTATTCCAGAATAGGAGGTCTTGGTTTGGGGTTTTGACGTGGCAACATGTTTTCTTATTAAACGAGTCAGTTATTCATGAAACTATTTCACTAGTGTTGTCCACACAACTATGTACCTACACATTTTGCCGAGCAGGGTATATATCATGTATTGCATATTATCCATGACATGTCTTAGAAAGAAAAGAAAATAAAATAAAAATTAGATTTGCATTCCGCAGCTTTTGAAAATGTATTAGCATGTTTAATTACTGTTTGGGAACTACTGTAACGCCCTAAAAATTGGAGTGTTACATCTCGACCCTAAATATTGACCGGTCCAGTTTTTGAACTGAATCTCGTCCCTAGACCTGAGAAACCCAATGAGATGCAGGTTTTTGGGACATGAGACAGGACGAGTTAAGGGACAGGGTCAGGTCCTGTACACCCCTAAGCCACGTGATGCAACTCCGTGGACGCAATAGAAACATTTAGCAAGCAGACACTAGCAGCCAACTTCAACAGATGATCTACTAAGAGCAGTACATTTTTGAAAGTCACTATGTTGCGTCTCATCCAAATCGCCTAAGCAATAGCCATAATATGCTCTGTTCCCCAATTATCATAGTTCTTAATGATTCCGACAACTCAGTCTGTGAATTTGGCGTTAGCATCAGGGTAGATACATAAAGAAAAGGGAAACACAAACCACAATGTATAAGCATGTATGCAATGCACTAAAGCATGGGTAACAATCTTTGCTTATGTCTCACAAACTATACATACAACATCAGTAGGGATTCCACGCATGTGTAACAATTCTTTTACTTGGAGAACCTTCTTGCATGATCTCCAAATGAGATCCTTGCATCTGGGACACCGGGAGAAAACCAAATAAACCTCCAATTCTACCCACTGACCGCGCTACCACCAGAAAAATGAAGAAGGCCTAAACCTCGTTGAAACATTAAGATAAAATGGTATACAAACTTCGTAGTGTATGAGCTAGTGGATGATCCATGCCAGATTATTGTTGCGGTAAGAGAGAGAGAGAGAGAGAGGGAGGGAGGGAGGGAGGAATATAGATGATTATTTCCTCATCAGATAGAGAAACACAACCTCCAATAGAGGACAATTTCAACAATGAGCCTTGGAGATTATTAAGTCTGACACCCTCATTGTTGAAAGCTCAACATTTGGACCCAAATGCACCATAAATCACCAATTGAGGGCACTTGAATACTATAACTATCATCTACTCGCCAATAACACCCTTCATCAAAGATCCATTTAGAGCTAAAGATGCTTTTTCCAAAAATTAGGTGAGAGTAGATGACTTTCTTTCTTCCCTCGAAGAGCAATTTGGGTAATGTCTAATACGAGTCACTTAAAAAAGTAACTCAGGGTATACCATCGAGTAGTTCAGGTTATTTTAGATTTTTGCGTTCATTTAAAGATTTTGTTAATTATGAACAAGTCCTTTTGTCCAACCTCTCATCAATCATCTCTTACCACCTATGCTACCATCACCACCATCTCTAGTCACCCATCTTCCACCTCTATTCCATTTCCATGCTCATTCCTCTCTAACCTACTTGAACCCACCTTCTCCTTTCCCAATTTCAAATATTTTATCAATGATTCTGATTTGATCAAGTTTAGTTTCAAAGGGAAATCATTTTCACAAGGATTGTGATCCTCTACAAATTGAAAAAAGAGCCACACCAATGCTCTTCTCTTATCCATCTCACCTTTTATTTATAATCACATCTCACCCGAACACGACCTATAAATGTTCATTGTGTAATCGTGTTGGTGGTGGAGTCACATCATCAGTTTTTCAAACACAAGTCGTACCAGCAGTAGCGGCAAGTCGACAATCAATGTTATTCCATCCTAATCATAAGAGTTTTCTAGTTTGGGTAGGACATCCATCTAGTTCAAGTTTCAAGGTACAAAACGAAACTTGAAAAGGAAAAACACAAACATAGAGAGCAAAAAAAGCCAACCAGACACAAAGAACATCTTTAACAATCGTGAGATTAAGGTCGAAATCACTCCCAAGCATGGAGCAAAGGAATTGCTCTGCACCTTCCTTGTCAACAAAACCATTACGGAACCCCTTGTTCCATGGTAATGTTCCTCCACACGTACTTTTTCCCCATAACCGTTGAAACAGTACTTGTGACAGCCAACCGTCTTTTTCTTCTGCCTACCTCCTTTGAAACATGCCACGTCCTCCCCAAAACTCGGCTCCAGAAACTCATATGAGGAACCCGAAATGGAAGCCAAATCCAACCCCAAAGAAACCACCCTGAATGAAGAAGAAGAATTAAAAAAAAGGTCCTCGACTCTGAAGCCTTGTGAGGATCACCCTATGCAACACCATAGTTAGGCCATGTTAGCTTCCTCTCTAGACTCCAATTGAAGAGTTCCACGACAACGGCTCCACTGACAAAACCAAAGTTCATTGAAACCTCCACCCACCTCCAGTACAGACTTTCATAGTTGGCACAGTCACTCATACTCCTTTCGCTCGAAATTGAACTTTGGAAACAGATAATTTCAATCACTAGTTCCATTGTCACGAAGGTTTTGTACCTTCTTTGGCGCTTTGCTCATCACACTCAATCCTTTCTCCTCAAACATCGGCTTCCTCCCCTTTTGTATCACCACCACCACCGTCTCCGGGCGATGGTTCTCCATTATGCACGCTCTCATCCTAGTCTTCATTTCTCAGCGCTGTTAGTAACATCTTAAGTTGCATGTTGGGATAATCAATTTTGGAATTTAAATAAAATTGCATTTTGTCGCTACATATTCCAACACACAAAGTTACATGATGCGACACTCGAGTCTAAAAAATAACTGATAAATAGATGTCAAAATCCCTTTTTTTAATCTTTTTTCGTCAATTTAAACATGAAGCTCCAAGATAGAGATTATCTCCCTAGTTTCCAAGATCCAACCTATGTGGAAGCACAAAGTTGAGATACAATTTCTTCTTTATTTGAATTTATCAATTATTTTCGTTATTTCTCTCTCTTGCAATGTATTGTTAATTAGATCTATTGGCATTGATTATTTCAATTAAAACTCTATCTAATGATCTTCTTCTTTGATATTGCGAATCAAATGCATGATTTTAGAGGATTTCACAATTAAAAAACATGGATGCAATTCTCTCTCAATTTTCTTGAAAATGTGTTGTTTATAAAAATACTCTATTATTTTCTTTAAAATGAGGTTTTTAACCGCCACAAAATATTACGAGATTAAAAATCGCTAAAAATACATATGTTCAGTAAATGTCTACCACAAAATATATATCCTAATCCAACTAGATATGAAGTAAATAATCATCGATCATAATTGACTAATTTCCTACTAATAAAGGGTTAGAATTTGTGTGTTCCTTTTTTTAACTGAAATTTGTGTGTTCCTTGAAGTTAGTGTTCATAATGCTGTTTTCTTTTATATTCACATTAAAAAGATATAATCGGAGTTAATTTTAAGGATTCAATTTCTATACATTGTAATCTTTTTTTAAGATAGATATTCAGTTGTATTTCATCATATAAAAAAATTACAATTTTAATTAAAATAAAAAAGGAATATAGATGTTTTTCATACGTGGCATAGAGCCACCGGTTGTCACAGTAATTTTTTTCTATCAAAATCAAAATTATACTCTAATTTCAAATATACTTTTTTTTATTTCATTGGGAAATAATACAAAAGAAAAAAACTATATAAAATCTAAAATTTACATATAATAAATTTTGTCCAGAGACATTGTTTAATTGGTTAATCCATAATAAGAAAACTCATACAAAAATTGTTTAATTGGCCAAACACAAGATATTTCATATATATTCACACGCCACCTCTAGGTTTTGAATCAAACAAATTATCGTTTAACCTTAAATAATACTTCCAAGATATGCGTTGTTCATGTATTTATTGCTATAATATGTTTTTCGAGTATCTTGTAATATATAGGAGTATATATATAAAATTAATCTTTTTCGAAAAGGATAACCCCGATTGGTACCAAAAGAATTTAACTAGAGATAGGATTAATTGACACCAAGCTGTCAAAATTATTTTGACGTTAAATTTTATCTGTTTGTTTTATTTTAATCTTTTTTTTTTGAACTGATTTTATTTTAATCTAATAAAGACTATAATTTGTTTCCTAAAATTCCTCATTTAATACATATTTATTACTCATTAAAGTATTTATTAATACTTTTTCTCTCATTAAAGTTGAGATAAAAGTTTGGTTTGCTAGTTTGAAAAAAATAATTATCAATTTACTTTAAAATTTGAAAAAAATTATGAAAAATTTATTTTGTTCTGTATACACTTAACATGAAATAAGAATGTCAATAAAAAATAAAAAAATAATAAATATTTTCAATTGAAAAAACTTTGAAATGTACCATCTATTTTAAAATTTAAGAAGAAATTAATTGATAAATATTTTTCTATTGTACAAAATTTGTAAAAATTAATTACTAATTTTTATTTGTTCAATAATTTATTTACTTACTTTACTATTGAATATTTTTACTCCAAGAATGTTTTTTTAAGGAACTCCAAGAAAATAAAATAATATTTTTTAAATGAAATTAAAATAATGTTATAGTTACTTTTATATAAAAAAAAATTCATAAAGTTTATAATTTTTTTATGGAGTAAAGTTTATAACTTTAATTTAACTAAGTCATAATATATATACTTTGTAAACAAAAAATAAATAATATATATGCTTAAATGAGAGAAAAAGATATTAATAAATACGTTTTGATTGAGAATTTTAAGAAGACAAATCATAACCTTTAGACGAAGAAAACAAACGGACATTAATAATGTAAATAATTTGATACAACACTCAATTATTATGTCTTACAATCTTATGGCTAAATTGGCTCACAAGTTTCATTTAGGAACACATGTAATGAGATATCCTCGGAGGATTGTCGAGAACTATTACAACAGGATAGTTTTGAGTAGGTATCTACTTGTAGATTTTTTGTCAGTTTGGGTCCTGGCCACTCATTTACATAAAAAAATATTCATATCTCACAATCTTGATTTTGTTAATAAAATTGTAGTATTTTTTTATTAAATTATTTTCTCAATTCCGATCCGACGTGTGGTAAAAGCTAAAAAAATTCCTAAAATTGTAGTTTTTAATATCAAATTTTAAACCTAAGAGTTCAAACGATTACTTTCAATCATTGTGACCACACGCGTTGAGTTTCATAAAATTATAGTATAATAAGATGATAAAATTTATTATGTTTTTGACATATGAATATTCATCAGTAAAATAAATTTTACATTCTTTTTGTTTCACTTTGCTTTCTCTTTAGTAGGTTTTGTTTTGCTGTCTATTATAGCACAACTATGTTAGTATTTTTGGAATCTGAGGAATGCCAATATTGAGTGAGAGAGCATTGAATTAGATACTACTAAATCATTGACAGAACAATAACTCTATGCCTTGCTATATCTAAGATTCAAATCCTGGAGTCACACAAGTTTTACCTAATTCCCTAATTTGCACTACCAATCCATGCATTAGTCCCACGTCGTGTATATACATATCCTAAAAACAGGTCAACCTTGCTACACATTGGTGGGAACTAGTTGGAAACACTGGCATTGGGGATCATCTAAACATGTTAAGTCATCCTCTATGCAGATACATTTTGAAGTCACAACACTGGATGAGTTAGAATCCTTCTGCAAACACAAGTAGTGCTCCCTTTGTTCATGGGGGGTAGTAGCCAAATGGAGCTTGGAAATTGATACTGATTTCCAAGAACTCTTCTTGTTTTGGCAGTCATCAGAAACCTTGGCTAGAAGTCCTTCACCACTAGCAGTTAAGCACTTTTCAGTGCCACTCAAAAGGATTTAAGCCCCATCTCCAGCATGCATCCATCTATCTTTGGTCTCACAGCTTCCCAATTCAAGTTCATTCTTACTATTCACCTGGACACATTCACCACTCAAAGGGTAGTACAAGATAGATTCATTGGGGCCTTTGGAAGTAGGATCTGCATCAGTGGCATAAAATGTGTATTGTATATTAACTTTTGCATACATGAAACTAAATTTGTTTGAGTTGGTAACTTAGTTAGGCCTATGGGTGGATATTTAGAGAGTGAAATTTGCAGGATTTTATACTATCTTAGAATTTAGGTTAAGCCTAACTCAAAAGCTAAAATGGGAATTGTATATTAACATTTGCATACCGAACATTTTAGAATATGAAATTTGCAGAATTTTATACCGTGTTAGAATTCGTGTTAAGTCTAACTCTAACTCAAAATCTAAAATGTGTATTGTATATTAACTTTTGCATATATACAGGAAACTGAATTTGTTTGAGTTAGTAACTCTGAGAATTCAAGTTAGACTTAAGACTGGACATTTAGAGCGCTAAACTTGCAAAGTTTTATATCATTCTGAAATTCAGGCAAAGGTCTAACTCTAACCTAAAAACTACAAAGAGTTGCTCTATCGAATTATTTAGTCACATGTCTAGTCCATTTGGGACCTTAAAACTAACAAATAAGGCTTACCTTGATTAATTCTTTGGAGAAGTTGAAATTTCTCAGAGAAGTTTGGGAACCTCAATTGCTTCCAAGAGGCATCCATTACCCCAAATGGCTCATGAGGTTGAGCTTTGTCTTCTCTCAGGTAATAGCCACCATGAAATGCCGACAAGCCCCAATCCAAGTCCTCCCTAACAAGATAGGTTTGAAGGCAAGTCAAGAACTTGTTGTCTGCCTCTGAAGAACCTTTCTGGTCAAACCCAAATTCAGAAAACATTAAAGGAGCTGCATCTTTACCAGTGGTAAGGAACCCTGTTTTGGAGTCCAACCCTTGAATGCTCTTAGCACAGATCCTGTTTAATGGTTGCAAAGTCCAGACATCTTTCAATTTTTGTGTTCCAACTCCAGACCAAGAATACAAATGTGTCTCATAGACTAGTTTTTTACCTAAGTCTACTTTTAGACGTTTTCTCTTTAAAAATTGAAACTCAGTGTCATAATTCAAACCTGAGACAACCACTAGCACCTGTGGTTTGGCCTTGTGAATTGCCATTGCTCCTTGTGTCATGTAATTGTACCAATCACCCTCATTTTGGCGTGGACCATGCAATTCGTTCCTCAAGCTCATTGCCACCACCTGTTTTGACCAAAATCAATCACAATCAACCAGTTATTCATGTCATAACTATTTATCCATGAATATAGAACTTGGCTTTCAAGTAGATAACAATTTATATTAGGGGCATGTTTGGAATTTCTTCTTGAATTGATTCTGAATTCAAAATCGATTTTCCGTGTGTTGTTGGTGTTGTTGGTTCCACGTTTGGAGCTTTAGAATTAATTCTTATTGACTAGGATCATTTTTAGGTGGTTAGTGCATGTTTGTTTTGGCGTTAGAGCCAACGCAAATGTGATTTCATGTATCTCATCAAGACGTCAGCGGAGAAGTTAGAATTTGCTACGTTGAGTTTAACGTGAATCAAAAAAGCAAGATTTTGACACTTTGGTTTCAACGTAGATCCACGTTGAATTCAACGGAAATCCAAACGTAATGATCGACGTGGAGAATTGATTTTGGTCCGAAAATTTACTTTATGAGAAGCTAAAGAGAGTACCTTCAGCGGAAGAAATAATCAATTTTGGCAATACATAAATGAATTTCACATTATCTTATAGAATTCACTTTATTCATAAATGTATCTAAACATAAATCACTTCACTCTCAACTCATTTTTACCAAAATGGCAAAATCTATTTTACCAAAATTAATTCTATCCAAATCTATTATGACTATCAGAATTGATTCTAAAACCTGATCCAAACATGCTATACATAATACCTACAGCAGAATTTGTGGCAAAGTGCTTGGCTGCTAAGCTAAGGCCTTGAACCCATTCCAGAGGATCAAAAAGCCTGTCATGAAAGAAGCCATTCTCATCATCATCATTACAACACCATTTTGGCTTGCTGACATGGTTATCAAGCAACACCTTCACATTGTGATCTCCAAGCTCATTAACCACGGCTTCAAAGGCTTGTACATGGGTCATCTTCAACAAAGAAGGGTTGGTTCTGGCTACCCCTTCCACAACTTCTGGTATGTCCAAACTCTTCAATGTATCTTCCACAATGTGATTCTCATAGCGTGTCCACATGTATATTGCATACGTGAGGCGTATGCAATTGAAGTTTTGTCTAACCACCTGAGCAACAAGGTCCTTCAATGGCTGCTTGTGGAGACCCTCTGGCAACATTGGTTGGAGGTGACCTGCCCAATTTCCACATGCTAGTTTGGCACGTTGCCCTGTGGAATCATCTATGATCCATCTGTTCTGGGTTGAGAGAGGGTTTGCATTAGAACAAGGTGAGAAAAAAGAAACAAGGAGAAGAGAAATGATCAATTGTGAAGTTTTGTGCAACATTTTTTGTGGAAGACAAATGTGAGTGGTGAGAGTGTTTGTATAAATAGAAAGTTTCTAAGGCAAAAGTAAATCTTCTATCTTTTGCCACAATCTATATCTTAATATCACTTCATTTTTAGGGACTGCAATGTAGGGAATTATGTTTGGTTTAATCTGTGATCTACATTTTTATATGACCACAATAAGCATATGTTTAGGTGAATGGGTAAGAATGATATTGGTTAAATTAAATAAATAAAATTAATTAGGAACTAAAATCCAATACTGAACGTGGACTAAAATTTTACTTTTCCCCTAGAAAAATAAATTGATTCAGAGGGAACTTCTTAAGGGAGTGGCAAATTGATTTTGAGTTTTTGAATGTAGATGAACAGCAATCTCTTCACCGATAGTGCTTCTTGCAAGTGCTATTTTTTGGATTCGAATTCAATGATGTTGTTGCATTATTATCATCTTCGCCGCAGATAAGGTTGTATTATCTTGTTCTTTGTTGCTGCATTATGCATTTTGTTCCCCTATTGATGTTGAAATTTTGTTTCTGTTGTTGTGAGCTTTAAGGAAAGGAGGAGAAGGATTGCTTCTTCTTCCTTTTCAACTCAACAATAATGGCTTTCGAAGGATGGTGAGTGAATCGCGATTAAGGTCAATCTTGGTTTGCAAGAAACAATTAAATGTAGTCTTGAAGAGTTTTGAAGTTACTGAAATTCCTTTTAAATTGGTAATTCAGTATGTTTAAATTGGAATTGGAAGTGTTTTACATAATTAAAACCTTTCATTGATTTTGCAACTTTTCTTCCATGACTCCATAGAATACTTAAAAATGTGAAAAAATGATGCTACTTTTGCAGCTCTGAAGTTTAAGTTTGATTACTGCGTAGCGGGCTCAAATGCAGTTACTTTTAGTATTAAATAAATTGCGTGGTACTGGTAATACTCATATGTTGGCAGTGTACTTTTTATAACTTGCAATTTAAGGTCAATATGGCTTAACTGTGTTAAGATTTTTCCAGTTACTTATGACTTGATTCCTGTTTTTCTACAATTTAAGGTCGATTTTCTAATTCTTTCTCATGATGCAGATCTAGTCAGATTTAAAGTTCAATAATATTTTAGTAAGTTTGGGAACTGGTGATACAGTTAAGTGTTGAGGTATGTTATTGTCTATTAAAATTAAACCATGTGGATTCTGGTCCCCAGTTCCCATTAATTTTCCTCAGAAACAACCAATAATAGTAAGATTCTGTGACTGGCTTCTTCTGCTGCCTTTAATTTGTTTCTTGTGTATGCTTGCTTCCAAAACCAGCTTTGTGACCTTGTTATTGAATATTGCAACATTATGATTGATTTATATAGGGTAAGTGAGAGAGTGATTCCTGATAGCATGCAGGGATGGGGAACAGAAGGATGAAGACTGGAGAGGACTTTTTTAATTAATGTTTGAGTGAACTGAAATAGGTTCAATTATAAATTAAAATTTTCATCTGAATTTATCTCAGCTGAGTACCTATAGTTTGAAGTGAGCCATAATTTGCTTGTCTTTTCTTTTTCTCCCTGCTTCTGTAGGAAGTGGTGGTTGTTGCAATAACACAATGTCCTTAGTGCCTTCTGACTAACACAATGTGAACTTCTTTGAAACTGTACAAAAACTAAAGAGAAACCAAGTGTATAAGGAGTACAGACACAAGCGCACTCTAACCAATATATTTGTCTTTATACTCAAGGTAAGAGTATATAATTTACAGTGGTCATTCAATCAATCATTCAATCAACCTCCTTAGAATAGCGATGAGTTTATTGGGCTTATGAGGATGAGGTTTTCAACTATCCTCAATGCTTGAGTTCTAATTCTCTAATATCATGCTTGAGATTTTAACTTCAGGAAAAATATGACTTAGTCTAGGAAGATTTAATTATTATACAATATAAGCATATAATGTGGGGACCTCCAACTTAGATTGTTATGCTATGGAAAATTTTGCTTTTTCACATATCACCACAGCATCCCCATCATTCTTCTTTGTATCTATCTCCTCAAACTCCAAAAAGAGGTCTTATAGTGTTGCTTTTTCACATATCTCAAACAGACATGGCAACTTAGTTTTGTTTGGTTAGTTGATTTCACCTGCAGAGTCACCAGCAACAGTGTAATTGGTTGGTGTTCTCTGCAGACTCACCAAAGAGTAATAAGCCCCATTTGGTCCCTTAGCCAACAAAGATGAATGGGACCCTTTCTCCACCACCCTCCCCTTATCCAACACAGCAATCAGATCACAGCTCTGAATGGTGCTCAACCTGTGAGCCACCACCACACTAGTCCTCCCCACCATAACCCTCTCCAAAGCATCCTGCACCAGTTTCTCTGACTGGCTATCAAGAGCACTAGTAGCCTCATCCAGCAGCAACACCTCAGGGTTCTTCAATATGGCTCTGGCTATTGCAACCCTCTGCTTCTGACCCCCAGAAAGTTGCACTCCTCTATCCCCACACAAAGTGTCATAACCCTCTTTCAAACTCGCTATGAAATCATGAGCATTGGCTGCTTTTGCTGCCTCTATGATCTCACTCTCATCAACCTTATCAGATGCTGATCCATATGCAATGTTCTCTCTAATGGTCCCACCAAACAGTGTAGGCTCTTGGCTCACAAGTGCAATGTGCTTCCTCAATGCCCTTAAATTGTATGATTTAATGTCCCTTCCGTCTAATGTCACTTTCCCTTTGAGAGGATCATAGAATCTCTCAATTAACCCTATGATTGTTGATTTCCCTGACCCACTTTGTCCTACCAATGCAGTTGACTTGCCTGCATCAATTTTGATTGAGAAGCCTTGGAAGATCATCACATCAGGCCTGGCTGGGTATGCAAAATGAACATCATGGAGTTCTATTTTCCCTGTTAATTTTTCAGGCTTGTGCCCATCAATGTCATCAGGCTCAATTTTGGTGCACCTGTCAAGGATTGCAAAAACTGAGGCCACAGCATCTGATCCTTTGGCAAGGTCATTGGTCATGCTACCAGCATCAGCAATCACCCTCCCTGTGCTCACCAAGATCATGAAGGTCTCAAAAAGTGCCTTGGCTTTTAAATGCCCTTGTGAGATGAGCCTCCCACCATACCAAAAGTCCAAAGCCCATGTGCAAAAACTCAGGCTCTGGGAACAAGCAAGCCCAATGCCTGCAAACCATGACTGCCTGATGCTTTCGCGCCTCGGGCCTTCTTGGGCTTTTTCGAGCATTTTGAGGATCCTGTCTTGGGAGGAAAAAGCGGTGATGGTTCGGAGGTTGGAAACGGCTTCAGCGGCGATCTTGCTGCTCTCGCCTTGTGCCTTGATGGCCTTTGCTGACATGCTTTTCAGAAGGACGCGTCTTGTGTAGAAGCAGGCTATGATAATGGGCTGCACAGCTATCATAACAATGGCGAGCCTCCATGCAATTACCAGGCCCATGGTGAAAGCTATTACCACTGCTGAGATTGTTTGCACCACTAGAGCCATTCTGTCTCCCACCAAAGACCTTACCTGAATATAATTAATATGAAAAATCACGTACCAAATTTTTAAAATCTTGTTCACGAATGAATTAAAGAAATGAAAAACATACCACATTAGCTTCTTTGGCAAGTATAGAGCAAATAGCGCCGGTGGAATTCTCATCCTCATCAAACCAACCAACCTCAAAAGTGAGTATCTTGGAGAGCATTCTTTCTCTGACTCTTTTAGTCAAGTACTCTCCCATGTAAGCAAAGCTATAATGTTGGAGCACATTCACAACCAACGAGAACACGGCAAGGCCTAAAAAGGAAAACACGTAGATCCTCACCTTTCTCTTCATCTCATCATGGTCCTCAAGAAAATAAACAGATATCACCGACCCCAATGCAAATGCATACGTAGGCTGCACCGCACCAAACAACACCGCATTCAAACACCCCAAACACGCTTGCCTCCACTCTGGCACGTTCATTGCAAGCAACCTTCGAAACGAGGGAACAGGCCGTAGCGTGTCCTTGTCCTTGTCCTCAACAACAACCTCATCATCTTCAGCACGTGCCGTTGAACTGAACGAGCTAGAACGACTCACGAGGGAGAGGGAGAGTCTACGACTGCTGGTGTTCTGAACGACATTGTCCCATGAAGGGTGAGGGAGGGTGGTGGTGTCGTTTTGGTTTGTGTTCTCTGTTTGTTGGAGACGAACTAGGGAGGTGTAGAGGCCGTTGTCGTTTTGGATGAGGTTGTCGTGTGATCCGGTTTCCATGACGTTGCCGTTTTGGACGACGGCGATGGTGTCGGCATTTCGGATGGTGGAGAGACGGTGGGCGATGATGATGGTGGTGCGTCCCACCGCCGCTTTGTCAAGAGCTTCTTGCACGACTCGTTCAGACTCAGAGTCCAATGCGCTTGTTGCTTCATCTAGGAGAAGGATTCTTGGTCTTTTTATGATCGCACGTGCGATTGCTATTCTTTGTTTTTGTCCACCTGACATTTGAATTCCCCTTTCCCCAACCTAGTAAAACATCAGCAAAAAAATCAATTCTTTACCAAAATTATATGATATTGTCATATAGTTGATTCAGCTTTAATTATTGTTGTTATTAAACTGTTATTTGAATTCTTAGTTGCTAGACTTAGATCATTTGCAAGAAGAGAGTTTCTTCTTAAGTTGGATAAGATACTTGAAATTCTTTATTCTTCTATTTTGATATGCACCAAGAACATCTTCTAGTCAAAAGTCAAGATTAAGCAATTGTAAGATGGACATACCACCAAGGTGGTTTTAGTTCAACAAAAGTCTTTTTCAAGCAAAACTACAACCTTTACCAATATTGCTTCAATAGTTAATTATAGGGTTAAATATGTTTTTTTTCCTTCTAAAATGGTGAATTATTGATTTTGATCTCCTTTAAATTTTTGGTTATTTTTGTCCTTTAAAATAGAGAATTATTAATTTTAGTTTCTCCATCTTTTTTGTGGCGGTTAAAACCGCCACTTACCATTTGTTCCGTTTTTTTTTTGTGAATTATTTAAAGTTTTTAAATCACCAAAAAATTATTACGCAAAAAAATGTATGAATGGACAGAAATCAATAATTTACTATTTTAGGGGCTAAAATCAATAAAAAAGTTAAAGAGGACCAAAATCAATAATTCAATATTTTAAAGGAACAAAAACATTATTTAACCCTTTTACGTAAATTTTACATATTGAAATCTTATATTTTCAAACTTTGTCTAAAATTTTATTTGTGAGACAGAAAATTCAAACATCATTTGAGGATAGAACATCTTGGGGCAAAGCTTGCTGGTTTTTGTTGGTTATTCTTGTATAAACTTTAGTATGTTTGATTTAAGTATGATAAGCAACAAATTATTAACACATCATTAGTTTTTAAATAATTTAATTTTCACTAATACGTAAATGATTCTTTATAAGTTCAATGCACTTGAGCTAGCAAACTAAATTTATACAGAATTGAAAGCATGTGGTAGAGTTCCAATTCATGGGTGGAACTCATGGTTTTTAATTTATGGCAAGTCAACTTGAATAGTGTTTGAGTTAGTTTCCATCTTCCCATCATCCCTTGCGTGTAGATTAATTTTAAATTAAAACTATTATAGTAGGGAGTATGACTGTGGTAGAAGACTAGTAGCTATTGAGGCTGAATATAAATGAAGGTGCTTAGTTGATGGTCCTTTAATATTAATTAATATGTATTAGTTTTATTTTTTGTTATTTTTGTTTATTTCAATTAATGTGTTGGACTGTGTAGCTTTGGGTCCAAGCCCACTAGTGTTTGTACTAGCCTATAAAAGGCTAAAACCCTAATGCAAGAGACACCAGAAAATTAATCCAAAGTTTTTTATCTTCTTTCTTAGTGTAGCTGTTACTGTTTCTTGCTTTGATTGAAGAAATTGATTTTTCCTCGTACCAGACTGGTGCTAACTTGAATGTGAGGAACAGGAAATCTGACAAGTATTTTTTATAAAAATATTTTGTCCAACAAAATATATTCTATGTACAAGTTTAATTATGACAGATAACTATGTACATATAGGTAAGCTGTATCTTTTTCAACAGCATGTTTGTAATATTAATTATAAAATTGGTTAGTCATGAGTTGAACTAATTAAGATATTGTGTCGAAAGAGGTGGTATGTGGTCATAATTTGTTTCAAGATGCCGGCCATGTATGGAATTTCCTTCTTAAAAGTCATTTGCTCTATGTATAAGTGGAGCCCAACAATTGGTATATTTAATTTTAAAGCACAAAATTATATGTTTTTTGCAATTTTCACATGGATGGAGGATAATAGGATATTATTAAAGCAAAGAATCAGTGTAACCAAAAAAAAAGCAAAGAATCAGTCATGTCATTATTGTATAATATCGTTATGGATCTATGGCAAAATGATTGAAAGGTTTATATAATTGAGGTCTATTAGTCATATTTTTAGTTAAAAAATTGAAAAAGTAAAAATTGAAATGGAACTTTTTGATAGTCACAAAGGGGTGTAGGGATGAAGATACCCTCTTGTCATTTGCTGTCTTCTTCAATTATTATAATTTACATACAAGTGATTTTAAAATAATATCAATTTGATAAGAGAATGAGACATCAAACATGTATAAATGGTGTGTGTCTGGGGTGTAGACATTCAAAGTGAGAAAGAAATAAAATAGAGAAAAGTAGTGGGCGTGATATATAATGTTAACTGATAAAAAGAGAAAGAGAAAGAGAAAGAGAAAAATGAAGTGTATGAGAAAATGATGAATTTTCACAAATACTTAACTTTTCTGTAACAAATTATGAATAACATGCATAGTAAGAATCATGATTTTGTTACGTTGGGTTAAAAATGTTCCATTCCCCTGAATAGTAAGAAGAAAGAGAATTTTGTTTTTCTCTGATGACTTTGAACCATTGAAGTTTGAAGTGATGATGAAAAGAAATTAGTGGCAATTGACAGTAGCAGCACTGACCTGAGTATCATATCCAAGTGGCAACTGTGAAATGAAACTATGAGCATTGGAGGCTTTGGCAGCTTCCACAACCTCTTGTTCTGTTGCATCCTCTCTTCCAAAAAGTATGTTCTCCTTAATGCTAGTTGCAAAAAGTGCAGGCTCTTGACTCACCAAACCCATCTGAGACCTCAACCATTTCAACTGCAACTTGTGAATAGCCACACCATCAAGCCTTATCTCTCCCCCAATAGGATCATAAAACCGCTGCAAAAGTGATATCACTGTTGATTTCCCTGACCCACTCCCTCCAACCAATGCCACTGTCTTCCCTGCTGGAACCTTCAAACACATGCCATTCAAAATCACACTCTCTGGCCTTGAAGGGTACACAAATTCAACATGATCAAATTCCACTTCCCCTGAAACTTTCTCCAGAATCTCCCCTTCCATGTTGTCTGAATCAATCTTGGGAACCCTCTTTATCACCTCCATTATGCGCTCTGCTGCAGTCTTCGCCTCTGAGAAGTACTTCACATTGGATAATCCAGAACCTAAAGACCTGTCACACAAAGCAAAAAAGAACCACAAAGTTTGAATCATTTGATGTTGAAATTGAAGGGAATGGAAGTATGAGATGAAGGGTATGTGTAATTACAATCCACCAAGTGCTATGGAGGCTCCAACTACAAACACAGTACCACCTTTAGCGCCATGGTACATGACCATTCTGCTACCGTAATAGGACATGAAAGACCAAATAGCAAAGACAAGACCATTGCTTCCTATGGCTAAGCCTTTAGCTAAGCCTTGTTTCAGCCCCAGTTTCACTGAGCCTTGTAGAGCTTCAGAGAAAGCATGTATGGTCTTGCTTTCCCCTGCAAAGGAATAAACAGTTCTGATGGAAGATATTGCTTGTTCTGCTATTGTACCGGCATGATTATACTCTATACTGATCTTTCTAGCCAAACTCATCAAAGTCCTCCCATACATTAAACCAGGGATCACAAGAACAACCATAAAAGGTAACCCCACAATGGCCAATCTCCATAGTAATGCAAAAGCCGCTATGTAGCTCCCAATAAACATAGACATATTCATCAAAAAATTTGGAACCTGTATAGTTTTCAAATTGGAAGAAATTAACTCTGTTAATGCCACATATTATGACTCAAAATCAAAATTGGAATCTAGATTCACGGCAGTCACGGGTTCCTGCAGTCAAGTTTTGCACAATTTCTGAAATCTATTTCACTTCCGGAAGTGAATATAGCTTCCCAAAGTTGTGCAAAACTTAGCCGTAACTGCAGGAACCCCTGACCGTAGTAAATCCAAATTTGAAAAAAAGTTAACCTTTTCACTAATAGCGTCTTGAATTACAAGGCTGTCACTAGATACGCTGGTGATGACCTCTGATGTGCTTGTGACATGTAAATCAAAGTATGCTACTTCCTGTCTGAGCACTGCTTTTAAATACCTGGCTCTCATTCTTGCAGCTTGTCTTTCACCTGTTCTTGTCCAACAATAACCCTCTGAATTTCCAATCAAAGTAAAGGTGTTAATTAATACTCAATTACTCATGGATCATGCTAATGAAAGAGGAGCAAAATCAAATTCATAGCAAAACTGAAACTCACCAAGGAAGCAAGCAACAAAAGAGCCACAAGCCAAATATAACAAGTTCACTGCATTCTGCATCACAAGCCAAACCAAATAAGCATGTTTGGAAATCCTTAAGCAATTAATTTCGGAGTCAAAATCAATTCTGGAAGAAACTTATATATAGCATGTTTGGATCAGCTTCTCTTCCATTAGAATCAATTTTGACACTCAGAAGTTACTTATAGTAGTTTCTCCCCAGAATTAGTTTTGGCTGTATAATCAATTCTATAAGTTTTTGCAAACATGCTAGTTAATAGCTTTTGAGTGCCAGAATTCACTCTGATGGAAGAGAAGAAGATCAAACATGTAGTATTAAGCGAGTGTTGAGTACTTGAGTTAGTGAGAAGAGAGAGAACCTCATTGATTTTATCGGTGAAAGTGTTGCTAGTGGTGGTGGAAGAACCGCCAATGTTGTTCATGATTTTGCTAGTGATTAACAGCACAAGAGGGGTGCCTATACCATCTCCAACGGCACCAAACAGACCCAAAACCATGAGAAACCAGTCTAGGCCATCAGCATGCATGAAAATAGACATGACAGAGCCATTCTGCTTCTTCTTCTTCTTTCTAACCATGGAAACAGCATTCTGATCCTCCCCACTACCCATTAATAGTAAGATTCTGTGACTGGCTTCTTCTGCTACCTTTTTAATTTGTTTCTTATGTGTGCTTGCTTCCAAAACCAGCTTTGTGGGCTTGTTGTTGAATGTTGCAACGTTATGATGGATTTAAATAGGAGTGAGAGAGTGATTCCTGATAGCATGTGGAGAGGCTTATTATAAGGAGAGTGGAGTGGCAAATACAGGGATGTGGAACCACATGTTTTTTTGACTTCATAATTAATAATGAATATCTAAAAGCGTCATTAATGACGATTTGGTAGTTGTACAAATTAATCCAAACACAAGGATGGAGAGAGGACTTTTTTTAAGGGCAATTATTTTTTCAATCAAAGACTGGAGTGATTAACATAACATTTTTTTAATTACATGTTTGGAGTGATCATATTTGGAGTTTTTACATGCAATCTCTCTTATGCAGAAGTCCCCTATGGTCTTTCATGCTTATGGTCTTTGATTTGGAATGTGATTGATCTGATTAACAGACAATGAGGTTGTTTGGTTCAAACCCTTAGAAAAAGAATGTTTATGGTAATTTTTTTGGCAGAATCAGGAGCGCAACAAGAAAAGGAGTTCCTATAGCATCAACAATTTATAGGTGGTTGATGCTATAGGCTCTAGTTTTGTTCCGATGTAGCAGGCTGCTGCGCTCTGGCAACAACAAAAAAAAAGTTCAATTATAGGCGATAAATTAAAGTTTTGATCTGAATTTATCTCAGCTAAGTATCTATATAGTTTGAAGTGAGCCATAACAACGTGAAAAAGAAATGACAGAAACAAAATTCAACATAACAATGATATGTGACATGAAATGGTTCATTCTCGACAAACTTTAATCGCTTGCACAAATTAAGTATAGACAAAGAAAGGAGATTATAATTTTCTTCTCTCTATATTATGGTTTGTTTTCAAATTTCATGAGGCTTTATATAATCATCCTTAGTTGCATGGTACTGATGTAAACTTATCACTTAGGTACTGGCTTAAAGGGTGGACCTAGCTACTTAAGCAAGTTTAGAGCACCATATATGGACCAAGAATCTTAAAAGGTGTGATTGATAATGCATATCTTTGTAAAGTAATATCCTTAAGTTCAAAGGGTATGCTCATTATGATGGGGCAACAAAGGCCATGGTTGCAGTGCAGCTCTTCGGTTTTTTTTGCACAATAAATTTCTTAATTTTGTTTCAGAGAACTTTTTGGTTATATCCTTCTATAAGATAAGTGATGGACTAATCCCAAATACTCTTAGAGCATCCCTATAGCTAGTTGCTTATCACAAAGTAATAGCAACCCACCACATCGTTGGAGAGCAATCTTAATTTGCCATGTCATACTTAGTTGCTTTGGTCGGGCACATTTTTAATTTTTGTGATAAATAAATTAATATAATAGAGTAAATTAATAAAATATAAAGTGTAAGGTAGATTGCGTGTGGCCATGCAGCCGGTAGTAATATGGGTCGGATCCGCTGAACCAACCCGCCCCGCAACATATTTAGATGGGTTGGGTTCGGGGTATTGAACTCATTTAACAGGTTGAGGGTGGGTCGAGTCGGGATGTGTCTTTTTTCTTGCAATTTGGTTTTTCTAAAAAATCATATGGTCTCATACTTCAAAATTTTTAACTGGCCCATATTATATTCTTAGTTCACGATGTACAATTTGAACCTCTTAAATCTCGTGTTGTCTACACGTCCTGGAGTTTCAGTTTAAAGAAACGTTTTTTGTGCAATATTTCTAATTATATAAATGGAAGTTTTTTGTGCTTTGCCTTCAAATTCTTATTCTTTTTGTATTTGTGTCAAAGTTAATCAATATCACGAAGCCACATGGGTTAATAAAATAATATGCATGATATTAAAAGTCTTATAATATTTTGAAGTGGTTGGATTATTTTTGTTTAATTTGTTATTACTGTGGTAGCATTGAGAATTAGGTGTTAGCTTACATTTGTCAATTTCTTACATTTTTCTCCCTGTACAACTTTTTTTTTATTTCACTGTATTCTTTAAGCGGGCTAATAAGTGTCATTTTTACGTATATTTGGATATTACTTTAGGCACTTATATGACTTGTGTGCTTCAACTTATTTCATTTTAATCACCGATTCATTAGCTTAGTAATTATTTAGGTTTGAAAATTTCAATTCTAATCCCAACTTTTTGATGCAGGAAGTTCAAAGTTGTCTGAGCAAAATTGTAACACCTCATTTGTTAATCGTTGGATCAAGATAAAATTTGGATATATGGTTCATAACTCATGGAACTTTAATTTGAAGGGTTGGATTGGGAAAAGATGTAAGTTTTGGTGAGAAAATGAAGTTTTTGAAGTGTTCAAGCTGTCGAGCGACCTCAGACCGTTGGGCACCTAGACTGCTATGTTTCACTATAAAAGCTATTTTTTTAGAAGATTGAATAACCCATCACTTGGGGAAAGAGAGAAACACTTTAGAGACAAGAGAAGAAGCTTAGGAGGCTTGGATGCTGGATTCGACGGCGAGACATCATAGAGTCTTCGGCTATTCCTCCTCCTCCTCCTCCTTCATGTTTGTAAAGCTATCCATGAAAATGGATAGCTAATCTCTCTTTTGTTGGAATTTGATGTAATTGTATGATACTTATGTTTTCTATTTGATTCTCTTCAATATAAAGCATGTTCCTTTGCAATGATTTAGTGGTTTCCTCTTGATCTTCATGTTATATCTTAGATTGATCACCTAGGGTAGTTTGCTTGATTCGACTTGTGAGCGAAAGTTACAACATTTTGAGTCCGAACTAGAGTAAATCACCTGATAATCCTAATTTCTAGACTTAGAGTTAGGTTTTTTAGTCACTTAAACACCTAAACTTCATGATAATTATCTTTCTTAATCATGTGAGATATCGATGTTTAGGATTAGAGAGTTATTGCTTTCCACTCATGCGAGACAGCGATGAAGTAGGTTCCTACCCACCTAACTCGGGGTGACTTGCCCGACTCCGCGTCTTTAGGGTCATTTTTTGGGTTTTAGCCTCATTTTAGGGTTTTGAGCTGATTTTAGGATTTTGGATCAATTTAAGATTCCAGATTGGGTTTTGGGTCAATTTAAGAGTCCAAGTCGGGTTTATGGCCGATTTTAGGGTCTAAGTTGATTTTAGGATTTTTGTTTGATTCTTGTTCAAAATAAACTATTTGTTTGGTTCAATTTCAATTTTATCCACATATTAAAAATAAATAAATAAATAGTGTAGTCTTTCTTTTATAAACCAAAATAACATAAATTTGAAATTATAGCAGGTTTTAGAACCTCTTTTTAACCATAACCTGTTTTTAAAACTTTGTAACTATAACCACTTTTTTAAATGTGGATTGGATTTTAAAACTAAATTATAAAATTAGTTATAAAATGAACATGGTTTCGATTTTGAAATAAAAAAATGATGAGCACCATTGTCGTGCATAAGTCGGAAACATTTGGTGCATTCAATTGGTGGGGGGCACATATTTTGGTGGCAGCTTGCCGCAGACAGTGGTAAGTGGAGTTAATAGGATTTTAGGTGGTACATTTACTTTCTTATTAACTGCTTAATTTTTACGGTATAATATTTAATATCTGAACCGATATAATTTAAAAAATATTTCTTCAAATCTTATGTGCATCTCCGTGCGCTGCTGTATCTTTTAAAAGAGTTACTTATGTTATTTACCTTCGACCGGGACGAGATGATATAGAAAGATTTATAATGGATCAGTTTATTTGTGTAAATAAGACTAAGGTGTACTCCTATTTAACTCTTATATATAATGAGAAGTAGAAGTAAATATTATCTTTCAAGACATTTTAAATGTATTATTTTCTATATGATGTAGAGCAATACCTGACGTTATTTTACGACAGTACTTCAAGATAATTTTTATTTTTTTTGTTACATAAGGAAGGATACTTAAAAACAATTTATTCAAGTATGACGTATTTGCATGCGATATGGATAGTTATATATAGCTATGCAATGATGATATTGAAGCCAAGTCATGCATGCATGAATGTGATGCTCTAGAAATGATGCTAAATTAAAACCGACCATTAAAATTATACATATACTAACAAGTAATCAACTTCAGTTTCAAAAAAAAAAAAAAAGTAATCAACTTCAACTATTATATATATATATATAGTATTATACTCAAATATATATTTTATAAAATATACTGCATACAAAATAGTTAAGATAATGATAATTAAAATGAAAAATGAAATAAAGTGTTTGTAATTTTTAACTTTAAATTTTATAAAAATAATTTAATTATTGAATTATTATTTTATGATAACTTATAATTTTATTATATTTAATGATGTTGAACTTTGAGTATTTAATAAACTAATAAGGAGAAGGGTGCGATCATATCAGCACTAATACACTAAATTTCATCAGAACTTCATAGTGAAGCGTGCTTAGGTGAGAGTAATACTAGGATGAGTGGTCTCATGGAAAGTCCTATTTTGCACCCCTTTTTCCTCTTTTGTTTTTCTAAAAAAAATAATAATAAGGAGAATAAAACCGGTTTCGGCCGGCTCAAATGGCCATGAGGCCCAATAGCATCTCAGCCAGTCTGAAGGTTTCACAATTAAGTGAACATCATATAATTGGTTGACTGAGATGACTAAGACAAAGAACATCTCCTCCAGAGCGCGACCGAGCGGACGAAGTTGGCTTGATTAATACGACATCACAAGGTTATCCGAAAATCACCATCATCTCTGAGGTCTATCACTGAGACTTCAAAGAGACCTTACTTCACAAGGAAAGAACGATCACGATGTCTATAAATACATGTTTGGTTGTTCATTTACCAGCACTATTCATTTTGCTAACTCATTGTTCTTCTATGACTATGAGATTCTTTCTTTATGCCCTCATACTCACTTGAGTGTTAGAGTACCTTTGCAAGTTTCTTCCCCCTTGTCAGCACATCACCACCATGCTAGAAGTTTTTCAAGACCTTGCACTACCACGAAAGATTCCGAGCCTCTTCCCACTCAAATTCTGAAAGAATATTTGGCGCTGTATGTGGGAAAGAAAAACCATACTATTTTTCTAATTGTGGGATTAGAATGCAACTTTAATTCAGCAAAAAAATAAAATTTTAAACCAAATCTCACTCATTTTAATTTACATGTACCTAGAACTTATTTAACCGTTTAACAATTAACATAATGAATAGTTCTATTATTTGATTAAGACCATTAATCTCAAATGTTGATAAATATATGACTAGAAAATAAAGGTAATCAGTTTGGTTTCCTTTATCCACAGTAGAAAGATAAAGATGATAAATGAATGAAATCAGTTCATTAAGTTGCCATGCTGCTAAAAAGATTAGCTTTGCTATGCTAATTGAGAATTGATTCATCAATGTGATTGTGACTAGACAACCACAATTGGATGTACGAAAACAAACGGACACTTCTCCAAAGTGTTGTTAATAAGATTTGAAATCACTACCATGAGAGTCTCCTTTATGGATAGGAGTTGTATGTTTGAGCATAATGATCATGGCTCGGTGAAAGGAAACTGTTCTATATTGGAGGAGAGTGCTATGATCCCATTCTACTTCAGGTACCTCTCTTCAAGAAGTGATAAAAAGACTCATTTTAGCACTATTTTTTTTTAAGTAGGTATTGGTGCCATTTCTCTACCTTGAATTTATTACAATTTTAAATTAAAAGTTACTAAATTGTTCATTAAACTTATATAAAAAATACTACAAGAAATCAAAGAAAGATTATTGCCAACAAGGTGTTGGTCTAATAACAGACAAACTAGATTCTCGTAAAAGTGAGGTCACAAGATTTGAATTCCAAGAAAATTATTTATTGGAAGAAACTTCCACCATTTCCTAAACATGTTAATGTCAAAGAAAGAAAAGGAAAAGGAGGATTAAAGCCACCGTCTATGGTGTTGCAATGTTATTGCCATTCGAAGACGAATATGACTTCCTTACAAATTATATTTAATATTATAAGGGCTTAATTGCATTTTTGACCCTTATTTAGTGTGATGGTGCGATTTAACTTTTTGATATTTAAAATGAGTGATTTTATTTCACAAATTTTTAATTTGTGAAAATTAGGTCTTTCCGTCATATTGTCATCTAATTGTTAGCAAAATAAACCTATGCAGCGCTCATTAATGACGTGGATTTGACACTTTTGCCGGTTGGATACCACTTCATTAAATAAATAAAAATAAATAAATTAAACATAATTAAAAGAAGGTTGTTGTTTTTACAAGTAAAAAAATTCCCAAAAACATATCATCACCCCCACCAAAAAATCCCAAAACTCTGGAGAACAAGGCACCAACCAAACCACCCCTCTTCGAATGAACCACTGTTCCAAATCACCGGTTCTTCCTCTCATTCCACCCTCACCTCTCTTCTCTCCGAATCAACTACTATGGCTGACAAGCTCTTGGAGTTGCTGCAACCTTCAAAGAAAATTTGATTTTCTGGATCTCTAACGGCGGTGGTGCTCCAAGGTTGGGGGTACTGGTTAAGGAGATGGTGTCGTGGTGGTGCATCCACGATTAGGGGTTCTCTCTTGGAGAGCCAGACAAGACTCTGATCTGAGGTGGTGGTGTCAAGCACACACTTTTGGAAATGTGAGACTCAAACCTAGATCCTAACAACCAGATGTGCCAACCCAATGCTAATGAGTGATGATGATTCGTCTTTAAAATGCACTAAATTGCATTATAATATAATAATGTTCTTTCTTTCACTTTTTCTGCCATATATCATTATTAATATTATATGTGTACCATTAAACAAACGCGTGGATTAAATAATATAAAATTATTCTAGTTCCCGCAAATATTTAAACGATTATAAATCTTTAACTTTTTAAAGAATCTTTTATCAATGGTTGTGAATGACCGATTTTTCTCAATCTTAGTTTCGAGTTTAAGCTCTATAAAAGTAAATGTGTTTAATAATTGATAAGTAGAAATTTATTGCGCATAAAAGTTTTAGCCGATGAAAACATAATTGTGTTGATAGGTGGATACATGTGTATCTCACGTACTTTCATGATTTGTGTTGAAGTGGCATATCAAAGCTTTATTGTTTTTTTTTTTTTAACTGAAAAGCTTTATTGTTAGTTGTTAAAGATTTTTGTATCGCAAAAAAGTACATTTGGATAAAGAAATGAAGTCCCACGATACAGACTTTTAGGCAGTTCATGGAACATGTTGGCACGGATTTATCTTGATTTTTACCCGCCCTAAATATTGATATGGTCAGTTTCTAAACCCGAACCCGTTCCTAAATTCGGAGAGACCCGATGAGGTGCGGGTTTAACACAAACCCGACCGCAAAAGGACGGGTCCGGGTTGGCCCGAAGGACAAATTGAATATCAATTTCAAATCTCACCAAAGAATTATAAAAACGTACCATTTTGTAAAAAGACTAATTTCCATCCTATAAATGAATTATGGAAGACTATATAGAATTGAAGTTTTTCACAAATTATATTCACTTGAAATCAGACTATAAATGAAGATATACAAAACCATGTTTTGAAGTTAGTGTGTAAATAGTGTTTGTGGGACGGGTTAGGACGGGTTGAACTTGACTTTCACCCGGCCCTAAATTTTGACCGGGTTCAATTTTTAAACCCGAACTCGTCCCTAAACCCGAAGAAACCCAAAGAGATGCGAGTTTAAGGAACATGGGTTGGGACAGGTCAAGGGACAGGGCTGGGTCTTGTACACCCCTAAGACACCCCATGTCCTTACATGCTTGTAATTAGATGATAAATAAATATTTCAATGTTAAGAATTTATATTAATTTAATATTATTTCTCTTTACATAAATATTAAATTGAAGTATTTTTAAGATCTATCAACTTTATAAAATGAAATATAAACTCAAAAAATTTATATGAGAAAATTCATTTCCACTGAGGTTTAGTAAATTTAGTGTGTTTAATTTGAATAAATTTTAGAAGAATTGATTTCGGATAGATTATATTCTAGTAAAATTATGTATTTTAAATTAGAGTTCTTTTTTTTAACAGAGAATTAGAGTTAAAATGATGTGATCTATATTTAGATATATTTATAAGAAAATGATTTTTGTGGAGTAATGTTATGAAATCCAACTGTAAAATTTAAGAATTGGTTTTGTTTAACAGAGATGCTAGTACTCTCTATAGCTTCTAGTAGAATTGATTTTAGAGTTAAATCAGTTCTCTAAAATAACTCCCAAATATTTACATTGTTATCCATAGGGGCGTTCATTGACTGGTTGAAACGAGTTTGTCTTGTCTTTTTACTCGGCCCTAAATATTGATAGGGTCAGCTTTTAAATCATAACCCGTCCCTAGACTTGGAGAGACTCGATGAGGTGCAGGTTTAACATAGACCCGACCATAAGAGGACGAGTTCGGGTTGACCCGAAGGACAATTGAATGTCATTTTCAAATCGCACGAAAGAAATTATAAATACTATCATTTCATAAAAAAAACTGGCTTCTAATCCTATCAATAAATATAATTAAGAAGAAACTACATAAAATTGATGTTTTTCATAAAAATATATTAAATTGAGCAAAGAATACAAACTTTATTTACTTAAACCCTGACTATTAATGAAAATATATAAAAGTATGTTTTGAATCAATAATTAATAGAATATACAATTTTGAATAGCCAGGGTTCAAACATCCAATAAATTTTTAAAGTGAAAGGAATATGTCAACTTAGTGGCAGATAAAACATCCACGAATCATTCATCTATCTGGTGGCAGTTGGAGAAAACTGATGCTAGAAAGCTTAATGGAGCCAAATTTTCTGAAAACTTCAGAACCGCTGCTAGTAATTTAGAAACAGTTATAATTGCCGCTAAATGCCAGCCGTAGCACCCGCTAAATGCCAACCGTAACCGCCGCTAATCCTCTGTTTTGTTGTATGTCGCCACACATGCATTACCAACAACACCAAATTTATGGGTTCTCAAATGTCCAAAAGGACAAACTCACAAGGATCATAACCCATTAGAGGTGGGACAAGTAAGCATGGTCTATTTATGCAAGGGTTCTCAAATTTGAATGGACTATTTTTACAAGGGTAATATGCACCCCATTTTTGTTGTTTTTTGGCAACTGTGGGTGGTGGTTATAGAATGATAGTTCCTTAGTGGGGTATTTGTAGGTTGATTGATCTTGATGCAGCTTTACTTTTTAAAAGGAACTTCTCAATATGTGAGGGAACTGTTTGTCTGGATTCGGTATGCAGCTATTAGTGGAACTTTATTGTAGATGAGAAATTCTCAAATGCAAATTTAATGGAATCAAATGAAAGACATTGAAATAACTACCTTTTAAAAAAAAGTTAGATAAATATATATTGATAGTGTAAATATGTTTTGCATAGACATCATATTTCATCATTGTTCCACGTTATAATCAAATTAAAAAATTAAAAATGATAAGATATAGTGAGATAAAATTCAATATTTTGTAACCAAAAGAAAATTCAATATTTGTGTAAGACTATTTACATTGTGACTTTTTTTTTTAATACATGTATTTCCACTAAAGGTAATTTTGTTCGGGTCCGAATTAGTGATCCATATCATTATAGAACTTGTTCTGTTTAATCCTCTTAATTGATAGAAAAAGCACAATTGTATTAGATGGAATAGAATATGTTTTATTAAGTTCCACTTCATTATAGATTAAATTTTAAAATCTTCAAAGTTGATATGTTTCTTCCTCCATAGAAAGAGTTGACAGAGTACCTCTAATCTTGGTCTGGTGGATGTAGGTTGAGTGTTGAGTAAGGAATATCCACGGCGGAGTATGATGGGATGTTCCTGCAAAAGACACCCCAACGTTCAAGTCAGCTTTTAAATCAAAGAAAAAAACTCAATGTCTTAGGAGGTGCAATTGAAGCACTTAACCATAGTGAAACCATCTGAGTCAATGACTGTGCTTGAGCAGACTTGGTGTGTCATTAATTGTGTCGACTAT
Organism: Acmispon strigosus; assembly: GCA_030819835.1. Lineage (NCBI taxonomy): Eukaryota > Viridiplantae > Streptophyta > Magnoliopsida > Fabales > Fabaceae > Acmispon > Acmispon strigosus. Next base: position 52,203,936 of record JAUAMA010000001.1, read on the forward strand.
GTTTTGTGATCAACTGACTTCTTAGCTTAAATGAGATATACAAGTTTCAATTTGGTCATTTTGACTGACTAACACATACAACATTCACTCAATTTTGAGTTCTTTTAGGGCCATTTGAGCCAACCAAAAAAGAATATCTTTTATCAATCCAACTATACATATTTGAAGCTTTAATTTCTATTGAGGTAACATATTAATCAATAATACAGAATAAAGAGTCCATTCATTACACCTTGGAATTTATCATACTTGAGACATGGTTCTCAATTCCAAATCTAGTCTTGTCCCATTCTTTGTGACTCAAAGAAGCCCCTTTAATTTCCCTGTGTTCCCCATAAGCACTTGAATCTTTTGCAACACGATGTTGAGTTGAGAGCCCATATTTAGCTGTTCTCAGAAGAGCACTACCACAGAACACAAATAGCAAACATCCTTGTGTTCATTGTCAAAGCGACCCATATCTTCAAAGTCACAGATGCTATTGCTAAGCAACTTCTGTACTATCCTTTCTCTCCTTTTCTAACTAACTATATATGCTTTTCTTATTATATCAATTTTTTCGTCTTTAATAGGAAAGGCAACTGTCATGCCTGTACTGTACAAATTAATGATACAAAAATGATTTCGTAAACACACTTACAGTAGGGCCCACACATTTTTGCGAAAAAATTTAGAGGCGGTCATTTTGCGGTAATTTAAAACCCTCACAAAGTAATCACCTGTGATTTTTTCTTCAAAAATGATCATATCAAACTTTTCCTGTGAAATCTTTGTAAGTAAAGTTTGTGAGAAAGTTCAAAGCAAAATCCACAAAAAACGAGTATCGAGAGCCCCACCACGGTTGAATTGTGTATTTGGAGCGACCCTTAATGATAGTTGCGGAACTTTTCTCCTATGTTCCAATTAGGGTGTGGATGATGTATATAGTAGAATTTAGGTTACACATAATTAGTTATGATTGATTATACAAACTTATTTAATCATTATATTTTTAATTTATGTGGGACCTTTTAACGGTATATTTATAAAAAAACGGTATATTTATAAAAAATTAATCAAAATAATTAGCTGAAAATAGTCTATATGAATTCATATTTTTCATAAATTATGAGAGATGTAACTGCAAGAATCATAAAAACGATAACAAATTAGTTTAAGAAACCTGTGATAGCATTTATTATATGCTATAACGTGGCTTGATGAAAATTGTGGAGAAAGAACCGTTTGTGGTAGGAATCACAATGAGTCTTGGACTACTGGATCCTCGCAAAAATTATTATTATTATTATTATTATTATTATTATTATTATTATTATTATTATTATTATTATTATTATTCACACATTTATATTAACAGACTTAAAATTATAATGTTCTAACTTACTCTTTTTAAAAAGTAAGTGAGTAATTGTGTTTAAATATTATATATTACAAATTTACTTTTACCTATTTTAAAATAAGTTAGTAACCTATAATTTTAGGATAATATTAAAAATGTAAAATTATAAATTTAAATTTATAACTTACTTCTTTTTAAAAAAAATTATGTATAGTTGAATGATTTTACTTATTAAGTATTTGGATGATCTCTTGTATTTTTAATTAATAATTTTTTTTTATAGTAGTAGTTATATTTTGTTTACTAAATTGCGGGTCATGAGTATGAGTACGAGCATATAGGTACTCAAAGGGTATGAGGACATATATTTAAATTGCTACTCATGCGGGTATAAGACAGATATGAGTACTTTCTAAAAATGCGGGTATGGGGGTGGGTACTATAATACCCTACCGAAACCTACCCCTTGTAATCCCTAGTTTGTGGTTAAGAAATATTACAGAGAGAGAGAGAAAGGAAGAGAGAGAGGCTTGTGATAAATCTAAGCTTTGACTAGGGCTATCCATTGGGCGGTCACGGTCGGTTTCAGACCGACGACGTTAGTTTTGTCGAGTGGAAAACACTAGACAACCAGGCCTGCCGCCGACCGTTCAGAGGCTCCGATTTCATCCGGTGGTGTTTCGGATCGGCCGGTTAGCATCCATAAAATTAAAAAAAAAATAAGAAGTTGATTTCCAGTAAACTTCTAGGAAAATACAAACAAAACATAACTGAGGGTAAATTTTATACAACCATTAACCAAAAAATAAAGTCTTCTCCGAAGATAATTTATAAAAAGAACAGAAAAAATATGGAAGAAACCCTAATCCAAGTGCAACAGACTTCGTTCAATGGACAACCACTACAAGAAAACATGAAATTACTAATGGTTTATTACCGACACTGAAAAATCATCGTTAATTTTGGTAATTACAGACGGTCAGACCGTCGCTAACGACTGAAATTACCGATGATTTTTCTACTTTTTATTAAATGTTTTAACGTAAGAATCATTGTAAGCATTGGCCAAGAGTTTTATCTCCTCATCATAATTTGCATCCTTTGCATTCATCTAATGGTTGTCTAGCCTCTGGTTTATGGCATCCACTTTATTTGCTAATTTTTTATTTGATGCTAATATTTTCTCATAAACTTGGACTTCATTGACGCTTCTTCTTGCATTTCTATCACTGCTTGAATGAGCAGCCCGTTGAGCCAAATTATTAATGATCTATAGGCTTCATGTGTGGGTAGAAGATCAAAAGTTCCTCCTCTACCTGCAAGATCGAGCTTATCCCTGGAGTAATAATTTAGAGCTGCATAAAACCTATCAACCTGTTTAGATTCTTTAAGATTGTGACCTGGACACTGCCTAAGCAATCCTTTAAATCTTTCTCATACTTCATGTAAGTTCTCCTAATCCATTTGAAAAAAAGAATTAATGTCTTACTTCAGTCTCCTCATGCGAGAAGTAGGAAAGAATTTTCTATAAACTTCTTTGCCAGATCATCCCAAGAAGTGATACTCCGTCGAGGTTGGGTTCTCAACCATTCAAAAGCAGCACCCCTTATAGAAAATGGAAAAAGTAAGAGTCTGATGGAGTCTAGACTCACATATTCAGTCCTCATTAGAGTTCACTGCATAGTGAAACAATCCATGTGAGTGTATGGATCCTCAAGTGCAGTCACACTAAACTGGCTTTGCTCCACCAAATGCATGTAGTGCAGTGGTATGTTGAAACCAACAGGCATATCTGTGGGAGGGATAATGCTTGGCTCAAACTCATAGTTGATTTGAGGTGCATTGATTTCACTCAAAGATCGCCCTGCATCACGTTCAGCTTGCTCCCGACGCTCCTACTCTTTCTGAGCTTGAACAACAACTTTCACCCTCTCATCATATTCAGCACAGAGCCGGGCCTTGAACTGCGCCCATGATTCCTTAGCCATGGCAACTGCGAATTTATCCTTCTTCATTTTAGCACGGTTCTTACGAGCAGTCGCTTCGATCTCCGGGTCAAACAGTAGTAAATTCGGTTTAACTGTGCCTCACATACACTAGAAAAAAGGTTAAAAGCACCAGGGAAAATAAAACTAAAATAAGAAATATAACTAAATCAATTCCACAAAAGTAAACTAAAGCACAATCCCCGACAACGGCGCCAAAAACTTGATGTGCCAAACTACAAGTGTAAGTTTTGCCCGAGGTTTTAATTTATCGATCCTCAGGGATTGTGGTAGTCTACTCTTATTTCAATGATTAATTAGAATGGTAGCAATTGTAGCAATAATTCAGAAAAAGCAAAAGAGATAAAAAATCTTTGAGAAATCAGATGTGAGAAATGCACTGGAGTTTCGATTTCATTAGTTAATCCTATGGATTTACCTACTCTAGATAATATATAAGTTGAATTCACTCTTCTACAGTTCTCTACCTAAGTGTTTACCTGCTGCTTTCGCACGTTCAGACATCCCTTCTATTTAACAAGTGATAGTAAATTTCTCCCTATCCAATCCTTATTAATTAAAGATTAAGTTCTTAAGTTTAGGCTAACACAAATAATTCGTTGCCCTATGTCTAGTGAGTACAGACCCTTATTCAGTTCCCTTTAACTTATCAACCTTTCAGTATGCCCAAGCAAAACAATATATCCGACGTGCACTCGGAATTCAATTAAACAAGAAAAGAAATGCGTAGAAGAAATAAATCACTTATATATTAACTAAAGCATCTCAATCCATAATCATAACTAAACCCATCTCCCCCAGTACAAGGGAGATTAGTTAAACATAATCATAGCATAAAAACAGGAGTCTAATGAATAAAGCATAAAAATAATCAAGAACCTGGAAGAGACTTGAAAACCTAATACTCTCCTCAAAGTATCTCCCAAAACGAGTTCCAATAGCCAAAGATATCACAAAATAGGTCAAAAATGAGATTAAATAGGGTTCTGGGCGGTTATGGCCGAACTCACGCGAAAATCGACCAGGCCCGCGCGAAAACTCGCGCGCCCGGCCCTGCTGACGGACCACGTGTGCGATTGAGCGGCGCCTGCACTCACACGTGCGTGAACCCGCGTGGCTTCTTCCTTATGGCCGACCGTTCGCGCGAACCGCGCGGTAATTTCTTGAGAGCACTTGGCTCGCGCGAATCGCGTGGTCTGGTCCCGATCGGCTGCCTGTTCGCGCACGCAGCTCCAGCCCTTGTTGAGCGCGGCCGCGTGTCTCCTGCGAGTCCCGTCTCCAAATTTTCCTTTTTTCTCCTATTTTATCCATTTTTGGCATTATTTCCACCTAGAAAAAGATAAATAACATAAATAAGATAACAAGAAAATAAAACAACTTAATTAACTCAAAATAAGAACCTAAATCCTAACAAATTAAGATAAAAACTAGTAAATATGATTAAGATAGCAAAATGCATGAAATGACATAAAAATGTCCTAAAATTACCCAAATAGCCTAAATAATATATAAAACTTTATGATAGATATATAGAAAAATAGCCTTAAATATCGGGTTATCAATGGTTGAGGAGGAAAAGGAAGTGTGGGTTGAAGAAGGGATGAGAATAGGAATTGGATATGGTGGTGGTTTTTGGGTTCGGTGATTGATGGAGGAGTTAAAGATGGTGGTGATTTCAGAAAAAAGGTGATGGCAGCGACGGCGGATCTGGCTTCAGGTGAAGGGAGGAGCGACGACAATGGTTCCAAGAGGAGGTTGTTGGGGCAAAGTGGAGAAGAAAAGAGATGAGATGGGGGCCTAAGTCATGGTGGCAGGAGGGTTTCGCCGTCGGGTGTGGGTGGGCAAGTAGGAAGATAGGAGAAAAGAAAGGGAGGTTGGGCTAGGGTTTTCTCAAGGTGTGTGACGGCTACTAGTGAGAGTGAGGAGTTACTAAGAGTTAAAAATGAACGAGTTTGATTATGGATTGGGTCTGTGCAAAATTTTTTTTGTTATAGTTACTTCGGTCGGGCTCCAGCCCAAACTAAAATCGACCGCCCTAAACCAGCTGAAGTCATTTTTTCCAACTGCCCAAAATCGCACCCGAACCGACCCAACCAAGTGACAAAAAAGTCCAGTTAGATTGGTTTGGGGCCTAGCCGGTTCACCTTAGACACCCCTAGCTCTGACAAAAGTTGGGAAAATGACACATTACTTGGTACAAGCTGAGTTGTATGTTGCATAATTTATTTTAATTTGTGATTCGAATGAAATTAAGGTATGTGAGAATATCACGACAATGAAATGGTTTGGAATAACGAATATATTGTAACCAAAAAGATATATAGAATATATATTGGGAATAGCTTTTGAATAATGTCATTTTTTCTAAGTTTAATGAAACTTTTCATCAATTAAAACCTTTTAAGTACAAAATAAGCTACTAACATGTGGTTGGTACGTGGTTCTTCTTAAATAATGACTTTACTTTGAATTTTGTGTATGGAAAAAAAAAAACTTTCACACGTTAAAAGAGTTAGTTTCACCTCATCAGGATATGAATGTTTCTGACTTAAATAGAACTGTTTTCCTCGAAAGAGTTACGAGTATCCAATTTTACTATCATTATATGTTTTCAACTCTTTATTTTTATTCAAGATTTTTAAATTTCTTAAACTTGTTGCATCTTGCAAGTTGAATACTGGATCTTCTGCTTCTATAAGTTACATTGTTGATAAGTTTTTATTTTTAAACTAAAGTTCAAGTTCTTGTTTTCGAATTATTAATAATCAAACACTAAACTTAAAGTCACAGATTGATGAATATATAAGGTATAAGGAGAATTTAATAGTTAATACAGCTGCATGCTGTTCACGTTCTTAATTTTCATGTAATTTAAAAGTTGTATATTTTCGAAACGTACTTGTGAAGGGATCACCTTGGGTTGGGAGATATGGCACTGGCTGAAGCAGATTCACATTGAAAATGTACACATCGCTTAAGTCGTTGGTTCATTTTCATTGACTGAGAATCTGAGTTGTTCCGTAACCAAATTCAATAATCGTTGGCCTAATTCATCACCACACGAAACTATGAGATTGCAACAACCAAGAGCTATGTTTCTTTTATTATTTTTATTTTGTGCTATGTTTCTTCATAGCAACATCAAATCATGTCGACATTTCTTTGCACAACAATTTCTTTGCATATATTCATTCCTCCTCCTCCTCAAGTTTATATGAGTGGTTGTCACGGTCAAATTTTTTTCTTAAAATAATAAATTTACACTGTTTTCTTCGCATGCTATAGTCATAGCAAGTTCAACTCAAGTTTAAGTTTAGAAATCAGATCTGAGCCTTTTTTTAATGTAATACCTAACTCATTTTTAACTTAAACCTACTTTTGCTCCTGATTATTAAGTTCTTTATTTAAATAACTCCCTTCCTACGTGTAAAGATGTCCAAAATGTGAGAGTCAACTTGTCTCACTTATCTTTGTGGGAGGGGTGTCAAATTAGGGTGTCAAATTAGGGTAATAGAGTGTTCTCATATTGACAAGAGAGGCAACACAAAAAGTCGGAGAGAAGAGGACACAAGTCATTCCCACTTAGGCGTGGCAAAATGGGCTTGGCCTGCTGGGTCAGCCCGTTTGGCCCGTCTTTTTTGGTAGGTTGGGTTGAAACTTTTAACTCAAATATTAAAAGTGGGTAAGCCCAACCCAACTCACATTTTGATGGGTCAATGGCGGGTTGACCCGTCCTGCCCCGCCAACCCATATTCCTGCCCCTAATGTTGATGAATATTTCAAAGTTGATGATGATAGTGGCAATGGAAAAACACATGCATCTTCTTCCAAGAGAGTATCTAATGTTTCGAATTAAGACCGTTACAACTTAAAAGTTTTGAACTAAGGCTTCGTTTGGCCCAACTTTTTTCTGACTTAAAAGCTACTTTTAAGTTAAAGTTAAAAATAAGAGCTTTTAAAAAGAAGAAGAAGTTGTTTGTCAGTTTTCAGTTTTTTATAACTTAAAAAGCTACTTTTAAGTTAAAAGTTGTTTGGTAAAACTGTTTTAAAAAAGTTTCATATATGGCGGCGGCGGGGTCGGTGGCGTGGGGGGCGGCGGTGGCGTGAGGGGGCGGTGGCGGCGGCGGCGTGGGGGGCGGCAACAGTGGGGTGGGCGGTGGCGGCAGCGTGGGGGCGGGGGCGGTGGCGGCGGTGGTGGTGGCAGCGGGGCCGGCGACGGTGGGGTGGGTGGTGGTGGTCATAATAATAATAAGTTACTTTTAAGTGAAAAGCTCCTCTCTCTAACTTTTTCTAAAAAGTTACTTATTTCTATTTTATTTATAAAAATAAGTTACTTAAAAGCTACTGAACTTTTTCAACAAATGTGTTTGGCCCTACTTTAGCTTAAAAGTAACTTAAAAGTCATAAAAAAGCCGGGCCAAACACTACCTAAGACTATCTTATTGTGAAATTGTTGCACTTTGATTTGTGTTTTTGTTGTTTTAAATGACATTTATGAGTTGTGTTGATTGTGAATTTTTGCAACTTGTGAGTTGGTTATGAATTTGTGGTTTTATTCTTAGTGTAATTGTGGAATTGATCCTTAGTGTGGAATTCCGTTGAGATTTTAAGACGCATCAAAACTCAATGACAAGACTGACATAAAACAAAGAAATAGGGAGCAACCTGATAAATGCCAATTTGCTACTACTTTTCATATATTTTTCATGGCATTTATCAGTGTTTCTCATTATAAAATGCCCTTTCCTTGTAGAGTTTCTGGTTAAATAGAAGAGTAAAGTGATTTTAAGCTTTTAAATATGTTTCTTGTGCTTTTGATGTGTTCTTCATGTGTTACAGGACCCAAAGGTGGCAAAGAACTGGAGAAGATTTAAAGAAACCATGAATCTGGGCGCTAAGCCCCACTGCAGGGCGCTAAGCACCCAGAAACAGACCCTGAGGAGCGCCCGGGGCGCTAGGCGCCATCAAAAGGGCGCTGGGCGGCCAGCATAAGGCCAGAAGGTAACACGGGCCGCTGAGCGCTTCACTAAGCGGCTCAGCGCCCAGAAGGGGAACTTGAGCGCTCAGCGCCAGTGCGAGGGCGCTAGGCGCCGCTGGGCTTGGCCCAAGGCGCGCTGGGCACCGGAAAGGGAGGCTAAGCGCCCCTGCGCCGCCCAAACCCATATATAACGTGATTTTGACAAGGTTTTGGGCATTCTTTCAACCCTAGTCTCCTCCAAACACCCCTTGGACGTGAGAGAGCTCTAATTTGAGAAGGAAAAGAGGATTTTCATCAACGGATGCTTGGATTCTTCATCGTCTCCTAATTCCTAATTGATTCTCCTTGTAAGCAAGCTAGTTTCCATTCTATGGATAACTAAGCTCTCTTTTAGTTGGATTTAGGCGTAGTATTTCATCTGGATAGGATTCTATTTGATTCTTTGTTTACTTTCTATTTTTAATTTCAATTAGACAATTTTGTTCTTATTGCTTATAATTGCTTGATCATCTTTTATCTGATTTGGGATTAATTTAGTATGTGGAAGCTGCTCTATTAATCTGACATAAATTGTTTAATCTGGGAGAAGCTAATTTGCTAGGAATAGCGTTAGATCACCTAGTTCCTTAACGCCTGTGCATTTACAATTGTTTTGATTAATTGCCTGTGGAAGCGGTAATTAGGAAAGTAATTGAATCAACTTCTCATACTAGGAATAAGTGAGTTAGTTAAGGACTGGCGGGAATAAATTAAAGATTTTAAGTGATTGTAATCAAGAATAAATAAATCCCGGATAGTGAAATACGAAACCAGAATCCAACTATTTTTCCCAATCTATTATTCTCTCAATCGTTTCTTTCCTATTTTCTTGCTCTTGAATACAAGTTTCTCCAAACAAACAATTCTTGTTTCTTTCTTGCTTTACTTCTTAATTGAAGAAAGGCACTCAAACACATTTGCTCTCTGTGGATCGATAACACCCTTACTATACTGCAATTGAATCTTAAAAGAGGTTTGAGCGCAGCTTAAGTATTGGTTTTTATTAAAAGAAGTGAAAACCCTTTTAACACAACCACATCTTCTTGTTTAATTCAGTGTTAGTGTGGTAGTGTTGCTAATTGTACATTTTGGCTTTTTTCTCATTGCACAAAGAAATAGGAGCAGTATTTTTGACTTTTTGCTCATTGCACAACCTCTTTTTTTCACACTAAATTCTTAAAGTGGGTTAACCTGCCAACCCGTTAGTCCGCCAAAATATGGGTTGGGTTGAGACTTTCAACCAAAATGCTAAAAGTGTGTTAGCCCAACCCAACCGCATTTTAGCGAGCCAATGGCGGGTCGGGCCCCGCCAACCCATACTGCCACCCCTATTCCCACTCAAACTCAAGGCCCTAGTAGATTCATCCCTTCAGATTAGTTCACAATTGGATTTGGCTGAAAATTGAACAGCAGTTTCGCAACATCAGGTTATTAAATCTAAATGGTTGCATCAGTGAGAAGTTGTCTGAGGTGGGAGAAACGGGCTCTGACAACAACAACAAATTATAGTTTTTCACATTATCTTAATTCTCTATTTTAATCGCTTTGTTGTTGGCTAGTTGTTGAGCACGTTTTGTGTCGTGGAAGAGACTCTCTTCTACCCTTATATTGATTATAGTGGAGTTTGGTTGACTGAGTTGTCTATGTGATTTTACTTCTCACAGTTATGTTAAAATTTTGGAGTATATATATGTGATATTTAGTTGTTGCTATTATTTGCTATTTATCCTCATAGATTCTCACAAGTTGGGAAAATTATACAATTATGTTAAAATTTTGGAGTATATATCTGTGATATTTAGTTGTTGCTATTATTTGCTATTTATCCTCGTAGATTCTCACAAATTGGAAAAATTATTATACTCTGAATATCTTGCAACCCTCATAGAGTTGAATTGAAGAAGAATGATGCTAAAGTTGCTTTTAAGGTCAATTGAAAATATTCCTGAAGGGACAATATCTTATATCTGAAATCTGAATCAATTGAAGAAGAATAAGGTAGTTATCAAACACAACAGAACATCCAATAGGACGTTAGTTAGTTGAGAATCAATGCTGGAAAACCGAGGTTCCTTCTCATATATTGGTTTTCTTATACTTCACTCTTTCTTTATGATAGAAAAGTGTCTTTAATGATTGTGAAAGAAAAGTGTCTGTATGAACATGAAAACCAAAGAAATTAACAAAACAAATGCAGGATCTATCTATATATCCTTAGTTACATTGAAGCAGTAAGTTTTTTTTTTTGATAGCTTCAGTCTTGCTTGTTACACATCCTATATAAATTGTTCAATAATTCACTCTCTTGAGGAGAAAACTAGAAACCCCTCCGAGACAGGTATAACTACAAGCCATGTGAATTCTCCTTTGAAACATATGACATATGTTGAATTAATTGGCATGACCCTTTAAAAGCGGCCGCACGAATTGGATTTTTTAAGGAACATATCGAGAGAGAATTGGATTTGGTTAGACAATGGATTTGGTTAGATAATGCGTAGTTGGTTTCAAAATCTGTTTAATTGGTTAGTACTTACTAGTTACAGTGTGTTTGGATTCACGTTTGGAGAGGTCAAACGTTGATCCATCAATCCAAAAGCAACTATTTCTTGCTTTTGCAAACGTGGATCCAGCCTCCCTTTTCCAAACATGCACCTAGTAGCTCCATTTCATTAACATGCAATTTCCACACCTTTATGCTTGCTGAGTAGAGTGCATCAAAAGATAACAATAGGAAAATTCCAGATTCTCCCTATCATTATTCTTGACATCCTGTTAATTCATAGGGAAAAATATTCTAATTTTGGTGAAACAGAGAATATAACTTGTTCTGTTCCATTGACTTTTTTCTTTCTGAATGTTGATGGGGGAGTGATACTAGTATTATTTATGGACATAAAGATCTGAATTGATTAACAGCATCAGAGAAGCTGAATTTACGCCCTTAAGTGGAAACAAGCAGACTCTTAAATTAGAATCAATGTACAGTTTCTCTTGATAAGGAATTTCGAAGAAGATGTGAAGACTGAACTTTATTCATGATAAGGCAATGGTGGATTAGAACATGTTTTGCATGAAAATAGAAAAAGTGAAAAGTTTGGGAACACAATAAACTGAACATTCTTCCTTATAATATCTGCATCATTCACAATATTTATATTGTTCTGTTTTTCTCTGACTTGGTAATTGGCACTAAAACTTGTCAATGTTGTACATATCATACATCTTGATTTTCAACAGCAAAATTTTGCATTTGTTATACCTTGCCTTCTAATTTCAACCTTTAAAGTCCTAATATCCTGAAAAATAAATGTTGGTTTAGGAAATCAATTATATATATCATTTGTCATCCCTTCAAGTTTCAATCTACAGATTTAATTGTTTGTTAGCAGCCTTGTGTGTTCTTCTCTAACAATGAAAGCATAGTAGGTTTTCCATCTTCATCTCCTTGGCTCACACCCTGCCATAATCAATTAATGGAAAGTCATGACCTTGGAACTAGCCTCAAAATCTTCAAGGAAGCCTTACTTTAATTAGCATGTTTGGACCAACTTCTCATTCTTCACAATCAATTATGAAATTCAGAAACTACTCAAAGAAGCTTATTCTCATTTATAGAAGAATTTCCAAACATGTACTTTGTTTTATCTTAAAAGTCAGAACTTAAAGCCTCACATGCTCACATAATCTAAATCAGCATCCTTTATTTCCTTATCTTTGAAATAACTTTTATGAGTATGTGAAGGCTTTGAGTTCTGTCTATGTAAATTACAGAACTCTTTCATAACTCTTCAAAAAAAGCAAAAAGAACTTACATGGTTAGGGTTCCACCTTAATGGGGTGATATTATGTGGTTCCACAAGCCCTCTACTAGATGACTTAACTTCAACTTGTGTAGAGAAAAGAGCTGAAACAGGTCGGTGATCGGAAAACTTGCTTTCACTCCGAATATAGTGAAGTTGCTCTACTCCTTTACCATACCATAGAATCCGGTCGCACCTGTCGGGTGAAGACACATGAATGATTTTATATTATATTTCTAATGATTGTCGCAGAAGTACAATAGATCAAGTGGTTAATTGATTAGATTACCATGCTGGTGTTCTTTGCTTTTCCCCTGATCTAGTTGGAAGTCCACCACCACAGTATAAATTGCTAGGTGAAGATGAGTATTTGTACGTGGGTGCAAATTCTATGTTACCTTCTTTCCAACCCTCAAACACACCACCTTCTTCTAACTCTTTCTGAAGCTGGTCAAACTCTTGCAAAGCCTTCCAATCTTGCTTTCTTATCAGATGTCTGGCAAAATCGTCCTTCAAATAAAGCCTGTAGTTGAGATCTCCAAACCAGAATATGCGGCTGTTACACAATTAAATGCTACATGGTTAAGATGTTTGTGTTAGACCATAGAGAGATGAGCATATGCATTTTAATTAAGAAAAAATAGTGTAATACTGTATTAGTAATATATCCTAAATGTGCAGTATATCTATATTTTTTTAAATTATGTTTGTATTCAATAGCAATTTGATTTTAATTACGTGAACCTATATTTTGTGGATATCTGCATAGTGTAGAACCCAATTAACATCTAAAATGAGCAAGAAAAAGAAGAGAGAAATAATGAATGTGAAATATGATGTAATGTGATAAGGGAACTTTTGCTTAATCGTAGGACACATACCAGCGCATGACCATACATGACCTGTTATCCATGTTTTGTTTGTATTTTATCTTATTTTTTAAAAATTGTGATATGTTGTTAATTTATTAGACTTTAACACTAGTCGTGCTTGAGTGTGTAAAGCTCCGGTTGTGACACTTAGCATTGTTATGGCTATGTGATAAGATAAGAAAAAAGAGATAGTGAGTACATGAAAAGTTTTAGATCAATTAAAACTTTTTTTGTCAACTAATTAAAATGCTTTTTTATTGGTGAACTTTTTTGGGGTCAACTAAAAGAAAAGGCTTTTAACATGGATTCAGTTATGGACTTATAGTCTTATGGTTTAGGGACCAAGCTATGTTCAAACAAAAAAATCATTTTATAGTAGAAGGGACAATATCCTTTTAATATTGTAATTTAAAAAAGAGAAGTTTTTATAAACATAGTTTTTTATTGAAGAAGAATCAACGAATTATTGACGACACACAGGTTGACAGGTAGGTTAGGTAATCGTGGTAGTTGTGTCCACCACTGAAATTGCGGCTGCAATATCCCTTTTATATGATGTCACAACTACAATTATGACCCTCATCATTTGCATATTTCTACAATTGTTCATAATTTGTTCAAAGTGTGCAACTTCACCTGCAGTTAACTAAAATCTTGCTGTCAATTATTGGATTAATTGGTTTTCTTGACAAATTTCATGGTATAGAATTCTCAGTTTGGTTTGGGATTTCTCAAATTGGAACAATTTAAAATACCACAGCATTCAAGTTCTCCGTAGCCGGCGAAACCTTGTATTTACGTATTTAAGGGATCTGAGTCGTCCAATTAAGATCGACCAGCTCAAATTTTTCACTACGACAGCATACAATTCTTAAAATTTGAGCCGTTGATCATAATGGACTGTATGAGTTAGTTGAGTGCGTGAATTTAGGGAACTTGTGAGTGCATGGAAGTAACAATGATGTAGGGTGTAGAGACTTACTCGTGTCCTAAGATGGTTAGAGGATACTGAGGAGGATAAGGACCATGATGTGATTTTGTGGTCCTAGCAAAAGAGGTTCTCCTAAAAATTTCTGCCACCTGATGGTTCCTTCGCCCTTCATCACCCTTCTTCTCCCCTGACGCTAAGTGAGCCGCCACAAAACAAAAGCTTGTCCCTTCAATCAACATGCTAACCGCCACAGTTCCTTTGTTTCCCAAGCAACCCATGACCCCACACGCCACTGATGACACTCTCACGTTTGAAACGCGATACTTGTCCATCACTTCCTCCCTCAACCACACACTCATGAACACTCCAACCATCTTCTTACTAGCCACAACCCTGTACAAATTGCTTGGATTCTCCACTTTCTGCTGGTAACTAATGTCATTAATTGATGATGAATTCAGTGTTGTTCCTATGAGGTTGTTCCAGCTTGTTGCCACACCAGGGTCCTCTGCTCCTATCACAGTTAAGGTCTTCAAAGGTACAATCTCTTGAAACCTGAACATTAATTCAAAATTACCCTTTCATTTAATTTCACTTTCAAAAAGGGAATTCAATTAATTTATAGGGGATGTTATCAAATAGAAAAATTCATACCCAAGAACATATATATCTGCAGCATTTTTTAGATTTAACCACTCATCCATGTCAACAGCTAAGCTTCCTACAGGAGATCTGCCACCAACATTCCAAGTACCAACAAATATCCTGAAATATGCACAGACTCATCATGTATATGTCACACAAAAACCATAAGCCAAAACATCAATACTGTTAAAAATTGCAAGAAATGCTGATGTGACAAAGTTAGCAGTTAGCGTGTTTGGAGTACCTTCTCTATCATCAGAATCAATTATGAAATTCAAAAACTACTCATATAAAGAAAGTTTCTTCCCAGAATTAATTCTGGCTGAATCAATTTTACAAGAGTTTCCAATTATGCACTCTGTTGTTTGACAGAAATCACAGGTAGTAGCGGGTGATAACTACCTCTTTGCATCAAATGGAAAGAACTACACATACATTCATACATATAAAACACACACATGTACATGTATGTAACTGATTTACCTTAGCTTGTTAATTGAAATGCATGGATCAAATTCCAATGACTGAAGGGACAGATTGCCCCTGGAGTACTCATCACTCTCATCTTCTGCTCCATCTGCAGCACAAAGTGCACCCCCACAATTGAATCATGTCTTTGAAAGAAGAACAAGATTAATATACATAAACCTAAACATATTTTTTTCTTGGATGGAGGAATATAATGATAAACCTTCAATTTCATACGAACTGTATGATGATGGCTTATTTTCCTTTGGCTTGCGGCTAAACCAATTAAGTAGCTTCCTATATCTTGATTTCTGATTCTCCTCCACCATGGTTGATTCAGATTTCAGAAGGAGGCTTTTCCTTCTTCACATATAGAAAAGCAGGTTTGAATTATGAAGGTGCATTGTGTTAATCGGCATATACCAACAAGAAGAAGTGACAAACAGATGTAGCTTAAGATGGGGTCAGTGCAATGAGCGTTGAACACAAGAGGGGAAAATAAAAATATACACAAGTTGGAGGAGAGGTTAAGGGGTGAGTGCATTATATGACTGCGTCCAAAAGACAAAGAGAAAGAAGATATCTTGGCCTCACAAGGTTCTATCATGTGTTTGATTATTAGAGCCTGTTAGGTGGTGCTGGTCACGTATGTCTCATGGATATCTACGTGACATAGTTGTTTCGTTTTTATTGCATGTTTAAAGTCAAAGAATTTTGTATAACGTAATGTTCCTAATTTTGGACCATTATTCATGATTGAAGACTACTATTGTGGTTAAATACAGTCTCTTGCTTTTACCTTGGAATATCATATCATATATATAATTGCTGGGCTACCTGCCCAGGTTGTTTAGGGCCACTATATAGGTATATCACATTTAATTTCATATAAACAATGGTCTGATGTTCATATTAAACCTTTTTTTTATTGAAAGGACTTTTTGTTAGATTTTTTATTTATATTATGTGGACAATTAGTATTAATCAATTAATTAGACTATGTGATATTTGAATTATTAATATATCAAGTGTTTGATAACTTACTTCCACTATGTTTTGTGAATGGGTATATTAGCACTTAACACCTTCTAATTTGGAGTGAGAGTAAGATAGCAAACCTTATATATCAATTATGGAAATAAATATTAATTATAACACTTAACCACTTAATTAATGAATATGTAAGTGGGCTTTTGATATGAATAACTTGTGATGGGTTGAGTCATTCACTAATTATAGTTTGTTGAGAGGTATTTGTCATCATCTAAATAGTTATAAAAATGTTGGTTTATTATGCACTTTGTAATACTCTATAGGCTTATTATCAGAAAAGAGGAAAGTTGGCTTCAAAGAAGCAAGGTGGGAGTAATCAAAAATCTTGAAATGATTTCGTCTCCGAATGATGCTTTCTTCATGGAAGGGCATCATGGTATCCAGGTCAGGTACTTGGGGACCTAGCCTTGCTTACAGGTCAACTAATGTACTAAGTGGTTTCTCTCCTGAACTAAATCCACATCAACCTCCCGATCTAATGCTAGTCCATTGAAATCTAACACAAATCAATCAATACTTAAAGAGTAGAAAGCAAAACTTTAACACATATTGTTGTGACCTAAGACATAGGTGTTCTACCTTCATTGAACTAAACATACATCAACTCATATCAATCTCCCGATCTATTTATAAATTAGTGAAGCTCTTTTTATTATCAATTGATTAGTTAAAAGCATGAAGCATAGAAAGAAACACCATACAAAAAAGATTTTGCATTACATTTATAAATGAGTTTACAACAATCAATGAATGAAGCTATACAATCTAAATACAAAAATAGAAAAAACATATACAAGGGATAAGGAAAGGAACAGACAAAATCCAAAGAATGAAGACGGAACCACGGTGACGAAAACTTTCCCAAGCTTTCCATGGCTTCCGAGAGGTTGTCACAATTCTCTCATGGCTTCCATCAACGTCCCGAAGCTCCACTCCTTCAATCTAGACCCAGGGATCCTTCTACATGGAGCACAACTCCTCTATAAGTATTTTGGGAGAGAAAATGACAAAGGATCCGTCAAAAATATTATTTCTGGCCTTAAATAGAAGTTGAGGTGGTCAAAATGGCGCTCAATGCCCCTTTTTGGGTGCTCGGCGCTGAACCCCTCCAGAATCCTACTTTTCAGTGCTTAATTGGTGCTCAGCATCCTTAGCTAGTGCTCAGCACCATACCCTTCTCAAATCATCATTTTTCATTCCAAGCTCAATCTTCCTTGAACTTCTTCTCTACATAAAAACAAAAGATTAAACATCAAAATTATAATATATATAATATTTCTAGACTAAAACTAAGTATTTACTAAATTAATTACTTTGGGGGATAAAATGATCAACAATGTAAGCATACAGGTCAAATAAGTTCCTAAAATATATATTCAAATATACGTAAAAATGGCACTTATCGTGGGTCGTGACCCATCCATAATATTTTGAAACCCGTTGGATCATTTAGTTAAAACTAAAAATTATCCATTGATTTTTTCTAAAATATGAATGGATTTCCATAATATCATGGATACATGGATCAGAACAAAGTCCAATGGGTTTGTCGAAGAAAAAAAAGGAACCCATGGACTTTTCGACCAAAAAGAAAACACTAATTTCCAAATTGATTTAGACTTCACCGTAACCCACCCAAACTCAATCGATCCTGAACCCTAAAATTGACCCCAAAACCTAAAATCCACCCAAAACCCTAAAATTGGCCTCGAACTCTAAAATCATCCTTGAACCCTAAAATCGCCACCGAACTCTAAAATCAACCCCAAACCCTAAAACTGATCTCAAACCCGAAATCGGTCTCGAAGCCAAAAAGCGACCCCAAAACTCTAAAATCGGCCCTAAACTCCAAAACGACCTCGTACCCTAAAATCAGCACCGAAACCCTAAAATTGGCCTTGAACCGTGAACTCTAAATTCAACTTCAAACCCTGAAATCCACCCCGAACCTTAAAATCTACCCCAAACTCTAAAATCTGCTCCTAACCCTAAAATTTGTTTGTTATCCATGAACCTATTATCCATCCAACCCACCCACCAATTTTAGAGTTTGGAGTCAGTTTTAGGTTTCGGTGGATTTTAGGGTTTAGGGTCGATTTTAGGGTTCGATGTCGATTTTAGGTTCTAGGGCCTATTTTAGAGTTCAAGAATGATTTTAGGGTTCGGATGTCGATTTTAGGATTCGATGCAGATTTTAGGGTTCGAGGTGGATTTTAGGCTCGGAGCCTATTTTAGGGTTCGCTACCTATTTTAGCTTTCGGGGCCGATTTTAAGGTTAATGGACTGATATTAGGGTTCATGGTTGGTTTTAGGGTTTGTGGTCGATTTTGGGGTTTGGGGAGTCAATTTTACAGTTTGAGGTCGATTTTAGGGTTTGGGTTGATTTTATAAACTTTTTTTGTCAAAGAAAAAAAATATAAAAATTGTAAAAAAATTAAGTTGATATCTATCCGTTAAAAATTCACTATGAATGAGTTGAATGAATATTTTTAAATGGGTCACGGCTGGATTGAATTTTTTAAAGCAATTTAATTGGATTTTTAATAAGTTAATGGATCTTTCTTGACTCATCTATTACAATGTAAATTCAAATTCATCCATTTCACATTAGTAGAAGGATTAATTCCAACCTCGCTTGAACAAGGTCTACTAGTGACCTTTATCGGTAGCCATACTTGATTTACATTCGGGGTAGCCTTAAAGGAAAACAGGGGGAAAATAAATAGGGATGGATTTGAAGCTGTGCACATAACATTTAGAAGACAATTTTAGTGAGTATCAAATAGACAGATCTTTCATTATTTAGAAATTTGTAAAAGTGACATGATGGATGATTGGTTGAGTTCCACACTTTCATTATTTTGTTTATTTTTCAAAGGAACATATACAGCTGGATGCATAGTAAACTGAAAAGGAAAGTATGTCCTCGTGTGTGTGTGTTTGAATCATATATACTAATACTAGTATCTCTTAAAGCTATCCCCAGCTATCCTGACCTGAACTAATTCCTCCCTCACACCCTGCAGCCAACTTTCAGCAATAATCTGATAACTCCCTCTTAGCATATCCAACACCAATATCTTGTATATGATACATCGCTATCATCATGTCACTTGATCATTAATCACACACTTGCCTGAGATAGTAACAAACCTCTCCTCAATCTTAATCTCTATCATGTATGTACCCCTTTTTTCCCGAGACCCATTATTCAATCAACTTACCTGTCTTAATAATTTTCACTCCCCATGAACAATATGTTCAGTTTTGGGTGCTTTTCAAGGGTGGATTTTGTACCGAGGGTTCTTTATTTCAGAAAATGACCCCACTGCAGGATTTTTGGTGGGTGATATTTATAGATTGCATGTTTTAATTATTATCATTTTTCCACTATTTTTCACCTCTATTTTGTTTTTATCTCTCTCATTTTTCATAATCATGTTACCTATCACATTTCATATTTTCTCTCTCTTTTCTTTTTATTTCTCTCCTCATTCCACCTCTTTTTCACGTAAAAGAGGTGTAAATGAAAGTTTTTCCTATATATAATGAAACCCAAGGATGACATACACGGTTTATCCAATGTTTGAGAATTAGAAATTGTGTTCTTAATTCTCTTTTATGTGATAATTGTTTTACTCACATCCCATCTGGGAAATTGTGAGGAACTTTTGCTCATTTAATATTGCATCTGACCGACGCCGATGCAACTACTATTACTCATTTAATACTATATTCGAGTCATACAACGTTTGCTTCGGGATAGTAGCCTAGCATTAGCACAAGTCTATAATGTTTGATTCAATATTAAAATATCAACTAGTTTTGTGTTAGCTGTCGTAGGCCTAATAAAATCCTTCTTATTTACCCAGGCTTGAGACCTGCTACGCAACTATATAGCAAAGTTAAAAGTTTTCTAAAATTTAATAATGTCACTACAAAAAATTCCTATTTTAGAGTCAAAAGTTTGTATCAGCCCCGACGGCGATGCTAAAATTTTCTCTGCAGCATCGGCTAAATTGACGTGAAAGATTAATTTAAAATTGTATTCCACTTAACGTTAGAGTCGGTCAGATCAACGCTAGTAAGCGACAGCTCACCTGCCATTAGTATCGGTTGTGTTTGAAGCTAAAATCAGAGACCAATTTAGCGGCGGATCACTGTCCATTAGCGGCTGCTCTCAGCTAACATTAAAATCGCTGCTCAATTTAGCGTCGTACACTAACGTGAAGTGGATCTGATCCATCTCTTGGCTCAAAAGTTAACATCAACCTCACCGACATTAACCTTCGATGATTTCTCTGCACGGTCGTCCATTTAAGCCGACTCTCTTCTCAAATTCTCACACTAACACAATCTCAAACTCTCACCAACTCAAACTGTCACTGCATCTCTATGCACCCCTCACTGCCTGCAGTTAGGGATAGAAATAGGTCAGGCGGCCTGTCAAGGGGCCCGCGTCCTAACTCATCAAAGGTCTGGCTTGACTCGATTATTAAAAAGGGCAGGCTTAGGCTTTTTAAAAATCCTGATCATCTAAAAATGTTTGATCTAGGCTATTAAAAAAACGTGTTTGAGCTAATAGGTCGGTCTATTTACATAGTATTACTATTATTTGTAATACAAATAAATTTAGTATACTATTTTAATTAATTTTTTTAAACTCGGGTTATATTTCTTTTTGTAAAAAAGCAATGGTATGTAGAAAGGCCTATTAGCCCTCGGCCTACTAGCTCACTAGCATATTAGCCCGTTGGGCTCTTTAAGAGCGCATTTTCTGTTAAATAGGCTTGTAAACATGCTAGTAGGCTTCTAAATTTTGTGCAGCCCGTTGGGCTGTGAAATTAGAATGTAGGTGGCTCGGGCTGCACAAAGTCTGGCCTAGCCTGACCTGGTTTATTTCACCACTACTTGTAGTTAGAGATGGAAGTAGGTCATACCGCCGACAGGGTCCTATGGCCTAGCCTACATCTGCCCCAAGCCAAACCAAGCCAAATTGATAAATAGATAAGGTCAAGGCTTTTTTAAAAGCTTATTTAGTTAAAAGGATAGACTTAGGCCACTTATAAAGTCTTGAAAGCCTAACAATCGCCTATTTAAATAAGTGTAATTAACATAAATTTATTTATTATTTTTACATTTGAATTTTATTACTATCTGAAAAATAGTTATTAACTTATTTATATGTTTAAACATGTTAGACTATATTATGATTTAAATTTATTAATCTCTAGACTGATGACATATTTACTTTGACTTAAACGATATAATGATTTTAATATATTTTACCTTGTTAGCCAATAAGTTTGTTGATATGTATACAAATATATTTTTTGACCTACTCGAATATCTTATTATAAAAGCAGTCTTGTAAAATAAAATTGCGGATTGCCTAGCGAGACAAGCGGCGCGAGATGGAGCTCATCGGCGGGTCTGGAAGTAGTCTCCATCTTTTGTTTGTGCGTTTATGTATCTTGACGCGTTGAATATCTAGTTTTGTTTTTCTTTTTTCATTTCCTCTTGTAACTAAAAAAAGCAGTCTTGTAAATAAGCTATCAGGTCAAATAAGGCCTTCGAAAACATCAGGTGTAGGTATAAAAGAAAATTCAGTTAAGAGGTCAGGATCATACCAATTATGAAAGCATGGAAGAATGTGGAGATTCAAGTGAGTTCTAAATAGAGCTGGGCAAACGAGCCCAAGCCCGCGGGCCCCGCAATATGTGCGGGCTGCGGCCCGGTGAATGCTGGTCTGTTTAAAAAAGTCCCATGTGGTGGCCAGAAAAGAAAAAAAAAACTTCTGAATTCAGGAAGGCAAAAAAAAGTCCAAATTCAGGAAGGCCCAGGAAGGCAAAAAAAGTCCAAATTTTATCATTTTTTTTAATTTAAATTATGTATTTTGGCCTGCGGGGCGGATGCAGACCACTTCAGTAGGAGCCCGTTTAATTGCGGGCCTTCGCGGGGCGGGCCAACCCGCGTACCCAGCTCAAGTTCTAAATTCGGAGGATTTGGAAGTAAGAGAAAAAGGAAATCATTTTTTTATATGAACAATTGTGTGATCAGAGAGATTATTGTAATGTGCCAGTATTCTTTTCCTTTTCCTGAAGCATTGGGATTTGGAAGACATATTAATCTATTCTCGAATATTTTATCTTTATAAAATCTCTTTCACCAATCCATGGAGATTTGAGATCACTGCTTTTTATTAAGAAGGAAAATAGGTATATGATGAAAAACAGTGTTAACTATACATTGGGATCAAAGCACAACTTGATGTGAGAAGATAATGTTGATGTGATTTTGTATATCGCTTAAGTAGTAATGCAGAGGAAATCCACAAATTTTAAACATCTGTTGTAAACAAACAATTTTCAGTACTGATGAGATTATAAGTAGTCAATTAAATAGATTGAAGATATAATGTGAACAAAGGACCAGAAAATTGGAACAATCCAAACAATTTAATTGTAAAGGACAACCTTAATAATTTAGAAGAAACAGAGAAAAAAAATGAAACAAAATTTGTAGCGGTCTTTAGAACCTAAGCCTCAACAGCAAGGAACTTCAATCTTAGGTGACAAGTTTGCAGGTTTGTTGAGCCTGAAATCTTCAGCTTGTTTCACATCTGAGATCAAATGCTGCCTAAACATGGCTATGAAAGCTTCCACTCTCTCATTCAATTCTTCTTTGGACAACATTGGCACCTGCTCCTCCTCCTCTTCCTCATCCTCTTCTATCTCACTCTGAAGAACATGGACATCTTTGTAGCATTCTTTTCCTTCTTCAATTTCTTGAGAACACACACATGGCCTTCTCTTCACTTTATCATCATCTTTTACTTCCTCAACATTGCTTTCACTTTCCGCGCTTCGATCCCAGTTGCATGGCCTCATAGACATGAATAGAATGGCTAATAGAATGACATTGAGGATGAGGAACACCCAAGCACGCCATTGCTCAACTAGAAAGCTCTTTAGGTACACCATTACAAGAAATGTACCTGCTGTGAACAAAATAGTGTGTATACAATCCTCCTTGGTTTCTCTCTCAGATTCCCTCATTTTCAATTCCATGTTGGATCTTGTTGCTGGTTAGGACTGAGGTAGAACCTGAGTATAAATCAGTAGGAGAAAGTGGCTCATGTGCAAGCAAGAATGATGGTCTTGTTAGTGATGTGGGGGACTGCATAGCCACAATGATGGGTTAAGTAGTGATGATGGGAGAATATATCACAGCAAGATGTGAGTGGTGTAAGCTTCTGAGGAGACAAGCAAACATAATACAAACAAGGACTGCTACATGTGTTGGTGATTTCCTGATCCAACTTTGGATTTAGCTTTGTGAGTTAGAACTTGTCTTGGCTTGGCGTGCACCCCAAATGCACTAAAGGAGTGATAGGCTTGTGACAGTGGTAAGCAGTGCTAGTTAATACAATTTCTTATTGAAAGTGGAAATATTTTCATTCCACTTCAATTTTCTTCTTGTTTTGATTTTGAAGTCTAGGGAGTATGCATTTTTGAAACAAAATTAGCTGAGTAAAATGGGCACAATGATGAAGGTTATGTTTGGATACCTGAAAACACCGGTGCAAACTGACTTTAGCACATTTTCGAGATAAAAAGTGAATGAAACTCTTGTTATGTATTGAGATGAAAATATGTATAAGTAACACTAGAAAAGCACTAGACAAGTGGGGAATTAGAATCTCCTGCTCAGAACTGAATGACCTGCAAGCCTTTTTGTGAGAACAGGAGATTAAAGCAATAGAGCTACTGTATGAAGGACAAAGAAAAGGTTGAAACGTGATGGACCAAAGCACGCTTGATTTGCACACATGATCACAGAATGTCCCCACATGTGTCCAATGAGGTAAGCTCTTAATCTTGTAGCCTTCTTCCTTTTGTGCTGGTCCTGCCAAAAGTGACTAACCATAGTACAAAGGAGTAGGACTCTTTATATATGTTAGAAAGGGATAAAGATCCTATCATGTGACTTGAAACCGTGTGTATATCTTTCTTTATAAATATTTGAAAAAATTCACCTATTTAATAAGTATAAAGAGAGATAGAACAAGATTTCAACAAGAAATAACGTGAGAGAATTTTTCACATGAGAGTATCCTGAATCTTCGTTAGAAAGTTCTTTGTTTTTAATTTGGCAGAAGAAAGCTCTTGGGTGTGATGAGGCAGGAAACCTGCCTAGAGTACCTGGGTTCCTAGTGGAATGCTTTGGATTGGCACAAGGCATGCTTGACAAAAATTCATTTGGTCTTTATGCGGTTATTCAAGTGCCATTGATGATTATGCTACAGAAAAGTACCATTGATGGAACCTAACATGCCCAACATGTATTACTTTTCAAAAGTCCATGGATACATAGGATCAAAACTTGCTTGCTACAGTTGAATACATTTTTTACCCCTTCACAAAATAAATTTTTTAAAAGGCAATTTCCATAGAGAAGTGTATATCGACTGGTGTAAAACTCTTTTAAACTTGACTGTCATGCATCAATAATAAAAGAATAATATGATCAAACTCTTCCAATGATGTGACAGATAAATAATAATTGGATGATAATAGGAAACATTATATTGAAAGCTGATAAAAATAATACTCAAATTCGTATGAAGCCAATCAGTGATAACATCACAATTACCAATGAATACCCCTCGTTTAGAATAGTATAGCGTAGAAAGTGAATACTCTGGTTCTAAACAATTACCCAGTCCTTAACTTCCTTTAGTTTAAGCTTAATATTACAAAGCCATAATCATGCACTTGTCAGCATCCAAGGAAAAATAATGAGCTTTGCCAAACAAGATCATTCCAAACAAAAAGGGCATTGCCAACAATTAAAGCATACCAAGCATATATATACTAACATTCCTCTTCAGAGAAATCTCATACAGTATAATGTCAGGTTCAGTTATCGCAACATTTCTTTACGATATAAATACAGGAACAGCTATTAAGCAGAAAAAGAAAGGTTTGTGGAAGCTAGAGAGCCTAGCTGTTAATAGAAATAACAATTCACTAACAATGACACTGTTATGCTTCAGTCGAAATTGGATGCAGCCATATGCCATATATTTGGTGTCCTCTGAGATTAATGCGTTCGAATTTCTGTTGAAGTTAACGTGGATTCATGTTGAAGTTAACGTGTCGAAATCCTGCTTCTATGATCCACGTTAAACTCAACGTGACAAATTATAACTTTTCCGTTAATACTTTGAAATATGTGAAATCACGTTTGCCTTGACTCTAACGCCAAAACAACCATACACTAAAAACCACCTTTAACGTGGTATGTGGTATTTGCTTTTAAGCCCTGCTATAGTTGAATCCTCGAGCCTTAACCATCCTTATTGATATCACCCCCTTTTGCAAAAAAAAGATATAAGCTGCATAGAGAAAATGAGCAAATTGATATTGGAGCTCAAACACGGATTTTCTAAAGCATTGTAAGAGATAAGTATATTTTTACAGGAAGACAACTTTCAATCACGACCTTAAATTTGAAGAGAACATTTCAAAATTCATCAGCTCAAAGGAGTAAGGAAAGAAAATTACTTATACAACAATTAAGTTAATCTTAGGTATTCATGATCCACAAGACCACAACAAACTTGCAGATAAACCTTTGTATTAATCTAACCAAAAACTCATTTGCACTTAAATCATATGCAGTTATCCTTATTTATCCATGCTTGTGCTCCAACTCAAGAGCAGACGATGAAATCCAGGTGAATCAGTGGCGGAGGGAGAGCTTCGAGTTGGGTTGTACCAATATGAACGAACATAGTTTTTCTATAAAAAATGAGTGAAACCAACAAGTAATTTAATACAAAGTGAGTGAAACCAACAAGTAATTTTATACAAAGTGAGTGAAACCAACAAGTAATTTTATACAAAATGAATGAAACCAACAAGTAATGGGGGGCCATGACATAGCCATGTCTCCCCTTCCCTCCGCCACTGAGGTGAATTATGATATGAATCCAAGAGATAATAGGAAGATTCGACAGACCTGATGAGTGGCCTAGGCCAGGAGCTGAGTATCACTAGAAGGTCCATCTATCATGCACATTTCTGGGGATCTAATGCATCACTTTGTTTGTCCTCCGCCTTAATCTTTGTTGTGCTCTTCTCAGAATTAACCTTTTGGCCTGGTTTTTCCAATGATTCCTTTTTTCGCTTCCTTTGAAATGTATACTTCAAAAGCCTATTCTCATATGCTTGACCAGGAGATCCATCATTTTCTTCAAATGCTTTTGCATCTTTCAAGTGAGTATTTGTAGCTGAAATATCAGCAACCTCAAGTTTCATATTAGAACTGGGGCCTGTTGAATTCTGCACAGCACCACCTTCTAAATTTAATAACTCGTGATCCTTCTCAATAGCCTTCACAATTTCATTTTTTTTAACACCCTGGATGCTTTCAGTAACACCACTGGACCCATGCATAGGTTGTATATCAGTCAAAGGGGGCACTGGCTTATTCTTCACAACATATTCATCCTCACGATTTTTTCCTTTACCACAGACAGATGAGCATTGCCGAAGAACAAATGATGGTTTACAACTCCCAAAAACAGAAGATACCATTCCCACATGTCTATGTCCTCTATTCTTTCTTTTCCATTTACTAATGGCACAAGACTTGATAAAAGATAGAGAGCACACACCTTTGTTGGATTTACGGTTCTTATTTGTACGTATTTTACAAGAAGAAAGCAAGCATGACCTGCAATGGGGAAAAAAATTCCTTTTTGGTCTTTTATGGCACTTAATATGCTTCTTAATTTCTATTTTTGCAGTCTTACCAGATGGTGCATTAAATTTAGCAACTTGCCCATCAATATCTTTGGCAAGCCCATCCTTTTTACCAAAATCTTGATTGTGCACATCTCGAGTGAGAAGCTTTTCATCCAGCAAGTTTCCTTCGAGTGCATGGATTCTTTGAGTAAGTCCATTTTTACAAAGTTCAGCTTCCTTGCTTCTCATGAGGAATGAAGCGAAGTCAGAGTCATGAACATAACGATGCTCCAAACTAGACCCGCGCAAATGCTCTGTTTGTTTTTTTGAATTACAGCAGTTCTCATCTAAAGCATTCACAGTCAATGATTTGTTCTTCACATCACAGCTCGTTACACATTCAAGTTCTTTCTTAGGAAACAAAGCTAAAGTGTCAGGTTTTGCACTTTCCTGAAAAGATGCAACTTGCTTTACCCTTTGCCCATCCAAGGAATCAATCTGGCTGTTCTTGGTCTTTTCTAACTCAAGACGTACATGTTTCAATTCTGCCCTAAGATCTGTTATGACATCCTCAGCCTCATTCAATTGTGCTTCAATCTCTTCAATTTTTCTCTGCTGGTTCAATGATGTCATCTCTGATTCAGCTGTCTGTAAACGAAGAAAGAATTTATTTATGGTACTGCGTTATGTAAAATACCTAAAAGCACATCAGAGTAGAAACGCAAGTAAATTAGAGTGATTTTCAAAGCAAATATCCAAGGAGTCTTCCATTAATGAGAGTTTCAAGTACAGCAACACTGATAATTTGAGCCATGCAACAGACAGAATTCCTTCTAAGTACAGACTTCGATAAGGCTTGGTTAGTGTTATTATTGCTATACAGATTCTGACAGGGGAATAACATAATTTCTTGTCTCTACTGACTGCCCCAGCTGATAGGTACCAGCAGTGAAAGAGAAGAAATACTGTATTCTATTGAAAGAATGATATGAAAACTACACTGATTCCCGGGTATTCAAGAGACCAGGACTCTCTAATTTCCCTATTACAATTTTGATACCCTCACTATTCTCCTCACCCTCTTATTTATAGTCTCTATTCAGTCTCCCTAATCTCTAACCAACTCACTAACTAACCACATGATTTCCCTAACTGACTAACTAACTAAAGTAGCTACGGGGTGGTTGCCTATATCAACCACACACACAAACACTCTTAAATGTATCTATCCAGAGGGCTTAATCAAAACAAGAGGGTGATTAGTAAATAATGCACTGCTGTCAAGTCAACCTATTTTTATGCTTTGCTTTCACTGGATTTGAAGGTGAATTACATGACAAATTTATTAATCTATTAATAATGTATTAAGTCTGAAGCGCAAATTGTAGAGATGACATGTCAGCAACATTATGCACTATATAATTGACAAAGTTGCAATTTGTGGTCCTTAGTTGTCTGTTCGTGTTCTCATATATTGATAGAATCAATACTATGCCACCCATCAAAGAAGAAATAAGAAATTAATGGGCTTGGGCTTGGGCCTGATAAACAGGTAGCTGAGGATTAGTGACTAGTATGGACCTGAATTAATAGGCCAGTGTAACAGTTAGCCGGTTAAAATGTTTGCAACTTGTTACTAGTTAGTTAGGATGAGTGTAACAAGTAGTTAGTAGGAAAGCATTCTGGAAAGTCATTCAATTGTGGAGAGAACTAGCCTCTCAAAAGCTAGCCACTGCAAACACATATGTCTTTCTTTTAACAAGAACCTTCTACCTTCTCTGTTTTTCTGATCCAGTTCTAGCATATATCTTCAGTTACTCTCTTAAATAACTGTTCTCCATTTGACTTCTCGTATATTGCCTTCCTCCCTATGCTTGGCCTGCCATTGTTGGCCAACCATTTCTCTTTGTTCCTTGCAGCTACCAGCCTTTCCACTTTCTACCTGCATCTTCTTCTTTGTCTTTTCAATAATTTAAGTTCTTCTTGACCAAAATGAAGAGAGAAAATGGCACCCCAGATGGGCCAACTTCCCACCTAAATTTTTCCTTTTTTCGGATGGTAAATATTTCTCAGAACATGGAATATGAATGAAACCCATGTTTGAATTGAAATTGAGATACTGATGCAAGAGAGAGGGGAAAAAAAGACTAACTCATTCCCTTGTGATGAGTGCCTTGAATACTTTAACACATGGTAGCAGCAATTTGTATTCCACATTCATGTTATTTTTGAGCTGTTGATGTGAGGATTTATTTTTTAGGTTGACAAGGCTAAATTTCTAACTTCATTATCTTGAAGGAGGATTCTTTTCTCCTCCACTTAGTTCATGCCCGTGGGAAGCGTGACTAGCATCTATAGCGTCTCATATTTTCCATGTGATACTAAATGCTTATTGCTTAGTGGCATCAGTAGTTTTTCAAATGAGATAATGAACCTAACAATATCAAAATCAAATAAAATAATAGCATAGCTCAACTTATCCCTCCTCTTGCCACTTCAAGGAGAAATTTTGGAAGTTATAATGATGCCAAACCATTTTCAACTGACACTGGTCCTTCTGGTTTAGGAGAAGTTCGTATCATCTGAGCAATGCGCAGGATGTGTCTAGTTAATAAAAATAAAGGGTAAATTATGTGCCTATTAGCAGTAGCACAGGAAACAGATAAAGTGAGAGGCAATATACTGTTAGGAAGGACACAATAGAGGGGTTAGAGGTTACTAATTACTAATGACATATGTCCTACCTATCATCGTAGAAGATCAAGCATCTTAAGGGGAACAAGATTAATTCTGAGGATAAAAAAACAGACTTTAATCACATTCACAGAAGAAAAGGCAAGAAAAAAATTCAGACCAGAATACAATTAGAGCCATTAGTCTAGTTCACAGTTGGACCCTAAAAAGCCAAAATACAATTCGCAAAAGAATATTGCAGCAAAGAATTTTTATATGAGATTTCATTTCATTCATGAAATCATATGCATAACAGTTCCACTTGAACAATCGGAATCTGCATTCCATCGTATATACATGTGATCCTAAAGATCTCCAGTTTCAAATTCATAAACAAGCTCACAAAGTAGACAGCAACAGAAAATTTGAGTTGGACACCAAAAAGAAACTCAATGAGCTTATTAGTGCTTGTTCCATTGGCCTCAAATCATTCACTTCCAAAAGTAATTAATTTATATTTCAGAATGGTGCATATATATTATACCATTATCATAAAACCAATTCTTGTCAACAAACTTCCCTAATATCATTGCCAAAACACAAATCAAATTTAAATCAATCAGATTAAAAATAAACCTAAAACTTCCAACCATCAAATTGATCAACTGTCAATCCCAAAAAAAGAAACATCAAATAACCACAAAAGCCAGGTGATTTGGGTTTGAGAAGGAAACCTTAGCATCAATCATGTGCTTCAAGCGGAGTAACATGTGAAGAGATTCTTTTTTCGCCGCAGCAAGCTCACACTGGAACCGAAGTGCTCTCCGTTCGGAATCCATCACTCGAACCGCCGCTTCCTTCGCAGTATTCAGAATCACATCAGCATAAGCATTCTTCAGAGCCATCATTTTCTGCAAAAACAAAACACCAACTCTCTTAGAAGCACATTCATCAAAAATCAATCACAATCAGAATAAAGAAAAACCAAAAGAGCTTGAATTTCAGAATTAAGATAGCATTAATAAAAAAAAAAAAATTTTAGCAAATGGGTATGTTTGAGTCACGGAAAAGGAGTAAAGTTTTTATTATTATTATTATTGGAGACGAAAATTTCAAATTTTGAAGAGAATCCAACGCACCTGAGGTTGGTGTTGTTGGTTGGGAATGGAGTTAGGGGAATGGGAGTTGTTGATAGGTTCGGTTTGTGAGATGAAAGATGTTTTTCTCTCTTCTCCCTCCAATTCCATTGCCGTTACTGCTTCTGCGCCAGTGTTTTGTCAATAATCTTTCAGCTACTACTGAAGAATTAAAAAGAATCTGTTTTTACCGATATGCCCTCGCATCTCTGCGTTTGAACTAGTGTTTTTGCTTAATCAATCTCTTTGCAAAAATGTTTGGTGAACCATAGTACACTGGACACTGAACACCTGACGCAAAATGCGTTGTTTCAACTTTTTCACTTTAGGGATCTAAAATCGTCATAAAATATATGTTTGGACATCTTTCCGTGAATTAACATGGATTCATTTGAATTCTCATGGAAGTCAACATGGATCATGTTGAAGCTAAACATGGATCTATGTTGAAGATAACGTGTCAAAATTTGACTTTTCTGATTTATGTTAAATTTGAAGGGGTAAATTCTAACTTATCAGTGAGTGTTTTTAGATATGTGAAATCATATTTACGTTGGCTCTAAAACCATGTTTGTTTTAGTGTTGGAGCTTAGGCAAACGCGATTTCAAATATGGCGTCAAAGAATAAGTTGGAATTTACCATATTCAAATTAACGTGGATCGGAGAAGTAAAATTTTGTCATATAGTATCCAACATGAATTTACGTAGAGTTAAAAAAAATCAAAACGGGCACTAAATCTGAACAATCTACTTCAGGTCCACAACATGAATCAATTGTGATTTTAATTCAAGTTTTATTAAGGTTAATCTAAACTTAGGCCCCGCTCTAGTTGTCAGTTTTTTGTTTTTGGTTTTCAAATGGTAATTTGAAAACAAAACGTGTTCGACAAAAATGGTGTTGAACTGGTTTTTTTATCTAATTTCAAAATGGTTTAAGCCTTATTTGTAAAACTACAAAATATGGTTTTCGAATTTTCGTTTTTAGTATTAATAACATATATCATGACCACTGCCACCCACTGCCACCACCGCCACCACCATGCTTTGCCGCCGGCAACCCTCCCGCCACCACCACCCTTCGCCCTCACCATCGCTGCCACCACCACCAGCACAACCCTCCGCCACCACCACCACCACCTTTTGCCATCTCCATCGCCGCCACCACAACTCTCTGCCATCTCTACTACCACCGCCACCATCACCACAACTCACCTCCATTACCACAACCCACTGCCACCACCACAACCCACCACCACCACAACTCATCGCCACCGCCACCACTGTCGTCACCACCACCACACTCTGCCACTACTGTCACTGCCACTGTCCACTATCATGAATTTACAAAGTTGATAATTGTGTGGATTTACAAATTTGACAATAACTTTTTAAAAACTGAAAAACCACAAAAGCTAAAACTGGGTTTATAAAACTGAAAAATTAATTTTAATTTTTAAAAATTTCAAAACATAAAAAACCAAAAATCACCCGAACGAGGCATTAATTAACAAAATGCAACTATGAGTTTAACTATTATAAGACGAGTCTCATCCCTAAAATGTGACTTGAAAATTAGACACTTAACTTAAGCCTCTCCAAAAGGTGGTAGTTATTCTCACCTTTTCAGTTGGGTACATTATTTGAATATTGGAGCCACTACTTCATTTCCTCTTCAAATTTCAAGTTTTAAATTTGGAGAAAGCTCACATTCTTGAATCCGGGTGATTTTGTATGGTTTTGGCGGGTGGACGAGGCTCATTGTGTGGGGACAAATTAAAGACATGGAGGTCCCTTCACAGTCCAACTCCAAACTCCAAACCATTGTCTAAACTGATGATCATTATGATTGTGCTGTGTAAGATGCAAAGAGAGCAAACAATTTGATGCAACTTCGGATATAATAGGCTAAAAGATCATTAATCTTTTAATATTTTAGTCATTTAGCTTTGATATTGTGAAGTTTATTCTCTAGTAACTAACCAATGTTTTAAAAATGGATTACTTTTTCATACTGCTTACTCTCATCAATATATATATATATAATATATATATATATATATATATATATATATATATATATATATATAAATAAAAGAGACTTGAACTTTTGCATTAGATACATTAAGCAATAAAATCTTCCTACCTCTATATTAAAATACATAAAACAATAAAAAAATTATTTGTAATAAATATATTTAAAAATAAAAATAAAACTGAAAAAAAAAATTAATATCAAAAACTATTCAACTACCTATATTAAATAAAAACAT
This sequence comes from Acmispon strigosus, assembly GCA_030819835.1. Lineage (NCBI taxonomy): Eukaryota > Viridiplantae > Streptophyta > Magnoliopsida > Fabales > Fabaceae > Acmispon > Acmispon strigosus. Next base: position 52,236,904 of record JAUAMA010000001.1, read on the forward strand.
TTATAAACATATTTATTGTCATTTCCATTATTATTTTTATATTAATTGTAAAACTTCTTATACATATAACTTCAAATTAAATATAAGAAGTAATTAAAATATTAATTATTGACCTCAAGTTGGGAAAAAAATTAATATCTTTTATATAAAATAAATATATTAAATATTGAAATTAATCAATAGTTAAATGCCTTTGGTAAATATATATTTTAGAAATTATTTTAAACACTTTAAGTAACTAAGTATGTTGTTTAACATCAACTATAATTTTGTTCCGTATTGTTTTATAAAGTAATTTTACAAAAGTTAAATATATATATATATATATATATATTATAATTATTTAAGTCTTTTAAAACATATAAATATACATTAGATTCTTTTAAGAATAAACTGTTATTTAAGTCATATTTTTATATGAAAAAATATTATTAATTGAAATTAATTAATAAAAAAAATTCATTAATATATAATTTAGACAAAATATTTTTAAAATTATAAAATACCGCTATAAATTATTTACTATTAACTATTGTATTATTTGAAGAAATTTCCTTAAATATTTTTTTTGATCTATTATATATTAATAAAAATGACTCGAGGAAACATAAAAGAGGGAAATAGTTATGACCAAAGTTGAATAAATTTGAATTTATTAAATAATATTTTACTCTATTCAAGTTATAACTTATTTTAATTCTAAACGATAAAATTAATTCATTGTTGATAAAAAGTAAAAAAAAAATGCTCTTATAACTAATTTGATGATATTAAAAACTCGTTAGTAATTTATAATATTTTAAATTCACTTAATAATTTTTATTATTATTAAATAAATAACTTATTTAATTATTAAAATTACTTCAATACTAATTATTAAATACTAATTATTAAATTTGAGTATAATTAGTTAATTTCACATAGAAAACTCTAAAACTATTAATTAAAATGTCTTAACACCATTTTTTTATTTTTTATTTTTTTATAAATGAAAAATATTTTAATATGTATTTACTAATTTATTTAAACTATAATAAATTTTGTATAGTGTTAAAAAATATTGAAGGCAAACCCGTGCAACATACAGGAATTATATCTAGTAATTGAGGAATAAGTGGTTCAGTGTAAATAAATATCATCTCACAACAAAAAGTAATGAATTCTAAAAATTTGTATTTTTGTGATTAACAATGAGGAAGGCATCACAATCCTCTAAATCAGACAGAGCACGAGAGAGCTCCCCTTAAAAAAAGTTTATCCGATATTAAGTTGGTAAAGTGCTATTTCATAGTTCATTAGTTCAACTATATTTGAATATAATAGTAGTCAAATGTATGGAGCCAAAGTTAGTGAATTTCATGTTGTCATAAATTGATTTATGTCATGATAGGTCATGCTAAAGCGATGATAGTGTGTGAGGCTTTCATAAGCTTCTTTGTAAATGAAGTAACTTAAGGCTTAGAGAAAGCGAAACAATGATAATGCGGTCAATGAGGGTGAGGGTCTAGCATAGCTCAACGTTGATAGACAAGACACCATCATTTTCATATGACTTAGAAGATTTGAAGGAAGGAAGAATATGGTATGTATTTGGGTTCATAGTAAAGGCACTCTTAATCAGTGGATTTGGAGGACTTGTTGGTGGCTCTATACAGATTTTAGTACCCATTGGTACGAAGATCTATACTCATGTAACTTTTTCATCTTCCTTTTAGCATAGTTTTGGTCCTTCACCGCAAGACTCGTCTGATTAGGATTACAACAAACTAGTCTCTTTTCCATCAATTCTCTAAATTGTGATTCCAAATGTCGTCTAATTTCTACTAGCGCCATCATCAACTATGCCCTCGCATTTGCATTACCATGATGATGTCATTTTATCTTTAAGTAATGATTTAGGGTTTGGAATAGTATAATGCATAAGGATTCAATTGCAAATAATGAAGACAATAGTTGCTTGATTCATCCTATAGATATCAATGTTGATATACCATCCCCTTTGGATAGTAACAAATAGTCGACAACGCCTAGTAAAAAGGTTTAATCCTTTTATTTATTTATTTTTCTATAAGAGGAATACGTTCTTTTTTATTTCATATGATATCATCCACATAAATTTTGTGTTTATATATATTTTCATAAATATTCACGTTGTCCTTTCTATATATTTAACATATAAAAATTTTCAACATGAGAGATCACTTAAAATCTCAACATGAAATAAAAAGTTCATGTCACAGTTAAAATTTGACTTTTAGGGTTAACTACGTTTTATTTTTTTGCAATTATAGTTTGAATAATGTGCAAATTTAGTTCCTTAAGTTGTTATTAGCAAAGCAGGTCTCTTTACATTTAAGTTAAGTTTGTTTTGTCCGTAAGCCAATATTATTTCACCTAAAACTGTTTATACTAATTCTCTATCCAAACAATTAAGACTTTTCTTGTACTGTGAGAACTATGACTTACAACATCTTATATATAACCAGCTCCTAGCTGATACAATAACAAACGTAGACCATCCTACACTAGATATGTAGAATACATGGGTGATTATTGGATACGGTCGAATGAAAAAAATCACGAATAGGGTGGAATCTAAAAATTTGAATCAATCCCAATACAAATATGAAGAAATACAATAAAATATTGAGTAACAAAAAAAGCTTTTAATAACAAAGAAGGAGATGCAAAGAATGAGTTTGACACATTTTTAATAATACAAATGAAAGTTGAGAAGATGAGAAGAAGAGAAGAATATGAGTAGATGAGAAGAAGAACATTGTCCAATGAAGGAATGACTCACACGGATGTGAAGTACTGACCGTCGTTGAGCACGACATGAGAATCATTGTCTGGGAGAAGAGTAGAAGAAGCAAAAATGAAAGATGAGAGGAAGATGATGTGTAGAACAACAACATACGTGAGAAGAAGAAAAATTGACGTCAAAGGGAGTGAAGGGTGTGAAAATAGAAGAAAGAATATATTGGATGGATGAAAAGAGGACATGTGGCATGGAGACACATGTCATTAGAGTGAGTGTACCATATGAAAAAAAATTCCCTTAAAATTCTCTTATGAAAACATGTGCTGAGCGACATTTTGCTTTGAATATTATAGAGATAGCAAGACAAGAATTAATTGATGAATCCAGATGAAAGAGGTTTGTCTATAAGGCATGGCCATAACATATCATCAGTAACAAAATCAACCCGCATATTTAGTCCACAAGCATATGTTTCGCAAGAATACAAATCTGACTAAAGTGTATACTCTACTCAATTATTCATTCCATATATGCTTCTCAAATCACAATCACTTCAATGCTTTCTTTACTTAAGAGCCACTCCAATCACATGGCCATCTTCTACCATAAAACTAGTTTTTGGTAATAAAACACTCAACATATGCGCATCACGTGCTACAAATCATCATAAACTGATTTCCTTTCCGAAAGTATTGAAACCGTAACATAGAAATGAAAAAGGAAGAATAAATTAAACTTTCTCATTGACTGAATTGAAGTACATGGATATATACAATGAATGTTGAGAGTTATAACTGACTAACTCTAATACTAGAAACTTTCACTTACAGTTTAATCACTATTACTAACAACTAACTTTAATTATCTCAATACTCTACTCAAGATGGAGCATACGTAGATGTAATGAGACCCATTTTGGATAGTAGGTGCTGAAACAAAGGCAAACACGTAGACCAGATTGAACCATTTCCTTTACAAAGTCACAATTTATGACTATGCGTTTGGTTCTTTCATGATAATTAAGTAGGATTGGAGGCAATGTGACTATCACAAAGAACCATAGCAGTAGGACAAGTAACGTGTAGATCATTTAGAAGACCTGAAATCCATTTGATCTCACTAGAAACAGCAGCTATGGCTCGGTACTTAGCTTCTGCTAATGATCTAGAGACAATGGCATCCTTCTTTGATTTCCAAGAGACAAGTGAGTCCCCAAAGGAAATGCAAAATCCAGTGGTAGACTTGTGGGTATCAACATCATTATAAGAAGTCATGGAAGAAGAGGATGTATCAAATGGAAAATAATTATTTTGGGTTGTTCAAATTAACTTATAAATAAAAGTTAATGCTTATTCTGAGTTGGGTCGGAGAAAATTGAAGGTTGGCAGAGAGGATTAAGGAAAATTAAGATTAGGGTTTACTGAAATTAGGATTAGGGGATTTTTTCAAATTTTTTTCAATAATAATTGTTATTTAACTATTAATTACATAATTAAAAATTATATTTAAAATGCGACGTATGTTTTATCAAATGCGTGGCAATGACGGGTGAACATAAGTTAAGTTATCGGAGCTCAACCTCTAACGTAAACTAAAACTGGAGTATTTCCTAAAACAGATAGATGCAGACTTTACTTCGTCGAGAAACTAATATCAAACCGCTTCTATTTTAGGATGATCGAAAGCTTATTTACCCTTAAATCTAGATTATAAACTTTCAGACCATAATAATCCACATAAATAGTACTGTGATTTTAGGCTAATAAAAATAGTAGTGGGTGCCCCCATTCCCAATGCCCATTTGTAGTTTAGTAGAACTAACCTAACCAAACCACTAGCACTGAGGATAGAGTGAGCACCAAAGTATTAAATAGAAGCAACCCTAGTCAAACCCAACTCCAGTCAAACAAGTTCTTCTCAATCACCTCACCAATCAAATGAACAAGAATCTTTTTTCCCTGAAAAATAATAAACACCAAAAATCCACAATTCTCCACATTTAACGATTCTCATCTCCTCTAACCTCAACACAACACAAGTTCTCTCGATTTCTTTGCCTCACACCCCAGCTTACCCAAAAAGTCAATGGCCCCTTCCCAACTCTGTTAGCACCAAAAAACCCACCATAAAAATCGAAACTTTATCACCATACGAGGCTCGTTTCACCTCGATGGATCGCTGGAGCAACAGTTCTTCACTCCTTGTCCTTTTGAGCCTTCTGGGTCTCTGGGTTTCGTTCGTTTCGTCGCAGGTCGAAGATGACGTGAGATGCCTGAAGGGCATCAAGGACACCCTCAAGGACCCCGACAACCGCCTCGAATCATGGCGGTTCGAAAACACCACCGTGGGTTTCATCTGCGACTTCGTCGGCGTGAACTGCTGGAACCTCAGGGAGAATCGCGTTCTGGGTCTTCAGCTCCAAGGCATGAAGCTCTCGGGTCAGATCCCGGAGTCCCTCAAGTACTGCGGCAAGAACTTGCAGCAATTGGAGCTTCAGTCAAACTCGCTCACCTCCGAGATCCCACCTCAGATCTGCACCTGGATGCCGTTTTTAGTGACGATGGACTTGTCTGGTAACGATCTCTCTGGGCCTATTCCCTCTACCCTTGTGAATTGCTCTTATTTGAATGAGTTGGTGCTGTCAGATAACCATCTTTCTGGTCCTATTCCTTATGAGTTTGGGAGCTTGGTTAGGCTTAAGAAGTTTTCTGTGGCTAACAATAAGCTTAGTGGGACTATTCCTGAGTTTTTCAGTGGGTTTGAAAAGGACGATTTTGCTGGGAATAGTGGCTTGTGTGGGGGTCCTCTTTCTAAGTGTGGTGGGATGAGTAAGAAGAATCTTGCTATTATTATTGCTGCTGGGGTGTTTGGTGCTGCTGCTTCTTTGTTGCTGGCTTTTGGGTTGTGGTGGTGGTATCATTTGAGGTTGAGTGGTGGTGGGAGGAGGAAAGGAGGGTATGAGGTTGGGGGTGTTGATGATTGGGCTGTGAGGTTGAGGGGTCATAAGCTTGCTCAGGTTACTCTTTTTCAGAAACCAATTGTGAAGGTTAAGCTTGGGGATTTGATGGCTGCAACTAATAATTTCAGCGCTGAGAATGTTCTGATTTCCACTAGGACAGGGACTACTTATAGGGCCGATCTTCCTGACGGCTCCACGCTCGCGGTGAAGCGGCTGAACACGTGTAAGATTGGGGAGAAGCAGTTTCGGATGGAGATGAATCGGCTAGGCCAAGTTAGGCATCCAAATTTGGCGCCGTTGCTGGGGTACTGTGTTGTGGAAGAGGAGAAGCTCCTGGTTTATAAGCACATGTCAAATGGGACTCTCTATTCGTTGTTGCATAAGAATAACGATGAGTTGCAATGGCCGATGAGGTTCAGGATAGGATTAGGCGCGGCTAGGGGGCTTGCTTGGCTGCACCACGGGTGCCATCCTCCGATTATACAGCAGAACATTTGTTCCAATGTGATTCTTGTTGATGAAGAGTTTGATGCGCGGGTAATGGACTTTGGACTCGCAAGGCTTATGACATCGGACTCTAATGGTAGTTTCGTGAACGGGGATCTGGGGGAACTCGGGTATATCGCTCCAGAATATCCAAGTACTCTGGTTGCTTCATTGAAAGGGGATGTGTATGGGTTCGGGGTTTTGCTTTTGGAGTTGGTCACGGGGTGCAAACCACTTGAGGTGATTGCTGGCGAGGAAGAATTTAAGGGTAGCCTAGTCGATTGGGTAAACATGCATTCTAGTTCAGGTAGACTCAAGGATTGCATTGATAAATCCATATCTGGAAGGGGACATGATGAGGAGATTCAGCAGTTTCTGAAAATCGCATCTAATTGTGTGGTTTCTCGCCCCAAGGATAGGTGGTCTATGTACCAGGTTTATCATTCATTGAAGAGTTTATCCAAAGACCACAGTTTCTCTGAACATGATGATGAGTTTCCCTTGATCTTTGGTAAGCCAGAAAATGAACCGGCTTAGTTCTTGAGCTATGGATGGTATGGGAATATGTAAAGGTTCTTACTGAATTTCTATTAATGGTGGGGATTTTTCAGATTGATCCTAATGTTTATGGTTTGAGCATTTCGATTGGTGACACTAATCAGGTATAGTTGTACTTATGTGATATAATAAACTTTATGTTAGGTTATGCTTGCGTTTCATGAAATCCAATATGTTTCCCTGTTGTATGAAAATGCAACCTCAAGTATGATCCAAGATATTTGGAGTATGGTTCGGATTTGAATCATCTAATATATATATATATGTACTTGAGAAAAAAAGAAATGGATGTGTGCTTGTGCTCTGTGAAGATAGTTCATCAAGCTGATTCATTAATCTAGATCTTATTGATCGGGAAGTTTGAAGCATTAGGCTTTTTCATTGTTTTCTGTACAAGAATGTCACTTTATTGTCCTTGTTTTCAAATATCAATATAGGAAACCATAATTTTTCTTTTCAGTATAAATCTTTGAAATAATGGAAAATAAATAAGGTATTATTTTATAAGTTTTTTTTTCTTTCTCCAATTCTGGATTCTGCATAAATAGCATAACTCTTAGATTTCAACTTTGGCATGTAGTATAAACGGTTAGACCTTAATTTTACCTGTTTAACAAGTGCCATTGTACCCTGCCACATGAACCAAAATGAAATTCATCATTGCCATTGTAAAGGTGACTTGTTTGTCTTGTTTGTCCCTTATATAGAAAAATAATTGATTATTGGTGCCAAAAGAAAATTTCCCTGGATGCCCCAAGAAGCCGCATCTTTAGAAGTTAGAGTATCAGCTAAATAAAAGCTATAGGCATGTAATTTCAGATTTAGATGCCATATATTGTAACTATAACCAGTGAAATATTTTGAAAAAATGTTAAGCCCTTTTTGTTTTTACAAATATTTTAATCTTTAATAAAATGTTATCTTGTTCTTATTTTACTTCTTGTTTTTCAATGCTATGTGAAATGGCAACAACATAAATCTCTAAAATAAAAGTAAAAGAAAAACATTTTTCTAAACTAAGTATACCCTTAGCAACCCAAAAGTAAAAAGCAAAGATATAAGTACATGAGATAGATTTTGTCTAACTTTGTCGTACACCACTAAGTATCGAACGTGTCCAAGTAAAGTTGGTAGATAGTTTAGTTCCTAAAGCATTTAGTCGAGAGTTTGATTCTTAGACGGTGTGTATGGAGAACGATTTGTTGGAAGAGACTTATCCACTTCAGGTAATCTTTGAGCCTTGAGAGGTAATCTTATGGCCTATGACTCACGGACACGAACACCACAATACGGTTAAAATCTAAAAATAGGACAATGGGACACCGCTTATGCATATTAAAAAATAAAAAATTATATATATATTTTTTTCAAAAAGCACCAGGATAACTATATTCATAAAATTAAGTGAACAAGAGACAGGGTTAAGAGTTATATATAACTTACCCTAAGTTAAAACACAAGTTAATCATTTTAGAATGAAAAATTTAAAACTTCTGTACTATGTCAATTAGATATTGTCCTAAACGTGTCTAGGCCATGAAGAAGTGTTGGCTTAGTGTTCAAGCTGTGTTCACTTCCAACATGTGTCGCACGCGTGTCCGACACCTGGACACTCCAGCTCCTAGTCTTGTCTGTGCTTTCGAACTTATGGCTTCTAACCGTTGGATATCTTGGTAATACTCCAAAAGAATATATATATATATATATATATATATATATATATATATATATATATATATATGATTTTAGAAAATGTTTTAGTGCAATAGAGGTGTTAATTAGAGCATAATTGGATCAATTTTTTTTCTTTCTCATAATCAATTCTAAAATTCTAAAGTTACTTGCAGAATCTTCTCTCCAAATTGATTCTGACTTTAGAATCAATTACAGTTGAATTTCCAAATACGTATATTGAAATTTGTGAGGGAATTGTTGATTCAATTTCCTAACAGAAATCTAAGCTATGGGGCTGGTCTGGTCTATAACTTAAATTGCATGGAAAATCATGTGTAAAGCTCCTGGGTATGAAAGTCTTGACAAACTAATGTTCTTCTCTGGAAATAGAAAGTACAAACTTAGGTTACTAATTTAACTCAGTACTAAATAGGGGAGCATATTGTGACATACCCTAGTAAAAACACTTTATTTTTTTCGTTTCTTTCGTGCATCACCTGTTGTGTTTTTACATAGAGTCAGAGACATGCTTAGCGTGGAAGGCAAAGCCATAGTTAGTTATAATTCTGCTATAAAAAATTGAAAATTAAGCAGTCAATGTTCAATGTTGTAAGCTTTGAAAAGTAAAGGAAGACTGCAACACAAGTGGACCATTGTTATTTGTTATCAAGCTCAGCCAATGACTTAAACAAATAAGGTAGACCAATGACTTTGAATTTTGAACCTTATGTTGCCTTATTATAAGGAGTATGGACTCATATTTTACATAAACAAACAAAGAAAAAATTGAAGGTCCTCATTCAGTTTTTATATAAAGTTTGAGTACATTCTACCCTCTGATATTAAGTTGCACTAATTAGTAAGTAGACAAGCCTGGATGTGGGGCCTCCATAAACATAGACATGTATGACAATTTGTGATCCAATTGAGCAGAGTCTTCTTGTTTTGCATCTGTCAATATATTCAGTAAAGAGAAACATAAACTGCCATGGGGTGAGAATCTGTCTCCCATGCAATGTAGAAAAAATTGAAAAACAGATTCATAATTTGAATCTCAGTTACTTTGGACCAAGTCACATCCTTCTCGAATCTAATTGTAATCAGACCAGAAAGAAAAAGCAAAGATAAAAGATAAAGCAGCTTGCAGCAGAGATTGCTCCTTTGCTGATTTGGCTTTAGTGGGATACCTGAATTTGGAACCTCTGCTTAATCTGTAATCATTTGCGTAGGACTTGAAAAATATATGATTTTAACTAACAAAAAATTAAGACACAAGAAAGATATGAATTAGGAACCTTCCTATCAATGGAAACCTGTAATTGGACCAGCAGTTATGCACTGTATTTTCTGTTTATAATTTATGTATTCATTCTACATAATTAATAACTAAGTGGCATCACTATAGGTCCACATGGCAGGACAATCAGGACTCAGGTTATTTTGATGCAGCAATCAAGGAAAAATGAGAATGAAAACAAAAATGATTGGTGGAACATGAAATTGTGTCATACACACCCAACACCTATCGCAAAGTTTATATAAATTATAAACGCAAATTTGCAAATTTTAAACTTTTTTTTAACTAAAGTATCTCACAGTTGATAGCCATAAGACTAATCTTTCGTTCAATTTTTAGTGCACTAGGTGATAGGAGGTAGGTCAATGAGTTTTTTCAATTCTCAAAAGTTGGCAATTGAGTCCCTAATGACTTGCTTAAGGAACGAAGTGTGAAACTAATACACTAATCCATTTGATTACAAATTGTAACCTTTAAAATAAGTTAAGTGTTTTGTTGAACACAAGGCACTTAAAAGAGGGTGCCACCATAAAAGGAATTCCCAAAGATTACTAAAATATTAAAGCCTAATTACATGATACATGGAGAGACTAGGCCTTTTTTCTTGTGTACCGTGCCAATAATCCAATTTGTTTTTCTTTTATCTTGTTTTTTCCCTATAGTATCATCCTATGCATAAATCTCTCTGTTTGAGCTGGGGAAAAGTAAATCGTATACTGAGTAGCCTTCAGAAGTGTAGTCTTTCTCAAGATTCTCACGTGTAATACTAATTTGTAAGATAAGGATGATCATAAAAACTTCCAACATTTCACTTATCCATGCATTCTAGAAGCCATAAATTGCACATGTATTTTTACTTTAAGAATCAGAAGATATGAATTGCATCCAAAATTTTGGTTACTTCATTACCTTAGTAAGGCTTTGATTTACAACATCAAAGATACATTCTAAGATAATACAGGAAGAAAACATAAGGATCACACTTATAGCCTTCAAACACTTGCAATACTATGTAACAACAATATCTTATAGAACACACACTGAATTCTTCCACAAGAAAATAGCAAAAAATATCCGGATTTCTTCTATGTTTTTCCCTCAAACTAGCTGTGGAACATCACGCCGATCAAGCTTGCCTTGGCGGCTGTCTGTATTTCACTGCTTTCCTGAAGATGTTCAGATTATAAGAGAGAAATAGGGGTGAGCTAAAATAATGTGAATAGAAATGAAATGACATGTAATTCCATGGTATGACAAGATGTGCAGTGCTTGGTTTTCCAAGCTGCAATCATGGTAATCATTCATAAAGGGTCCTCAAGTATAGAGTACTTAACAGCAACAGGTAGCAAATTCCATTTTGAGCTGAGACTTGAATTGGATTGTTAAATTCAAATAAGGCTAAAAGTTATTCATGATCCACTCCAATAAATTAATGAAGCTTTCCATAGAAAGAAAAGGAGCTACCCAATTCTTTTTTCCCTCCAATAACTAAAGTGGTACAGTTCTTCACCCAATGTCTTTTTTGTGTTTCTCATGAAAATAAGAGAAAGATTGTTAGTTAAAGAAGCTTTTGATAAAGAGTGAAAATTATCATCCTCTCTTGAGTGTTCAAGTGTACCTCCATCATGCTTCAGTCAGCTTCCCTTTAGGCTTTAGCTAAGTAGCAAAAGAAACTGTAAAAGCCTATAACAGATTTACAGTGAATAAAAGGAAAATCATTTCAATTCAAGATTGTCTATTCTTGTTTTAACATTTTCTGAACATGCTGAAAACCAGCCTGCTAGTGCAAGCATATTAGCCACAAAACCAAATTTAGTATGAGACAGGTAAATATGGTATCTTCAATTGGACTTGTCTTTCTATCTTGTGCTCATGAAAATCAAAAAATAATAAACAAAGTTTGATACTCCACCAAGATTGAATTACCCTGCTATGATGATGCTAGAATTTTATTTTGCTTTTGTAGTTTACATTCATCCAGCAGCTATAGTAAGACTCTTAGTGCATATTTGGGAACCTTTCCATAGTTGATTCTGATGTTAGAATCAATTCTACGAAGAAACTTCTTAGAGTAGCTTCTGGGTTGCAGAATTGATAATGATGAAAGAAAAATTGATCCAAACATGCTAATATAGTAGGCCATGCAGATCATATGAACAAAAGTATCAGAAAGTATTTGATAGATGTGAGTGTATACCTGTTATGTATTGGATCAGGTCCATTTGGTACTCTTCTCTTGCTCACTGAGAAGAATCCAGAATTTGAATGCAGAGCATGTCTCTGCATGCCAACCAACTTCAAATGCTTGGAGATAACATTCATCGGAACTAGAACTGTCCTTTTGGTTTTACTGTTCACTGAGATTGCAACAAGGAACATAAACCAGATAACCCCCACAGATAGCAAAGCTCCAAGAAGCAACCTTCTAATGCTAACACCACCAACACCCATATCTTGATTTCTCTTATGACTCTCCACCCAATGGCAGTGGCTGGCAATTGAAGGCAAAGGCATGAGAGTGTTTCAACAACATTTTGGCATTGATCACAGAAAGATAACACAAGAAGCTGATAGAGAAGAAAAGAAATTAAGAGAGAGCAACATGAAAGGACAAATTAATGAACTGGTTCCTAACTTGGCGGGCTTGGAGTGAGTGTCTCTATTTAAAGGCAGACACTAGAAACTAGGATAAAGTTTCATTCAAACTTCCTTTTTAAGTGGAAATAAGGTGTTAAAAAGAGAAAGATAGGAAGAGGAGAAAAAGTAAAAAATGTGATTGGTGATATAATTGGAAGAGAAGAGCTAGATAGATAGAAAGTGGAGTGAAAATGAAGTGGATGTGTGAATGATTCATAGCTCCTAGAAACTATTCTCTATGTGGTGTGTGGGATCCAGTTTCCCTTCCCTGCAGTCAAAATTTTCTAAAGTCATTGTAGTCATAATTTGGAATTTGTCGGATCAAATATTAGATGGTTGAGATTTAAAATGACAATTATATGCATAAAATCAATCTCTTCAAATTTGAGCCGTCAGGTCAAGATTGGACGAGGAGTCATGCCTGCAGTTAGTTCAGGAAAATTTGATCGCAGGAGATCCATATATGTGGTGTGTTCTGTGGATAAGTATGTTGTGAGGAGGGGAGAGAGAGATAGAGAGAGACATAGAAAGAGGTGAATAGGGGAAAGGGTGAAGAGAGCATGGACAAACATAAAAAGCCAATGAATCAGAAAAGTTAGTTATTTGAGCCTCTTTAGGTTTGAAAAAAGGGTCCACTTGAGCTTCTCTTTTAGTGGCTTTATGCATTTTCATGCAACAAGGGAAGGGGGTCTCACTATGATCTCTCTAATTCTCACATACTCTGTCAGAAGTGCTGATAAAATCATCTCACTATAATGTAAGTTCCCCACATGTTTTGCTCAAAACTATGGAACAAAAATTGCATAAGCTGCAGAAATATAGTTCCAGCAGTCTCATTATTTCTGTGACAGTTAAATATACTAAAAGAATGATGACAGTAAGGACCCGGTTTCCTTGAAGTACAAAGGAAATCTTTAATTAACTCTTATTCACCAAGTTTGCTAAAATTTTAAACATCATCTCATTAAAGTAAAATTTAAAGCATCTTTATGGAAACAGATTCTATCATACTAAAATTTCACATGATTTAGTCATGTTTATATGGGGTTATCCGACACACATATATAGCTTGTTTTGTTTTGGAAAAAGAATTACCTTTTTCAACTTTCCCACAAAAAAATTCAAAATAGTTGATCCCAGAAAAGTTAATCTACATATGCACTTTAGATCTAGAAAAAAAAAATTTAAAAACTTTCAATAAACTGGCAAAAAATTTGTTTTTCACCCCAAAATAATTTAATCTAAATACAGTTTTATTCATCAAAAGCAAGTTCAAGTGTGATGTTTTCTCATGAACGATTATCAAACCAACGCTGGTTTGCTTTGAATACCATCTGAACCAAACAGGCTAGAATTATTCATCCTTCATATTTCTTGTATGAAAAGATGTCGACCAAAAAAAAAAAACTAAACATGAACATATAAACTCACGTTATCCCTAGTGATAAAGACAAGCAATATCATGTGTGATTAAATGTACTATTAACGTGTGTGCAAACCAAGCAACACTTATAATGTGTTTGGATTGACATGGAACATCCAATCCAAAACACAATAACTCAAGAAACTACTGTAACTTCTTTTCAAAAATGATTATGGAGCTTCCTACAACAAAACTAAATACGCTATTAGGCAAACAAGCCACCAATAACAAGCATAATTTGGCATTTGGAGTTCTATGAGGATACTTCAATATACTGGACATAGTTTACTTTAGCTACATGATAATCTATGATTCTTTCTTGAGATGAATCGTATAAAGAGATTCAGCTTTCAGCATAGATTCAACTAGTAACATAATTCACCTATTTCTACACTTGATTGGGACCATTCGATGGACGCAGACCTGTTAACTAATCAAATCTCAACTTAGTTTGTGGTTTCATCACCAAACTGAATCTGTGAATGTTTAGCAATGAGAGCTTAACCTACAATAACTAGATCACTTTCAGCTGAGGAAATCCCACATTACATGTAGAGAAGAATTCAAGATTTTATAATTCATCACATATGACATTACATGTAGTAGGGACCAGTATAGGACTGCCTGTGACAGCTTTTGAAGATGCGAGATAGGTGCAAAAATAAATCCTGTTGAACCCTGCAACAGATTAAACATTCCACCAGCAAGTTCATCAGCCTTTACTGCAACTGTGTTACTTGAAAGTGTGATCTCCTCTTCTTTTGGGCCCACGTTGGTCCATAAATTGCCAAGAGCGTCCGGCCGAACCGTCTATCAGTTATCTGCAGTTCCATACAACAGCTTCAAGCGCAAATTTTAGGCATATCATTGAAATCCACATGCATAATAAATTTCTTAAGGTAGGTCAAAATAATTTCAAGAGAAATTAATGATTGGCAATTAGTTTATATGTGGAAAAACAAGAATACAAAACATTTCACATGTTATGCAAACACAGTACTGTTGGTTATGTTAGTTACCTTCACAAGGTGACCACAAGAATCCAGCATGTCTGTTTTTAAAGGATACTCAACAACCTATATCAGAACATGTTCAATATAAACTTAGCAAGCAGAAGTCCATTTGGACCAAGAATAAGGAAAAAGTAGAAACTACTACATACAATAAAAGCATCTTCTCCAACCAAGGATGATTCCGAAATTTGCTTCATCAGCACCGCATAGTCAACTTGTGTGTATGGAGGAGTCACACTAATGTAATCAAATGGGCCATTGTTTCCTGCATGTAAACAATACAAATTTACAAAAGCAGACACTCCCTTGTTAATTTTCTTAGCATACAATCTTTGGCAATTTCTGTGGTGGAAGATCACAATGGAAATATTCATTGAATTCCCTTCATTGAGAGGCTTAGCAATAGCTGCACTGAAAAACAGTATGACCACAAAATTTTCTGGTAATTCCTCAGCCAGCAATACTTTTGCATCAAACGTTTCATATGTCAAACTATAAATGTTGGTTTTTTTAGGGGAGGTGTTAAGATTTAATTATTAGGGATTTTGTTTATTTTAATTTAGGAGTCTACCTTATAGTTTAAGAAGCTATCTTTTATTATAGGAGTTAGTCTTTTACTATTGGTTGGGTTATCTTTTAGATTAAAAGTGTATCTTTTATTCTAGAAGGTTATCTTTTATTTTAAGAGTACATCTTTATTTTCTGGGGGTTAAGTTATTGTTATTAGGATTAGTTATTATAAATAGGAGTTGAGTCATTAGGAGTTTTTCATGGATCGAATTAATATTGAGTTGTAATGGAACCAGCCCTTTTGAGGAACCAGCCTCCGAAGAGGAACCTGCCTCTTGTGTCTTTTATTTTCAGTTATATTTTAATAATATCAGTCTTTTATTCAGAAAATACCAAAAATATTCCTCTTCTCTCTACCGATTCGCCGTTAGGATTTTCGGATCCTAACAGGAGGGGTGAAGTTATAAATCATTTTGTAACCCTGTAATTTTTCATACCCTAATCCCAGTTGACGAAGATGCTTTGTGGATATACATAAAACAAAATTGAAAGAGATAAAATCATAAAATGCACATGCCTACAAATTGATTTCCACGTTCAAAGAACTTTTCCACAGTAACAGTATGTATGACTGAAGCATCAAGGAATCCAGTCCCCTCTAAGTTTGGACGTAAAACATCTGATACAACCCAAGGATCCATCTCGACAAAATGCACCTGAAATGTTTTAAATCATATAAACAAGAGAATTCAAGCAAAGAAATGCATCACACAGGGGAAGTTTTAAAACAAATTGTAGAATTCCTGTTGTGCATATTATTGAACTTGGTGAAAAAACTGTTAGTTCTATTTCTTAACAGAAAGCTGATTCTATCACTTGGTAGTGAGGAGATATCTTAGGTATTCAACAAGTGATCACAATTTTTTGCAAAACACACAGTCCATATGATAGGGTTTTTGAAAGCTGCTTAATGAAAACATTAATACCTCAGAACATCCTCGGCTAAGTGCTTCAATTCCAACGGAACCTGTACCACTATACAAGTCTAACCAGCGTCCAGGTCTCAAGGATGCAGGAGAGCCACCAGCCGCCTTGGCATTACAAAATAAAGTTATTACGATAAACAAGAAGGCTGCAGCAAGGAAATTGTAATGACTAGATGAAACCAGCAAGCAATACTTAATGAGCAAACAACTGTACTAGGAGATAAAAAATGCAACTAGTACCTGTAATATATCAAACGTTGCACCTTTTACCACTTCCATCATGGGGCGCACATCCATACCCTTCGGTGAGAGTAGCTTCTTTCTTCGAGCTGTTCCCCCAAGAACCTATATCATTGGAATGTGGAAATAAAAGCCATGGTTACATTATCTTTTCCATAAAATCAAATTTCTATAAAATTCAAAATCAGTAAATCAAGATAGCCAACCCTGAAGGTTATAATGCCTTGATGCAAGAGGTGTTAAAAAGCATATGACTATCTGAGGAAAGGCATTAACATTAGAAAAGGAAGAGAACAGTAAAATGTCAAGCTATTCATTTTTTATCTTTTCTGTTCTAGACCCTCATTATCCGGAAGTCGCATTGGAAATTAACTTGAGCCGAGTCGAGTGGACCCATCTAAAGGGTAAAGCTCCCTCAGCACCTAGTTGTCCATACACAAGACTCGAACCTGAGATCTTATTTAAGAGGATCTGAGTTCCTCGCCACTAGGATAAACAAGCATTGGTAGACTATTTTTTGTTCGTCCGCCTAAGCATAATATTCAAAGTAAAATAAAACCGTAAAAATTTCAAATGATAAAGCTTGACTAGTTGATAACAAGCTCGAAAGATTAGTTTACAAACAAAATAGATGTGACAGCCTTAAAAATAAACAAACAGAAAGAGATAAACAACCCTAGATGGAATAAGATGGAATGGAGTGGTACAGAGATAAACAGAACAAAATTATGTATCATTGTTTGGATATTTATGATGGAACAGAGTAAAATTTCCATTCCATTATTTGGAAAGTGGATGGAATGCTGACTATCATATAGACCAGTTCCATTTCACATCTTCTAGATTGGGGGAAGAAAAAAAAAGGATATTGGATGAAATGAAACATAATACATTCCATCAAGTTCGACTTTATACCAGTTTCTGTATTTTATCCTCCTTTGTATAGAAAAAGCCTAAATTCCTCAAATAAGTAGAAAATCACCCAGGAGTGTATCCGGGAAATCATCATCAGATTCAATTTCATCATTGTCATCTCCATCTAATAAATGACCAAATATTTTATTAGGTAATTAAGATTTTAGAAGAGTTAATACTCCAAGATGTTATAAGTCAAACATCCCAAGTTTAAACACTGCTTTGAAGTTCTTAAACTTTTGAGAATCCCCGACGCTGGGCAAGGAAAACATGAAGCTTATCACTATCATCTGAAACTTTTAAGAATGTCGGCAATTCATCATAAACGTAAAGTGCAGCCATCCTAAATGATATTGGAAGACAAAAACTGCAGAAAAGGGGTAATTAAGCTACTCTTAGCAATCTGAAATGCATCACTCTCACAATTTCACTATATATTTTTTAAAGAAATACAAGCGACCTCGAAGCAATCCATCTATCTATAAACATACAAAAATAAACCTCCTTAATTTCCTCATCAATTAGCACTTTTAGAGGATTCAATTCCTACAATGAGAGTACCTGTAGCAATTTATGCGTGGTACGTGGAGGTTTAGGGTCCTCTGGTGGGTCTTGCACTTGCTTCCCTCCTCTCGTCCTTGCTTGTTCCTTTCTCCTCTTTGACTGAACAGTTGCATCCACAAGAGAAAGAAAACACACAGCTAAATTCACAAAGCTTTAATTGAGACACGATATGACACAGAATTTTCAAGCATGAAAATTAGAAAAAAGATGGAACCTTTGGTGATGATTGAGAAAAGTACTCGTCAGCATCAGCATCATAACCATACCGCTCAAGTAAGATTTTTTTGTCTTCGCTCGCCAACCCATTTCCGGATTCTGCAAACAATTGAAGAAACACAGCATTTTAACCATCGTTGAACAACAAATTCGACTAAAAATTGTAATTTTTTTTTTCTATGTGTAGTGAACTGGCAATAGTGAACTTACTAGAGTAAGAGGATGTGAGTAGCGAGGAGGGGCGGGTGGTGGGTGTGGAAGAGAAAGTGATAAGAGGAAGAGGAGAAGGTGATGGTGACCCAAAATTTGCTTTGGTGTTTAGAAGGAGTTGTGCGGGTGTTGGAGGGGACAAAACCGCCATTGTAAGAGGATGGTGTGTGTCTGTGTGAAAATTGGTTGAATAAGAAAGGAAGTGAGATTGTTGAAGTTGTTAGGTTCAATCAATATCAATGGTTTCACTCTCAGAACTGAGATGGCATGATAGTTTTCAGGAACCGAACTGGCAAACAGTACTGTTGTTGAGTAAGGATAAAACGACCACCAACACAAAGAGGAAGATCATCTTGTCCCAAAAGCATTTTTCTAAACGATTGTAGTTTTTTAAATCTTTTTTTTTTCACCTATAAGAATCCGAAATTCCAAATTCTATTGTTGTCCCATGTAGGGTTGGTGGTTTGTTTTAAAGTTTCATAAAATATAAAATATATAATTACTAAAAAGTAACTTTTGAAACTCGAACGGGGATTGGCTCGGTCATATGTTACTTAGCTAATAGGTTATTGATTTAATCGATAGATCACTGGTTGAACCAATTAAATCATATCATACATATAATTAAAATTGTAAACACTAAGTGAAGTAATTTAGGAAGCGGTGAATTAGGTTCTCGAGAATCACAATTAAAAGAACAATTACATTTAAAAATAATTGAGTAATCTGTTATTATTTGGGTTAATGGTATGGTAGGTCCCTGTGTTTGTACCCAAGTTTGCGATAAGTCCCTCGCCGGAAATTTTTTTGATATAAGTCCCTGTGTTTATTCCAAGTTTGGATTTAGTCCTCACCGGAGACCGGAGCTCCGGCAAGTGCTTACTTGGACTGCTGACTGTATTACTAATGATGACGTGGAATTTTTATTTATTTTTTAAATTACAAATAATAAAAATCATTATAAACTTTAAACCCATTAACTTAACTAAATCCTAAAATAACCCCTAAACAAATAAACCCCCAATTCCCCAATTTCATCTAACCAAACCTAAATTAGAATCCCCCAATCTGAAAATCTGAAAGTTCATCTTCCTCCCTGCTTCTACTGCGAAATCCATTCCTCCCTGCTTCTGCTGCGAAATCGTTGTGCTTTTTGGTGGCTTCGTGGGTGGGAGGTGTTCTTCGAGACCTCGTTCTTCTTCTCCACGGCGCTGCTTGGAGTTTCTCTGAGAGGAAGAACACGTTTCACCAAACGGATTCCGCTGCCATTACTGGTTATGTCAGGGCCCGCGACGTCCACCTCATAGCGGAGGATGGTGATTGGAGCGGTGACTACGCCTTCTACGGTCACCGCTCCGATGAGGTTGTGATTCTTCCTTACAATGTGGCTCTGCCGGTGACTCTCAATGTGCTTGAGCACGAGGTGTTTGCTGTTTCGCCTGTGAAGGAATTGGCTCCTGGGTATAGTTTTGCGCCTTTCGGGCTTGTGAACATGTTCAATGCCGGCGGGGCCGTTGAGGGGCTCGAATACGAGGTGGGTAGAGTTCGTTTGGAGATCAAGGGTTGTGGCAAGTTTGGTGCTTATTCATCAGCCAGGCCAACAAGGTGTTTGTTGGGAACTGATGTTGTGGATTTTGAGTATGACAGTGACTCCGGTTTGCTGAGTTTTGTTATAGATCATTTGCCACGAGAGGGAGAGAAGGTTCACCACGTTCAGATTGAGCTATGAGTTCATTGCTTCATTGTTATTATATAGGTCATACGTATTGGATTAGAGAGATGGGGGATTTGCAGATGAGAGGGTTTTAAGCAATTTCCCCCTTGAGAGTTTTCACATTCTTTGTACTAGCTATGTCTTAATTTGAATGAAGATTATACCATGGTTCTACTTCTATCTATCTCCCACTTTTTTTTTCTCAACTGTACAAATCATGTTTTTATCATTTGCTTATAATTGGACGATCCTGTATTTGCTGTAGAGTATTATTTATACATTGATAACAATTGAACTAACATAATAACTATTAGAGTTGCAATACTACAAGATCAAGATAATGAGACCAGTGCTGAAAGAGAACCAATCCAATTCTGCGTTTTTTTTCTTTCAAAACTTGTAGTGAACTACCAGTTACCTCTCCTCCAGAATTATGTTTGTTATATGTTTGCATGGAGTATTTTCCAAATTTTAGAGAATTTGAAATATAGCTGCCTTTCATTTTTTAATTCCTTGTTTGGAAATAAATAAGAACAGTTCATTTCATTGTATTCCATAATTTCATTTCAGTCCAAATATATTCTCAGGTAATGGCGAAGCCCAAGATGCAGTGTTGATACCAAATAGTTACAAAAGAAGTTGATAAAAAATACTCCCAAATTTTGAAGGTGAATGTTTAAGGATTCAAACAAGACATGTTTCATAAAGGATTTTAAATCCTCTCCCCCCAAAAAAACTACACAGCTTTGAAATTCCCTACTCTTCAAACAAAGCTATTTGTACTTTTAAATTCCCTATACATAAGAAACTGCAACTCAGAAGTTTCTTCTCAATCTTCATTAGGCTCTTCATCATCATGATGGTGCTCTAGAAGTAGTTGCTCCAGCTCTTGTTCATATACTTCATCCTCCCGTAATCCTGTTTGTTTGTAGAATGCTTGTTTCTGGGCATCCCAATCATTAGCAATCTCCTCAAAGACATCTCCTAGCATCAATTCCTGATTTTCTGCTATGCGCTTTATATTTTCGGCGTCTACAATGCTGCTTGCTTCTTTAAGAAAAAACGAAGACAAGGAAAATGCATAGAAATTAGATAATTGACAAAATTAATGTACCATGCACCAGACATTGCAACACCAGATAGAAAGATCCATGTCAAACACAACAGCAACTACTACTAGTGCATCCAAAATCAAGGTAACAAGATATTGACTTGTGTTGACCTGTTATACAATTCTTATAAAATGCAAATTCTTAACAATTCTGATTCTGTAATGTCATGATAGTGCATCAATTCTTATAAGATGAAAATTCGTCACACCAAAATCTGCATCAGTTATCACTACAAAATTGCCAGAAAATTACACTTGTTTGCAGTGAAACCGCGAAGAAGAAGGAAGGGTTCTCGAGGAAACCCACGAAGTCAGCACGCCGTGGAGAAGAAGAACAACGTCTCGAAGAACACCTCCCACCCACGAAGCCACCAAACAGCACAACGATTTCGCAACAGAAGCAGGGAGGAATCGATTTCGCAGTAGAAGCAGGGAGGAAGATGAACTTTCAGATTTTCAGATTGGGGGATTCTAATTTAGGTTAGGTTAGATGAAATTGGGGAATTGGGGGTTTATTTGTTTAGGGGTTATTTTAGGATTTAGTTAAGTTAAGGGGTTTAAAGTTTATAATGATTTTTATTATTTGTAATTTAAAAAATAAATAAAAATTCCACGTCATCATTAGTAGTACAGTCAGCAGTCCAAGTAAGCACTTGCCGGAGCTCCGGTCTCCGGCGAGGACTAAATCCAAACTTGGAATAAACACAGGGACTTATATCAAAAAAAATTCCGGCGAGGGACTTATCGCAAACTTGGGTACAAACACAGGGACCTACCATACCATTAACCCTTATTATTTCTTATAATATATTACTGTATTAAGTCCAATCCATCTATGTACAAGATTCATACAAAAGATATAGAGCATATACAATGAATCTATAAAACCAATTTCACTAGAAATCACAAAAGCACAAATTATAGACTCTAACAACAAAACTATATGCAAATCATAAAAGGGTAAGAGTTGAAGAAGGTGACACCGTATTTATCTTGGTTCATTAGCCCCCAATGTGCTATGGATTTGTTGTTCACTATTTGATAAAGCATTCAATTACAAGGCTCCCACCAAACTACTCTTGAATCTCTACAAAACAATCCAAAACCTAATGCAAGAACACTACTTGCACTAATGCACTCTTGTCAAACTCTATGGTGCCATCAATTTCACCAATTAATAAAATATAGAAAAAGATTTTCGCAACAAGATGTTCATCTAAAGCAAAACGTATGACAAAGAAGACCTAAAAGAAGAACGCACTCATGAACCCTTTGTAACTTTGTTCTCAATTCTCAAACTTAGAAAATGTATGTGTTAATGTGACATGAAAAACCTTTTACAGAGGTTAGGAAACACTTTGAAAATCAGATCAAGAGGTTTAGGTATGAGAGAAGTGAGTAAGAAGAGGTTCTCACTCGCAACAATGTGAAAATCAAGTATTTTAACACATTCTGCACTAGTTGGTAATCGATTAACAACTCGAGGTGATTGATTACCATTAATTGCTTCTCTCTCCAATAACCTCTTACTCAGATCTGGTTATCTGTTTCCCAAACTTGCTATTTTTACTATGAGAAACCTTCAAAAACTATTTTTAAAGCATCTTTCCTAGGTTTTTTTTACTTATTGAAACATTTCATCTTTAATTATAACACATCCTAATGACTTAGGATAGCAAACTAACCTTAAGCTATAAGTATGATCTTCTGTAACGAGGATCTAAGCTATAAAGCAATAATGAAATAATAAAAGCTTAAACTATTACAAGTCTTCAACTATATGGTTGATATCTTCGTTTTTTCTCTTTTTTATTAGTGTTGTTGTTATCATTAAAACTTTATTAAAATTCAAAGAATAGATATTTCTTTACAATTTAAGTGAAACATTAGTATAACATTCTATTTTTCAAAAAATACCTTTACTTTTTGGGTGTAATACTCATGCACTGTCATTGTAAAATTTCTTTACACAGAAAATGAATCATAACTCCTAAATTTTCCATATCATAATCTAACTTCATAATTAGTTATCTGATGTAACAAAAATCTGAATCGTTATTGACAGTCTGTGTAAAGTTTTTTTACTCCGATAGTGTATGAGTATTAAACTCTTATTTATTTTTTCAACAAATATATTTATTTACAACATGCCAATGTCATATTTTTCTAGTATATAATTATTATTTTGTTTATCAAGATGTTTGATAGCAATGGAACATGGCGGGTGGCAGTTGTCTGGACAAATAAGATAGCCACTACTTGAGCAAGCTGTACATGTTGGTAGAATAGTTTTAGGCCAGATTGCCAAGCTTTTTTTTTTTAGGGAAATTGGCAAGCTTTGATTTATAATGTTTGTGTAAATCAAAATTTATCAAAATAACAATCTTTTTTAACACATCAGTTTTTTTTTTTTACAACTTGACTATATATGAAGAGTCATTGCAAAATACGGAATAATTTAAGCAACCATCACGCCCAACTCATTGTTTCCCACATTTCATATGATTTATTTAGTTAATCGTTTTAGTTTTAGGTTCTCACTTTTTTCTTTGATTTATTTGAAAACATTACAAGATAAGAGAAAAATAAGATTACAAAATAACTGTTCCAGAATCTCTTAATATGACAGTTTCAGTAATTGATCCTTAGTCTTATCTTTCCTAATTAATATGTCATCAACTCTTACCACTTGAACTATCATTTGAGGATGGAGTTTTTTTGCTTTAAAAATGCATGAATTGTATCCTTGTGTCTTAAAAATAATATAATTCTTGTATTATTTAAGTTTAAGCATCCTATGATATGTTCATAGGATCGGATTTCAAAACTCATTTGACTGGTCAAGTAATTGTAAACTTGTCCTACCTCACCCTAAACTTGTGGTGCAAAGAAAAAAAAATATTTGATCTATGAGATTCAATTATAATGCAATGCTAGTCCTAGATATCAATGAAATGAAGGTAAAGTCTATTCTAATGTGAGCTTACATGATAAGTGGAAAGGTCGCAGTTTTTGGACCAATGAAATTTGGGTAAGATTATAGGTGTCATTCGCACACATATTTATACCACCTTCGTACGAAGAAAAAAATTCTACCGCACTTATGACCCATGAAAATTCAATAGTTTAGTTTATCATATACTCCCACCGTTTTTTTTTATAAGAGTTAAATGAGTGTTCGTTTCTTTTCATAAGAACCATATAAGGTTTTGTGTCATATTAATTATTTTTTCACATTTTTACCCTTATTTAATTCTAGAATTATGGAATTACATTAATGATAGAAAGAGATTAAAAAGAAATATGTTAAGGACAATTTTGAAAATTTAACAACATTTGAGAACAAATTTAATGCAAAAAACTATACTACCTAACTTTCTTAAGGGGTGTGTAAAGTTGATTTATCTCTTATAAAAAAAAACGGAGGGAGTATTTTGAATTAAATTAACGGTTCGTGTCGAACCCAATATTTATGATTACATCACATGAACCCAAATTAATTTCTAAAATAATTTTAAACGTTTTTTATTTAAAAAAATTGCAAAGAAAAATCCCAATTTTATAATGGAATAATAATAATAATAATAATTTTATAAAATTGAATATAAATAAATAAATCATTGGAGAGATAATATGCAACTTAATGTAAGTTTTATTGTCATTTCTTATATTTATGTCTCCATGTTTTTAAAAATTAAAAATTAAAACAATAAGATGTAGTACAATTGGTAAATAGTTGTAGTCCTTTTTAAGTATCTAGTCTAATGTTTAATTTTTATGCAATGTGTTTAGAAAAACATTTATTGAAAGATGTCTACGTATTTAATATGATATTTGAAACTCGAAAGATTAGTTCATGCCGATCGAGCTGTGAGGATATCTTACAATTTTTTTTTTGAAAAAAAGGACATTTTCCTTATGGTGAAGGTAAGAAAAAGAACATATCAATTTCTTGATTTTGTTTAGATCATTCTAAACTGGCATGTCATGCTTGTTAACATGAAGAAATTAAAAAATAAAATAAAAACTAAATAATTTTTTTTATATATACTAATCAAGTATTTTTTTCCACGAAGTGTAATATTCCTTTGTATTGTTTGTTTACTAGAGAATAAATAGCTTAGTTATTAAAAAAAAATCTCATTCAAAGCGTGATGGAACCCCCCAAAGGGTCTGGAAGTAGCCTCTGTATTTTTTTTATGTGTCTATGTATCTTGACGCGTTGAGTGTAGCTAGTTTGTTTTTTCATTTTTTTCTTGTAACAAAAAAAAACCACCAAAATTATGTTATTTGAAACATTACCGCGTTGAAGTTGATTGTAAGTTGTAGGTGAAGGACGAGATGCTCTAATATTATATAGGGTTACAAATGTACCAGCACGGGAAACACTTTGTTTATATTTGTATTTTCTTTGTCTTATATTCTTATTTTAAAGTATTATGAGATATAATTCAAATATTTATTTTAAAAAACGTGCATATAATAGGTCATGGGGTGGTTGAGAGCAGAATATACGTGTTGTAAAAATTTATATTTTTCTTTAATTTAAGAGTATTTCACGTTATATTCTGGTGCGGTGATTGTGGTTCTGTTTTAATTTCTCTATGATTTTTCAACACTGGTATCAGAGACAATGGTTCGACCACAGCGACAACTTTTTGAAAATGATTCTCCAGTACATTATTAGTATGCTCAATGGTTACAACATTATCTCGTCTTCCACATCATAAAAGAAGTTTGGGGTGTTATGCAGTTGTGCTGCAAGATAGAAATCAGATGGAAGAGTTGATGTGATTAGGATTACATAAGGTGGACATGTAATTGCCTAGGTGGCATACATGGATTGGGCCACATTGATGTAAGCGTGCGGCGAAAGCACACATGCATTGGTTAACATGGATGCAACGTGTGTGCTGATAGCACACTGATATTGACTAACATTGTTGCAAGTTGTGTGGTGATACCACACGATGTTGGCTGATATTGATGTAAGATGTGTGGTGATAGCACATGACTATTGATTAGCATTGATGTTGTGTGTAGTTATATTTTGTTGATTGCTGAGAAACTTTTGAAGAAAATCAATACGAAGGTTGCATCGTAATTTTTAGTAGAGTTTCAACATGTGAAATTTCTTGGATGATTTAGTTTTAAGTGAAGTATACTATTTAAGGTGGAGTATGGTAATTTTATTTTTCGGTGTAGATAATGAGAATTATGATTATCGGTGTAGACAATGAAGATTGAAAGACATTTGGAATCAATGTGGAGATTATTGGGGTTTATTGCAACTTGCAAGTCACGCATTGCTTAAGTGGGTGAAGGATGAAGGAGTCAATGTCTGTGTATAGACTCAAGTCATTTGTTACAAATGCATCAGCACCGAGAAACACTAAGATTATACTTGTATTTTTTTTTTTTTGCTCTTAAAGCATTTACAATTCGAGTACCTTAGAAGTATTTTATCACTAAGCAACCATACCTTATTTTTTAACCACTGAAGTAAGTTCAAGTGGAATTTAAATTAAGAGCTTAAAAATAAGCAATGGTTGCTTGCACAAGTAGCTATGAGTGATTTATAATTAAAAACAATTTGTTTCTCTCTCATGCATTAATAATTCGTTATTTCTCTTGCATTAAAACAATATTGTTTCTCTCTTATATTAACAATTATTTATCTCTCTTACATTGACGGGTAATAAAAAAAGAATATATATATATATATATATATATATATATATATATATATATATAAAAGTTGCTTATGAAAATATAAGAAACTACTATTGGAGTAAAATCTACATCTGATGCTTGTGGATTGCTTAAATATAATGTGACATTTTGAACTCACACAAATTGTATTAAGCAACTCATAAAAGCCACCACCATTAATTGTGGATGCTCTTATGATCTTGTTTTACAGTAATATGAAATGTAGTTAAAATGTTTGTTTTAGAGAATGTGAGTGTATTGGGGCCATAGAGCGGTTGAGAGTGAAGTCTTTTTTTTGTTACAAAAAAGTGGTAGAACGCCAGACTGCTCGGCAAGGCACCAGTGGCATGATGGGGAGGTCAGTAGAGTCCACACCTAGGCTGGAATGTCGGAGGATCTCCCTGAGGTGGGTTGCCCACCAATTGAGATTTTACTAGACGCAGGGGTATTCGAACCTTCTACCTATAGGGAATATGGATCTAGATCCTTTGCAGCAGGTGGTTTCATCAATCTCATTGCAACAATGTTTTCAGCTGTTAGATTTACTCAACGGTGCAGATCTATCAAACATTAAAAACACATTTTAATAAAGGAAAAAAGGCGCACATGAGCAGCCGCAAGAAGTATATAAAGCAATATGAACAACCACCAAGCAATCAATTCATCCCCTCTCCATTGCACTGGTCAACATCGGCCACTGATCCGTCGCCGACATCACCCACCTGTTTGCATCACCACTAGTTACCAACCATCAATTTCTCGTCCTTTCTCCTTCAGCACCACCACTGTTGCGTGGATGATATCATGCCGTGCTCCATGGTTGCCGAGTCACCGTGCATAAATTTACCAGGTAATCAAGATGGTCAATTCATCCGAGGAGGAGGACAATGGCTCCTCAATCACGCAGAGGTGGTTGTCGATGTCAACTTGGGTAGGGCACCACTACTCGAGGAGGACCTGAGCTCATGACTAACTTGATGTTGATGAATTTCTCGCCCTAATCATGCCTTGAATTATTTGGCTCATTTGTGGCTGCAGGAACAACCTCCTCCCGAGGTCGGAGGTTCATTGGGTGGTTGATGGCGTTTGCTGGGCTTCTGGTGAAACTACCTGGGCAGCGATGTCACGTGTCTAGCTTTAACAATTTTTTTTTTTGGATAAGTAGCTTTAACAAATTTTTTAAATGTTACCACAGACAGATTGAGAGACTAACTGTAGCAGAGAATCCAAACACGATCTATAAGATGTGAGAGTTAAACTCAATATATATATATATATATATATATATATGTGACCTATTGTTGTGCTAATCCAACTTGGTGATAGTGAAGTTTATGTATTATAAAAATTTGTATTTATTCTTTAGTTTTCAATTTTGACTACGGCCAATGGAGTATCCAAGGGGCTGGTAGGAAATTTTCTAAGAACTTAATTTATTTGTCAATCACATGTATTTTTATACTTAAATTTATTCTTTAAAAAAATAGTTCTGAACCCAAAAATTTAGTAACTTTTTAGTGCTTTATTCTAGTGCCAACGAAAAAATCCTCTGATACACCCTTGCTTTTTTTTTTTTTTTCTTTTTCGATGGATAGAGCAGGCTAAAAATATGTAAAGAAAGTAACAATAAACTACATTCCTCTCTTATAACAGGTAGATGCAATATCTAACAAAAAAGAAATAGAACAAAAGTTAGGAAGAACACACTCAAATCGAGCCCAAATATAGCTACGTCGACCCTTGCTATGACCATGATTTTCCTCCGAGTGTTTAATTTTTTTTCATGTTATATTCTATTATTCTAATGTAGTTATTAATTGTGGTCTAGTTTTAATAGTATCTTTTATTCACTGTTCATGCATGAAAGGTGTAATGGTTTATAACCACCGGAAACATTTCTGTGATTCACAGCTGCCAGAACTTGCTGGCACCCACAAGTCTTATAAAGATAGTAACCAACCTAATCCTTTGTCT
Organism: Acmispon strigosus; assembly: GCA_030819835.1. Lineage (NCBI taxonomy): Eukaryota > Viridiplantae > Streptophyta > Magnoliopsida > Fabales > Fabaceae > Acmispon > Acmispon strigosus. Next base: position 52,265,867 of record JAUAMA010000001.1, read on the forward strand.
GTTTATAAACAATTTTCGAAGGTGGCAAAAAGAAATACAAAAGTTTTTTACAATTATATTATATACCGCTACACAAATTGTCCAATTCATACGTAAATAGGCCTAATAAAAATTATTATTCTTCAAATAGTACTATATTAACAATTTGTATTTTGAATGAGCAGTACCTGATGACTTGCACTTCGTCTCATAAGTAAATAATTAAGAGTTTGATTTCCAAATTTTGTTATTAGAAAAAAATTTAACCAAACATCATACTGCTTAGTACAATAATAGTGTGACAATGAATTAATATCGGGTGTGAAAATTTTTTATTATAAAAAAATATTATTTGTCACAACCACAGATAAAGCATTACTTTAAAAAATATCTCGAGAAGAAACGCACTAGTTGTCCTTCATTTACTTATGTTTTGACTTTAATAAGCGGCAGACCGTATTACAATAATATCTTGAGAACGAAATTACCATAATATCCACAGAGAATTCAACACCATTTGAAAACCCTAGTTATCATTGTATCTGGTCACTACCTTATCCATATTTAATTTTACTCCATTTCATTTACGTTTTTGTTTTTACTTTTCATCATATCACTAATTAGTTTGAAAGAGCGGTGTATCTAGCTTCACATTGGTATAGAAACGACGAGAATACGATGATGAGGCTCTTCTAAAGTGAGTATAATAAAGTAAATCATCTTATTATTAGTTGAATTGTTTTTATTAATTTTTTAAATAAAATAAATATTATTAATTATGTGATAACTTATTTTATTTTATTTTGTGAGGTGACTCCACTCACTTTATAAAAGTCAAATCCGGATGGAATGATTTGAATAAAATAGTAGCATGAAATGAAGCAGTAATAAGAAGAACGTGAGGTGGAAGTGCGTGCACGATTTTCCCAATAATAATAATGAGAAGAAGACGTGCTCTCACCGGGGAGTGGGACCAGACCATGTCGGAAACTCACTCGCGTCTACATGTCTGCACCACACGACACACTACTGCCTTTCGAATTTCAATTGCACACGCTTTCTTTTCTTTTTTCTTTTTTATATTATATGGAAATAAAGAAAACAAACCAAAACACTTTATTAATGTAAAAATAAAGTTCCAAATATTTAATAGTCACATCAAAAATAAGATTGAAAGCAACAAAGACGGGACCCGTTTGCTTCCCCTTTTAAAAAATGTGATTTTAAAATTCAATATAAAACTAATTTTGTTTTAAGTGATGCTTTTTGAAAAAAAAAAACAGATATAATAAGTATTTTTCACATTGAAAAGGGTTTAAAATTATTTTTATATCATATCACAAAAGTACCTTTTTATATGAAGTAGGAGTTAAGAATTAGTTTTTCAGAGAATTATTTAATTATAAAATTGTAAATTTGAATTCCAGTAGTATTATCATGAAAACAGGGTTCCTCAACCATAATCCATCTTTCCATAATCTAATCAAGTTTTCGCATAAGTAATTTATTCATAAAAAATAAGTGATTATTTAACAAAATAAATAAAGATTAAGTGACCTGCATAACAATGTAAAAATTATATAAAGTTTGGCGAATAATGTACAAATGAGAGATATAATAAGAAAGATGAGTGCTATATATTACAGAAAATTACAATACGAAAAAACAATTAAGGAGTAACGACTAGTCAAGGAAAGAATACAAGACTCGCAAAGTATTTTGTTTAATTTTTTTCAACCCATCAAATATTTTCCAATAAGTAATGTAATATAAAAAAAGAGAAATAGAAAAAATAAATAGGTGGAAAATGAAATAAATAGAAAATGAGCTATGAATAAATTTTAATTTTAACTATAAAATATATCAAACATTTGGTAGTTTGGTTTTTCTCTACTCCATGACCAAGATCACTATTAATAGAAACTTTTAAATATCTTAGATATACTAAATCTCCTACTTAGTAAAGTATGAAATGGGATGTAATTATAAAGGAATGTAGAAAAAATCTTTTGAAATGATTTACTTCTAATAAAGTCACAAATATTTTTAGATTTAAATCAAATAATATTGAGACTATATTGTATTTTAATTAAGTCAAAATCAATTTATCACTATTTATGCTGATTTGTTTTGTGAAGATCATCTTCATTGGTAAAGATTATTTATTTAAACCAGCGCGTAAGTATTGATAACTTTTTGTTATCCTTTTTTTTCTTATAACTCGGATCTCATCCTCCACGTGTCCTTTAATCCGCCGTTGGATCAAAGCCCACGACCCCTTTATCACTTGCATCCATCATCATGGATGATGAGCCTTCACCAGCTCAACATCGATGCTGGTGAGCTATCCCCGTTGATTCACCGAACACCCACTTCGAAAAGCACCGATTTTTCTGAAGAAGACCAAGAATCTCGAAGAGGGTCGCCGAGAAAAAAATTATTTGATGGGTGCTTGCGGTTCCAGACCCAAGGTCTCCGATGACCTCAAAGCGAAGAAGAACAAGCAGCATCGCAGAAGAAGAAGGAGAATCCTTCGCCGACGCGTTTCTTCTCAGAAGATCGAAGCCGACGCCGCTCACACTCACTCCGCTTTGCAAACTTCTAATCGCGCTTCAGGTTCTAATGGCTTTCATCACTGAATTTTTTTTTTTTTTTGGGTTAGCGGTGGATCGGTGATAATTAAGGACCCTTTTGCTTTTCTCTTTTCAGTTTTATTTTGTTTAATTGTTGTACTTTTATGTTAAAAATATTCAATGCCCAGTTTAATGCGAGCGGTTACTTTAATTGTCTTTTACAGTTGTACTTTCTCTGAGTTTAAATTTTTGATTACTAATATATATTTTTTAATTTGATGTTGAATTTATTGACTTTGAAGTGAAGCTCCTTCTTTTCTGTTTTCAGATGTTGCTTGGTTTGATTCTACTTCAGCTTTGGAATCTGAATGTGATGATGAATTTTACAGTGTCTACGATGGTATGTGGCTTTGTTTAGTATCAAAACCAAATTATCTAATTATTTTATTTTGATTATTACCAGTATGGTTAAACAATTAATGTTTGATAGATATGTTATGTATATATAAATGGGTGTGAAATCGGGTCAAGGCCAAGTGATTCATCATCTCTTAGAGTAGTGGATGCTAGTGATAGCAGTCATGGTTCTGTGTTTATTGATCAGTCACCAACAACAGAAATTAAAAGTGCCTTGTGATTATTGTCGTAGCGATTCTTCTTTGAAGATTGCTAAGCCTATGTTTTTCGGTTGGGAACATCCCTACATTCACACGAATTTGGGGGCATAAAAGTCAACGGAACCAAAGAGATGGATTTAGGGAATGTGGTTATACTTTTTTCAACTGAAAAACAAATACACACTAAGAATTATGCAAAACCAAAGATTTTACATTGAAATTAGGTGTGGCCCTGAGCTGATTTAAACTCTGTTTCAACAGGAGAAGTCTCTGCAAGTCATGGAGATGAGATTGGAGAGGACAGGAGACTAACCCCAGATCATTGTGGGATTCTGACAAACGCCTGCTTGCCTTGCCTTTCTTCTAATGCCATTGTTGTAAATGAGAAGAAAAGGCCAACAAGTCCTGATGCACAAAGTTCGCGCAGAAAATCGCTTTCCAAATTGTCCTTCAAATTGAGGGAAGGGGGTTCTGACATGACATTATGTGAGTGATCTCAGTATTTTTCATTGCTTTGGTTCTTTTGAATTTCCCTGTTCTATGTGAGTGGAATGATTAGAATTTAGAATGACTGTGAAGTGATGATACCTGGTTCGTGTATGATTGAACTTTGTTTATTAGCTCTTCCTGTTGAGCTTGTTGTATTACACACTTTCCAAATTTTTAGATGTTTGCTGCTAGTTCTTTTTATGGTTTTTCTTGTTACTAATTCACAACTTCTCCTATTTTCAGTTTCCCCAAGGGCATTGAGACAAAAACTATTAGCAGGTTCAACAATTCCGTGTTGTCCAATAGAGAAGCAAACCCCTGGTTCTTGGTCACCACTTGAGCCAAGTTCCTTCCGAGTCAGAGGGAAGAACTACCTTAGGTAGGCACCAAATGCTTATTTTGGACTATATTTTCTTTGGGTGACTGAACTTGTTGTTAGGAATGACCCTCATGTAGAGGCCATTATATTATATTAAACAATCAAGCATTCGTCCACTTTTGATAGTTCTGGGATTCATTGTTGCATGGTTGACAGGGATAAGAAGAAAGAATTGGCTCCAAACAGTGCTGCTTTCTATCCTCTCGGTGCTGACCTCTTTTTGTCTCCGCGAAAAATTGATCATATTGCTCGCTTTATACAAATTCCTGCAATTAACATACCTGGAGATGTCCCTTCTATTCTTATTGTGAATATTCAGGTAACTGCATATTTCCTTGTTTCGATTGAATTTGAACCAAGAATTTCTCTTCTGAGGTGCAAATTTTTTGTTGGATACTGAAGTTACTTCACATTTTGTATGTTGATAGCAACTTTATTATTAATCTTGTATCACCTGCATTGAAAAATATTAAAATGGAATACACATACATCACAATGTGGACTTGTTTTTGTGAAGATTGTGACATATTTTTGCTCTTTGAAATGCAGATACCATTGTATCCCGCCTCTATCTTCCAAAGTGAAAATGATGGTGAAGGAATGAATGTTGTTCTATACTTCAAATTATCTGAAAAATATTCTAAAGATCTTTCTGACCAATTCCGAGAAAATATCAGTGTAAGGGGGATATTCTATTTTACGACTTTCAACTCTATCATCCTGCCTCATGTTACAAAAATGTTGCCTCAGTAACATTATGTCAATGGTTTTGGAAACTTCATTAACAAGTGTTCCTGTTCTTTGACAGAAATTGATCAATGATGAAGTGGAGAGAGTTAAAGGCTTTCCTCTAGATACAATTGCACCCTTCAGAGAAAGATTGAAAATTTTGGGTAGAGTGGTGAATGTAGATAATCTTTCTTTAGGCACAGCTGAAAAGAAGCTGATGAATGCTTACAATGAAAAACCTGTTCTCTCACGTCCTCAACATGAATTTTACTTGGTAAACACATTTTCATATGCTAGTTACATATTTAGTGCTTCCCTATCTACTTCATTCATTTAATCTTGCACTGAAGCAATCATAGCAGAAGATTCTGTTTTCGGTGAATTTTGTTTGGAGTCATGAATTTATTTCACTTTAAACTTATGCTGCTGTAAGCATTTTTAGAAGCTTGTTTAGAATTTGGTTTTTTTTTCATTATTGTGATTCCATTATTAGGGCGGGCCTCGGCGCAACGGTAAGGTTGCTGCCATGTGACTTCGTGGTCATAGGTTCTAGCCATGAAATCAGACTCTTGCAATAAATGCAAGTAAGACGGCCTACATTAGATCCACTAAGTGGGTCCGGCCTCTCCTTGGACCTTGCGCATAGCGGGAGCTTTATAGCACTAGGTTTGCCCTTTTATTGTGATTACTTTCTAACCATTCACCCTCATTTAAACATGCAAGTTTGTTGACATATTAATGAACATGTGTTTCTCCATGTTTAGTATGCTCGAGTTATCTTAGGTAAACTTTGTAAGCTGCCAAAAGATTCCTATTCTGATGCTATTTCTTTCACAGGGAGAAAACTATCTTGAGATAGATTTGGATGTACACAGATTTAGCTATATTGCAAGAAAAGGATTTGAAGGCTTTATTGATAGGCTGAGGCTATGTAACCTGGATTTTGGTCTTACAATTCAGGTAATTTTCTTATCATTTTATTGGCAGCATAAACTTTCTTATTTAATTACCAAAGTGCTACTCTTACTCCATTTATATTCTTATTCTTTGTTCCTTTCTTATCATTTAGTTTACTAATTTCTATTGCATTCATGATATATAATAGGGAAACAAGGCAGAAGATTTGCCAGAGCATTTACTATGCGCAATACGGTTGAATAAAATTGATCACAGCAATTTCAACCAGGTTGGCTTTTAAGTCAAAGCTTCCACATAGAGAGTTTTTAACTTTTTTGAGAATGATTTTAAAAGTGTGTTGCTCTTGGATTGTTTTCAAGTCAGATTCTGTAGCTAGTCCCCACATATCTTTGAATTTCATGATTCATGGATATAAATATGTAGGATGTACAGTGATAGGCATATTTAATCATATTGGAAATAATCAAGTAGTAATTTGTCTACCCGAAAAAGATATGAGCAATCCCTAAAATCTAGCTATCACTGTTTTTATGGTTGAAAATTGAAAATTCAAGTCAAATCATATCTTTCCGAAGTTTTTTATCATGTTTGGAAATTGCAATGAGAATCGATTCTCTTATATAACAATGTATTCCAAAAGGGGTTGTACGCGATTATGAGGAGGTGAAACGTGTTTCCAAGCGGAAATTGATCCTCTCAATTGTAATAAAATTTGGCCGTGTTAAGTTTTGTCATCTAACTGTTGATTTTAATTTCTTGAATTTTTAAACACCTATAAACTAATGGATAGATGGTAAATATTCGAGAGCATTCTCATCCATACTTATCATGGAAGCTACAGATTCATTCAATTTTAGGATGGAAATAAATTAATTTCCGCATGTTTGTGCATGTTTGATTGCAGTTGTCTGATTGCAGTTTTTGAAAACTGTATTTAAAAACTGTTTTTAGAAACTGTTTTTGAAAACTATTTTTCAAAGTAAAAGCAGGAAAAAAACTGTTAAATGAAATGTTTTCTAAAATTTAAAAAAATTGAAATTTGAAAACTAACAATAGAAACTAAAAACATCTTAGCTGTTCTAGTATTTTAGTTTTTAAAACTAAAAACAATAACTATTTTCAAAAACAGGTTTTTCCAAACAAGTTTTTAAATTCTTTCGTTTTTAAAATAGAAAAATAGAAAACAACCCTTTCTGTCAATAAAAGTATGATGTATTTTTTGATTTTAGTCTAGCTACCAATCTTCTCACTATGTTTGTTCACATTAATCAGTAAATGAGTGGGCACGGGGAACATGCTGCAACTACTCACCTCATGCTTAATGAACCATCAACCGAAAACTTAACAATTAATATATATCCATTTTAAATTAATCATTATAAGGTCATATTTTATCCTTTTAGGTTATATATATATATATATACATTTTTTTTTTTCTAAAGAGTCAAATCTACTATTCGTATCTGAATAACAATGCACAAATGTTTTTTAATTACGTTATTGAAACGGGGCGTTTGAAACTCTCTTTTGATCAAACACAAGTTGATCAAACACGGTGTCAAAAGTAATGAATGAGTTCATCAATTCAAAGGGGGAAAATTATCTAACAGAAAAGATAAACTAAAATCATTGAGTGGTTATAAGGGATAAGGAAAAAGCACGCTTTACAATTAAAAAAAGTTTGAATTAAGTGATAAAGGTTCCTTTTGAGTCCACTTAATTAGTAAAGTCACGTGACATGTAATAAAGGTAAAAATGAATTCAAGTATCCATGACCTTTATTGCCAAAAAAAATCCTTGACCTTTTTTTCTGAAAGAAATTCCTCTGTTTGGATATCCGTGTAACTCATTTGTTAATAAGTAGCTCGTGCGATGCAAATGTTGCTTTTAAAAAAATGTATTTTAACGTATCATATATATGGTACAATATTAATTTAATTTATACATATCAATAGAACTAAGAGTTTTAGCATCCGATTTTATCTCATTATTTTTAGTTGGAAAGAGATCAATTTACACCGCTGTAATAATTTTTAGTAATCTTACGCCATCAATAACTTTAAATCGAAAATATTATTTGTGAATCCAACTGTTGAATCATAACTACTCATCATCCTCATCCTAATCATTTGTGCTATTTTTTGTAAAATTGAAGTTACTATAACTATAAGTTTATATTCTTTATTTTCAAATATTTTAAAATATTTATATGACATTAATTTTAGCATATCTTGATGACATGGTTAAAGTCATCTGTCTTTATTTTATTATGTTTCTTATCTCATTTCACTAATTTATCTTTCAATATTTCAACTATTTTTCTACTACATTATCTATCTCATATATCTTGTATCTTTTTTGTTTTTCTATCTCTCACTTAGTATGATTTTGATATGAGTAATGAGTGTAAATAAAAGATAAAGAATCTATAAACAACTATAATATAAAATAAAATAAAGGAATATATGTAACCAAAAAAAGGAATAGAGCAACAATTATAAAGAAAAAAATAATTATGTTGAATGGCTTAAAAACAACTTCTTGTGTTGCTGCACTTGGGTGATTGATTGAATAATTATGTTTGATCCCGTGGACCTTGGGTTTGCTTACAAGGTATTTGCGAAAATGTTCCAGAGATCAGATGTTAAAGCATGCTAGAAAATGCATCAAGGCTCTGCAAGTTGCCAATTCAGCAGTTTGGTTTTTCAGATTACTCTAAGGGTGCTTGCAGGCAACAATGAGGAGTTGTTACAACTTTCAATTGATTCCCGTCATTCTTGGATGCAATAATCAGAACAATGCATAGGGAAATTTCATAGAAACTACAGTTGTGACTCAACTCTTGAGTATTTGAAAGATAGAAACTGAACATAGATCTGAATGACTTGTATTTTTACTAATCTGAAATGTGCATACATTGTGTTTATATATAACTGTTAGCTTGTATCACAAGCAACAGAATCTCAACTAACTTCAGGCTGTCATAACTAACACGATAGGTTGGCACTAACAGAACAATGACTATGACAGCTCAACACATACTCTAATACAATCCCAACTACAAAGCTCTCTCTAATACACCCCCTTTGAATATCAGGGTAGAGAAGAACAAGACAATAGTGATAGTTTGCCAAAAATTCTTAGTTTGTCTCTGAGATGTAGAAACCTTGTAGTTGTGAGAGGCTTTGTGAGAATGTCAGCAACTTGGCAATCAAATGGAATGTGACTAACTTTAGGAGACTTGTTTTCCATCTTTTCTCTTACAAAGAAAATATCTAATTCCACATGCTTGGTTCTGGAATGCAAAATCAGGTTGTGAGATAACATTACAGTACTTAGATTATCACAGTATATCTTTGGAGATTTGAAAGAAACATGAAGCTCAGTAAGAAGATACTGCAACCATAAGATCTCTCTGCATAAGTATGAACCAAACTTTTGTATTCAACCTCTATACTAGACCTTGCAACAAGATTATGTTTCTTAGACCACCAAGAGACTAGGTTTGAGCCCAAGAAAACACAAAATCCTGAGATTGACCTTCTGTCACCTGGATTACTGGCCCAGTCAGCGTCACACATTGTTATGATGTTGAGTGGTCGTATACTGGTTTGTTATATCAACAAACTATGACTTGGTGTACCTTTAAGATACTTAGAATTCTTTTCACTGCTGTCCAGTGTTCTTCTAGTGGTTGTGAGAGAAATTGGCACACTTTGTTTACTCAAAAACAAATCTCAAGTCTGGTAATAGTCAAGTATTGTAAAGCTACAACCATGGATCTATAGAGGGTAGGATTCTCTACATAATTAGCTCCAAAATTTGTAAGTTTACTGTTCCCAATCATAGGTGTAGAGATATCTCTTGCTTCAGTCATGCCTGATTTGTGTAGTAGATCCCTTATGTACTTGGACTGAGAGAGAAGAAGTGACCCATGAGCAAGTCTGCTAACTTGTATCCCAAGAAAATAATCTATCTGTCCAAGCAGTTCTAAAGCAAACTTCATATTCAGCTGAGTGATTAATTGTTGAATAGCTGATGGAGAGCTTCCACTAATCAGAATGTCATCTACATAGACAAGGACAAAAGTACTTTGCTTGTTTCAATGTAAAAAGAACAGTGATGGATCCATTTTCTAGCTTGGAAACCAAAACCCAAAAGTGTAGAAGCAAGCCTCTCAAACCGAGCTTTAGGTGCCCGCTTAAGACCATAGATAGCTTTATTAAGTTTGCAAACTAGTGTCTTATCATGATACTGAAAGCCTTGAGGTTGTTCCATATAAACTTCATCTTGAAGGAGTCCATTGAGGAAAGCATTGTTAACATCTATTTGATGTATATCCTGATGGTTAGACACTGCTAGAGTCAAAACTATCATTATGGTTACATGCTTAACAATATCGGAAAGGATTCAGAATAATCCCAGCCTAGCTGCTGGTGAAAACCTTTTGCAACTAGTCGAGCCTTGTACATATCAACTATTCTTTGTGGTGTCTCTTTAATTCTGTAGACCCACTTACATCCAATAGCAGCTCTATTTGGAGTTAAGTGTACAAGATACCATGTATTATTTCTCATAAGAGTCTCATACTCCTCCTTCATGGGTAAAATCCATTGAGGAGGAGCAAGAGCATCCTTTACTGAAGTTGGTTCCATATTTGTGAGTAAGAGAGTAGGATTGACTCGAGGCCTGAAAATACCTGAATTGGATCTTGTAATTATGGAATGAGTGTTAGAAGAAATTAGGACATGAGAAGGGGACCGAACTTCAGTTCTAGTAACTGAATCATCAGTCTGAGATGGTGTTACTGAATGTGAATGAGAATTTTAAGAACCTGCTTGCATAGAGTTAGAAGGAGATGGGGAAAGGTGAGTTGTGAATCAGGTTGTGAAACAGGAACCAATGCAAGAGCACCCTGGTTTTTTAACAAATTGTTTTGAGGAGTAGGTTGTGTTGCAGAGGCTGAGGGAACTGTTATTAAGGAAGAAACAGGTGGAGATGAAGGGTGTGTATTTGAGGTATGAGGATATGTGTAAGAATATATGGGAAAAGGAATTTTGCTAGTGTAACTTGTATGAGATGTTGAACCAAATGTAGGGTTGTGAAAATTTTCAGGATATGGGAACCTATATTCATTAAAATGAACATCCTTTGACAGATATATTTTTCTAGAAGACATTTGTAAGCCTTTGTGTTGTGAGGAATACCCAAGGATAACACACTCTTTTGAATGTAATGACATTTTAGCTGTCTTATAAGGCCTTAGTAAAGGGAAGCATGCACACCCAAACACCTTTAAAAACTTATAATCAGGGTTTGTTTTATAGAGAATACAATAGACTTGACATGAAGTACTGATGTAGGCATTATGTTGATTAGATAGACAACTGAACAAAAAGCATGATCCCAATATTTCATAGGTTTCCTTTCTACTGACCCATTTTGATGATGGGTATAAGGACAGGTTAATCTGTGACCCCTTATGTGCTTAAAAAATTACTTAAGGGTTTGAACTCAGTTCCACCATCAGTCTGAATGAATTTTAGTTTACAAGTTTACTATTGTACTGAAGTTCTGCCATAGTTTTAAACTGAAGAAAAGTTGTGTATGTATCAGACTTTTTCTTTAGAGTAAAGATCCAAGTATACCTAGTGTATGCATCAACACATGTAAGACAATACTTATTACCACATGTTAATATAACAGGGGCTGGACCCCAAAAACCACAGAAGACAATTTCTAAAGGTATGGAATATATAGTAGTAGAGAAATGAGAAGGTGGCCCGTGAGATTTGCCTAAACAATAACAGTTGTAAAAATCCAAATGTGTTTTATTAGGCAGTGGAACATTACATGATTTAAGAGACATCTTTAAGGACTCATGATGTGGGTGTCTTAGCCTATAATGCCACAAGCTATACAAGGATAAAGTGGCACTAGGTGACTAAGAGAGACTAGTATGTAAAACATGTGAAGGGGAAGAAGTACTACTTGTATCTGAAGAAGACAGAAAATTAGGAAAGGAATATAGACCATCATTACTAACTTGAACTTTGAGAAGAATCTTAGAAGAATCCTGTGATTTGACAATACAAACATCAGAATGAAACTCCAAATAGACTTGTTGTCATGAGCAAATTGACTGAAACTAATTAAATTTTGGTAATTGATGGAACAAGAAGAATATTCTTTAGTTTAAGGTTTTTATGTGAGGATGAAGAAGTAGGAAAATAATTGGAACCAACTGCAGTAATGGATATACCTTGCTCATCGCTAATGTGAGGATAAAGAGGAACTGTCCAACAAGTAGCTTGGATCTGAAGTAACATGGTGACTGGCACCTGAGTCAGGATACCATGCCTGAGGGAATGCTAATTGATTTCTACTCCTGTGTAATATGCTTGTGGTACTAGAGCCCGAGGTGTAGATCCAGAAGTAGGAGAATGAGCAGGTGATGCAGAAGAAAATGATGATCCATGTGAGGAGTGAGGAACTGATTTATATGGAGGATTAGAACCACAGAAGGAGGATTATGATGGATCACCAAAAGGAGGAACAGGTGCTCCGTGGCCACCAAAAGGAACAACAGGTTGCATTTGTGGCCAAGCAGAACCATAACCATCACCACTGGAGTGCCTGTAATAGCAAATATTGGCATTGTGCCCTATCTTGTTACAAATATGGCTCTGGAAATTGGATTATCTTCCTCCTCTACCTCCACGGCCTCGGGAACCTCCTCGGTTACCTCATTTTCTACATCCATTACCCCTTCCTGTGAGAACAATGCCTTGTTCAATGAACTGTTCACAAAAGTATTCATGAATGGTTGATATGTGAAGAACTTGAGTCACATATGGAGGGTCTTTTCTAAATGGGAAGATCAGGAGTGGTTGCTTCACATATTGCTGCATGTGAAATGCTTCATGCTAATGAACTCAAATGTTGTCTAGTCCTTGAAAAAATAGTGTGTTTAGCATGAGTCTCCAAAGTGGATTGTTCAAAGACTACTATTTCTTGATAATTATTTCACATGTGAAGTTAAATCCGATTGGAGCTGGAGAAGTGGTGCTAAAATATATGTCATAGGATTTGTGATCCTATAGGAAATATTCTGCTTAATCATGCATAACTTGAGGTATGCTTGTCGGACGTGAGTACCGTTTTGTTTGTTTGTGAGAAAGCTAACAAGCTTTAAAATAGTACTCCCTCAATTCTTTAATAAAGATTGTTTTAAGGTTTTGCACATATATTAAAAATTGTATTAATTTTTTTGTTTCTATCAAAGTTACTATCTAATTTCTAACATACAATTTATCTTTCTTCTTAATTTAGACTCTTTAATTTCCCATCATCATTAATTTAATGGTAGAATTGGTAAAACATAATTATTACTCTCTTGAAATTATAAAAGTGACAAATAATTTGAAATAAAAACAAGATTAAAATAGTGATAAATATATATGAACGGAGGGAGTTCCATATTTAGACTCGTTTTCCTTGTCAAATCATGATTGGACTCGTTTTAAATATGTTTTGCATAACGCATACACCCTTTGTCCCAAATTATAAGACTCTAGAGACATATTTGATGTCCCATAATATAAGACATCTTCTAATCTTCTATATTTCAGAAAAAGAATAATAAGATTTTCTTAATTTACCCCTTACATTCATTATATTTGAGTGAGATACAATTAATACACCAATTAACTTTAAATTGTGGCATATATGGAAGATTTATATAAAAAACACATAAAATAAAGACATTAATTAGATTATTACATATTTTCTTATTATATTAATAAGTCCTTATAATTTGGGATAGAGTGAGTAATATGAATGAATTAAATGAAAACTTCTGTTACCATATGAATTAGCGCTTCTGCACGTATAATAAGATGAGACATGAAGTTAACTTTAAACACACATCTCAATGTATTAACTAAGAAGTATAAAAATGTGGATTATCGTTGAATTTGCTAGAAATCCAAACATATAAACAAACTATCATTGAAAGAATATTGATTGTATTAAAAATAATGAACAAGTTCATTAAGAAAGGAAGAAGAATGGCTGACATTGTAGGAGAAAGAAGCCTTGATCAATCATGAATTGTTGGAGAACTCATACATCTCCCAAAAATGGAAGTGAGAAAATTCCTAGGTACCTTATTTTCAGTTGTAGATGAAGAAGGTGAATGGGGGGCAATTCCATCATCATGCAACCTTCTTCTTCCTACAATATTACTTTGCAATTGTGACACATTTTCTACTTTGTTCTTCCCAGCAATGGATGAAGCAGCACCATTAGTAGTACCCTTTGGTTCTATGAATGGTAGTTGATCCTGCCATATCCTACCAGAAGATCCTTGTCTTCTAAATGAAAAAGATGATCTCTGCAAAGTATTCATGATTTTAGAATTTCCTCCAATCTGTTAATTTGTGAAACAACAACACCCTTCTTTCAATGAACTGATTACATAACTGATTTTGTTTTTGAAAGATGATTGCCTGAGCCTGTGGATAAAGAATTTTTGTCTGGTTATAAGGAAATGGCTCTGATTCATTTGGCATATGAATCAAATATAGTAAATAGCTTTCTATATTTATGACTTATCCATACAATTTTGACTTATTCTTTTTTTCGGTCAGATTCAGTCTCTATATTTGGAATCCAACAATTGTTGTCATCTACTGCTTTGTTGATGCTATATTTAAGGGATGTGTATATTTTTATTTTTTTTTCCCTGAACTTCTTTTTCATTTAACTAAATATCGATTAAAAATATATGTATTTTTTTACATATTCACGGTATACTTTTACCGAATAATTATTAATAATTAGTGTTGTGATTACATAAATTTCATGTTCAATATTTCATTTTTAATTTGTATTTAGTAGTTATTATTATTTTATTAATTTTTGACAGTAGTATATATGATAATTAACTTTAAGGTTTTATATTTGAATCATATTATTTAATCATATGAGTATATTTTAATCACACTTTGTTTTTCTCATGGCCTCAAAATTTCAAATCTCAAGTGTAGAAAGGGAAAATCATTTCCTTTACATCGGATTCACACAATGAGTGGAGTAAGAGTTAATAGTTGTGCCGATAGAGTACTAAAAAAAATTCTAACGTGGCAAAATTGCATAGGCTCAAAAGCTGAAATCTCATATCCATAACTTGAAATTTAACTTTTTTCTATTATAATACATTAAAGTGTCTGCTTCGTGCGCTGACTGTGGGATGAAGGATTAGTCTCACGATAATTGATTGTGGAATACCTTGGTCAAGAAAAAAAAAAGTGAAAATACATCTTAAAGAGAAGTCAGGTGAAAAGTTAAACTATATTTATTCTTTCATATCTTGAATGTTTTTCTTATTTGAGGCTCATGTCTTGAATGCTGATGGAGTTGAAAATGAAACTGGAAATGATCATTTGGAATTTGAAAAAATAAAAAAAAACAGTGCTCCAAATGTTTAAAATTTCTTATGTGACATGAAATGAGAATAGAAATTTTCGATGCGGCAGCTCCACATCTTGACTTCAGATTTAATATATTACTAAAAGTTAACCCGAGCAATGCACGAGCAATAAATTACTTTGTAATGTTAGAAAATATATTATTAAGATTATCAATAATAATAATAAGGCTTAAATATATTTGGACTCCCTGACATTTGAAAGAGAATCAATTTAGGTCCCTGAAAAATTAATTTGTAGAATTGGAATCTAACATATGTTTTTTAATCTAATTAAGGACAAATCTCAATTTAAGCTGATTAATGATTCTAATTAGCTTAGTCACTAATCTCAGTCACTATTTTTTAATATTAACTCTTTTTTTTTATTCCACATCAGCATTTTTAAATATTCTTTATTTTTTTTAACTTTTCCCCAAATTTTAATTACTTTTCCACGATCTGAACCCTAATCTTTTGAAGAAGGTGAAGAAAGAAAAATTGCAGGAGAAGGATGAAGCAGAAGGACAGAGAAGACACCGGAGAAGGACGCAGGCAGAGGACGAAGGACGAAGCAGAAGACGCAGGCAGGAGAAGAACGCAGGCTTCGAGGGAGAGAAGAGCTTCGAAGTTTTGAGAGAAGAAGCCATGAGTGATCCAAAGAAAATTAAAACCCAGAAACCAAATCTTCCCATATTTTCCAGTGGATCCAAAGCACGCAAACAAGTATGGGTCGAGGTACCAAGTCGCGAGCATCCGATTCTGCAGTTGGAGATCGTGAGAGGGTTTGTAAAGAGGAGAAGCAGAAAAGTTGGGAGGAAATAAAAGTGACTGAGTGGGTTCGTAGATCTAATAGAAGGACGAAGAGACGGGTTCACAAATGAAAGTGACTGAGGGTTTGCAGACCGATTTGGGACATTGATAGTGAAGATCCACACCGACGATGGCAGTTCGCAAGAAAGGAGATTGACGGTAAGGAGGACGAAGAGGCGGCGCGAAAGGGCACGGCGCCGCGGGAGGTCGTCTTCCGAGGCAGATCGATGGAGGCTCTAAGGTTCAGAGACAGATTTGGTCCGATGGGGAAACGATTCAGTGTGGTGGTGTTGATGGGGTTGGGTTTGGATGACTTCTCTCCTTCATCTTCCTATGTGTGCGGCAATGGCATTGAAAGTGCTAGTCACGTAGAGAGTGGTGGTAAACGAGTTGAGGAGTGGCGGCGGAGAAGATGAGGGGCGGAGTAGGTTGAACGAGTTCTTCAATTAGGGTTTAGATTGGGGGAAAGGTAAATTTTGGGAAAGTTAAAAAAATTAAAGAATATTTAAAAAGGCTGATGTGGAATTAAAAAAAGAGTTAATATTAAAAAATAGTGACTGAGACTGGTGACTGTGCTAATTAGAATTATTAATTAGCTTAAATTGAGATTTGTCCTTAATTTGATTAAAAAACATATGTTAGGGATCCAATTTTACAAATTAATTTTTCAGGGATCTATAATGATTCTCTTTCAAATATCAGGGACCCCTAACATATTTAAGCCTAATAATAATAGTTATGTAATTATTTTCAGTTTTCATAATTAATTAGATAATCTACTATTTGTATTTCTAATAAGAAATTAGCTAATTGCACTCTATATCCCTGATCTATCACGATTATGTAATTTGATTCCCTCTTGTTTAAAACAAGTGATTTTAGTCCCTGAAGTTATAATTTTTAAAAATTGGATCCATCCGTCAATTTATCGTCCAATTGATAACGACTTCATAGACGTGGTGCTCATTAATGACGTGGTTTTGACTGATTGACCACTTGGGTGCAGAGTAAATAAATAAATAGAAATAAAAATAATTAAAAGTTTAAAAATAAAAAATCCTAATTTGTTTAAAATTAAAAGTAAAATTTTAAAACCAACTAAAGTAAACCCTAAAATTTAATTCCTAAATCTACCTAGAAAATGGTTCGCTTTCTCCCTTCTTAATCTTCCATCTTCCCCGGAGTCCCAAATCCCAACAACCTCAAATGAAATATAGAGTTCGAAATAAATAAATAAATAAGTCCAAGTTCCACCCGGTCAATAACTAAAATAAAAACTTTATACAAAACGAGGTATCCTCCCCTCCAATGCACCACGCAGCATATCATGACAAATAGCTTGAATCCATTAAGATCACAACCACACCTACTGTCCAAAAACACAACTTAGAAACAGAACAACAACAATGCAGTACCAACTTAGAAACAGAACAACAACAATGAAAACAAATAAAATGATTGAGACACAACAAGGATGATAAGCTTGATGGAATTTGACTTCATTGATTGATTTTTTTTCCTAATGATTCAAATACAAATCAAGTCTAAGCATATGATCCATCTGCACTAGTTCAACCTATGTTATCGATGTCTCGCATGAATGGATAAGAATAACTCTCAAATCCTAAACATTGATGTCTCACATGATTAGGAAAGATAGAAAATAGGACTAATTCTATGTATAGAAAATAGGACTATTAGGTGATTCACTCTAGCTCGATCTCAAAACTTTGTAGCTTCCGCTCATAAATCAAATCAAGAAAATACCCTAGGTTGTTAATCTAAGATATAACATGAAGATCAAAAGAAAATCACTAAATCATTACGAAGGAACATGCTTTATTTTGAAGAGAATCACATATAAAACATAAGCATCGTACAATTACATCAAATCCCAATAAAAGAGAGATTAGCTATCCATTTTCATGAATAGCTTTACAAACATGAAGAAGAATCAGAAAGAATAACCAAAGAATTTGAGATGTCTCGTCATTGAATCTGGCACTCAAGCCTCCTTTCCAAGTTTCCTAAGCCTCTCCCTTGTTTCTCTCTTCAATTCTCTCTCTAAAAGTGTTATTTCTTATCTCTAAAAGTGTTGGGTTCTGTTCTGAGTTCTTAAAATTGTATTTATAGTGCCATGTCACAGACTGAGGGCCGGGTGGCCTTTGAGACCTGCCAGACGACTATTTTCTTCAAGGGGAGGTTTATTTAAACAGCCTTTGAAGCCGGGCGGCCTCTGGCTCCCGTCGGGCGGCCATAACACTTCAAAAACTTCATTTTCTCACAAAAATATGCATGTTTTCCAATCAAACCGTTCAAATTAAATTTCCGTATGTTATGAACAATATATCCAAATTTTAGCTTGATTCAACTATTAACTAATGCGGTGTTGCAATTTTGCCTGGACAGCTTTGAACCTCCTGCATAAAAAAGTTGGGATTAGAGTTGAAATTTCATAAAACCTAACCTAAACCTAAATAATTACTAAAATAATTAATTGGAGATTAAAATGATATAATTTGAAGTACAAAAGTCGAATAAGTGCCTAAAATGATATCCAAGTATGCATAAAAATGATACTTATCATCAACAAGACCCCATTCATCCATAAATTGAAAAACCCAAATTCAACCCAGATATGAAAACCTAGATTTGTCTCAGATTGTAAGAAGTCAGATCTGAAAACTAAGAGTAAATCTTTGAAACGTACACATTCTTCTTCATCTCTTTGCTTGCTCTCTGCTTCAGCTTCCATGGCAAATTATGCCCTCTTCTATAAAGTTGAAGATTCTAGTTTCTTTTAAGCCCTATGTTGCAGATCTCACAGAAGAAAAAATTTGATTTTGATTTTGATTTTATAATAATAAATTGAACTATATATGCATATGTATGGTGTGTTGGTAAGGAAATGAGAAAATTACCAATTCGAAATTTTCTAGAAAAAATCGAAGCGTTGCGTTCACGTGTTGAAAAGGGAAACCATTTGTAGTGATTCCGTTTTTGAAGCGTTGTGTTCACGCCCTCTTTTGTGAAACCCTCTTTGATGTTGAAACCCTTTGTATAGGAAAATAAAGATTTGAGTTTGATTTCTAGGGATGAGGTTTTAATTTTTTGGATTTTGGTAAAGATGATGGAAGAAGGAGTATGAAGATGACAGAAGAAGGAATAGGATTAACTTATTTTAGGGTTAATTTTTTTTGTTTAGGGTTAATTTCATTTGTTTAATTTATTTATTTATTTATTTACTTACTTGGCATCCAAGTGGACAATCGGTTAGAAACACATTATTAATGAGCGGCATGCAGCGTAGTTCGTTATTAATTGGGCGACAAATTGGCACATGGACCTTATTTTCAAAAATTAGAACTTGAGGGACCAAAGTTGCTCATTTTAAACATGAGGGAGTCAAATCACACAATCTTGAGATCAAAAGTGAAATTAAGCCTAAGAAATTAAATTGCTTTATTATAAAGTTACAATTACCTTTAAATTGTATTTAATTATAATGGAAGTTAAATTTAGAATAGTGGAAAATTAAAAGGTCTATAGTCCGTATGAGTTGACAACTAATATAAAGATGTGATGTGGTTGAAGTAAAGGGGGTTGGTTTTAAGACCACCCCTTTGGTCCTTAAACCACCCACCCTGGTGTAGTAAATTACATTTTTGCCCTTCATAATTATTATTATTCCTACCATATCTTCATCTTCTTCCTACCACTCTCTCCCCCCACTCCCTCATTCGCACCTTATTTCACCCCACACCACCCCCTTTATCCTCCCATCACCATTACCACCACCACCCCATCACCCCCCATTTTCCTTCCCATCACCATTTCCACCACCACCACCCTTCTTACTCCATTAAACCTCAACCTCTTTCACCTCCAACCTCCTTCACCTCCAACCCTTTTTCGAAGCTCCAATCAACCTTCACGTAGCTGTATACCGCAAGAAAAGAAGGTTTGTTTCGTTCCCTATCGTCACCTACTTCGTCCTTGAATGTTGACGTTCTCTGCGTTATTTTCGCACCTTAAGGTGCGATTTTGACCCACAAATCGCACCTTTAAGGTGCGATCGTATTAAAACCATTAAATTTAATTAATGAAAAAATATATATTTAAATTCGCACCTTAAGGTGCGAATTTGACCCACAAATCGCACCTTTAAGGTGCGATCATTTTAAAACCATTAAATTTAATTAATGAAAAAATATATATATTTAAATTCGCACCTTAATGTGCGAATTTGACCCACAAATCGCACCTTTAAGGTGCGATCATATTAAAACCATTAAATTTAATTAATGAAAAAAATATATTTAAATTCGCACCTTAAGGTGCGAATTTAAATATATATTGCATATTATAGTAATAATACGCACCTGAGGTAGTGGAACCAAGGAACTCATCATATTGCATATTATAGTAATATTGTTTACAACATATGCAAGGATTATGTGAATTCAGGTAAGGATTACCAAAGAAAAAATAATATTTAAATTCGCACCTTAAGGTGCGAATTTAAATATATATACTTTTTATTAATTAAATTTAATGGTTATAACACGATCGCACCTTAAAGGTGCGATTTGTGGGTCAAAATCGCACCTTAAGGTGCGAAAATAACGCAGAGAACGTCAACATACAAGGACGCAATAGGTGACGATAGGGAACGAAACAAACCTTCTTTTCTTGCGGTATACAGCTACGTGAAGGTTGATCGGAGCTTCGAAAAAGGGGTTGGAGGTGAAGGAGGTTGAGGTTTAATGGAGTAAGAAGGGTGGTGGTGGTGGAAATGGTGATGGGAAGGAAAAGGGGGGTGATGGGGTGGTGGTGGTAATGGTGATGGGAGGATAAAGGGGGTGGTGTGGGGTGAAATAAGGTGCGAATGAGGGAGTGGGGGGAGCGAGTGGTAGGAAGAAGATGAAGGATATGGTAAGAATAATAATAATTATGAAGGGCAAAAATGTAATTTACTACACCAGGGGGTGGTTTAAGGACCAAAGGGGTGGTCTTAAAACCAACCCCCTGAAGTAAATGGCATGTGACAACGCTATATTTCGCGTTTTAGATTTAATACATTATAATAGATAGATAGATTGTAAACTTTGAAATATTTTGGCTTGATTACATTTTTATTCTCCTAATTTTAAATGTTGGTGATTTTAGTCATCCAATAATTATTTTTAGCATATTTGGTCCCTCAACTTTTTAATTGTTGCAAATTAAATCTCTCTGTCATAATTATTGTTACTCTACTTAAAACTTTCAAATTCTTACTTTTAATGAAAAATCTTCACGAATGAAATCAACTTAATCACTGTAGACATTATTCTCAATAAAATTCACTAATCATAATTTAAATTTAAAAAAAACAAAAAAAAACTCAATTTTCCACCTGTTTATACCCTAATCTCATATACTACAAAATCCTTCACAACTTAGCAATAGTTCACTAATTTTATTTTTAGATTTTAAACTTTTAAAATTGTATCTATATCAAACCCATCATAAGACCTAAATTTTTAAAAAAGAAAATGAAGATTTTATGTATATAAAAATTGAGGAAGGGAACGAATTTGCTAGATTAAAGTAGAGAGATTTGATTAGCTAAAAAAATTAGGGGTTCAAAATTACACATAGTTTAAACTAAAGGGACGAAAAATACAATTAAACCAAAGATTTAAATAATAATTTATAGATGTTCATTGAAATAACTTAAATATTTTTAAATTAAAGTTAGTAAAATATTTAGTAGAACAATTAATTGAAAATTATTTTTTTTTGAATGGAATTAAAAAATATATTAGTATAACTTGATTTGATTTAATAAGAAACTCATGACTAATAAGGTGTAGTACAACTAGTAGATAGTTGAGCTTTTAAAGTATCTAGTCCAGAACTCAATTCTTGGGCGGTGCATATGGAGCAACATTTGTTTGGGGAGGCCTACCCGCTTAACGGACTCTTTGAGTCTCATAACTTTCAGGTGTGGAATACCTTAAAAAAAAAAAAACTCATGCCACATGTTACATGTAAGAAATATCAGGATGGTCCGACAACTATCTATTTTTCACATTTTATTAATTTAATAAACAGGTAAAGATCAGGATGTTGGGAAATAGTTTCTCAGAAATTCAAAAATATGATAGATTATTAGTGTGTACAAATAATTACTTAATGAAGGTAGATTGTAAATATGACAGACCGTTAGTATGCAAAAACAATTGCTCATGGTTCCATGGACATAATAGATTATTAGATTCAAACAGAAAATTAGTATTTTTTTTAATGTCAAAATTAGTAAAAAGTAACACAATGTCATACTCAATTTAAATACAATATATCAAAACACTAATGATTAAATTTCCTAGTAATTTTATTATTTTCCGATAAAAATTTAACATAATATTCAAATCTCAGGTTAAAATAAAAATATTAAATTACCTGTGCATTTGCATTGGTTTTCAGACCAGTGTTAGAACAAGACAAAACATAACATTTACATTTTGTTCTGTGTTTGGTAAATTTTCATTTTGCTAAGAGGGTTCAGGTGGAACCTAATGAGATATTAGAGGCAGTTTTTTTCTAAAAAACAATAGAAAGTTAGAAATTGAACTAAGATCAACTTCCGTATCATGATAAAAATCTAATCTGCAAATTGTAGTCCATTATCCAAAAGCATCATTGTAAAGAGGATATATCATCATAAAAAGTTACATCTAAACAAAGACAAAATCTAAGGCTATGTTTAGATACCGGTTACAAATGGAACTTAACAATGCTTTCGACACAAAATGTGAACGAAACACTTTTTATAATTGTGATAAAAATCCATTCATATTACACTCAATTTGTATTAAGCACACCCTAAGTTATTCTCATAATCATTTAGAACCAGCAAACAGTGTGATACAAGCACTTAGTAATCAAAAGAAGCATCCAAAAGTTCAGGGAATGCTGCCCTTATCTCACTATCCCTGTCCAAAATACCATCCACAAATGAATTCCCTGAAGATGAATGACCTTCACAAGCAACAGCCCCAAAACCCTCCCCTGCAGCACCTTGCTTGTCATGGCCATTGCTATTGATATCAACATCATTGGAAGGTTCAGCTTCATTTTGAATTTGACCAGAGGGATTCAATGATGACATAACCTTCTCAGACTCACACTGTTGCAGCTGTTGAAACTCTGACCACACAAATGGATCACTCTGAAGCAGTTCACTCCAATCAAAGGGAGAACAAGGAAGGGCAATTTGAGTCTGAGAAGTTTGGCAAGCATAGGACTGGGGCGGCGAGCTTAATCGCGTGAGGTTAGAGGAAGATGAAGATGAGCTTGAGGATGCAGCTTCAGTAAACACATTTGGTTGGACATTCTCTATGTTCATGACTTGGTAATGTGCCTGATGTTCCCATGAGTGAGCTTGATCCTCTTGTGTGTGCTCCACCATTGACATGTTGCTCATCAAGTCCTTGTTGACAAAACTCATTTGGTTATCTGTGCTTGGGAGGCCACTAATGGTTCCATAGTCAGAGAGGACCTGTGACACTGGCTTGTGGGTTACTGGATCAATTCCCATCTTCATAAGCTTCTTCCTCAGTTTTGTGTTCCAGTAGTTTTTGACATCATTGTCTGTTCTGCCAGGTAATCTTTTTGCAATTAGAGACCACCTGCATTAAGGAGATGTTACAAACAAGGTGAAGGAATTGTTATCTTAATAAAAAGGGATAACAGGAAATAAGAGAAAAAAAAAAAAAGAGTTTTATAGTTGGCATGTCTTTAATCTTTTTGCAATTAGAGACCACCTGCATTAAGGAGATGTCACAAACAAGGTGAAGGAATTTTTATCTTAAAAAGGGATAACAGGAAAAAAAGAGTATATAGTTGTCATGTCTTTGATGTGCATGCTAGAGTTTATGGTTAGTTCATTCTTTCAATAAACCAAGACAACACAGTTCATATTTTTCTCATATGTCATAAACCAGTAACTGCATAACATTTTGTCACACTAATTTTGCTTACTTTTCTGAGAGTAATAGCTATATCAGAAAACTAAATTTAGCAAGTTCCACCTATAGATCTTGATCAGATGGCATGGAATTTATGTTAAACACTTAAGAAATTGAATCTTCTTTCCAAAATAAAGCAAATAGGTGAATAGAAATAATGTAGTTGAGACATACGAATATGATGTAAGATTCTTGTACAGCAGGAATGTTAAACTAAAATATATTTTACTTTAAAACCAACCTAATTATGTTGATTTAACTTGTGTAATGTTTCATATTGATTTCATAAATTACACAGTCTATGCAAGAATTTGTTCATGTATAAAGAGTAGAACATACCTACTGCCTATAGCTCCATGAAGGTTAATAATGAGCTCTTCTTCTTGGGGAGTAAAACCGTCATGCTTGAGATCAGGTCTTAGGTAGTTAGTCCATCTTAGCCTGCAACTCTTGCCGCATCTGTTCAGTCCTGCAAATATGTTAAAAATAATGTAAACTTACAATGTACCATATGAAATTATGACTCTTGGTTACCATTTCACTATCTCTTAAGGGAGTGAGCAAACCTGCTTTCTTTGGAACCAGTGTCCAATTTCCAATTCCATGATTGGATACATAAGCAAGCATTTTAGCATCTTCCTCAGGAGTCCAAAGTCCCCTTTTCACATTGGACTTATCACAGCAAGGAGGTCTTCCCATTTTTGAATGGGAGATAGAAAACAGAAGAAGTAGAGATGTATGGGAAGAAATTAGGACTGAGTGAATTATGTAATGGTGATGCAATGTGCATTGTAGGTTTTAACTTTCAAGTGGTGAAAGGGGCTAATGTTTAAGATAGGCAAGAAAAGCATGCAAATTTTTGGCTTCTAATAACAACAATTGCATGATTATAACTCATCTTTCTGTAAACAAAATAGAAAACCAAAACCATTTGTATGACATCAGAAACATATAATGCAAGTGCCTTCCATTCCTTCTTCTCTCTCTCTCTCATATGCTTGGCTCCCAATAGCAATATTTTCAGGTACAATTCGAATGACCTATTTAGTTAAAACTGACAACTTTCTGGTTGTGAATCTTGTGATACCCTTGAATGGCATGCAATCAATATTCTTTCAATGTATGATACTAGGCTGACATGCCTCTCTTCAGCAGTACAGTGCCAAGTTAGATTCATACAGTTCTCTAGTCATATTCCATAGTATCGTATACTTTTCTTTTCACATTTCTTTTTTTAAGCAATGTTTAACAAAAAGGAACTTGTCTCATATATAGCTTGTGACGGTCCTTGCATCAGTTCCTTATATTAATTACAATAACTAAAACCCACACCATTTTGTCAACGCATTTTAATCTTACCCATCAGTTTTTGCTTACATCACAATTTCTTGTATAAGAGATTGCAGGACCAATGAATTTAGTGGGTTACATTATAAACTCACACCAATCCCTTTGGAAGGATTAAGATGATGTTAGCTTTACAATTGAATGTGTTTCAATACCAATTAAATTGAACATGAACGAAATTTCATCTTAGGGTCGGTTTGCTTTTACGTTTGGCCAACTGAAAGCCAACAAAAAAAAAAGAAGTCTCTTTCATGTTCACCGCATCAGAATGCTACAAAAAAAAAGAAGTCTCTTTCATGTTCACCGCATCTACATCCATAAGAAAATTTATGTTTAGTTTTTACCTTTCAAGTGTGTGTTCATATTTGTTTGCAGTGAGGCCATCAAATATCCAAACGTAGTTTGAGTGCAAAACTGCTAATATTATGGCAGTCGCAATAACTTGTTAGATGGTATTATCTTTAGGTAAAATATTGAAATGACGATGCCATTCTATATATTGTTTTCATTTAAGAGACATACCTACAACTTCATTCAACTTGCCAAGAATGAGTATAGTTTTCAATGGTTAATTTGTTCCACCTTTAGCATCCATGGAAAGAGAAATAGCAAACTGAGTTGTTCTCTTCAATACCAATTTCAAGAACACCCCAATAATCGGAAGAGAGAACTCATGAATAAGCGACAATGCATTACAGATAGCAGTATAAAAGCATCAGAGACTACGTATCCAAAATGTTGTGAGAAATGATAACAAGCAATCTACGAACACTCTTGAAAAAGTAGCCGCTCACCACTTAATCTGACGAAAAAGTACATAAAGTTCATAATTCAGATCTATGGAATGTGGCTAAATTTCTTGTGTTTTTACCCTTCACAAATAAAATAGCTAGATCAAAAAAGGCATCAGAAACAGTTCAGCAAAAATGAATGTCATTACTCAATATTATATACAAGATATTTGACAGTGTATTAAGACTCTACATTCATTTCAGGGCAAAGAAATTGTAACAGCCTCCCCCTAAGAGGAGCAAACATTGCAACTCTTCATACAGTAACCTTTAACACCTCCACCACCAACCATATAAACTGGGTTCTTCTCACATTCACCTAACTTAGCCCACCTAGGGCAGTTCTCATTCTCATCCGCACAATCTCCACTATCTAATTGCGTGATTGGTTTTTCAAAGTCGCTCACGTGAATCCACTTAGTTGCAGACCACTTCTCACCCTCAATGACCGGGCAGCTTCCATGCAAGCTGTTAGTATCTGTAGTTGCATTGAGATGAAGACTGAAGAATAGCAAGGCATCACCCTTCCGAGGTTTTACTGAAATGACAGAAACTAAAGCATTAAAATTCAAATCCTATGCTGGCAAATAGGAAAGCACAAGAGATTAAAAGAAAATAATCCTAAAATAAGTGCGGGCTCCATAAACTATAGCCGCAAAGAAAACTCAGACATGCTGCTCGAGAGATAACTCAGCAAGATGGTTGAGTCAATCATTAACCCCAAAAACTAGCTGGATTAAGATATATCATATGCCCGAGAGAAAAGACGCTAAGAAGCAGTTAGTAAGGACTAAAACTTCTCCAAGTTGCACCATTCGGAAGTTTTAAACTGCGAGAAAACATAGGAGTAGTTTTAAACTATATATAATGACGGTGACTTATGTATAGGAGTCTGGGTTGAGACCACATTTCATGTTGACACAGCCTGAAGAGATTTCACTGGCATTATGCATATATAAGTCTTTAGCAGGAAGAGATGTCCCTGCCTAACTGAATTTGGCATCATTTCATATTTCAACAAATATATGACTTTTACATGCATATTGTCAAATTTTATACAATATCTAAATATGGCGTCAGATCAATCTTGACTCATTCATTAGTAAGGGCAAGATCCAAAGAATTTGCCTAATCATAAACATGATCCAACCAAGCCCATAAGCACAGCCAACTTGTAATATTCACTTGTTTAAAAGGGCAAGGCAAAATTATGCACACCACAACATTAAGCACCAGAGAAACTTGAACGTAAGTTTATTTGATATAGTTTAAAATAAAGAATAATCCAATACATAAATATGCGTTCACGTTCATAGTTCAAAAAACTATCCGGAAATATATACCTGCATATCCTTTGTGAGCACATTCAGACCAGCTCTCATCTTTTGGCTGTGACAACTTCGCCTGAAGAAGCGAACTAATTAGTAATTTAATCTTGATATTTTAAGGAAGAAAGGGGGAGTGTTCATATAAAAGGGAACATCGGAGAATCAAAGACATGAGGAAGACTTTACCTCAGAATGGGGAAAAATTGTCTCCCCACCTTTCCCAACATTAGACAAATACATCAATACAGTGGCAATACGATGGCCACCCATAACTTGATTAGCCTTGTCATGGAAGAAATCAAAATGGGGTTCATACTTCTGACCATTCTCATAGTGCAATATTTGTATAGACTCACCATTCTCTGATGCATTAGAGATAGATAATCAAATTCAAGTTAAGAAAAAACAAATACTAAAAAAGGCCAAAGAATGATATTGTCTACTTACCTACGGGAAGGAAAGTCCATGTGGCGATTCGGGCTTCAATATCAGCAACAACTTCATCCTTAAAGATTAAATAAAAGAAAGGGGAAATAAGCATTCAAATTCAATAATTAAAAGCACAAATGTCATACCGCTTTCTTAGAGTAAAACTTCAGCTCACGAAAGCATGCTTACTTTGTCATAAGAATTTGTGGAGAGATTTTGCCTAATTTTCCCTAACCTAGTTTGAGGAGTTATTAATGACCATAGATGCAAAGACAGTCTTTAGATAAAACTATAATTAAGAAACACAAGCCATCTCACTCTGTGACTCTAAATACAATGTACTGGCTACACTTTCTGTCTCGCACGCAACTCAGACACTCTTCTCTTGGTAACCATTTTTTATCTCACTGTTTGTTCTCTCTGAATCTCAATCTCCTTGTTTGTGCTTAACAACTTCAAATAAAGTATTTGGTCATAAGAAGGAATATTTTTTTACTCTCTTTAAACCATGAGTCTTATGATAGCTGCGGAGCTGTAATTGGAAATCAACGATACGCTATCTGGACATAACTCTCACCATATATGTGTGTCAGTGCTATACATATGTGCACAAATTTGAATGCAACATTCACTTCCTTGCCACACAGCAGCAATGATTCTTATTAGCTATGAAGCAGATAAGACCAAGTTTTCATTGCATAAAGACACCCTAACAAATTTTTATAAAATTTTGGATGGTAAAGGTGAAATAAAATAGTAGTTTAGTAAGACCTGGACTACCCGTGAGTCCATGACAATACACATCATTAAACAATATCTTCCCATCAGTTTTTTCATCCATAAAACCAACTTTTGGATGGTAATGATGATTACTACCCGAGTCATTTTATGTATTTAAGTCTAGAACCACTCAAGAGTTATGGTTCCATGTATTTGATAAGTGACTTCAGCCTTGAGAAGTCCAATCTCATAATTAGGTCAAAAGTCATTAACTTAGTCAGTTAAGAGACCACTCAGTCCTAGAGTCCCATGGGTTCTATAAATAGGCATTTTATATGCACAATTGAGAGAATTCAGATCAGTATTAACTTAAGCATTCAAGAACACAAGTCTTTTCCCAATAAGCGGTGATGGCTACATAGATCAAATGATGTCGTAATGTCCTATCATAAATCATGAAGTAGAGCATAATCAGATGTTAAACCTGGTTCTTTCTTCCTTACTTATGATTATAATGCTGATCATAGAAGCTCTCTCCAAGGAGGAGGACTCCTCTCATTGTCCCACACATATCCTTTATCCCACATATCTACCCAACCTATTTCCATAATTGCCTTTCCAACTAACTCTAAGTCCCAAAATTAAAACAAATTCCTAGGCTGCATCAGATAAGCATAAGCTTACAAGACAACAAGGGATTTCAAACAGAAGGTTATAGAAAGCATGATGATAAAGTAGCATGAAATCTGAAATTTGTGAGAAAGAATAAGTGGAGGAGCAAGAGAACAATGAATCAACAACACTTCTGGAACAAGACAATGATGACGACTAGAGGATGAAGAACAAATAACTTATACAACATGATATGGAAAAAGTAGAAGGGCTGAAACAAGTTAAACTGGTTATGCAAGACATTCTTGTCACTCTGAAGGATTCCAAATAAGAAAAATAGCCTCAAGCCAGCATTTTCTACACTGATGTCAAACGTCAAAGAGCTGGCAATGCCCTGATGAAGTACTCTTCACTATAAATAATCCTAGTTCCGTCCAGAAAGTACAGAACAAAAAACTATCATGAACTCAAGGGTTCTTTGATAGCTTCAGAATGTTTTTGACGAAAAAACATATGAACATCCTCTTGTTTACCTATAACTTTTTATATTGGACACCTTCATTTCAATGCAAAGTACAATTCAGTCTGCATTTTGCAAACAAACTCATAAAACCGTTGAAACACCAAATCAATAACATTAATCATCATTAAGGACAGAGTCCTATTCATAGAAGATAACAAGAATCATGTGTTCCAATAATGCACAGGCAAAAAAATTCAATCAAAAAAGAAATTGCCAACCATGTTTGCTTTTATGC
Organism: Acmispon strigosus; assembly: GCA_030819835.1. NCBI lineage: Eukaryota > Viridiplantae > Streptophyta > Magnoliopsida > Fabales > Fabaceae > Acmispon > Acmispon strigosus. The sequence goes on from JAUAMA010000001.1 coordinate 52,295,833, forward strand.
TGGATATTACAATCACAAGAAGAAACAAAGAGTTTTGACATAGACAGAAAATAGATGATCACTGACTGTACCTGTGCCTTGTTGAGAAACATCCCAGAACTCGTTCTGACTTCACTCTTTATACTTTTACCGGATTCATTATCTGCCACCATAGACACCTCCAGCTTATCCTTGGCCTAATATCACAGAAAAATCAGACACTGAACATAATCTACACTATAATGTTAATTAAACCCCACCCCCAAAAAATTAAAGAATAAAACAAAATAAAGTTTTAAAATTTCTGTTTCTGTGAGAAAATTGAAACCGAATGCTAATATAATAATAATAATAAATCTAACCAGATTTACTAGATGATCACATTCTTTGTCTGATAAAAAACCCGTGTGTAGAAAAGCCCTGCAAATCACAATTCACAAAAATCATTACTAAAAAAGAGAAAGAGTAAAACTGAAGCAACCCATTTGCTTAATATAGGAAAAGGGTTGTACCTGGGACTCCACGAGAGCTGAGTGACCCGTGTGGGATCAAACTTGACGGGAGAGCCATCTCTGTTCAATCCCAACCCCGATCCATGCCTGAAAACAGTGACACAGAACCAATTGAAGACTAAAAAAGATAAGATTTTTTTGGCATTTAGAAGAAAGGGTGTGCGATGTGATTACCTGGGCTTATCATCTCCCAATCCGGGTAATCGAATTGAAGAAACAGAGAGATCGGGGAGAAAACAGAGGAAACAGAGTAAAAATGAAAAGAAACGGCGAGGAGCCATTGGAGGTGAATCAGAAGAAAAGTGTGATGTTATGTTATTGAAGAAAATGTGAGAAAGAAAGAGAGAGAGGAAGTGGTGTGAGTGTGTGAAAGTGATTAGAGAATGGAGGTTATTCTTCTATTCATTAATTTTGTCGTTTAAAGACGCACACCGGATTTGATTAGCGTCTGCCCTCTGTTTCTACTTTCTAGTGTCTGTTTGAAACATCCACCCCACCCCCCACTTTCTCGAAGCTTCTTAACCCAAAAAATTTAAAAAGAAAGTAATATATCATTCTTCATCCTACTACATGGAGAAAAAAATGAAATATTGTAACATTTAAATATATCAAATGAATTCATTTTTTATTTAATATTTTCTTTATTTAGTATGTATGAGGATTTGTAAAATGATGAATCATTACTCTAGAAGAATATGATGTGTCTTGGTGATATTTTCTAATTAGCTTAAAGTTTATTTGACTAACTTCAACATTCTTTTAAATCGAAGAGTGTCGGCCCCGTCATGCTGACACGAAATTGAAAGTTATTTATTGATTCGCTTCAGAATAAAACTGAAGCTCCTATCCGCGCTGAATTACACTCAATGGTCTCTCACCTCAGTTGCATAAGATTAAAAATGCTAAGCTCTTTTGAGAGCGACTCCTTGGTTACTTGACTCGGTTCAACAATACGAGGTAAAAAGATGTTGTTTTCGGCGAAAAAGCCCTAAAGAGACTTTTTCCAGCAAAATAGTATTTGGGGATTAAGGGTTTGGAGAAAAGAGGCCGATTATTCTCACCAGCAGGAAAATCTGCTATCTCCTTCACCATCGAAGGATATGGGACCAAGGAAGGTAGCCAGAGAGTCACTAATGGAGCAAGGAATCAATACCTAGATTTTCCAGATCAGGAGTCCGACAAGAAAGGGTCTTTGAACAACCCAAGGTTCTGGCGCCGTCGCCGCCGCCGCATGAGAGGAAGTTGTAGTTGATGTTCTTACTGCGCTAAAAGGGAATTTGGGTATGTTTTCCATGAGAGTGGAAATAAATGGGACTTAGAAGAGGAATGGTGTTCTAAGGCAATGAGTTTGCGAAATAAGAAAACAGAACAATCTCTCTTTTGTTACGATGGTTTGATAGTGGCTGAGAGGGATGCTAAAAAGTTACACTTAATGTAACAACTTTCCAAAGCCTTGGAACACATATATCATTATTGTAGTGGTGTTGTTTCACCGAACCCCAGAAAAAGGTGAATTAATGGGACAGTTTGAAAAGAATTTTGTTGTACACGTTATAATGCATATCATCAAGGCTTCGTCAAAGCTTGAAGCAATCAAAGCTTCAAGCTTCAAGGCGTATTTGTCGGCAACAAATTTAATCTTGGCGAATTTATAGTAACATAAGAGGAATCGACAAAAAGACATGAATTTAGTGAAAAGTATGTCATGTGTCGTGTAAAGAAAGGACTCGTTTACAATCGAAGGAGTAACATTTGATGCTGAAAGGTTTTTATTCGACATGATACGACTAAGGGAATAGATTTGGCGCTCGAAAATTGAAGCAAGTCAAATCAAGCTAAGTGTTGGTACTGAGAATATCCACACTGTATGAAGAATCCAGGTCAAGAAGCAGATATCAAGTTAGAAAGACATAGAAAAGAGGTATCCTACGAAGTCCATTCGGCGCTCTTCAAAATAGATTTCATGATGTCATTAGGAATTCACGCGAAACGACCATTGGCGATTAAAAAATAGATCTAGTGTCAACCAATCACATGAAAGAAACACTTAGGAATTTTTAGCCTAAGGAAGCACACCAAAAAGCAAGCTCTTCGACACATTCCACTTCGGTATTGCCGAATGGTTACCAGTCATTACCAAAACATGGCCCAAAAGTCACGTTTATCCATAGTGAAGGCACGAGCTAGAGCACCAATTTGTACACCTGAAGTTAGAATTTCAAATTCCAGTATGTGATTAATAATGTAGTTGGGTTCTACACAGTGCGTTGTCGGTTAATGGAAATAGGTTCCGATGTAATTTGGTGACGTCGGTAGCTTGTACGCGTTGCTCCCGTGCTCTTGAAGATTGCTTGCACTTCTTGAGGGACTGCTCTTATTCGAAGGAATTATGGGGTAGGCTTGAAGCTTGGAACTGGTTGAATTTAAGGTGCCTAGATTTCCATGGCTGGTTTATGTCACAAGCTTGATACCGATTCCGCAAGTGTACAAAATGGTCGAATAAATACTAAGATCGAATCCACAGAGATAGGTGGTTTATCAATTTCAACCCAAACTTCAAGGTTTAAAGCATAAAATAAAAGATATAATTTGATTTGTTTTTCACTAAAGATGATAGCATAAAAACTAAAAGCAATTGAGTTATAAATTATGATGGAAACAGTACTTGGGTATTAGCTTCACTTAACCGAATTAAGCTTTTCACAAACGGGTTTTTATATGAACTCGGAATTCATTCTCTAGTGATGTAGCCTAAACCTTTACTTGTTAATACCTTAATCAAGTAAATCATTCAATTCCATTTGCTAAGCATAATACCTTAGTATCTAGTCAATTCAATTGAAGAGTTTTGTTCTTTAATCAGACCAACACAATCAATTCCCTCCCTCATACCTAAGCAGCGGATAAACCGATCAATCTAATCTCAATTCCCTTAGTCCTACCAAACTACCATTAAAACAAGATTAAGCATGATACTTGTGTGCACTCAAGCAAGATAATAATAGAGAAAAGATGCAGAAAATGATAACTCCATTCATATATAAAACTGAAAGCTTAAAGTATAATCCAGAATAAGATTCACATAAACCCAAGTACTGAAAGGAAACTAGCCTAGCCTGGCTAGATTAAACATATTGTAAAGCAAGAAATAAAACCTGGAACAAGGTTTCAAATGGCCTCTTACAACTCCAGAGGTAGTGTTTCCTACAAAATTTCAGCAATGTACAAGATGAAAACAAAGAAAAACAAGTGTTTTATTTATAGCAAAAACTGGCTGAAGTCCAACGCATGAGCGTTGGCATTCCAACGCTCAGGCACTGGAAATAAACTTAATTCATACTCCTTGGTAGAATGCCAATGCATGAGAGTTGGCTTCCTAGCGCTTGGGCGGTAGGAATTAAACTTTTCAGGTCCTCCCAAGCAGAATGCCAACGCATGAGCGTTGGCTTCCTAGCGCTTGGGCGTTAGGTCTTCAAGCATCAGTGTTATTTTTGCAGAATACCAACGCATGAGTGTTGGGATCCTAGCGCCTGGGCATTGGGAGTTCTTCAGACTTCTTCACTTGCTTCCCTTGCCTTTTCCTCTTACTTCTCTTCATTAATGCTCTTAATAAGCTTTCGTTGTCCTTTTTTCTGACTGCACAACTGCAAAAGCTCATCAAGGCTCCATCAAAATCTCAATTATAACTTATGCAATTGCACTATTCCTCATAACTCCATTAACTCTCATTAACACCTTTCAATGATTCATCTTAACTCCAAATTGTTCTTTAAAAACTCATGATTATTTCTTGTAACTTAAGCACTCTATGACCATGAGTTAGCATTAAAACAAAGGACTCAAAACTAAACTAAAAAGACTCAAATAAATATAAGAAAAACACTAACAAGGACCAAAAATACAAAAAGACTTAATTAAAACCTAAATGCATAAAACAATACAAAGCAAAGCTAAAATCATTAAAAGCACTACACGAGACAAAGGAAAAATAACAAAATAAATGACTCAAAATATCATAATATCTCAGGTCATCGAAGCTCAGGGGAGTAATGTTGTGAGGTTCGTTGCTGGCCTGTGGGGGGGTCTGAAAGTGGAGGAATAATATGGTCCTTGATGATCACCCTTGGAATAGTCAACTGGCTTGGCATAACTCGTGTCATGATCATGACGACCTCAGTCACTATCTGCAGCCTCACCTGGATAATACTGGAACTGATTCCTTGAGTAATAGGTGGAGAGCTCCTCAGCGAGATTATGTGAAATTAAATACTGATGGGAGTTACCGTGAAGAGGCCCATTGCATGGGGGCGGTGGTTTGATTCGTGACCGTTTGGGATCCTGACTTGTTGGCTTTGTCAGTTTTGAGGTTGTTGGGAACCCGCTTCTCGCCGAAGTCAGGGCTTTGCGTGAGGGGCTTCTTCTCGCCTGGAATCGTGGCCATAGGCAAGTGCTTTGCAAAGTCGATTGTGCTGAATTGGTTTCTCTGTTGGCTGATCCTATTCGTATCTCCTTTCACTGTCATGCTCAGGAGTTGATGGAAGTAATGGAGCTGCTGAATCGGGATTGGCGGATCAACGTGTCTTGGACCCATCCAGATGGCAATGTTTCAGCAAGTTGGCTCGCTAAGTGGGGTGCTCACTCTTCTTCTACGAGCGTTAGGATTGTTGCTAATCCAGCTCAGCTTGAGTTAATCCTTCTCAAGGATTCTGTTGCTGTCCCTAGTCTGTTTTGTTTTGTTTTGTTTTGTTTTGTTTTCTGAAGCGCAAAAAAAAAGACTAAACTTACTCAACCCTATATATATTTGTTTAATTTTTTAATTTTTTATAATTCAGAGACCAGTTTTTTTTTAATGATTTATTCACTTATAATCTCGGACCAATTAAAGAACGAAACAACTACAAAGAAAGGCCCTAAACTAATATGGATCTGGCCCATTGCCTTACCTTCACTTCACTTCGATTTTAGGGTTTCTACGTTCTAGACACTTCACCGCGGCTATCTGTGCTTATAAATTGCTGCAGTAAGCAAGATTTTCACAGTGTCTCTCAAATCTGCATCTCCTCTCAGCTTACATATTCCTTTGCCATGGTTCTCTTCTATCTGGTTCCTTTCTCTATTTCCTTCATTTATTTTTGTTGTTGTTTAGCATCTATCATGTGATGAGAAAAAAAATAACTGCAACAATATGATTGGATTCATTCCATGATTCCTAGTATTTAAGTCTCTGATGATTAACCATTTCTTTTCATTCTCAATTTTTTTCTCCTGTTTTCTCTGTTTTAATCTCAAAATTTCTTTGAATCAAAAGCGAAGAGAGATGATGATTTTTACATTGGTCCGTGTTTCTGAATTACCGTGACCGACAACCCTTACCAATTTCTGATCTCTACATCTGCAAACATTTTAAATTTTTCTCACGTTATTTGTATATTTTACTCAATTTTCAATTATTCTAAATTGATTTTTCGTTGCGATTGCTCTGTGATTTTCTGCCATTGTTGCAGTATACGCTATTCCGATTCAAAGCATGTGAAGAGATTTCATTGTAGCTGAGAGCAATCGCCACGTTTTTCTTCGAAACTTCAAATCTCGTGCTAGTTTTCGCCAATTTGTGGTTAAATTAGGGTTTCTTTGTTTTTTCGCGTTTCTTAATTATTCTTTTGATTTTGTGATTCTGCTTTGATGATTTTAGAATCAAATTCACATGTCAGACTTCAGAGATTTTCAAAATCAATGAGAATGACAATTCTTCTTAACTGAGCAGAATTTCTGATTTATTTATTTATTATTTTTGTTTTTGCAAAATTTGATTGAAAATTACGACGGGAGATTTCTCCGAATGAGTCTCAATGCTTTTATGAGAGCGAACTGTTCTGTGTTTGCATAGTTCTCAAGTAACCGTCGGAAAACAATACTCCGGCGTCGATGGCGCCGCCTTTACTGGCGGCATCTCCGCCGGAGGTGTCTCATATTCCATCGCCTTGTGGAGCGGCGTCGCCGCCTTTACCATTTGGGACTGGCCATGAGACATACATTTCATATATTTTTGTATGTATTTATTTGCGTTGTCAAACGGATATATCTTCAATGCAGTTGAAAACTTTGCGCATACGTTTTCATTCAACTATATTTATTATTTCAGTAAATAAGCTTTTGTTCAAATTGAAATTAAAAGAGCATATAAATTTCATACCTGCAAATATGGAAATTTATACTTGATAATGGTAAGATTTTCAGCCATGTGCGAGTTTTGGCCATGTTGAATCTGATGTGACTTGGTAAGGTTGGTTTTGTAGAGTTTTGGCCATGAAAATGCGCCGTTCATATTTCTATATGCCCAGGCCATGATAGTTTTTGACAAGTGCCATTTCCATTGCTTTACCACATTTTAGTGTAAATCATTACAGTTCAAAAAGTCGAAAAGGAAATGTGAATGCCTCCTAAGTTCTAACATCATCTCATAGATTTTCAAATGCGGGTATTAATATTTTTTTTATTGTTATTTGCATAAAACGTTGCGATTTCTAACCTAACAAGGCAATAGTCAGCTCCAACGTGGTATTCCGAGTATTAGAAATAAATTATTATTTTTAATTGAATTAAATAGAGCTATAATTGTTTAAAGAATATGGCTTTATCTGAAATTAATTTTTGATGATTGTATAAAAAGTTTTTATATTGTCTGGCATCATATTTAATCTCATAAAGTTAATTTTACATTTACATTTTTACTTGTATATAATACAAGTAGATATCAGGGCATGTGCAAATATTGCATTTCATGAATGAAATACAAAAAATTTGCGTGTGAAACATAATTAAAACTTCTTTTAAAGCCAGTTGAATTTGACGTTCTTTCAAATGTGGGTGTCTGGTAATTAAAATTGAGAACACATTCAACTCCTTTGGTCGAGTTTTGAAATTTGGAATCTATTTCTTTCGGGAGGAAAAATATGATTACATGACACAAATTTGATCATTTTGAAAATCTAGTATGTATTTTAACATTTTGGGATATAATCCCATAATGTTAAACACTGATTTTTGCTTTGAATTTTTAAAACTCTAAACTGTTGAGTTAGAAATTTTTTTGATTTAAAATTCGATAATAGGGCAACATTAGAAGATTTAAAATTAACCATGTAGTCCAACAACAAATTTAAAGTACCCTTTATTTAAATTACAATTCTTCATTGTTAGGTTTGACATCAAAACTTCGTTAGGCATTCTTAATATCTAGTATTTGGCTTTATTTGTACAGAAGTGTGCCACTGCAACCTAATTGAAGCAATTGGATGGATTCTTTAAAGCCAGAACCTACATATTGAAATCAGTAACTATTATTGGAATTTAGTTGGGTGCATAACATATGTAATTGTAAAATCATGTATCTGCACATATTGATCGTTGTCGTCTTTGTTATTTGTCCATGAGATGTTGAGTACTTCATGTATGGTATTGAACTTTTAAGATTGGCGCTCTATTAATATTTGTTTTGGAGAAACATAATTGTCACAATACATTTCAGCGGTTTGGTAAAAGTGCCAACAACATTGTGATAGATGTTGGGTATAGTACTTTCTTCATCACTTTCTCATGATATGACTACATTGCCAAAGGTGAATTTTGTAGAATCCAACATATTAAATCTCTCAGAAGCTTTATTGATATAATCTTTTTGAGATAATTCCAATAAATCACATGATCTAAATTTTTTCTTAGCAACAAATTCTTAATAATTTGAAAGTAATCAACAACAATCCATATCAATGGAATCCCTAATATCAATCTTTAACAAGAAATTCCAAACATAAAAAAGAAATAGCTGTGAGAGTAAGAACGAGAAAAAGGGGTGCTAGTAAGAGGAAGAAAGGGTGCTTGAAGGCCTATGTAGTTTGTGAGTTTAGGGGAGAAGAAATGTGAAGAAGAAAGAAGAAGAAGAACACGATGGTGATGGGGGGTGGGTTTTTTTTATTTTTAAGAATGAGGGTATTATGGAAATATGGAAAATTAGGGGATGGTTTTATGACCAAAGGGATGTTCTTAAAACCAACTCCTAATAATTAGTTGCAAGAAATATATTATCAGCATATAAAACCAAAATTTATCATTGTGTTCTTTGTACATTGATTTTTTAAATTTACACCTTTATGGCCTATTCCTTCAATTGGAAAACTATTAAAAAAGAGGACGGGTAGAATGAGTGTTCGTGGTGGTATAGAGAAGCAGTGTTTTCGAAGAAGAGAGTAGTGGTGGTTTCATAGAAGGAGTATGTTGCGGCGGTAGATTTTGGAAGGGAAGGTGGTCGGTGGTATGGTGAAGAGAAAGTGAAGGTCGAGGGTTCTAAGAAAGTAAAAAAGAGTGAGATTAGTGGTGAGGGGGAAGAAAAGAGAAGAAAATCAAGAGGTGAGTGGCGGCGGCTATGGTAGGGGGAGGTGAAGTTTTTTTAGGGTTTTGTAAGTTTTTGTTATGAAGATGAAGATGATGAGCATTCATCATTTATTCTGAATTTTATTTTTAAATTAAGGCTTAATAACACTTTTGATTCCTCACCTATCATGATTTGACGTTTTTGGTTTCTCATTAAAAAATTAGCCTAAATGGTCTCTCACTTTGTTAAATGATAGAAGTTTTGGTCCCTTGTAATTATTTCGTTAGAAAACCAATGTTTTTTTGTCAAAATTTTAAAAAAATAAATTGTAACCTAGACCTAGAATTTTGGAAGATTACATCAGTGAATTTGTAAACCCTAATCTCTCTTTTCCCTCACTCTCCATCTTCCTCTCTTTCTTCCGCCGCTGTCCCCAAACTCCATCTGCCTCTCTTCCTTCCGCCGTCGTCCTTAAACTCCATCTTCCTTTCTTCTTCTCTTCTTTCTGCCGCCGTCTCCAAATTTCCAACCTAGGGTTTGTTCTTCCCCAAATTGGTGATTGAGGGTTTGCGGTGGTGCCCCAAATTGGTAATTCCGAGTGTGATGGAGTGAGAAGACCACCGCGAAAACCACGGGACAAGGCTTGGCATGGTGGAGGATCGCTGCTCCCGGTGGCGCGATGAGGTGGAGGAAGCCGGCTCATGGAGGTGGAGTGGACAATGGAGGTCACGAAGAGAGAAATGTAAGTTCTTGGGCCCAGCGACAGCGGTGGGCGGAGAACGATGGTGACGACGGTGCTCTGACCTGGTACTGCGGAGGGCAGTTGGACGTTATAAGAGAGCGATTACGACACTGACTATGCGATTCACAGAGGTAGGGAGACCTGCGACCAAGGCGGTGGTTCCGACGGTGACGATTGTTGAAGAATTTGGGGTTGTGGATCACTGGCGGCGAGGAGCAGGATTGTTTGAGTCGGTTGTCCTTTACTTCTTCTTTCTTTCTGTTGGGGGTTTGGTTTGGTTTTGATTGAAGAAAGCAGTGGAGGTCCTCAATGCAGAGTGAAGTGGTGACGGTTGTGAAGGAGGCGATGGTGGTTTTTTGGTGGTTGTTTTTGAGTTCTGTATATTTTGAAAATGAAGGGGCCATTGCATGAACAAATCAACCTGCTTTGGAGATATTGATATAACATTTTCTGGATGTTCCTAAAAGGACTATGAGCATGATTATGGCGCTTCCTTTACAAACTACTTGGTTCACTTCCAAGACTGGTTTGAAGGTGAAATGAAGAAGAAAAAGAATTGGAGAAGGATGAATTCCGGGTCTGGGTTTCAAGATTTTTATAATTTTTTTTTAAATTTTTGAAAGAAAACATTAGTTTTTTAATGGAATAATGACGCAGGACCAAAACTGCTATCGTTTGATAAGGTGAGAGACTATTTAGGCTAATTTTTTTTTGAGGGACCAAAAGTGTTAAATTATGATAAGTGAGAGATCAAAAGTGCTATTAAGCCTTTAATTATTTTTAAAGGAATATTATGTTAAATTTTGGATGGTTATGGATGGAAAACTAAAACTGCAATAGTTAGTAAACGTGAGGGACCTTGTATGCTAATAAATTCCAAGAGGGACAAAAAAATGCTAAATCGTGAAAGTTGAGGGACTAAAAGTGCTATTAAGCCTAAAAATTTCACATCAACCCATAAAATTTACAAGTTCAAGCTATTTGTCACTTTAGCTAATTATACGCAATCACAATAATCAAGCTGTTGCCATGTGACTGAGAGGTCACGGTGCAAATAGCCTCTTGTGTTCTTGTGCAAAAAGATGGTAAGACTGCCTACAATACACTAAATGGTGGGATTCCCAGACCCTGAGCATGCGGGAGCTTCGTGCATGGGGTTGCCCTTTGTGACTGAAACTCCTTGGATTCGATCTTGCCCTTACGGTCACAAACGAGTCTGGACTTGTACATCTTGAGGCGGCGGACGATGGTGGTAGAGCGCACCTCCTTTTTGGCGTCATTGCTCCGATGCACATCGAGAGAATGCTTCGGTTTTTCGGAGACATTCACTTTCCTCTTCTCCTTCTTTTTCACTATTGGTGAGAATGCTTCGGTTTCACTTATTTGTTACAACTGAAAGGGACTAGTGATGATGCCAATAATAACAAGTGAGAATTAGGGTTAAAAAGTAAAGTGAAATAGAGACAACTAGAACCACCGATCAAAATGAGATGTGACCGCGTAGTGGCGGGTTTGTGGGTAGTCTGCACAAAAAAAAATGTTTTGTCTATTTTTCCAAACCGAATTAATTATACAAATATTAATTTAAAATTACACGTGGTATGTCATAGATGTATCGTCCCTTGACCCGTCCCGACCCATCTCCCTTAAATCCGTATTTGACTAGGTTTCTTCGGGTTTAGCGACGGATTCAGGTTTAAAAACATGGACCCGGTCAATATTTATAGCTGGGTGAAAGTCAAGTCCAACTCGTCACAACCCGTCCCACAACATGATTTTATATATTTTCATTAATAGTCAAGTTTAAAGTGAATAAAATTTGTATTATTTTTTCTAATTTAATATAGTGTTTTGAAAAACTTCAGTAAGTATATATATATATATTTTTTTTCTTCATAACTCATTGATAGGATTAGAAATTAGTTTTTCATGGAATAATATGTATTATAATTATTTGGTGTGATTTAAAATTGACATTCAATTTGTTCTTCGGGCCAACGTGAACTTGTATTTTTATGGTCGGGTCTATGTTAAACCCGCATCTCATCAGCTCTTTTCGGATCTAGGACGAGTTCAGGTTTTAAAACTGACCCGACCAATATTTAAGGCCAGGTAAAAGTCAAGACAAACCCGTCCCAATCCGTAATATCAACTCCCTTTATATGTCACATAAACTATAGCCGAACATGACAATGTGGTTGAAGCTTCGACCTCTCGGAAGATTAAAACTGAGATATTTTCCTAAAAGTAATGTATTTGTTTGTGAGTTTACTTCGGAGATAGACGCAATCAAATTTTGCTCATTTTACAGGACTAATAGCATATTCAACATCCAAGTTTTTTCGAGAATCATGATTATCATAAACTTTGATTCTGAAAAATATAATTCTCCGAAATTAAAAAAGAACCCATTTACCATATGGCTCCTTACACTTGTGTGCACGTGTAAACTTATCTGTGACCTGTTTTTTATTGCTCTCCTTCAAGCTGCTTAAAGATCAATATCATCGTTTTCCTTCCTTTTTCGTAAAGACTAACCACGTAGAATCTTAGAGTGCAATTGAAGAAGAAACTCTTATTGGCTCTTTAATCTCCAGATGCGTATATATCTAAGATCCACTAGATGTTCACTTCCCAGCATTCATTTACAAACTTGTGTTCAGATTCAGAATGCAGCTGCCAGTGTCTATTGCTGCTTTCTTTGTAATCTTGCCTTCCATTTTGTATGGTAATTATTAATTGCATACTTTTACTATCTACTATCCTAAACATTTGATACATGAAGAGTTTTCCTTTTCATATAAATCTCATTTTGGTCTTACAATCAACTTCTGTTTCTTGAGAATCATTTCTAACACGTAGAAGCTTCATAAGCTTCTCCCTGAAAATGATTTTGGTTTCAGAATCATGAATGCACTTACTAGTTTGTGTTATTTCTCAACACATGAAAATACTATGCAGGGATTAATGTAGAAGCTCATCAAGTTACATTCTACATTCACAACAAATGCCCCTTTCCAATATGGCCAGCAACAGCACCAAACAGTGGCCAGGCAGTGATAGCAGATGGTGGATTCTACCTTGCTCCAGGCCAAACTCAGCGCGTGGTAGCACCATGGACATGGAGTGGTAGAATTTGGGCAAGAACCGGCTGCAATTTCGCTTCGAACTCGAACTGGAAACCTGGCTGCGAAACCGGGGACTGTGATGGAAGACTAGCTTGCAATGGACTCATAGGCACACCTCCAGCCACACTTGTAGAATTTTCCCTTCAAGGTGATAGAGGCAAGCCGAATTTCTACGATGTGAGCCTTGTTGATGGCTACAACATCCCTGTTTCTGTCACACCAAAGGTCACAAACCCCAAGTGTGCTATTCAAGGGTGCTTGAAGGATCTCAAAAGCTGTTGCCCTCATGAGCTTGAGGTTTTGAATGCCAAGGGGGAAGTCGTGGCGTGCGAAAGCGCTTGCTTGGCTTTCGATAATGACAAGTTCTGTTGTAGGAATGAATACGGCAGCCCTGAGAAGTGCAGGCCAAGTTTGTATTCAAAAATTTTCAAGGAGGCTTGTCCCAATTATTTTAGCTATGCTTTTGACACACCTAGTCCATTGGTGAGTTGTGGTTCTTCAGAGTATATAATAACATTTTGTCCTTCTGGTTGGGGTGAGGGTGAGGCTGCTGAGCACAAATCTGAGTAGAAAGTGTTTACAATCTTCATTGGTTTAGCAGGATTACAAGTTTGTGATGAATCTATCAGCATTTGATTCTTAAGGCACTCTTTGATGTGTTGCTATCAAATTCCATACTTCATATTGTAAATACATTAAGACCAAATTCAATAAATCAGATATTGTTATACTTATACATGATTATACAAATTATCATGCAATCACTACATTATTTAAATTTTTATATATGAAAAAGGAATTGCTAATAAAGTAAAGAGAGCAACCAACTAGTGAATTTCAATATTCATATTCCAACTTTCTAGCTAGGTGCTTCCTCCTCAAATTACCTAATGCTGAGACTAATCTTCAGTGACGAATTCCAAAGAAAGTACACTCAAATAAGAAGCTATGGTAACCGTTTTTCTAGAATTCTAGGCATGAATAGCTCATCTGTTTTACCCTGTTTACATGCATTATAAGTTTAAACAACTATGATGTTAAATTTTCAAATGAATCTGATAAAGTTTTTGCATCTCTTTTCTTCTCAAACATTTACAAGTTTTGTTGGGAGCCATCCATTTAAAGTCTGGGCAAAAATAGTCACCAAATCTAAAATGGCAAATCATTTTCATAAATTTGATATCAACACACTAGAATTCTCACTCCATGAAATTCTCGTAAAATTAACCTTGGTGTGGGCATTCAAGAGTAGAACTTTTCAAGAGGCATCATCCCTAGTTTTCTTATTGAACTAGTAGTCTATGACTATTTGCATGGAAAAGGCCTCCTTCTAAAGAGTGATGAATATGATTAACTCTCTTTTGGTTCAATTAAGCACCAACTGTCTTCACATTTAATATAATGGTTTTAGGTAAGATTTTTTCCATCCTGTGTCACGCACTATTATTAAGATATATAGACCTCGTTTTTCAAGCTAGGTCAACTTTAAAATAGTTTTTAAAATATATGGAGTGTATTGAAAAATCAATCAGAAAAAGAAAGGAAGAACATGAACCTGCCTTTCCCCCTTGCATCATATGCCAGTTTGTTTTATAGTCAACCAAAGTCAATGGGAGTGCAATAGTTTGACTGCTCCATAGTTTTTAAACAATACTCACTTTTTTCTCCTTCATTTTCAGTCCTCCACCATCCAACTGACTTAGCAGCTTTGCCACATCTGCAAGGTGTCTTTTTATGTTTCTACTTTACAGGTGTTTAGGAATCATTATTGGTTTTTAAAATACATGGACGGTATTTAAAAATCAATCATAAAATGAAATAGGTGCAAGAATGGCACCATAGTTATGATTTACTTTATATTACTGAATTGAAGTAAAAAAGAAAAAAATGTTCAAATGCCATTTATCTTATATAAATGAAGTTAGAAATGGCAGCTGAACACAAACACCAAGATAAAACTTTCTTAAGGTTTGTTTGATTACAGTTTTTAAAAACTGTTTTCTGTTTTTAAAAATTGAAAAATTTAAAAACCTGCTTGGCAAAACCTGTTTTTGAAAACTGTTTTTGAAAATAGTTCTTGTTTTCAGTTTTAAAAACTAAAATACCAGAACAGCTAAAAGATGTTTTCAGTTTCTGTTTTTAGTTTTCAAATTTCAATTTTTTAAATGTTGGAAAACGTCTTATTCAACAGTTTTTTTTCTGCTTTTATTTTGAAAAACAGTTTTCAAAAGCAGTTTCTAAAAACTCTTTTTAAATACAATTTTCAAAACAGTTATTGTTTTCAGTTTTAATAATTAGGATACTAGACCAGCTAAAAGATATTTTCAGTTTTTATTTTTAGTTTTCAAATTTCAATTTTTTTAATGCTGGAAAACTACGCATTCAACAGTTTTTTTCTGCTTTTATTTTGAAAAACAGTTTTAAAAAAAATTGTTAAAAACTGTTTTTAATACACTTTTTAAAAACTGCAAAACTCACAAGAAAAAACCAGTGCCTAGCTACATGGAGCTTGCATGTTCAGACTACTAATAGTGTTGTGTGCAAGAAATGAAGAAAATGTTCTCCATTAATTCAACTCCTCATAAAAACCACATCTCCTGAGTTCTTTGAACACAAAAATCTTCTGAGAGAACATTGCAGATCAGTAAGGGATGGGGATTGGGAGAATATTGTCACGAAGAGGCTCAGCTATGGCTAGCATTATGTTTGTGTACGCAGTTTATGAGATGTTCTTCCCACCTTATATTCGTTTCTTTGTTCGAAACTACATACAAAACAAATTGACAGGCCTTTTGTACCCTTATATCCGAATAACCTTCCCTGAGTTTTCAGGGGAGCGACTCAAAAGAAGCGAAGCTTACACCACCATCCAAACATACCTCAGTGAAAACTCGTCTCAACGAGCCACAAGGCTTAAAGCTGAAGAGGTCAATAATAGCCAAACCCCACTTGTGCTCACCATGGATCACAATGAAGAGATCACAGATGAGTTCAAAGGGGTCAAAGTCTGTTGGACTGCACAGTCACACCACACCATCCATAGAGCACAAGATGAGAAGAGGTTCTTAAGACTCACTTTCCACAAACGTTACCGCGATCTCATTACTTCTTCTTACATTCAACATGTGATGGATGAAGGCAAGGCAATTGCATCGAGGAACAGGCAATTGAAGCTGTACACCAACAGCCCCAGCGATGAGTGGTATAGATACAAAGGCACAAAGTGGAGCCATATACCCTTTGAGCATCCTGCAACGTTTGAAACACTGGCTATGGATCCAAAGAAGAAGGAAGAGATTATAAACGACCTTGACATGTTTAGAAATGGAAAAGAGTACTATGCCAAGGTTGGGAAGGCTTGGAAACGTGGGTATCTGTTGTATGGTCCACCAGGAACTGGGAAATCAACCATGATTGCTGCCATGGCTAAGTTCATGAACTATGATGTGTATGATCTTGAACTGACAGCAGTCAAGGAAAACACTGAGCTGAAAAGATTGCTGATTGAAACATCAAGCAAATCAATCATAGTGATTGAAGATATTGACTGCTCTCTTGATCTAACAGGCCAAAGGAAGAAGAAGAAAGAGGAAAAAGATGAGGATGAGGATGAGGAGGAGAAAACCAAAAACCCTGTTAAGAAGAAAGCTGCAGAAGAGAGGAGTGGGAGCACGGTAACACTATCTGGGCTGTTGAATTTTATAGATGGGATTTGGTCAGCGTGTGGGGGAGAGAGGATCATCATTTTCACTACCAACTTTGTGGACAAACTTGATCCTGCTCTCATTAGGAGAGGGAGGATGGACAAGCACATAGAACTGTCCTATTGCAGTTATGAAGCTTTCAAGGTGCTGGCCAAGAACTACTTGGGTGTTGATGATTCACATAGCTCGTTTCCCGTTATTGAGAAGTTGTTGGGAGAGACCAAGATTTCACCTGCTGATGTTGCTGAGAATTTGATGCCAAAGTCAACCACTGAAGACTCTGATACTTCCTTGCAGAATCTGATTCAATCTCTTGAAAATGCCAAGGAGGAGGCCAAGAAGAAGGAAGAGAAGAAAGCGATGAAAAAGATTGAGAAGGAGGAAGCCAAATTGAAGTCTGAGAAAGATAGAGAAGAGTTGGCTCAAGTAGATGAGGTGAAAAGTAATGGAAAGTCTGGGGAAGAGGTGTAAGAGAATGTTATCAACCATTAATTTGGATTTGAATGCGCTGATGCATGCATTGCATCTTCTTAGTATAATTATGTATTAAATGGCGTGATCAAGTATAGTTTTAACTACTTTTCCTTCCTTTTAAAAGTAATAATGTCCCTGTAAAGCCTGTTGATAATGTGCTTTGGTTCTGTTCTGGGGATTTTAATTCTATCCTTAGTCCCCGAGACAAGATAGGAGAGGAGGATCCTGATTTGATTGAGATTACAGCTTTGCAAGATACCCTCTCTAATTGCTCTCTGTGTGATTTGGGGTTCACATGCTACCGGTTTACGTGATCGATCAAACGTGCAGAACCGTTTTCAATTGAAGAACGCCTAAGTATCTGAATGGGCTTAAAATATCGGAGACAGTACTCCATGAGGTAGCTGAAACTTTTTATTTTTAGGTCAAAGTCTGTTAGATTAAGATAATAAGTCAAGCCAAACGACACTTACACAAAAGGAAAAAGCCACAGGACTCAAATCTTGGAAAATAGCACTATGGCATAGTCCACATATGCACAATACTACTTAGACTAGCATGCTAAAAACCAGCAATGGAACATGACAAAAGCCTAACTAAACAGAGGAACCACCAATAAGGCTTACACCTAAGAAAAGCAAAATACAGAGGCGGATCGAATGCTCCAAAAACTCCAACTTGCTACCGGTTTACGTGATCGAACAAACGTGCAGATCAGTAGGAGCTATTGCACAGGTGTGGTATTGCCCCTGATGCTGTTTGCTCCTTAAGGTTTTGCCTCTTAAGAAGCTTTAGTGCAGTACATACTTGCTCAGGCGGGGTGGTTCGCGTCCCTCCTGTCCATGCGAATCCATCTTGATTTTTGTTATACGTATACATGATTATGCAAATCATCATACAATCACTACATTATTTAAATTTGAATATATAAAATTAACAACAGAAAAAGGAATTTCAATATTCATGTTCCAACTTTCTGGCTAGATGCTCCCTCCCCAAATTACCTAATGCTGATACTAATCTGGCAAATTCCAAAGAAAATACACTCAAGAGGACTAATAAGAAGCTATGGCAACCGTTTTTCTAGTTTCTAGAACTAGAATACCAGACATGAAAAGCTCATCTGTTTTACCCTGTTATTTACATAATGCACCTTATAAGTCAAAACAACTATACTCCAGATATAATACTCATAAAATTCTCTTATGTAAAATTTTCACATGAATCATATAAAATTTTTGCATCTCTTTTTCTTCTCAAACTTTTACAAATTTTGATGGGAGCCATCCATTTAAAGTCAGTGAAGGAGTCAGTCACCAACTCTCAAATGACAAATCAATTTCATAAATTTGATAACAAGACACTGTAATTCTCACTCCATCAAATTCTTGGAAAATAACCTTCGTGTCAACATTTAAGAGTAGCTATTAGTTTTATACACAAGAACTTTCCAAGAGGCATCAACCTTAATTTTCTCATTGTATATGCAATCTATGACTAATACATGGAAAGGAATCCTCCTAAAGAGTGACGAACATGATTAACTCTCTTTTAGTTCAATTTAAGCACCAACTGTCTTTAAAATCAATATAATGGTTTTAGGTAAGATTTTTTCCATCCTGGGTCACGCACTATTATTAAGATATATAGACCTCGTTTTTCTAGCCAGGTCGATTTTAAAATAGTTTTTAAAATATATGGAGTGTATTAAAAAATCAATCAGAAAAAGAAAGGAAGAAAGGAGGAACATGAACCTGCCTTTCCCCCTTGCATCATATGCCAGTTTGTTTTATAGTCAAGCAAAGTCAATGAGAGTGCAATAGTTTGATGAGAAATCTTTCTAGCTCAGTATTTGTTTCTACACTCTTTGTTACCTTACTTGTTCCAAAAGAAAAAAAGGAGAAAGAATTTGTATTGAAAAATGTTACTATCTTTTGTTGGGACTCTGTTGTTTGCACACTAATATAGCATACTAGTCCTTTTCTTTGTTGGAAAAAATATTCATGAGATAAAATATGCTGATGCCTATTTTTATTTTAATATAAAAAGTGGTGCAACTGCCATTTGTTTTGTATTACTGAAATGGTGTACAAATAAATGCCATTTGTCTTATAATTAAATACGGTTTTGATACGTTCACACTCATCTCATTCACTTTCTTTCCCTCATATTTCTCTCTTTTATTTCAATCACATCACTCATCATATCACTTATTTCTCTCTTTTTATTCTTATCTCTCTATAGGTGTGAAATGAAAGAGTGTGAAGAGAACATTTTCCATTTAAATACAAGTGAGAAAAAAATGTATGCAAAATGAAAAATCTGACTGCCCCTTGAAACATTTGGATGGTCAGAAATGGTCAGAAATGGCAACTGAACACAAACAACAAAACTTTCATAATCAACTCTTAATAAAATGTCATCATCAGAGGGAAACTCTCAAGAAAAGATGCAGTTCCTACATGGTACTTGCAAGTTCAGATTACTAATTACTAATACTGTAGAAAAGGTTCTCCATTCAACTCCTTATAAATAAATACCACATCCCCTGAGTTCATTAAACACAAATTTCTTGAGAGAATATTGCAGAGTAAGGGATGGGGACTGGGGAAATATGGTCACAACTAGGCTCAATTATGGCTAGCATTATGTTTGTGTATGCCATGTTTGAGAGGTTCTTCCCACCTGATCTTCGTATCTATGTTCGAAAATACACAAACAAACTCACAGGCCTTTTCTACCCTTACATCCAAATAACCTTCCCTGAGAACACTGGGGAAAGACTCAGAAGAAGTGAAGCTTACACCGCAATCCAAACATACCTTGGTGAATACTCATCTCAAAGAGCCAAAAGACTTAAAGCTGAAGTGGTAAAAGATAGCCAAACCCCACTAGTTCTCAGCATGGCCGAAAATGAAGAGATCACCGATGATTTCAGAGGAGTCAAACTCTGGTGGGCTGCACACTACACCACCAATAAATCACAGTCAATTTCATTCTACCCTTCTTCAGATGAGAAGAGGTTCTTTAGACTCACTTTCCACAAACGTTACCGCGATCTCATTACTTCTTCTTACATCCAACATGTGATGGATGAAGGCAAGGCAATTGCATCAAGGAACAGGCAGCTGAAGCTGTACACCAATAACCCCAGCAATGATTGGTATGGATACAAACGCTCAAAGTGGAGCCACATACATTTTGAGCACCCTGCAAGGTTTGAAACACTGGCTATGGATCCAAAGAAGAAGGAAGAGATTATAAACGACCTTGACATGTTTAGAAATGGAAAAGAGTACTATGCCAAGGTTGGGAAGGCTTGGAAGAGAGGATACCTACTTTATGGTCCACCAGGAACTGGGAAATCAACCATGATAGCTGCCATGGCTAATTTCATGAACTATGATATCTATGATCTTGAACTGACGGCAGTCAAGGAAAACACTGAGCTGAAAAAATTGCTGATTGATACATCCAGCAAATCAATCATAGTGATTGAAGACATTGATTGCTCTCTTGATCTTACAGGCCAAAGGAAGAAGAAGAAAAAGGAAAAAGATGAGGACGAGGGTGAGGAACCCAAAAACCCGGCTAAGAAAGCTGAAGAAGATGAGAAGAAGGGAAGCAAAGTAACACTATCCGGGCTGTTGAATTTTATAGATGGGATTTGGTCAGCGTGTGGGGGAGAGAGGATTATCATATTCACAACCAACTTTGTGGACAAACTTGATCCTGCTCTCATTAGGAGAGGAAGGATGGACAATCACATAGAAATGTCCTATTGCAGCTACCAAGCTTTCAAGGTTCTTGCTAAGAACTACTTGGGTGTTGATGATGATTCACATAGCTTGTTTCCCATTATTGAGAAGTTGTTGGGAGAGACCAACATATCACCTGCTGATGTTGCTGAGAATCTGATGCCAAAGTCAACCAATCAAGATTCTGATACTTCCTTGCAGAATCTGATTAAATCTATTGAAAATGCTAAGGAGGAGGCCAAGAAGAAGGCAGAGGAGGAAGCAAAGAAAAAGACTGAGGATGAGGAAGCCAAATTGAAGGCTGAGAAAGATAAAGAGTTGGCTCAAGAGGAAGAGGTGAAAACAAATGGAAAATCTGGGGAAGGGGTGAAAGAGAATGGTACCACCCATTAGTTTGAATTATGATATATGTGCATAAGCATCTTATTAGTATAATAATAGATGTATTATATGGCGCGATCAAGTATAGTAATAACTACTTTTCTTTCCTTTTGTATAGAAATAAATTGAATTGATGGTTCAAGGGTCATGCTTTGATTTTATGAATGATGAGGTCTTTAGATGTTTGGGTTAACATGGCAAAGTTGTTACAAATTTTTTTTTCTCACAAAGGGCTTCATCCAACTCCCCCTATGCTTGCATACCTGGTCCCAAGCCCGGCCTGGAGAAGTGTTGTGTAAAGCCTCAACATCCAATGTAAAACTCGTCCGTCGATATCTTCAATATGGATTAAACATTACAAAGGGCTTCATCCGCTCTCACTAAGTTGCTGGTGTACATTAAAATTTTCCTAAAATATTCATAATACAACTAATATAATGCAGCAAGTTCATACTCCTAATTTAAAAATCATCATCATCAC
Source organism: Acmispon strigosus (assembly GCA_030819835.1). Taxonomy (NCBI): domain Eukaryota; kingdom Viridiplantae; phylum Streptophyta; class Magnoliopsida; order Fabales; family Fabaceae; genus Acmispon; species Acmispon strigosus. The sequence goes on from JAUAMA010000001.1 coordinate 52,317,363, forward strand.
AACCAATAAGTAAGGCTTTCTAGTCCAACCAAAGACCGCATTTGATGACAGTCATGGTGGATCACAACAATTTTAAGAGATTAGAAGCCAAAGTCATTTGAACCAAAACAAGCTAAAAAATGACATTAAAACTCCGATTTGAAAAATGGTTGGAACCTGATAACCAATTTTTTATGACTAAAAAAGAGCAAATAGTTCCTCTAAAAATAAATAAATAATGACCAAGCTTGTTGTGGCAGGCAGCAACTGGAGATAGAGAGGCATATTCAACTAATAGAGGGAGCGAAGGACACACAGGCTTAACCTCGGTGAGAGTCACAAGAACTAAGGAGACAGAGACGTCGTTCTTGGTCATGGACTGGGTGAGCTTGTGAACCGTGACAGCGGTGAGGGGCTGAAAGCGGCGACGGACGCCAGCACTAAACAGAACCAGAGACGTAAGTGACAGCGAGAGCAGTAAGGAAAGTTCACGTTGCGTGCATGCCTCCTAATAAGTGTTTCTTTGCTTTTGCTGAAGAACAGAACCTTGAACTAGATACTTAGAGATTAAAAATATGTTTGGTATGGAGAAGAAAAATGAGAGAAAAGAAAGGAAAAGAAAAGAAAGAAGAGTAAACCTCCAAATTAGTCCCTGAAAGATATCACTTATGACTGTTTGGTCTTGTACTTTTTTTACCCACATAGTTAGTCTCTGAAAGTTTCGCCGTCAGTCAATTTGGTCCTTGAAAGTTTATTCCGTCAGGTCCCTAGACGAAAAATGACAAATATGTATTTTTTTGCCACGTTGGCTGGCCAACTCAGCTCCAACGGTCATGTTACTCAGAAAATGAAAGTTTTCGAATCGGTCAAATTAGTCATCGCCTTCATGTACAAAATTCATCCCCAAATCAAAACCTCATAGCCCCAAATCAGAAACCCTAGTGACTCCCATGTTGAAAATCACTCTGTGAATCCTCTTAATCCCCTAAATCGACTTCGGATTCGTGGTAAATCTTCTTCAAATTCTTTCTTTACCATGGTTGGTGGCTCGAAATCTCGAGTTGAAGAGAGGGGAGGGTCGAAATCTCGTAATGGAGAAACATCTTCTGTAAATGGTGGAGGCGTGGCTTGCTACTGTGGTGTGAAGCCAAAAGTGAGGATTTCCAAAACAGAATGGAACTCAGTCAGACCTTGGTATGGATGTTATTTACTCAAGGTGAGTTTCTCCTCATCCCCCAATTATAGTTGATAGTATTCAATGTCTGGTGAATTTTGATTTTTTTTTTCCAGAACCATGGCAAAATTTGCAATTAAGAAAGATAGATATCATGAAGTTTAGGTGTTTAAGTGACTAACAAACCTAACTCTATGTCTAGCAATTAGGATCATTAGATGATTAACTCTAGTTCAGACTCAAAACATTGTAGTTTTCGCTCACAAGTCGAATCAATCAATATGTTCTAGGTGCGCAACTAAAACATAACATTAAGAGCAAGAGGAAACCATTGAATCATGAGACAGAATTGATATTTTCATATAGAAATCAAAAAGATATTTATATAGCTTAAGGTTACATCCAAACCCAACAAAGAGAGTTTAACTATCCATATATATGGATGCTATAAGCTTACAAGAAGGATCAAGGAAAACCGGATGCTCGGCGACGTCGGTGACGTGTCTCCACTTCGACGGCGTAGTACCCAACCTCGAAAGCCTTCCTCTCTCACTTCTTGGTCACTTTCTCTCTCTAAGAATCTGTTCTCCATCCTAGTATGTCAAGATATGCGGTCCTGTTTGGAGAAGAATTGCTTTTATAGTGAAAGGTTCTGACAGGGTCGCTGAGCGACCAGCTTTCTTCAGTCTTGGGTTTCCCAAACCGACTTAGTTGCTGAGCGACCAAAGAGGGTGCTTGGGGCGCTGAGCGGCAAGAGGCATGTCCAGGGGCGTTGAGCGGCTTGTCTAGGTTGCTGAGCGATCAGAAACCTTCCAGATTGGGTTTCCTCCACCGCCAGGGGCGTTGAGCGGCTTGTCTGGGTCGCTGAGCGACTAGAAGCTTTCATTTTCTCTTTAATTCTTCTTGAAATTTGGCAATTTCCTCCAAACATCATTCCTAAATCAAAAAGTTGGGATTAAAACTGAAACAACTAATAAACTAATATATTGGGTATAAAAATGATATAAATCAAAGCACATAAGTCAAATAAGTGCCTAAAGTGACATCCAAATATACGTAAAAATGACACTTATCAGGGTACCTAGTCTCTAGGCCTCTGTGGAACACCTTGGTTCATACAGCATCTAATGTTATGACCTATAACTCCACACCTAGAACATTGGATATCAGCAAAGGTTCTCTTAATCCTTGTGCCACTTGTTGTGGCATCAATACCGTCTTTCCTCCTATTCTTCTTTGGCCTCCCACCCTTTCTCTTCACTGTAGGTGGAACTGACTTCAAATATGGAGTAGGCTCCTAGAATTCTTGACTCAATGTTGGATGAACAAAGAATTCATATGTGCTATTGTAAGCAACCATAGTCAACCAAGCATGGCAATAGTCTTCTAGTTTGAGATTTATGTGAGCAATGGCAGCAATAGCATGCTTGCAAGGCATGACATTTAGTTGCCAAACTCGCAGGTGGTGGTGCAAGTAATTTTCGATATTTGGAAATTAATTATAGAATAAAAGAGTAAATTACAGAATTATATTTCATTGATTTCAAGCTGTACAAATGTCTTTATATAGACAAATAGTGGTTGGCAAACCCACAAATACAACTGTAACAAATAAGATAACATGAGTATAAAAAGAAAGTATCCTGACCCTCTCAATGTGGGTAACTTGATAATAAGAGTAAAAAGCAGAAATAAATTTCATTGATTTCAAGCTGTACAAGTGTCTCTATATAGAAAAATAGTGGTTGGCAAACCAACAACTACAAAATGCAACACCTAACTTTGAATTTAAATTAAAGACACGATGACAGGTTTAATATATGCTAACAAATAAGATAACATAAGTATAAACGGAAAGTATCCTGACCCTCTTAATGTGGTAAAAACATGATAATAAGAGATTATTATCTCATGATTTGATGAGCTGCACATGGATAGCACTTGATACAATTAGGAATTAGAGATAAGTAGCAGTTAAATGCCATTATCAACACTTGGTACTTGCAAGTTGAGTCGAGATTACTAATAGCGTGGTGTGCAAGTAAGGAAGGAAAAGTTCTCCCTTCAACTCCTTATATATATAAATACCATATCCCCTGAGATTATTGAACAAATAAAGTTTAAGAATTCAAGAATCTTCTGAGAGAACATTGCAGAGTGAGGAGAAGGGCATGGGGGAGATATGGTCACAACTAGGGTCAATCATGGCTAGCATCATGTTCGTGTACGCCATGTATGAACAGTTCTTCCCACCTCATCTTGATGTCTATGTTCGAAGGTTAACACACAAATTCACAGGCCTTTTCTACCCTTACATCCAAATAACCTTCCCAGAGTACACAGGGGAAAGACTCAAAAGAAGCAAAGCTTCCACCGCGATCCGAACCTACCTCAGTGCGAACTCGTCTCAAACAGCAAAAAGACTCAAAGCAGAAGTGGTGAAACATAGCCAGACCCCTCTTGTGCTCAGCATGGACGACAATGAAGAGATCGTAGATGAGTTCGAAGGTGTCAAACTCTGGTGGGCTGCACACTACACCATCCCTAAATCACGGTCAATTTCATGGTACCCTTCTTCAGATGAGAGGAGGTTCTTAACACTCACTTTCCACAGACGTCACCGTGATCTTGTTACTACTTCTTACATCCAACACGTGCTGGATCAAGGTAAGGCAATTGCATCGAGGAACAGACAGTTGAAGCTGTACACCAACAAAACCAGTGATGATTGGTCTGAAAGGAAAGCAGCAAGTGGAGCCACATACCCTTTGAGCACCCTGCAAGGTTTGAAACATTGGCAATGGATCCAAAGAAGAAGGAGGAGATTGTAAACGACCTTGAAATGTTCAGAGCAGGAAAAGAGTATTATGCCAAGGTTGGGAAGCCTTGGAAGAGAGGGTACCTACTTTATGGTCCACCAGGGACTGGGAAATCAACCATGATAGCAGCCATGGCTAATTTCATGAACTATGATGTGTATGATCTTGAATTGACAGCAGCTAAGGAAAACACTGAGCTGAAAAGATTACTGATTGAAACATCCAGCAAATCGATCATCGTGATCGAAGACATTGATTGCTCTCTTGATCTTACAGGCCAAAGGAAGAAGAAGAAAAAGGAAAAAGATGAGGATGAGGATGAGGAGGAGAAAACCAAGAATCCTGTTAAGAAAGCTGAAGAAGAAGAAGAAGGGAAGCAAGGTAACACTATCTGGGTTGTTGAATTTCATTGATGGGATTTGGTCAGCATGTGGGGGAGAGAGGATCATCATTTTCACAACCAACTTCGTGGACAAACTTGATCCTGCTCTCATTAGGAGAGGAAGGGTGGACAAGCACATAGAAATGCCCTATTGCAGTTATGAAGCTTTCAAGGTGCTGACCAAGAACTACTTGGGCGTTGTTGATGATTCACATGGCTTGTTTCCCATTATTGAGAAGTTGTTGGGAGAGACCAAGATTTCACCTGCTGATGTTGCTGAGAATCTGATGCCCAAGTCAACAATTGAAGATTCTGATACTTCCTTGCATAATCTGATTCAGTCTCTTGAGAATGCCAAGGAGGAGGCCAAGAAGAAGGTAGAGGGGGAAGCAGAGAAAAAGATTGAGAATGAGGAAGCCAAGTTGAAGGCTGAGAAAGATAAAGAAGAGTTGGCTCAAGAGGAAGAGGTGAAAACAAATGGATAATCTAGGGAAGAGGTGAAAGAGAATGGTGCCAACCATTGATTTAGATCTGGATCATATGCATGAGCTGCATCTTTATGTTTTTTTGACAATTACATTGCATGTTCTTAGTATAACAATAGATGTATGTTCTTAGTATAATAATAGATGTATGTTATTATATTGCGTGATCAAGTATAGTTTTGACTACTTTTAAGATTGATAAAGTGAATTGATGATTCAAGGATCATGTTAAGATGTCCAAGGCTGAACCTTCCTATATGAAGCTGCCAAGATTTTTACGTTTATTAAGAGCTTCAAACCGTTCCTGAACCTGTGTTTCATCAAAAGATTTACTATATTGCCAAACAGAAGCACATAAACAGAAACTAAATGAAACAAAAAGCCACAATAACTAGTCCTCACACGAGACTTATCCACAGATTAGGAAGACAAAATTAAGAAACTAACCCGATAATGCACATTGCAATGGCCTTTTAAGACTTGAAGTCAAAGATTGAAAGATGATAGTTTTCATGTCTCAATGTCCCACGAACTAACTCTTTTTTCTGCTTATCCGTACACCCTGGCTCATCCCACTCCACATTTTTACCAGAAACTGTAATAAGATTAGATGTTCTAGTCTCGAGTTAGAAAAGCAGGCCAACTATTCGGCCTCCAGTAAGATCAAAGCTCCTATCTGCAGTATACTTGAATGACAAAGCTGCAAATAGTGAACATAGAAAATACCAAACCACCAATGTAAAAGAAAAAGCTTTTGACGAGCTACTCAATCAACCTGAATATTCTGCCACTTAGAACCAGGTCACTTTAAAGGATCCAAGTCACTAAACACTAATGCCAACTATTGTACCCATGTATCTGCAGAGAGATAAAGCATACGTCAAATTTTTCCAGCATGTTAAAGATTTCATTTCATACGTACACATCAATAGTATAAACCAGCATAGTGAATTCTGCTTTACTAGTTCTACGAGTTCTAACTAACTATAGCAAAGGTGCTACATGGCATAGCATAATTCAGCATTCAGGCATTCGGAAAATTACTTGAGCTTAACCATGATTTCTTTGTAACCATAGCAAAGATGCTACATGACATGCTAATTAATTCTATCCAATTTCAATCCTTGTCTTTTTAAATATACGTATTTAAGGCTTAATTTAATCACAATTTTCTCACAAGTAAAATTACGTTGTCTTCCCTTCTTGTTTAATTGCAGGGACTCTTACCCACTAGTGAGCTTCATACCTTCCTGTCCACCTATGTAGCAAGATAAGCAGAGTGGCCTAGGACTTCTGTGAACATGTCAATATGTCATAATTGAAATTTACATAAAAAAAGACTAATCACCAAGTCATTATCTAAGATATGCAAATTCTAACTCCTTACTAACATACTTATAAGTTTCTTGCTATGATTATTAATGTTTGTTGAACTTGAAATTACCAAACTGCACCAGTAGCACCACTAAGATACTAACATGCAATGCATGTGCAAGTAACCACCTATGTTAAACCAATTTGACAGCATGTGGTCATGAATAATAAGAATTGAAGAACAATCAAGTTAGAGCTCAAAGGTTTTAACAGACCACCACTACAACGGAGCAAACAAACACCTCACTGAATAATCGCATTAAACTCTTAGTAAGTAAGAAACACAAATATATAGGCATAGATGTAAATCATCGATTTCATACGAAATTGTGTGTAAATTGGTGCATCATAGATGAAGAACCTGAGTTAATGGTTGATTTGGCCATGGAGTGGCGAATTTCGACGACAACGATCTCAGTGAGGCGGCGGTTGGGAAACTTTAGAACTTAGACGTAGCCATGGGGCAGCGAACTTCGACGGCAACGATCTCGGTGTGGCGGCGGTTGGGGAAACTTGACAACTTCGACGTTTTTGCTATTCGGAAATGGGTCCATGAGCAATAGCCCCGTGACTTTTTCCTTCATGACGACACAAACGTTAGATGACGGAAACGTTAAAGTTAGTCAGTTGGAACTTAGGTGGCATTTTTTAATTGGTGAACTGGATATAATGGAGGTAAGGTACTTGATATAAGTTTTGCTATATTGTAGGTTCTGTGGTTAGTTCAGTTAGAATTTGTGGTTAGTTCAGTTAGAATTTGTGGTTAGTTCAATTAGAAATTGTGGCTAGGCGTGCACTATATATAGACATACTTGTAACTCTAATTAAAGTTGATTGAATAATAAAAAGTCTATTTTCTCTCTCCTCTCTCTCTAGCAGTTACTTCAACTGCATCTATAGATTCTAACAGATGGTGAGTTTTTTTTTCTTGAAAACTGAATAGATATAATAATCAAAGACCAGGGCCAGAGGCCACTACATCATGCTGCAAAGCAGCTAAAATCTCTTGAGGAGCATCCTCAATCCAAACAAAAGAAAGCGTAGTAAAGGACAATCTGGCAAGGGAGTCCGCCACGGCGTTGCCTCCCCGCCTAACAAAAGAAACATCAAGAAAATCAAAATGACAAGAAAAGGAACGACAATCCCTAATAATAGAAAAGAGGTAAGAACCACCAGGTTTTAGACGACGCCACAGATCATAGAGCTTCAGACAATCAGTCTCGAACATGACCCTCCTGAAACCCAAGTCAATAGCCATGAAGATCGCCCAACGGAAACACAGTGCCTCGGCCATGATGGATGACGAGACCCTGATAGTAGCTGCGGTCGCCGAAGCAAGAACCTCGCCCTCGAAGTTCCGGGCCACCAGCCCAAAACCAGCCAGATTCGAATCTCGAAGAGCTGCATCAAAATTAAGCTTAAAAATACCTCGAGACGGCCGGGTCCAACTAGACGCAGCACCGTGGTCTGACGGGAAACTGCGCGCAAATCCGGGGCCCCAAGAAGAGAAGTCACACGGTCAAACATAAGTGATGTGGGCTTCCGCCGCTGCTGGAAAACAACCTGATTCCTCCTCTCCCAAATACAGTAGGTCGTAGTGATAAAACAAGTGAGAGCCTGGTCATCTGCAATTTCCAAGAACCTGAGGAAGAAATCAGCAAAGGAAAGATCACTCTAGTCACACACACGTAAGCCAAGCGACGAACCAAACCACGCCTGAACTGAGTCCGGGCAATAAAGTAGCGCATGAGCAAACTGTCTCGCAGCCCACCACCTCACAGCATGGACAGGAAGGGTCAATATCCCCACCTCGGTGCCGCAATCGACCTCTAACCGGCAAGATATCCAGCACTGCACGCCATACTAGCTCCTTGCACCTCGGCAACGCTCGAGACCGCCACAGACGCTTCCAAGCCTGAGACGGCAGCGATGGAACCCCCGATGAGGAGGCCACGAAGGTATCCCCTTCCTGCATTATAAAGTTATAACCATATTTTGTAGAATAGATACCATTTTCGTTAAAGGGCCAAAACAAGTAATCATTATGTGAAACACAAGGAAGAGGAATTGATAAAATATACTTAGCCGTATTAGGATGAAATATCATATCAATCAAATCAGATTTCCACTTCCCAGCAGAAATAAGGTCACTCACCCATTGGACAATCGCCTCATCGGCTAAATCCTGCCGGAAGATAATAGGGACACCAGGAGGAAGTCACTTGTGTTTCCAAATGTGAACACCAGTGCCATCCCCTATTTTCCGCTGGCCCCCATTTCAAAGATCCATCCGGAACCCCGGATGCTAGTCCAAGCGTAGCTTGGGCGAAAACCTCTTTTAGCATCCCACAAGTCCACGCGAGGAAAATACACTGCTTTGAAAATCCGGCTAACAAGAAGATGGGGAGATGAATTAAGCCTCCACCAAGTTTTGGCAACCAGAGCAGTGTTGAAAGCTTTAAAATCACGGAATCCTAGCCCCCCCGACCACTTGGGTCGGCAGAGGGCTGACCACTTTCGCCAATGGATACCACGTTTCTCCGTATCCCCGCTCCAAAAGAATCTGCTAATCATCCCTTCGATACGGGAACATACAGAGTCAGGCAGAGTAAAACAGGACATCACATAAGCCGGAATCGCTTGAGCCACGACTTTTATCAAAACTTCCCTCCCTGCCCGGGACAGGGATCGTTCTTTCCAGCCTTTCAGCTTTTTAAAAACTCTCTCAATGACAAAATTAAATATTTGGGTTTTAGACCTCCCCACAATAGCCGGAAGCCCCAAATATTTGTCAAAACTCTCAACCGCCTTAACACCCAGAAGCATGGTAAGCTCAGATGAAGTAGATGCAAGCACATTTCGGCTACATGTGAGAGTAGATTTGTCAAGATTGATTTTTTGTCCAGAGGCCCGCTCATAGGATGCAAGAATGGATTTTACACATTCTGCTTCCTCCACAGAGGCCCTGGCAAAGATGACGCTGTCGTCGGCAAAAAATAAATGAGAGATAACCGGGGCCGAGTGAGCAATACGGAGACCAGATAGAGAGGAACTAGCCACCGCTTGCTGGATCAGGGCCGACAAAACTTCTGCACACAGGATAAAAAGGTAGGGGGATAGAGGGTCCCCCTGTCTCAATCCCTTCTGGGGGGTGAATGTCACCTGTGGGTTACCATTTAACAAAATAGAAAAATCCACCGTTGTGACACACCGCATAATAAGGTTCACCCAGCTGGGGGGTAATCCCATAGTGCTGAGAACCAATTGGAGGAACGGCCACTCAACACGGTCGTATGCCTTAGCCATATCCAGTTTGAGGGCCATCATGCCCTTACGACCCGAGATTTTTTTCCTCATAAAATGGAAGCATTCAAAGGCAATCAGGGCATTATCCGTTATCAGACGACCCGGTACAAACGCACTTTGAGATTCCGATATTAAATCAGACAAAATAATTTTCAACCTATTTGCAATGGTTTTCGTAATAATTTTAACCAACACATTACACAAGCTAATAGGTCTAAATTGGTTTGCATACTCAGGTTTCTTAACCTTAGGAATGAGAACAAGAAGGGTATTGTTAATCATACCTGGGGATAGATCACCCCGAAGAACCTGTAGACAGAATTAGGAGACTTCCTCCCCAATAATATGCTAGAACTTCTGGTAAAACGGTGCCGGTAGGCCATCTCTTCCTGGGGCCTTCGTAGGATGCATCTGGAAGAGCGCCTCCTCAATATCATCCTTCATGAAAGGTTCACTCAGGATTTGGAGCTGAGGGGCACCCACTCTCCCGGAAACCAGGGATACTGCTTCAAGGATACCTGTCGGTGAGGATGTAGTGAACAACTCCTGAAAATAAGAATTCAAAACCCGAGCAATATCAGCACCCTCGACACAGCGAGCCCCATTATCATCCAAAAGTTGCACAATAGAGTTCCGCTTCTGTCTCTGTGTGGCCTTCTTATGGAAAAAATTGGTATTCTTATCACCATACTTGAGCCAGTTCGCACGGGACCTTTGGCACCAGAGGATTTCCTCCTGTTCCAGGAGTTTATCCATCTCCTTCTCGGCCTCATGGGTCGCCGCAACCACCTCATCAGTTTGTACCTTCCTCTGGAGGTCTTGAAGTAACACCTTTTGGTCTGATATCTTTCGAGGAAGGTCACCATATTTATTTTTACCCCAAGAGTCGAGGGCCGAACTCACCTCGCCCATCTTGGTCGGAAGATCCGCAAGGTTTCTACACCAAGATTGAGCTACAATCTCAGTGCACTCATCCTCGCTTTGTAACCAGAGTTCCTCAAATCGAAATCTGCGCTCCCGCCTAATTGGGCGACGGTTGCTTAAAGTGCACTCAATAAGAATGGGATTATGGTCTGATTGATGCCGTTGACGATGAGAAACCCGAGTATGGGGCCAAGCATCATGCCACGCCTCATTAGCTAGGGCATAATCAAGACGCTCTTCTATGGTATAAGGGTGGCTCCTTTTATTTGACCACGTGAACCTATACCCTAAGTTGCCCACATCAGATAAACCACAAGTTGCACACACCTGATGAATAGCTTGGAGCCTCCTAATATCAGGAGGGTCCCCCCCCAAGCTTATCAGATGGGCTCAGAACATCATTAAAGTCTCCCACACAAAGCCACGGGATCTCCGGCAGGGGCCGAAACGCTGAATAAGATCCCATGTTTTATGCTTGTTTCTCTCTTCAGGGAATCCATAAATAGCAAGAACATGCATTTGCAAAGAAATCTCAGAGCAGTTGAATAGAAAAAGAATATGGTTATGAGATGAGTGAAGTACCTGGATATCAGCGGAGCTCCTCCAGAACAGACAAAGGCCACTGGCTCTAGAGTGACGATCACCCGCACAATCCACCAGAAAGACATTGGGGTACTCCGCCATCCCCCGCATATTCCTCAACTCATGACCAAAACTGCGTGTCTCCATGGCGAAGAACACATCGGGAGCTTCTGAGTGGATGAACTTTGCCAAAGCCCGTACTGCCCTTGGGTTCCCAAGCCCTCGGCAATTCCACGATAGGATCCTCAATGGGTATGGCGAGGCTGCCCAGCAGCCTCCGCCGCTCCAACCACGGAACATGTAGTGACCCTCTTCAACGGGGGAGAAACACCTGTAGAACCCAGATTTGAGATAAGCATGTTACCCACTGTACGTTTCTTTTGGTTGCCAACAACAGTGGGAACAAGAGTCTTGCGATCTTGCTTCGGGGCAACAGACATCCCCTCATCCTCAAGCTGCTCCTCAACTCCAAGGCTTGCAAAATCCTTCGGCAAAGCGAAATCTCCACTATCCCAGCTCTGCCACCACGGTAATCCGAGGGCAAGCTGCAAGGCATGCTGCTCGAAACAATGAGGCAATGTTGACATAACATCACAACCCCCAACCTCAACCTATTTAAAGGATTAGGGCAAACACCATCACTCCATCAGTTGTGATTCATCTAAGTTTGAATCCTAAAGTCTTATCATCTCTTACTAACTTGAGTGTTGGAGAGTCCTTGCAGGTAACACTAGCGGGAGCCCTATACCTCAACACAAAGGATACCCTGAACAAAGTGAAAGCCCAAAGTCCTTGTGAATTTGCCATACAATTCCCTTCCTCCGAAGTTACACTTATCTAAGTTGTTGATCAGGCTTTTCCTGATCACCTCCAAACAAACAAAGGTCAAGCAAAACTTCCACAAATAAAATGCTACTAAATGAGGGAAATGAAAGAGAGAATGAACGTGATTTGGCTAGAAGGTACAAAAGTTGAAACCCTATAGCTAGGCACCGTAGAAAACTCAAAGAATCAAACAGACATGGTGGAAGAATGAGAACAAGATGAAAACAACGATTTGGTAAGATGTAATTTAACCAAAGAGAGATCTAGCTAGATAAAAAAATTCTAAAATAACTAAGAACACAAGCTAGGAGCAAGTGCTCATTTTACTCATATCCTCATTCATCAACAGATCCTTCAATTTATTGTTAGGGATAATTCTATTAAGTTAATGACAAACATACAAGAGGCAACATCTTGTTACTAAGAACATTCTAGAATAACAAATATCTAAATCACTAATTCAAAAGTAAAGAGACATTTGTATGGGCTTAGTAGTAGTTGTTGATAAGGGCCCAATAACATTGCAACTATTAGCTGCCACTAGAGCTATGGAGAGAATGTGTGTCGTAAAAATGTTGAAGGTTGGATGTTGTAGAATGATGGTGGTATGATCCCTGGTTGTTGGTTTGGATATGAAGGTTGATGGTGTGGTGAGGAAGAAGATGGTGATGGTGGAAGCTTCATGGTAACGAAAATGGAGGTACTTCTTACGGAACATGGAGGAATGGCTGGGTAGTTGGAGGTGAAGTAGATAAAACATACCCATTATGTGCCCAATAGTAGAACACATGCACTATGAAGGAAAATATTGCGATTAAACTCAATGGAAAACATTGATGAAACTAACAGAGGAGAGGAGAGGAGTCCATGGTTGCTATGATGGCAAGTGCCATGGCACATGTGGCTGAAATCTATAATAGAAAATGGGTAAGGAAACATACAAAAACCTGGAGCATCCAGGAAACATGAATCCATTGATGGTTGTAGACCAAAAGCCAAGGAAGCTGAAGATCAAGTGGGGTTGAAAGGAATGTTGCGTTTCAAGAGTATAATCATGTCATAAATCCCCCATGCTTTCCGTAAGTCACCATGGTTTGATTCGGCTTGGTTCAACCACGTGATATACTCAGGAGTGCTTTGACTGACTAGCCACCCTCTGAAGCTTTTAAGGCAAGCTTCCAGATGGTACCAGTCGCAGGTAATTGGGGATTGGAAGTGTCCAAAAGCAACGATACCTTCTAGCATCAGAGCTATTTCCACATGGTTTTGGGTATGGGGACCCAAAAGATACTGGTGATTGGCAGGTGTTGGACCTTTAGCGCTTACCACTACTCCAAAAGCAATTGCTGTCTTCCAGGGGATTCGAACAAGTGACCGTGCTCTGATACCACTTGTTGGACCTTTAGCGCTTACCACTACGTCAAAAGCAATTGTTGTTAGTGAGGGCGCAACTAAATTTCTTTAAGGCGTAGCAGCCACGCCACGTTTTGAATGCTACACAGCAGGCAGGATGCTGGTCCACCTAGACTCAACAGCAGGATCAGAGGATACTAGCTCACGAACTTCAGAAGATGCTCCTCCATCTCTAGAGGTGTGGTGAGAGGATTGTTCCATGGATGATGAACTGCTGGGACGAGGCGTTGCAGGAGAAACGAAAGTATGTTGTTGGCCGTAAGAGTGGCCAAGGTTTTGGGAGTCACTGGCGTCAAACATTTTCAAATTAAGAGGGAATCAAAGTAGATATACGTTAACCGTTTGGTGGGCAGGATAAGCAGACATAATAAGATAACAATAATCCTATGTTGTTTGTTGCGCCAGCAAGATATGATAACACTATCATGTCCATCATGTGTAAAAGTTATCTGAGGGGGGAGCTGGGATAGAGATATCAGTTTTTTTATTTGTTTATTACCATAACTCAAAATTAATTTAAATATTTATATTTTATATAATTTATAATAATATTAATTAATAAATATATTTTTTGATTTTAATCATATATTAATTTTATTACTTATCAATTACTAGTTGTTATTGTTAAGTTAAAATTATTTAGTTACTTATAAATTTAATTAAAAAAGAAATTGATTTATAAATGGTAAAAATATTGAATTTACTCATATAAAATAATACATTTTTCACTATCACTTACTAGTTACTACTACTTAGTTAACATTATTTTTTGTTATTTATATTATAATAAAAATACACAAAATAATTTTTTCACTAACAATAAAATAGGCTGCTCACATATAAATATTAGTTTTTAATAGTAAATATAGACTAATTTTATATTATCATATGCTATTATTTAAAATTATTTCTCTACTTATATAATTATAATTAATAATGTAAATATAAATCAATTTTCAAAGAATAATATCTTTTAATAATTTTAAAAAAATTAATTAATTTTTATTGTTGATCACATACCCCTACTAAGTTAAAACCCATTGATTACATATAAAATAATTTTAATTAAATAGACTCCTTTCAAAAAAAATTAAAATAGCCGAATTAATTTAGTTTTAGTTAATATTATTAAAACATAGACTCATTTATAAAAATGTAAAAATAATTCAATTTAATAGAATAGTAACTTTTTTAAAAACTATTTAGAAAATTAAATTTTAAAAAATATTATGTAATTTTTATTTTACAAGGAAATTTGATTCACTTTTCATTGTTTGTATCATATGATATCATATCAATATCATATCCACCTCAAACGCAGGATAGGATAAGAGTTATCCTGCTCTTATCATATCATGTCCTTATCCAACCCTTTATCCTATCCTGACTACGAAACGGGCCATAAGCGATAAACAGAAAGTTGAGATGCTCGGGTAAGAGAAAGGAGATCGAGTGAGAGAGTAACGTTCAAATTATAGGCGTAAAGAAGAATATTTATAGCAATGCTTATCTCGAAAGTTGAAATGAAGTGATTTCATTATGATCCAACGGGTAACGGCTAAATCAAGAATGCATGGGAGAAATGTGTTGGCACCCTAAAATGTGCAACGAGTATTTTGGTAGCCGAAAAGATAGACTAGTCGCGGAACAAGGGCTAGCCACTGGATGAATAGCTGAGGGCATAGAACTAGCCATTCACACGGCAGGGCAAGACGATTGTGAATGGTGATCACGTACTTGGACAATAACAGAAGCTTGAGCAGGAAGGAACAAATATTTTAGAGCATCTAGAATGTCTTCACATGCAAAAATAGCAACGGTTTCAATTCTTTGAAAGTAGGGAATGTGATTTTTCCCACTATTGGACCAGTCGATACAAGGAATATCGGCTCAGAATAATCTTCCAGGTTGACTAGGAAAGATGAGGCACTAACACCCCATGATCTATGACTTATTGTAAAGATCAGAAACGTGAGTTAGTGGCAGTTGTCATATCAACTGCTGTAGTTACCAAATCTCTCTCTATAAATAGGGGGGGTCATTTGTAAAAAATACAACTCAAACAATCAATCAACTATACAAATTTCTATATTTTCTTTGCCATTTACTTGTCTACCTTTACTTTCTAGCACTTTACTTTATTTCCATTTTTCTACTCTTTATATTTCAGTCTTTACTTCGTGCATTTATCTTTCAAGCTTTTAAATCTTTATCCATTTTAACGGTTCATTTAGTTTCATAGACTCATCTCATTCACTACCTCTCAACAGCAACCAATAAGAGCTTTTTGGAGTGTCTTCGAAACCTGCATTGGAGAATATAGTCTTTTTCTTTCATCAAGTAATCGCTTGATTATGTAATCTTTATGTTGGTTTCTCAGTCGACTTACACGCCTACGTCCTAAATTTATTTGAATCAACAAAAGAGATAAAATTTGGTGTAAAAAAAACTTTAACACCAAAGTGTCAATTAATTCTATCTCATATATATAATATATAATGGATGTATTTTATGAAAATGATGTTTTTAACCCAAGAAATAATTGCTAATGCAATAAAGAGATCAATTAATCAACATGTGAATTTCAATATTTATGTTCAACTTTCTATCGAGTTGCTTCCTCCCCAATTTTTTTTTTTTTGTTATATGTGGAAAGACTTCCTCCCAAATTACCTAATGCTGAGACTAATCTCTTGTGGCAAATCCCAAAGTAAATACACCCAAGATGGCTATTGCAAGGAAAGGGGCTCCGTCTAAAGAGAATGGACATGATCAACTTTCTTTTTATATTCGTTTCGAGCCGTATACCATTTCTCCTTTTCCAGTTCATCTAGTTTTTAAAATATATGGTGTGTATTCAAAAATCAATCACGAAAAGAAAGGAGCAAAGGAAGGAGGCATGAACTTTCGTTTTTTCTCCCTGGGATGTTTGTTTTATAGTCTTAAAGAGTGCAGAAGTTTGTTGAGAAAAACATATGCTATGTTCAAGGTTCTTAATTTTTGAATGGCAACTAAAAGAGAACTTAACTGTGAAATCAAATCAATTTTATGTGTTGTAAAACATATATACCAGATTCAATAAATCAGATATCAGATATTGTTATACACATGATTATAAAAATCATCATAAAATCACTATATTCATGTTCCAACTTTCTAGCTAGATGCTTCCTCCCCAAATTACCTAATTCTGAGACTAATCCCTAGTGGCAAATTCCAAATAAAATACACTCAAAATGACTATAGCCTGGAGAAAGAGAAGGGTGATGAACATGGTTAACTTTCATTTTGAATTCCTTTGGTTACCATTTCTCGTTTTCTAGTTCTTAAAATAGTTTTAAAAATAAGGAAGAAATGACTCAATGAGTGACAGTCACAGTGGTAAAAAGTGGTTGTTCAAACCTTAATAGTTGCACTCTTGAGGAGACATTTAACTATTACCCCACCCGAGTCGAAATTGCGTGAGAAAAAAACATAAGGAAAAAAGGAGGAACATGAACCTGCCCTTTTGATAGTGGAAGTGCAATAGTATGTCAAGAGAAATCCAACCACCCCTTGAAACATTAATATGAAACACTCAGAAAGAAATCGCATATAAACATAAAAAACAGTTCCTAAAAATGATTTTTAAATATAATTTTTAAAAATTGCAATCAAACAGGTCCAAAGTGTGTGATACTCAATTTATTTCAATGCAATTGTTTTACTTTTATTTACTATTTTCCTTTACTTTTCTTTGCAATCTTTCTTTTACTTGTTACTTCTACTCAAATTCTTCAAGTTCTTTAAATACAAATATGTGCAAAAACTCTTATTAATTGTATTGATCAAAATTGACACTTTTTTCCTAAACAGTCCAAAAAAAATTCAAATCCAATTTTAGATTGTTGGTGGATTCATTTATTTACTAAAAATCTGCATAAAAACTTACTAAACAAGTATAGTCGTGTTTTTTCCCCATAAATCTGGGCAAGGCAAGCTTATAACGATATGGGGCCCGATTAGACCATCAAGGTCAAATTGGAGTCCGATCAAGTAAGTTGGCCACGAGTCTGTTTAGCTACGTACTGAAGAGCACATATATACTCCCATGTTTTCTTTGTGTGTGGTTTTTACATGTGTTTAGGCTTAGCTTCCGCTAAGATTCCAATCTAGTTTAGAACGTGAAGACTCTCTAACTAGTTATGTGAGTCTCTTCTTACCACCAATGAAATGAAAACGATACATGCCAAACAAGGAGTACTGGGTCAAGTCAACGAACTAGAGCTGAGTTTGCTTATGAAGTATGAACAGAACGAGCGGTGGTCAAGTCATAACATACGACAAGGCCGGGGAAACAATTTCCAATGCATGATAACGAAGCTTCTTTGACATTTTACACCAACTTCCTTGTAATTCTTGCTATGGAGTGGTGGCCAACTAGCAAAGCCCCCTTTTATATAAACCAAAGCCAAAGCCAAGCAAGAGCAAAACACATAAGAAGAAGAAGAAGAAAGATGATGGGGGAGCTATGGTCTCAAATGGGGTCAATAATGGCCTCTGCTGTGTTCCTCTACACCGTTTTCGAACGCTTCTTCCCTCGTCACCTCCGTGACCATCTCCAATCCCACACACAAAAATTCGCAAACCTCTTCTACCCATACATCCAAATAACCTTCCCTGAGTTCACAGGTGAAGGACTCAAACGCAGTGAAGCTTACACTGCAATCCAAACCTACCTCAGCGCAAACTCATCACAAACAGCCAAAAGGCTCAAAGCTGAAGTCGTCAAAAACAGCCAAACCCCACTTGTTCTCAGCATGGACGATAACGAAGAGATCACCGATGAATTTCGACGAGTTAAACTCTGGTGGTACGCAAGCAAAACGACCACAGCCCCACAACAATTTTCCTTCTCGTATCACCCTCCACCAGATGCTAAGAGGTTCTACAAGCTCACCTTCCATAAAGATCACCGTGAGATTATAACTAGCCATTACATCAAACATGTGATGGACATGGGAAAAGAAATAGAAACGAGGAACAGGCAGTTGAAACTGTACACCAACAATCCTAGTAGTGGTTGGTATGGTTACAAATCTTCCAAATGGAGCCACATAGTGTTTGAGCACCCTGCAACGTTTGAGACGCTTGCGATGGAGCAGAAAAAGAAGGAAGATATTTTGAAAGATCTTGTCAAGTTCAAAGGAGGGAAGGAGTATTATGCTAAGATAGGGAAGGCTTGGAAGCGGGGTTATCTTTTGTATGGTCCTCCGGGAACTGGGAAATCGACCATGATTGCCGCGATGGCGAATTTCATGAACTACGATGTGTATGATGTTGAGCTGACTGCTGTCAAGGACAACACTGAGCTGAGAAAACTGCTGATCGAAACGCCGAGCAAGGCGATCATAGTGATTGAGGACATTGACTGCTCTCTCGATCTTACCGGCCAGAGGAAGAAGAAGAACAAGAAAGAAGCGAGCGAGGATGATGAAGGGGTGAAAGATCCTGTTAGGAAAGAAGAGGAAGAGAATAGCAAAGGCAGCAAGGTCACTCTTTCTGGGTTGTTGAATTTTATTGATGGGATTTGGTCAGCTTGTGGGGGAGAGAGGATCATCATTTTCACTACCAACTTTAAGGACAAACTTGATCCTGCTTTGATTAGGAGAGGGAGGATGGATAAGCACATAGAATTGTCCTATTGTTGCTTTGAAGCATTCAAGGTGCTTGCCAAGAACTACTTGGATATTGATGATGATTCACATAACTTGTTTCCCTTTATTGAAAAGTTGTTGAAAGAGACCAATATGACACCTGCTGATGTTGCTGAGAACCTCATGCCCAAGTCTATTGATGAAGATGTAGAAACTTGCTTGCAGAATTTGATTAAGGCTCTTGAGACGTCCAAGGAGGAGGCAAGGAAGAAGGCAGAAGAAGAAGAAGAAGCGCGGTTGAAGGAGGAGAAAGAGAAGGAAGGAGCTACGAAGATGGATGAGAAAAGCAACGGAAAAACCACAGAAGATGTGAAGGAAAATGGTTTTCATTGATTGAGTATTTGGTAGATTTATTAATTGCTTGTTAGTAGTTATTCTACTACGACAACCAATACCACTAATAGGATTGGAAACATCTACCAAATTTGTAAAATGTGCACTAAATAAAAATACTGTTGTGTTGTTCATTCTCTGTTTTTCTTGTCTTTTGGTCTTTCAGTGTTTTTTTTTCAGGCAACAAATTGGACCATTCCCATTCATGAGGCTTGAGGATTTTAAATGAGCAGTCCGTTCAAAAACCTTACCAGTAAATTTGGTTGCTGAGGTTATTGAGGTATGGTTATAATTGAATATAAACTTGGAAAGAAAAAATATAAATTTGGTTGCTGACACCTTATCCAGATTATTTTTTCTATCATAGTTAAAATCTTGTTATCACTCTTAAGAGAAAGTAAAGCTTGCTATTAAGTTAGATCCATATTGGAGAAACTATGGCTAGGATTATACCCCCAGTTCTATTAACTTGCAATTTACCTCATGTACTAAAAGATTTACAAGCAAATAAAATAAATTTATTTACCAACTAAATGTATTTAAACTTATAAAGTAGAAGTTTCAAAGGGATGGCAAAGACAGCATGTGGTAGGTAAAAAGCTAAGCCATTGTACGTGGTCTATTCCACAGGGTGCTAGCCTAGGCAAAAACATGCAGTTTCAATTTGTATCATGCGAATTTTGTTTGTAATAACAATAACAAGTGCACGAGAAACAAATGACCTCTAAGAATATAACAAACGAAGACTGACTTCAAAACAGAACAATAGAAGAACAAGGAGGAAATAACCAGATAAATTGAAGTATGGGTGAAATTTGGGGTCTAATTGCCTCAAAGGTTGCAAGCATGTTGTTTATGTGGGCTATGATCCAAAGGTATCTTCCTAATCAGCTTCATACCCTCATAGACAGATTTTTTTCAAAGAAACTAGCCAACTTGCTCTACCCATATGTTGAGGTGAGGTTCTTTGAGTACACAGGTGATTACATGAAACGCAATGAAGCCTTCTCAGCCATTGAGCACTACTTGACTTCAAAATGCTCCAAACAGTCAAGGAAGCTCAAAGGTGAAGTTGTCAAGCAATCTCTGGTGCTCAAGATGGATGAACAACAAGAGGTCAATGATGAGTTTGAAAGAATAAAGGTTGTATGGAGTCTCAAGAAGATAGTCCCTATGACAAAATCTGTTTCATTCTATCCTGCTGATGAAAGAAGATACTACCTTCTCATGTTTCATGGCAGAAACCGCGGTTTAGTTACCGGATCTTACCTGAACCATGTATTGGATGAAGGTAAGGCCATTGGGCTCAGTAAGCGGCAGAGAAAGCTTTACACCAATTGCGCAGGTGATGGTGATTATAGGGGCAAGTGGAACCATGTGATTTTTGAGCATCCAGCTTCCTTTGAAACAATTGCAATGGACCCAGACAAGAAGAAAGAGATTGTTGATGACCTTACTACTTTCAGTAAGGCTAAGGAGTATTATGCTAGGATTGGAAAGCCTTGGAAGAGAGGCTATCTGCTTTATGGCCCTCCAGGGACTGGAAAATCAACATTAGTTGCTGCCATTGCTAATTTTATGAGGTATGATATATATGACATTGAGCTAACTAATGTACGAAACAATGCAGAGCTGAGGAAACTTCTGATTGGAATCACAGCCAAGTCAGTTGTTGTGATTGAGGATATAGATTGCTCACTTGATCTCACAGGTCAGAGGAAGAAAAGTTCTGAGAATGGAAAAGCTAAGGAGGAGAAGAATCCAGTTACTTCTCTGCAGGAACAAGCAAAAAGTGCAGCAGATAAAAATAAAAGCAGCAAGGTAACACTTTCAGGACTGCTGAATTTCATTGATGGGATTTGGTCAGCTAGTACTGGAGAGAGACTGATCATTTTTACCACTAATTATTTGGGGAAACTTGATGAGGCTCTCATTCGTAGGGGGAGAATGGACATGCATATTGAACTGTCCTACTGTGGTTTTGAGGGATTCAAAATGCTGGCAAAGAATTATCTAAATCTGGATTCTCACCCCTCATTCGGTACCATTTGCTGCTTGTTGGAAGAGACTAACATGACGCCTGCAGATGTTGCGGAAAACTTGATGCCTAAGGTAGCTAATGAAAACATTGAGACTTCCTTAGAGAGATTGATGCAAGCCCTTAGAAGTTCCAAGGAAGCGGCACGAGCAAAGGCTGAGAAAGAACAAGAGAACACAGCAATGGAAGAGTCAAACGGAGAGGAGTCATCAGAGGAGGAAAATGCAGCAGATGGTAAACAGGAGGAGCTTGTGGAAAACACTGATGATGCTTAGTCCAAGAATGCATCAAATGGTTGTTTGTTGTTGACATGTTTGGTTATTATTATATATTTACTACTAGCGACTTACTAATATATCAGTCGGAATATCTCTTTATACTATTTTAGTTATATGAATATGAATGTGCTTATCCCTTGAACATTGCTGTACTGAATAACAGACTCAGAATATCTATTTGTATTATTATAGTTAATTAGTTACTGAACGTTGTTATGCTGAAATACAGACTCATCCTTTGTGCTCCAGACATTATTATATTGAATATTTAGTATTAAAAAGAGACTAACTATGAATACTTATTAAAGATTTTGAAGTTTACTTGGGAGACCGTAGAATCACATGATGAGACAAGGAATAATTTTGTTCGAACAAAGATACAAAGACATGCGGACCTCACTTAGTGGGATAGGACTTTTGTTGTTGTCAGTGGCGGAGCCAAGGGGGACTTGGCTATGCCATGGCCCCCCACTACTTGTTGGTTTGATTTATTTTGTATAAAATTACTTGTTGATTTTACTCACTTTGTATAAAATTATTTGTTGGTTTTACTATTTTTTTTTAGAAGTTCATATTGGTTCTCCCTCCGCCACTACTGGTCCTTGTTGGTGTTGTTTTATAGATACAAAGACATGATGAGCATCCCGGCCTTATATTCAACAGAGTAATAATGATACATATTGTGGTATTAAATATTGATTTGGCAACTGAAGAAGTATCTAATTATTCTGGTTTCTGGCAGTTGAGATCAGTTTTCCACTTCAATTCTGGTTTCTCTGAGCGTATTCACATACTATTCTGCAAGTAATTGAATAAATGAATTTAGGTTTACAACTTTTTTGTCAGTGAGCTTTTATATTTGTTCCTCAGTGTAACAAAATTTGAAAATTGTATATCCTTCTAAGAGAAATATACTTACACAGTTACATATGATGTTATAAAATTTGGATTAGTCACTAACTCAGTCGGAGTATTGGGTCATTAGATCATTGGTCCAACTCCAACCAGTTTTGAATGTACATAATATACATGAATAACTAAACAATAAAGTGGTGTAGTGGTCATCACTCATCAGCACTTTTGCCCTTTTAGATGTGCGGAAAATTGATAGTTTTCTAAATAATACTTTACTCTCATAAGTCCTAAGTTTATAACCTTTTTTCTTTCCTTGCTTATGTAGAACTACCAGTTACCTTTTTCTTTAGAATATTTATATTGGCCTTAAAAATGAACGAATGACACATAAAGCGCCATTGTTGTGATATAATCCAGGCTGATTTCGTCTTATCTAGTGACCTTTCAACCTTTCTAAGGACCAACAGTACATGGAAATGTAGCATTATAAAGCCAAGATTTAGGATACCTAACCAAATATTTTATAGTGAAACTAACTAAATGCGTGTAAGTCATGAAAAGTGTCTCTTGTGTAAAAAATAAGATAAATGTAGCGTACAACAGACTAAATGGTTGGACCTCTTCTTAAACCCGTGCATGCGGGACCTTTGTCCCGGACTCTCATTTATTACTTCTTCTTATCTGATTGATTAAGGAATATGTAGTCGGTGTTTTGATGACAATTTAGTACAAAACAACCAGAGAGAAGCTGACTTGGCTTCTACTTCTTTTGCCGACATTTGAGGATGTAGACAAACATGCCAATCAACTTTCTTACATGACAAGTCACAGAAGATTCAAAACAGATAAATAAAAAGCGTGTCTAAAGGTACACGCGTGGTCACCTTTGACACCTTATCACATATATGTCCTCCACCTTCTACATAAGACAAAGCCTTAAATACCATATCTCATTCCACGCTAGGCCTGCAAGAAAGAAACAGAGAAGAGCTGAAAAAAAGGGTAAAGAAGTGAAACTCAAAAGATGTTTGCTCACATAGGATCCGTGATTGCTTCCTTGATGTTTGTTTGGGCTTTGTTTCAGCAATATTTCCCTTATCCACTTCGCAACCAGATTGAAAAACACACTCAAAGATTGTTCACTCTTGTCTACCCTTACATCCAAATCAAGTTCCATGACTTCACAGGGGAGAGACTCATGCGCAGTGAGGCTTACTCTGCCATAGAGAACTACCTCAGCTCCAAAGCCTCCACACAAGCAAAGAAACTCAAGGCTGAAATAGGCAAGAACAACCAGTCTCTTGTTCTTAGCATGGATGATCATGAAGAAGTAGCTGATGAGTTCAATGGAGTCAAACTCTGGTGGGCTTCAGGGAAGAATGTTTCCAAATCAGAATCACTTTCATCACTCCACCCCATGACAAATGAGAGAAGGTAATATGAGAGAGCCGATGGTTACGACCTTGATTACCTTACAACCTTCCGCTGGGTGAAGGAGTAAAAACCACATCAGTGAAATACGTCACATTTTTCATTTGAAAATCTTTAAGCCATTGGGTGTTTGAGTCATTTCACTTATATACTACTCAACACTTTCTTTTTCATCTAATATATGATTTATTTCTTTATTTTCTTTCTCTTACTCACATTGGAAGTCTCAACAGGTACTACAAGCTCAGTTTCCATAAACACAACAGAGATGTAATTTTAGGGACATACCTTAATCATGTTATGAAAGAAGGTAAGGCTATTAAGGTGAAAAACAGGCAAAGAAGGCTTTATACTAATAGTGGATCTTACTGGAGCCATGTGGTGTTTGAGCACCCTGCAACATTTGAAACACTAGCAATGGATCCAGAGAAGAAGAAAATGATCATTGATGATCTCATCACATTCAGTAAAGCAGGGGAGTTTTATTCAAGAATTGGAAGGGCTTGGAAGAGAGGGTATTTACTCTATGGACCTCCAGGGACTGGAAAATCCACAATGATTGCTGCTATGGCAAATTTGTTAGGCTATGATTTATATGATCTTGAATTGACTGCTGTGAAGGACAACACTGAATTGAGGAAGCTGCTGATAGAGACATCAAGCAAATCTATAATTGTGATTGAAGATATAGATTGCTCACTTGACCTTACCGGTCAGAGGAGGAAGAAAAATGACAGAAAGGAAGAGGAAGAAGAGAACGATCCGAGGCGAAAACAGCCGGGAATGGAAGAAAGAAATGCAAAAAATATTCAGGTAACTCTTTCTGGTCTTCTGAATTTCATTGATGGGTTGTGGTCTGCTTGTGGTGGAGAGAGGCTGATAGTTTTCACAACAAACTATGTGGAGAAGCTGGATCCGGCATTGGTTCGAAAAGGTAGAATGGATAAGCACATAGAGTTGTCATACTGTGGGTTTGAGGCATTCAAGATGTTAGCTAAGAATTATCTTAATATTGAAACACATTATCTATTTGCCACAATATGTGAATTGCTGAAGGAAAGTAAAGTCACTCCAGCTGATGTTGCTGAACATTTGATGCCCAAGACTGCTTCTGGGGATGCAGAAATTTATTTGAAAAGTTTGATTCAAGCACTTGAATTGGCAAAAGAAGAAGACATGTGCGAGAAATTAAGTGTCTGTTTGGATTAACATTTGCAGAATTGATTATGACATGATTGAGTCTGGGAGTTGAGTATTGTAAACGTGAGTTAAATGCTCAGACTACTGAAGCAACCTGTAAGCAAGATTCTCTTTGGAGTGAAAATGATTCATCAGCCAAAACAACCAGAAACTACACGTCAGGGTGATGCAAAGTAGAGTCTACTAAGATAAAGAGAGTGAAAGGAGTGGCATAGTGGAAGGGAATGAGTAAGACAAGCACATTGTATATATACTCATTTTGTTGTTTATATATAACCTTAGAAAATTATAGAACTAAACCGTTAGCTAATTATGACCTAATTAACTCAACATCATCCAACAGATATATGCTGAAAAGATGAGACTTTGATGTAATATATTAGAATTCTATTATCATTTGGCAAGTTTATGTCATTTTCCCTCATACGCAATCAAGCACTTCATCCTGAGGAGAGTGCACTAGGGGCCAATTTGTGTCATCTTTATTTTTTTAAATATTGTAGGTGAAATGTAAGTTTTTAATATTTGGTCGTATTTATTAAAAAAAAGTGATTTTTATTTTTAAAAACTAATAAATTAATTCATAAGCTATTTCTTTTAGGCTAAATTACACCTTTGGTCCCCCACGAATGTCAAATCCGCGATTTTGGTCCCTAAACTTTAAAAATACAAGTTTTAATCCCTACGTTTACCTCCGTCAACTGTTTTACTCTCTTGTCAGTTGTCACTATTCTGTTAAAACGGATTTTGCTGAAGTGGCTTTTTTTATTATATATTAATTAAAAAAATTAATTCAATTTAATTTAAAAAACTCATTTTTTCAAAAAAAAAAGCAACAATTTATAGGTGCTGGGTTTCAGTTTCCAGAAAACACCCAGAAAGTTGGCCGAAAATCACCTTCAACGGCGGCCCGCGGCGGAGCTCGACGGCGACATCAACAGACTATTGGATCTCCTACTACTCGCGACGAGGATCATCGTGGTGGTGTCTTTTTTCTCAAACGGCGAAGGAGTCGGCCGGAAAACTCATTTTCAAGCGGTGGTGGCGGCGGTTGACAGCGGCAAAACGACGATCTGGGCTATGGGTTTTTTGCGAACAACGAGAGGAGTTCGATGGTGGTGGTGATGGTTTCACTCATGTTTTGGTCGGAATCGAAGAGAGAAGGTCGCGGTGGTGATGAAGGGAAAGAGGGGAAAAAGGGGAAAGAGGAAGAGTGGATCACGATGGGTGTAAAAATAGCTGGAAAATGTTAGAAACACTCACTCTAACACTCACGCTGAAATTGGACATGTCCAAAGCGTATGATCGGATTGAGTGACCTTTATTGGCATCTGTGTTAACTCAAATGAGTTTCTCATTGCAATAGGTAAATCTAGTTATGAATTGTGTTTCATCTGTTAGTTTTTCAATTATGTTGAATGGGAACCCTCAACCTGCCTTTTTGCCTTGTCGGATGTAACGCCCCAATTTCCGATCAGGGGTTACATAGTAATTAACGGAATCTTATATGAAACCTCTCTCAAATAACTCAGTTTTTAAAACAGAAACGTTACTCAATAATTATGATAATAATAATCCCCATATTTAGATTAAATAGAACAGCGTATAATCACGAAAATGATATTTAACTTGCACAACACCGTGCCCAAAATTTATTAAAGAATAAAAACAGCGGAAAAAAATTAAAGCTTCGTCTCTTCATCAAATCGTCCAAGACTTCTAGAAATTCCTTAGTCCATCCTTAAGCTTTGCAACAGAATTAATCTTCACGCGAATCCTCATTCTGAAGATCTGTGGCGTTAAGCACCCAAACAACAATCAGCAAAAGCAGAAAAGGTTAACTCCAAGAAAACAACAAGTATAATTATAAAAAAATGTGATAAACAAAACAGAACAGCAAATAACAATTGTTACAAAACAGAAATAGCAATTTCATTACAGAAACAGCAGCAGTAAAAAACACAGAATACAGAAACACCTGCAGTGAGTTCAATATATAGAACAACAATAGGAAAACAGAATTACAGAAACAGTAGTAGGAAAATAGAATTGTAGGAACGCAGTAGAAAACAGAATTGTAGAAATAGCAGTAGAAAACAGAATTCCATAAACAGTAGTAGAAAAACAGAGACAACATTAGTTTTAAAAAAACAAAAACAAAATTAGTAGCAAATACAACAGTGTACAATATTCATGTAACTCAACCCAAATACAACAAAATCATGCTTGTCAGTCCTCAATAACTATGGCCAGAATTTCACCCAAACGGGGCCATGACGATCACGTGGGACAAACTACCACCACATCACCCTAAAGGTAGATCACGCAGGATAAAGTGCTGCCACATCACCTGAGGAAGATCCCACGGGATAAAGTGTCATCACATCAACCTTAAAATCCGACGTAATGCATATGCTATGACAATAATCCTCAATCATCAAGTGAACCAACAATTCATTGCATCCCCAATAGTCATAGTATTCAGCATATGTAAGTATAATCATTTAATCCACAACAACATGTTATAATCACTTGCTAAATTTCCGTCTCATTAACATATCAAATCATTCCATCATGTTATAATACAGTTCAATAGGGAAAACTCAGCCTCAACACATAATCCATCAATCCACAATTCACAAGATATATTCAGAAACCAAGGAGAAAAACAAAACACAATCACAAACCGACTCGACACCACTAAAACCGAGTTACCTTTACCGTCAAAAGTAGTATCGCATAGGCTCCGTGTCCAACATTGCAAGAAATATGCAATTCAATCAATCAACCAAAGCGGCGGAAAGGAAAATGAAACCCTAACTGCAAAACCTTCATGTAACCCGCGACCAGCCCTTAGAGAAAGAGAGTTTTCAAAACTGATTTTTGACACCTGAAAAGAACATGAACCCGCAGCCAAAAAGGGCAAGAAAGAGACAGTGTTTCTGTTTTCTAAGCTTGACAAGAATTAAATATGCTTTTCCAATCATAATAGGCATTACTTTTCATAACAAGAAAAGGTTTCCATAACTGTTTTTCATAAGATGTGCAGAATTGTTTAAATAAAACTCAGCCCCAAAAACCCTCAAGAACAAGATAGAGAACATACACATAAAAGAAAGCCTACCTTGTATCTTGTTCGATCAAGGGGGAACATAAACAACTCTTGCACGTCGGAAATCTTCGAGAATGAAACGCCTAACATCGGAGGAAAGGTTGGAAGAACCTTGTGCTGTAATCCTTGGAAAAAGAAGAATGAAGGAAGGAGGAAAAAAAGCAGAATTCAGAATTGCTTTTAAGCCATAGTTTTGAAATCCTAACATCATGAGAGTTCAGAACTGGGAAAAGACACAATACCTACCGGAAATACTCACCTTGAGCTCTTGAAAAAAGGAGAGGGAAAAGGAAAGGATTTGTCTCTATGAAGAGAAGAGGCTCGGCCAAAACAGCAAGGGGAAAGAGGTGGTTTTGCACAATTGTTCTCTAATAGTTGTTTCTTGATAGGTGTTAAATAACTCAGCCCTTTCTCTATTCTTAATGCTGGTCGACTTCTACAAAGGTGATAGGAGGTTGTTTTCTGTTTTTTTCTTCTTATCTTTTAACTAAAATCTCTATCAAATTTTATTTAAAACAAACCCTAAAGATATTCTGTTTTAAACAACCAAACAGCGACAGAAAACAATAGTGCTGCAAAAATAGAATGGGGCTGCATGCCCAAACAGCTCTTAAGATATGCATTATCTTTTTTTTTTTAATTCTCCTTGTCTTCAAACAAAAATAGAAAAAAAACAGGAAACATAATCTACTTAAATAAAAGATATTCAGAAAAATAATCAATTAACAACCTGATCTAACACCAAATATTCGGAGATATTATTCTATCTCTGAATTCAAACTTAAATCAATAGAAGATAACAGAATCTGTTACAAGATAAAGTCAACAGGGACCAAACGGTAAACTATAAAATAGTCTAGGGGCCACATAATAAATATTAAAAATTCGAGGGTCTTACATTGGGGGCTTCGCCAGGGGGACCCGCTTTCACCATATCTTTTTATTGTTTGTGGTGATGATTTTCTGCACTTTTAGAAAGATATATTGCATCTACAAACCTTCATGGTATAAAAATTGCTAGAACTGCATCGGTTATTTCTCATCTTTTGTTTGCAAACGAAAGCATTCTCTCTGCTCGAGCTGGCGCTCTAGAAATTGAATGTGTTAAATCCATTCTAGCTACCTATGAACGAGCCTTTGGACAAGTGATCAACCTTGATAAATCGATGTTTGCAATCATTTCAGGTAGTAATACATCCTTCTGGTTGGAAGTGAGCCAAGATCATGCCTCACCCTTCAAATAGAAAGAGAACATCTTCAACCGAATATCCTCCGTGATGCCATTATATTGCATCTTACTGGTAATCACCAGGAAATCTCGCTAGCGGGTTATAGGATTCTCATGAGTTGAACCTCCAAACTAGCCAGCATCTTGGATGGATGTAATGATTGTGAGCTTCAACACAAAGTTGACCGATGGTGGTAAAAATGGAGGATGTTGTCCCCCAGTCCTATGACAAGTGTGAAGTAGTCTTGCATAGTTCCATGTCTCATAGTTTCTTGTGAGAAACAATATTTAAGAAAATGAAGGTTAGCAGACACATGTTCAGTTAAATAAGAAAAAATAAAATACTTAAATCAAGAAAAAATAAAATACTTAAATCAAGAAAATTTTCCTTTTGTCAATATAGCAATTAGACCCCGGCAACAACGCTAAAAACTTGTTGCGATAAAAACACACACATAGAAGAGCAAATGCACTTATCGCTCAAGTAATATAGGAACAGAAGTCTTAGTTATCGAATCTCAAAGGACCCATATGGAAAGTGTTAGCTTCTGGAAATTCTTAATGACCAAGCGACTAGAAGTTGATTTGCATAGGAAATAGTTTGCAAAACCAAATAACATAAACAAAAGAGAAACACAGTTGTCGTTAATTGTCATATTTAAACACCCTACTAATGAGAAAATGTTATCATCGTCGTGATCAGACAAATAAGCTTGAAGCACATAGAGGCTATATACTAAGTGATGTTTCATCATCCAATCTTAGTCTAACTGGAAGTATGGAAACGATTAATCTAAAACTCTGCCAAGAGTGAACTAACAAAAAAGACTCTCTACACTCAATTAAATCACAGTTCGACAAATTAACCCTCCCCTAAGGTTGAATCGTTCACTAAGATTATATCCCAATTGGCCAAGTCAAGACATACATTAAGCACAGATAAATAATCAAATGAAAATAAACAATAAACTGAAATGAAACTGGGTTCATGTCGTTAATTACATTGTAACCATAAGAAGGTGTTTAGCTACGCATAGTAATGAAAGAGTACAAAACCTCTATGGAAATCACAGCTAACATCCTATCACAAGTCTGGTGTTGCACGTTCTGTATCCTTGCAAAAATCTCCCCCCTCCCCTTTTAGATCAAACTCTGCCTCTTTTTCATGAGGGGATGTCGCGCGAGAAGGCATGACCATTTATACTCAAGTGGTATGGTCATGCTTCTTGAATAATTTCAGCATGGGCATGTCTTCTTCAGTCACGAGCGTGGCCATCATACGCGACAATAGTGTCATTAGCTTGAATTGAATTCTTGTTTCTTTGACTCATTTTCCTTGTTTTTCCACTCCTATTCGTCTTTTCTGTTTCTGACTTGACTTTGACAAATTACCATAAAAGCATGAGTTCTGCATCGAAATTTTGTCAACTTGGCATCAAACCGTGGGAAAAATATGGGAAAAATCATGCAAGTTTTATGCACACCAAATAACTCCATGAGGATGATAGCTTGAATACCCAGCGCAACCTCAAAGCACCTATATGCCTGTATCCGTACCCACACCTATTAGTCGTATTTCAGTTAACTAAAATGCAACTTTTACTATATAGAAAAACAAAATTTAAATTTCCTTTTAAATAAAAGTTATTATTTATTGGATTTAATAAAGGATACTTTTAGAACTTAAATTTTTTTTGTTTTTACCAAAAAGGTTCTGCAAGTTAGTAAATGGCCGAGTTTCGTAACTATTTATTCCAGGGTTTGATCCCTGAGCGATGTGTATAGAGAATGATTTTTTGGGATAAACATACCCACTTAATATGATCTTTGAGTTTTGAGGGGATTAGTCTTATGACTGTCGGGAGATACAGAGATATTTTGTATTTTTTTTACTTACTATAAATGCAATGTTTATTTATTTATTTATAACAATCAAAATTAAAAACATTTATACAAGGAAATTACCTTACTAAATATTTAATTCCTTTTTTTATAAATCCTTATATCTTTTAGTTAATGGCTTAAATATGTTCGGGGTCCTTGATATTTGAAAGGAAATCAAATTGAGTCCCTGAAAAATTAATTTGCAAAATTTCATCCCTAACAAATATTTTTTAATCAAATTAAGGATAAATCCCAATTTTAAGCTGATTAGTCATCTTATTAGCACAGTTATCAGTCCACGTGGCTTTTACTCATTTTTTAATTCCACATCATATTAAAAAATTAAAAATCCTTCCAAAAATAAAAAATAAAAAATTCTGAAAATTCTTTCTTCTTCCTCTCCGTTGTTGTTTTTCTTTCTTTCTTCCTCTTCCATTCTTCCCAAATTCCAATTCAATTCACCAATTCTTCTCTTCTCCCACAAAACCAAAACACCACACGCACCTACACTGCATACACACAAAAAAAACCCCTTTTCTTCTCCCCTTTACTTCAGAAGCCTTTGCTTTGCTTTGCTTTGTTGTTTCAGTTGCAGATCTGATCTGTGACTCTACTTGTTTCTAATTTCGCAGGTGAGAGGGAGCTAGCTAGCGTAAACGAGTCGGCAACAGTGTAAAAATTGTGGTTGTTGAAGATTCTAGGTTGGGGTTGTGGTGGTTGAAGATTTTGGGTTTGGTGGTGGCTCGGTTCACTGGATGTGGTGAGGTTTTTTGCATTATTGGGTTTGCTGGGGGTGGGTTAATGGGTTTAGGGCTGTTTACTTGGGGTTAATTAGTTGATGCTCAGTCGTGCTGGATCTGGAAGAAAAATCACGCCCAGGAACGAGAGAAGAGGAAAAATTCGAGAACAATTGTGGCATATGTTCATTTTGCTTTCGGGTACAACACAATCGTGGATCTGGAGCTTCATGTACTGGATCCACTCTTTCTCTCTATTTGTTGTTTCAATCTAACTACCTCTTTCCCGACCCAAAATCTTCAACCACCACACAAACCAGAAACCCACCCCAAAGACGTGAGGAAGAAGAAGAAAGAAGAAAGAAAATGGAAGAAGAAGAAAGAAAGAAAAACGACGACGGAGAGGAAGAAGAAAGAATTTTCAGAATTTTCAATTTTTGGAAGGATTTTTATTTTTTTAATATGACGTGGAATTAAAAAAATGAGTAAAGGCCACGTGAACTGATGACTGTGCTAATTAGATAACTAATCAGTTTAAAATTGAGATTTGTCCTTAATTTGATTAAAAAACATTTGTTAGGGATGAAATTTTGCAAATTATTTTTTTAGGGACTCAATTTGATTATCCTTCATATGTTAGGAACCCAAACATATTTAAACCTTAATTAATTGATTAATTTAACCAGCTAATTAATTAATTAATTATTTAAATAATTATCATGAATTTTATAATATTAGAAATGATAATGATAAAATTGAAAGTAATAATAACATTTAATTTCATCAAACATTATTTTGTGGAGTTTTTTGTATTTTTTTAGCGGCTTATATTAAGGTAATGTAAAAGAAAAGGCTGAAAAGCTATTAAGTACTGTCGCGTAAGAGAAAAGTTATTAAGGAAAAAAAAGTTATTAAGGAAAATTATATAAACAGAAATAGAAACCCAAAACCCTGACATATACCCGTTATACAGAGAAAGAAAGGGGGAGAGCGAGAAAACGAGAGTGAGCGATAGAAGCTCCGATCACGGGAGCAGACCCGCCGTTTGGCCTTGTGGAGCGGCGGTTGAAGCTACGATCACGGCTCTTTCTGCGCGCGTTGGAGAAGAAGAAACGCCGTGCTGCGGTGTTCTGGTACATCGACGGAGCGGCGCGACGAGGCGGAGCTTGGTGGCCTGGGTGTCTTGGGGTGGCTGTGGAGCTAAAGACAGGGTTTTGGAGACTTCCATGGCAGAGACACTCGAACAACAAAGAACAAGGAAAGGCGCGCGCGTTTGGTAATTTTCTTTTCTTTTCTTTCTTTATTATTAACTGTTCTAGTATCACACTGGCTATGATTTAATGAGATTGATCTTGGTCATTATATTTCATAAAGAAAACACACCAAATTGGAATTTAAAGGAACCCTGGTAGTATGCACTTTGTATGAAACACTAAGTTTTTGTTCCTAGGATGAGTCCCAACTCCAAACAGGGGACTCTCAAACTTTTGTTTGAAACTCTCTCTCAACACAAGGCTATTATGGTTGGAAGAGCTTGTTACTTAGTAATGAAAGAGTTTAAGTCAATGATATATGCCAATTTTCAGAGGTTTTTAAAGAATCATAGTCTTTGACATTATTGTAAATTGAGGTTGATATCCAAGCTTTACTTCATGTGAGATAGTGGAAATTAACTAGGATTTTGGAGATTTTCCTCAAGATGTGATTGGTGATCAATTACTACTGGAAAGAGTAAAGAGGTACAAATGGAATACGAATCTGTGTGCATGGTGATTTTGTTGAAGTTTAGAGGATGCTTGGTATAGATCCAAGTCTTAATCAGGATGTAGGACTTGAGCTCCACGGGGAGTTACTGAGACCAGCAATATACTTTACATTTTAACCTTTAATGAATTAAATATACTAATTAGCCATTTTCTAAAAAGCTTTTGGTGCAAGATACTAGTAGTGTGATCTGTCCTTGAAGTTTGAATGCAGTTTTGTTGTCTGCAAGATGTGTGTATATTGTTTCACTTGTTTGTTGCAATGCAACCCTTCATAAAGTTTTGTGAAGTGTGAGATACTATAGAATTCTGCTATATAGCTCTCCTAGAGTCTTGTTACTTGTCATTGAGTAAATCCCCCTTTATTGTATGCAGCAATAGTGACATCAAAGTGGCTAATTTGCTTCTTGACTCTGCTGGTGCCTTGGGATGGACAAGAACGTGAGTAGTAAAAGCAATGTTGCTCAAGATTCTCAGACTTGTGATACTATCTACAGCGTAAGTTTCTCTGCTTCTCTGCTTCTCTTTTTCAATCCCTCTTTATGCTGTTATGGACTGAGCCAATGATATTCTTTCAATTGCCTTATTAGTCATTATTAATTGTTTTTTTAAATAATGACTTATTAATTTGCTAGGATGTGTGGCTTCAAGCGACTTGCTGTAGGAGTGTTTAGGCCAAATTGCTCTTTAGTCTAAAATTATTGCTCTGTGATATGATACCTGGTTAAAACAGCCATGGGACTATTGGGGGAAAGTAGCAGCAAAAATATGTTTTTAGTTTTGTTTACTCTAGTCATGGTCATTATATTAATTGATTGGTGATGATTTGATATGTGTATGTACATGTAAATAAACTATGTGGAAAATTGATTGTATTACATGATTCCTTTGCTAAATTGGAGTTAATGTTACAGGGAGCAGAGGTCTAGTTGATCCTTGCTAGGCTGGAACAATTGGATGAGATTCTTACTAGGAGCTCAAAGAGGTGGCTTGGACACACAAGAACGTTAGTCTCTTGGGCTTTTTGGTATAAGGTACTTGTAGATTCATCTTATATTCAATTTTCAAAGTAACGTGCTCTTTTCACTTATGTTTAACTCAATGTGAATTGTCCTTTGGGAGAATTATAGTTGATTGTTTTGTGAATGATTGATTTTTGCCTAGAGTTTGCTAAATTGTGTTAGAATGGGGTTTAACTTGAATTAGTTTTATTATAAACTTTGTTTTTAATTTTTAATAAACTTATTTTTCTATTTATTTTACCTGAATATTTTTAAATGTTATATACATAATATATTATAAAAATTATTTTTACATTGATTTGTGAAATTTTATAGTTGGGTTTGCAGAAAAGTAGCTGGATGAATAATGCCTATAGTATTATATAAATATGACATTGAATTCAACACCAATTTTAGACTATGTGATTTTATTTTGGTGTCAATTTGGGTTGGCACTAAATTGGTAAATTTACGGGTTACAGATTTTGTTACATATCTGGCTTTTAGCAACAATGGTTAGAAAGTACCAGTGACCATAGATTGAGGATATAGAAAATAGGTCCTATATGGGAGCTTGATATCGATAGGTGTTGTTATATCAATTTAAGTATAGAAAAGAGATATTGGGGCAGAAAATATCAGTAGCACCTGTAAATAAGATCTTAGCACTGATGGTAGCTGAACTTGAATGGTTTTATTGTGTGGTAAAAAGAGACAGTGTGTTATGCTTAGTTTAGTTGCAAATGAATATTAGGCGTTGATATTTTTGGGCTAACTGGGTAAAGAAGAACCAGATGATGCCCCTTGTAAA
Organism: Acmispon strigosus; assembly: GCA_030819835.1. Lineage (NCBI taxonomy): Eukaryota > Viridiplantae > Streptophyta > Magnoliopsida > Fabales > Fabaceae > Acmispon > Acmispon strigosus. Next base: position 52,352,993 of record JAUAMA010000001.1, read on the forward strand.
ATACAAGATTGTGTAAAAATTAGGTGACTGACAGTCTAGTGGATGTTACTTTACAGATGGAGATCAATTTGTCCTTAAAAGATGGAACATATAAGACGTTAGTTAGATAGAAAGTGGGAGAAAATAAGTTGGTTCCTGAATAATTGGCTTGAATGGTGGGTTTATATGGGAGCTTGATTTTGATAGGTGTTATGGCAGTATAAGTATAGAAGAGAGAGGGTGGGGCAGACAAGATCAGTAGCACTTGTATCTAAGATCTAAGTACTAAAGGTAGTTGAATGAATTTATTGTGTGACATGAGAGACAATGTTTCGTGCTTGGTTTCAGTGCATTGATATGTGTTTGTTTATTTATGATGCAAATCAATCTTAGAACTTTCAATCAAGACAGGTAGGTGCTGATATTTTAGGAGTCAACTGTATAGAAAGAATTTGATGATGCAAGGCATGTATTTTGTTTTGAGCATGTTTTCTGAAATTCATACTCTGCAAAACAAAATTATGTTACTGAAGCACTTTTTCGATTTTGCTACACTGCTGAACTTTGGCCTGAAAAGACTCCTGTCAATATCTTAGTTCATAGATGGCACTGACTGACAGAAATTTTCCTTTTTGTTTCTGTAATATTTTTACAAACAGTTAGTCACATGTTGATGTCATTGTTTCAGGGTCTTTAAAAAGAGAAGCAAAAATAGCAACAATGTGAGCAGCTGTTGCATTTTAATTCTGACACTGTCTCTAAGCAGCAGCAGCTAAAATAATTTTCAGTTTCATTCATGTCATGAGTTAAAGTTTCTGGGATGAGATCAGTGCATCAAGAAGAAAGCAGCGATGGACCTTCTTCATCTACTTTGTCTTTCGATTATCACGTGGTGTCCTCATTGCAGTTACTTTTGGTGTTTGGGTTGAAGACAACAAAAGGCTGGGAATGAGCTTTTGCAATCGCTACAATCAGCATATTTCCTTCACAATCTTCTTGGCAGGTTCTTTTACTTATAGGAGTGAGATCCCTTCTGGAAGTCCATTTACAACAATTTTGAAGGTATATACTGTACAAAATTTAAAACCGGTGTTGAAAGTATGTTAAAATTATTTCAAAGTTTGAATTGATTATACCTATTGAATAATGTGCTTGTGCAATAATATTATTCTTTGACTAATACGGGCTTCCTATTTTTGACCTGGCAGGTTTTGGTTGCTGCTTCACTTAATAGCTGCATCTGCAGAAATTCTTGCAGTGCTGTTGTGAATTTGACTACGTGCCTTCTAATCCACAGAAGCCCCTACAAACGCACTCAAATTTCTCAATTGTGCAGTTGCAAACAAGCCAATTTATTCATTCATGAAATGCACTTTTAGGCAAGTGGAAGATGTGAAGATAGTATTGTAATTACTACCCATATTAGCATGCACCTTCGTGCTAAATTGCTGTCTGGCTTAGCTGTCTACATTCTCTGTTGAACGAGCCCCAACTATGATCACCAACTTTAGTTCCCTGATGGGTACCACCTGCCTCCTTATCAATTTTCCCAGTGGTCTTTGCTGTGAACCTACCACCAATCTATGACCACATCATCATACCATTTGGCGTTTGCAAGGAAGGTGACCAAAACAGAGATGGGCAACACTTATCTTCAAAGAATTGGAATTGGATTAGTCCTCTCTATAATTGCCCTGGAAATTGCAGCTCTTGTTGATATATCAACTGGTACATCACCATGTGCTGGCACTCTCCGACCACACATTGAGGTGTGTTTTGTATCTCTCTCTCTATCTCTCTCATGTTGCATTGTGAAATTGGCTATCCGAGTGGAAAGAAAAATAAAATGACATTGTTTTATGGGTCATTTCAGCAGCAAGAAAATAGAAGGAGATGAGGGATTGAACACTATGGCATGCATCAGAGGGAGGTTACTAGCAGAGAGACAAGCTTCAAGGGTAGCTAAGGAGGAAGCAGAATCAATAGGCAACAAGGTAATATCTTAACCCTATTCTATGAAGACTAAACAATTGCATAATTTTTTTTGTGAAATTGTTTTAGATCGTCACTGTAAAGGAAAGAAAATCTGAAAATGACATTGTTTGTTCTGTTTGTGTGGCTTTTTTTTTTCTGACAAACTTTATTCTCTGTTTGTATTTCTCTAGACTTCCCCGTTTTTATCCATAATGCCGAGTGAAAGAGAGGATGAGAGAGAGCGAGAAATAAAAGTGTAATCTCTGTATATTATTAAGCAAGCCGAAACAGATTGCGTAGTTATATAGTAGCAGTTGCAGTATGTAACTGCCTCTAATAGACTAGCTCTAGCTATAACAGATTCTTAACAAAATCTGTTACACTTATCTATCCTGCTTTCTTAACTATTTTTTGTTTCATAAAATTTAACATTGCTAGAGAATTAGAAAGTCGAATTGGAGATAGATTAGATATGGAAGAATAAGAAGGAGAAGTTGGTGAAGATGAATGAGGAGAAAGAAGTGAAACCATAGTAGAGAATCCCGGTTAGCGGCGCGTAGCGGCCGACCCCAAAAGTGGGATAGCGCATAGCGGGATGGCCGCTATTCTGATTTTTCATATATAATTTTATATAATTAATAGTATATACATGTAATTACTAAAAAGTGATAAATATCACTTAAAATTCGTAGCATGATGAAATGATAGAGAAGAGAGGAGGAGGAGGATGTCATGCTGGAAGAGAAGAGAACCGAAGGATAACAAAATAAAATGATTGAGAATTGAAAAATAAGGAGGAAAAGAAAGGAAAGAAAAACAAAGGTATAGAATGATAAAAAACAGAGCAAGCAAACTTAATAGACCAGAAAACTCAGAACATAACAGAGGTCGAAGGGAAACAGGGGCGGTGGTCACTGGAGAAAGGCTCGCCGGAAGTTGGACGGTGCTCGTCGGAGGTCGGGCCGTGGCCATGGGTGCTGTTTGACGGTGGCTGAAGGAGGTCGCACAGTGACCACAGGTTCTGGTTGAGTTCACGTAGAAGAAGATGAGCCTTGAGATGAAATGCACGTTTCATTTATTGAGAGCGAAATCCCAAAAGTACCCTCAAAGTTTAACCTAATTTTAAAATTTCAAGGGCACTTTGGGTTTTTCCACGAGTTTCACTCATCTTTAACTTGTAGCGCCGCGATCTGCTGTGATTGAACGTGAAATTCCGCAATTCATGCTGCGACGGCTACGACACTGATGCATAACGCGATTTGAAAGCAATCGCGGGGAGGGGGCGCGACGCGACACCTTTATAGCGGCGCTATTGCGCGCAATCGACTACCCTGAGTGAAACATGTGAAAAGGAGGAGAGGGTGAAGATTCAAGTGAACCATTAAGAATTTAAGGAGAAATATAAGGATGAATAGTAGAAGAGGATGAACCACTCCAAGGCGAGTAATAGTTAGAGAACAATTAGAAGAATGAGAAGTTAATGAAGGTGAACATGGAGAAAGAAGGGAAACATGCAAATGGGTAAGAGAGGGATAAGATACTATTGAGACATGAAGAATTGAAGGAAAGTGGAAAAAGACATGGATTAGATGTGGGGAGGAAGAAGAGGGAGGAGAAGTTGGTGAAAATGAATGAGGAGAAGGAAGTGAAACATGCATTATTTGAGGATTGTGGTAATAGTTGGTGAAGAAAATGTGACTTTTCAAAGGGGTGAAGTGGTGAAAGAATGAAATTGGGACTCTTGAAATTAACACCTCTAGAGAATAAGAAAGTAGAATATGGATTAGATTCGATAAGGAGGAAGAGGAAGGAGGAGAAGACGGTGAAGGTGATTGAGGTTAAGGAAGTGAAATAGGGTGCGTATGACAAGAGGAGAAGTGAAATTTGGACTCATGAAATATAACATTTGTAAAGATTTAGTAAGTGGACTAAGGGATGGATTAAATAGGATAGAAGAAATAGAATGAGAAGTCGCTGAATTTGAACGACGAGAAAGAAGTAATCATGGGAAGGAGTAAGAGAGGGTAAATATTCAAGTGAAAACATAAAGATTGAAAGGAAAGTGGAATAAGACATGAATTAGTTGGGGAGGAAGAGGGAGTAGGAGAAGTTGGTCAAAGAGATTGAGGAGAATGAAGTGAAACATACATTATTAGGGGATTGGGAAAATAGTTGGTGAAGAAGAATTGACTTTTGAATGAGGTAAAGTGGTGAAAGAATGAAATTGAGACTCTTGAAATTAACACCTTTAGAGAATTGGAAAGTGGAATATGGATTAGAGAATCGATCGGGAGGAAGAAGCAGAAGTTGGTGAAGGATATTGAGGATAAGCAATTGGAATACGGTAAGTATGAAAAGAGGAGAAGTGAAATTTTGACTCCTGAAATTTAACATCTCTAAAGAATTATTAGTAAGTGGATTTAGAGATGGATTAAATAGGAAGGAGAAGAAGAATGATAAGTTGGTAAAGGTGAATGAGGAGAAAAGTGAAATATAGCAATGAGTAAGAGATGGACAAGTTTCAAGTGAAACATGAATAATTGAAAGAAAATGAAATAAGACATGGATTAGATTGGGAGGAAGAAGGAGGAGAAGTTGGTGAAAGTGATTGAAGAGAAGGAAGTGAAACATGGGAAGGAGGAGGTGAGGGTGAAGATTTAAGTAAACCTTAAGAATTGAAGGAGAAGTATAAGGATGAGTAGTAGAAGGATAGGAGAAATCACTTCAAGGTAATAAATAGTTGGAGAAGAAGTGATTTTTGAAGGAGGTGAAATGTTGGAAGAATGAAATTTGGACTCATGAAGTTTTACATCCTTAGAGATGTTGAAAGTTGAATTTGGATTAGACTACGTAAGGAGGAAGAAGAAGAAGGTGAAGTGGGTAAAGGTGATTGAGGTGGAGGAAGTGAAACATGCTTTACTTGAGGACTGAGGTAGTAGTTGGAGACGAATAAATTATTTTTGAAGGAGGTGAAATGTTGAAAGATTAAAATTTGGACTCATGACATTTAACACCTCTAGACCATAGGAAAGTGCAATATCGATTAGATTAGATATGGATGAAGGGGAATAAGGAGAGTTGGTGAATGTGATTGAGGAGAAGGAAGTGCAATATAGCGAGGAGAAGATGAGGAGCGAAGATGTGAAATTTGGACTCTTGAAATTTAAAATCTCTAGAGAATTTGAATATGGATTTAATAGATGGATTAAATGAGAAGGGAGAAGAAGAATGAGGAGTTGGTGAAGGTTAATGTGGTGAAAGAAAAGAAACATGAGAATGGGTAAGAGGGGGTAAAGATTCAAGTAAAACATGAAGAATTGAAGGAAAGTGGAATATGAAGGAGGAAAAGTTGGTGAAGGTGAATGGGGAGAAGGATGTGAAACCTGCATTATTGAGGATTGTGGTAATAGTTGGTGGAGAAGAAGTTTTTTTTTATAGAGGTGACGTGGTAAAAGAATGAGATTGAGACCCTTGAAATTTACACCTCTAAAAATTTAGAATGTGGAGTATGGATTAGATTCGATGCGAAGTGGAAGAAGGAGAAATTCGTGAAGGTGAGAGGATAAGGAAGTGAAATATGGTAAGGAAGAAAAGTTAATTTTAGACTCATGAAAGTTGACATCTCTAAAGAATTAGAAAGTGGATTAAGTGATTGTTTAAATTGGAAGGAAGAAATAGAATGAGATGTTGGTGCATGTGAATGACGAGAAAGAAGTGAATTATAAGAATGAGTAAGAGAGAGTTAAGATTCAAGTGAAACATGAAGATTTGAAGGAAAGTGGAATGAAGAGAAGGAAGTGAAACATGCATTATTTGAGGATTGTGGTAATAGTTGGTGAAGAACAAGTGAGATTTGAAAGAGGTGAAGTGGTGAGAGAATGAAATTGGGACTCTTGAAATTAACACCTCTAGAGAAATAGAAAGTGGAATATGGATTAGATTTGCTGAGGAGGAAGAGAAAGAAGGAGATTTTGGTGAAGGTGATTTAGGATAAAGATGTGAAATATGGTAAGGATGAGACGAGGATTAGTGAAATTTTGACCCATGAAATTTAACATCTTTAGAGAATTTGTAAGTGGATTAAGAGATGGATTAAATAGGAAGGAAGAAAAAGAACGAGAAGTTGGTGAAGGTGAATGAGGAGAAAAGTGAAACATAGGAATAAGTAAGAGAGGGATAAGTTTCCAGTGAAACTTGGAAAATTGAAGGAATATGAATAAGACTTGGATTAGATAAGGAGGAAGATGAAGGAGGAGAAGTTGGTAAATGTGAATGAGGAGAAGGAAGTGAAACATGGGAAGGAGGAGGAGAAGGTGAAAATATTAGTGAACCTTAAGAATTGGAGAAGTATAAGGATGAGTAGTAGAAGGATAGGAGAAATCACTTCAAGGTAATAAATATTTGGAGAAGAAGTGATTTTTGAAGGAGGTGAAATGTTGGAATAATGAAATTTGGACTCATGTAGTTTTACATCTTCAGAGAAGTTGAAAGTTGAATTTGGATTAGACTACGTAAGGAGGAAGAAGAAGAGTGAAGAAACATGTTTTACTTGAGGACTGAGGTAGTAGTTGGAGAAGAATAAATTATTTTTGAAGGAGGTGAAATGTTGAAAGATTAAAATTTGGACTCATGACTTTTAGCACCTCTAGAGAATAGTAAAGTGCTAAATCAATTAGATTAGATAAGGATGAAGAGGAAGAAGGAGAATTGGCGCATGTGATTGTGAAGCAGGAAGTGAAGTATATTGACGAGGAGATGAGGAGAGGAGAAGTGAAATTTGGAGTCATGAAATTTAAAATCTCTATAGAATTAGAAAGTGGATTAAAAGATTGATTAAATGTGAAGGAAGAAGAAGAATGAGGAGTTGGTGAAGGTTAATGAGGAGAAGGAAGTGAACGTGAGAAGGAGGATGAGAGAGTGAAGTTTCAAGTGAACCATTAAGAATTGTAGGAGGAGTATACAGACGAGCAGTAGGAGGAGTCGAAGCAGAGGAGGACGTGGTGAAAGAAATAAAATTGAAGGAGCTGCATAATTATGAGCAGTCGGAGCAGAGGAGGAAAGAAGAAGTGATTTTTGAAGGAAGTGACGTGGTGAAAGAAATAAATTCGGGCTCATGAAATTTAAAATCTTAAGAGAATTGCAAAGTGGAACAAGAGATGGATTAGATGAGAAGAAAACAGAAGAAGGAGAAGTAGGTGAAGGTTTATGAGGAGAAGGAAGTGAAACATGGGAAGAATGAGGAGAAAGTGAAGGGTCAAGTGAACACTATGATTTGAAGGAGCAGTGTAAGGATGAACGCTAGGATCAAAGGAAGAAGAATCACTCCAAGGTCAGCAATAGTTGGGAGAAGAAGAGGTGGTTTTAGAATGAAATTTAGACTTAGAAAATTTCTCCAGAGAATTAGAAAGTGGAGTTGGAGAGGGTTAGATGGGGAGGAAGAAGTTGGTGAGGAAAAGGAAGTGAAAAATTAGAAGGAGATTGAAAGAATGAAGATTCAAGTGAACCATTAGGAATTGAAGGAGCAATATAAGGATCATAAGCAGAAGCAGAAGAAGAATAACTCCAAGATGAGTAATAGTTGGAGATGAAGTGGTTTTCAAAGGAGGTGAGTAATAGGTGGAGAAGAAAAAATGATTGTTTAAGGAGGTGAAATGGTGAAAGAATGAAATTTTGACTCATGAAATTTAATAACTCTAGAGAATTAGAAAGTGGTATAGGATATGGATTAGATAAAGAGGAAGAAGAAGGAGAATTTGGTGAAGGTGAATGAGGAGAAGGAAGTTCAACATGTCAAGGAGGAGATGGTGAAGATTCAAGTGAAATATTAAGAATTGAAGGAGCAATCTCGATGTGTAATCAAGGTGAAATGGTAGGATTTACGAGAAAACGATGAAGTCGATTTGCTCTAATCACAGAATTAACATGTTGCCTCCACTAGAGGAAGTTAGAATCATCCAACTTATCAGAAATCAAAGACGGAGAAAAAGAAATTTTGATGCTGTTAGGATTAGCAGAAGCTATGAGATTCAACAAAGACGAAGCAGATCCAGTAGGTAGAACCGCATTCAAAGGAGAAGATCGAGCATGGATTTGCAGAGAAAATGAAGGATGACGCATCTCATGTGGTGGCGGTGAAGTAAACAAGGGTGGTGCAACATTTTGAGGAACTGTTAATGGCAGAGGTCCCAGTTGGGCGGTGGTGTAACTGGAGGAGCACCAAGGGTCTGGTCACTCATGTGCTGTTGTGGCAGTGCAGATAAAGCCGGTGGCAAAGCTGCTCACAAACCAGATGGCGGCAGTAACCAGATGGCTGCTCATGTTCTCGCATGTGGTGGTCCATGATCAAGGATCGGCTCAAGCTCTAGATACCATGAAAGAATTCATGAGCAAGAAAAATAGAGAGCAAAATCTGAATTTCATTTTCTGAATTGTTAACCATATAATAGAGCCTCTCAACAGAATTTATAGTGCTCTAGCTTCCTATAGAAGCTAAGATACTACAACTAACTAACTAACTCCAGCTGTGAATCTAATCGATAGCTGGCAACAAAAACTAACAATTACCGAAGCCTGACTATATGACTAACACTAGGTCTGTTTATTTTGTTCTAATCATGTGCACTTTCCCATCAAGAATGATGTCACGGTAGAGAGTATTCATTTGTTTTAACCTGATACTGCTGCTTTGTTAAAAAACAATGGAGTATTCCAAATTTATCCTGCTTCTTCATAAAGATTTAAGGCTCCAACCTCTGTTGTATGTTGCACTTCTTATGCCTTCAATCATTCTAAGCTGTTGTATGACACTTGTAGTTATTGTTAGCCATTCATGATCATGACAAAACTCTCCGATACTATTTTAGAGACTACATCTTATTTAAATATTCGATGTAAAGCTACCCCATAAAGCTACCCACAACTAGAAACTATATTACTAGCACAAACTGTCCATAACTGACTTAATTTAAATTAAAACAACCCACGCACTGTTCATGCGCACTGTTCACATATCCCCCCTATCAATACCCCGCCTTAAAAGGTCCACCTTGTCCCCAAGGTGATAATCTAAATTAGTTTCTTGCATTCTTTCTGCCAACAGATTCCTAACTGTTCTCACACGAAGGAAGTCTGAATCCGGTGGCTTTGCCGGAGGTCGTTTGACAGTTACCAAATGGCATGGAATACAACCCAAGGTGTTGGGATCACCAACAAAGAGGTCTGGTGGCTTAGCCAGCGAACAATTGGCGGTCATCGTCTTGCAACTGGGCGAGAGGCGGTTTCCGTGGTGGCATCCTCTCCACAACACACCCTAAATCAGAATTTTGGGCCCAAATGGAGAATTCCCCCCTTTTTTTTTTTTTTTTCTGTTTGAGGGTCACACTCTTGGATTCCCTCAACTGAAGAACCATTCTGCCGCTGCCGGAAGAAGGCGACGTTAGCCGTTCCATCTTTCTCTCGCTTCTCTATCAACATGCAAACTAACACGGCGACCGATTGACTCTGTGACGCCACCGCTGCTCTCTTCGCCACCGTTGCAACCTCGTCTTCTCTCCATAACGCTTCTGCTGCCACTTCATGGATTCCCTTTGAAAGCCTTCTTCTTTACAACGCATAAGAGTCTCCATCATATTTTCCAAAGGTTGAAAACGTTGGTCGGTTTGTTGACGGCCAGTCTCCATCGTCTCCAGAATTTCCTCCATCGGATCCTGGTTTACTTCTGATCGACTCTTCGCAAGATGTTTTTTCTCCAATTTCAATACCACAACACCTGGATGGTGCTTTGATACCCAAATGATAAGAACAGGGTTTATTATAGAAATAATGATACAACTCTGGTTTTTGAGAGTCGGCCTCTCCTAGAGTCCAGTCTCCCCACAAAACACATAACTTCTGAATGAATCCTAACAGAAGATACAACTCCTATATAATTTAAATTCAAACCATAGCAGTTACCTAACTGCTGTAACCATAAAACTACCCACAACCAGTAACTATATTACAAAAATAAACTGTCCTTAACTGACTTTATCTAAATTAAAACAACCCCACGTACTGTTCATGCGCACTATTCACACAACCCTCTATCACCATGTGACGTCATAATTTTGATTTGACATTAATATTTATCAATTACCGGTCCACGTAGGCATCCACGTGTTTAATGAAGATGAGTTGAATTTTCTTTTTCTGTTTATTTTCTTTCAATTCCACATCATTATCACAAAATTAAACCTAAATTAATCCCACTTACTAACTTAATTAACTTAAAACAAAATTAAACCCAATATTCATCTTCTTCCTCCTCCTCCTTCAAACTTGTTTGCTTTGTTTGTTAGGTTACACGCAAAATTTACAATTACTCGAAAACTTGAGGTTGACAACCACCACCACCAAGATTAAGGCAACTCCTGACAGTGAGTATATCATAGCATCAGGTAGACTAATGATGATAATTTAAGACAGGAGGTGACTTAATTTTGTGTAGGACAGGGACAGGGATGATTCATGATACAGTATGCAAGTTTTAGGTGGAAAAAAATGGTGAATTTTTTAGGTTTGATTCTTCAGTCTAAAGTCTTCACTATTAGTGCCGACTTCATTATGTATAAGCGACTAATGAAAGCAATACATCATTTCTAGTCACCTGCAGACAGTAACAATATATGGGTTTCTACAACTAGGATTACTAGAAATTTGATTTTATTTTCACTGACCAGTTTTGAATCCCACTTGGGCCTTGACAAAAAAGTTTGTAGCAAGGATTTGTTGTTAGGCATATGAAATACTGACCAGTTATGTGTTGAAAATGATAGGATGTTAGCCTCCCAATGAGAAGTATTTGTTACGCTTTTGATGGAAGCATATAGAATATGGACAAGGGAAGATAAATATTAATTCGAAAGTCTTGGCTTTCATGTTGATCCAATTTTGAAGGTATATATCCACCACAAGTAAAAGTGTATGAGGTCAGGGAGCTAGGATTCAAAATTTCAAAGGCACTTGGATTAAGAGATCATTGATTTTCAGGTACTTTAATAGGTTTAATTGAAATAAGTTGGTAGCTTGCTTCTTATCATTTCCCCATTTATGTATTTTAAACTGTCCTTTTTTTAATCTGTGCTTCCATGTAAATTTTTTGAGTTATATACTCTGCTTTATATATACTGCTGATTTTGTTTACCATTTCATTTGTGAGTGAATGAGTGATTACTAATCCCTGTCAAAATCTGCTAGGCGCCAGCCTCTCTACTTCTAGCATAGGTTGTGATCTAACGGGTATGCTATAGATATAGTTCTTATCATTTGGGCTGTGGCGTGGGGGAGGGTAAACAAAACCCCTATTTTTAGTCTTTAGTATGTTAGGATAATATGTTTAATATTCTTTAGCTGCTCTTCACTACATTTCTAGAGCATTTAGATAATGGAGGAGTTCTATTTGCATTTTATGCTTCCATGGTAATGCTTGATTGCTAAAATCCTCCAGTATCAACCATTAGTGATGGCGCCCCAAATTTCCGGTAGAAACATTGATTGTGGGTGAGGTCCAAGACTTGCTCAAGGGGTTGAAAAGAGAAAATAGAATAATTCAAACAATTCTGAGGCAGCTTTTATTTGCACTGGATGGTCTTCACTCAACTGATATTGTGGGATATTAAGCCACAAAATATTATTTTCTAATGGTCAAGAATCTAAAGATTACATGACTTTGTCCAATGATAAAAGATCCTTAAAGCAAGCTAAGAATCTAAAGATTGCATAACTTTGATACAACAACTTCAGGTAGCCCAACTGACTTGAACAATCCAGCTCTCACAACTTCCAGAGATGATTAGAAGATAAATAGAAGATAAATAGCTTCTTATATCATGTAATAATATTTGCTTATGTTACTTATCATGGTTTTCTTGTTTCAAACAATTGAGTTTGCTTGACAGATTTGATATCTATAGTTCTGGTCTAATCTTTCTTCAAATAGTGAGTATCATAAATAGTGAAGAAACTGATGGCCGGCTTCTGTTTCTGTTATTGGAACTAATTGGTCAATTTCCATAATAAGTTTCCCATGATATTGAGCAAATTAGTAATATAAACCTCCTCATAAAGAAGAACGCACATTAGTGATTTTGAAGTTAAAATGAGTTTGACAATGTATTCTACACTGATAGATTAGATTGTGTTGATCTATTAAGAACTTTTATTTACTGAAGACTTTTCTACAACCCAACTGACTATATATCTTAGTCAACTCCTGAGGTTCTCTTGCAAAATGTAAATGGCTTGTCTATATATCTATCTTTAAATTCATGGTTTGTCATCCTCATACCTTTGTCGTTTTAACAGGTTTGTTATATTGTGTTTCAGCAGTTTTTTGTTTTTTTGTGATTCTCTAGTTTTTGGTGATTCAGTGATGTGGTTCAATTATATTGATCCCATTGTCTTGGTAAGTGAGAATTGATTTTCTCTGCCTATCTTGATATGTTTCTCGTTAGTTTGCTATTTATTTCCAATATTCGGTTTATGTGCAGCAACTTAGCATCTCCGGCAACCCTCCAGACTTGCCTTTCTATTCGTTCTCAATAAGCTCTTCACTTCTTGTACTCACTTCCATGCTCTGACCACACATGCAAGGGAGAGTTCAAGTTCTTTCTGTTGAGAACTAGGTTTAGAGAGAAAAAGGAAAGTACACTTAATTGATTTCTGTTATTTCTGTTATTGTTATTCTTACCGAATACAAGAGGGTGCTCTCTTAATATATACAGCAAGCTGAATACGGGAACTAGTTCTAACCAACAAAACAGTTACAAATAGTAAACTGACTCAGCAACTAACATACAGCTAGATCAGCTGCCCTATAACTAACTAACTCTATTCTCAAGGTGGGAGAGAAAGAGAAATCTTGTCGACCACATTGAATTGGTCCTCTAGAGCCTCAAACAGAGTTAGTGCCTTAGTGAAAATATTATCCTTTTGATCGAGAGAGGGTATGTGATACACAAACAGTGTCTTGCTAAGAACCTTTTCTCAAACGAAGAATATTTAAAACTCCATGTGTTTTGTCTTTGTTGGCCTCTTGGTAATTTTATCGCACTTTTTCATCTTTTGGTAATTTTTATTCCTTGTTAAGCTTTTCTTGATTGTTTTTGTGTTATCCATTGTTCTGTCATTGTTTTATTTTGCATTTGACCTCTAAAGTTTGCTAATTGTTTGAAGGGACTCCACAAGACTATTTTTGATCCCACACTTGGCTACATCCTTTAGTGTTTTCGCTTTTAGTCAATTTTTGTTTCTTCTTTTCTCCTTTTACAATATTATTGTTTGTTATGGTACGTTTGTAATAGGAATTCTCCTTGTAATTTTTCTCTTTAGATTGTATCTAGGATCAAATCTGTGTACTTTGTAGTTCTTTTGTAGTAGGATATGGATATGTACATTTCTTTTTCTCTCTTGTAAGAGGACTTTGGACATTCTTTTGAATTGTTTAGTTGATTCCTACTTGTTTGCTTTTTATGTGTGTAGGCGAGTAGAGACATTGGACGTTATTAGAAATAAGATATTTTGGATGACCTTGTAGATAGAAATATGATCCTTCGGAGTGGTCTTTTAGGAGTGTTTGCTTTTTACGATTTTCATTTTGTTTTTCTTTTTACTTTTCACATCGTATCTTCTTATGATGGTTTATTTGTTGAAGAGCGATTGTTCTCTCTCTCCTAGGTCACATACTCAAGGACTTGCAACATCAAGTCCACAAGTTTACCATGCAATTAGATACAAAAGAAAAGAGTGAGAAAGGGGAAAATGTGAGAAGAAAATGTAAGAGGGTGCTAAAAGAAAATAGATGAAGAGAAAGAAAATACAAAGTTTTATAGTTCTTTTATTGAGAGAAAATATGGGAAAAGGGATGAGTGTAAAGAAAGAGAAAGAATGAGTTGGAAAAGAAAGCGAGGGAACCAATCTACCCCCATTTCATGGTAAAAGCGATATAAAATCCTACTTAAAGTGGGGCTCAATAGAACAACTCTTTAGTTTTCATAAAATCAGGGAAGATAAGAGTGAAACTAGCTACCTTATGTTTTTAAAATTATGCACTGTGCTGGTGGGCTAGGCTAGTTAAATAGAAGAAGAGTTGTGAAGCACATATCTCTTCTTAGGTGGAGCTTAATGCTTTCATGAGAAAAATGTATGTACCTTGAAACTTCCATAGGAAACTCCTTCAGAAGCTCAAAGGGTTGACCCAAGGCTACATGAGTGTAGATGATTACCGTAGAAAGATGGAAATATAAGAGAAAATAATCATGAAAATGAGGAAGCAGTTATAGTGTGCTTTCTCAATGTGTTAAACCTAGAAGTCAGGGATGTGTTGAGCTTAACAACTACATTAACCTTCAAGAGTGTGTCTTGGTAGAGGTCACATTGCCTCTCAATGTCCTTTAAAGATAGTTATGTTAATGAAAGACAAATTAAGGAAGCATTTCAAGTTTGAGCACTCCTTCCCATTCTACATCTTCCGCTAGTGAACAAGAGATGATTAAATATGCTTTAGAATGAGATCTTTTTAGTTCTTAGAAGATTATTAGCTAGTATAGATGGTGAGGATAGCCAAAAAGAACATCTTTCGTACAAAATGCTTAATTAGTAGGCACAATTGTTCTCTCATCATAATTATAATAGTAATAGTTGCACTATTGTAGCTAGTTCTAGGCTAGTGAATGAGTTAGGTTGTGCTGCAATCCTCATCCAAAGCCATATAAACATCAATGGCTTCTTGACCAATATGTCTTGGTCGTAAATAGGCAAGTCCTGCTTTCCTTGTCCAAAGGAATATGTCATGATTACTAGTAAATAAAATGTTATGTTGTGCCCGTGGAACCAATGGAAGCAGTTCAAGTTTGAGTGTACTTCTTCACATGTCTTACTTGGCCACTCATGGAAATATGATAAACAAGTTGATAACTATGGCCAGAATTTCCACCAAACGGGGCCATGACGATCATGTGGGACAAACTACCACCACATCGCCCTCAAGGTAGATCACGCGGGACAAAGTGCCGTCACATCACCTTAGGAAGATCCCACGGGACAAAGTGTCGTCACATCAACCTTAAAATTCGACATAATGCATATGCTATGACAATAATCCTCAATCATCAAGTGAACCAACAGTTCATTATATCCCCAATAGTCATAGTATTTAGCATATGTAAGTATAATCATTTAATCCACAACATGTTATAATCACTTGCTAAATTTCCGTCTCATTAACATATCAAATCATTCCATCATGTTATAATACAATTCAATAGGGAAAACTCAGCCTCAACACATAATCCATCAATCAACAATTCACAAGATATATTCAGAAACCAAGGAGCAAAACACAACACAATCACAAACCGACTCGACGCCACTAAGACCGAGTTACCTTTATTGTCGAATGTAGTATCGCATAGGCTTTGCGTCTAACCTTGCAAGAAATATGCAATTCAATCAATCAACCAAAACGGCGGAAAGGAAAATGAAACCCTAACCCCAAAACCTTCATGTAACCCGCAGCCAGCCCATAGAGAAAGAGAATTTTCAAAAATGATTTTTGACACCCGAAAAGAACATGAACCCGCAGCTAAAAAGGACAAGAAAGAGACGGTGTTTCTATTTTCTAAGCTTGACAAGAATTGAATATGCTTTTCCAATCAGAATAGGCATTACTTGTCATAACAAGAAAAGGTTTCCATAATTGTTTTTCATAAGGTGTGCATAATTGTTTAGTTAAACCCAGCCCCAAAAACCCTCAAGAACAAGATAGAGAACAGAAATGTAAAAGAAAGCTTACCTTGTATCTTGTTCGATCAAGGGGGAACAGAAACAACTCTTGCACGTCGAAAATCTTCGAGAATGAAACGTCTAACATCGGAGGAAAGGTTGGAAGAACCTTGTGCTCTAATCCTTGGAAAAAGAAGAATGACGGAAGGAGGAAAAAAAACAGAATTTAGAATTGCTTTTAAGTCATAGTTTTGAAATCCTAACATCATGAGAGTTCAGAACTGGGAAAAGACACAACACCTACCGGAAACACTCACCTTGAGCTCTTGGAAAAAGGAGAGGGAAAAGGAAAGGATTTGTCTCTATGAAGAGAAGAGGCTCGACCAAAACAGCAAGGGGAAAGAGGCGGTTTTGCACAATTGTTCTCTTAGAGTTGTTGCTTGATAGGTATAAAATAACTCATCCCTTTCTCTCTTCTTAAAGCTGGTCGACTTCTACAAAGGTGATAGGAGGTTGTTTTTCTGTTTTTTTCTTCTTATCTTTTAACTATAATCTCTACCAAATTTTATTTAAAACAAACCCTAAAGATATTTTATTTTAAACAACCAAACAATGACAAAAAACAACACTGCTGCAAAAATAAAATGGGGCTGCATGCCCAAACAGCTCTTAAGATATGCATTATCTTTTTTTTTTTTAATTCTCCTTGTCTTCAAACCAAAACAGGAAAAAAAAACAGGAAATAGAATCTACATTAAATAAAAGATATTCAGAAAAATAATCAATTAACAACTAGATCTAACACCAAATATTTGGAGATATTATTCTATCTCTGAATTCAAACTCAAATCAATAGAAGTTAACAGAATCTGTTACAAGATAAAATCAACAGGGACCAATGGTAAACTATAAAATAGTCTAGGGGCCAAATCATAAATATTAAAAATTCGAGGGTCTTACATCGAGGGCTTCGCTAGGGGACCCGCTTTTACCATATCTTTTTATTGTTTGTGGTGATGTTTTGTCTGCACTTTTAGAAAGACATATTGCATCTGCAAACCTTCATGGTATATAAATTGCTAGAACTGCACCTGTTATTTCTCATCTTTAGTTTGCAAATGATAGCATTCTCTCTGCTCGAGCTGGCGCTCAAGAAGTAGAATGTGTTAAATCCATTCTAGCTACCTATGAGCGAGCCTCTGGACAAGTTATCAACCTTGATAAATCGATGCTTGCAATCATCTCAGGTAGTAATACATCCTTCTGGTTGGAAGTGAGCCAAGATCGTGCGTCACCCATCAAAGAGAAAGAGAACATCTTCAACCGAATATCCTCCCTGATGCCATTATATTTCATCTCAGTTATTATTTATTGGATTTTTTTATTAAAGGATACTTTTAGAACTTACAAAAAATATTTTGTACCAAAAAGGTTATGCAAATTAGTAAATAGCCGAGTTTCATAACTATTTATTCCAGGGTTCGATCCCTAAGCGATGTGTATAGAGAATGATTTTTTGGGATAAACATACCCACTTAATAAAATCTTTGAGTTTTGAGGGGATTAGTCTTATGACTGTCGAGAGATACAGAGATATTTTGTATTTTTTTAACTTAATATTAAAGCAATGTTTTTTATTTATTTATAACAATCAAAATTAAAAACATTTATACAAGAAAATTACCTAACTAAATATTTAATTCAACTTTTTATAAATCCGTGTATCTTTTAGTTAATGGCTTAAATATGTTAGGGGTCCCTAATATTTGAAAGGGAATCAAATTGAGTCCTTGAAAAATTAATTTGCAAAAATTTCATCCCTAACAAAGGTTTTTTAATCAAATTAAGGATAAATCTCAATTTTAAGCTGATTAGTCATCTAATTAGCACAGTCATTAGTCCACGTGGCTTTTACTCATTTTTTTAATTCCACATCATATTAAAAAATTCTGAAAATTCTTTCTTCTTCCTCTTTGTTGTTGTTTTTCTTTCTTTCTTCCTCTTCCATTCTTCCCAAATTCCAACTCAATTCACCAATTCTTCACTTCTCTTCTCCTACAAAACCAAAACACCACACGCACCTGCACTTCATACACACATAAAACCCCTTTTCTTCTCCCCTTTACTTTAGAAGCCTTTGCTTTGCTTTGCTGTGCTTTGTTGTTTCAGTTGCAGATCTGATCTGTGACTCTACTTGTTTCTAATTTCACAGGTGAGAGGGCGCTAGCTAGCGTAAACGAGTCGGCAACAGTGTAAAAATTGTGGTGGTTGAAGATTCTGAGTTGGGGTTGTGGTGGTTGAAGATTTTGGGTTTGGTGGTGGCTCGGTTCACTGGATGCGGGTGAGGTTCTCTGCATTGTCGGGTTTGCTGGGGTGGGTTAATGGGTTTAGGGCTGTTTAATTGGGGTTAATTAATCGATGCTCAATCGTGCTGGATCTGGAAGAAAAATCACGCCCAGGAACGAAAGAAGAGGAAGAATTCAAGAACAATTATGGCGGAAGAAGAAGAAAGAATTTTGAGAATTTTTTAATATGATGTGGAATTAAGTAACCACCACACAAACTAGAAACCCACCCCAAAGATGTGAGGAAGAAGAAGAAAGAAAAAAAAAACGACGACGGAGAGGAAGAAGAAAGAATTTTCAGAATTTTTAACTTTTGGAAGGATTTTCATTTTTTTAATATGACGTGGAATTAGAAAAATGAGTAAAAGCCACGTGAACGGATGACTGTGCTAATTAGATAACTAATCAACTTTAAATTGAGATTTGTCCTTAATTTGATTAAAAAACATTTTTTGAGATGAAATTTTGCAAATTATTTTTTCAGGGATTCAATTTGATTTCCTTTCAAATGTTAGAGACCCCGAACATATTTAAACCTTAGTTAATTGATTAATTTAACCAACTAATTAATTAAATTTTAACTAATTATCATGAATTTTTTAATATTAGAAATGATAATGATAAAATTAAAAGTAATAATAACACTTAATTTCATCAAATATTATTTTGTGGAGTTTTATTTTTATTTTATTAGCGGCTTATATTAAGGCAACGTAAAAGAAAAGCTATTAAGATTTAAGTACCGGGTAATGTAAAAGAAAAGTTATTAAGGAAAATTATATAAATATTCTCTTCTTCGAAACAGAAATAGAAACCCAAAACCCCTGACATACCAAATTACATATTAAGGAAAATTATATAAATATTCTCTTTTTCCCCAAAACCCCTGACATACCAAATTACACGGAGAAAGAAAGGGAGAGAGCGAGAAAGCGAGAAAGCGAGAGTGAGCGGTAGAAGCTCCGATCACGGGAGCAGACCCGCCGTTTGGCCATGTGGAGCGGCGGTGGAAGCTACGATCACGGCTCTTTCTGCGCGCGTTGGAGAAGAAGAAACGCCGTGCTGCGGTGTTCTGGTACATCGACGGAGCGGCGCGACGAGGCGGAGCTTGGTGGCCTGGGTGTCTTGGGGTGGCTGTGGAGCTAAAGACAGGGTTTTGGAGACTTCCATGGCAGAGACACTCGAACAACAAAGAACAAGGAAAGGCGCGCGCGTTTGGTAATTTTCTTTTCTTTTCTTTCTTTATTATTAACTGTTCTAGTATCACACTGGCTATGATTTAATGAGATTGATCTTGGTCATTATATTTCATAAAGAAAACACACCAAATTGGAATTTAAAGGAACCCTGGTAGTATGCACTTTGTATGAAACACTAAGTTTTTGTTCCTAGGATGAGTCCCAACTCCAAACAGGGGACTCTCAAACTTTTGTTTGAAACTCTCTCTCAACACAAGGCTATTATGGTTGGAAGAGCTTGTTACTTAGTAATGAAAGAGTTTAAGGTAGCGTTTGGCCCAGCTTTTTTTTAGCTTAAAAGTTACTTTTAAGTTAAAGCTCACAATAAGATCTTAAAAAAAAAGGCAAAAGCTGCTTGTCAATTTTCATTTTTTTTAACTTAAAAGTTACTTTTAAGTTAAAAGTTGTTTGGTGGTCGGAGGCAGTGGTGGTGGCCAGAGGCGGTGGTGGTGGCCGAAGGTGGTGGTGGTGGTCGGAGGCGGTAGTGGTGGCCGGAGGTGGTGGTGGTGGTCGGAGGCGGTGGTGGTGGCTGGAGGCGGTGGTGGTGGTCGGAGGTGGTGGTGGCCGGAGGTGGCAGTGGTGGTCGAAGGTGGCGGTGGTGGTCGGAGGCGGCTGCGGTGGTCAGAGGAGGCGGTGGTGGTCGGAGGTAGCGGTGGTGGTGGTCGGAGGTGGCGGTGGCGGTGGTGGTCGGAGGTGGCGGCGGCGGTGGTCGGAGGTGGTGGTCGGAGGAGGTGGTGGCTGGAGGCGGTGGTGCTCGAAGGTGGTGGTGGTGGCCGGGGCGGTAGGAAGTGAAAAAAGTAACTTATTAGAAAAAAGCTCCCTCAATTAACTTTTTACTTAAAAGTTACTTTTCAACATTTTGTGTGTAAAAAAAAAAGTAACTTAAAAGTAACTTATTTTTTAAGATCTTATACACAATTGTGTTTGGCCCAACTTATCTTAAAAGCAACTTAAAAGTCAAAAAAAAGCTGGGCCAAACACTACCTAAGTCAATGATATATGCCAATTTTCAGAGGTTTTTAAAGAATCATAGTCTTTGACATTATTGTAAATTGAGGTTGATATCCAAGCTTTACTTCATGTGAGATAGTGGAAATTAACAAGGATTTTGGAGATTTTCCTCAAGATGTGATTGGTGATCAATTACTACCGGAAAGAGTAAAGAGGCTACAAATGGAATACGAATCTGTGTGCATGGTGATTTTGTTGAAGTTTAGAGGATTCTTGGTATAGATCCAAGTCTTAATCAGGATGTAGGACTTGAGCTCCACGGGGAGATACTGAGACCAGCAATATACTTTATATTTTAACCTTTAATGAATTAAATATACTAATTAGCCATTTTCTAAAAAGCTTTTGGTGCAAGATACTAGTAGTGTGATCTGTCCTTGAAGTTTGAATGCAGTTTTGTTGTCTGCAAGATGTGTGTATAATTTTTCACTTGTTTGTTGCAATGCAACCCTTCATAAAGTTTTGTGAAGTGTGATACTATAGAATTCTGCTATATAGCTCTCCTAGAGTCTTGTTACTTGTCATTGAGTAAATCACCCAATAGCTAATTAGATAACAACATAACACTGCACTATGTGCATGATTTTCTCCTCCTCGCACCCATGTCCAGCAATAATGTGGAAACTGCACATTATGCAGAAATAGATTCCTCCTAACCCTACCATCCCCTAATTAAATGTTTAATATGTAATGGTCACATTAGCCAACATCATAGCCTTAACGTTTCTACAATACTGATAGATCTTTAGATCTGGGAAGTTTAAATAGGAGTTAGGACACCTTATAACTAAGGACCTAAGTTTAGTGCAATGGTATGTGTGCTTAAGTTGATTTAGAACCATAGTTTCTGTCATGAAAACTGAATTGTCCATGACCCTGTTTTGGTGATTGACCCTAGAGGCTTGATTACTTAAGTAAGTAACTTACGTGGAGAAAGGCATATTGCGATTGGACATGATGGAAGGTTTTGGTACATGTCTAATATCTAGTTGGAAAATTTCACTGGATTGATTAGCTTGAATTATCCGTACCTTGTCATTTATATATTATTGAGTTTTAACCCTTGTTCTAGTGGATAACAATCTAGGAAGCAGGAAACTTTCTGCATAAAATTTTTTCTATGCAGCTGTGCTAAAATGGTCACAACCTGAGCTAGGAAACTCCTTAGATGAAACCAAAATTGCTACGAAGCTAATACATATTAGGATTGATCTGAAAATTGAGGACATTACCTAGGCTGTGTGAATACCGAATATTGAAGGAAACTATCTGTTATGTTTTGAGTTTCAACCGGAATTGGTTTTGGTGAGAAGTCGGCAAACTGAGTTTTAAGAGCCCTTTTGAGATGAAACCAACTGTGTCAGCAAGAAAATTGGAATTAGGTTATGACTGAAGAGTTTGAAGAATTTGCACATAAGAAGAGAACTTGGTGCATCCTAGAACCCAGCTAATCTTCTTAGTAGTCTAATCAGAAATAGTCAACTTCCGACGCACATAACTTGGCTTAGAGATAACCGTTTTGACTTTTGAGTGAAACCAATTGAATCTGAAAGGTGTTAAATAAAGGGTTCAATCCTAATAATGTAGGAAAGAGGGGACTCTCCAGCAGAAGGTTCTCTCCACTCAATGCTAGCAAGAACTTATTAAAATGAAAGAAAGAAAGAAGACATTGTCAAATTATTTATATATTAATTAATTAATTTTTATGTTATTCCGCAAGATAGTAAGTTGCTTGTGATTGATGGTAAAAGAAAGATATGTATCTGAAGCTTTAAAGAATCGGATGAGGGGCTTGTTATTGGAGTTTGATGAGGCATATTTTTAGGAAGTTAATTAGCAATAGTTTTTCATTTGAATTCATCCTTATTGTTGAGGACTTGGGTGGATTTGTTGGAGTCTTAGATGGTTCTTGAGTAAAAAATTAAAAAGTTTGTCACATTTTTTGGTTATCAATATTGAGTATAAGAGATAATAATATAAAGCGAAAGTAACCTCTCATCTATGTCTAATTCGAACAACTAGTTACTATCAATGACTAGGTCATAAAATGTCGTTTTTGCTGCTTTTGGTTATTTTTTACCGTTCTTTAAATGTAAAAAAATTAAACCGTTTATCATTTCTCAAAAAATTACCCTTAGTTCTTTATTCTCTCTCTCTTTTTTTTTATTTGTTTTGGGTATTTCACGTTCATTCCACCAATCATATCTTATATGTTGACCCCTTATTTTTCATGCATGTCTTGATGTTTTATACAATTATGATGATGTCTTATGATTCAAAGTATGAAGTGAAAGTTATTTTGCTTGTATATATTACATGGCCATTTTGGCTTTTATTGTTATCTTAATATTGTTCTTTGTTACGTAGCAACCTCAACAACAGAGTATCTACTTCTCATAGTATTGAAGATGGTGACATCTTTTTGTATTTCCATTTTTAAATAAGAGCTTGTTTTGTTCATATTGCTTATCTTTTTAACTTAAACCAGATTTAGCTTAAACCATGAGTAACTACTGCTTCTTTAACACCAATGAAATTATGTTTCATGTGTCACTGACTATCTAAGAATTCGGTAAACACAGAAAATTACTACTATAATTAACTGTTTTTGTTGGTATCAAGATCCTTTCAAGCTTTATCTGTGTGCTTAGAAACTAGATTATTAAGGGAATATAACTTTTTTCACCTCATAAGTTGAGCAAAGTGGTGACTTCATAGAAAATAGATCTATATCTGTTATGGAAAATTCATAAGGAATAGACACTGCACAGGGAAGTACTACCCCTCCATTCATTAATAGCATATTTGGAAGAGCTTCTTCTTTCTCATAATCAATTTTGACATTCAAAAGTAACTCACAAAAGCTTGTCCGCAAAATTGATTTTGGATTTATAATCAATAGTAGAAGCATTTCCAAACATGTACTTAATTCATTTCCTTTTCCTTGTACTATACTTAATTTCCTTCCACTCTTAACAGCAACCAACAATGTCTTAAGCTGTTTAGCACTTCTACATGTATTATATACCACTCCATACAAAAATTCAATTTAGACATCTTTCCAAATTTTAAGCATAATACTCTAAGAAGTCCAGCCCAAGACATATTATTAAGCTTTAATATTCCAAATTTCATAGCAGTGTTATATATTAAGCTTTCTAATTTCAATTTCTTCCACAGTGTTTCTGTGTTTGGTGACAGTTCCTGTTATGTATGAGCGATATGAATATGAGGTGGATTATCTAGCAAGTAAAGGAAACCAAGACCTGAGGAAACCAAGACATATGATAATGAAATGAACTACTTTTTTATTAGATAAGGAAAGATATGAAATGCACTTCTATATACACATGTTTAGTATAATTTACTCGAAATCAACAATTAAAAGTTTATAACCGTCATTCTACTCGTGCTACTATGACAGTTTGGACTTGGCACACACACCCTTTAATTTCTGCTTGATTATCTAAGTCAGAGATGAAATTTGGTAGACCATTTTCAAACCAAGTGGTTCAACTTAAATAAGATTTAGCTCAAACCATGAGTATTTATTGCGTCTTTAACGCCGAAAGAATTATGTTTCATGTGTCACTAATTATTTAAGAACTCATAAAATTACTATTATACACATGTTTAGTTTAGTCTCATTTAATCAAAATAAACAATGAAAAGTTTATAACGCACATTTTCCTCCCATGCTCAGACTACTGGGAAATTCTGTTGAAAATTTCAATAATTTTGTGATGGACAAGTTCCGTCACAAGTTTTCACGATTTTGTGACGTTAAATTCTGAATTCTTTTGTTTATTTTTCCTTGCACGAGGCTTTCGGTATAGTTAGTTATATAGTAACAAGGGAGCAATAATCATAGAGTTGCCTACGCAAACATTAACATTCATCAATCTACTTTTTAAAAATTTTAAGCCGCCATATGCAAGGCATAGTAAGTGATAAGTGATGAGAGATAAATAAAGAAACAGAACCATAAAAAACCTATAATATGATCAATGACAAGTGAATTCTTTTTAAAATTAATAAGCATTAGAAGATACATTCCTAGAATCAAATAGAAGCAACAATATAATAAATACTTTTTTTTGGTTCTTTTCCTTCTGTTGGAGGGAAGGGCTTTCATTTGGGAAAGGGGATAGGGTCGTGGTAGTATGAAACTTAAGAGCAGTGATTATCATCATTATCATATTAAGAAGCAAATGTACTGTATGAATGGCAATAGTTTATGTACAACTGAAAATGGAAATAGTTGTCGTTGGAACACTAAGCTGTTGCAGCAGCTTGTTCTTCAACAACCTGTGTTGCTGGGAGGAGGGTGCAAATGAGGTTGCGGTCACCGTACACATTCTCAACGCGTCCTGATACAAGGAACCGCATTCATGCATTAGTCAAACAAAATCATGCAGGCCACAATTGGTTTAGTATAAGGATTACAAGCAGTCAAGCACCAGCTATATCTTTAGTATAATAATAATGAGCCCTTATGGCATATTCTCGTATAGAACATTTGTGTTAAAGTCAAAATTTGTTATTGCAGAGTCTACATGAATAAAAACAAGTATGTGTGTATCAGCTTATTTTTCAGAATCAATTTTGACACCTAAAACTACTCATACATGCTTTTCCTCATAATTGCTTTTGGCATTATAATCAATTGTAGAAGAGTTTCCAAACATGCAAGCATAGCCATAGCTTTAAATATTCAACAGTATGGGCGAATTAGATTGACCCAGTTTGGATTAGGTTCTAGTTACAAGGTAATTAATGTGCCCACGCATTGCCCATGTCATGTAGTGAGTCTACCTCTCATGTTTTCATATCATAGAATATTGTTGATTCATAAGAACTCTAAAATATCCTTGTTTCTCTGAGTTCTGCATAAATGTAAAGGAGATTGCAAATAAGACTAACATTACTAAGATTAAGTAACTAACTAAAAACTGATCTAGATGTTGGCTATAAAGATTAGAGAGTAACAACCACAATAATGAAAGCCTTATCCGACTAACTAAAGTCAGATATATGGACCACTTGATTCATAAATACAATCAATTTTATATTGGTTGTAGTAGGCTTAACACAACCTTCCTCCTTTATTTGGGCTTAATTCTACTTATGATTCAATGTAGGTGGAGCTAACTTGATCAAAGACCGGGAAAAAAGTCTTATGTGTCTAACATTGTTAACTTGAACTCATTCATTGATAAACCTCTACATTGATAAACCTGAAATAATTTGGTATAAAATGTAAGCATGCACTATATCCATCAATGATCAAGACATGGCTTTTGGGTGTGGGCATATGGGGATATGGATTCTCTCATATGTCATTATATGAGAATTTTGTGTCTATCTCTCACCTTATATATATATGTATTAAATAAATATAGTGAGACCCTTTAAATGTTTATGGAGAGATACAGATGATATCACATGAAACAAGTATCCAAATCCGGGCATATGGTGAGCTCGTCCAAACTGTTGAGCTCGTGCTGCGTGAAGATGAAGTTAGTTAGTCGCGCTGTGCCACATACTGCTGAAGCCACGCAGAATGAACTCCAACTGTTGTTGCATCACCTGAAGGGGCACCGTGATCGTGACCACTCTTTCTGCCCACTATTCTTTCCGATGAGCCACCGTGACCACCCACCCCGCAGCCACCATTAATCACGGCATCTAAATTTCTCCCTCCTCTCCCAAAATCTCTCATCCTCTTCTCCTCCCCTTTTCCAAAGACATCAATGCCCAGCTGTAACCCAGACTTCAACATTAATCGATAATTACCTATCCTCATGAAAACTCCTTCAATTCAAGCCTCCAATAGTATCAAAAAAAATTACTAACAGATGTGATAGGGTCAAGCAATCTTGTGTCATCAAAACAAGATTCCAAACAACAGTAATCAATCAATGGGACAACACCAAAATTATAAAAAATGATAGTCATAAGATTGCAATGTAGTAGTGCAAGAGATACAATAAGATAAATATAATGAGTCACTCCTCACACTTATCATGTGCATAGTCCACGATCCATGAAAACACAAATAAAAACAAAATGAAATTATCGTAGTAAACATAACACATCAAAATAAAGAGAAACTGAAGTACGCTACGCTACAAATTGCTAAAGTAGCGTTTGGACGAACTCCAACTGCTACTGCATCACCCGAAAGGCAGCCTCAACTAAAGGAATGTCCTCTAACTGCTGATTCATCACTTGAAGGGGTTCCTCGATGCTCTCCATAGGAAGAACGAAGAACTGATAGAGTGATGTGTTTCACCATGTGTGAATGGGAAACCAAGAATAAAAGTTTAAAGTTTTAAAAGGGAGAAGGAAAATGTTAATCAGATAAAAGAGAATAGTGTAAAAAGATATCGGTTAATGTGGGATGAAAAAGTAAAAGGGAATTCAAAAAAGTCAACAAATTAATGACGCTAGAAGTAATAAAATTAAGTGGATGCGGTGGTAAAGATAAAAAATCAATGTATCATATGAAAATGAAAGAATGAGCTTTCTTGATGATATTACCAATAATCGCCACAGGAACATGATCCATCTTTAAAATGATGGAATCTATTAATATCTCTGACAATAATTTCCCTTGAAACAATTTTACATACAAATTTGAAAAAGGTGTGGCAAGTCATACCCTTATAGGGGCTCCAGGTATTCACGCTAAATTCCATAACTTTGTGACGAACGTATTCTGTCGCTAAGTTCCATGATTTTGTGACGGACAAATTTCATCGCTAATTCCATAATTCTGTGACGGACATATTCCGTCACTAAATTCCATGATTCTGTGACGGACAAATTCCGTCACTAAATTCCATGATTCTGTGACGGACTAATTCCGTCACTAAATTCCATGATTCTGTGACGGACAAATTCCGTCACTAAATTCCATGATTTTGTGACGGACTAATTCCGTCACTAATTTCCATGATTTTGTGACGAACAAATTCCGTGGCTGAATTGAATGAATTTGTGACGGATATATTCCGTCGCATATTTCGATAATTTTGTGACGGATAAAATCTGTCGCTAAATTCAATTATTTTGTGACGGACGTATTCCGTCGCTAAGTTCAATGGTTTTGTGACAGATAGTTTCCGTCGCAAACTCGCTGTCAAGAATTTTGTAACGAATATAGGGAAATTTCTTCTCCTTCTTCCCCCTTCGCATTCTCACTCTGAATTCCTTCTCTTCTCTCCGAATCCACATTCAAACCCCCTTCTCCCACCAAATGGTCTTCCGAATCACATTCAAACCACCAAGTGGTTCATGTTTTGTAACTCGCTGTCAATCTATTCCCCCTTCGCAATCTCACTCTCAATTCCTTCTCTTCTCTCCGAATCACATTCAAACCCCCTTCTCCCACCAAATGGAGGACTCCTTACCACCACCACCCGCCTATCACGACGGCGACTTGTTTGATCCACTTCCCTCTCACACCGATAACTACAAACCCCCAACGCCATTGACAGAGTTGTTCACCGCTTGCGGAAATTAGGCGCGGCTTCCCACCGAGACGAAGACGAACCGCCTCCTCCGCGTGATGGTTTTTTGCGGCGAGAATGGGTTCGCCCTGATGCTCCGTTGGCGGCGGACACGGTGCTGCCGTGGGAGAACGATGAGGAGGAGCAGCAGCGGGAGCATGAAGAAGAGGAAGAGGGAGGAAAAGGGTTGAGGAAGAAAACGGTAAAGGCTCCATCTTTGGCGGAATTGGCACTTGGGGTGGACGAGGTGAAGCGGTTGCGGAGAGTGGGAATGCTTGTCAAGGAGAGGATCCGTGTCCCCAAAGCTGGCCTTACGCAGGCTGTGCTCCACAAGATTCATCATCACTGGAGGAACTGTGAGGTGTGGTCAGGCTCAAGTTTCATGAGCTCCTTGCTCAGAATATGAAGTTGGCTCAACCAATTGTTGAGGTTCCTTCCTTTTCTTTTCCTTTCACTTTATCATTTTACCATGACTAATAAACTTCAGTGTGTGGTGTGGTTCATGTTTTGCTCAATTTCAGTCACAAACAACATAACTGTATTGTAATGTTGGTTATGTTTTATGATTGTCAATGTCATGAACCAATTATTCTACGTTACCTGTTGGATGAAGACAGATGAGTGAATGATTTGATATTATATTTGTAATGGAAAGAGAAAATTGGAGAAGAAGAAGAAGGAAATTATATTTGTGATATATACTTTCTTTTGGTGTTAGTTGCTTGTGCAGTTGAGCGTATGCGAAGCTAAATGTATCTCATTATGGACAAATTACTATCTGTTGAATTAAAAATGCATAATAGGCTGTAGAGCTGTTAAAGTCAAAAAGGGTGAATCTATGAATGATATTATTAGAATTAATAATGCAGTTAATATGTCTAAGGCCCCCTTAAGTCTTCAATACAATTTACATGCATACAATACAGTTAAATTTGTTTATAATTATCTTTGAAGGTTTCCTTTTCCATTAATTTTATCAGCTGGCAAATAATCAAAGATAAAATAAAAATAAAAAGGAAAGAATATAACTAATACTTGACAAAACAGGTGCAAGATGTTGAGGAGAAGGTGCGCTGCAGAACTGTTGATGTGACTCTATCAGGGGAAGATGAAGCAAATGGACAAGCAGGACCATTGGCTGAGTTCTATGAGGCTCAGGCATGCTAGGGAAGGGATATATCTGCGGAAGAACGTCAGAAGATGATGGCGGAGGCTATTGAAGCCAAGAATGTTAGGCTTGTCAAAAAAGTTGAACGTAAACTAGCTTCTGTAAGTATCTGCTTGTTTTATAAAGATTTTATGCTAAAGAAAGTATTTGTTTTAGTGAGAGTACTTTACTTGATGGAATAGATTTGAAATATTATCTTAAGAACTTTTAATTTAATCTGCTTTATTCATATTTGCAACTCTAAATGCATGAACAGGCCCAGGCCAAAAGACTAAGAGCAGAAAAGCTATTAGCTAAAGTAGAAGCATCCCTGGTTCCTGCTGTTCGTGATGATGATCGAGAAACAATCACCGATGAAGAGCGTATAATGTTCCGTTCAGTTGGATTAACAATCTTGCATACTTGCAACTTGGTGGGTAATTTTTCAGCTGTATGATAGTTGCTGTATTGTAATGAATCTAATGATGCAATACTAACAGCTGTTTATGATAATCTGCAGGTACACGTGGTGTTTTTGATGGTGTAATTAAGAACATGCATCTGCATTGGAAGCATCGAGAACTTGTTAAATTAATAACAAAACAAAAGACCCTTTCTTTTGTTGAAGACACGGCTAGGTTGCTGGAATACTAGAGTGGTGGTATACTCATGGCAATAGATAGACTTCCCAAAGGATTTTCTCTTATTTACTATCGTGGAAAGAATTATAGGCGTCCTGTTAGTCTGCGGCCTAGAAACCTTTTAACAAAGGCAAAAGCATTGAAGCGAGCAATAAACATGCAACGGCATGAGGTTCCAATTTTTTTACATGACAATCACAAATCTGTCTCTCTTCTTGTATCTTAGACAATATTTGACCTTGTATTAGCTGAGCAGGCTCTGAGTCAGCGTATAACAGAACTGGAGAAGAAAATAGAAGAAATATTAAAAGAACTTGTAAGTATTGATGTACCATAATATATAGCTGCAATTTGATATGTTAATATTAGAGGTATATATGTAGATACAGTGTATAATTGGTTTGAATTTGAATTTGATATGTTAACATTAGAGGTTTATTAGAAAAAGGAAAATTGGGATACTTATTTCAATTTGAAAAGTGAGGTAAAATATATAAAAAAAAAAAAAAAAGTTTAGAGTGGTCAAGTGTAGGTTTAGAAAATGCCATGTGATTGCATGTGGAAAGAGTTTACTGATTGTCTCACCTTCAACTGTGAGGACTTTCATTTAATATATAAGGGTAGATTAGTAGAACCTGGATATAATATCCTCTTAATTGTAGTTCAATATCTTAGAGAAGATTTTTAGTTACCAGCTTTGGGATGTTATATGGAAACGTCTAATATTGTGTGTGAGATTGTTTGTAACTTCAAATTAATTATCAACTGAAAGAGGGTAAGGATGAAAAATTTGATGAGAATGATAATTAATAATCTGCTGGTTGTTATTTTGCAGAGTGACGATGAAGGCTCTGATGGCAATGTTATTGATGGTTATTTTGATGACACGGAAGACAGTGATTGGGATGACTGAGGATTCTGAAATTTCAAGCTTGCAAAATGATGGGTTTCCTGTGAAGGCAGGTTGACATAATTACATTTAAGTTTCAGAAGTTCCTGAATGCTATGTGCCATTGCCTACACCAGCTAGGTATCAACTTTGCTATTTGATCACTTCTTGTTAGGCTCTTAACTATGATTTTCTTATACTGCATTTTGAAGAATTTTCTTCGTCACATGATGCATTTTCTTGTTCGTTTTAATTAAATAGCAAATTATCATTAGATGAAGTTTAAGACCATGATTGGAAAAACTTGTTGATAACCTAGTTTTAGATTTTTGGCTGAAAGTTGTAAACTAGTTGATTGAATTAGTACAAGTCTTTGGTAAAATTAGTTGTTGAACTAGGTGAAAAATATAAAGTGACATTAAAGAAGATATTTATATGATTTAGCATTACTTTTTTTTTTTGACAACAACTTCTATATCATTCAATTAACAGTGTGAGAAACACCAAGAACATCCAAGGCAACAGCCTTTTGAATACAAAGAGGGAAATCCTCAAACCAGAACCTATCTGACAGAAAACCCACTCTTAGCAAGAGAGTGGGCAACCTGGTTACTATTCCTATTCACATGAGAAAGAGCAAAAGAGTCAAAAAAAGAGCTCAAGGAAATACAATCCTGAATCAACAGACCAAAACCAGCAAAAGAGGGATTACTCTTCTCAAAATCATGAACCACTTCTAAACAATCAGTCTCAGCCCAAAGAGCTTTAAAACCAAGGTCCTTGGCCACATTCAGCCCCCACCTCAGGCCAGCCACCTCAGCACAACTACCCAACAGATGAGTACCCGCAAACACCACAGAACCAGAGAAGTCTCGAACCACAACTCCAGCACACCAACCAGCACCCTCCATGAAGGCTGCATCTACATTTAATTTGAAAACACCTAGCTCAGGAGGCTTCCAACCACTTTGGGCAGCAGGACTCCCTGAACTAACTGAAACAGAGTGATTAGGGGCTGAAAAATTCACAAATTCATCAAACAAGGCCAAAGACTTCTATATTAGGACTACAAGAAACACCCTCAAAACATGATCAATGTCTTCAACCCCACTATCACAGCGGGGGCATCCCACATCAAGAGGAATCCCCCTTCTCCTAAGATTGCATCTGACAGGAAGGACATTTCTCACCAAACGCCACAAAAAATGCCTCATCCGAGGTTGGGTGTTCAAAGACCAAATTCTCTTCCAAACTCTACTTAAGCCCTGGTCAAAAATACCAGAAGAACACGCACCAGCAGGGCCACAAGAGAGACTAAAATAGTAACCAGACCTCACACTATATGCCCCATTCTTTGTACCACTCCAACAGAATTGATCTTCACAATCAAACAAAGAAAGGGGAATGTTCAGAATTTGATCACCTCAAAGGGCAAAAACAACTCCCTAACCAAAGAAGCTCTCCAAACTCTAGAGTCATGATCTATGAGAGAAGAAACCAACACATGAGCAGTGTCAGAGGCAGGGACAGACCAAACATGGTGACCATTTTGCAAAGGCAGCCAACCATCCTCCCAGATATGAACAGAATCACCATTACCAATCCTCCAAAACCCTCCCTTCTTAAGAAGCCAAGAAGCAGAAACCATACTCCTCCAAGAAAAACTCGGGTTGTAACCCAATTTAGCTTTCAAAAAACCAGACCTGGGAAAATATCTAGCTTTTAAACACCTTGCTAACAAATAGTCAGGTGACTGCAGAATTCTCCAGCCTTGCTTTGCCAACATAGCTTCATTAAAAGCATAGAAATCTCTGAAACCAATCCCCCCTTCAGACTTAGATCTGCACAACCTGTCCCACTTAATCCAGTGTATCTTCCTCTCACCTTTGTTACTTCCCCACCAGAAATTACGAATCATAGCCTCAATGTGATCACAAAGCCCTCGAGGAAGTTGAAAACAGCTCATGATATATGTAGGAATTGATTGCACCACAGCTTTAATCAAGGTTTCTCTGCCTACTCTTGAAAGGAACTTCTCCTTCCATCCTTTGATCTTTTTCCAAACCCGGTCCTGAACAAAATCAAACACTTGTTTCTTAGATCTACCAATACATGTTGGGAGACCCAAATATCTGGAATGTTTCTCCACAGCCTTAACCATCATCCATACTTGGATCAAGATCTGTCTGTCATCAGGGACATTTCGGCTAAAGGAGATTTCAGATTTGTCAAGGTTGACTTTCTGACCAGAGGCTTGTTGGTATTTCTGAATAATCTCAAGAATGGCAGTAGATTCCAACTGATTTGCCCTGAAAAAGTAACAAATAGTCAGGTGACTGCAGAATTCTCCAGCCTTGCTTTGCCAACATAGCTTCATTAAAAGCATAGAAATCTCTGAAACCAATCCCCCCTTCAGACTTAGATCTGCACAACCTGTCCCACTTAATCCAGTGTATCTTCCTCTCACCTTTGTTACTTCCCCACCAGAAATTACGAATCATAGCCTCAATGTGATCACAAAGCCCTCGAGGAAGTTGAAAACAGCTCATGATATATGTAGGAATTGATTGCACCACAGCTTTAATCAAGGTTTCTCTGCCTACTCTTGAAAGGAACTTCTCCTTCCATCCTTTGATCTTTTTCCAAACCCGGTCCTGAACAAAATCAAACACTTGTTTCTTAGATCTACCAATACATGTTGGGAGACCCAAATATCTGGAATGTTTCTCCACAGCCTTAACCATCATCCATACTTGGATCAAGATCTGTCTGTCATCAGGGACATTTCGGCTAAAGGAGATTTCAGATTTGTCAAGGTTGACTTTCTGACCAGAGGCTTGTTGGTATTTCTGAATAATCTCAAGAATGGCAGTAGATTCCAACTGATTTGCCCTGAAAAAGAAAATGCTATCATTAGCGAAAAACAGATGAGTGATCTCCGGGGCAGCCCGAGCAATCCTCACACCATGGATAGCTCCTCGCTCTTGAGCTTGTCTAACAAGACCAGAAAAAACTTCAGCGCAAAGGATGAATAGATAAAAGGACAGAGGATCCCCTTGTCTAAGCCCTCTACTAGGATAAAAACCAGACCCAGGCTGGCCATTCAGCAGAATAGAAAACGAGGCAGACGACACACATCTTTGGATCACCTCAACTAAGTGAAAGGGAAAACCCATCGTTCTCAAAACCTGCCCCAGAAAGCACCACTCTATTCGATCATACGCCTTAGCCATATCAAGCTTAAGGCCCACCACACCTTTCCCTTGTTTCTTCTTCTTCATATAATGGAAAATATGATATGCAATCAAAGCATTATCCGTGATTTGCCTACCTGGGACAAAGGCACTTTGGGGGCTATCCACAATTTGGGGAAGAAACAACTTCAGCCTATTCGCTATGGTCTTGGTCACAACCTTAAAGATAACATTACAGAGAGAAATAGGCCTGAAATCCTTAGTGTTTAGGCTTCTTCAACTTTGGTATGAGACAAAGGTAAGTATGGTTAATGGATTTCGGATCTGCCCCATTATTCAGAATATCCAGCACTAGAGAACACACACTAGGACCAACTGTTCCCCAAAATTCCTGGTAAAACATAGCAGAAAAACCATCAGACCCAGGGGCAGCCGAGGGTTTCATTTGCTTAAGAGCCCCAAACACCTCATCATCAGTAAAAGGAAGAGCTAAAGATTCTCTCATCTGGGCATCCACTCTGTCTTTTACCACAGCAAGGACATCCACATCCTCCATGGGACTGTCCGAAGAGAAGAGATCTCAAAAAAACCAGTCATCACTCTCTCAATACCCACCTCCTCGGTAAAAACCATACCTGAGTCATCTTGAATTCTGCTCACCCAGTTAACCTCCTTCCTTTGAGAGGCTTTATGATGAAAAAAAGAAGTATTCCTATCCCCATGTCTGAGCCACATGGCCCTTGACCGTTGAGCCCACCAAATTTCCTCCCTCTTGAGAAGATCATGTAACAAGGCCTCAACCTCTCTAATCCGAGACATCACCCCAGGTTGATCAGCCACCAAATTAAGCTTATGAAGCAGGTCCTGCTTCTCCTTAATAGACCCTGCCAGATTACCAAACACCTCCCGACCCCAAGAATCCAGCCTATCAAGACAAAAAGCCAATTTAGAAGGAAAATTCTGGGCAGGAACAGACCAAGCGTCAGCCAAAACACGACCACATTCCTTTTCTTCCAGCCAAGCCTGCTCAAAACAAAGCCAAGGCAAATCCGAGGAAATAGCAAGCTGAGAAATCAGCTCCACAGTAAGATTTTTGGACGCAGAGTCCGGATACCTATACACCCCAGTAGCCCGAAAAACAACATCAGACACACAAACCTGCACCCTCATGTCAACATGATGCAAAGAGCAAGATAAAACCTCAATCAGCTCATTATTACTCCATAGAACTGCCACACCACCAGCCTTGCTCCTACCTGAACCAGAACAGCTCACAGCAAACAAATTAGGTAACCCCAACTTGTATCTATACCTACTTAGTTCAAAATCCATACGTCTTGTCTCCGTGAGGAAAACAAGATCGGGAACCTTAGAACGGATAAACCTCTTCAAGGCTCGAACTGTAAGGGGGTTCCCGAGTCCCCTACAGTTCCAAGAAAGGATTTTCATTGCTCTCGGCAAGCTTGCCCAAGCAAGCCCGCCGCTGAATCATGAGAAAAGGAACCCTTCTTAGGGAGAGGCTCAATAATCTCCATAGCATCATTCACAGCACCAATCTCCATCCTCCTTTTAACCAACAGAATATCTTCCCTAGCCTTTGCCTTCAGAGGAGAAACCTTGCGTGGAGTTACTTTCTTATACTTCTTCAGAGATACCTTAGCAGCCCGAGGAGAAACTCCATTAGAAATATCTGACAAAATAGGAACCACAGCACTCCCTGGAGCAGAGCTAAGAGAAATGGGAACATCTACCAAAGATGAGAAAATAGGACTACCAGAACTCATCTCCCCAACCACAGTAGCAACAACAAGAACAGCATCCATACCAGAATGAACCAAAGAGTCCGGATGGACACAACCAGAATAAGTTGAAGGTATGGAATAAGGAGGTGTTTGGGGATCTGAATCGCAAAAAAAAGGGGCTCGTGGGTAAAATGGCTGAAATGGATGGAAGATTGGACGGTGAGGGTCTTGATGAAGAAGAGCTCAAGAGAAGAAGGGAAATATTGGATGAGTTATGGAAGGTGTCTACTCTCAATGAATCG